>MUAA02000049.1:1319344-2638689 GCA_014180765.2 Marchantia paleacea
ACGGCTCTCCACTCTCAAGTTTGGTCCCAAGGTTACTATGGAGGAGAAGTCAAGGTTCTTGGATATATTTCGAAAATATATCCATGTCTTTGCCTTTAGCTACAAGGATTTGAAGGAAGTAACCTTAGAAACTCATCGCATTGAGTTAGAGGAGAAGGCTCGTCCAGTACGTCAGAAGCAACGTCGGATAAATCCACCAACGGCTGTGGTGGTCAAGGAGGAGATTGACAAGCTAAAGGATGCGGGTTTCATCTATGAGGTAGAGAATTCTGAATGGGTTTCTCCTATTGTGATAGTCAAGAAGAAGAATGGTAAGCTACATGTATGCGTAGATTACAAGAAGTTGAATGCTGTCACAAAGAAGGATTACTATCCTTTACCTTTCATAGATGAGATTCTAGAGGAGGTGGCAGGGCATAAGTGGTATAGTTTTGGAGATGGTTATAGTGGTTATAATCAAATTCACATTGCTCCTAAAGATCAGCTCAAAACCACTTTTACCACGCCATGGGGAACTTTTGCCTTTAGGGTGATGCCCTTTGGTCTATGTAATGCTCCAGCAACTTTTCAGAGGTTCATGAACAAGGTGTTTGAACCTTTTATTGGGAAATTTGTGCGAGATTTCATAGATGATTTTTGTGTTTACGGGAAGAAGGAGGATCATTTTGATCATTTGATCAAAATTCTACAACGGTTGGAGAAAGCCAAGGTCTCGCTCAATCCAGAAAAATGCATTTTTGGATGTGAGGAAGGTTTGTTGTTAGGGTACATCATCTCCAAGGATGGGATAGCGGTGTCGTGTTGTGACACGGCTACTATGAGAAGATGATGACATGTGTCATCTTCAGAGCTGTTGTCATGACGGCGATAGTTTAGGTTAGGATAACCGACGGCGCACTATAAGGTTGATAAGAGCCCACCATTGGATCTACTTTGTAGGGTCAGGATGTTGAAAAGGCTCCAAGAGATATTATCTTGGGTTTAGGGTTTTAGGGTTAGGGTTTTAGGGTTTTAGGGTTTTATCAGATATAAAGCGCAGTCATGATGGAAAGGGTATGGGAGAGTACTAGACACATCACTTTGCTGACTAAGGAGCATATCTGATCGAAGTGGAGCCGACGAGGACATGGATAGAGGACAACATGATCCTCCAGATGTACCGATGCCTAATCCATTTGTGATCAACATCCGGTGTCTTCATCGTGATCATTTTCGGGCGTGGTTAGTGTATCATTTTGGAGATAACTTTTTGCAACAAGTGATAAACTCTCCGCACCGATTATTCTTCCGATTGTTTCCTACGGCGCGATTTGGGGACGTAATAGTATGCGTTTTTGATTTAGTTTGGGCGCTATGGATTTGAACTTACCAGTAGTGGTGGCTTTCAACACATGGGTTCCAATCCATCACTATTGCTTACCGAAAACAAGCCATATGGAGTTGATTGTTAGGAACTTTGGCGAGGAGTATTACTCTCAAGTTATAAACTCCCCGGTTCCGTTTGTAGTTCCGTTCATACTTAGCCGGTTTCGAGTTGTCATTTTGACTCTTTATTAGTGGCAACTCGTATTGTCTATAGGATGGCTAAGTAGTATGTTTAGGATATCGTAAAGCTCTAAGTTAAAATGGAGCTAATTTGGCCACACTAGAGGTCAAAATAACACTCTTCATTCTCATTGGTCTTGGAGTTTGGGCCAATGACGGCTCTTGGGCAACTTCTTTGAGCTTTTGAGGAGTTTTGGAGACCTTCCAGGGGGACATTTGAAGATCTGAGGATTGGGTTGGAGAGCTGACGGGACGAGCTACGACTGGGCTCAAGAATGGATGGATTTGAAGGATTTGTCACTCTGAAGTGATGATTCAAAGTTAGAGTGAGAAATTTAGACCTTTGAGTGTATTTAGAGAGTTTATGAGAACCTTACAAGGGTTTTGGGAGATCTGAGTCAACAGAGATATAGTTTTCGACTCAGGCTTGTGTTTTGATTGAAGTTTTGACTCGATTGGATGAGTTTTGAGTACGGAGTGATAGCTTGAAGTTTGTATATACAATCAGAATTGCAGGACTGCACTGACTATCACGAAGTTAGTACAGAGATCATATCTTTTGATATCAGAAAGTTCTGTCAATAAAACTTTGCACAGTTCAAGTTCTGATGATGAGTGACCTTCTCATAAAATCTGGGAGCAATTGAAATCAAGGATTGGGATGTGTGACGGGTTTTGTACAGAGGGGTCTGCATATCGCCTTGTGTTACAGTGGGTAAATCACCAATTTTTTTGAGAGATCTAGAGACGAAAAACATCTGAAACTTTTCTGAGTGATAGTAAGGGTTGTGGAGCAATTTTCTGTAAAGTTTGAGTGAAAGTTATTGGTCGAATCATTAGATATCATAGTCTTCTTCCGCTGAAGTTTTACCGGCTATAATGTGGAGTGCTAAGGAGAAGAAGAAGAGATTGTCAACTCACACGAGGTTCTAGAAGGTTCTTCTACAGCCAGGCGCTCGGGCGTTCTCAGAGCAAAGAAATGTCCATGCGACAGCGGTGGATCCAGAAAAGGTGAAACGCATCCTCGACTTACCTTTTCCGGTGACGTTGACCAAGTTGAGGCAGTTCCTTGGAATGGTGGGATACTATCGACGGTTCATCTTTTCCTTCTCCAACAAAGCTTATGTCTTGACGGTTTACATGAAGAAGGGGACGGATTATGATTTAATCCTCAAGGATGAAGAGGCAGCTGTGGCGTTCGAACTTCTTAAGAAGGCGTTGGTAACGGCTCCTATTTTAGCCTAACCAAATTGGGGTAAACCTTTCATTCTCTACACGGATGCATCAAACATTGCTATAGGATGCACTCTAAGCCAGTTAGATGAAGATAGCCATGATCATCCAATTGCTTATGCTAGTAGACAGATGGTGCAGGCTGAGAGAAACTATTCAAAGGATCGAAAGGGAGGCTTTAGGCGTGATCTTCTCACTCAAGAAGTTTCGACACTATCTCGTTGGGAGGGAAGTTTACTATCGCACGACCACAAGGCTTTGAAGTACATTTTCAACAAGCCTAATGCTGAGGGTAGGATAGCCAGATGGAAGTTGTTACTGACGGAGTTTGATTACATCATTGAGGATCGACCTGGTAAAAACATGCCAATGCTGATTTGATGTCTCGAGCATACGATGAGGAAGGAGATCAACCAGTGGATGATACATTTCCAGATGAGGATTTGCTAATGATGGACACCATAACAAAGGTACCGGCTGAATACAATGGGATATGGGATTTCATCTCGGAGGGAGAGTTTCCCCAAGGCATGCATTCACGGGAGAGGAATGCATTGATGAAGCGATGTGAACCTTATACCATCATAGAGGACGTGTTGTTTCATCAAGGAGCAGATGGACTACTCAGAAGGGATGTTGGAAGGGAGGAGTCAATTCAACTTATGAAGGAGTTTCATGAAGGCTCGGTATGTGGAGGACACTTTGCAGAAAAAGAATCGCATTTAAGATCCTAGATGCAAGCTATCATTGGAAGGGCATTTTCAAAGATTGTGTGGAATTTTGCAAGAGTTGTGATGTGTGTCAAGCTTTTGCTAAAAAGTCCATGAAAATCCCTCCTTTGACATCAGTTCCTATTTTAGGTCCTTTTGAGAAATGGGGAATAGATTTTGTAGGACCCTTGAATCTTACTCCTCGGGGTAACAAGTTCATTGTGGTAGCTACAAATTATCTAACCAAGTGGGTAGAAGCTAGACCTCTAAAATCTACTAGTGAGGAAGAAGTGGGTAGATTTCTGTATGAGAGGATAATAACTAGATTCGGATGCCCTCTAGAAATTGTATCTGATAGAGGTGGTGAGTTTGTTGGAAGCATTATACAAGCCATGCTAGGTCATTTCTCCATCAAGGCACGGGTGATTACTTCCTACAAACCAAATGCTAATGGGTTGGCAGAGCGAACCAACTATACGCTTTGCATGATGTTGGCCAAGGATGCAGACATGGACGGGAGCAAGCAAAATTGGGACAAGAGGTTGCATGCTATCTTGTGGGAGTATCGGACAACTTGGAAGACATCAACAGGGTACTCACCTTTTCATATGGTATATGGTGTCGAGTCAAAGCTTCCAATTCAATTTGATTTGACGACCTTCTTAACTATCCAACGGAAGTTAAAGAGGACGAATGGAGTAGAAGCTATCAAATCAAGACGTCAACAACTGTTGGAGTTGGAGGAGGCTTGAGCTGTGGCCATGGTACGTGTGGAGTGGGCTCAACAATTGCAGAAGAAGTATCATGATAATCGACTTGGGACGAAGAAGATGAAGATTTTCAAAGAAGGTGATTGGGTAATGCTTTACGACTCCATTAGATATAAGAGAGCAAGAAAGAAATTTCTTCCAAAGTACTTTGGTACTTTCATAGTTCACAAGGTGTGGGGAAACTTTACTTATGATTTGAAGGAGTTGGGAGGACGACATTTTGACCGGGTGAATCACGACAAGTTGAAGCCGTTTCATCGACGATCAGATTCTTTCACTCCGAGGACGGAGTGAAATCTTGGTCCAGGGGTAAATGTAAGACCCAGGGTTGTACATATAGGATAAAATGCAAGTATATCTAAATTGTGCCTAAGTTTATCTTAGTTATGACTATATTTAGCTAGTTATGGTTAAGTTGGAGGAAAATATAGTAACTTTTGGTGTGGTAGATGAGAACTACTATTTTGTTATTTAGTAGGAATCAAGGAATAGATTCCATCACATGGGTATCTTGACTTCCCTTGACTTGGACTAGTTTTCATTGGTTGGACTTGGTGACGACCCTTAAATCTAGGGGCGAGATTGACTTGGTACACTAGAAGTCAATTAGGGAGTAGTTGGGCTTCTAGAAGATCCAAGTGGACCAATTGCATGTTGCCATGTACCCTTTTCATTGGGGTTTGTGATCTCTACCTCGTTTAAACTTGGTAAGAGAAAGTTACATGGTGATTACTTGTAGTTACTAGGGTAAGATTCTAAGTAGTATAAATAGAGAGGTTGAGAAGCACCTCTCAAGTAGTTTTTCAATGGAAGTTAGTTTTGGGAGAAGATAGTGTGATGATCTTAGTTTTGGGGAGCTTGGTTCTTGGAGACGTCATGTTCGGAGTGGAGCCTTGATTCAATGAAGACTTTGATTACCAAAGTATCCCTTTCCTTTTGAGTGATATCTTACTCATGGTGATAATGTGCATAATGGAGCTTGGACATTGAGAGTTTGTGTAAGAGTGAGCAATAGGGTCATGGTCATAGGGTGGGACTAAGTCCTTCTAGATTCATGATGAGCTTCCAAAAACCCATTGGAGGTAAACCTGAGTGAGAGTCAGCCCGGAGGTCACAGTACTCACCCTATATATATACAAGGGAAGGCAAAGCCTTCCTCATCTCATTCATGTACAGTCTCTCTTGTCCCTTTGGTGTGCTCTCCTCTTCTTGGAGTGATTCCTGAAGAGTCGATTTCTCAACATGGTATCAGAGCATGGTGCGCGCATTAGTTATGTAGATTAGACATAAAGGAGTGTTGGAGATCAGTGAGGAGTGACCCTCAAAGTTGGAGGCTGTCCCGTTGAAGCGATTAGAATATTGGGCAGCCGTTTCGTGTTTTCTCAGAATCTTCAATCGCGTTTTCGGAGGTCAAGATGATCATTTTCGACCTATTTCTGATCACCCAACTCCCTAAAGGAAGTTGGCTTGCGCTGAATGGTCGATTTTGGTAGCCATGAAGTTTTCCTGCGATTTGGAGTTGTTGGTGGTAGTTATTGCCTCTTCCAAAATCTTTGAGGAGCTGTTTGGAGGCCTAAACGAGATTTTTTAGAGGTTTGAGGGTTTCTACCAGAGCAAATGCTCTACCTTAGCACAGGTAGAAACTGAAAAACGCTCGCCTCTGTCAAAGCTCCTACCACGAAAAATTTCAGCTCAATCCGAGCTTTCTTCATCATTTTCGCTTAAGTACTGCACATGCGCAGAATCGCGAACATATTTCATTCTTTGTCTGCGGGTCAAGACAGGCACATTTCGCCAATTTCTGGAGTTTTACATGTTTCTTGATCGAGGTGCAGAGGAGCTGTTTTTCCGCCGTAGTCGCGGAGGTGTTCTTTCTGTTCGTTTTGTGTCTGTGCAGATACTTGTCGTGTTGGAGTCCTGATTTCCGCTCGTAAACACAACCATGGCAGAATCAGTGAGCATGATCACTGGAGAGAAACTCAACAAGAACAATTTCCAAATGTGGAAATTTTGAATGAAGACCTTCCTTCAAGGCCAGGGGCTATGGGAGCTTGTGACCGGGGAGGAGAAAGCATCAATCGTGGTTGCTGGTGATCTTCGTAGTGAGCAGACATTGCGTGAGTGGAGAAAGCGGTCGTATCAAGCCATCCACTACATTGCGCTCACGATCTCAGGCTCGATGATCGGTCACATTCAAGACTGTGACACACCCAAGGAAGCTTGGGACGCATTGTCACAAATGTTCTAATCGGGAACAGAAGCTCAGAAGCTCGGAAGCTGCAGTTGCTGCAGCAATTCAATACGGTCAAGAAAGGCTCAATGTGTGCTAGTGACTATGTCAATCACATCAAGCAACTGGCAGATCAGTTAGCATATGTCAATGTTTGTAATAGCACGGTAAGCACTATTCAGTCCGAATTCGTATAGATTGATTCGTTCCCAAGGGAATGAAGGATCAAACCACACTAGCGAAGAAGGGAAATAAGCGTTTAGACTTCTTTCTGACTCTGGACTGCAGAGTCCAAAGAGCATTCACAGAGAAGGTAATCGGTACAAACTCAATTCCTTCACAAAACCCATCACATCACCAATTCCACAGACACAGCAAATATATTGCAGCAATTTGCTTTACTTCGGGATGGGGATCTCTCTCATTACAAGTTTGCGTCTCGGCGAAACACCTTCTAGAGTACTTCTGATGCTACAGACGGGCTCAGCTCATGGACGAATATCCGAGTAACTTCACGAATATCAGCTTCAGTTGTCACAATGCCAGCCTGCAGACACCATCTCCTCGAGTGTTCGTTCTACCCTGACTACAATTTGCAATCCAACAGTTTGGACACTTGCAAAGATAAAAGATCCATCACTTTATTTCCTACAACTATTTATAATGAATATTCTAATTGCTACTCCTAACTGCCAAGCTAACCGTCCCCTACACGGATCGCTCTCTCCTAAGTCTTCTACTCTAATCTAAGCCGCTCGATCGCACTTCTGCTGCTTGCGTGAAGATGTCGATTCCTAACTGCATCTCCTATACATCCGCAGCAATCTCCTGTCGATGAAGGGCCATGGCTTCCCGGAAATCCCGACCCAACGCTTTGTACATCTCCTTCCTCCGGTCTTTCGTGTCTCCAGGAATTTCCATCGCTGCCACCAACTGCTCTAACCGCTGCGTCTCAACCCGATCACACCGTGTGAATAGATGTTGCGCACATCTGTTGGCGAGGTTCTCCAGTTTCCTAGGTGCCTCCACATCCACCTGAATCAATCTTCGTTTTAGGTCCTGCACGGTCTCCCGAAGATGAGCATTCTCCTTCTCCACAAAATAGATCTCCGCACCCCGAATACGACAGATCTCTTCGTAGACCTTCTTCGCCTCTTCAACCTTCTTCTCCATCTCAGTTTTCTCCCTGGACAGCTTGTCCATATTCTCTGTCAACTCCTTTATTGTGATGGACTGATCTTCCTTCCCCAACGCCAGACGGTTCATCATTTGAATCAATTCCATATACCCGTCTACTTGAGGATCCCACCCTAGCATATACATCAGTCCCATCTCGTTCAACTCCTGCAATACTGGAACCACCACATCCTCCAACTTCTGCGACAGCTGCAATACCGATGTCAGGGGTTCTGCAATCTCCTTCGAGGCTTTCGGCCCCGGCTTCACCGCCATCATCTTCGGTCGAGAGGACTTTGCCGGTCCTAGGTCTTCCATCTTCTTCTTGCCTACATCTTTTCGTATCGCTAGAGTGGCAGGGGGACTGTCTTCCACTACTCTCTTCCTCTTCCTCGATGTCCCAATCACCTCCAGGTCTGAGTCCGAATCGGACTTGCTCTGCACCGCCAGTCTCACTTCTCCCGTTCTCTTCGGCTCAGGAGGCGCACTTCGTGCCTGACTTTTGTCGACCCACTACTAGCGCTGTCGATGTCCGCATCCAAGTCCGACAACCCACTCTCCAACCGATACAGTTGCCTCTCCTTAGGCGTCAGCCATTCCAACTTTGCATACAGGTGTACTAAGAAAGACGAGAGATAGACTACACTCTTATCATCTTCCCTTAGCTTGGTTGCCATGTCCTGCACATTTCTCGCAAAGATCTCTCCCCAGTTCACCCAAATAGTTCCTCCGATGAACCCTTCCACGATCCTCACTTTATGCATACTCACGTACGTTGTTCTCTGCAGTGAGAAGAGTTGATTCAAGGTGAGTGTCACCTTTCTCCTGAAAACGTCTTTGATTAAGTCGAGCTTGTAGCCATTCATCCCCTTCCTCTCCCTAGGGTTGAACCACTTCCGCTCGTCAAAAGTGAATGCCGTATGCACTGCCGATCCCTCCCAATCTACTCCGCTTTTGTCCTCTTCGTGGTTGTGGCCCAAAACTTTCGCCCATAACTTCGCATCCCACTTCTCCGGATGTGTTCTGCTCCCAATTGCTGTTAGCGGCTTCCCTCTCCTGACTTCATCGCACAGCTTCTGCCCTAGAGTTCCACATATAGTCCCAGCGCCATGACAAAAACGCTCCACCGAGGTTCTTCAACCTCAGCAACTCCGCTGGAGTCCAATCCGCCATCAGAATGAGCGGTCAAATTCTCCCCATCGTCGCACTTCTTCCTGCTAGAACTCCTCCGGTTCGACGCTTCGACATTGCAACTAGCTTTCCTTTCCTCCGGCCGCTCAGCAAGTTCTTGGCATCGACTTTCTCTTAACAATTCCTCAATCCGCCGCCCAAACGCGCGCTTAAATTCCCTCGCAATTCACTCGTGTGAACTCCCCAATGGTATTCCTAGCTAACAAACATATATTCGGACGAATACCTTCCAGAGAACCCGAATATAACGCTTTATTCACAAAAACCAAAAAAATCCTACTTATCCTAAGAACTATGCTCCTACAATGTTCAACTTGATCCGACTTTGATTATTGGTGCGACATTGCAAGGACTGCCTGCCGAGTACAAGCAGTTCATTACGTCAATTTCGACCAGAGAACCTCTTCCAAAGTTCGACGAATTGGTCCCAATGATGTTGGGAGAAGAAGTGCAAATTCTGGGCAGTACTAGTGCTTCGTCCAGCTCGCAAGAATGTGTGTTTTTTGCAGGTTCTAGAGGTCGAGGTCGAGGTCGTGGCAGAGGAGCCGGATATGGTGGTGGTAGAGGTCGTGTGCAGAACAAGGCACCCAACCAGCCAGCGCCCACCGGTCGCCAAAAGGCAGGTTAACACCTGCAACTACTGTCACAAGAATGGCCACTATGCCAAAAATTGTTACAAGCGTGAGAATGATCTGCGCGCTTCGGGTCAACAAGGCCATGTAGCTGCTGAAGAACAGCTACTCATTGTGACACACTTAGAGTTATCTTTGCACTTTGATCTGATTGGGTGATCGATTCCGGAGCTACCAGCCACATGACGATGCATCAAGAATGGTTTGCGTCGCTCGACACTATGGAGACTCTTCAGTTCATGGTGACTGGAGATGATACCAAGCACGAGATCAAGCATAAGGGTAAAATACCGCTTGACATTCCAGGATCCAATCTTTCTGGAATCGAAAATGTTTTACATGTTCCTACTCTAACTCGAAATCTGTTATCAGTAGGACAGATTGTAGAACAAAATTTCCAAGTGTGTTTCAACAAAGATGGATGCTTTGTTGAAGACTCCACATCTTGTTGTAGCTCGAGGTAGCGAGGTGGTGGTAGACTGTTCAAGCTAGATGCTAAGTTAATATCGAAGCTTGACCAACTCGTCATTCTGTAAAGTGGCTTTGTAGTATTTGACATAGATATTTGGCACAAGCGAATTGGGCATATGAACTTTCAGAAATCGAAGACTCTTCCGAGTTCAGATCTAGTCACAAAGTTTGCCCAACTTCATACCTTTCGCCCCTTTGCGCAGTATGTCCCGCTTGTCGGTTTGGTAAGCAAGCTAGACAACCCTTTAAGGGATCGGCTAGGAGAAGCGACCAAGCTTCTAGAGTCGGTGCACACGGATGAATGGACTTCTTCTCAACCAAGTTTATCCGGTTTTGAGTACTTTGTGTCCTTCATTGATGATTTTCTCTCGCTACACACAGGTTTACTTCCTTAAGAGCAAGAGCTCTTTAGATGTGTTGTCGCCTTTCCGGACTTTCCACACCTTGGTGGAGAAACGATGCGGACAATGTATCCTTTGTCTACGTTCGATGGAGGAGGCGAGTTTCGCATGCGGAGAATTCACCGCTTACCTACGTAAGCATGGCATCTGGCGCCAAAAGACTTGCGGTTATACTCCACAAATGAACGGCGTTGCGGAGAGGAAGAATCGTCACATAGCGTACGCCGCGCGCTATGTTGAACAAGAAGAACCCGCCTAGACCGTTCCGGGGCAGAAGTTGTTCCGTTGCGGTGTACTTGATGAATCGAACTCCGACTGCAGCAGTTCACAACAAGACCCCGATGGAGGTATTCACAAGCCACAAGCCTGATTACTCATTTCTGAAAGTTTTTGGTTGCATCTGTTATGTATACATTCCGGATGAGAAGCGCAAGAAGCTAGATCCGAAAGCTGAGAAGTGTATTTTCCTTGGATATGCCTTAGATACGAAAGGATATAGATGCTATAATCCTTCCTCTAGGCAATTCTATATCAGTAGAGATGTTGTATTTGAAGAGTTGCAATCTTGGTATGCACCTGAGATTGTTCCGGTCATACCCACTCTTCCTGTTGAAACTGCACAAGGAGTCCATCCACTGTACCTTTACAGAGTGGAGTTTCTAGAGTCACATAGTCTAGAGTCGAAGTCACGCACTGAGCTGCTACGGATGAAGTTCACCGAGCACCATCCGCACCGACTCTAGACTTGAGGATCATCTTTATTTTGCAACATATGATGTCCTCACCACATATTATGGTATTCATCCGTTGGATGAAGCATCCCATAACGACGCTACTGGTACCTCAGATCCAAAGCAAGGGGCGACAAACAGTACATATGATACTGCCCTACGAAAATCTGAGAGAGTTCGGCATCCAGTTCAACTATTTATGCATGAAAGTTTCCTTGTTGATCATCATGCATACATGACTCACGTTCTTGCTGAGCCAGAACCGAGTACGCTTGAGGAGGCGATGCACAAAAATGAGTGGATTGAAGCCATGGAGACAGAACTTGCTGCACTTCGTCACCAACAAACATGGGAATTGGTGGACATACCTCAAGATAAAAAAGCGATTGGTTGCAGATGGGTCTTCAAGGTCAAACGCAACTCGGATGGCACTGTATCTCGATACAAGGCCAGATTGGTAGCCAAGGGCTACGCACAACAGCATGGAGTGGACTACAAAGAGACGTTTAGTCTAGTTGCCAAGATGGCAACCATTCGTACGGTGGTTGCTATTGCTGTCAACAAGGGATGGCGACTGCATCAAATGGACTTCAAGAACGCCTTTCTCAATGGAGATCTCAACGAGGAAGTCTACATGCAACAACCACCTGGTTACGAAGATCCAAAGTTTTTTTCCCGCGTTTGTAAGTTAAGGAAATCCCTCTATGATTTGAAACAGGCTCCGAGAGCATGGTATGAGAAGATCAATTCCTTTCTCATGTCTCTTGGATTTGTAGTCTGTCATTCCGACTCATCCCTATACTACATGAGATCAGGAGTTCATGTAGTGATGATTTCCATCTACGTAGATGATCTTATTATCACTGGGAACCATGAGGAGATGATTTCCCGCATCAAGAGTATCTTATGTTCCGAATTTGAGATACAAGACTTAGGGTATCTTAAATTCTTTCTTGGTGTGGAGTTTATCACATAGGGAAAGGATATGTGGCTAATACAACGCCAATATGCTTTAGATAAGCTTAAGGAGTTCAAGATGTCTGATTGTAAACCAATAGACACTCCTCTACAACAAGGTCTAAAGCTAGAGTTAGACGATGGTTGTGAGACAGATGGTTGGGAGTTT
Source organism: Marchantia paleacea (assembly GCA_014180765.2). Lineage (NCBI taxonomy): Eukaryota > Viridiplantae > Streptophyta > Marchantiopsida > Marchantiales > Marchantiaceae > Marchantia > Marchantia paleacea. The sequence continues at coordinate 1,331,561 of MUAA02000049.1, forward strand.
GATTTATCTGACTATCACTAGACCGGATTTGAGCTATGCTGTTGGTCTAGTCAGTCAGTTCCTGCATGCTCCACGGGTACCACATATGATGACGGTTAAGCGAATTCTCCGCTATGTGAAGTCCACACTTCATTTTGGACTTCGATACAGATTTGGAGGTGAGTTGAACCTGCATGGCTACACCGATGCTAATTGGACAGGAGGCATTTATGACACGAGATCCACGTGTGGATATGCGTTTGGACTTGGGAGTACGGCTGTGAGTTGGGCTTCTAAGAAGCAACCGACCGTGGCATTGTCTTCCACAGAGGCAGAGTATCGTGGTGTTATGAATGCCACTTGTGAACCAGTTTGGCTTCGTTCCTTGCTTTCTGATATTGGAGTAGATTATCCTAGTCCTACAATTATCCTAGCTGATAACATTAGCAAAGATGATGTTAGCTAACAATCCTGTTTTTCATGCTAGGACAAAGCACATTGAGGTGCACTATCACTTTGTTAGGGAGAAGGTCCTTTCAGGTGTAGTAGATCTTAGATATATACATACAGGAGATTAGGTGGCAGATATCTTCACCAAAGCTTTTCCTAGAGAGTCATTTGCTACATTTCGACATTGTCTAGGAGTTCATGATGTACAGTTGAGCTTGAAGGGGAGTGATAATATCCCAAGCTCATCAAGTTGATCTAGGGTTGTTATGTACCTATGGTACAGATCTGTTTAGGGCTAATCCGAAATTAGGGTTTCCTTGTACTCACCCTATATATATACACAAGGGAAGGCAAAGCCTTCCTCATCTCATTCCTGTACACTCTCTCTTGTCCCTTTGGTGTGCTCTCCTCTTCTTGGAGTGATTTTTGAAGAGTCGATTTCTCAACAATGATTAAGTTGGAGGAAAATATAGAGTAACTTTTGGTATGGTAGATGAGAACTTCTATTTTGTTGTTTAATAGGAATCAAGGAATAGATTCCATCTCATGGATATCTTGACTTTCCTTGACTTAGACTAGTTTTCATTGGTTGGACTTGGTGAAGACCCTTAAATCTAGGGGCGAGATTGACTTGGTACACTAAAGTCAATTAGAGAGTAGTTGGACTTCTAGAAGATCCAAGTGGACCAATTGCATGTTGTCATGTACCCTTTTCATTGGGGTTTGTGATCTCTATCTCGTTTAAACTTGGTAAGAGAAAGTTACATGGTGATTACTTATAGTTACTAGGGTAAGATTCTAAGTATTATAAATAGAGAGGTTGAGAAGCAACTCTCAAGTTAATTTTTGTATAAGTTAGTTTTGTGATCTTAGTTTTGGAGAGCCTTTATTTTGGGAAGCTTGATTTTTTGAGAAGTCATGTTCGGGTTGGAGCCTTGAATCAATGAAGACTTTGATCATCAAAGTATCCATCCTTTTGAGTGATATCTTACTCTTTGTGAGAATTTGAGAGTTTGTGTGAGAGTGTGCATTAGGGCCATGTACCTAGGGTGGGAACAAGTCCTTTTAGATTCATGATGAACTTCCAAAAATCCATCGGGGATAAACTTGAGTGAGAGTCAGTCCTGTGACCTCCGGGCTGACTCTCACTCAGGTTTACCTCCGATGGCTTTTTGGAAGCTCATCATGAATCTAGAAGGACTTAGTCCCACCCTTTGCCCATGATCCTATTGCTCACTCTTACACAAACTCTCAAAGTCCAAGCTCTATTATGCACATTATCACCAAGAGTAAGATATCACTCAAAAGGAAAGGGATACTTTGGTAATCAAAGTCTTCATTGAATCAAGGTTCCACTCCGAACATGACATCTCCAAGAACCAAGCTCCCTAAAACTAAGATCACCACACTATCTCCTCCCACAACTAACTTCCATTGAAAAAACTACTTGAGAGGTGCTTCTCAACCTCTATTTATACTACTTAGAATCTTACCCTAGTAACTACAAGTAATCACCATGTAACTTCCTCTTACCAAGTTTAAACGAGGTAGAGATCACAAACCCCAATGAAAAGGGTACATGGCAACATGCAATTGGTCCACTTGGATCTTCTAGAAGCCCAACTACTCCCTAATTGACTTCTAGTGTACCAAGTCAATCTCGCCTCCTAGATTTAAGGGTCTTCACCAAGTCCAACCAATGAAAACTAGTCCAAGTCAAGGGAAGTCAAGATACCCATGTGATGGAATCTATTCCTTGACTCATACTAAACAACAAAATAGTAGTTCTCATCTACCACACCAAAAGTTACTCTATATTTTCCTCCAACTTAACCATAACTAGCTAAACATAGCCATGACTAAGATAAACTTAGGCACAATTTAGATATACTTTCATTTTATCCTATATGTACAACCCTGGGTCTTACATTTACCCCCGGACCAAGATTTCACTCCGTCCTCGGAGTGAAAGAATCTGATCGTCGATGAAACGGCTTCAACTTGTCGTGATTCACCCGGTCAAAATGTCGTCCTCCCAACTCCTTCAAATCGTAAGTAAAGTTTCCCCACACCTTGTGAACTATGAAAGGACCAAAGTACTTTGGAAGAAATTTCTTTCTTGCTCTCTTATATCTAATGGAATCAGAAAGCATTACCCAATCACCTTCTTTGAAAATCTTCATCTTCTTCGTCCCAAATCGATTATCATGATACTTCTTCTGCAATTGTTGAGCCCCGCTCCACACGTACCATGGCCACTGACTCGAGCCTCCTCCGGCTCAACAGGTTGTTGACATCTTGATTTGATAGCTTCTACTCCATTCTTCCTCTTTAACTTCCGTTGGATAGTTAAGAAGGTCGTCAAATCAAATTGAATTGGAAGCTTTGACTCGACACCATATACCATACGGAAAGGTGAGTACCCTGTTGATGTCTTCCAAGTCGTCCGATACTCCCACAAGATAGCATGCAGCCTTTTGTCCCAATTTTGCTTGCTCCCGTCCATGTCTGCATCCTTGGCCAACATCATGCAAAGCGTATAGTTGGTTCGCTCTGCCAACCCATTAGCATTTGGTTTGTAGGAAGTAGTCACCCGTGCCTTGATGGAGAAATGATCTAGCATGGCTTGTATAATGCTTCCAACAAACTCACCACCTTTATCAGATACAATTTCTAGAGGGCATCCGAATCTAGTTATTATCCTCTCATATAGAAATCTACCCACTTCTTCCTCACTAGTAGATTTTAGAGGTCTAGCTTCTACCCACTTGGTTAGATAATCTGTAGCTACCACAATGAACTTGTTACCCCGAGGAGTAAGATTCAAGGGTCCTACAAAATCTATTCCCCACTTTTCAAAAGGACCTAAAATAGGAACTGATGTCAAAGGAGGGGTTTTCATGGACTTTTTAGCAAAAGCTTGACACACATCACAACTCTTGCAAAATTCCACACAATCTTTGAAAATGCCCTTCCAATGATAGCCTTGCATCTAGGATCTTAAATGCCATTACCTTTCCCCGCAAAGTGTCCTCCACATACCGAGCCTTCATGAAACTCCTTCATAAGTTGAATTGACTCCTCCCTTCCAACAACCCTTCCGAGTAGTCCATCCGCTCCTTGATGAAACAACACGCCCTCTATGATGGTATAAGGTTCACATCGCTTCACCAATGCATTCCTCTCCCCGTGAATGCATGCCTTGGGGAAACTCTCCCTCCGAGATGAAATCCCATATCCCCTTGTATTCAGCCGGTACCTTTGTTATGGTGTCCATCATTAGCAAATCCTCATCTGGAAATGTATCATCCTTGGTTGATCTCCTTCCTCATCGTATGCTCGAGACATCAAATCGGCATTGGCATGTTTCTACCGAATTCGATCCTCAATGATGTAATCAAACTCCGCCAGTAACAACTTCCATCTGGCTATCCTACCCTCAGCATTAGGCTTGTTGAAAATGTACTTCAAAGCCTTGTGGTCGAAGAACGATAGTAAACTTCCCTCCCAATAGATAGTGTCGAAACTTCTTGAGTGAGAAGATCACAGCTAAAGCCTCCCTTTCAGTCATTGAATAATTTCTCTCAGCCTGCACCATCTGTCTACTAGCATAAGCAATTGGATGATCATGGCTATCTTCATCTAAGCGGCTTAGAGTGCATCCTATAGCAATGTTTGATGCATCCGTGTAGAGAATGAAAGGTTTACCCCAATTTGGTTTGGCTAAAATAGGAGCCGTTACCAACGCCTTCTTAAGAAGTTCGAACGCCACAATTTGCCTCTCCATCCTTGAGGATTAAATCGTAATCCGTCCCCTTCTTCATGTAAACCCGCCAAGGCATAAGCTTTGTTGGAGAAGGAAAAGATGAACCGTCGATAGTATCCCACCATTCCAAGGAGGCGCCTCAACTTGGTCAACGCCACGAAAAAGGTAAGTCGAGGATGCGTTTCACCTTTTCGGATCCACCGCTATACCATCTTTGGAGATGATGTGCCCTAACAACAAACCTTCCTCACATCCAAAAATGCATTTTTCTGGATTGAGCGAGGCCTTGGCTTTCTCCAACCGTTGTAGAATTTTGATCAAATGATCAAAATGATCCTCCTTCTTCCCAGTATACACAAAAATCATCTATGAAATCTCGCACAAATTTCCCAATAAAAGGTTCAAACACCTTGTTCATGAACCTCTGAAAAGTTCTTTGGAGCATTACATAGACCAAAGGGCATTACCCTAAAGGCAAAAGTTCCCCATGGCGTGGTAAAAGTGGTTTTGAGCTGATCTTCAGGAGCAATTTGAATTTGGTTATAACCACTATAACCATCTCCAAAACTATACCACTCATGACCTGCCACCTCCTCTAGAATCTCATCTATGAAAGGTAAAGGATAGTAATCCTTCTTTGTGACAAACATTCAACTTCTTGTAATCTCACGCATACACGTAGCTTACCATTCTTCTTCTTGACTATCACAATAGGAGAAACCCATTCAGAATTCTCTACCTCATAGATGAAACCCGCATCCTTTAGCTTGTCGATCTCCTCCTTGACCACCACAGCCGTTGGTGGATTTATCCGACGTTGCTTCTGACGTACTGGGCGAGCCTTCTCCTCTAACTCAATGCGATGAGTTTCTAAGGTTACTTCCTTCAAATCCTTGTAGCTAAAGGCAAAGACATGGATATATTTTCGAAATATATCCAAGAACCTTGACTTCTCCTCCATAGTAACCTTGGGACCAAACTTGAGAGTGGAGAGCCGTCGAGTTATCTCATCTTCACTCATCTTCATCTTGTCGGGATCTTTCACCACCCCCGGCCTAGGAAGTAAATCCATTGCAACAAGAACTTGAACTTGAACATCATCGTCCGAGGTATCTTCAGATGATGTCTCCTCATCGGTCGACATGTTGGTGTCAACCTCTGAAAAACTACCTTCACTCTCAGACTCTGAGTAATCACTCGTAGGTCTATCCGAGTCCCGAGACCGCCTCCTCCGCCACTTGTGAGAGGGACCTTCACTCGATGGTTTTTCGGCCCTATACTGGTTGTAACCTTTATGCCACCGATCAGTTGTCCTCTGACCCTCAACCAAGGTCTTCCTAACAACAAGTCGTAGCTAGCCTCCTCAAGCACTTGAAAGGACAACAAGGTTTGAACTCCCATCACACTTACCACCACCTTGTCCACCACTCCAATGGGTCGCACCTTTTGCTTGTTAGCCATCCCAACAATGATGTTGGAAGGTCTTGAAAGCTTCATCCCCAACTTCTTCAACAAACGTTCGACATGGCATTCACCGCAGATCCACCATCCACTAGTACATCCGAAACATCACGCCCATTAATGCGTACTTCAATCTTGGCTTCGAGTGCATACCTCCGAGGCAGCGGCATCCACCACTCCTACTCCAACATTCGCCATGGAAGCTTTCCCCTTGGATCGCCGCTTCTTGGTCCTTTTTGGAGCTTAGGCCTCCCCTCAACTCCTTTCTTATCGTAGGATTTAGAGCAATCAATTGGCCAACAGTTATATTGGCTTTTTGATTCCCCACATCCTCCACCACGTCGTATTTGAGTGGGTAGATGAAATGGAGAAATCATCCATTCCCAACTTCTTTCTCGGTGCTCTCGGTTGACTCACACCCTTTGGATCGAAAGTGCTCGGCTTGGTTGATCTTCCATTGAGATGGACTCCTCCGCAAATCTTGCTCTCTTCTTCTCGTGTGCAAGAATATCAACTCTTTGGAACTTATAGAGCTCTCTCCTTCTCAAACGTGCACCGATGAGGAAACACATCAATAGACGCTACTCCCTTATCCTTCGATTGACTTGGAGCATGAGTAGAATTGTTGTGTCTAACTCCATCATGTTGTCGAGGATTAGGACAATTTCGTTGGAAATGAGGGCCTCCACAACTAAAGCATGAAACTGTGAAGTTCCCTTGTGGTGGATTTCCCTTTTGGAGGATAATTCCCATACCCTCTAGATCCTCCCCTACATTACGATTCCTCCTCTCCCATAGTTGTACTACGTTAATCTTGAGATCAGCGAGTGTTTTACGTGATAGATTTCAACTCATGGTGCAAGTCTACTTTGGAGAATTTACTCACAAGCAAAGAACAACAACAGTAGGAGTTGCCATTCTAACCACAACGGTGGTGATGCTTCTCTAGCCACCAAGCTAGAATCATCGTCTTCTAGGCTCTCCTCCATTCGAATAGCAATGCGAATAGCCTCAACCTTAGAAGAGGGCTTTTCATATCTCACCTTGCTTCGAATCTGAGGCTTCAAACCTCCAATGAAGTTCTTTGTCAACATCGCCACAATCCCCACCATGGTTGGCTCGACCTCGTCTCCACTCTTTCTCAACACCACACACAAAAGCGTGACTCCAGCTTCTCCGTTCTCTCTACGTATGATCTCACCTTCTCTCTCTCTCCTTGCTTCAAAAGGTGACTTCACACATCAGCTTCTCGTAACTTTCATCCGGAAGAAAGTTTTCAACAAGATTCTCCGTCAAACTCTCCCAAGTGTCTTCCTCCACATGCTCCTTCTTGTACTCATTGTACCACTTCAATGCAGAATCCTCCAAGAAGTCGGGCAAAAAAAGGATAGCCCATTCGGGTTTCCTTCTCTCATTGTTTCCTATGCATGCCCTCTTGAAGTCTCTCACAAAAGATTCTACATCTTCTTTCTCTCTCCCATAGAACACCGGAAGCTTCCCCATTTCCAACTCCTTTTGTCGTTGTTGTTGGAAATTTATACGGGACTCCCTAATACAACACAAACAAAACTAGCTCCATTCTAGAGTAATTCATCAATGGCAAAATGAACGGAATTGGTTGGTCCAAGATTGCCATGGCTCTCTCCTCTCCTAAACACACTATGAGCCTTACCCTCATCGACATCTTCTCGATCATTCTGAAAATGATCTCCATCTTCAGATTAGAACTTGAGCCACTGGAGATTTCAACTTTTCGGTATCTGCACTCAATTTATCTTCAAAGCCCTCCACTAGTGACTCCAACAGAGCTTTCACGCCACTACACTCGTGTCCTAAGGGAAGTCCGGTCACTCCACAATTTTCACAATAGTTTCCACTCTTGGATTCATGGGGAGATGATGGTCCCCAGATGAAGGTTTAGCTCTCCCACGTTTCGTCTCTCTCTCAACCTCCGATCTTTGGTCCTCAAAGGACAACTCACAAGCTTATGTCCCTCCTCTCCACAATAGAAGCAACTCTCACGTTTCGCTCTCGGGGAACTTTTTAGTGTCCTCTCTTCAAACTCCACTCTGAACTCCCTCGTGTTCGAATCCGCTGAAACAATCACGTCCAGCCCTTGAGGTATCTTAGATAGCGGATCTTCCAAAGAGGTTGATCTCCCATTTTCCAATGAGTGTCAAGTCATCCTCACTATGCAAAACACTCATGCATTCACTCTCGGAATGACCATAAACAAGGAAAAAGTAAATCTGAAAAGTAAAGCAATTTTGCTCACTTTTATACCCCCCTATACTTCAGGTATCATAACTTTCTCTATTAAAATGATCTCTCAACGAAATTTGAACCCACATGTAGCTTAGCTCCTGATATACAATCGTGCAAAGTTTCAAATCCTGATTCAATTCTTGCACGAATTGATAAGCTCTGTACACTTTTTCCCGAGAGCTATCTTTCAAAACCCGTCAAGACCCTATCAAATTCTAAACATCATAACTTTTGATCTAGACATGATATGACTGTTATTTCAAGTGCAAAACGTATCCCATCTACTAATCTAAAATCAATAAAATTATCGAAAAAACTTTGGAAAATAAAGTTTTCCTCCCAAATACGTACTATAGCACTCTCGCCTCATCCCAAACAACACTTAAGTAAACAAAATGTACAAAATAACTTCCAGGCTATCATATAACACTACCGGATACACAAATGGTACATTACTATGCATCATGATCTCGGTTCGCTCTTCCCCACAGTCCTCTCCATATGAGTTCTCATCGTTGCGCTCTCACGGGCAATAAACTGGATTCGGAACATCTCTTCTCCTTCTAGACTGAGGTCCCGGCAACGGAACCAAAAATGTGACCTCCGGGCTGACTCTCACTCAGGTTTACCTCCGATGGCTTTTTGGAAGCTCATCATGAATCTAGAAGGACTTAGTCCCACCCTTTGCCCATGATCCTATTGCTCACTCTTACACAAACTCTCAAAGTCCAAGCTCTATTATGCACATTATCACCAAGAGTAAGATATCACTCAAAAGGAAAGGGATACTTTGGTAATCAAAGTCTTCATTGAATCAAGGTTCCACTCCGAACATGACATCTCCAAGAACCAAGCTCCCTAAAACTAAGATCACCACACTATCTCCTCCCACAACTAACTTCCATTGAAAAAACTACTTGAGAGGTGCTTCTCAACCTCTCTATTTATACTACTTAGAATCTTACCCTAGTAACTACAAGTAATCACCATGTAACTTCCTCTTACCAAGTTTAAACGAGATAGAGATCACAAACCCCAATGAAAAGGGTACATGGCAACATGCAATTGGTCCACTTGGATCTTCTAGAAGCCCAACTACTCCCTAATTGACTTCTAGTGTACCAAGTCAATCTCGCCCCTAGATTTAAGGGTCTTCACCAAGTCCAACCAATGAAAACTAGTCCAAGTCAAGGGAAGTCAAGATACCCATGTGATGGAATCTATTCCTTGACTCATACTAAACAACAAAATAGTAGTTCTCATCTACCACACCAAAAGTTACTCTATATTTTCCTCCAACTTAACCATAACTAGCTAAACATAGCCATGACTAAGATAAACTTAGGCACAATTTAGATATACTTTCATTTTATCCTATATGTACAACCCTGGGTCTTACAGTCCGGAGGTCACATATTTGGTTATGTTGTCGGGACCTCAATCTAGAAGGAGGAGAGATGTTTTGAATCCAGTTTATTGCCTGTGAGAATGCAACAATGAGAACTCATATGGAGAGGACCTTGGGGGAAGAGCAAGCCAAGATCATGATGCATAGTAATGTACCATTTGTGTATCCGGTAGTGTTATATGATAGCTTCGAAATTATTTTTTACATTTTGTTTACTTAAGTGTTGTTTGGGATGAGGCGAGAATGCTATAGTGCATATTTGGGATGAAAACTTTATTTTCCAAAGTTTTTCTGAGAATCTTATTGATTTTAGATTAGTAGATAGGATACGTTTTGCACTTGAAATAACAGTTATATCATATTTACATCAAAAGTTATGATGTTTAGAATTGGCTAGGGTCCTGACGGGTTTTGAAAGATAGCTCTCGGGAAAAACTGTACAGAGCTCATCAATTCTTGCAAGAGTAAAATCAGAATTTTAAACTTTGCACGAGTGTGAATCAGGAGCTAAGCTACATGTGGGTTCAAATTCTGTTGAGAGATCATTTTTAGAGAGAAAGTTATGATACCTGAAGTATTGGGGGATATAAAAGTGAGCAAAACTGCTTTACTTTTCAGATTTGCTTTTTCCTTGTTTATGGTTATTCCGAGAGAGTTAGTGCATGAGTGTTTGGCATAGTGAGGATAACTTGAAACTCATTGGAAAATGGGAGATCAACTTCTTTGGAAGATCCTATTATCCAAGATACCTCAAGGGCTGGACGTGATTGTTTCAGCGGATTTGAACACGATGGAATTCAGAGTGGAGTTTGAAGAGAGGACACAAAAAAGTTCCCCGAGAGCAAAATGTGAAAGTTGTTTCTATTGTGGAGAGGAGGGACATAAGCTTGTGAGTTGTCCTTTGAGGACCAAAGATAGGAGGTTGAGAGAGAGAAGAAACGTGAAACCATCGTCTCCCCATGAATCCAAAAGTGGAACCTCTTATGAAAATTGTGGTGTGACAGGACTTCCCTTATAACACGAGTGTAGTGGTGTGAAAGCTCTGTTGGAGTCACTAGTGGAGGGCTTTGAAGATAAATTGAGTGCAAATACTGAAAAGTTTAAATCTCTAGGTGGCTCAAGTTCTAATTGAAGATGGAGATTGTTTTCAGAATGATCGAGAAGATGTCGATGAGGGTAAGACTCATCGTGAGTTTAGGAGAAGAGAGGCCGTCCATCCTTTGGGCCTTCCTTCAACTCCTGCCCATGCTTTACGAGGCTACGGATGGGCCCAGTTGGGATTTGTCCCGTCTATCGATCATTGGCAAATCGTAAGTAAAGCCCAGCTCAGATGTCCGGCCTTACCTCTTGCAAGCCATCCCCGTCCGCTTGGTGAGTGCTGTCCATCACCTCGGCTCTATGGCGCTAAGTACACATGGCCTCCTTTGGAGTGTTCACACCCCCCGCCATCTTTGAGTGTATCGAGAGGTACTGTCCCTCGCCCTCTCCACTCTTTTCATCACTCGGCGACCATTATTACCCTCGCCTTCCCAAACCCGACCCCGTCACTTTGGTCATGCCGTCAGTTCTGTCCTCTCGCACTGAACTAAGTGGGCCCGGCCCCAGCCCCGGTCAGGTGGATCACATGCCCCAGTTCCAGGCCATGGCAATCTTGGACCAACCAATTCCATTCATTTTGCCATTGATGAATTACTCTAGAATGGAGTTGGTTTTGTTTATGTTGTATTAGGGACTCCCATATAAATTTCCAACAACAACAACAACAAAAGAAGTTGAAAATGGGGAAGCTTTATGTGTTCTTTGGGAGAAAGAAAGAAGATATAGAAGCTTTTGTGAGGGACTTCAAGAGAGCATGAATTGGAAACAATGAGAGAAGAAAGCCGGAATGGGCTATCCTTTTGCCCGACTTCTTGGAGGATTCCGCATTGAAGTGGTATAATGAGTACAAGAAGGAACATGTGGAGGAAGACACTTGGGAGAGTTTGGCGGAGAATCTTGTTGAAAACTTTTTTCCGGATGAAAGTTACGAGAAGCTGATGTTTGAAGTCACCTTTTTGAAGCAAGGAGAGAGTGAGAAGGTGAGGTCATACATGGAGAGAACGGAGAAGTTGGAGTCACGTTTTCGTGTGGTGTTGAGAAAGAGCGGAGACGAGGTGGAGCCAACCATGGTGGGGATTGTGGCGATGTTGACAAAGAACTTCATTGGAGGTTTGAAGCCTCAGATTTGAAGCAAGGTGAGATATGAAAAACCCTCTTCTAAAGTTGAGGCTATTCGCATTGCTATTCCAAAGGAGGAGAGCCTAGAAGACGATGATTCTAGCTTGGTGGCTAGAGAAGCATCACCACCTATTGTGGTAAGAATGACAACTCTTACTGTTGTTGCTTCGCTAGTAGTAAATACTCTAGTGGTAGACTTGCACCATGAGTTGAAATCTATCACAGAAATGATCGCTGATCTCAAGATTAACGTTGTACAACTATGGGAGAGGAGGAATCAAAATGTAGGGGGAGGATCTACATGGTATGGAAATTATCCTCCAAAAGGAAATCCACCGCAAGGGAATTTCACAGTTTCATGCTTTAGTTGGGGAGGCCCTCATTTCCAGCAAAATTGTCATAATCCTCGACAGCATGATGGAGTTAGACACAATAATCTTATTCCTGCTCCAAGTCAATCGAAAGATAAGGGAGTAACATCTATTGATGTGTTTCCTCATCAGTGCACGTTTGAGAAGGGAGAGAGCTCTATAAGTTTGAGAGTAGATATTCTTGCACACGAGAAGAAGAGAGCAAGATTTGCAAAGGAGTCCATCTCAATGGAAGATCAACCAAGTCGGAGCACTCAATCCAGTGGTGTGAGTCAACCGAGAGCAACGAGGAAGAAATTGGGAATGGATGATTTCTCCATTTCATCTACCCAACTCAAATATGACATGATGGAGGATGTGGGGAATCAAAGAGCCAATATAACTGTAGGCCAATTGATTGTTCTAAATCCTACGATAAGAAAGGAGTTGAGGGGAGGCCTAAGCTCCAAAAGAACCAAGAAGCGACGATCCAAGGGGAAAGCTTCCATGGAAAATGTTGGAGTAGGAGTAGGAGTGGTGGATGCCACTGCCTTGGAAGTATGTACTCAGCTTTGAAGATTGAAGTACGCATTAATGGACGTGATGTTTCGGATGTGCTTGTGGATGGTGGATCTGTAGTGAATGCCATATCAGAACGTTTGTTGAAAAAGTTGGGGATGAAGCCTTCAAGACCTTCCAACATCATTGTTGGGATGGCCAACAAGCAAAAGGTGAGATCCATTGGAGTGGTGGACAAGGTGGTAATAAGTGTGATGGGAGTTCAAACCTTGTTATCATTTCAAGTGCTTGAGGAGGCTAGCTACGACTTGTTGTTAGGAAGATCTTGGTTGAGGGCAGTGAGTACAACTGATCGGTGGCATAAGGGTTATCTTTGTATATGGCCAAAGAACCATCGAGTGAAGGTCCCTCTCACAAGTGGCGGAGGAGCAGTCTCAGACTCAGATAGGCCTACCAGTGATTACTCGGAGTCTGAAAGTGAAGAAAGTGGTAGCTTTTCAGAGGTTGATACCAACATGTCAACCGATGAGAAGACATCATCTGAAGACACCTCAGATGATGATGTTCAAGTTCAAGTTCAAGTTCTTGCTGGAATAGATTTACTTCCTAGGCCAGGGGTGGTGAAAGATCCTAACAAGATGAAGATGAGTGAAGATGAGATAACTCGACGGCTCTCCACTCTCAAGTTTGGTCCCAAGGTTACTATGGAGGAGAAGTCAAGGTTCTTGGATATATTTCGTAAATATATCCATGCTTTGCCTTTAGCTACAAGGATTTGAAGGAAGTAAATTTAGAAACTCATCGCATTGAGTTAGAGGAGAAGGCTCGTCCAATACGTCAGAAGCAACGTCGGATAAATCCACCAACGACTGTGGTGGTAAAGGAGGAGATTGACAAGCTAAAGGATGCTGGCTTCATCTATGAGATAGAGAATTCTAAATGGGTTTCTCCTATTGTGATAGTCAAGAAGAAGAATGGTAAGCTTCGTGTATGCGTCGATTACAAGAAGTTGAATGTTGTCACAAAGAAGGATTATTATCCTTTACCTTTCATAGATGAGATTCTAGAGGAGGTGACAGGTCATGAGTGGTGTAGTTTTGGAGATGATTATAGTGGTTATAACCAAATTCAAATTGCTACTGAAGATCAGCTCAAAACCACTTTTACCACGCCATGGGGAACTTTTGACTTTAGGGTAATGCCCTTTGGTCTATGTAATGCTCCAGCAACTTTCCAGAGTTTCATGAACAAGATGTTTGAACCTTTTATTGGGAAGTTTGTGCAAGATTTTATAAATAATTTTTGTGTTTACGGGAAGAAGTATGATCATTTGATCAAAATTCTACAACGTTTGGAGAAAGCCAAGGCCTCGCTCAATCCAGAAAAATGCATTTTTGGATGTGAGTAAGGTTAATTCTTAGGGCACATCATCTCCAAGGATGGTATAGCGATGGATCCAGAAAAGGTGAAACGCATCCTCGACTTACCTTTTCCTATGACTATGACCAAGTTGATGCAGTTCCTTGATATGGTGGGATACTATTGACGGTTCATCTTCTCCTTCTCCAACAAAGCTTATGCCTTGACGGTTTACATGAAGAAGGGGACGGATTATGATTTAATCCTCAAGGATGGAGAGTCAGGTGCTGCGTTCGAACTTCTTAAGAAGTCGTTGGTAACTGTTCCTATTTTAGCCAAACCAAATTGGGATAAACCTTTCATTCTCTACACAGATGCATCAAACATTGTTATATGATGCACTCTAAGTCAATCAGATGATGATAACCATGATTATCCAATTGCTTATGTTAGTAGATAGATGGTACAGGCTGAGAGAAACTATTTAGTGACAGAAAGGGAGGCTTTAGCTATGATTTTCTCACTCAAGAAGTTTCGACACTATCTGTTGGAAGTGAAATTTACTATCGTTACTAACCACAAGGCTTTGAAATACATTTTAGGGTAAGAAGCATGCATATGCTGATTTGATGTCTCGGGCATCCGATGAAGAAATAGATCAACAAATTGATGATACATTTCCATATGAGGATTTGTTGATGATAGACACCATAACAAAAATACCGACGGAATACAAAGAGATATGGGATTTCATCTCGGAAGGAGAGTTTTCCCAAAATATACATTCATGGAAGAAAAATGTATTGGTCAAACGTTGTGAACTTTATGCCATCATATAGTATATGTTTTTTCATCACGTAATAGATAGATTACTCGTAAAGATTGTTAGAAAAGATGAATCAATTCAATTTATGAAGAAATTTCACAAAAACTCGATATATGAAAAATAATTTACAAAAAATATAATTGCATTGAAGATACTAGATGCATATTATTATTGAAATGATATTTTCAAAGATTACGTGAAATTTTACAAAAATTGTAATGTGTCAAACTTTTGCTAAAAACTCTATGAAAATTCATAGTTTGACATCAATTCCTATTCTTTAATTATTTTGAGAAATGTAAAATAGATTTTGTATAGCATTTCAATATTACTCTTCATGGTAACAAATTTATTGTGATAATTATACATTATTTAACCAAATGGATAAAACCTAAACCTCTAAATTCTGCTAATGAAAAGTAAATGGATAAATTTCTCTAGATACAAAATAATAACTAGATTTGAATGACTTCTAAAAATTATATCAAATAGAGATGAATTTGTTGGAAACATTATACAAACCATGTTAAATCATTTCTCCATAATACACTTGTGACTACTTACTCGTGATCCAATCCACAAAGTAGCATTTCGTAAAAATGAACACCAGACTTCTAAGAGGCAATGGATGTGATGCGCATGTTAACTTCTAAGAGGCAATGGATGTGATGCGCATGTTAACGGTTGGAGAAAATATAATCGATCATTCCACAGACAAACAGTCAAGCACCCATTCGCTACTCAGAAACACACATAAGTACCAAGAAGTCTGAACAGGTGAACGCAAAGTGAGCTTTGGATGTGGATAACTTGCCCCGATGCATCGCTTCCGCAATGTATTGGTCAGGAGCATGAAGACAGTAAAATGACAAATACAGGAAGAAACCATGAAGGTTATTTACCTCAAGGGGTTTCAATGGTGACTGCAGTTCTAGTGATTCTAATATACGTAGGCAGAACTCCACAAAGGAGTAGTACCAACTAAATCCTCACCGTCAAAAAGGAAAAATTAATTAGAGCTATCTTTGGTACACGACGGGTCGAAGTACAACAACAATTGTTTTCTTCCGTGTGTAGATCGTCATCAGCTGGCTTCAAAACATATACAACGTAAACATGTTGAAATAATCCCCAATTACAGTATCTGACTGCTACATAACAGATCACACAGGCCCATTCTGAAGGCCCCATAGACACCGCCGTAAAGACAAAGAGAGCTCAATGACCTGATTCGGATGTTGCAGCATCACGCAAAGTCCGGCACAGACAAGTAGGACACCCACAGTACTCGCGTATACGGGCCTCCTTTTGACAGCCCTACTAATGTACATGCTCAAACCTTCCACCGAACATCGAGATCTCCCATATGGTACAAGGGATTTTACCTGTGTGTCAACATCGTCCCTTCTCAATAATGAATTCCAAGTAGAGATCTTTCCCCGGGAATGGTCTACACTAGGAAAAAAAAACCTAGCTTCTCCTTCCTCCGTTGAGCAGAGAACGTCCACCTCATGGTATTCAGGGCTTTGCTTCGATAGAGCTCGATAACCAAAATTCTTTGAACAGATATCAGCTTCGGAGTTGCAGCCATTGCTCAACCTCTGCTCATTAGGATGAGCGTAGGGTTGTGAAACATGTCCAATCTCTACGATCTTCCAGAAAATCTTACTCCCCTGAAAGTATGGCAGTAGAATAGCGTCTCAGATCGTACAATACGCTCACCAGGAACTTCAGACCAGAGGCTGGTAAGAGCCTTTTAAAAGATTATTCATATGAAAATGACTCCTCAGTAAAAATATATTCTGCCTAATAGGCATATAATGTTCTCCCAGTTTTCACAAAACCCACCTCGACCTTCATCGTATCAGCTGATATGACATGCGGCATAGAAAACTTTCAACCGATACTTAAATCAAAATAAAAGAAGAAACTTCACTAATAGGATACTCTGATACAGATAATCACTCGGCGACTGAATTCATGAAAAAAAAATTACCTCCGGCTTTGCAGAACCATGATGCATCGTCTTTGCTTGTAGGGCTAATACTTGCCGCGGTGTCAATCCCCTTGATACAGGACAGTCGACATCCCACCAGGAGTTACTAGCACACGAGCCCGGGCAAGCAAGTGACGCCATCAGATGGGTAAGGTGATCCATCATTGCAAACTGCTGATGTAACAGGGCAACATGTAAAGCAGTCATGCCATTCTTCAAGAAACCAATCCTCTCGATCACACCTGATCTCTTCGCAACCTGCAATACTCTTTGGACAGTTGTGCACCATCCTCTCCTGACACCAAATATCAAGAGCCCTTGCAGCCGTTCAACATCCTGAACCAGAGATTGATGGTCTGGCTTGAAATTATTGAGAGTATAATTCCGTAAAACCCATCCTAGATCCACGAGCAGGTCATGGTACCTCTTCTGATTCAGAGGCTGAAATCTTGAGTCGTGACTCTCAGTAGAGCAACAAGAAGTAGTGGCAGTGTCCATCTCCAGCTCGAGGGTTCTGACTTCATCGACGATTTTCTTCTCCGCAACGAGTAAGGGAATGAAGTTGCTGATCTCTGAAGTGTGCTCTACCTGCAGACAAAAAGATAACATCAGACTGGACACAAATAATTGTGATCAACTACACATTAGGCCCGTTTTACAAAATACGGAAGCTTTTAAATTTACTTTTTAAGATAATTGAAATACAAGAAGCTTTGAACGACGGTAACTGCATGAGGACAAACTTGGTTGGAACCCAATACAAACAGCGAACAAAAGCCCAAACCAAATTTCTACCTAAAACAAAGTCAACGTCTCTTTCTGCATTTTAAATTCTCAATACGTTCAACTGACTGTGATTATCAAAAGTACCGAGCAAGTTGTATCATATCATGAATACCTGGCTACGTTGAGGTTCCCTTCTGGCTAGACTGACTGCCTGATCTATACTTCCGATCAAAAGCGGTACAAAACGACTACTAACCTCAATGAAAGCTGTCCCATACTTCTGGGAGTGGAGAGCAGGAAAGGTCGCTTGAAGCAAACTGCTGCTATCTGCCTTCTCTTTATCCATGCCAAGACTTGACACCTCGTTCTTAATATACGTGCCATCAAAGGAAACTAAAAGTCTGCAAAACATTCAACTGGTCAGAAAAGCTTCAAAGATGCCTACCCAAGCTATGTATGACAAAGAGGACTCTGCAACTCTTGGGGAAACACCATGCAGCATTCATTGCAGGACTGGGAAAATTCAGAACTTTTGGATAAACAGACGTTATCGTTTTTAACAAATTTGAGTGTTTGACCTTCTCACAAGAAATCAAAATGTAGACCGAAGCTGAAAAACTGGATTGTAAGGTGAAGTTTGTGTTGATTATTCGGGAGGTTTGGTCGTGAGATGAGATACCTTCCAGCATATGTACTTCAAGAAGCCACCGACGACCCAGGACGCTAGCTAACACCTCAAGTTTTGTGGAACATTGATCCATTACAGCTGAATATACTAAACAAACGGCTTGTCAAAAGAAAAATCAACGGCCTTCATCACACCTTGATTCGGATTTCTGAAGGTTGCTTCCTGAGATCACAACAACTTGCTCGACTCCTGCCTCAAGACAACTCGGGTAGACTCCTTCCAGCACTGGACCTCTATCACTTCTTCCACAAAGAGGATGTACCGCTTCACCTAGAATACATGCAAAATGAAAGTAAGTAGAAATTTCGAGATCGAAGGTACAGCATACATGCATTAGCCATGAAGTAGAAAAATGCTGACAACTTTAAATTATATCATAAGTCCAACTTGTGACATTATGTTACTCAGGTAGCCTCATAATAAATCATGGTTTTTGAGGCTACAAAATCCGGTTACTTTTCAAGACCCCATCGTGACGACGAGGTAGTTCATGCCAGAGATGAAGAAACTACCTAACGAAGCAGAGATAAATTAGCATCCATACCATTCTCAACATGCACAATTTGCTGACCCACTCTGGCAATCAAGTACCCAGAATTCCAAAACTTGAAAGCACCACATTGTCCTTTCACAAGACGAAGAACGGACTCGGTCCAATCTGCATTCAGCTACCAGAATCAACCAAATGATGAATACAACGAAATGAGCACATTCACGTCGGCTACATGAAGAGAGATGAAACTCTACACCGACGACCCACCAAAGCAAGTTTATGAAAACTAAGCACAGAATAAACAATAAGTGTAAAAACCTTTTGACTACTTTTAAGACAATATAGGACACAGTATCTGCAGGCAAATACTATTCTAAAAATGATTTAAAAAGTTAGTAACTACAAAACCAAACAGTAATTAATACTCACTTTCTCCCACATGGGCTGAGGCATGGAGACGAAGAGAGTAAGAATGGTGCATCCCGACCGTATGTAGCCCTCCAGATCAACTGGCATTTGTGACAGCCACTGCATAACCTGAAGAAAAATTCTAATACGTTTCAGTACACACATCAGACGGCATATTCTGCACACCAGAAAATGATGTTCACAGTAGTCATATAACCCCTAAAGTTCTGAATAAGACGTTTATCTCTGGAGAAACAATTTACAAGAAGCGCTCTTAACTCTTCTAACAACCCACAAGCACAAAACTCAGACAGAAAATCATGACCTTCCAAAACTTAGTAATTAGCTGCATCTACCTGCTGGCGTAACTGCCGAGGAAAGTCACCAGGATTCCAATCGTAAAGCTTGAAAGAGATACGACCAGTTGGATTCTGCATAGGATAACATGAGTATTTAGATCCCACACAAGTTTGACATATCTCCCTGAAAATCAGCTGCTTCGTCCTGCTTATAATTACCAGATTTGCCATCCATTTACATACAAAATCTTCAAGCACTGGTGATGTCACAACTTGATCGATCCTTGTCACTGATTATAATTACGAAACATGTGCAAGGTTACGAGGATGTAGTTCAGGACTTACAGGAGAAGAGTAGGTTGCTTGTTTACTGAGTCTGATTGGAGGTGGAGAAGAATCCCAGAGATGTGCCTCACTGACCTCAACACTTCCATTTTGAGACAAACCCGAGCCTTCTGTGGCAGAGTTGTCCTCCATAAGCAGTGCTAACAACGATTCTTCATCGTGTCCTCTGACTAAGCGTTCAGCTTCTTCTGGATCTCGAGGGGACATGTGGTGCGATGACATGTCGTTGGTACTCATTGTCTGAGTACTGCTCAAATGACTGTCCCTGCTGATAGGAACGTGCTCGGGATGTGGGAGGCAATCTTTCTTGTGAACATGTTGCGACTCTGGACTATGCGCGAGATCTGGACTCTTCGTTGGAGGTTCAGACGTGGGGAAAATCTCTGCACAACTTACAAACAGAGTCACTTCTCAGACGTCAAACCGACATCTACTTTGAGCTTTCAAAAACGGACCGTTACTGAATCGTGTGTTTGAGAAATGCACCCAAAGGAGATTCTTACCCTCGACGATTTTATCCACAGGTGGGGCCAATGATTCCAAAGACATCTCGACATCAGTTCCCACCGTTGCACTGACTGTCTCATCCGCTTTTTTAGTTGCAATGAACTTGCCATTAGGAGGTACGACAGCGGATGGCAAAGTCATTTCTGATTCAAAACCTGCTGCGCCTCCACTTAAAGCCTTGTCTTCTCCTTCAGAGAACAGGATAGGCTTAGTAGTGTTCATTGCATCTGAAACGCGAGATAAAGTGCAGTCAGTTATTTGTAAGACTGCAACACTACTCATCATTTGTCAAATAAGCAAAGACGTAACGCGTTCCTCCCTGTCATGAGCTAGTGACCAGAAAACATTTGACCGCCTATTCCAGCACCTCGTAACATAGAGGAGGTATATGCAAATCCTTCTTCGTGTAGAGTTGATATTATGAGCACATTCCACGCGTAAGAGGTACGATGCTGAATGGAAGGAGAAGAACCGTCATAGGAAAGCCTGTAAGGATATGTCAACAAGTCGCTACACGTTCTTGAAACTCCAAACAAAGTTCAGTGCATATGTCGACACTCTCACAAGAAACTAGAGAGCATTAGATTTTGCCCCCACTAGCTCCATCGAAAGGTGAAATTCCATCCCATTAACTCCAACTTAGTAACACCACCGTATCCATGAAAATTTTCCGGCCAACTAAAAGCACACATACCATCCGCCGGGCTGCTGTCAGATCGTAGTTCTATATCTCCACTGTCCAGCGGTGGTAGAGTATCCTCTGACTCCAGCGCCTTCCGTCTGCGCCGGTTGTTGTGCCTCTCCAGTTTCCTTCTGCAACTTCTCTTTCCCTCATCGAAGTCACAGATAGGATGAAACCTGAAAAACATTTCATAGCTGATCATAAGAGGAACCCCGACGGCAACACGATGAAAAACCAGTCCTAAATTCCGTAAGATTACCGCAACGAAATGATCTCAGAACAAGAATGTAACATCTGCCAGCTGACTGCCAATGAAGGAAAATCACTCCCACGTAACAATGGTGGTGAAGAATTTTTATTCTAGTCCGCAATGTGGGCCTGCTAACTATTATGGTGCTGAAATATCACCACTTGACTGGACGGTGCGTCACCGTGATAATCATGCATACAGCTCCCCCGCTCATATAAAGAAATATCTTGAAATGGCCACATCCTTCCGCAAAATGACAATTATTCTGCCAAGGAGTCTAGACTAATGTACCCGCCGTCCGAGGGAGAATCACAAGTCTGAGGGGAAGAGAAAGTCGCTGGTGAGAAAATACTGACTTGCCACATTGCTGACAGTATCGGTGAGGCTGATTTCGCAATACTACGCGGGTCGCGTGAGCACACCGCAAACACACTCGATGACGCTGATGATATCCCTTCAGATTTGTAAGTTCGGCACCACAGGTTTGAACCTGACATCGAGGCACGGGCTTCGATCGTTTCCGGCTCACACCACTGTCATCATCATCATTGTCCGTGCACGCACAGGGGACTCTACCGGCCAAAAAATTCGGGCAATCCAGCCTCGGGTCCCTCCAATCCTTGTTCACTCCCATCTGCTGAGACCCCGAAGATATGGAGTCCGTCTGCACATGGTCAGCGGATGAGGTCTCATGTGCGTGAAACTTATCATGATTATGCTCATGATTGTGCTCGTGACAATGATTATCATGCTCGTGGTTCTGATCTGCTGCGGATGACCCGGCCAACCCGCAGCTCGTACTTCCATCGCCTTCAAGAGAATGCGAAGTGAGGGAGGGGTTCGCCAACAGCAATACACTGTCCCATTCCCAGGCTAGCCCTGTCTCATGCCCGTGTGCCATATTCACTCCTTCGCCATAGCCCTCCTCCTTTTGCTCTGCTTTCCTGCTATCACTTCGGACCGCATCCACCTGACACCACCTCCCTGAAATCTCACCACCGAATCTCGAATCCCCTTCCGACCACTGCGAGCAAACCACCGCCAACCCAAATTCACCTCCCTCCTCCCCAGCCAACTCCCTAAATGCAGCCCGTACTTCACCCTCTTCCTCCCTTCCTTCTATGTCGATGACCCTTCAACTCTAAGTCAAAACCTTCCCTCACTCACGACTACAAAAAACACCAAATCCATCAACCACAACCACAACAACAGCTTCTTCTTCTTCCGCCACAGTCAGCCTCGCGCTCACTCCTCTCAATCCTCTCCCCGTGCGCCGTAGATAGTCACAAACCTAAAATTGCCCTACCCTGCCCTGCACAGAGCGAACATATCGACCCCATCCTCGCGGGCCGAACGCATCGCAGGCAGGACGGACAAGTACAGCAAAAATAAACGCCCCGGCACATGAACGAAGAGTGCACGCTTCGCTCTCATCAATCCATCCCAAGCTGCTGGTGCTGGCTCCTGCTCATGATACAACCACTGCTCTAGCTAATTTCGCTCGTTTGACGTGTGTGACAGTCCAAATATAGCCCGCGTAGAAAAAGAAAACTTTCTGCGCTCTCTGTATGTCGACATTATTCACTTTCAACGCACCTCCCCCTAACGAACAACGACAACCCGAGGCCTACCTCTCTGCCTAAACTGCTAGCAAGCAAAGCGAGCTCCTGCTCCTGCTGCTCTTCCTGATTGATTGATGGCGGCAGCAGCGGCATCTACTGTGTGGATCCCAGCTTCGATTGGTCGATCCGGTCTACGACCATTCATTCGCTCGGAACTCGGGGGCTGGGCGGGAGCAGCAGCAGTAGCAGAGCAGAGACTTGGAGAGGGAACAAAACAAGGCATTAAACAAAACCTTCATTTGGTCTCGCAAACCGGCTTTTCTCTTCCCGTGCTAGTCCTTTGACTGCATCACCGCCATCATCACGATCCGATAGATTCATGCACTCTGCGTCCGTCATTAATTCTGCCTCCCGGAGTAAATACAGTTCTGTTCTGTTCGCTCTCATCAATTCCTGGATTCGTCTTCCTTCTTCCCCTTCAAGGAACACATTGCATTGCCTTTCTACGGGCTCCGATGCCTCTAATTCTGCCACCTTTTCGCGCTAGAGGGGAATCTTAGTCCGCCCTTCCGTTTGTCAGCCTTGTCTACTAGTGCCCTCCGATTTAGGGTTGAAACACTTTCATTTTTTTTCTACTGGTCTCTGTTTGGAGCGTAGTGTTAGAGATGGAGTCATCGTCGATGTGAAACAGATTCAGGTGAATATCATAATATTTCCTTGTCAATGGATATATGATCAAATGATCTTGTTCTATATATCTACCCTTACTTATTGTGACCAAACCTGCCAACTAAAACTCCACATGAAAATGAAAACCTCCATACATAGTCAGTCTTGTAGCAGTTGACTTTTAACTTTTTGGGATTGTTCAGTCAAATGTTGTTCCACGATTGGATTTGAGAATAACTCTTATGTTTTCCTTTCGATGCGATCAGTCTATGTAGAAATGATATTAATACAAAGACAACTCTCCGATGATTTTTATTTTATTTTTTTTCAATGTGGCATCCATGGTACATTTCCAGCTTACTATCTAGATATAAAGTACATGGTCCAAGAGTTTGTACAAAAGTGTATGACTTTGAGATTTATTATATTCAGTAATGTACAGAATAAATTAATCAATATTGAAGACTTACGAGCAAACATTACATCAATCATGTACATAATATACAAACTAACTCTTTATTTTATATATGATGTGATGTGATGTGGTATGAAATATCAATTCACATGGATTATCTTTGCATATAGTATTATCCGAAAAATGGTGAGTTTAGAAACATATAGCAAGTGGTAAGAAATACTATGATAGTTTTATATATTTATGAAAACTACAGTTTAATTTAGTTCTTTTTCAGCACCATAATGTTTTCAATATTGATAAAACAGATTGATTGAAATGAGTCAATGCATTTATATGAAAATTACTATACAAAATCTGACTTATACAAGCATTACTAAGATCCCAAAATAATTCAAGAATTTATCATAAAAAAATATTAGCATCATGCCATAAACATAACATAGAATAGTAATGAGAAGAAAATAAGTTTATACATATTATGTTGAATCATTTTCACATTCTTTAATTCTTAAAATTTAACTATAAAATAAATAAAAACTGGGGTCATGAAAATTTCACAGTGTAATATTCAAAAAATATTTCTATTCTGCAGTAATAATTTCAATGTCATTTACAAAATTTACAAAATGCTCATAAGTTGACAATTAATGATACAAATATAAGCCATTTAGCAAAGAAATTTCTCATATTAAAACAAATATTTAATTTCAATATGTAAAAAACTATTAGTTTTAAAAATAAATAAATAAATAATTAAAATTTAAAATAAAAATACAGCATTGTATTAAAATTTTAATATATTGAAGTTAATAAATTTTATAAAATATTCATAACATAAATAATTATAATTTTTTAATAATCAGTGAACAAAATATGTCAAAAAATATTTTTTATATTTAATTTTGGCTTAAAAATATTCATTATTTCTCAAAATCTCTATTTAATGAATTTTATCATTTTTTTAGTTTTACTCTTTTATGTATAAAATAAATTAAAACATAAATATTTTTCATATGATACATGAAAATATCTATGTTATTTTTATTTTGATTTTATGCATCTTATAATTATAAATATTTAAATTATTTTTACTAGATATATTAATATATAAAATATATTAATATTATAATTAAAATATTAATTTTTATTCATTTGTATCAAATTGACTTAAAAATCTAATTTATATCAAATAAATTCAATTATATCAATAATATAAACAATATTATTGTTTTTTAATTTATTATGTGATATGTAATACATTATGTCATGCACATACATATTGTATCACAATATAGATTATAGTCACATCAGACATCACAAAACGTAGAATGTCATACACCAACACAAGTGTATCACAAGTAGCTTCTTCATTCTCAAAACATTCACAATGACACTCCACCCATCATCATATGATAAAAGAGATAGATTTAAGTCAAAACAAATCTACTTTGTGCTCCAAAGAATCCAAGCTTGTGTACTATTTAAGGTTCCACATTAGGTGTAATCTTCAAGACTCAACTTCAAAAATTACACTTCTTAGAAACCTAATTCAAACTCTACCCCTTGAACCATAGGTCTACTTACAACATTATCATCGCTAACTATTTTATCTCTTCCGCATGTGGGCTCCTACCTAACTAGAGGTATCACTAAGTCATGATAATTATCATGCACATAGATATCGTATTACAACATACATCAATGTCACATGAAACATCACAAAATGCATTTGTCATCAACCAACATGATACATGATGTTGAGGGATGAAGTTCCTCAACATCATGTAGTGCATCATCATGATTTGCCATTTGTTGGTTTAAGATCAAAAGGTCGGATGCTATAATGACTCATTGTTAGTTTCCTATTAACAATCCATACCATGGAATGATCAAATTGGTTAATGTACTAATTGCATCAAAGGACATCTCAAATGTTAACTAAGCACCTAAAAGGAGGTGTCAAACATGAGGTAAATTTTACTCTCGAACAAAACTCATATATCATCATCCTAACTACTTGACCAACCAATACACATAACACACATCATAAACATGGATCCATAGTAGTGTTAATGTTTAAAATATGATATGATTCATACTTATACACATGTTCCTTTCAATCCACACCATCATGATCCTTCAACACAAAAACTTTAAAGAGAAAATTTTAGCATATTTGTAGGATTGTGCTACTAGCTAACACATCCAATAAGAACACTCCATATTACTACAAGTAAATGTAATCATTTACATAAAATCTATAAAATGAAGGTCAATATTCATGTTATCATATGATAGCATAACGCAAATTATGTCTATGTTGAACAATAGTCAAGTTCTCAAATGACATGCACATCATTCTACAAAAGAGTTATGCCCGTAAGACATATTTAAGTCTAAAATCTCTATTCACACTTGACAAATAATTGTAGGTAATTCTAGATCTCTATCATATAATAAAAATTGTAGTGAGAAGATGTATATCGGCTAAATTATAACCAATGACCAATTATGTTAGTTGGATGTCTTAGTCTCCAAGCCAAACTTTCTTAGTATTCTCTTCATACCTAAACAACTCTGTCTACTAAAGGATCAACCTAATAAGATGGTATGATGCTTGATCAACTTTGGTTCACATAAATCCTTAAATTCATCCAAAAACTCAATACATAATCATTGTCGCCTCCATGGTACTCATTTCTTCATCGGTTAGACAACTCTTTATGCTAAACCATCAATCTCATATGATGATCAATCAAAGTTAGATCACACAAAGTATGAAATTCATCCAAAAATTCATTATGATATTTAGTGTCACCTCCACTCGTGCATCAAATCGATTAAACATTGAAGTTAAGAACACATAAGCTATACCCTTACTTGACTTGTAAAAAAATAATGCGACCAACTCAATCCACTTGGAAAAATGCTCCCTTATGACTAAAACATATTGATGATATTGTATATTTAATGAAAAAGATCATGCAAAATCCAAGCTCCATTGATAAACCAATACTATAAACTATAATCACTATATGATGTTACTATGAGGTATTTAAATTCCCAGTTTAAAAAATAATCCATCCCCATAATTATAGATGATATAACTATGATGTATTGTAACAACAAGGTTGCATTAGAATTGGATAGTTGTAGTGTTTATTGATTCGTTCCCAAGGGAATGGGGTGTTAACCGAATATCAAGTGAGGAATAGGTGTGTTTAGACTTCTTTGATCAACTCTGGACAATCACAGTCCGAAGAGTGGAATCAATTCATAACTTAAAAACCCATCAAGACATAAAGTTCCAAGAATTTCCAGAAGGAATTCTTTTACTAAGATTGGGCGATCCCAATTACAAGAGGTAATATTCACCATGCGTAAGCTCGCTGAAGTTCTCCCGGTGAAATCGTCGATAGCCAAACTCGTGGGACGAATTCCTAGGTATCTTCATAGAAATCCGATCTCCAGTCAGGTAGGCCACCGCGATCTCTGCTTGGCTTCGAGAGTTTCTGTTCTACCCTGGCTACACAAGAACAAATCCTGACTTTCTCTTGCAAATTGAAGATGTCTCCACTAACTACTCTAGTCTTATTTATACACAATTCTAACGTCCTATCCGAATCGCTACCTACACGGATCGCGTCCGACTACAACTTCAGAGATCTGTTGCACCCTTCGATGATGTCTCTTCACGCCAGGCGAAAGCATCAACGCTGATTTGCAACTCTCTGATATCTTTTGCGATCTCCCTCCGGTGAATTCACATCGCTTCCTGACAGTCACGACCCATCGCTTTGTACATCTCCTTTCGTTTCTCCTTCGAATCTCTAGGAGTGTTCATCGCCGTGGTCAATCTCTCCAATCGATCAGCTTCCACATCATCACACCGGGCAAGAAGATACTTCGCACACTTACTAGCCAAAACTTCTAATCTAGCTGGTCTCTCCGTATCGATATCGTGCAACTGGCGCTTCACCTCCTTCTGTTGATTCCGAAGCCGTTCATTCTTGACTTCCACAAACTTCAACTCTGCCCCGCGTATTTTGCATATCTCCCCATAAGCCTTCTTCACAAGGCTTGTCACTTCCCGTTGTTATACGCCTTCTCCTTCTCCGGGCGCCCCCACCGACTCATCCAGCTGCTTAATAGTCTGGGTCTGGTCCTTCTTTCATGTTGCAATGCAGTTCATCAACTGAATGAGTTCCATGTAACCGTCTTCTTGAGGGTTCCACCCCTGAATATAGTCTGTTCCCATCTCGTTCAACTCCATGATAACAGGGACAACTGCATTTTCTAACTTATGTGCTCACTGCAACACCGAAGAGAGTGGTTCTCCACCATCTACTTTGGATGCCTTCACCTTAGGCCTCAATACTTTCGGCACCGGGCTCCTTGGCTTAACAATCTCCTTTAACTTTCGCTTCTTATTGACCGGCGTTCTGTGACCTCCGGGCTGACTCTCACTCAGGTTTACCTCCGATGGCTTTTTGGAAGCTCATCATGAATCTAGAAGGACTTAGTCCCACCCTTTGCCCATGATCCTATTGCTCACTCTTACACAAACTCTCAAAGTCCAAGCTCTATTATGCACATTATCACCAAGAGTAAGATATCACTCAAAAGGAAAGGGATACTTTGGTAATCAAAGTCTTCATTGAATCAAGGTTCCACTCCGAACATGACATCTCCAAGAACCAAGCTCCCTAAAACTAAGATCACCACACTATCTCCTCCCAAAACTAACTTCCATTGAAAACTACTTGAGAGGTGCTTCTCAACCTCTCTATTTATACTACTTAGAATCTTACCCTAGTAACTACAAGTAATCACCATGTAACTTCCTCTTACCAAGTTTAAACGAGGTAGAGATCACAAACCCCAATGAAAAAGGGTACATGGCAACATGCAATTGGTCCACTTGGATCTTCTAGAAGCCCAACTACTCCCTAATTGACTTCTAGTGTACCAAGTCAATCTCGCCCCTAGATTTAAGGGTCTTCACCAAGTCCAACCAATGAAAACTAGTCCAAGTCAAGGGAAGTCAAGATACCCATGTGATGGAATCTATTCCTTGACTCATACTAAACAACAAAATAGTAGTTCTCATCTACCACACCAAAAGTTACTCTATATTTTCCTCCAACTTAACCATAACTAGCTAAACATAGTCATGACTAAGATAAACTTAGGCACAATTTAGATATACTTTCATTTTATCCTATATGTACAACCACGGGTCTTACATTTACCCGGACCAAGATTTCACTCCGTCCTCTGAGTGAAAGAATCTGATCGCCGATGAAACGGCTTCAACTTGTCGTGATTCACCCGGTCAAAATGTCGTCCTCCCAACTCCTTCAAATCGTAAGTAAAGTTTCCCACACCTTGTGAACTATGAAAGGACCAAAGTACTTTGGAAGAAATTTCTTTCTTGCTCTCTTTATATCTAATGGAATCGTAAAGCATTACCCAATCACCTCCTTTGAAAATCTTCATCTTCTTCGTCCCCAAATCGATTATCATGATACTTCTTACGCAATTGTTGAGCCCGCTCCCACACGTTTGCCATGGCCACGGCTCGAGCCTCCTCCGGCTCCAACAGTTGTTGACATCTTGATTTGATAGCTTCTACTCCATTCTTCCTCTTTAACTTCCGTTGGATAGTTAAGAAGGTCGTCAAATCAAATTGAATTGGAAGCTTTGACTCGACACCATATACCATACGGAAAGGTGAGTACCTTGTTGATGTCTTCCAAGTCGTCCGATACTCCCACAAGATAGCATGCAGCCTTTTGTCCCAATTTTGCTTGCTCCCGTCCATGTATGCGCATCCTTGGCCAACATCATGCAAAGCGTATAGTTGGTTCGCTTCCGCCAACCCATTAGCATTTGGTTTGTAGGAAGTAGTCACCCGTGCCTTGATGGAGAAATGACCTAGCATGGCTTGTATAATGCTTCCAACAAACTCACCACCTCTATCAGATACAATTTCTAGAGGGCATCCGAATCTAGTTATTATCCTCTCATATAGAAATCTACCCACTTCTTCCTCACTAGTAGTTTTTAGAGGTCTAGCTTTTACCCACTTGGTTAGATAATCTGTAGCTACCACAATGAACTTGTTACCCCGAGGAGTAAGATTCAAGGGTCCTACAAAATCTATTCCCCACTTTTCAAAAGGACCTAAAATAGGAACTGATGTCAAGGACTTTTTAGCAAAAGCTTGACACACATCACAACTCTTGCAAAATTCCACACAATCTTTGAAAATGCCCTTCCAATGATAGCCTTGCATCTAGGATCTTAAATGCGATTACCTTTCCGCAAAGTGTCCTCCACATACCGAGCCTTCATGAAACTCCTTCATAAGTTGAATTGACTCCTCCCCTTCCAACAACCCTTCCGAGTAGTCCATCTGCTCCTTGATGAAACAACACGTCCTCTATGATGGTATAAGGTTCACATCGCTTCACCAATGCATTCCTCTCCCGTGAATGCATGCCTTGGGGAAACTCTCCCTCCGAGATGAAATCCCATATCCCCTTGTATTCGGCCGGTACCTTTGTTATGGTGTCCATCATCAGCAAATCCTCATCTGAAATGTATCATCCACCTGGTTGATCTCCTTCCTCATCGTATGCTCGAGACATCAAATCAAGATTGGCATGTTTCTTACCGGTCGATCCTCAATGATGTAATCAAACTCCGCCAAAAGAACAACTTCCATCCGGCTATCCTACCCTCAAAGATTAGGCTTGTTGAAAATGTACTTCAAAGCCTTGTGGTCGTGAGAACGATAGTAAACTTCCCTCCCAATAGATAGTGTCGAAACTTCTTGAGTGAGAAGATCACAACTAAAGCCTCCCTTTCATCCACCGAATAATTTCTCTCACCGCACCATCCGTCTACTAGCATAAGCAATTGGATGATCATGGCTATCTTCATCTAACTGGCTTAGAGTGCATCCTATAGCAATGTTTGATGCATCCGTGTAGAGAATGAAAGGTTTACCCCAATTTGGTTTGGCTAAAATAGGAGCCGTTACCAACGCCTTCTTAAGAAGTTCGAACGCCACAATTTGCCTCTCCATCCTTGAGGATTAAATCGTAATCCGTCCCCTTCTTCATGTAAACCGTCAAGGCATAAGCTTTGTTGGAGAAGGAAAAGATGAACCGTCGATAGTATCCCACCATTCCAAGGAACCGCCTCAACTTGGTCAACGCCACCGGAAAAGGTAAGTCGAGGATGCGTTTCACCTTTTCCTCGATCCACCGCTATACCATCTTTGGAGATGATGTGCCCTAACAACAAACCTTCCTCACATCCAAAAATGCATTTTTCTGGATTGAGCGAGGCCTTGGCTTTCTCCAACCGTTGTAGAATTTTGATCAAATGATCAAAATGATCCTCCTTCTTCCCGTATACACAAAAATCATCTATGAAATCTCGCACAAATTTCCCAATAAAAGGTTCAAACACCTTGTTCATGAACCTCTGAAAAGTTGCTCGAGCATTACATAGACCAAAGGGCATTACCCTAAAGGCAAAAGTTCCCCATGGCGTGGTAAAAGTGGTTTTGAGCTGATCTTCGGGGAGCAATTTGAATTTGGTTATAACCACTATAACCATCTCCAAAACTATACCACTCATGACCCGCCACCTCCTCTAGAATCTCATCTATGAAAGGTAAAGGATAGTAATCCTTCTTTGTGACAAAGATTCAACTTCTTGTAATCTACGCATACACGTAGCTTACCATTCTTCTTCTTGACTATCACAATAGGAGAAACCCATTCAGAATTCTCTACCTCATAGATGAAACCCGCATCCTTTAGCTTGTCGATCTCCTCCTTGACCACCACGGCCGTTGGTGGATTTATCCGACGTTGCTTCCGTCGCATCGACGAGCCTTCTCCTCTAACTCAATGCGATGAGTTTCTAAGGTTACTTCCTTCAAATCCTTGTAGCTAAAGGCAAAGACATGGATATATTTTCGAAATATATCCAAGAACCTTGACTTCTCCTCCATAGTAACCTTGGGACCAAACTTGAGAGTGGAGAGCCGTCGAGTTATCTCATCTTCACTCATCTTCATCTTGTCGGGATCTTTCACCACCCCCGGCCTAGGAAGTAAATCCATTGCAAAGAAGAACTTGAACTTGAACATCATCGTCCGAGGTATCTTCAGATGATGTCTCCTCATCGATCGACATGTTGGTGTCAACCTCCGAAAAACTACCACTTTCTTCACTCTCGGACTCGAGTAATCACTCGTAGGTCTATCCAGTGCGAGACCGCTCCTCCGCCACTTGTGAGAGGACCTTCACTCGATGGTTTTTCGGCCCTATCTGAAGGTAACCCTTATGCCACCGATCAGTTGTCCTCACAGACCCTCAACCAAGGTCTTCCTAACAACAAGTCGTAGCTAGCCTCCTCAAGCACTTGAAAGGACAACAAGGTTTGAACTCCCATCACACTTACCACCACCTTGTCCACCACTCCAATGGGTCGCACCTTTTGCTTGTTGGCCATCCCAACAATGATGTTGGAAGGTCTTGAAAGCTTCATCCCCAACTTCTTCAACAAACGTTCGACATGGCATTCACCGCATATCCACCATCCACTAGTACATCCGAAACATCACGCCCATTAATGCGCACTTCAATCTTGAAGCCCGAGTGCATACCTCCGAGGAGGCGGCATCCACCACTCCTACTCCAACATTCGCCATGGAAGCTTTCCCTTGGATCGCCGCTTCTTGGTCCTTTTGGAACTTAGGCCTCCCCTCAACTCCTTTCTTATCGTAGGATTTAGAGCAATCAATTGGCCAACAAGTTATATTGGCTTTTGATTCCCCACATCCTCCACCACGTCGTATTTGAGCCGGGTAGATGAAATGGAGAAATCATCCATTCCCAACTTCTTTCTCGGTGCTCTCGGTTGACTCACACCATTGGATCGAAGTGCTCCGGCTTGGTTGATCTTCCATTGAGATGGACTCCTCCGCAAATCTTGCTCTCTTCTTCTCGTGTGCAAGAATATCAACTCCGGAACTTATAGAGCTCTCTCCCTTCTCAAACGTGCACCGATGAGGAAACACATCAATAGACGCTTACTCCCTTATCCTTCGATTGACTTGGAGCATGAGTAGAATTGTTGTGTCTAACTCCATCATGTTGTCGAGGATTAGGACAATTTCGTTGGAAATGAGGGCCTCCACAACTAAAGCATGAAACTGTGAAGTTCCCTTGTGGTGGATTTCCTTTTGGAGGATAATTCCCATACCCTCTAGATCCTCCCCTACATTCTCGATTCCTCCTCTCCCATAGTTGTACTACGTTAATCTTGAGATCGCGAGTGTTTCGTGATAGATTTCAACTCATGGTGCAAGTCTACCACTGGAGAATTTTACTTGGGCAAAGAACAACAAAAGAGGGAGTTGCCATTCTAACCACAACGGTGGTGATGCTTCTCTAGCCACCAAGCTAGAATCATCGTCTTCTAGGCTCTCCTCCATTCGAATAGCAATGCGAATAGCCTCAACCTTAGAAGAGGGCTTTTCATATCTCACCTTGCTTCGAATCTGAGGCTTCAAACCTCCAATGAAGTTCTTTGTCAACATCGCCACAATCCCCACCATGGTTGGCTCGACCTGCCTCCACTCTTTCTCAACACCACACGAAAAGCGTGACTCCGACTTCTCCGTTCTCTCTACGTATGATCTCACCTTCTCCTCTCTCCTTGCTTCAAAAAAGGTGACTTCACACATCGCTTCTCGTAACTTTCATCCGGAAGAAAGTTTTCAACAAGATTCTCCGTCAAACTCTCCCAAGTGTCTTCCTCCACATGCTCCTTCTTGTACTCATTGTACCACTTCAATGCAGAATCCTCCAAGAAGTCGGGCAAAAGGATAGCCCATTCGGTTTTCCTTCTCTCATTGTTTCCTATGCATGCCCTCTTGAAGTCTCTCACAAAAGATTCTACATCTTCTTTCTCTCTCCCATAGAACACGGAAGCTTCCCCATTTCCAACTCCTTTTGTCGTTGTTGTTGGAAATTTATACGGGACTCCCTAATACAACACAAACAAAACTAGCTCCATTCTAGAGTAATTCATCAATGGCAAAATGAACGGAATTGGTTGGTCCAAGATTGCCATGGCTCTCTCCTCTCCTAAACACACTATGAGCCTTACCCTCATCGACATCTTCTCGATCATTCTGAAAATGATCTCCATCTTCAGTTAGAACTTGAGCCACCTGGAGATTTCAACTTTTCGGTATCTGCACTCAATTTATCTTCAAAGCCCTCCACTAGTGACTCCAACAGCTTTCACGCCACTACACTCGTGTCCTAAGGGAAGTCCGGTCACTCCACAATTTTCACAATAGTTTCCACTCTTGGATTCATGGGGAGATGATGGTCCCAGATGAAGGTTTAGCTCTCCCACATTTCGTCTCTCTCTCAACCTCCGATCTTTGGTCCTCAAAGGACAACTCACAAGCTTATGTCCCTCCTCTCCACAATAGAAGCAACTCTCACGTTTCGCTCTCGGGAACTTTTTAGTGTCCTCTCTTCAAACTCCCACTGAACTCCCTCGTGTTCGAATCCGCTGAAACAATCACGTCCAGCCCTTTGAGGTATCTTAGATAGCCGGATCTTCCAAAGAGGTTGATCTCCCATTTTCCAATGAGTGTCAAGTCATCCTCACTATGCAAAACACTCATGCATTCACTCTCTCGGAATGACCATAAACAAGGAAAAAGTAAATCTGAAAAGTAAAGCAGTTTTGCTCACTTTTATACCCCCCTATACTTCAGGTATCATAACTTTTTCTATAAAAATGATCTCTCAACGAAATTTGAACCCACATGTAGCTTAGCTCCTGATATACAATCGTGCAAAGTTTCAAATCCTGATTCAATTCTTGCACGAATTGATAAGCTCTGTACACTTTTTTCCCGAGAGCTATCTTTCAAAACCCGTCAAGACCCTAGCAAATTCTAAACATCATAACTTTTGATCTAGACATGATATGACTGTTATTTTAAGTGCAAAACGTATCCCATCTACTAATCTAAAATCAATAAAATTATCGGAAAACTTTGGAAAATAAAGTTTTCCTCCCAAATACATACTATAGCACTCTCGCCTCATCCCAAACAACACTTAAGTAAACAAAATGTACAAAATAACTTCCAGGCTATCATATAACACTACCGGATACACAAATGGTACATTACTATGCATCATGATCTCGGTTCGCTCTTCCCCCACAGTCCTCTCCATATGAGTTCTCATCGTTTGCGCTCTCACGGGCAATAAACTGGATTCGAACATCTCTTCTCCTTCTAGACCGAGGTCCCGCAACGGAACCAAAAATGTGACCTCCCGGGCTGACTCTCACTCAGGTTTACCTCCGATGGCTTTTGGAAGCTCATCATGAATCTAGAAGGACTTAGTCCCACCCTTTGCCCATGATCCTATTGCTCACTCTTACACAAACTCTCAAAGTCCAAGCTCTATTATGCACATTATCACCAAGAGTAAGATATCACTCAAAAGGGATACTTTGGTAATCAAAGTCTTCATTGAATCAAGGTTCCACTCCGAACATGACATCTCCAAGAACCAAGCTCCCTAAAACTAAGATCACCACACTATCTCCTCCCAAAACTAACTTCCATTGAAAAACTACTTGAGAGGTGCTTCTCAACCTCTCTATTTATACTACTTAGAATCTTACCCTAGTAACTACAAGTAATCACCATGTAACTTCCTCTTACCAAGTTTAAACGAGGTAGAGATCACAAACCCCAATGAAAAGGGTACATGGCAACATGCAATTGGTCCACTTGGATCTTCTAGAAGCCCAACTACTCCCTAATTGACTTCTAGTGTACCAAGTCAATCTCGCCCCTAGATTTAAGGGTCTTCACCAAGTCCAACCAATGAAAACTAGTCCAAGTCAAGGGAAGTCAAGATACCCATGTGATGGAATCTATTCCTTGACTCATACTAAACAACAAAATAGTAGTTCTCATCTACCACACCAAAAGTTACTCTATATTTTCCTCCAACTTAACCATAACTAGCTAAACATAGTCATGACTAAGATAAACTTAGGCACAATTTAGATATACTTTCATTTTATCCTATATGTACAACCCTGGGTCTTACAGTTCGAACTTCCTCTACACTCCGACTTCGCACTCTCTTTCCCGAAGTTCCTGCCAAATCCTCTCCTCCGAATACAGCCTCCTCAATTCCCCGCATTACTTCATCTAACTCGTCTGAAGGCATCTCGCCTGCAACTGGTGACTGCAAATTGCTTCCTTCTTCGGGACCCACACTTCTCGTTGATCCACTACTGGCTTCACTCATATTCGGCTCTCGCAAAACATTCTCTGCATCCATCCGATACTTCACTCTTTCCCTTGGAGTTAACCACCCCATCCTTGAGTACACGTGTACCAGAAAAGAGGAAATGTACACTACTCCCTTCTCTCCTGCTTTCAACTTCTGTCCCATAGCCTGCACATTTCGAGCGAATATTTCTCCCAGTTGACTTTGATCTTTCCTCCGACAAATCCTTCCACTATTCTCACCTTATGCATACTAGCGTAAGTAGTTCTCTGCGGTGAAAATAGTTGATTCAACGTATACATGATCTTCCGTCGAAAATCATCCTTAATCAAATCAATCTTGAACCCGTTGGTCCCCTTCCTTCCTCGAGGATCAAACCACTTGGACTCATTGAAGTCGAATCCTGTATGCAAAGCCGATCCTTCGGGCCGATGCCGCCCTTGTCTTCTGCATAATCCCGGCCCAATGCTTCCGCCCATAAAATTGCATCCCAGGAATCAGGATAACCTCTCCATCCAATCGGATTGGCAACTTTCTTGGCCTTCACTTCTTCACACAACTCCGGACAGACATAGTCCCATCGCCATGCTAGGAACGCTCCGCCCAATTGCTTCAATCGTTTTAATTCTTCCAACGTCCAGTCTGGTTTTGGCACTAGAGGTCTAATTACACTCGCCATCTTCTGCGGAGGAGGTAATCGAATAGCTTCCCGTGCTCCCGATCGCAATGCCACTCGCTTCTTCATCGTGTCACTCTGCTGGTTCTGCGCCCGCCACTGCTCAACGATACAATTACAACTTTACCCTAACCGAAACATAATTGCTCCCGCCGGATTCAATCTACACATACTTTTCTCAACATGCATATTCGCCTTAAGAGTCATCTTCGTATTCGTCAATACTCAATTCCGCCGAATATCATGCGTTTTATTCCGAAAACCAAAAAAACAAGCTTAAAATTCCTAACTAGGGTCCTACATGTATGTCATGATTTATGTAGCTACATCCTTAGCTAGATAGATGTGCATGAATGAGTAAATAAAGTAATTAAAGTCGGTAGTATAATTATTGATGTTTGCACTAACAACATGTCTAGTGTAAACAACACAAATTGCACTAGACAAGCCATTAGGGCTAAATACGTTGTTAGTGTGGTGTAATCAATATGGGTTAGCTATAGTTAGTTTAGCCAAAGCTTAGATTGGTCACTACATCGTAAACGGACAAGATAGTGGGATGCATGATCCAAGAAGCAAAAAGTAAACTTTGGCTTATATGGATAAATGACAAGGTGGCTACCATGCATTGGTGGATCCGATTGTGTGCTAGATGTCTTTTAAGAATTGGTTAGGATAAAATAACAAAATATGCAATCTACGCATGTTAGCCATGTGACATAGTTTGGATTTTGGACATTCCTAGTCCTACAGTATATAAAACAAGGAGAGGTATTGAGAAGACATCTCTCATCTTGAAAGTCATTCCGGAGTCATTGCCTTCAGTGTTACAATGATATCAGAGCAGCCTTATTGTTCCTACGAGTGTGGATCATCCCTCTTGAAAGAGTAATCTTGGTTGGTACGATAATTTGAGGAGAGAATATTTGTTAGAGGCTAGATGTGGCCATTGAGTTGCAAGTAGTGGAAGGGGGTAATTGTGGATACAAGTTATGGATGGGAGAGATAGAATAGTATCAAGATTCTCATTTTTTAATCCTTTTCATATCAAACTATTATATATTGAGAGACCAAGGTTGATTCAATATTTAGATTATCATTTTGATGTCAACTTCATGGACCAAGTGATGTGTCATGCACATACATATCGCATCACAACATACATCACTATCACATCAAACATCACAATACATGTGTCCCAGTCTCCCATATGACCTTTCTCCAAGCCAAATTTTCTTAGTCCTCTCTTCACCATATGAACAACTCTCTCTGCTAAACCATTAGCCTCAGGATGATCTCTTATGATGATAGATCAACGCTCGATCACACAAAGCCTAAAACTCGCTAATAGAACAATTGAGGATATGCTACGAGCATTCACCTTGGAGGAACAACAAGAGTGGGATACTCTTTTACCTCTAGTGGAATTTGCATATAACAATTCTGTTAATGCATCCACAAAAGTGTCTCCATTTTATCTGATGTATGGTGCTTATCCTTTGACACCTTCTAGTTTGTTGAGAATTTCTAAAGGGTAAGTTTTTTCGACCAAAGTTGCAACAGTCAATGATTTTGTGGAGCACATACACAAAGAACTACATCAAGCAAAGGAGAAATTGGTAATTGCTCAAAATCGACAAAAGAAATATGCAGATGCTCATCGTAGGGAGGTGAATTTTCAAGAAGGATATCAAGTTTGACTATCCATGATCAATTTGTCACTTGTAGGAACACCAAAATTTAACCCTCGATTCATCGGTCCTTTTCTGATGTTGAAACGTGTTGGCGAGGTGTCTAACAAGTTAGAGCTCCAGTCGTATATGAAAATACATCACATATTTCATGTATCACGATTGCAAAAACATGTACCACGTCCTAAATAGTTCACAAATCCATCGACCCCCTCCTCCTTTACCTACTATGGTAACATATCATGCAGAATTTGAGGTTGACAAAATTCTCAAAAAATGGATTCGGGGTCACAAATATCCAAAAATTGAGTATTTGGTTCAATGGAAGGAATATCCATCATATGAATCAACTTGGGAACCGGCAAAGAATGCACATTTGATTGTTCAAGAGTTTGAACGTGTGAACAACGAGGACGTTGCATCTTAAAAGGAGGGAGGTTTGTAACCATCTTTAGTTAGTGAGGACTAAAGCAGAGGTTACGCAAGGAGGAGATAGATAGTCTTGAGTAGTGAAGTATCTAAAGCTGCCACGTCAGCAATCCATGTGCTCTTTAGGTTGTGTTTCTTGTGTGTTAGTTAGTGTGTTAGTTGGAGTACACATCAACAATCCGTGTGCTCATAGGGATGACCGCCACCTCATCAATCCAAGAGGAATTGAATGGATGATGGTGTGTAACCTTATCTATTTTGTAACTTTTTGAAGACTATATATGGAGAAAGAGAAACCATTGAGGTACAGTGAAACCTCCGTATAAAGTACATGTTGTTTGCTCCAAAATATTTTCGTTTTGTACCTTATGACGTGGATGTACCTTGTGTGGAATACCCTATCCCTAAAACCCAAAACACTAGCCACAATTTAAAAAAGTCAACCATGTTTATTACTTTATTGGAAGTACTTGTCAATAGACAAATTATACAGTGACTTAATGGTAGCTTTCAAGCTCAATAGGTCAAATTCTTCACTAAAGAGCGATTTTGCTTTTGCAAAAGCGATTAGATCAGTTATCATTTCTTGTGCCTGAGCGATCCAGATCACTTTTAGTTCCGGGATTGATTCATTGTCTTCAACTTCAAGTGGGACTTCCTCCACTTCATCCGCATGACCTTTGTCAATAAATTCTCCGACTAACTGCCCAACAAGATTTCCTTCCTCCTAAACGTCAAATTCCGGTAGATGTTCTTCAATAACAAGTTTGGATCTCTCAACTCCGATCCTTTTAGCTACGGACAAGAGCTTTTCTTCTTGCTCTAATATTTCTGCCATGTCATCCTCTTGAACTATTGGGACAACAAAACCGGATTTGAAAAAGTATTTTTGGATCATTTTTGCTTTAACTAAGTCCCAAGATTTTTGCATGAACTTGATCGCATCCAAAACAATCAATTTCTTAGCAAGATCTGGTGCATGGACTGAATTTTCCATTGGATCGAGAAGCGAAACCTCAAATTTTTGTGATAATGCTTTCAAACTTTGGATGACGCCAACATCAAGTGGCTGAAGGACTAACGTCAAATTAGACGCGAAGTAACAAAGCTCGAAATTTGCCAAATTAGCGGCCTTATCCATGATATGGACGAGTGCGTTGTCCAGAAACAGTAAGACTTTGTGCCCTTTTTGCTTCAAATACTCATCCAAGTCTTTCAAATAAATATTGAAGAGTGGATTTGTCATCCACGCCTTTGCACTGTTTGCATACTTCACCTTGAATTTGCTCATGTCGTTACCACAAAAAAATGAGGATTTTCGGACTTTTCGATTATCCACAAAGGGAGCTTTTCACCCATCACTAAGCATGTCAGAGCCACAGTTACTCTATCTATACCTTGCTTCCCGCCTTTACAAGACTATGCGACATGATTCAATGTTGAATTTGGTAATGCTTGGAAGAAAAGTCCTGTCTCATCCATGTTGAACATGTTTCTGAGATCATAACCTGCAATCATTGCATTCAATGATGACTTCCATTGTTCAGCACCATGCTATGACCATCATCAAGGTACTTGAGAATGGAAAGCATTGTGTTCAGATTGACAAGTTTTCACTTTTTCTTGTTAGGTTCATACTCGACATGAGAAAAGATCTGAATTTGGGAAGGAAGATGTACCTTATGTAGAACTGCGCAGCAACTCTGTGGGCAGCCAATGGTGTACTTTTTATCGAGACATTTTTGTTAGAAAAACTCAGGGATTTGCTGATCACAAAAAATTTTGTACCTTAAACGGAGATGTACTCTATAT
This sequence comes from Marchantia paleacea, assembly GCA_014180765.2. Taxonomy (NCBI): domain Eukaryota; kingdom Viridiplantae; phylum Streptophyta; class Marchantiopsida; order Marchantiales; family Marchantiaceae; genus Marchantia; species Marchantia paleacea. Next base: position 1,372,180 of record MUAA02000049.1, read on the forward strand.
GGCTTGTACTTTATACAGAGGTTTCACTGTATCTCTCAACTTCAGAATTTCTTGAGCTATTCGAGTGGTCTCTCCTCACTTTCCTAGTGTTACAATTTGCTCATAACCATAGCATAAAAGAGAGATTATGATCGAGTCAAAGACTTTGTGCTTCAAAGACTCCAGTGTCTAGCACTAGCTACTCTTCACCATAGCCACACTCTCAAAGGCTCAACTTCAAAACTGCCCTTTAAGGAGCCCTAATTTCAATTCTATCCCTTAAGCTCTATGACTCATAACGGCGTTTTCGGCCTTAAAGGTAGTTCCAATGTGAATGGTGCTAATTGCACAACTAGCTCTAATTGATGTATCTGCTCCTGCATACACGAACCTACCTAACTAGAGATGCCGCTACATAAGTCGTGATAGCTATCATGCATATACATATTGCATCGCAACATACATCATTGTCACATCAAACATCACAATACATCGTCATACACCAACACAAGTGTACCATAATCACCCCCCTAACTGGCGGTTAGGTCCCTCTAACACCAAATAGCCATCTAGTCCATAACATGATATGCCCTTCATGGGACTAAGATAAGGAGACCGGGTGCTACGATGCCCCATTGTAAGTCGTCTATCTGCAATATATACCATGTAACAGTCACACCTACTTTCATGCTAAACGCATCGAGGACATCTTCACCGCCCATTGGACACCACATTGAGAGGAGGTGTCAAACATGACATATGTCATCCTCTCAAACAAGAATCACAAATCAACATACTAGTTGCTCTACAAGCTGATTCACATAACATACATCTCAAGCCTGCACGCACTACTGTCAAGCTTGGATCTATAGTACCATCAATGTTTGGGAGGTGACATGTCGCTCAATTACGCACATGATCCTTCCAAATCACATCATAACGACCCTCTAATCTCAAAACTCTAGAAAATAAAACCTCTTGTATTCGTAGAATCGTGTGACCAGCCATAACATCCAATGTGGTTGGTGCACTCTACTGCAAGTAAACATAATTAGCAACATGTAATCTGCGAATTGAAGGTCGATATCCACTTCCACAGATGGTAGCATAACACAAAGTATGTTTATGTTGAGAAATAGCCAAATTCTCTATTGCCATGAGCATTATTCTATGGAAGAGTAATGCCCATGGCATTAGAGAACGTACCCTAAATCCGTTGAGAACGTGCCCTAATCCAAACATGAGGGTTATCCAAGTCCAAAACTTTAACTAATTCTCGACGAATAGCTACAAATAAGCCTTTATCTCTACCATATTATAAAAAGTACAATGAAAATGACGCTAGAGATGCTTGTCGGCTAAATCGATAACCCATGACCAATGTTGGTACCTAGATGTCACAGTCTTCCATATGACCTTTCTTCAAGCCAAATTTTCTTAGTCCTCTCTTCACCATACGAACAACTCTCTCTACTAGACCATCAGCCTTGGGATGATCTCATGAGGTGGTATGATGATCGATCAACGTTCGATCACACAAAGTCTGAAACTCGTCCAAAACTCAATATCTTGATTAGTCAATACTTCTACTGGTGCACCAAATCGGCTAAGCACTACAGCTAAGAACGCATAAGATGTTCCCTCACCTGACTTGTCAAGAAAGTCCACCAACTCAATCCATTTAGAAAAATGCTCCACCATGACCAACACATATTGATGATGTTGTACAGTCAATGACAAAGGTCCTGCAAAATCCAAGCTGCAATGATAACCAAATCCCATAATCGGTAGAGGATGTAATTGTATGTAGGGGCATTGAATGATGCTCGAACACGATCACATACCATACATCTTGTAACAGACAAGTTACATAAAGGTTTTGCCATTTGTACAGAATTACAGTTTGTTCCCAAGGGAATGAGGTGTTATCTTTCTGTCAGCGATGAATATGGTTGTTTATGCTTCTTTTGAAGACTTTGGACATGCATAGTCCAAAGAGTATTGCGACGGAGTAGTCCAGGACCACTAAGTCAGATTAACAAACCATTACCCATCCATTACATTGCACAGAATCACGCATGTAATTGAAATTACACTCCAGATTTACTGATGGGAGTTGATCACTCCTTTACAAGCTATTGCCGAGGCGATGTCCTCGATGAAGTTCTACTGCGAAGTGAATCCGACGAGGGTCATGGACGAATACCCTGGTATCTTCACAGGTATTGCGCACCAGTCAAGGCCAATCGAATGCAACATTCAACAGCTCCTCGAGCACTTCGTTCTATCCTGACTACAATTACGGTTCTCAATGAACACTTGTAAAGAAAGCGATAATCCTACTCTAACACTACTCCTATTTATACAATCTACCCGCACCTATTCCTAATCGTCGCCTACACGGATCGCGTCCGACTACAATTACGGGGCACTTCAGGTTCCTTCGATGACGTCTCTTCCTTCAATGCGAAGACATCGACGCTCATCCGCAATTCCATGATGTCCTCTGCGATCTCCTTCCGATGGACTCAGACGCTTCTCGGCATTCGCGCCCCATGGCTTTGTACATCTCTTTTTCTCGCGATCCTTCGAATCGCAAGGGGTATTCATCGCCCATTGTCAAACGTTCCAACCTTTCAAAGCCTCCACATCGCCACACCGAGCAAAAGGTATTGCGAGCACCTACCGCCAAATCTTCTAATCTAGCCGGGTCGGTCAACATCAACTTCATGTAATTTGTCGCCGCCTCTTCAATTCTTTGGTGCGGCTTTCGTTCTCTCTCTCAACAAATTTCACTTCGCATTTCGAATTCTACTGATTTCTCCGTGAGGCTTGCTTTGTTCGTGGGCTTCCGCCGTCACCTCCGCCTTACGCTTCTCCAGACGCTCCACAGACTCGTCCCAACTGCTTAATAGTCTCGCCTGATCCTTCTTCCCTCGCAAATGCGGTTCAAAGAATGAATCGACTCCATGTAACCGTCTTCTTTGGGGATTCCACCCCACAATGTAATCCCCCCCATCTCATTCAGCTCCATCGGCTTGCACTACCACATTCTCTTTCAAGGCCAACTGTGAACACCGAAGAAAGTGGCTCTTCTACTGCTACCTTAGTTGCTTTCACCTTAGGCCGTTATGCCTTCGGTATTGGACTTCTCGTTCTTGGTTGCCTTGACTTCCTTCGACTTTGGGCTCCGCAATTATCTCTGCATTGGGGCTTCTCTTCTCTGTGGTCCCTCCGGAGTCCTCCCTTCCGAATACGGCTTCTTCCTCCTCTCTCACTGCCTTCGCTCTGGCCTCCGAAGTTATCTCCTGCTGACTCGGTCTCATCGGGCGACTACACACCTTCGTCTTGGTGGGGTCCCACACTTCTCGTCGAACCCATTGCTTCCATTGCTCGCCTTTGGCCCACCCAAAGTCTTGACCACGCTCACTTGATATCTTCTCCTTTCTTGTGGCGTCAACCACCCCATACGCGAATACATGTGTACCAGAAACGAAGAGATATAGATCACTCCCTTCTCTCCCGCGGCCTCGACCCATCGCTTGCACATTCCAAGCGAAGATTTCTCCCCAATTGACCTTGATTGCTCCACCGACGAATCCTTCCACTATTTTCACCTTATGCATACTTACATAAGTAGTTCGTTGCGGTGAGAATAGCTGATTCAATGTATACATTATCTTTCTTCGGAAGTCGTCCCGAATAAGATCAATCTTGAAGCCATTCGTCCCCTTCCTTTCTCTGGATCAAACCATTTTTGCTCATCGAAGGTGAATGCAGTGTGCACAGCCGAATCTTCCCAGTCGATTCCGTCCTTCTCCTTCGAATAATGTCTTCCCAGGGCTTCAGCCCATAGCAATGCATCCCATGAGTCTGGATGTCCTCTCCAGCCTATCGGATTTGGTGTCTTCTTGGCTCGAACTTCCTCACACAACTCAGGGCACACATAGTCCCATCGCCATGCCAAGAATTCTCCTCCCAAGGTCTTCAATCGTGCTAATTCTTCGGTCGACCATTAAACCCCGGTACCAAGGGTCGATATACTCCCGTCGGCATCTTCTTCACAGGTAATTGAATTGCCTCCCGAGCTCCCGATCGAGTGACCGATTTCCTCTTCATTTCGGCTACTTGACTCGACGCTCGTTCTTGCTCCTCCGCAGCTCGTTACACCCGTCAATGTTGTTACTAACTGCCCTAATCCGTTCGACGCTTCAGACCTCCTTCACAACTTATTCGTCTTGGCCATCTTCGCGCTTATTTCTCCTATTCGTATTCGGCGATACCTACTTCCTCCGAATATTGTTTATTTATGTTCCAAAAACAAAAAAAAACAGTTTGAAACCTCTAAACATGTCCCTACCCATCTGGTCACAAACTATTGCACCTCAGTTTGCATACCTCTTCCAACAATAGTGACTTTGAAGTAAGCTATATGTCTTCTTTACTCCAAAATGACTTAATTCCTCATGAGCATGTCTGACCAACTGTGCTCTATGGGATGGAAGCGGCACAACACAAATGCTGCCATCTCCCCATACTCAAAGAAGCTGTGTACCTTCCCATTTGAATGGTCGAGCTCTTTGTAAAACTTAATCTCGCTCCTTTGCACTCAAAATGCCCACCAAAGCACATGTACGAAGATACTCCAACACCACCATGTCATCATGAATGTCTAGGTTTACCATCAAACCGTCCTCAGTCTCAGCGCCCAAGGCTAACATATCTACTCTCTGACCCAAGAGAGATATCACATAGCTCTCAAGCGCCAACATACTCAAAAAGGCAGTTGCATGCTAGCCCAACACCATCTCATCATCAATATCATTGTGCCATCGAGCCCTGATTTCGTCAACTTGACTTATATATGGATTTTGACTTAACCCATCCGCATCACGGTTCACCACTCCATGTCTATGAACAATCATGAAATCATACAGCCTTGCCATGCGAATCAATTGCCTAAAAGGTTGTCTTGGCCTTATCCTCATCTCAAATCCGCAACTGATGATATCATATTGAGGATATCATCAGTTGATATCCGTAATTTATTTTTCATTATTTTTTATTCAATCTATGGTACTCAATGCGAAATCTCATACTCCCATCATTCTTCTTCACAAACAACACAGGTGCTGCATAAGATGAAATGCTTGGTTGTATGAACCCTTTCTCAACATGTCGTCTACTTGAGCTTTATATTCCTTCAACTTGTTGGAAGCCAAACAAGGAGATACCATTCAAATAGCTCAAGAATTTTGAAGTTGAGAGTTAACCTTAATGGTTTTTTTTTTCTCCATATATAGTCCTAAAAAAGAAACAATATAGATAAGGTCCCACAACCACCATCCATCCAATTCCTCATCGATGGATGACATGTCGGACAACATTATAACCAAACGGATTGCTGATGTGTAACTCCAACTAACACACTAGAAACACAATCTAATGAGCACATGGATTGGGGATGTGGGATTTTTGAACAATCCACTAATAGTCAATTCAAGACTATCTATCTCCACATGGCGTAATCTCTACTTTAGTTCTCATTAACTAAAGATGATTACAACTTTCAAAAGACTTTTGTTGCGCTACTCTAGTCTTCACACCAAAACTACACTTCTAATGATAAGTTGAGGAATCTTTGTTAAAAGAGACAACTTTCTTTACATGTTTTTCCATAATATTAAGCTCAATAAGCTCAAAAAATTTTCTCAATATAGGTGTGTGTGGCTATAACAAGGTGACATCCCTCATCCTACGACTCAAATATGGATTCAATATTGTTAGCCAAAATCACACTTATTTTGTCTTAGTCAACCTCTTATGGCCACAATCAACCATTTCATATAGATATATATGTTTCATGGAGATTATACTCAGCCTTCCGTTTAAAATCATGTTAACTCCTCAATTTTTCAACATGCAAATCTTGTCAACCAACATCTTGACAAACTCCAATAGAGGGTTGAAATAAAAATCTCCATCTTTACTTACCCAACCACTCCACTTAAAAAACTAGCACATAATTGTATCAAGTTTACAAAAAATCAATGTAGATCTTTAATGTCATCATATTCATATTACATGTTGTGATACATATGATAACATGTGATTATTCTACCTCAATCGGGCTAAGCCCAACTCTACATACTCATATTTCCCTAGGTGCATGTATCTTTATTCTAAACATTAGCATGATATGGGTATGCCCACCACTATCCACTATTGTTGTAACAAACAAATTCCAAGGCATACACCTCACTTAGATCGACTTTAACGCTTAGAAGCCCAATAAGTGTTTTAAGATCATACTAAAAAATAATCAAAAAATGATTCTCAAAATACAATTTAAAGTGGGCAAAGTAACACATATGGTACATAAGACAACACCTAAAACCAAATCCAAACAGTCAAGCTATGGTTGTTTAACTACAATGGAATGGATAACCAATTTCAATTTTTTAAAATGTCAACTCTTTGGAACACTTAAAATTTATGCAATTCAAATATAAACAAGAAAATCTAACATGTTAACATCACATTTCATATGAGTTTAGAATACCGTATCATCTTGTTATCTCGTCATAATTCTTTGTTACCATTTAAACTTTGGTGAATCATAACTTCATCCAAGCATCTATATTTTGTCTAATTTTCATACCATTGAAATCAAAATGGCAAGCTCTTCAACTTCATGTGATATAATTTGCAAATGTGTCTTCTTAAAATTGCAAATCTGTTAGAAAATGATTATCTTCAATTTTACAAGCTTATACTAACCTGAACATATGTAAACTTCAAAGTAAAATTCCTCCGAATCTACTTTATCAAGTTGAATAATAATTTTTTTCATTACTTTTAATGACCTTGTGTACTCCAATGTTTCTGTCCAAAACCTCAAATTCTAAATAAGCAGCAAATAATTGTCTGAGAATGATTGTAGATCCAAAAGATACTAAATTATCAAACTAATTTCAATCTACACACAATTGACATTTAAAATAACTATGATTCTTAAAATACCATTTTCACAAGGAATCATTTCTCCGCTAATATCCCAAGCTCATCGAGTTGATCTAGGGTTGTTACGTACCTATGGTACAGATCTGTTTAGGACTAACCCAAAATTAGGGTTTCCTTGTACTCACCCTATATATATACAAGGGAAGGCAAAGCCTTCCTCATCTCATTCCTGTACACTCTCTCTTGTCCCTTTGGTGTGCTCTCCTCTTCTTGGAGTGATTCCTGAAGAGTCGATTTCTCAGCATGGTATCAGAGCATGGTAGGAGCATTAGTTATGTAGATTAGACATAGAGGAGTGCTGGAGATCAGTGAGGAGTGAGCCTCAAAGTTGGAGGTGTCCCCACAAGCGATTAGATTGTTGGGGAACTGTTTCGTGTTTTCTCAGAATCTTCAATCGCGTTTTCAGAGGTCAAGATGATCGTTTTCGACCTATTTCTGATTGCCAAACTCCCTAAAGGAAGATTGCTTGCTCAGAATGATCGATTTTGGTAGCCATGAAGTTTTCGTGCAATTTGAAGTTGTTCGTGGTAGTTATCGCCTTTTCCAAAATCTTTGAGGAGCTGTTTGGAGGCCTAAACAAGATTTTTTAGAGGTTTGAGGTTTTCTACCAGAGCAAAGGCTCTGCCTTAGCGCAGGCGCAGAATCGTGAACATATTTCATTCTTTGTCTGCGGGTCAAGACAAGCACATTTCGCCAATTTCTGGAGTTTTACATGTTTCTTGATCGAGGTGCAGAGGAGCTGTTTTTTTGCCCTAGTCGCAGAGGTGTTTTTTTGCTCGCTTTTGTGTCCGTGCGTGTACTTTGCCGTGTTGGAGTCTCGATTTCCGCTCGTGACCACAACCATGGTAGAATCAGTGAACATGATCACTGGAGAGAAACTCGACAAGAACAATTTCCAAACGTGGAAATTTTGAAGGAAGACCTTCCTTCAAGGCCACGGGCGATGGGAGCTTGTGACCGGGAGGAGAAAGCACCAATCGCGGGTTCTTTGGTGATCTTCGCAGCAGGAGAGTGACATTGCGTGAGTGGAGAAAGCGGTCGTATCAAGCCATCCACTACATTGCGCTCACGATCTCAGGCTCGATGATCGGTCACATTCAAGACTGTGACACACCCAAGGAAGCTTGGGACGCATTGTCACAGATGTTCCATTCGGGAACAGAAGCTCGGAAGCTGCAGCAATTCAATACGGTCAAGAAAGGCTCGATATGTGCTAGTGACTATGTCAATCACATCAAGCAACAAGCAGATCAGTTAGCATTTGTCAATGTTCAACTTGATCCGATCAGGATTATTGGTGCGACATTGCAAGGGCCCGCCGAGTACAAGCGGTTCATTACGTCAATTTCAACCAGAGAATCTCTTCCGAAGTTCTACGAATTGGTCCCAATGATGTTGGGAGAAGAAGTGCGAATTCTGGGTAGTACTAGTGCTTCGTCAAGCCCGCAAGAATGTGTGTTTTTTGCAGGTTCTGGAGGTCGAGGTAGAGGTCGTGGTAGAGGAGCCGGATATGGTGGTGGTAGAGGTCGTGTGCAGATCAAGGCACCCAACGAGCCAGGTGCGCCACCCGTTAAGGCGGGTTAACAACAGCATTCATTGTCACAAGAATGACCACTATGCCAAAAATTGTTACAAGCGTGAGAACGATCTGCGCGCTTTGGGCCAACAGGGCCATGTAGCTTTGAAGAAAAACGACTACTCATTGTGACACACCAAAGTTATCTTCGCTTTCGACTTGATGATTGGGTGATCGATTCGGAGCTACACGCCACATGACGCCGCATCAAGAATGGTTTGCGCCGCCGACACCGTGGAGACTCCTCTCATGGTGACGGAGATGATACCAAGCACGAGATCAAGCATAAGGGTAAAATTCCGCTTGACATTCCAGGATCCAATCTTTCTGGAATCGGAAACGTTTTACATGTTTCTACTCTAACTCGAAATCTGTTATCTGTAGCACAGATGGAAGAACAAAATTTCCAAGTGCGTTTTAACAAAGATGGATGCTTTGTTGAAGGTTCCACAGGTATTGTTGTAGCTCGAGATAGCAGGAGTGGTAGACTGTTCAAGCTAGATGCTATGCTTAATGTCAAGAAATGACCAACTCCCCGTCATTCTGAGGAAAGTGGCATTGTAGTATCTGACATAGATATTTGGCACAAGCGAAGTGTATTTTCCTTGGATATGCCTTAGATACGAAAGGATATAGATGCTATAATCCTTCCTCTAGGCAATTCTATATCAGTAGAGATGTTGTATTTGAAGAGTTGCAATCTTGGTATGCACTTGAGATTGTTCCGGTCATACCCACTCTTCCTGCTGAAACTGCATCAAGGAGTCCATCCACTGTACCTTTACAGAGTGGAGTTTCTAGAGTCACATAGTCTAGAGCCGAAGTCTCATCGCACTGAGTCGCTACGGATGAAGTTCACCGAGCATCATCCAGACCGACTCCTAGACTTGAGGATGATCTTATTTTGCAACATATGATGTCCTCACCACGACATGTGTATTCATCCGTTGGATGAAGCATCCCTAACGACGCCCGGCCGGGTACCTCCGGATCCGAAGCAAGGGGCGACAAACAAGACACATGATGATCTTGCCCTTAAAAATCTGAGAGAGTTCGCATCCTGTTCAACGATTTATGCATGAAAGTTTCCTTGCTGATCATCATGCATACATGATTCACGTTCTTGCTGAGCCAGAACCGAGTACGCTTGAGGAGGCGATGCACAAAAATGAGTGGATTGAAGCCATGGAGACAGAACTTGCTGCGCCGTCACCAACAAACATGGGAATTGGTGGACTTACCTCAAGGTAAGAAAGCGATTGGTTGGAGATGGGTCTTCAAGGTCAAGCGTAACTCGGATGGCACTGTATCTCGATACAAGGCCAGATTGGTAGCCAAGGGCTACGCACAACAAAGATGGAGTGGACTACGAAGAGACGTTTAGTCCAGTTGCCAAGATGGCAACCATTCATACGGTGGTTGCTATTGCTGTCAACAAGGGATGGCGACTGCATCAAATGGACTTCAAGAACGCCTTTCTCAATGGAGATCTCGGCGAGGAAGTCTACATGCAACAACCACCTGGTTACGAAGATCCGAAGTTTTTTTCCCGCGTTTGTAAGTTAAGAAAATCCCTCTATGGTTTGAAACAGGCTCCGAGAGCATGGTATGAGAAGATCAATTCCTTTCTCATGTCTCTTGGATTTGTAGTCTGTCATTCCGACTCATCCCTATACTGCATGAGATCATGAGTTCATGTAGTGATGATTTCCATCTACGTAGATGATCTTATTATCACTGGGAACCATGAGGAGATGATTTCCCGCATCAAGAGTATCTTATGTTCCGAATTTGAGATACAAGACTTAGGGTATCTTAAATTCTTTCTTGGTGTGGAGTTTATCACAGAGGGAAAGGATATGTGGCTAATACAACGCCAATATGCTTTAGATAAGCTTAAGGAGTTCAAGATGTCTGATTGTAAACCAATAGACACTCCTCTACAACAAAGTCTAAAGCTAGATTTAGACGATGGTTGTGAGACAGATGGTTGGGAGTTTGATTTATCTGACTATCACTAGACCGGATTTGAGCTATCTTTGTTGGTCTAGTCACCGCCTCGCATGCTCCACGGGTACCGCATATGATGGCGGTTAAGCGAATTCTCCGCTATGTGAAGTCCACACTTCATTTTGGACTTCGATACAGATTTGGAGGTGAGCTGAACCTGCATGGCTACACCGATGCTGATTGGGCAGGAGACATTTATGGCAGGAGATCCATGTCTGGATATGCGTTTGGACTTGGGAGTACGACTGTGAGTTGGGCTTCTAAGAAGCAACCGACCGTGGCACTGTCTTCCACAGTATAAGGCAGTAGTATCGTGGTGCTATGAATGCCACTTGTGAATCAGTTTGGCTTCGTTCCTTGCTTTCTGATATTGGAGTAGATTATCCTAGTCCTACAATTATCCTAGCTGATAACATTAGCAGCATGATGTTAGCTAACAATCCTGTATTTCATGCTAGGACAAAGCACATTGAGGTGCACTATCACTTTGTTAGGGGAGAAGGTCCTTTCGTGTGTAGTAGATCTTAGATATATACATACAAGAGATCAAAGTTGCGTATATCTTCACCAAAGCTTTGCGTAGAGAGTCGCTTTTGCTACATTTCGACATTGTCTAGGAGTTCAGGATGTACAGTTGAGCTTGAAGGGGAGTGTTAATATCCCAAGCTCATCGAGTTGATCTAGGGTTGTTACGCACCTATGGTATGATCTGTTTAGGGCTAACCCGAAATTAGGGTTTCTTTGTACTCACCCTATATATATACAAGGGAATGCAAAGCCTTCCTCATCTCATTCCTGTACACTCTCTCTTGTCCCTTTGGTGTGCTCTCCTCTTCTTGGAGTGATTCCTGAAGAGTCGATTTCTCAACATTCTCCACATTGCTTCATTCAGCAATCTATCCTCACAATCATTCCATCAATTTTATTCTCTTTTATAGTAAATAACATTATTTGATCAGAAACTCCAATGAACAAATTATATTATTGTCAAGCCTACTGCATGTAGGACACCAATTAGGAATTTTAAGCTTGTTTTTTTTGTTTTTAGGAATAAAAAGTATGATATTCGGCGGAAATGAGAATTTGTTTATTTCAAATTACTACTTCATGTAGGACACCAATTAGGGCAAATATACATGCCAAGTGTGAACGCGAGTAGATTAAATATGACGGGAGAAGTTCCGATGTTTAGGGTAGTGTTGTAATCGTACCAACAAGCAGCTGCAGCCGCAGAACTATCAAGGTGACACGATGAAAAAAAGAATGGCAATTCGATCTGGAGCAAGAGAGGCTATTCGATTACCTCCCATGCAGAAGATGGCAGGAGTAATTTGACCTTTGGTGCCGAAGCCAGATTGGACGGTGGACGAGCTGATGAGATTAAAGAACTTGGATGGTGCGTTCTTAGCATGGCAATGGGATTACGTATGTCTAGAGCTATGTGAGGAAGTGAGAGCAAAGAAGGTCACCAACCCAATTGGGTGGCGAGGCTACCCGGATTCATGGGATGCGATTCTATGGACAGAAGCCCTGGGTCAAGATAATGTAAAAGATAAGGACGGTATTGACTGGGAGGGGTCGGCATTACACACGAGATTTGATTTTGACAAATCTAAGTGATTCGATCCTCGTTGAAGGAAGGGAACTAATGGTTTCAAGATAGATTTGATTAAGGACGATTTCTGGCGTAAGATAATCTATACATTGAATCAGCGGTTCTCACTGCAGAGAACTACGTACACTAGTATGCACAAGATGAGGATAGTGGAAGGATTCATTGGAGGGTTGATCAAGGTCAATTGGGGAGAAATATTCGCTTGGAATGTGCAGGCTATGGGACAGAAGTTGAGAGCATAAGAGAAGGGAGTGGTGTACATTTCCTCATTTCTGAGCATAGGGCCGGTTGAAGGAGGCAGTTTGAAGTCGCCAGTTGCAGGAGATAGAGACGAGATGTCTTCGGAAGAGTTGGACAAAGTAATGCGGGAGATCAAAGAAACTGTATTCGGACAGGAAGATTCCGTAGGAATTTTGGGGAAGCAAGTGCAAAGTCCGAGTGTGGAAGAAGTTTGAGCGATAGGGAATAAGAAGCGGAAGTTGAAGGAGGTTGCTAAGCCGAGAAGCCCTGTACCAAAAGTATTGAGGCCTAAGGTGAAGGCATCTAAAATAGATGGTGGATAACCGCTCTCTTTGGTGTTGCAGTTAGCCCAAAAACTAGAGAATGTAGTTGTACATGTTCTCATGGAGTTGAACGAGATGGGAACAGACTAAATCCAAGGATGGGATCCTCAGGAAGATGGTTATATGGACTTGATATAGGTAATGAACCGCGCCGCAACAGGAAAGAAGGACTAGGTACATACGATTAAGCAGTTGACAGAGTCAGTGGGATGTCTAGAGAAAGAGAAGGCAAAAGCGCAGAAAGAAGTGACGGCAGCAAAGTAAGCTTATGGAGAGATATGCAAGATTTGGGAAGCAGAGTTGAAGTTTGTAGAAGTGAAGAACGAGAGGCTCCGAAGACAATTGAAGGAGGTGAAGCGTCAGTTACACGAGGTCAATGTAGAGAAACCAGCTAGATTAGAGGTTTTGGCTAGTAAATGTGCAAATTATCTATTTGCCTGAAGTATGACAAAGTTCAAGCTCTATTTATACTACTTATAATCTTACCCTAGTAACTACAAGTAATCAACATGTAACTTTCTCTTACCAAGTTTAAACGAGGTAGAGATCACAAATCCCAATGAAAAAGGATACATGGCAACATGCAATTGGTCCACTTGGATCTTCTAGAAGCCCAACTACTCTCCAATTGACTTTAGTGTACCAAGTCAATCTCGCCCCTAGATTTAAGGGTCTTCACCAAGTCCAACCAATGAAAACTAGTCCAAGTCAAGGAAAGTCAAGATATCCATGTGATGGAATCTGTTCCTTGATTCCTACTAAACAACAAAATAGTAATCCTCATCTACCACACCAAAAGTTACTCTATATTTTCCTCCAACTTAACCATAACTAGATAAACATAATCATGACTAAGATAAAATTAGGCATAATTTAGATATACTTACATTTTATCCTATATGTACAACCCTGGGTCTTACAATGCCCCCTTCTTGTATACCGTAGACTTGGTCATCGGCGGGGACTTCGTAGGATGGGTAATCCCATACTAGTACCCATTCCACCTGTTGAACCGAATAAACTTCCATGGGCTAATGCTTAGAGTTGGAATGCCCAGGCTTCATACAAATGATACACCAAGTGTTAACTCTCCCATGCATGGGAGATTTCCTCCTATCCTTGTTATTAATTAAGTGAACCTTGAGCTCCTCCACCTTTGATTCTATCCCCTTACGGCTAGTTTCTACCTGCTTCATATTGTGTCCTTCTTTCCTCTTTGGGATATATTTCCACTCCTCGTCTGAGGAACTGGATTCTTCTGCTCCGGAAGTAGTTGATGCCTCACTACTTGAGGGACTTAGGCATCTTCGGGTCTTCGGATGTTTAGTCCTTCGATCCTTATGTGAAGAACACCCATCTTTTAGCCTTCGCCAATGGATGTTTGACAGCTCATAAGCTTCCGCTGCTTGAATGACATAGTCCATCGTGGCTGGATCCATCCTCCGGCAAAAAGTTTCTTGGTCGGGGTCAAACTTTCCCAACCCATAGACATATCATTCAATGGCCATTGCCGCCAAATACAATTTTTTGTTAGCGGATGTAGATGACATTCTATCTAACAAGCTGAGAAACTGCTCCGTGTATTCTCTGAGCTTTTGGTGTTTCTCCCTATGGATGGCCCCTAACCTCCTCAGTAGAACTTTATCATAACCCATCTCCCTAAACCATGCCAGGAACCAGGCCTTAAGCCCATCCCAAGAGGTGATCTCAGCCGCATGGTCTTTCTCTTGGTTGTTCATCCATATTCGGGCCCCTTTTCGCAATAGGCCCAAAAATATGCGACAACGATCCATGGGATCATTCTCCTTATTGGCCGTCAAGATTACCTCAAAGCTCTTAATATATGAATCCGCATCATCATCGTCAGATGTCCCCTTGAACTTAGGATATTGTTGTTTAGTTATTGGGGCGGTCATCCTACCTGACATTAGTCCTTCTTGCACTTGGAGATTGAACTGACGCTCTAAGTTGGTCCGCACACCAAGGACTGTTAACTCATTGATTTCGTTGGTTGCCAAGGTGTACTCCGTCCAAGGCTCTGTCCGCTCTTTGTCAGAAGGAGTTTCAGCTCTTATGGAGGTGCTGGGTTCCTCTTCACCAGAGGAGTCTGTAGCCTAATAGTGAAGTTGAGATTGGCTCGAAGCTAGTTGGGCTGGACAACTCGTCTGTCGTAGCCACCGTGTTGTCCTCTGGGTTGGTGAAACACTTCTTCCTTCCTTGGGCTTCTCCGAAGCTGTTAGTTGGGGTTGTCTCTTAGTTTTCTTTCGACCCAAAGGCCTCACCCAACTTTCTTCCCGTTCCTTTCTTTGTAGTTCTTCTCGGACGAGTGCCAATTGCTCCCGAGCCAAAGGTCCAGAAGTTTGACCAGGAGGAAGGTCTGGCTTCTGATCCTTTTCTGTCATTCATCCTAGTACCGGCTTCGCCTTCTTTGATTCTGATGATTGGGTTCTCAGCCCCTGGTGGTCCTTGGGCATAAGGTCCAAAATTCTGCAGCATCAATGGTTTATTTCTTTCTTGGCCACCGATGTTGTCAACACGTTCCTAACTATGTTGTACAATCACCGTTGGCAGACGACTAACATCTTCATTCCCCGACAGTGGCGCCAAGAAAAAGTTGGTCTAAACTTTCTTCTTTATGTAACAGACAAGTTACACAAAGGTTTGCCAATTGTTAAGAATTAAAGTTTGTTCTCAAGGGAATGAGGTGTTAATCCACTATCAGTGACGAATACATAAGTTTATGCATCTTTTGTAGACTTTGGACATTCACAGTCCAAAGAGTGCTGTGAATAAGCAGTATTCAACCACTCAATTCGACTATTAAGTCACTACACATCCATTAGATTACACGCAATTACACATGTAAATGAAATTCCACTCTTGATTTACCCATGGGAGATTGATCTCTCATTTACAAGCCGAAGTTGAGACGATGTTCTCGATGAAGTTCTATTGTTGAGGTGAATCTGACCATGGCTCATGGGCGAATACCCGGGTATCTTCACAGGTTTATCACATCAATCTAGATCAATCGAACGTAACACCCATAAGCTTCACAAGCACTTTGTTCTACCCCGACTACACTTGCGGTTCTCAATGAACACTTGCAAAGAGAAAGATAATCATACTCTAATTCTACTCCTATTTATACAATTACTTGCACCTATTCCTAACCGTTGCCTACACAGATCGCGCCCGACTACTTCTTTGGAAAGTTGCTGGTCCCTTCGATGATGTCTCTTCTCTCCATGCAAAAGCATCTACGCTTATCCATAACTCTCTGATGTCTTCTATGATCTCCTTCCGATGGACACGCATCGCTTCCTGGCATTCGCGACCCATGGTCTTGTATATTTCCTTTCGTTTCTCCTTCAAGTCGCAAGGAGTATTCATCACTGTTAATATCCCAAGCTCATCTAATTGATATAGGTCGATCCGTGCCTGATGACTACATGCCGTAGATCTAGGATTGTTACGTACCGATGGTACATATATGTTTAGGGCTAACCCGAGATTAAGGTTTCCCTGTACTCACCCTATATATAAAGGGCAAGGCTTCGCCTTCCCCATCTCATTCCTGTACACTCTCTTTTGTCCTTTTGGTGTGCTCTCCTCTTCTTGGAGTGATTCCTGAAGAGTCGGTTTCTCAACATGGTATCAGAGCATGATGGGAGCATTAGTTTTGTAGATTAGACATAGAGGAGTGCTGGAGATCAGTGAGGAGTGTGCCTCAGAATTAGAGGATGTCACGCTGAAGCGATTAGATTGTTGGGGAACCGTTTCGGGTTTTCTTAGAATCTTTAATCGCGTTTTTGGAGGTCAAGATGATCGTTTTGGACCTATTTCTGATCGCACAACTCCCTAAAGGAAGTTGTCTTGCGCATAATGGTCAAATTTGGTAGCCATGAAGTTTTCGTGCGATTTGGAGTTGTTGGTGATAGTTATCACCTTTTTCAAAATCTTTGAGGAGCTGTTTGGAGGCCTAAACGAGATTTTTCATAGATTTGAGGATTTCTACCTAAATAGATAGAACCCAAACTTTACTTGCCTCTGTCAAAGCTCCTACCACAAAAAATTTCATCTCAATCCGAGCTTTCTTCGTTGTTTTCGCTTAGATATTGTGCAGGCGCAGAATCGCCAACACATTTTCTTCTTCATCTACGGGTCAAGACATGCGCATTTCACCAGTTTCTGGAGTTTTGCATGTTTCTTGATCGAGGTGCAGAGGAGCTATTTTTCCGCCGTAGTCACGGAGGTGTTCTTTGTGTTCGTTTTGTGTCTGTGCATGTACTTGCTGTGTTGGGGTCGTGATTTCCGCTTGTGATCACAACCATGGCAGAATCCGTGAGCATGATCACTAGAGAGAAACTCGACAAGAACAATTTCCAAATGTGAAAATTTTGAATGAAGACCTTCCTTCAAGGCTAGGGGCTATGGGAACTTGTGACCGGGGAGGAGAAAACACCAATCGTGGTTGCTGGTGATCTTCGCAGTGATCAGACATTGCGTGAGTGGAGAAAGATATCGTATCAAGCAATCCACTACATTGCGCTCACGATTTCAGGCTCGATGATCGGTCACACCCAAGGAAGCTTGGGATGCGTTGTCACATATGTTCCATTCGGGAACAGCTCGAAGCCGCGATTTGCCGCAAAGAATTCAATACGGTCAAGAAAGGCTCGATGTGTGTCAATGACTACTTCAATCACATCAAGCAACTGGCAGATCAGTTAGCATCTGTCAATGTTCAACTTGATCCGACCGTGATTATCGGTGCGACATTGCAAGGACTGCCTGCCGAGTACAAGCAGTTCATTACGTCAATTTCAACCAGAGAACCTCTTTCGAAGTTCGACGAACTGGTCCCAATGATGTTGGGAGAAGAAGTGCGAATTTTGGGCAGTACTAGTGCTTCGTCCAGCCCGCAAGAATGTGTGTTTTTTGCAGGTTCTGGAGGTCAAGGCAGAGGAGCCGGATATGGTGGTGGTAGAGGTCGTGTGCAGAACAAGGCGCCCAACCAGCCAGGTGCGCCACCGGCTGTCAGAAGGCAGGTTAACACATGCAACTACTGTCACAAGAATGGCCACTATGCCAAAAATTGTTACAAGCGTCGAACGATTCGAAAAGGCGCCGGCCAACAGGGCCATGTAGTTGTTGAAGAACAGCTACTCATTGTGACACACCAGAGTTATGCTGCTTTCGCACTTGATACATATTGGGTGATCGATTCCGGAGCTACCAGCAACATGACGCAGCATCGAGAATGGTTTGCGTCGCTCGACACTATGGAGACTCCTCAGTTCATGGTGACTGGAGATGATACGAAGCACGAGATCAAGCATAAGGGTAAAATTCCGCTTGATATTCCAGGATCTAATCTTTCTGGAATCGGAAACGTTTTACATGTTCCTACTCTAACTCGAAATCTGTTATCAGTAGGACAGATGATAGAACAAAGTTTCCAAGTGCGTTTCAACAAAGATGGATGCTTTGTTGAAGACTCCATAGGTATTGTCGTAGCTCGAGGTAGCAGGAGTGGTAGATTGTTCAAGCTAGATGCTACAGTTAATGTCAGTAAACAACCAACTCCTGTCATTACAGAAAGTGGCTTTGTAGTATCTGACATAGATATTTGGCACAAGCGAATTGGGCATATGAACTTTCAGAAACTGAAGACTCTTCCGAGTTTAGATCTAGTCACAGGTTTGCCCAACTTCACTTTTGCTGAGCCCACTGCAGTGTGTCCCACTTGTCAATTCAACAAGCAAGCTAGACAACCCTTTAAGGGATCAGATAGGAGAGCGACCAAGCTTCTAGAGCTGGTGCACACAGATGTATGGACTTCTTCTCAACCAACTTTATCTGGTTTTGAGTACTTTTTGTCCTTCATTGATGATTTCTCTCGCTACACCTGGGTTTACTTCCTTAAGAGCAAGAGCTCTTCAGATGTGTTGTTAGCTTTCCAGACTTTCCACACCTTGGTGAAGAAACAGTATGGACAATCTATCCTTTGTCTATGTTCGGATGGAGGATGCGAGTTTCTTTCTATAGAATTCACTGCTTACCTATGTAAGCATGACATACAGTGCCATAAGACTTGCAGTTATACTCCACAACAGAATGGCGTTGCGGAGAGGAAGAATCGTCACATAGCGTACGCCGCGCTATGTTGAACGAGAAGAACCTGCCTAGACCGTTCTAGGCAGAAGCTGTTTCCGTTGCGGTGTACTTGATGAATCAAACTCCGATTGCAGTAGTTCACAACAAGACCCCGATGGAGGTATTCACATGCCACAAGCTTGATTACTCATTTTTGAAAGTTTCCGGTTGCTTCCTGGTCAGTTACTTGGATACCTCATTCTCTTGGAAACGAACTTTACACTTCAATTTACTTCAATAACGTCCCTTCATGTCATTACAAACAGACATCGTTTGAAACTTCTGCGAGACTTTAAAAATATTCAATTCCAATTTCATATCCCTAAATATCAAAATTTTGCAATTTTGACATTGTCAGCCTTGTGCCATATGTCTTTGGCCCTCTGCGACAAACTTTACATCTTCTATCTTCCCACCAAATTTCAGCTCAAACTGACGTTATATGATAATCTGATAGGGTGTCGTTCCAGTTTTCGACCTGAAAACTCTAAAACACCAAATCTCGGACTTCGAGCACTTTTGTCCTAAATCTTTTTTGGCCAATCTTGATTTAATCTCAATTTTCAGCAGCGCTTCCGTCCTCAAAAATTTTCGATTTGGATTTACACTAAAATAGAAAATACATAAATTCAAAATCGATCACATCAACTTTGAATCGACTCTACTTCTAGATCACCACCACGGGCTGCACTCCATCAACGCCCTTCACACTCAACAACCAACAAATTGAAGCTACCATCGATCCAAACTCGCCAAAACACCTTCAGCGCTCCAAGAACTCATAGTTCTCACCACATAATCCAATTTGAGTTTTCGAAGTAATCTTTTCTACTCTCAAAACATCCACAAGGACACTCTGCTAATAACCATAGCATAAAAGAGAGATTACAGTCGAGCCAAACCAACTTTGTGCTTCAAAGACTCCACATTCCCGCACTAGCTACTTGTAACCAAGATTGGTTAGTCATAGTTAGTTAGTTAGTCACTAGATCACAAAAAGACAAGATAGTGATGTGCACTATCCAAAAAGCAAAAGGATAAATGACGAGGTGGCTACCATGCATTGGTGGATCATATTGTGTGCTAGACGTCTGTTAGGAATTGGGTAGGATAAGATAACAAAACATGCAACCTACGCATGTTAGCCATGTGGCATAGTTTGGATGTCGGACTCCTCTAGTCCTACAGTATATAAATCAAGGAGAGGTCTTGAGAAGACATCTCTCATCTTGGAAGTCATTCTGGAGTCATTGCCTTCAGTGTTACAATGGTATTAGAGAAGGCTTATTGTTCCTATGAGTGTGGATCACCCCTCTTGGAAGAATAGTCTGCGTTGGTACAATTATTTGAGGAGCGAGTGTTTGTTAGAGGCCGGCAAAGGGCCATTGAGTCGCAAGTAGTGAAAGGGGGTTATTGTGGGTGCAGGTTATGGATGGGGGAGATAGAATAGTACCGAGATTTCCATTTCTTAATCCTTTTCATGTCAAACTGTTATACATTGAGAGAGCAAGGTTGACTCAGTATTTGGTTTATCATTTTGGTGCCAACTTCATGGTCCAAGTGATGAGATCTCGAGATCCTGTTATCTTACCTATAGTCACCTACGATGTTACTTGGGATCTCACGATTTACATTTTAGTTTAGAGATGGACCTCAATAGACCACCACCTGTGAGATTCAACACAAGGTGTGAAATCTATTGTGTGTATCATCCTAAAGCTATGTTTCGGAGCCTAGTTATTAGAAACTTTGGAGAGGAGTATTACCATGAGGTGATAGCATCACCTATTCCTTTTGTGTTGCCAATCTTGAGAAATTGGAGAGTGTTCATCTTAACCCTATACTGAGAGAGAGTGGACGGAGACGAATCATGGAGGACACTTTGAGAGAAATGATTCAGGAGTTGAGAGATTTGAGAATCGCATTTGAGCAAAGCTAGACTCAAGTACAAGAGTTAGCTCAAGAATTGACAAGAAATAAAAAACGAGAGGAATGGAAAATGAGAGAATGAGAGAAACTCAAATGGAGATGGAGACATCACCATCCATGGTGGAGAGTGAAGAAACAATGAGAGCCCGTGCTCTTGAAGCCCAAGCAAAGACAACAACGAGCAAGAGAGCTAGATCTTCGGACATCCATAATTCTGAAGATGACAAAAGCTTGTAAGATAGAACCTTACCGAGGTAGTCGAACCATGGGAGTTTTGGAAGGTTGGATTGAGAGAATGGAGTATCATCTTGCTTTGTTCAATATCAACGATCACATTGCAGGTCGTTTTGTTCGTACTTTGTTGTTGGAGAAAGCATCTACTTGGTTTCAGGGTTGGATGATGGAGCTCAATGAGTCAGGCCAACAGGTTACTTGGAGTGCAATGAAACGAGGTCTTCTTCAGAATTTTCAAGCAGTTGATCCCATCATCACGGCACGGATGAGGTTGTGGAAACTTGAACAAAAGGGAAGTGTGGAGGAGTACATTGAGGAATTTTGAGATCTTCGAATTCAGATACGAGATATGAGTGGAGCTGAAGCCCTTGATTTATTCAAGAGAGGGTTGAAGAAAAAGATTCAACATGAGGTGATTCGGGACAATCCAAGCAACTTGAACGAGGCTATTGCTTGTGCACAACGAATGTCCAACGTCTACCACAACGGTTGAGAGGTATCAGTTCTCACGAATCAATACTATGGACCAATGCCTATGGAGTTGGGCAACATAAGGAGGAGAGAAGATTTCATTCCAAGGGGAGTGAACGCACAAGTGTTGAGAAAACGACTCTTCATGAATCACTCCAAGAAGAGGAGAGCACACCAAAGAGACAAGAGAGAGTGTACATGAATGAGATGGGGAAGGCTTCGCCTTCCCATGTATATATAGGGTGAGAAGAACAGGGAAACCCTAATCTTGGGTTAGCCCAAAAAAGTATATGTACCATCGATGACGTAACAACCCTAGATCTACGGCCCTGTAGTCATCGGGCAAAGATCTATAGCCTATATCAAGTCGATGAGCTTGGGATATTAACACTCCCCTTCAAGCTCAACTGTACATCCTGAACTCCTAGACAATGTCGAAATGTAGCAAACGACTCTCTAGGTAAAGCTTTGGTGAAGATATTCGCAACCCGATCTCCGTATGTATATATCTAAGATCTACTACACCGAAAGGACCTTCTCCCTAACAAAGTGATAGTGCACCTCAATGTGTTTTGTCCTAGCATGAAAAACAGGATTGTTGGCTAACATCATGTCGCTAATGTTATCGACTAGGATAACAGTAGGACTAGGATAATCTACTCCAATATCGAGAAAGCAAGGAACGAAGCTAAACCGCTTCACACGTGGCATTCATAGCACCACGATACTGCCTCTACGTGGAAGATAGTGCCACGGTGGGTTGCTTCTTAGAAGCCCGACTCACCGCCCGCCTCCCAAGTCCAAACGCATATCCGGACGTGGATCTCCCGCCGAAAAATGTCTCCCCGCCCAATCGGCGTCGGTGTAGCCATGCAAAGTTCAACTCACCTCCAAATCAGATCGAAGTCCAAAATGAAGTGTGGACTTCACATAGCGGAGAATCCGCTTAACCGCCATCATATGCGGTGCACGCGTGGAGCATGCAGAACCGACCGACTAGACCAACAAAGATAGCTCAAATCCGGTCTAGTGATAGTCAGATAAATCAAACTCCCAACCATCTGTCTGTACAGGCGGGGATCTGCAAGTAACTCTCCATCGTCTAACTCTAGCTTTAGACCTTGTTGTAGAGGAGTGTCTATTGGTTTACAATCAGACATCTTGAACTCCTTAAGCTTATCTAAAGCATATTGGCGTTGTATTAGCCACATATCCTTTCCCTCTGTGATAAACTCCCACACCAAGAAAGAATTTAAGATATCCTAAGTCTTGTATCTCAAATTCGAACATAAGATACTCTTCTTGATGCGGGGAAATCATCTCCTCATGGTTCCCAGTGATAATAAGATCATCTACGTAGATGGAAATCATCACTACATGAACTCCTGATCTCATGCAGTATAGCGATGAGTGAATGAATGACTACAAATCCAAGAGACATGAGAAAGGAATTGATCTTCTCATACCATGCTCTCGGAGCCTGTTTCAACCCATAGAGGGATTTCCTTAACTTACAAACTCGGGAAAGAAACTTTGGATCTTCGTAACCATGTGGTTGTTGCATGTAGACTTCCTCGCCGAGATCTCCATTGAGAAAGCGTTCTTGAAGTCCATTTGATGCGATCGCCATCCCTTGTTGACAACAATAGCAACCGATGCATTTAATGGTTGCCATCTTAAGAACCGGACTAAACGTCTCTTCGTAGTCCACTCCATCTTTGTTGTGCGTAGCCCTTGGCTACCAATCCGCCTTGTATCGAGATACAATGCCATCCGATTGCGCTTGACCTTAAAGACCCATACGCAACCAATCGCTTTCTTACCTTCAGGTAAGTCCACCAACTCTCATGTTTGTTGATGACGTAGAGCAGCAAGTTCTGTCTCCATGGCTTCAATCCACTCATTTTTGTGCATTGCCTCCTCAAGCGTGCTCGGTTACGCTCGGAAGAACGTGAGTCATGTATGCATGATGATCGGCAAAGGAAACTTTCATGCATAAATCGCTGAACAGGGATGCCGAACTCTCTCAGATTTTCGTAGAGGCGTATCGGATGTCTTGTTTGTCTCCCTTGCTTCGGATCTGAGGTTCCAAAGAGCGTCGTTTCGGGACGCTTCATCTAACGGATGAATATCGGTAATCCGTGGTGAGGAAATTAAATAAGATGGATGATTCTTTAGAAATTTCTTTCTCATAAGAAAGTTATTTTTTAAGAGAACATGAACAAAATTAATCTATTTATTTTTTATAATATATAATTTGAAAAAAAAAGTTTAAAAAATGTTAAAAAACACTAATGTCAATCTTTATATATTGATCTAATTTATTAACTTTAAGATAATTCAAATTTTTTTGGGCACTATTTGTCATATATTTTTTTAATTCGAAATATTTTTTTAAATAAATTCAATAATATGAATTTTAGGTTTTTTTTCTTTTTTTATTCAAGAATATAATAATTAATTTCAGGTATAAATTAAATTTTATAAATAAATTTACTTCATAATTTTTATAAAATTAAATTTATTACATGATAATTTTGTTTACAAAAATATTTTCGTATATATATATATATATGTATATATATATTTATGAAATTACTTCTATGTTCATATGAGAACCGATTATATCAATATATATTTTTAATAATAAATAATAAATTATTGATATTAATTATAAATACAAATTTTTTATATATAAAATAAATAAATGATTTCATTACATGTTTTGATTATTTTTGTTTAGTTGAATATGATTTGAATCATAAAAAATTAAATGAAAGATCGTGATAAATATTTTTAAGACTATATAGTTGTTATTTTTTCAATTATATCTCACATAAAAAATCTATTGAGTTGAATATATTTTAAAAACTTCATAGTAAAAAATAATAAAAAACATGAAATACATATGATAATTTTAAAAAATTCAATTTATTGCAATGATCTTATAGCTTGAAATATAAAATAATGAATTTGTTACACTTGAATCAAAATTTAATCACATTTAAAATATGTCCATCATTACATTTAAACTGACACATAATTCTCTATTTTCTTTACAATAAATGAATTTTTCTAGGTGAGATATCTTCATGAAAATAAATATTTAAACTTGTTTATCTTTGGACATGCTCAAATAAATTTTTCAAATGTGTAAGATTTTAGTAAGTGTTATAATTAATTCATCAAAAGTATTTTAGAATCAAAATTATTTTCTATTTGTATTTTTAGTTTTAGCAATTTTTATGTTAGTGATGATAAACATATTATATATAATATATTTTAAATTTTTTAAATATAACATATTTTTTAAATTTTATATTAATTTTTAAATTAAATTTATAAGTATTAAAATATAATATAAAAATTTATAAAGATATAAATTTATTTTTTTTAAAAATATTTTTTTACAATAAAAAATATTTATTTTAATTTAAATATAAACAGATTGTTTTTTTTATTTTTAAAAAGGTTAAATTTTTTTATGTAAATATTTTTTAAAATATGATTTTATTATTTAAATTTTGTATTAAATTTATTGATTTTATTCAAATTTATTTTTCAAAATTATTTTAATAAAAAAATATTTATTAAAATTATTTTCTGAATTATTTATTGATTTATAAATATAATTTATATTATAACGAAAGTATTGCTTACAATCAAATATATGTAATACTAGGGGAGTGGAAGCAGACCACTATAATAGCTCAAGAACTATGAATTTGAAAGATAAACTCAATGGTTTATCTTTCTCTATATATAATCCCCAAAAAGGTACAATATAGAATAAGTCTCACAACTAGCATTCATCCAACTTTTCGTGGATCAATGACATGACATACATCATTATGAGCACACAAATTGCTCTTGTGTAACTCCAATTGACACGATACAAACACAACATAATGATCACACGGATTGCTGATGTGTCAAATAGTAATTAGAGTAATGATCAACTCAAGACTATCTATCTCCATCTTTCGTAACCTCTATTTTAGTTTTCATTAACTAAAGATGATTACAAACCTATCTACTTTTAAGATACAATGTCTTCATTATGCTCATGTTCAAACTTTTCAACGATCAAAGGTGCATTGGCTAAATTGTTAGCCGGTTCCCAAGGTGACTCATATGATGGATATTTGTAACACTAGGGAAGTGAGGAGATACCACTCGAATAGCTCAAGAAATTCTGAAGTTGAGATATACCTCAATGGTTCTCTTTCTTCATATATAGTCATAAAAAATGTACAATATAGATAAGGTCCCACAACCACCATCCATCCAATTCCTCCTGGATTGATGACAGGGCGGATATCACTATGAGCATTTATCATCATGAGGATTACTAACGTGTAACTCCAACTAACACACAAGAAACACAACCTAAAGAGCACACTAATTGCTAATGTGGCATCTTTAAATAGTCCACTAATGGTCGACTCAAGACTATCTATCTCCACCTTGCATAACCTCTACTTTAGTTCTCACTAACTAAAGATGGTTACAAACCTCTCTCCTTTTAAGATGCAACGTCCTCGTTATGCCCACGTTCAAACTCTTGAACGATCAAAGGTGCATTGGCTAAATTCTTTGACGGTTCCTAAGTTGACTCATATGATGGATATCCTTTCCATAGAACCAAATACTCAGTTTTTGGGTATTTGTGACCCCAAATCCATTTTTTGAGAATATTGTAAACCTCAAATTTTGCATGATCTGCTACCATAGTAGATAAAGGAGGAGGAGTTGATGGATTTGTGAATTGCTTGGGTTGTGGTACATGTTTTTGCAATCGTGACACATGAAATATGGGATGTATTTTCATATGCAACGGGAGTTCCAACTTGTAGAACACCTCGCCAACATGTTTTAATACCACTAAAATATTGATGAATCAAGGGTTAAATTTTGGTGTTCCTACACGTGACAAATTGGTTGTGGATAACCAAACTTGAACTCCTTCTTGAAAAATCACCTTCATGCGATGAGCATCTGCATATTGCTTTTATCAATTTTGAGCAATTACCAACTTCTCCTTTGCTTGATGCAATCCTTTGTGTATGTGCTCCACAAAATCATTGACCTCAACAACTTGGGTTGAAAACTCCTACCCCTTAGGAATGCTCACCAAACTAGAAGGTGTCAAAGGGTGAGTATCATACATTAGATAAAATGGAAACACTTTTGTGGATGCATTAACAGAATTGTAGATTATCTCACTCTTCGTCCGAGGTGAATGCTCATAGCATATCCTCTATTGTTCTATTGACTCTCTCTGATATAGGTTATAGACATTGCTAGCTTTGTTTTGAATAAACCAAACAAGATTTTCCAAAATAAATAAGTAAAAGGAGTTCCTTTATCGGTTATTAAGACTTTGTTTAATCCTTAATTAACAAAAACTGCATCTAGATACAAATGAGCAAGTTGTGGTGCCATTATTGTCTTTGTGGTAGGTCGGATGTGTATCATCTTTCTCAATTTATCCACAAAGACCACGACATAATCATGTCCTAAATAGGTTTTTGGTAACTCACATACTAGATCCATAGTAACATGTTCCCATCATTGTGCTAACGTGTAACTCCAACTAACATACTAACTAACACACTAGAAACACAACCTAATGATCACACAGTGTTGCATGGACATTTGTTTGCTCTGAGAACACCCGGGCGCCTGGCTGTAGAAGAACCCTCTAGAACCTCGTGTGAGTTGACAATCTCTTCTTCTTCTCCTCAACACTCCACATTACAATCGGTAAAACTTCAGCGGAAGAAGATTATGATATCCGATGATTCAACCGATAACTTTTGCTTCAACTTCAAGAAAATTTATCCACGACCCTTTCAATGTCTCAGGAAAGTTTCATATATTTCTCTCTTCTAGATCTTTTAGAACAATTGTTGACTTCTACACTGTATCACAAGGCGATATGCAGACCCATGTGTACAAAACCCATCACACATCCCAATCCTTGATTTCAATTGCTCCCAGATTTCATGAGAAGATCACTCATCATCAAAACTTGAACTGTGCAAAGTTTTATTGACAGAACTTTCTAATATCAAAAGATATGATCTCCGTACTAACTTCGTGACAGTTAGTGCAGTCCTGCAATTCTGACTATATACATAAACTTCAAGCTATCACTATGTACTCAAAACTCGTCCAATCGAGTCAAAACTTCAATCAAAACACAAGCCCAAGTCGTAAACTATATCTCTGTTAACTCAAATCTCCCAAAACCCTCGTAAGATTCTAAGAAACACTCCAAATACACTCAAAGGTCTAAATTTCTCACTCTAATTTTGAATCACCACTTCAGATTGACAAATCCTTCAAATCCATCCATTCTTGAGCCCATGTCGTAGCTCGTCCCGTCAGCTCTCCAACCCAATCCTCAGATCTTAGAATGTCCCCCTAGAAGGTCTCCAAAACTCCTCAAAACCTCAAAGAAGTTGCCCAAGTGCCATCATTGGCCCAAACTCCAAGACCAATGAGAATGAAGAGTGTTATTTTGACCTCTAGTGTGGCCAAATTAGCTCCATTTTAACTTAGAGCTTTACAACTATCCTAAACACACTACTTAGCCATCCTATACACAATACAAGTTACCACTAATAAAGAGTCAAAATGACAACTCGAAACCGGCTAAGTATGAACGGAACTACAAACGGAACTGGGGAGTTTATAACTTGAGAATAATACTCCTCGCCAAAGTTCCTAACAATCAACTCCCTATGGCTTGTTTTCGGTAAGCAATAGTGATGGATTGGAACCCATGTGTTGAAAGCCACCACTACTGGTAAGTTCAAATCCGTAGCGCCCAAACTAAATCAAAACGTACACTGTTACGTTCCAAATCGAGCTGTAGGAAACAACTGGAAGAATAATCGGGTCTGGAGAGTTTATCACTTGTTGCAGAAAGTTATCTCCAAAATGATACACTAACCACGCCCGAAAATGATCACGATGAAGATACCGGATGTTGATCACAAATGGATTAGGCATCGGTACATCTGGAGGATCATGTTCTCCTCTATCCATGTCCTCGTCGGCTCCACTTCGATCAGATAAGCTCCTTAGTCAGCAAAGTGATGTGTCTAGCTCTCTCCCATACCCTTTCCATCTTGACTGCGCTTTATATCTGATAAGGTCCAAGATAATATCTCTTGGAGCCTTTTCAACATCCTGACCCCACAAAGTTGATACAACGGTCGGCTCATAAACGGCTTTACGGGCTTGCTATCGGTTATCCTAACCTAAAGTATCATTTGTCATGACAATGACTCGAAGATGACACATGTCATCATCTTCTCATAGTAGCCGCGTCACAACACGACAATGGATTGCTGACTTAATAATAAATTCAAGATTACATATCTCCACCTTGCGTAACCTCTATTTTAGTTCTCACATACTAAAGATCGTTACAATATATCTTTATTAATTAAAAAATAAATATGATTAATTTTTAAATTTATAATATTAATATAATTTATATGATATTAATAATAATAATAATGATTTTAATTTTTTAAATTATAAATTTTTAGAAAATTTTTCAAATAGTTATAAATATATGTAGCTTGTTGTGTTGTTGATTTCATTTAGTTATTCATTTATTATTTAATTGAAATTTTTTTACTTTATTACGATTTTTTATAAATTTATGGATAAAAAATTATATTTTAGCAAACAAAATGATTTATATATATAATTTTTTTTGTATAAAATTATTTTTAAATTAGTAATTTTTATTTTCAATTTTCAGTTCCACATAAAACCACACGCTTGCAAATTTTTTTTAAATTTTTTTGATATCATTATAAATTTTTTTTATTATTTAAAACTTTTTGTTATTTATTGATAAATTATGTGAAAATATTACAATTTAATTATAATTTTTAAATTGTATTTCATTCAATTATTTTATAATAATATATTTTTTACGTGAATCAATCATTGTAGGAGTGAAATTTTTATTAAGAAATCTATTGCTAAGGGTGTTTTGAATTTTTTTCCTAATAAAAAATTATAATCAAACTCTGATCAGTAAGTTTTTATTAAAATTTTAAGAATTCATGGTACAAATAAGATTTTTTAAATTTATTATGCATTTCAATTATAATGATCCGTACAAAGTGGCTATAATTGATTAATTATATAGATTTATAATCTATATGTATGGAATTAATTTTCAGTATTTGATAGTCTTGATAAATTAAATGGAAATCTATATTTCCAATTCTTTACTTTAAATAATTGAGATAGACATATGTTATGCAGCATGTGAAATTATCAATTGACATGATAGTTTTGTATCTCAATTTCTCCATAACAAACTAAATGCTACAAGTTAAACAATTTGGCTTGACGGTGAGAGCCCGTGCTCTTGAAGCCCAAGTGGCACAACGAGCAAGAGAGCTAGATCTTCAGACATCCATGATTCTGAACATGACAAAAGCTTGTAAGATAGAACCTTAGCAAGGAAGACGGATCATGGGAGTTTGGATTGAGAGAATGGAGTACCATCTTGCATTGTTCAATATCAACGATCACATTGCAGGTCTTTTTGTTCGTACTTTGTTGTTGGAGAAAACGTCTACTTGGTTTCAGGGTTGGATGATGGAGCTCAATGAGTCAGGCCAACAAGTTATTTGGAGTGCAATGAAACGAGGTCTTCTTCAGAACTTTCAAGCAGTTGATCCCATAATCACGACACGGATGAGGTTGTGGAAACTTGAACAGAAGGGAAGTATGGAGGAGTACATTGAGGAATTTCGAGATCTTCAAATTCAGATACGAGATATGAGTGGAGCTCAAGCCCTTGATTTATTCAAGAGAGGGTTGAAGAAAAAAATTCAATAGGAGGTGATTTGGGACAATCCAAGCAACTTGAACGAGGCTATTGCTTGTGCACAACGAATGGCCAACATCTACCACAACGTTGGAGAGGTATCAGTTCCCATGAATCAATACTTTGGACCGATGCCTATGGAGTTGGGCAACATAAAAGGAGAGAAGATTTCATTCCAAGAGGAGTGAACGCACAAGGAGGAGATCGTTGCAACTCAAATCCTAATCGAGAAGCTAATTCAAGAGGAGGAGACGGAGTGGAGGGAAAATGAGAAATGAGGCAATGCTATAATTATGGAAGATTTGGTCATATTGCCATGAATTGTCGAAGCTGAGTTCTAGCAAGAGGAACTAGACCTCCCTATTGACGTGCTCTCAACAATCTTGAAGGTGGAGACTTTAGAGAAAGATGAGAGTAAAAAGGTGGAATTGCCAAACGGGCAAACAGAGAGCATTGAGAGCATTCGTAGGGAAGTGGAGTTGAAGGTTGGGCAATACAAGGAATCGTTGGAGTGGAGAGTAATTCGATTAGCTCGCTATGATGCTATTTTGGGTATGCATTGGATGGAAAAGTATAATCCTAAGGTAGATTGGCAGAGGAAGATAGTAAAAATTAGAAGTTGGAGGATCTTTGGAGATAAACTTAGATCGGAAACCAAAACCTAAACTTACCTCTATACGTGATAGGAAGAACCACTATCAGTCACAAAGATGTATGTTTTTTGGGCCTAATAAGAGATGTAAGCACTCCAAAAGAGCAATCTTTTATACATGAGGAGTTAACTTGTATCTTGAATGAGTTTCAAGATGTGTTTCCAGATGATCTGCCTCCAGATTTACCACCAAGAAGAAGAGTGGATCACAAGATAGAGATCTTATCAGGAAATTCTCCTCCTTGTAAAAGTCCATATCAACTTGCACCAAACGAGTTGGAGAAATGCAAGGCACAACTGGAAGAGTTGTTGGAGAAAGGGTTCATCCAACCTAGTGTGTCACCATATGGAGCTTCAGTGTTGTTCGTGAAGAAAAAGGACGGCTCCATGCGGATGTGTATTGACTTTCGTGCTCTAAATCAACAAACGGTGAAAAACAAGTATCCTGTTTGATCAACTTCTTGGAGCTAAGTATTTCACCAAACTTGATCTTAGAAGTGGATACAATCACATCAGAGTGGCTGATGAAGATATACAAAAGACAGCTTTTAGAACTAGATATGGATATTTTGAGTATCTAGTAATGCCCTTTGGTTTCACCAACGCCCGCCACATTCATGGGACTGATGAATGATATTTTTTGTAAATATCTAGATAAATCAGTGATTGTGTTTTTAGATGATATCTTGATATATAGCAAGTCCTTACCAGATCATCAAAAATATCTACGAGAAATACTCCAAATATTGCTGTAAAAGAAAATAAGCTGTATGCTAAGATGTCAAAATGTGAGTTTGGCAAAAGTGAAGTAGATTACTTAGGCCATAGAGTTAGTGCAGAAGGTATCCAAGTCATGAGTGACAAAGTGGAAGCCATTCAAAATTGGAGTGATGTAGAGAATCAGACTCAACTACGTAGTTTTTTGGGTTTAACCGGCTTTTATAGAAGGTTTGTGGAAGCTTTTCTCGTATTGCTCAAGCTTTAACAAATCTCTTAGACCAAGGGCAGAAATGACGTTGGGTACAGCTCAAGAGATTGCATTTTAGGCTTTGAAGGATGCGCTCTTACATGCATCAATCCTTAAATGGTATGAACCAGATAGACCAACAAAACTAGCTACATATGCATAAGGTGTGGTAGTTGGAGGAGTGTTACAACAAGAATGGAAAGATGGATGACATCCAATTGCCTTCTTTTTATGGAAGCTTTTGCCGGCAGAGCAAAATTATCATACCACGGAGAGAGAGGAGTTAGCCATTGTGTTGGCTACTCAACATTGGAAGCACTGTCTCAGAATTAAGGAATTTGTGGTTGAGACAGACCACAAGCCTTTGGTTTATTTAGAAACTCAAAAGTATCTCTCAAAGCGGCAGATTCATTGGACTGAATGGCGATAACATTTCAATATGAAAATTGTGCATGTGGAGGGGAAGAAGTAGCTTGCCGATACATTGACACGAATGGCATGCATTAATCACATCATGGAGGTGAAGATTCACTCTGAATGGTGGGAGAACTTGAATCAAGCTACCAAAGAGGATGAGGAGATTGCACAAGCCCTTCAGCATGGTAGAGCACATTTAGAACGGGGATTGGTGTTCTATAACGGAAAGATTTGGATACCCTCATATGTTACTCTGCATGCGGCTGCATAAAGTGTTAGTTAGAGGAGGCACATGATTCAACTATTGCTGGCCATGTAGGAGTGGAGAAGACCATTGAAGGCATCCAGAGGGTATATTTTTGGCCAAGACTAAGAAAGGACATCACGAGCTATGTTCAAAGTTGTATGGCATGTCAACAAAACAAGGCTAGCAATAAGAAACCAGCATGCCTAATACAACCTCTACCAACACCAACTAGAAGATGGGAGCACGTCAGTATGGACATTGTATGTGAGTTATCAATGACGTCTACGGGTTATGATTCGATAGTCATTTTTGTGGATAAATTGAGCAAGACGATCCATGTTAGGTCCACTACAAAGACAGTCATTGCATCTGAACTTGCTCGCATTTATATGGATGCAGTTTTTGCTCAACATGGTTTAGCTACAGTTTTCATCACCGATAGAATCACTCAATTCACTAGCATATTTTGGAAAATCCTATTTGGGCTATTCAAAATAAAACTAGCCATGTCCACAACTTATCATCCTCAAAAAGATGGGCAAACTGAAAGAGCAAATAGAACTATTGAGGACATGCTTAGAGCTTTCACTTTGGAGGAGCAAGAAGGTTGGGATGCGCTTTTACCTTTGATTGAGTTTGCTTATAATAACTCAATCAATGCATCCACAAAAGTGAGCCCTCTCTTCCTGATGTATGGAGAACATCCCATCACACCATCTTGTTGGTCCAAAACAACAATACACGGAGAAACACAACATGCAATCAAGAGTCAACACAGGATATATGTGGTTCACCTCACTGAGACTATGTCCACGGAACACACAGAGTCACTTTACTAAATAACCCTAATTTGTGTAACAGAGAGCTTCACCTTGACCCTCTTATATATAGTAGTACCAGCCCTAGCCCTAGTCTAACTAAATATAGTCAAACTAACAGAGTTACTCAAGACTTGAGTTAACCCTAACAATCTTCCCCTTGACTCATGTCTTGGAATCTCTAACTCTTGTCACCATATACATACTCTGCGGGAAGTCCTAGAAGGAAACCTAAAGCATAGGCTCTCTTGTAAACAAGGATTAACTAGAACTAAGCCGTAGCCTAAATAGGAAGGAGTAAAGTATATACAAGAATCAAACAATTGCTAGCGTAACTCTACTAGTGCTCCTTGTGCAAAACCCGCATAGTAGCACAATACCTGCTGAAACTCTCTAAAGGAATAATTTTGGTCAAAGAATCAGCTGGATTGAGTTTACCGTCAATCTTGACTAGCTCAACCTTCTTATTAGAAACTGCATCTCTAATAAAGTGATACCTGATGTCGATGTGCTTCACCCTGCTATCCATCACTTGATTTACTACAAGATGTAAGGCATTCTGACTTTCACAATGGAGATTTACAACATCATGTTTCAATCCCATCTCAGTGATAAGTCTATTAAACCAAATAGCCTCCTTTGCTGCTTCCGCTGCTGCTACATATTCGGCTTCCGTAGTTGACTGAGCTATGCACTTTTGGAAGGTAGACCTCCAACTTACACATCCAACTTCAAGTATAAACACATACCTAGTTGTAGACTTCCTCTTGTCCAGATCTTGTCCATAGTCAGCATCAACGTAACCCAACAAGGATTTGGCATTGTCCAATAAATCATCAAACAAAAGATCAAAATCCTTAATACTCTTGAGGTACCTGAGAATCCACTTCACAGCTTCCCAATGCACCATCCCTGGATTTGACATGTACCTGCTCACCTTGCCCATAGCTAGAGCAATATCAGGTCTAGTGCACACCATCAAATACATGAGGTTGCCCACTGCATTGTCATAGGGAATTGACGACATCTTTTCTCTCTCAGTTGCATCAATTGGACATTGAGCTGCTGAGAGCTTAAAATGTGCCGCCAAAGGAATCCACACTTCTTTAGACTCTGCCATGCTAAACCTGTCAAGCACACGCTAAATGTACTTATTCTAACTTAACCATAGCTTCCTCTTCTTCAAATCCATGTGAACATCCATACCTAATGATCAATCTCCCCCTCAACAACATCCTTGAGTGGAGATTTGCTCTTGTTAGTACGGGGAGCATGAGATATCTCCCCCTCTTTCAATGATCTGGGCTCATCGAAAGAAACATCCCTACTGACAATCAGCTTACAAGCTACAGGATCCCATAGCCTATAACCTTTCACACCACTTCCATATCCAAGAAAGCGACACTTCTTGGAAGTAGGATCCAACTTGGTCCTATTTTCCTTAGGTATGAGAGGATAAGCCGTACAACCAAAAATTCTCAAACGACTATAATCAGCCCTCCGTTTGTGCCTCAATTCAAACGGTATCAAGAAATCGATTGCACTTGAAGGAGATAGATTTACCAAATACACTACGGTATTTACAACTTCAGCCCATAATTCATATGGTAAACTAGATTGGCTCAACATACTACGCATCTTCTCCAATACTATTCAGTTGAGCCTCTCAGAAACAACATTTTGTTGCGGAGTATAAACTGTGGTGAGATGACGAGTGATCCCCTCCTCTTTGCAGTAACTTCTAAACTCCTCTGATGTACACTCCCCGCCATTATCCGAAGGTAGATATCTCACCTTGTGACCAGTCTGAGTCTCAACTTGGGCTCTCCAGCTTTTAAAGTTGCAAAGACTTCAGACTTGTGTGTGAGAAAATAGACCCACACAAATCTTGAGTAATCATCAATAAACGATACATAGTACCACTTCCTAGAATGTGAGGCTTTAGGAGAGGGTCCCCACACATCACTATGTACATACTCAAGTAACTCTTTGGAACTATGAGTTCCAACACCAAAGGCTTTTCTATGTTGCTTGCCCATAACACAATGCTCACAAAATTCCATGTCAACTTTACCTAAACGGGTAACAGCCCCCCCTGTCTCGAAGGAAGGTCAAGTACCTGTTACTCATGTGTCCCATTCTAGAATGCCAACATGAGCCATCTCAGGCCGAGATATGGTAAGATTGACTTCACCACAAATGGTATTGCCCTCTAGCACATACAGATTTCTATGCTTGTGTCCTCTTAAGATAGTCTTATCACCTATTCTCACCTCAAGTACTCCTTGTTTAAAACTCCTCTCAAGGCCTTTTGAATCTAACATTCCAAGAGAGATTAGGTTCTTTCTCATTTCAGGTATAAACTTGATGTGAGTCAACGTACGTTTGACTCCATCAAACATGTGAATCTGGACAGATCCAACACCTTCAATTCTACAAGGTTGATCATTTCCCATAAGAACTAAACCGTTTGATACTGAGAAAGTATGAAAAAATTCTCTAATGTAACAAATGTGATAAGAACAAGCACTATCCAAAATCCATACATCACCAATGCCCTTTGGTGAGTTGCATAGGGCATACCTCTAGCTTCATAGTCCATCTTCGAGCAAGTCATCCTCCTCGTCAAAATCTTGAGCCACATTGGCCAAAGGAGGATTAGTAGCCTTGGTCTTCACACTGTAGTACTTCTTAAAGTGACCACTCTTGCCACATTTCCAACAGACCACCGTCTTTCTGTCTTGGGATTTACCCCTAGACATGGATCTACCTCTAGATCCAAATTTCTTCCCATCCTTCTCAATCCTTGATTGTGACCGTCCACGGGTCACATTCAGTGCTGTACTAGATGAAGAGAATGGAGTAGAGGGCATCATTATCTTCTGTTGTACATCATTAGTCAGGAGAGCACTTACAACCTCATTGTAAGTGATCGTTTGTCTATCACGATGGAGCAACACTCGTGATAGTGACTGATATGAAGCAGGTAATGAACTTAACAAATGAAGGGCCTTACTCTCATCAGTTATCTCCTCTCCCAGATTCTGAAGATCAATAACAAGATCACCAAAGGCATCAATGTGATCTTGGATCTTCGTACCTCTATCTTTCATCTTGAAGCTCATTAGATTCAAGGATGTGTACAATCTGTTTGATAACTCTTTGCGATGAAACCGTCGCTGAAGAGCCTCAAACAATAAAGTACAATTGTCATACTCATCAACTTGCTTCAGAATTGAAGGTTGTAGATGGAGTATAACAATACTCACTGCTTGCTCCTGAAGATCCTTCTAGTCTTCATCATTGAATGTAGAGGGTTTAGGCCTCAATGACTTGCCCAAACCGGAAGCCTTCAACTTGCCTTTGACTTGCCTCTCCCACATAAGATACTCACCATGCCCATCATATTTGACAATGTCAAATATGGCTCCTCTTGTTTTCATGACTGCCATCTCGCTTAGTCTAGGCGTTGAACTCGTCGCTTGGGTTGTTCGATTGTCACATGGAACCTCCAAACTTGACTTCTTTCCACTCATATGAGAGTAAAGAAAATTTACCCTAGGTCAAAATATCCCTAAACCACAAGAGAAGCTTGTTGCTAGGAGTTGCGAACTGTTGTCTTATAGCATTTCCTCCTCATTCTCTCTCTCCCTCAAAGCTTGATTGTCGTCTGCTGCTGCGCGTACCGGATTGTCTCGTCCCTATCTACCAAGAGTCTCCAATGGTCACAAGATCTGCTGATAGAGCTGATTTAGGAGTTAGCTGCTTGCTGGAGAGAGCAGTTGACAGATCTGTAAATATATTCTGAAAGTTGCCTTCGAACTCTACCACCACTTTCGATCTTTTCCTTGTTTGTACTCTCGTCGTTGAGGGTTGCGCGTTTTGCCGACCTAGTGAACACAGTGGAGTGGAGTGGTGATTGATGCGGATGTACGAGCTATGCCATCCCCTTGTGCATAGATTGTGATGGTGTATTGAGATTATCGGAAAATCAGGCATTGGGGGAAAGGGTTAAATTCGGAAGGCAACAAGCTTGAGAGAAGCGTCTCTTCTCTCTTGGGGTTCACTTTGGCCCTATCTTGACAGCTCGTGCCGACATAGAAGTAAATCCACATTCAGCATCAGCTTTAGGATTCACAGGAGGGGAGCACGATGCGATCTTGAAGTCTGTGTCCTTAAACAAGGGATTTGAGCTCACCACTTGACACTGCACAATTGCTCTGATACCAATTGTGCAATGTCAAGGCCCCATACCGATCCCCTTACCAAAATCGCCTCGCCCGTACGACATCCGGTGGAATAGATAGAATAGACAGACTACCAAGATCCCAAGCTCCTACCCGAACCGATGCATGTGCTGATGAGCATATTGCTGCTTCCACCGTTCTGTGAAGCGACTAGCAAATCACACTACTCTATCCACTTCCCTTTCCACCGCTGTAATCTGACAGTGTCGATCCCTGATGGATGATAGTTTCATGTTAGGCTTGAGCTCTAAGACGATGACTAGATCTATCTACCATAGCACTATCCCTGAATCATCGGTTCAGCTCACTATCCAAGCCTCTACATCTGTCATCCCTTGGATCTCCACTTTCACGAACCCAAGGCGATGTCAAATTCGACCACTATGTGACGGCTGATACTACCTCATTCATCTATTACATTTGTCTGATACGGCTTGACAACGAGCAAAGATGACAATTTCTCTCACGTTCTTCCAAGCACTCTAGGTCTGTACTCAGTCTCCACTCCCTACCGTCTCTGAGTAATTCGTCCATACTCAGAGCTTCCACTCTCCATGATCATGACAAACACACATAGACCACAATATTTCCCTGCTCAATTGCACTTAACCTCAGCTCCACAGCCCACGTCAATGCCTCAACCTCGAAGACATTGAGGCGATCCTGTCACAGATCTCATAGGCAAGGCTCCACATTGGCATCTGCTAGCAAAGGGGAGCACTCCACGGCCCCATCCGCTGGTTTTCCCACCAATTCTTTTCTCCTTGGCCAATGCACTTCTCTCCTAGTACTGCTGAATGTTGGCTGGCTCACACTCCTCTCGTGACGCTACTACACGGTTGCAATCGGGATTCAAGAGCAATCGACAGCAGCACGAGCAAACATGGATCGAAGCAAGAAAAAAAAATTGGGCAAGCGCAAGAGCGATTCGGAAGTCGGGACTAACGTCATAACGACGATTAATTTCTTGATGTTATGATTTCCTGCTCATACCAATTTTTGGTCCGAAACAGCAATACACGGAAAAACACAACATGCAATCAAGAGTCTACACAGGAAATACGTGGTTCACCTCACTAAGGCTACATCCACGGAACACACATAGTCACTTTACTAAATAACCCTAATTTGTATTACAGAGAGCTTCTGACAGCCCTCTTATATAGTAGTACCAGCCCTAGAGTCTAACTAAATATAGTCAAACTAATCAGAGTTACTCAAGACCTGAGTTAACTCCTAACACATATAGCTTGGTGAGAGTAGGTCACATGCAGGAACCATCAACCCAAGTTGAAGCGGTGAATGAGTTTGTGGCACGAGTCCAACTAGGAGTGCATCAAACAAAGCAAAAATTAGTCATTGCCCAAAATCGGCAAAAACAGTATCCCGATGCTCATCGACGACATGTGGAGTTTCAAAAAGGAGATAAGATGTGATATTCTACCACCAATTTGTCATTAACAGGGATTCGAAAGTTAAGTCCACGATTTATTGGACCTTTCGTGATTGTCCAACGGATTGGAGAAGTTGCCTACAAGTTAGAGTTGCCCACACACATGAAAATACATCCCGTTTTTCATGTGTCTCTCTTGCGGAAGTATACTTCACGATGTTCTTCCTTTGGTAACCCACATCAACCTCCTCCTTTACCAACCATGATTGATGGCGTAGAGGAATATGAGGTGAGCGAATTCTCAAGAAACAACAAGAGGTCAAAGGAATTCAAAAGTGAAATATCTAGTCCAATGGAAAGGTTATCCACTAAGCTACTCGGGAACCATTGACAAATCTTACAAATGCCAAGATACTTGTAGAGACTTTTGAGTCTTCTTGCAACAAGAACGTTGCGTCTTAAATGGGGGGAGGTTTGTAACCAATCTTGGTTAGCTAGTTAGTTTAGCCAAAGCTTAGATTGATCACTAGATAAAAAAAAGACAAGATAGTGGTGTGCACGATCCAAAAAGCAAAAGGTAAACTTTGGCTTAATGACGAGGTGGATACCATGCATTGGTGGATCAGATTGTGTGCTAGACGTCTTTTAGGAATTGGTTAGGATAAGATAACGAAACATGCAACCTATGCATGTTAGCCATGTGACATAGTTTAGATTTCGGACTTTTCTAGTCCTACAGTATATAAAGCAAGGAGAGGTCTAGAGAAGACATCTCATCTTGAAAGTCATTCCAGAGTCATTGCCTTCAGTGTTACATAGATGTGGTGGTTAGCGATCCTACACATGACATAGTTTCAGAGGGGATGATCACCCATCCTCCTTGATGGACGGGAAGTGGAGCGGCAACAGCCAAGGTCTTCAAGTATAGGGGTATGCAGAGAGGTCACCTCTTTGTTCCTCTAGCTTTGGAGTTATATGAGCTATGGATACGACTTTGACATGTTCATGAGGGGATGAGAGAGAAACTATCATACTAGACAACATGGGGTATCACTCTCTTTACCGTATTGTATAGCCTATTTTAGTCAACATATTTCCATTGCTCTACAAAGAGCACTACTTGGTGCAATCCATAGGAGAGCAATCATGTTAGTTGATGCTTCTTGATATGCTCATGTTGTTTGTAGACAGTTTGCATGTTACCCGTTTGGTTTCATCCATAGAATACTTATGGGGTCTTCCCATCCTTTTTGTTATTTTATTTTGTCCACTAAAAATAATTTGTCAATGCTTTGACTTTTGCTAATAGTATTCCACGAATCGAATGAACAAATTATAAGCAAAGCAAAACGAAAATCATCAAACAAGTCATGCAACCTATTATTACTTCACACTCTAATTGAACCACATCATATCCCTCACTAGTATTCAAACATTCCATCAGAATAAAAGCAACCAAGCAGAGTTGACGCTCTTTCTTCAAACTATGAAGAATTCTCGCGGTATGAGGGATACGAGGAGTGGGTAAATCCGGTCTGGAAAAATTCCGGACCAATGGCTGCTACTCAACAATCAATAGAAAACTCGAACGGTGGTAATCTCGTACAGTTAATCGCTTCGTTAGTTCCTTGGCGTCGGATGCCGCCACATTCCCATTCAAACCTCGTGATGCCGAAGTTGAACACCTTCAAGGGCGGAGATGAAACATCATATCACATTTAAGGGTGAAGATTCCTTCCGGGACCATGGATACAAAGCGGCGAGAATCGTAGCCTATGGGCGCCGTAGATCACGATCGCAGTATCTCCTGTGTCAATGGGAGCATTCATAGGTGGGACTCGTTGATTTCCAGCGATGACAGGCACCGTTGAACGCTGAAGTCTTCCAGAAGACAGGCACGGCATCTGATACTCTAGACTTTGGACTCGTCCTACCGTCGAGCTTCGCAAGTAGACGCTTTCCTGACGTTGAATGCTGTGCTGTTGTTAGCTGCATTGAACGTCGTTGAAAAGTTCATTAACGTTTGCTTTTAAATGTTTGCAGCTGCTGGCCCATTTTCAAGCAAGCGAACATGATTTCGCTCATGATTGCTAGCTTTCATCAAGCTGTGTCTGTCTCTAGTTGAAAGAGTTTTGCTCCTGCTCCTCACTTGCCAAGCGTGGGTGAGCACGTACAGCACGTACAGGAAGAGAATCGCCGGTGTGTGTGTAGATGGGGTCAGAGTGAGAACGCCGCAGAGCTTAATCCGGACGGGTACTGATTTACAGCAGCCAACGTTTGAATCGGGAGTGGCAATCAGAACTTTGCAATGGAATACGAGTGAGCCCTGTCGTCTAGAACCGAGTATTTGTAATCCCTGAGTGGGAAGAAAATTAGTTCCAGATATTCTGTCAATCATCCATCGATTCTGCTCAGCAGTAAATACAAATCCAAACAGAAAACTCAGTAGTTTCGTTCTCTGATCACTACTGTCAGTTCAGACTAGCTATCTAGGCCCCTGATCGAAGACTAACTGAAGTGTGCAGCTAACTAACTTCCTGGAGCTTCTCTCCCTCACATCAGGCTTCAAAGCTCCAACCATGCCCAAGCACCCGTCGATGGTCAATGCACAGCAGCATTGTGGAACGAAGGTCTCGATGAAATTCCTCAACGCCATCGCTTGCAAGAGGGGCAGGAGTCCCTGCGAGAAAATGACCCCTCAGTAATTACATGCACATCCGGACGTTGACCGGCCTTAATTTCACTTTACACCTCA
Organism: Marchantia paleacea; assembly: GCA_014180765.2. NCBI lineage: Eukaryota > Viridiplantae > Streptophyta > Marchantiopsida > Marchantiales > Marchantiaceae > Marchantia > Marchantia paleacea. The sequence continues at coordinate 1,414,104 of MUAA02000049.1, forward strand.
GCTTTTGGGGAGGTTTCGCAGCTCTCGAAAGCTATGGCGAAAAAATGACAGCGGTTCTGAATCCTGATTCAGATAGATTTTGTGCTGGTTTTCGATTCCGGTGAGAAGCTGAAGCCGGATTAACCTCGTGCGAGTTGACCAGCGTAACAATGCGGGAAATAACACAGGTGGCTTGTGGGTGGGATTCTGATTCGTAGCGTGAATTGTAACAATAGAGCATTAACCAGTGTAGACTGAACTCGGCAGGGATGGGATCTGAGTGAGCTAGACTTGGAGACGGCTCAGGATGTTGCTGCTGCAGTCAATTTTCCTCCCGCTCGCTGCTGAGCTTACGACACTCCACAGTATCGCATGGGCTGCTTACATTTACTGCGCGGGACAAGAGAAGCCTTTAGATCTGTAGGCCTCACAGGCCCCGGGCCGCTGTTATGTTCGTGAATGACGCGCAGGGGAAGGAGGCACGTGTATTTAATATGCTCAGTCGCTGACTTGCATGGCCATACAATAACGCAATGTGTCGAGATTACTATTACAGGATTAAGATCGGGGCGATGGGATTATGAGATTGGGAACTGAAGCCTTCATGGAGGTGCTGTGCACGGGGCCACAGAGGCAAATAATACATCACGAACGAATGATGAATGAATGCAGCAGTTCAAGCAGATAAGGAACACAGAGAAAAGGGAGGGAGGGAGGAGAGAGTGCAAACGGTAGCCTGAGAAGCAAGAATGATTATTAGGTTCGAGCACAGCTGCTGGTATGAAGATTCATCAAAAATGTTCGGTGTGCTCGCTAGTCATGGAGTTTAATGCCTCGCAGTTGCCAAGCAGCTAGTCTCGTTGAAGGGAATCATCTGACCCCACCGTTTTCCTTTCGCCTATTGGAGCACTTCCATAATTTAGGCACCATAACTTATTGTTCAAAGGCCTTCTTCTTCTTCTTCGTCTTCGTGGTCGTGTTCAGTCTTCTAGTACTACAGCCAAATTTTTCTACAACAGCCTTTTGTTTTCTCTGAGCGGTTGCTGCCAACAAACAACCACTAGAGCTGTCAGGGTATCGAATCCCTCTCTTTCTCTCTGCGGATTTGGTCGATGGTTTTAATCTCGTAAAATTCTCATGGGGGAAGGAAGGTTGGGAAAGGTAGTGGTCGTCGTCTTACAATGACTCCAGCCAAACGAACTGCTCAACTGAAAGAAGTCTATACTTCGTGAGCTACTACTTCTGAGCCGCGCTAGTCGGTCCTAAAGCTAGTCTACTGAATGTACAATTGAAAGTTAAAATTCACAGGTTGGTTTGGTTCTCGGGGATGATGATGGTGATGGTGGCTGATGATGTTGGGCACAGCAAAGTTGGTCGAAAAAGTCCATGCAGCATCGACAGGCCCTAATTTTGCTCGCTCGCTCGATCCGTTCCATTGCTGACGCCGCAGACAACGACGATGATTTGACCTCGTGAGTATTCTGGGTCAGACCTGGATCTCAATTTGAAGCTTGCCTAAATCGATAGACTCTCCTCAAACTCTCTCTCTCCCTCCCTCCCTCCCGCCCGCTCTCTCTTTCTCTCTCCCTCGGAGCTTTCGTCCACATCTACAACAGTGGCAGAAAACACACTATCATAAAATTCTCTCTCAGACTCGTATCTTCGCGAGTTCGAGACCACGATCCATGCCCGCAATGCAGCAGCGGCAGCGGCATAGCACTAGACAGTGGCAAGCACGCTTTCTACTTTTTGTCATCATCATCACAGTCTTCTTGTTATTCTTCGTCGTCGTCGGGGCTAGCTTTTAGTGGGCGTAGCTAGGCCCCGTGGGGTGGTGGTAGCGCCTAAGCCACTCCCACGCCCAAGAAATCAATGAACTGAATGGGTGGTGCGGATTCGGATTCTGCTTCTTGCAGCGGAATGTGATCATTGCTGGCCCTGGAAGACGCCGAGCTCGGCTTCTCCTTGCAAAGGCTTTCGCGCAGGTGCTGGATTGCCCCGCACAGAGCGACGTTTTCGCACAGCCCCGTCGACAGCACGGGGGGAGCTCCAGCCCCTCCGCCCGACGCTGGGAGGACGACGTCAACGCCTTCCCTTCTCCAGTAGCCGCCGTGATGATGATGATTTGTAGAATTCCCTGATTGTTGCTCTTGTGGATGATGGTGGTGGTGTTGCCGCAGAGGACGCAGAACTCCGTTGGGCAGAAACAGGCTTCTGCCCAGGTTCGGATTATTCTCGTTTACAAAAGAAGAGGAAGAGCTCAGCGGAGCTACTTGTTGTTGTTGCTCCTGCTGCTGATGTTGGTGGTGGTGAGGAGGAGGATGGTATTGCTGCTGCTGCTGTCGTTGTTCTGATCGGCATGAATTTCTCAAGGACCTGCTGGCGATGCTCCGCTCCATTTCCTCCATAGCAACGACGGTCCCTTGCTGCTGCTGCTGCGGCTGGGCCATGGTCGCCACCGGAAGCGAGGGAGTTAGCCAGTGGGGAGTCGCCATTGCGGAATGAAAAAGTCCACCCTGCTCAGAAGGCTTCAGACCCACAAACGCCCCCTTGCTCTCGGCCAGCGCTTCGGCGGCTCTATTCAGAAACTCCGCATTCGCTGACGACGACAGTGGAGATCCGGACGAGTTGTCCATCTCCCCTCCCCCTCCTAGCGCAGACGAAGCAGCAGCTCCCCGCCTCGGACTCTGGAGCATCCCGCCCGACGGTGTCTGTTGCTGTTTTAGCGGTCGCACATTACCTGCATACAACAATATGCATATTCACACATTTATATATCTAGTTGTAATTAAAACTCTCACTCGGGACCGAGCTCGATTGTTGCACCGAACATCACTCACCCCTCTACATCGGATATCACTCAACGACTAAATGAATGGATGGCTGAGAGAATGAACGAAATTTCTGACAAGTGTCGAAGAGGAAGACATAAGCGAACAGAAATGCCAGTATATATCGATGCAAGGGGAAGTAGATTGGGGTGGGGGATTGAGCAAATTACCTCCGAAGGTGTGGGCGATGGGCTTGGAATCCAGAGCTCGGGGGGAGGAATGTAAGAGAGGAGATGCAGATGCTGCTGCGGTGGCGGGCTTGGCGGTGTTGGTGCTGTTGCTGTTGGCGTAGGAGTTGATAAAATTGCGCTGAGCGTCGTCCTTGTCCGAAGAAGCGAAGGAGAGGCGGGGGACCACCATCTTGGAGGAGTTGGACCGGGGGGAATCGTCGCGTGGATCCATGGAACGATCGCCTCGGGCGCAGAAGCCCGAGGGGCCCTCGCACTCGTCCTCCTCGCGGTAGATGTCGGACGACGACTGGTAGTGGCCATTGAGGCTTTTCAGACTCTGGGAGCCGTAGTGCGAGGACGGGCTGATGGAGTCGACCTCCGAGGGGGCTATGGAATACTTCTCTATCCAGGCCGTGAGCGAATCGGCGGGGCCGTGATGCGAAACATTCATGCCGCTGCTGGTCGTACCACCTGTGCTCCTCTTGCCCCCCCTCCTCGACAGATGCGACTTGCTCCTCCTCCCGAACGCCCGAGATCGCTCCCGGTACTTCCTCGCCATCACTACGTGCCAGTGGTTTTTCACCGCGTTATCTGTCCTCCCCGGAAACAGTCTCGCGATCATTGCCCACTTGTTTCCGTGAAAACGATGTGCCGCCAGGAGCTTCTCCTCCTCCTCTTCGCTGAACGGCCTCCGATTGATTCGTGGATCAAGCTGGTTGAACCACCTCAATCTGCAGCTCTTTCCTGCACATGCAAACCTCACAATCAGAACACCCGAACCGAATGACTGACGTCAATATCTGAACTGCAACGCGAAAGAGAGAGAAAGAGAGATCAGATAGTTGGCAGATTCTGTCCATGAATTGATGAATGACAACTTACTAGAAAGCAACTAGGGGCAAGGTGGGGCGAGGGGCAGGGGCGGGGAAGGAAACATCTAGCCACGTGAACTCTCATGGAACCCAATTGCTCAAAACCTGTGGTGCTGCTTGAGAGGACAATTCTGCGATGAGAAATTAAACGCAACGGGAGAGCGGGGGAACGAACAAGGCATAGGTATGCGGGCGAGGCATAGATTTTGCACCTGATCGCCCTTGGAGCTTCTCAGCAATTAGGTTCCAGTTTTGAGGTCCGTACTGGGAGACCAGTTCCCGCAGCTTCTCGTCCTCGGCGGGCCGCCAGTGGCCGCGGGGGCAAAGTTTAGACTGGCCACTACTCAGATCCATCTCCAATTTGCCCACGGAATTCTCCGTCCCATCCTCGTTGGTGGCCGAGTCCTTCATGTCATCTAAGCTCATGCCTTGCTCGCCCATCTCATCTTCTTCATCACGCATGAGATTCAAATCGGCTCCGCCTCCCCCTCCTCCTCCTCCACCACCGCTATTGGAGTAGCCCCGAGAGCAACTCTCCACGGACTGCACTCGCCAGGCGCTTTGAATCATCTCGCTTCCTAGGCCGAGTCCCGGGAAGGAAATTGCAGTCACGTCGTTGCTTCTGTCTCCGGCGCACATCTGATTCTCGACTAAAATTGATCCGCTATTCGAGTTTCGCTCCCCGTCGACTGTATCATAAGAATAAGTGACCGATCCCGCAGCCAAGCTGAGAGTGGGTCTGCTGTCGTTTTCGAATTCGTAAGGGCTGTGGTACAGAAGAGCTTCAGCGTTGGACGGTGTCACTGCGGACGTCTGTAGATCGTAGGAAATGCGCATTCTCTTACTTGCTCCTTTCCCACCGCTGTGAGAAAGGCACATGTCTCCAATCTAGCTGCTGCTGCTGCTTCCTCGTCGTTCTTGTTCTTCCTCTCTTCTCTTCTTCGGCACTGACTCGCTCACTCGTCCAAAGCTTGCATCCTCATCGTCTCCCAGCTTCCACTGTGTACCCTTCCCGTGCCTGGCCCGAACGAGTGAAAACAGAAGGTTGATAGCCGCATACGGAATCCGAGGGAGTGAGGGCTCGTGCGACGAGAAATTGTGCACGTTCAGCAGGCGAAGCAACAAGCTGCTGCTGGTGTGGCTGGTTGGGCTGGCGCTGGTGCGCCCAAAGCACCGAAGAGCCAGGAAAATGTCCCATTCATAGGTCGGGTCTGATCGTCCAGCGGCCGATAGTGATCGCACATTTTTCCTTCTTGCCTCTTGCGCACCATCGGTGACTCCAACGTCGACCGACCGGAACCTCCCTCGCGTTCCCTTGCCTCTCTCTCTCTCTCTCTCTCTCTCAAACTTACTGCCTCACTCGCTCGCACTCGCACTACCTCCTCTTCCCACCTCAGGCCTGACCTCCCCTCCGTTGGGCTCTTCCCTTGCCTCGCCTTGCAACGCCCGATAATGATGATGATGATACTCGCTACGACGCTAGCTAGTGCACGAGAGCACTGAATCATGAAAATATGAAGTGCTCATCATCCTCCACGTAGCGGCGCGAACGAAAGTTTCCGAGTGGAGAATCCTTCTTCTGTACCAACTCCTCGAGCTCCGGCCTTTGCAGCAGCAGCAGCAGCATCGGTCCTTTTGCTCCGACCGTAACCGACTGAAATTTTAAGTCTGTGTCGAAGGATTCGGGAATCGGTGAATCATATGAGGGGGAGAGAAAGCACTCACAGACAGACAGACATCTTACAGACTCGATTCGAACAGGTTTCTACTGCTGCTGCTGCAGCACAGTGGTAGTGGTAGGAGGACTACTAGTAGTAGACGACATAAGGAGGAGGAGGTGGGCTGGTGTGCTATCTATCATCTGGTGTTCAGAAGGTGTGAGCATGTAAGTAAGTATGCAGCAGCCCCACGCAGGACGAGCCAGGCGGGGAGGGACAGACACAGGAGGCTCAGGGCAGCGCAGGCACACAAACGAACGCAAAGGAGGATCGACCGAACGAGTGAGGCAAGAGGGAGTAAGTATGTAAGCTGTAGTAACGGAACCTGATCAACTCTCTCCCCTCCCTCCTTTCTCCCTACCTCCTCTCTCCCTTTGCTTTTTGCTAGGTGAGGAGAACAAGTCGACTCATGACTACAACGAAAAAGCAAACCCGGCTCATCCAAACCAAGGAAAGCAAGCCAAAGCAGAGGCCCCTCCGCCCCTTCTTCCCTACCCTCCGAACCCACTTCCTTTTCCAACGTCCAGCATGCGGATAAGAAAAGGCTCGGGCTGGATCTGGTCTTTGCCCGCCCCGCACTCTGGCACTCCAGATCTTCGCTCTGGCTCCCGCACTCTACTCCCGAACCTAAATTTAGAATTCCCACCTCCTTGCCTACGTGAGTCTTTTCTCACCAGACCTGCTGCAGGTAGCCCCGACTCGCCGAGGTGGGGCTCGGTCAGAGCCCCCCACAGTACTCCCTCCAAATTCAATTGCCGAACAAGAGAGAAGAAAGAAACGAAAGGGAACGAGTCTAGCGAAGTGAGTCAGGTCAGCAGCAGCGCAAAAGCGCCTCCCTACATGCTGTCTATGCAGGTACGGTAGAGCTAAGCTAGTACCATAGCCCAGCAGCAGCAGCAGCAGCAGAGGTTAGTAGTAGTAGTACCACCAGAAGAAGAAGTGGGGGGAGTAGAAGCAGTAGCACTAGGCCAGGCCCAAAGGGAGAGACTCTGGGCTTCCTTGGTTCTGATAAAGTTTCTTCAGCAAGCAAAAACTTTTTCACCGTGCCTTGTCTGTCTCGGAAATTGGGGTGGGTGGTGGTGGAAAGACCGTTGCAAATTACGGGACCGTTAGCAGGCAGGCAAGCAGAGCGAAGAAGAGGAGGAGGAGCGGAAGAAGAAGAAGGAAGAAGAAGGGAGCAGCGGCAGCAGCAGTAGCAGGCCCAGGCCATGGACACATCGCATCTCATCTGGGCAGGGAGGCGAGATGAGCATCATCTCATCATCCGACACATCACATCACATCACATCCGTCTTTCACTCATCCACTGTGCGATTGCCGCATCTTTCAGCTGATTTTAACTGCTAGGGCCCGGGGGAACTGCGAGTTGCACCATGTGTTTATTACACTTGGCTCCCAGATATTACAAGTTCACCTCTTTTCTCACCAAGGTCAACGTGTCGCCTGCTGAAACCCACTCGCACACATTTTATTAAAATTCGCCCCACCATGTTTACTCAGTGGTCCCCCCGTTACCGGCGCCCAAAGCCTGTTTTCCCTTTATAAATAACCCCAAAAGCTACTGAAAGCTACTGTTGGCTGGGTGTTACAATCGGTGACGATAGGGCATATCCCGTGGTGGGTGCCAGAGGAGTTGCGAGCTCGCGCTGCAGAGCGAACCGGTGGGGTCTTGATGGGATGGAACAAAATTACCCCTCGTTACTTTTGCCCGCCTCCATGCTCTTGGCTAAAGATGGCAGGCGGACTTGTCATTTTCGCTCCATCTCTTTGGCTCTGCGGCCCTGGCTTTGGCCGGGCTCGCGCTCGGGGCTCGGGGCTGGGCTATGCTTTGCATTGACGTTGTCTAATGATGGAGCTTGGGCTACTGCCGGTGTCGCTGGGATTCTGCTACTGGCGCTGCTGCTGATGATGGTGTAGTTGCTCGGCGATGCTCGCTCGCTGTCTTAGTTAGTCGAGACGCATTTAAGTAGACGCACGTTTGCTGGATTTGCAGCAGATAGATTTAAGGGGGGCTTGAATTATATAAGGAGATGCGACGAGAGGAGAGGAGGAGAGAAGCAAGCTGTAGACTTACCGGTAGTCGCGACTGTTCCCTTCACATTTCCCCAAACTTAGTTCATCTGTCCAACAGTTCAAATTGAAACGGTGATTATATTCGAAAGAGGAGGAAAGAGCACTACCAAATTCTTGCGCATGCTCGACTTTCGATGGTGCATGAACAATGCCTTCGTCATTGGGAAGTTGCCTTGGACCTCCTTGCCCCTCCTTCTCCGCTCTCCACCCTCCCCCCAAAACGCAGGGGATGGGAGGGGGCCTGGGGGCTGTGTTTGTGTTGGATGGAATCTAAGCTTATTTGGAGGGAGGGACCCTACAGCGGACTTCTCCTTGAATCTCCGCCAGTTTGACGAGCCCCGGATTTGTGACTGGCCTTCATACGCGATCTTGCATCATTCGAGAGTTTAATAGGCACGCAAGAAGCATCTTGTAGGGATTGACAAACAAGATCAGAAGGTGAGCAACATTTGAGCCATTAACTTATTACATGTGACCACCAAACTGCTGCTGTAGCAAAGCGATGCAATGCTGTGAAGTTGCCACAAGTACGGTAATCACGGAGAGAACAAGTAACAAGTCCCTGTTTGATGGAATCCGGGAAGAAAAATACCATCGGTGCTGCAGGCACCTTCATCAAGAAGCTTTTGGCTTTAGAGTCAGCGCGAGGGCAAAATTTATCCCGAAATCATTGCTTACTCCCAAGTATTTAAACTATTTCAAATCTCTTCTTCTTCTCCATATTCTTTCTGCTTCGGGATCGAGCAGCAGGCATCCCGTCGAGCTAGCGAGCGAACTACTAGTTCACTGCATGTTGTTGGGAAGTCCTTCCCGGAATTTTACCATTGCAGCTTTTGTCTTGGATCCCTGCTGCTTGCAAGACCCACGTTTGAGGGGGTGGATGTCTGAGATATAATGGCGAGAAAGACGAGTCGTGAAAGCTGATCACTTCACATCTGAGCTGATCATGACGTGAAGGTGATAGAACCCAGTGGCTCGGAGAAAACCCATAGCTTGAAGCACAAGAAGGAGAAGGAGGAGAGGAAGAAGTTATAGTCTGAAGTCAAACTTTAAATAAGCAGCGCACAGTTTCTCTCTCTCCGCAGGGAAGGAAGGAAATAAAATAACGGACATTTTCCCAAACCTTACTCACCCGGAGAGATATTCTTGAACCATCGACAGAATTTAAGTCTCCCAAACCACGAGGCCTGTTGTAGACTATTCTTAAAATGTCCTCTCCGGAGTGATATTCCCAAAAAGGTGTTGTATCGTCCTCAGGTATGTCCAAAACCCAAATCTTGTGAAAATTCACCTGACAACAAGATATTACAGAATCTAGTCTTCTAACAAACAACTCACTATCCTGGATATGTATCAATGGAAAGGAAGTAAAAACGTCTCAAAATAAGGAAAAGTGTGTCTGCAATCATACCGCAGCGAGACTCATGTCTCGACACGAACTGCAGGACTGGTTGACATATGTTGTCTAGTCAGTGGTGCATCACACACGCATGTCATCTGAAACGCATACAATATGCCGGGCTGAAGTAACAACATCAGACGCTCATGTCACTAGAATCATCTTCAACCTACACGATTTGGGGTCATTTCATTAGGCCACATGCCCCTGGAGTAATCTGCAAACTCCCACTACTAGAGGGCCTAATCCACCCAAATTCAATTCCTATCTCATGCAGAAGCTGCTCGAGCCTCAAGTCTCCACTTCACATGATGTCGGTGATTGGAGATCTGATCAGAAACTACCGTACGCTTGCAGGTACTATCGTTGCTGAAAGTGGATACACAAATCGATAGACCTGGAGCCTTGAACGCTTTTCTTCTTCCTCGAGTAACAAATCCTGTCCTGCTCTCTTTCGATTTTGTACTCACCAAAAGGGAAAAGACAGTATCTTCTCTCGATTGTTGCTCATTTGACTTCCTCGCACCTGGATGGGAAAATTATAAAGCGGAATGTTTACCCTCTCACAATGTTTACGACCACAGTAAAAGTGTGCCAGTCTAGCGCCCCGGAATGTTTGATATGCCAAGTTGGATTTTCTAGACACTTATGAGAACAGTTAAGAAGTTGTTGATTGATAACCACGAATTATAATAAGGGTGCCATAATTATAAATGAGCAACTTCAGAGTGTCCGTCAATGTTGGTATTCAATCCAGGTCTGGATTATATGAATGGGGGGGGGGGATTGAGAAAATGAAGAGAAATGCTGAAGCCCGAACGCATACGATAATGGCGATTTCAGTACGAAGCTCTAGGCGTTTTGAGGTTTTACGCTCATTTGGAGGTGACGTATACAGTTGCTGCAAGGGAGGACCGTATGAAGGTCGGCAGAATCTCTCTGTTGGCACCTGTTCTCCCATAGTCCTTAGAGTCCCTAGCCGCAAGGAAATGCGAAATGCATGCGAATAGACGATCCATGTTTGAGCAGATCCGACGTCCCAAAGCCTGAACGAGAATATGATCTGGTGATTTTCTCCTTGAAGCGTGCTGAAGGGCACACATGAGCGTCGAACACATGCAACTTATCACTACGTTACCGGTACGGCTAGCGAGCAGCAGCAGCAGCAGTGCAATACTAAACTGATACTGCAAGTGAACAGACGGAGGGAGGGAGGGAGGGAGGGAGGGATGGGGACTGGGAGTCTGTGTAAGTAGCGATCAACAGAGTTGCCAACGTTCGTCTCCCTCCCTCCTTCCTTCCTTCCTCTGCTCGAGTCCAGTCTTGACTTGACTTGACTTCAACCCCCATAAACACCCTTGCCGTAGAGTATATATACGGGGAGAGAAACATAATTTCTGCAACCCAGAGCTCGTGATTTCAAGGCAAGTGTGGATCGCCGACTGTCTTCACTAGAGACAATGAGCTAAAGAAAGATGAGTCTCGAGGAGGAATTACCGAAGTACTTGGAGATTAACTAACAAAAACCCAACGTGACCCGACCCGACCCGATCCTCCCACACTTAACTAACAGACGACTGTCTGGGCGGGAGCTAATTAATTATGTGTTAAGTTCGGGGTACCAAATTCTAACATAACGTCTCTGGATCATTATCGACAATAATCAAGCAATCACTGGCTGCTTGGCTCCCTCCCTCGCTTACTGTCGCTTGGCGACGTCGCTCGCCTTTAAATTTAGCCGGCAGCTGTGTGCTGTTTGGAAACAACGGCTTGTGTCTAAACTACGCAAGCTCTAAATTGGGGACGCGGTGTCAACGGACGGCCAATTTAGCGGGCGGAGAGGGGCTCCGAGGTTCACGGTTCGAGCTAGCTCGCTCGCTCGCCCGGGTGCGGACCAGCTGAGTTTGTCGGGCGCGTTCATCAATCCCAACACATGACTGCCCCCTGGGCCTGTCGCCAGGCCAGACAGAGAGGAGAGGACGGGGTTAGTCAACTCGGGTTAACAGAGTGCGTGGAACGGGGGTTCAAGTGGTGTGCGTATCGTAACGCCTCTGACAGATGAGGATAAAGGAAGCGACGCGGCATCAATAATGCAGCGCGCCATTAAGCGAGGCGGGGCGGGAGCGGAGGAGGGGCAGAGCCAGAGGGCCACACAGCCTTGGGACGGGCTCTGGAGGGAACGAGGACGGTCCCGATGCGCTCGTCATCCAGATGCGGCTTAGAGAAAGTTCACTCCTAATTTACTCACTCCCCTCTCCCCCTCGGGTGGGTTCATTCGGTCAGGTCCGTCAGCCCCAGCCCCAGCCTAGAGCCCCAGCAGCGGCCTCGACCCGGTCAGACACGGGAGTGGAGGGGAGCGGGGACGGGAGGGGAATGGAGTCGCGTCGCTGAGTTTCTTTTCAGCCTTCATTCCGTTGTTGCTGCTGCCTTATCTGCGGGCGAGAGAGAGGGCGATGTGACGAGGGTTGTGACGTTGGGATTTTCGGACCCGAGGGGAGGTAAAAAATCGTCGAGTAGCGCCTGGTTCAGGGAAAACCGACAAACAGTTATAAGCCCCGCGGCTGGAATCGACAAAACGAGGATGTGACACATTGTGATTCGTTCGAAAGTCGTAGCCTTAGTACATTATCACCCTCACGTGGCTGGGCTCGCCGAGAGAGAGGGTAATCTCTTGAGCGCGGAGATCTAGTAAATCATCGCGGTAAATACGGGCTGTTCGCTTGGATTCTGCTCAATGATCAACCCCGTCATATGTCTCCCTCTACGGAATGCCATGCCCTCGCTCCCTCGTCTTACCCTTGCCCCTCCTTCCTCACTTCCTCCCCTTCGCTTTCTGCCGTTCGAAGACCCTTTGGCTTCGTGGGCACACAACAAGGTGACAGGACGAGTTTGGGGGCCTAGCCCCTTGTTACCTTCTGGTTTCATCCATGTACGATTTTATGAGTCTTCCCATTTTTTTGTTATTTTACTTGGCCGTTAATAAAAAAACAGGACGAGTTCTGTTCATTCGAGCCCACATTGGCCCTACCCCAACTTGCAGGACCGGTGAGGAGGGGAGAGAGGCCCCCAGCTTTCCGCCGGCAAACTGGGAACAGCGGAGATGGCGGCGCAGGACTGTATCCGGGGGGAGGGGGATGGGATGGCGAAGCGGGGCCGCGGAAGGGAGTCCGTTAATGTGAAAACAAAGCACTGAGGACGAAGGGAGGTGACCGCCATTGTCGTTTGACCGGGGGGACAGGGGTGCGGGTGACCGAGAGACGGGAGGGGGAGGGAACGTGCGGGGAAGGAGGACAAGCCGTCATCCGTCACAACGGAGGCTGGGATGGGCATTAAAAGGAAAGGGGAAGCGGTGGGCTAATCATGGATGAAGGCGGCCGGACGGGCTATGTCGCGTAGTTAAGGATCTTTGTATTAATGAAAGATGTTCACGTTAAGCATGCTTGTTAATATGCCTCAAGGCTCCGTATTGAAGATGACGGCACACACTTAGGAAGATGGTCTAAGCACCCCTGTCCGGCCCCTACTGTTCTGTTGTGCCTTCCAAAGCGATATTTTTAGTGACTGATCACCCGTGCCGTGTCGACAGTAGTGCCCTGCCCCTGCCAAGCAGCAATTATTGACACACCTGCCCCTACCCCCTCCCCTCCCTGTTTAACTATCTATCCCTCTGCCACTTACGCTAAGTATTCCTTCTCTTCTCTTATTAACTTCAGGTCCTCGCCAGAGGGGCCTCGCCTGACGCTGCCCATCATCCCCTACATCATAGACAGCCCAGCCCCACTCAACGCAACCCGTCGCTGCTCGCTTGCATCGCCTGACTGCTTCAACGGAGCCGTTGATCGTCGCGGAGAGCAGGTCGCGAGTGGAACGGGAGAGGGCTGTAGGTCCCGGATTTCCGACCAATGGGCACGAGTAGCGTACTGGAGCTCGGTGCCGGTTGGCCGAGAAGGGAGTAATGGAAGGGACTGGTTTGAGGAGCTTAAGATGCTGATGCTTATTCTGATGTCACGACGACTGGACGAGGAGGTCGGCGGACCTGTACAGCAGGGGGGGCACAGAGGGGTGCTCGCTGCTGCTGCAGTGTATCTGGTCTCGGGGGCATTTGCAGGAGGAGGAGGAGGAGCGCGGAGGGAGATTCATGAGAAGATTGTCGAAATCTTGCATCCGCAGCTGGTGCAGCTGCCAATGCCCTCGCTCCGCACTCTGACTGACCGAATTCTGCCTTTTCTATGACTTACGCTAAGTATTCTCTTTGGCACATTCAGTTCCATCATCCACTCCTGTGCCCATCCATGGCCGGTACTGTACACTGATCAGTGTGTGTGGTATTTGTCCTCCACGCAGCCTCACCAAAATTTTTAGTCTTTCCTTGCTTTCCTCTCGCGTCTCCTCTCCCTTCCATTCCTTCCTCTGCAGCTGCTGCAGCTCTGCTCTGCTAGGGTCTGTTACCCTGATACCGTTCCACGGTTGGTGCCTAGTTACCTGGCTGGCTACTTGGCTCTCGCAGCAGGAGGAGAGGACTATCTCTCTCTCTCTACCTCTCTTGGGCGAACAATTCTCCCTCACATTCCCAGTATTCTCTGAGGGCTCCGTATCCCTCATCCTCTTTCTTACAACTTGATGACCATACTCATGGCACAAATGCAAAGGGAGGAAGGGCACGAGAAGGTCCTCATGGAGGTCCTCATTCATTTCTCGCATTGACCTCATATGACTTCGTTTCGTGTTAGTTGTTCTGGTCAGTTCATGATCCCCCCCGTTGTACCCTCTCCACGACTCTTGGGATCATCTCTCCGCTGGTGGCCTTGACTGGCCAAGAGAAAAAAATGTTTTCGTCCAATGGACTACGTAATGTTGTTGTAGTAGAATCCAGCGAGCCTGCCCCACATCAAGTCATCTCATGTGGCTGTAGAAGTGTCATAGTTGTAGTAGCGGCAGTAGCTGCAGCAAGTGAGGGACTAGGAACTTACAGTAAAACATGTAGTAGTCCGGTAGTAGGAGGAGAAGAGGGGAATGAAGCAGAAGAATCAAAAGAGGAGGAAGAGGATGAGGGCCAGGAGGACAAGAGGAATTTATGTAAGTCGTATTTCTTTTCGAGGTAGACTCAGCGGATCGTAAGATCGACCGAGTAGCGTGACACAAAAGGAATTCTTTTATGAGATGTCTCATAGTCTTACGCATGTTAGAGACTATTCTTGCTCACCAGATCCTCTCTTCCCCCAGAATTCTCCCACGGAGGGAACTTTAGGAACCAACAGTAGACGGTAGTACAGCGCGAGAGTACAGTGGAAGGGAGGGGAGGGCGAGGAGAGGAGAGTAGGGGCCGTAGAGGTATCGGTATTCGAAGCTGCAGCAGCAGCTTTATCACCAACAAATTGAGGAGCGTGAAAAGACAAACAACACAAAGCGAGTTTATTTTAGGAAATTCATTATTGTCGTCTCAGGCTTTGAGCTGGATATTCCATGACTAGAGACCCAAAGCTTCGTCGGTTGCCTTTTCGTTGGAAAAGCGATAATGGAGATGGGGTGAGTGCGCACACAAGACACCGGCGAGGGATGGTCGGGGAAGCGCTAGAGGACAGACACTGTGAATGCACCGATGAATCTTTTGAAATTTGTTACAGTGATGCACTTCAATCCCGTAAAGCCCTTGTATCACGGAGCTAATGGCATCTCTCAGATGCTGGAGAAATCTCTGCGAGGAGATTTCTAGCCTTTCCCGCCGGGCCTCCGCTCTCGCCTGTTCTTCGTGATTTTTCTCCCCCTTGATCCGAATTGACCCGGCTGACACTGTAACGATCCCATGCCATCAGCGATCGGGACGGGCTGGCGAAGGGGCTAGAGAGAGGGCGGGGAGGGAACAAGAGGAACAAATGACATTGTTACGTTACCCCGTTTGACCTGTCGAGCGATTGTGGCAGGGAAGAAAGGGAGGAGGGCGAGGAGGGCGGGGCGGGGGGTAAAAAGCGCGGATCGCTCAGCCAAATCCATAGGGTGGCACTTTAGTCACAATTTTGTTCTAGTTGAATAAAATAAAATCCAACCGAGGGAATCTCCATGCGACGCAAATCTATTGGCCGGAAGGGATAGTTGGTACGCCCTCTTGCCAGACACAGGCTTGGCTTTCTCCATAAGGAATGGCGCAATCGCTTCTCGAGAGACCACGTTTCTCTCCGATATGCCGTCGGCAGAAGTATGGGCTGAAAGCCTACTCTCCTGCTACTGCCCCCTCCTCTCCCCCTCCCCACTCGAGCCTCTAGCCCACATACACCGCCTCTCCCTCCCACACTACCCCACAGTACACTTCGGGCACTTGACATCAGGAATCTCAGGAATTATGTCTTCTCCTTTGTACGCAAGCGCCCTTTTAACAAATCTAGATTCTACTTTTTCCCCACATCCCCCCATGCCACGCTTTACCGTCCCGTCCTTTCCTTTCCTTTCCTTTACCCCTCCCTTCCCTTCACTGCCATGCCATGCCATGCCAGATATTGCATGAACTATATTATACATCTCCCCCGTCCCTCGCACCGCTTTACTACCCACTTGAGATTTTTACTCGCTTCCATGCTAGTCTAGGCCCTTTCCAGCTTCGCCCCTTTCCGTTGTTTTATTTTTTCCTGCTTTTTTCTCATGAGGAGGGACAACTTTCAACGTTCCCAGATATTGGACAATAGAGGGTTTCACAACAGCCCCGCACATAATCAACGAACATTGGACTTTGCTCCTATAGGTTTAAAGAAAATCCCAGATAATTAAGTTATAAAGGATATAGACCCCATAATTTCAGTTACGGGAAAAGTGGATGGTGGTTTCATTGTTAATCACCGCTACCAACATGGTTGCGTACATGGGGGGGTTGTTTGTTTATCTGGTCCCTTTTGTTTTGGGCTTTAACCAAAACCTAGAAAAAGGAGGAGGGACAAAAAACTGGAGTGGAATGTCTGAAGGGAGCGATCTTTCCTTTATTCTATGCGCTCGAGAGTTGATACGCATTTCCAGCATGATAGAAGAAGTATTAATCGTTCGTGAAGGTATGAGCGGTTACGAGGTTAAGATGTCATTCATAATGTCGGTTGACCAATCTATCCGATTGTGTTGTTTTCGTAGGGGGGAGCTTTTGCCTTTCACTGAAAGGCAAAAGCTGACATGTGTCCATCTGAGTTTCGAGATATATTTGATCCTAACTTCCCTGCACTGATCATTCCAGAATGTATATATGAGATGATGACACGTTACATCAGGCAGGAAAGAAGGAAGGAAAGCCTGACTGCTATGATGATTTTAATGCCTAAAGTGCTTCTCTTGTTTGAGGATGTTAGAAGGTTTTACCACTACTCTCCTCTCCTCTTACCAGCCCCTGGGGCCTGGGCTGAAGTGGGCAGGGCCAGGGCAGGACTTGGCTGGGCTAAGTTGAGCTGACATGACATGACATGAGCCTCCCTTTCATGGCCTTACCACTTGGGAATTGGAATGTCTCAAGGCCCAGAGCTTTTGAGATTGATTGTGTGCACTGGGTGTTCGTTAAACACAACTGCAGCAGCTACAGCTGCTGCTTGACACTCGATATCCAATCTCACGTAACTGGATGATGGATCACAATCCTCTTTTTCTTCTCGAGAGTGATTCATAATACTTCGCTCTCACGGGACGTCTTCTTCTTCGTCACCCTTGACACTAGCAAACAAGTCGTTTGATGAGAGCAGAACAGAACAGTTGAGAAAGAGATTTTTTGACTTCCAATAAAAGCTTAAAAGAGAACTTTTCTATATCCCAACAACGCAATTTCTTGTCCCTATATCTTCCTTCCTTCCTTCCACTTCAACTTCCCCTTGCACCTGGCGCTGGTGCTTGTGCGAAGGCAAGAGGGAGGGCAAGGGAAGGATCCCCAACGGTCTATTCCCATCCTTATTTCTGACAATAAAGTTTATTCTCTCACCCGGTTTGCTCGCTTTTTATATTCAATATCTCTTTCCAAGTTGTTGCTGTTTTATGGAGGTGATCTGTGGGTTGTACAATCAGATCAATCGATGGTAAGCAGAGGAACAAGATCATTTCGAAATTCGGTCTTCCCGGAGGAGGAGGACTTAGTTCTTGTTATGTAACAAAAATTGACCATCCTTTGAATTTGGTTGTTTCTAAGTAGCACCTCCACACTCCAGCTCCCGGTGTTTAAAACGAGAAAGTACTGTACTCTCATATCCCCTCTCCTCTCCTCCCTCCCTCCCTCCCTCCCTCCCTCCTCCACTTTCATTCCATTCTTTCACAAAGTAATGGAGAACACAAGCGAGAGTCCATAGGTTGCACAGCAGCATCAGCAACAGAGGCTGGGCAGGGCAACCTGTAGCAGCAGCAGCATACACTGTGCTTATGGCGGAAGGATTTCGGGGGCTGACTTTTCAGCCCTGTTTACCCTCAACCGAAACAAGACATCGTACTAGATCAACGCTGATCTGATCGAAATCACACGCAACAAAACATGTTCTTCCCCACTATTGGTTCCTCGGTCCATCACGAATGCTGACATTTTTTTCGCTCGTTGACATTTGATTCACTCGATCCAAATTCCGCATCCGATATTCGAGACCCCCGGCCATGAATCAATGAACCATCCACAGGTAGGCATAAGAGCAGGTGAAACAGCTTCGAGCAAAAGCAAGACAGCGCGAGAGGCAAGCGAGGGACGGCTGGCAGGCATGGACCAGCTAGCCCTCGCCCAAGCCCTTCCTCTCCCCACCCTCGCCTTGCATTGGCTCTAAACCCACTTGCTCATCAAGTTGATCACGTGATTATACTTCCTCCCTCCGTCCAATTGTTGCACCATTATCTTCTCTCTCTCTCTATCTCTCTCTCTTTTAAATCTCTTTGGGAAATCAATTCTCCTCATCCCTTGCTTTACTTTACATTACTTTACTTTTCGCGTCTTGTCATAGTCATCATCTCCTTCTTCTTACTACATTCCCGAACGAATAACTCTGACTCTTCCCTCCCTTGCTCTCCAGGAATTTCATCTTATCAACAGAAAATTCAACCAGACCCTTGCTATTCTTCGGAAGGCCTTGACCGAGGAGGTTACTCATTAATCTTATCATAATCTCCAGTTCGAGTTTGTTCCTTCAACGCATCTCCGTGCCATCGTGGAAACGGTCTACCGCTGGTAGTTAGAATCCCTCTACGAGAATTAGATATTTCGCATTGTTAATCATTAAAAAGCAAAGTTTAAAGTGGTCCAGTAGTAATTAGCCCTATTCGCATTATTGCCGTAAGCGGACCTCAATGAAGTGAATCCTACGCTAGCCAGCCAGCAAACACGTTTTACGATTGCGTTTCCGTCATTTCAGAACCAAACCCAGATCAGTGGTGCAGCCCAGCCCAGCCCGGACCGGACAATAACTAACCCGAACCAAAGACCCATACCAACCCGAAACGAAGCCAGACCGGACCACACGAAGACAAAATTGGGGCTATATTTACGAACCGGTGGGGAGTATACGTTGGTTATTTTCATGAGTCCCGAAGCTTGACTTCGACCCGGTCAAAGGGATTACATGGCGGGTATAAAGACCGGCGAGGAGGAAGGGCGAGCGGGAGGAGGAAGAGGAAGGGGATACATATTACACAACAGTTCCCTCAAGGGAGCTTGGGGCTTTGGGCTAGCTAGCCCGTTAGTGAGACGGTATTGCTGGCTTATTTAGGAACACTTACTGCAGCCACAAGCACCACTCGGCGGAACATCATCAAGCACATACCTGCATAGCATCATAGCACATGGGGTCAAAGGGGGTTGCTACTTGCATGCTCGGGACTTGCAAGTGTGAGAGTCAGTGAGGTTAGTAAAGGCGTCTGAATTTGCAATTTGAAACGGCCAAAAAACATGTTTGATGCCCCGTCTCTGCCGAGCAGCTGCCATTTATGATTAATCCATCCGTCCCAACAAAGCACACCCAATGACCCAGCCCTTGCCTCGCCTCGCCTCGCCACCCGTGGGCCTGAAAGTTACCACTTAATGAATTGCCTGCCTGGCTTGCTTGCTTCCTTCCTTCATGCTTCCTTGCTCCGACGTTGTGGGTGGTGGCATGGACTGGCCTGGCATGGCCGGTATATTTTGTACGCATGCTCAAAAATATGCATCGATTGTGTTTCTGTCTTTTTGCACACTGCTGCAACGGAATTGCTAGCCATGGCATGTGTGGGATGTGCGAGGAGAGAGAAAGAGCCCTGGCGGTCGTTTGGGTTTGGGCGGACGAGTGAGTAAAGTTGGTTGGGATGGACACTTCATTGATTGATGGATGGGGTGGAGAAAGGCCTGGAAATTCTTACACACGGCTGGAGAAATTCTTTTTTCGGTAGGGGAGGGGAGGGGAGGGGAGGGGAAGAGAAGAGACGAGTGGGCACTGAGCAGCAGCGAGGAGATTCATCTGCAGCAGCAGCAGGGGGGGAGGGAAGTGGGAGGAAGGACGGAAAGACGGAGGGGACAGGCAGCAGGGAGGCAGGCAAGGCAGAGGCAGAGAGAGGAAGGAAGGCAGGACGAAGAAGATGAGGAGGAGGACGAGGAAGATCTGGTAGTTAGATCTTTTCGATGATCAAAAGATCCAAGGTCGGGTCGGGTTGCCACTTTTGCACAGCTAATACGAGGTGGGGATGCGAATTTAGCTCGGCAGAATGATAGAGCACTGACATGAATTTCTACTTCGGGTCTCGTCTGGATGGCAGTTGCATTATCACACTCGCTCCTCCATAAATGTGAGCCTCATGTGTTGATGGCTACAAGCAGCAAGCAGCCCTCGCTGAAGGGCCGCGATAAAAGACAGAAGCTATGAAGTCCCGGCATGTTCCTTGAGAAGGAATTCTGGAATGAATGAATGGATGAAAGAGTGAATTTCCGGGCAGACAAGTAAAAGATGGAGATGCTGCGCCTGCTTCCCCTGCCAGGAGAGAAAGGAAGAAATCGGACAGATGTGCGGTAACAAGGTAAACCCGAACAGACGAGACTGAGACGAGGGGAGGTCAGACCGTGGGCAGAGAGATGGATGTGGTGATATGACGAGAGAGAGACGGAGAGTAGGGTACCAATGCCCGTCTCCTGCATTAATGACTTGTAACGGCCGGGCGTGGACCACCATTCCTTCTCCAACGAAGCTGTTGAAGGTGCTGAGGTCATGTCAGTGAGTCAGGAGGTCTTCTTCCCTCTGCAGGATTTTTTTGGTCATCAAAGGGAAGGGTACGGAGGACGGAGATGCAAGCGTTTTTAAAAAAGTTGTATACAGGCTATCATAACTCCCCGAAGAAAGGGGATGGTAGTCAAGTGTGTAAGGGCCGAGAATAATAGGTGCAGCCGTTCGGGTGGTCATAGGGGGCCTATGGATGGAACGACTCAGGCAACAGGCTCAGTGAGCGAGCAAGCGAGAGCGTCTAGCACTAGCCCCCACTAGACCAGACCGGACTACACTGCACTACTCTACGCTCCTCTAGCCCTAGCCCCTGCCCCCGACTCGACTCGAATGGACTGGCCTGGCCGGGACTCGGGTACTTGTGATGGTGGTAGCGTAGCGTAGTGTAGAGTTGAGGTGCGCAACCCCTCATGAAGAAAAGGAGGCCAGGGGACGGCAAGAAGACGAAATGTATGACATAATATCATGATGAAATCGATGGAGCTTCTTTTCGAAGAGACGAACAACATTGGGCAACTCTTCTAGTGACATTCTCTTTTCTTTTCCAGTGACATTCGCCCGCCTTCCTCCCCTTTCCGGTGGTGGTCTGGTCGATCCCTGACTCCCGTATGACTCCTCTTCCCCCCTGGCCTGGCCTGGCCCGCCCGGCCCCCCTGCGCTCAGCCCCGTAGTCATAACAGTACCACTCGAGTCCAGTCCAGTAGCAGCCTGCAGCAGCAGCAGCGAAGGAGAGTTGAACGAGTGAGTAAAATGGAAGAGGGGGTAGAGGAGGACGAGGTTGTCGTCTTTTACCGCTTCAGTGTGGGCTATATCCAGCAGCAGCAGCTGGTGGACAGAGCTGGGGCCTGGAGCTGTCCTTAGAGGGATAGAGTGATGGGGGGGAGGGAGGGAGGGAGAGAGCGGTTTGGTCGGGGTGAGATGGGGTGGGACGACGAAGTGGTGTCATAACTTACAAGCTTCTCTTCTCAGCAAATGCAATTCAATGCAGTGCTACTTTTGATGGCGCTGGGCGCAGTGCAGAAGAGAGAAAGAAGAATTTCGGGCAATAAATTTTCTGAACATGCCAGGCGCTTCCTTCTCCCCTCACATCTTTCGGTATAACCGGTTAGGGGATTCCGGACGATCGAACTTGTAGGAGCCATGACGCCAGCCACGACGTCAGCTCCGGTCCAATTTTGTCAGTTCGATTTCTCTCGGGTCCACCACTTATTAATGGCTGGAGAGCGTTCGCGAAAGGCCCACCCCCCCAGGCAGGGTGCGTGCCACTTTTTGTAGAAATGTGGCTATCCGTCCACGTTTTCTCTTGGAATACCGTTCAAGCGGCCCCGCCCTCCCCCCCGGCGATCACAAGCCCCCACTGAAAGTAGCTAGCCAAAGCTCCAAGGCACCCAGCCGAGCCCCTGCCCCAGCCAGCAGCAGCAGAGGTCGAGCGTTCGTTCGTTCGGTCGTTCGCTCGCTCTTTCATGCGCGAGAGAGAGGGGGTTCCAGTGAGAGATGAGAATTTCGAGGCGATGATAGGAGCCGTTCAACAGTTTATTTGTTCTTCGCTTAGCTCGCCCCTGGCTCCCTCGTCCTCCTCCTACTACCGTATGGAGGAACAGGAAACCTTTGACAAGCACTGGCATGGTGGGGGGAGCATCGACCCTCCATATCATATTCTCATCAAAGTTCGTTATGGTGCCGGTGCAATAGTTCTCCCACCTACCTAACTGTCTTACTTTCGAGTGTGTTCCGCTCCAACAGTGGTGGGTAGTGTGTAGCGAGAAGGATGGAGGTGTAAAGCCTGTGGCAGTAAGGGCCAAGCAACCGAGCCCAAGGCACTTTCAGCACCTTCAGCAGCACAACAGCATAGTAAAGCTCGTGATTGACGCTGGGAAAGTGTCAGCGTTTCAATCCGTCTTTTTTTCTCCACTCCTCTCCTCAGCCCCCAGTCTATTCTATCCTCGCTCTGTCCATTCCTCGCAACATGTGGTTATTACTGCGGCTCGTCCCTTCTCTCATCTCCTCTGAGTTTCCCTCTGAGTCCCTTGACCTTGCCTTCTTTCTCTGCTCTCGAGTCTCGATGCGCCCATTCCTTCCTGCCTTCCTTCCGTTTGATTACCCATTAAAGCAATCATCTGGAAGTATTCCATCATGCTGAACCTCTCTGGCCTCATCCTTAAAGCAACAGGATCGGCCGCAGGAACAAAACCAACAGTTGCAGCAGCAGCTGTTGCTTCTGCTGCTGCTCCTACACCAGACTCCAGAGTCCAGATCGTTCGGTTAAAATGTACCGATTCCTATTCCACCGAATCCACTCTACTTTTAACAGCTGCTCTCTCCCTCCTCCTCCCTCCTTCTTCGATGTCTTCCTTCTTCTTCCTTCTGCTTCCCCCATTTGTCAAAGCGGCCAACCTTTGTGTCTCTTTTCGCCCAATAATCCGCTTGACCTGGCCAGATGAAAGCACCAGTCACAACTGGATGCGACCCATACTTTGGGCCATGTCCACAACCAGAAATGCCCAAAATAATTTATTCTTTCCATGTTTTCCAATCACTGTACATCACTTTTGCAACAATCAACTACTCCCCCCCTGCCCTGCCCCCCCAACAACAAAACTCTTCCAACCCTCTCTCCCTCTTCGTTATATTCGTTACCTGATTATAGATTGGATCAGTTTGGTCGTTTCTCGGTTTGTTCTCACTCGCCTTTCTCGGTTTGTTCCCCTCCCTCCTTCCCCTCACTCCCTCACCTTTCTATTCCATTCATTACACATTCCTCTGCGTCCCTCCCCCTTCCCTCTGCTTCCTTTCCCTTCGCTGTGCTTTGCTGCCTGTCCCTTTTGGGGCTGCGGTTTGTCTTTTGCTTCATCGCAACACTCGGGCTACAATAAAAACACCATGCTCTAGCTGCTGCTGCTCCTGTGTCTGCTGCGCGCAATGTAGCCCATGTTTTCATGGAGCTTTCTCTTGTCTTTGCTCCCACAGCATCTGTCCCTCGATTTTCTGCATATTTTATCCTCGGTGTATGTAACCAGGTGCCTACGATCGCTCTCGGTTTTGTTTTGGTTTGCTTCTTTTCCTGTTTTCCCATGTTTTGTTTCTTCCCTCCTCTCCTCTCCTCTCCCCTCCCGAAAATGTGTGGTTTGCAAATCCTCTCGGTGACATGTTCCTTCTGGCGTCCTCCTTCCCTCCCTCCCTCGCCTCCCTTTCCCATTCTCGCTTTTCTTGCACCAAAAGATAATGATTTCTAAAAGATCTCATATGCACGTGGCGACTAGAGACAAGGGCTTGATTACCATATTCTCTTCTATTTCTGTACTTGACTTGAACTTGGAGTTTGCAAATTGAGTTCTCCGGAAATGCACTTTGTAGTGGTATCTGTTTAACGTCCATCAAATTTTCATATGCTCGTGCATATTCTACATTTATTTCTTTAACGTGAAGAGTTGACTGACGGTTATGCAAGATACTCTTTACAAATATTATTATATGTATAATTTATAAAAAGAATTAAAATTACAATGCTTTTATAAATATACCATATACCGTATGTAATTTATAATGATACATTTTAAATTATGACGAGAAGTGTATGTGTGCAATATATATATATATATATATATATAATGATAACATATTGGTATCATGATATATCATGTTAATTGGGCAGGGAACAAAATAATTCTAGTTGGAACACAAGCGACTAACTCTTTTGAAAAATACAATTTTTTATAAAATATTCCATAGATTGAGTTGCATACATAGTCATGTTTGTTTCATCTTATCTTAAAAGTAGAATTGTTTTCATCTTGGTGGTGGGAACTTTTGAGATTTGAGAAGAAGGATCTCGCTTGTGGTATGGAACCATCAAATATTTTTCTCTTGTTTCCACCATACCATGTGAAATATGTCAACGTGGAACATTACATATGTTATGTGTACGACAAAGTTTGAATGAGTTTGACTACTTGATCTTTGTCCGTTTTCCAATTCACTTGCTTTCATTTGTTGGCCTTCGCTTTGTTTCTCCAGTAATTATCTTTTTTAATTTCAAGCGTTACCTGTGTTCAAGTGGTTGTTTCCAACGCTATGTTATTTCCATGTGCTGCCGTTTTCTCTCTATGTGCAAAAATGATTTCCCCTCGGAGGAAAAAAAAAAATTCAAGTGGTCTCTTCTTGGAATGTACCAAATATTTCAAACTAGAGTTGCTATAGTATTTCATAATCTTCTATCCCAACGAAGTTCTGTTAAAATAATAAAATATCTAAAAGTTTATTTCATGCAATTGCATGATTTAAATTATAATGCTCGTATAGGAAAAATGATTTTTACAATACGTGGAGATATATAAAATTAACATTTTAACTTTCAAGTTTAATAATGAGAAACATCAAAACTGGAAATGAAACCTGAATTTTCGTATTGAATCTGAATATCAGTTTCTCATTAGAAACAAGTTAACAAATCATATTTAATTCCGCCTTGTTCTTCACATAACTACATTTGCTCCGAGAGAGTCCATATGTCACCTTTCCAGACAGGTTACAAATTGTTTTGCCTCCCTGATCTAATTGGTTGTCTTCGACCGAGAGTGATGTTGGAATTACGTCCAATTATAGAAACTTTCCACAATCCTCCTCTTTTCTGGTTATCCACACGACCATGGCAAATGGAACTGGGTTGCTTGGGGACGGCGGTCCGGCCTTTCAGACTCCTCTGCTCGGTGAGTTGTTCTCAAAGCATTGGACAGGGTCATAAAAGTATTCTGCGTACATAAGCTTGTGATCTCCTGACAAGAGAGTCAAGATCTTGGAAAGCGTCAACGAGGAGGATGCGGAGCCCGTTCATGCGTTCCAACGGAGGAATTCTGATAGCCGGTACGAGCACATGGTTCAACAGGACATGAATCGATGGATATGGATGCTTCTCAGATCTTTCGCGAAAAGGGCAGGGGCTTTCGCTTGCTTGCGTACATGGCTCCGTTTCGTCTCGTCTCGTTCGTTTGATCGGTGAAAAGTATGTGCTGTACACTCCCGACCATAATCTTCCATAAGGCTGGGGGTCGGGTCCGGGCTCGGTATGGGGTCGGGACGGAAAAGGAAGGGTCGGGGCATGCATTGAGAAATTCGGTAGCACGACCGGAAGGGGGATATCGTACGAGGGAGGGAGACTGGTTGACCAAAAAAAAAGGAGGTCGGTCTGACTTCACCAGCATCATCACAAGTCTGGAAAACTCACGTTCCAGATGGCCACAAGTGCTTTTTCTCCTCCTCTTCCACAGCACACAATCAGAAAAGGAATGTCACGAGCAAACCTGAACGAGAAACATGAGCTTCATGCACAGAAAGACAGACAGGCAAGCAGACAGACATGAGCGAGGGATAATGAGAAACCATGAACCTGCCAGGTTGGATTGGGTGGAGTAGATGGAGTTGATTGGACCGGCAGAAGAAATGCTTTCATGACGTCCGGCCGACTTCCTCATCCCCTGTGATTTTGCTGCTTTTGGACGGAGGAGCTTCCGACCAAGTTTCATGGACGGATGCACGAGTTGAGAGGAGAGGAGGAATAATAGAAGGTCGAGAGTCAGAAAGTGTTCATCACAAGCTGTGGTTTTCTCATATGGATCATTGGGGGATTATGTACCAACCTTAAGAGGATCAAGGTCTCGTGTAAAAGAACATTTACACTGGGCAAGTACACGAAAAGTGTGTCTGCTAAAAGGGAAGAGCTACTGCAAATGTCATTTTACGGACTAACGGCTATTATATGGAAGCTTTACTGCTCTTGACATTCTTGTTGTGGTCTTACTTTCAGCAACAAGACCATCGTCCTCTGCTTAAAGGAGATAGGGAGCCCCTCAACTATGAACTCTATAGTCGCCTGATTACACCCTCAACCTCAGTTGGAGTATACAGATGATATTTGGGCGCGACTGTGGCGATATCCACATTCAAATACGTAACCTGCAGACAGCATCGTACATGAGCTGATGTGTCTCTCCTCTTCTGTATGACGTAGCAACAAATCTTCTCACGACTGACATCGCGAGGGGAGTAGAAAGTGGACAGCATAAGTCGCACATGTGAACGAGTGACCGATAATGCCAAATAAGAGCAGAAAACAGCTTCTAAAAAGCGTTTTGACAGGAACAAAAATCAGATGCAAATCATACTCGACGTGTGCTGAGCTGAACATCATCCAACAGTGTACGGACTATGTGGAACACAAGAAAGGTCATGGAGCCTCCAAGAACGTAGCATGGTGCATGCTCACACAGAGTTCCAAGCGACCGCAATGGCCACCATCAATAGTCGTCGGTAGTTTCTTAAGCAGCACGATCGCCTCGAGTTCAAGTAACCTGTTTAGTGTCATGAATACAACAGCAAGAAAACATTTCCTACCTTTTCCTCCATGGCGTGTTTAAGAGTCGATAGCGCAAGCGTTTCTGCTTCCTCCAAAGTCATATCCTGCGCAATAAAAAACCTCAGCCACGAGTACATTGCGACTTCTTTACATACGTCTAAATGTTACACACGAGTGTTGCCTTTTACTTCATCAAGTACTCTTGCAGACGAACCTTGTGGTAATGTTCCTGAAGAGATGAGTCAGCACCCTCAGATCCAGATCCAATAGCTTTGGCGTCACATGCCCAGGAGCTCCCAGATGGATCGGTATGGTATCTGTACACCATCCCAAATTGTGTACAAGGTAGTTGGGCAGTGTAAATTTCACTATGCATGGGCTAATCAGCACCAATGGAGGAAAGAAAGAAAGTAACCATGAATCCAAAAGAAAAAAATTAATGGATTACTAAGGTGCCGAGAAAATTAAAACTGTCGTTACTCCGAAAAAAATTATTACTATAAACGAATGAACGATTCATTAATTACGTCTCTCAAACTTACAAACCTAAGATTTGTAATTTCTACTCCAAATCGGATACTGAAGATGACGGATTTCCGGCGAAGCTACGTCTACTACTTCTAATACATTCTTCGGATTTGGCAGCCACTTAGTATGAGGACCGAGAATGTTTTCACTCACTTGCAGGAGGAGGTGGGCAAGGGGTCTGACGTCCGGAGCGGAGGAAGAGAACTCACAGGCATGGACCAGTCTCATCATGACCGGCGATAAGAAGGGCAACTCCAAAGGGTCTTGACTGCAAAGCGTTGAGAAGTCTTTAAGTGCATCACAAAATACCGTCCATACTTCCATGCACGGCAAAGGCAAAGCTTAAGGACGTGAAGGAAACCACGCAGAGGAAGTGAACAAAACCTTCACTACTGCTGTGGGTAATCCGAAATAAAATCATTGAACTTTGTAGGCACAAGTGTGCACAAATAAATGCCGCTGCTTGAGGTTGCCGATCACGAGCTTACATATGGTATAACGGTGCATCGGTGGCTACTCAAGAGAAGAGACTACAACAAGTTGATGCATGTACAACAAGTTTGACGACAATTTGAAGGTTTACTAGATTTACATTACCGACCATTGATGGTTCTTCACCTGCACCTTCACCAAAGCGGAGTGCAAGGTCACATAATGCTTGAGTTATCGATTCCACTGACATAGTCTCGTTGTAGGAAAACTTGTGATTCTGCTCCAAAGAGGGACGACAATTTCTCAAGCAAAAGCTTCAAACTGAATGAGAAAAACCGAAGTTTCTAAAAATCCTATACATGAAAGTCAAGTCCAGGAGCCCAATTAACTGCTATGGTCTGTTGTATTCGACAAGAGCGAGTAGGAAACGTGTCGACTTGCAGATGTGTTCGATGGGTACTTGGTAAGCTGGAAAATAAGGGAAGTCAGAAAACAAGGCTATTATGTATACCTGTGTCTCAACTCGCCCATGCTCGACCAAGGATGGAGCATCAGCAGTGAGCCCACTCACCGCACAACCAACGTGCGCGTCAATCTCCATAATCTTGTCAACACTGCTGGGCTCCTACAGTTTGGCCATGGGAGAAGCCTCAGTCTAGAAGCACAACATCAGAACGCCAGCGTTTAGTATGACTAACTTCAAGTAATCACCTACAGAGTTGGAATGAGCTCCGAAACGACTGTTCGGTACAAAGCGCTCACCAAAAGTCCCGATGTGATTCTTTTTTCAACTGCGAGCACAACTCCCTCGTTGGTCTTCAAACCAACAGCTGTGGATCCGAGCTACACAAAAAAAGAACCCCCAACATCAAGACACAATTGACGGAATGTCCTGCATATCTAACTCTATGCACCAACATATATTTGTCCGGGGCACCCGACCGTGGACGATTGTAATCTAAAACTCATACACGTGCAGAATATTGAGTTCAGTCTTCCAAATAAGGGAGGAGGGTGAACTCAAAGCTTCAAAGTACTTAAAAAGTTACTTTCTTTTCTTTCTGTAATGTTGGCCGGCATGCTTTTAAGCAAAATGTCACAAAACAGCCCCTGGGACTTCCGACTAAGCATCCTAAATGCTTCTTTTGAGGTTTTCCTGAAGGAATGCTAGAATGATTTCTTTCAATTGGCTAACGACGTGACGAAGTACGTTCCTACTGCTCCGGGGCTATTTGTTAGAAAGTCAGAACAAGATGGATGTCTTCACAAAAAAATTGGAACGTCATATAAGTTCCTCACACCTCGTCCCTTTTGGGCAGAACAAAAAAAGCGCCGAAAAGATTATGTCATGTTTGGAACGGTTGGCACCATATGATTTTGTTGAACTGAAAAGTTTGGAGATAATATCAACCTTATGCAGCTAGAAGATAAGACAGCAGGTGAACGGAGGGAGTTCTTTCATCTGTAACTACTCGTGGGTAACCTCGGCTTACACAACATTGGGGCTTGGAGTGGTTTATTTTGTTCCCAAAGTCTCGATTCTAACTATAGCAAGGCACAAATCCTGGAGTACCCCTATACTGGTTTTTATTTGCCTGTCATAGATGATTAACTGCATGATAGATTCAGAACTTACAACGTCACTTAAATTCTGTGATGCCTCTCAGAAAGCTTAGAATTCAAGTTTCTCAGTGATGTGCACTCAGATCGTAAGGCGTTGTTCAAAGAAGACACCAGAAGAAAAAGAGTCAAGCGGTGAACATGGAAGAGCATCACACACATAAACCGGAGCCGAATATTAAAACGCAAATTCTTTCAGCAGAAGCTGTAGACGATATAGCTCCGAGGAGGATAGTGAGGAACCTTAATAGCTTCGATCGCATATTCGACTTGAAACAGACGCCCTTCAGGTGAGAATGTGTTCACTCCTCGATCGTATTCACTCCTGCGCACATAACAATACTCTCTCAGGCTTCGTTCCTTCCAAAAGAAAAAAACATTCGCAGGTCGCATGCTCAATAAATAACCGCTCGATCAAAGACGGGAATGATCATTGGAGAGTAAGTAATTGGCTCCAAGAAACGCCACAGCCATTCAGGTCAGACATAACCTACTGGCTTCACTCTCATCCAAACCAGTGACAACTAAAAAAGAAAATGGCTCTCTCTGTCTCCACTCTGCACTTCTACTCTCATGACGTGTAATTGCAGAGAATCAAACGAGTGGACCGAACACCCGCGTCTTGAGTTCTGCCAACTGCGGCCTCACTTTACCGATCAAGGCGAAATGGGACTCAACCGCCACATTCAAGAACTGTAATTGATAAACACCATAATACTTGATCAGGCGAAAACTATTTCCAATACACACAAGCAGACAAATGAACACAGAATCCACGCGCCACACAAGATCAACCGACCGAAACTTTTAATTTCAAGCTACACCAGAAGATCCATCAACCAACTTTCTCACATTACAGCAAAAAATAGCCCATTAAAAACTCACGAGTACCTTGTAAGAAACATGGTGATTTTCCCTTGCCAAAGCGGGGGCTGAAACGGTGTAGCGACTGCGGTAATTTGGCACAATCCGGCGTCCTTCACTGAATCATAACAACCGCATAAAATTATCACCCTCTCTTCGAATTGAAATTTTTGTTCGGCGAATGTGGATTTGAAGGAGGAAAGACGAGAAGCAAATTGGGAGAAATTGAACAGACTCCATGAGATTCTTGGACGCTAAACTCCCGGTAACGGGCCGGGCGATGTGCAAAGCGGGCTCCAATGCCGCTAATTCGAACTCTACCCTCTACGACGATCACTGCATGTAACTCGACGGGAAAGGACGGATTTGTCATGCGCTTCTGCCACTGTAAGGCGCCGGGTCATGAGGTCCGTTCTGGAGACGTACTTTCATTCGTCCTCTTCTTTAAGCCCAGCTTCCCAGTTTAGTAGACATTTTTTCGTATCTTAGCTGAATGTCTTTGATGTCGTTCCTAAAATCGTTGCTTCTGATTTGGCATCTGCACTGATTACTCGAATTAGTATGTTTGACAAAATAGTGGTGCAATTTACTTACTGGTCAAGTGGAGGTTTTCTTCATGCAGGTGACATTTTCATATAAAGGGTGAAGAACTGGAAAATTATTACATTAGCTGATGTAGAGTAAAATTTGAAAAGAAGTTAACATTTTTCATTGGTATTAGGGGATTTGGAACTAGCTAAATGAAAATGGAGTTGAAGATTTTATTTTGCTTTGTTCAATATAATTCAATATAAGTTGAAGATGGTTATGCCCTTCTAATAGAGATACCCTCTAGTTAGTGTTAGATCGGAATCATGTCAGGGAACTATATCCGGTGAGTACTAATCATCAAATCCTTGGTTCATGAATGTAGGTACACTAATTCAACTTCTCGGTGTAGCAATCTCTTGTCCTCAACATCTTTTCGTGCAGTACTGATTCATTTGTCATAATATTGTGGAAAAAGAGCAGTAGTGAGGAATCTGAGCAAAACTGTCTGTTGTAGAGGGTATTATTGGCTCAGATAACGAAATTATTACAGGAGACGGGAAATGGGTTTTGGAATATCTAGCACTGTTCTTGCACTCCCCTCGCCTTTGGCTCCGTCCGCCTTTTGATGCGTTTGATGATGAGGTCCTCCCATCGTTTCTTTTTTCCTTTACGGCGACTCTCCTTTATCTGCTTCATTCTCGTCGGATTTGACGGACCGGCCCGTTCTTCTTGATATCACATGTCCTTTCTCCCCAATCTGTCAACAAGACACAAATGAATGAATGAGTTTGCATCAATATTATATATTTAGTCTTTGAGGACCCAGTTCAAGCATGACCATTGCATCGAAAGATGCATATGTCTTGATATCCTGTCACCACTTGGTATGCCTTTCGGCCTGCCTTGGCAGCCTTGAAGACGATAGGTCTTGAAGATTATCTTCTTCATCAGATGATGCTTCGGCGTATGAGTTAACCCACTTTCAGTTCAATGGGCAGCAGTAACAAAATGGTGTTGCACCGCATCTCACATAAGAA
Source organism: Marchantia paleacea (assembly GCA_014180765.2). Lineage (NCBI taxonomy): Eukaryota > Viridiplantae > Streptophyta > Marchantiopsida > Marchantiales > Marchantiaceae > Marchantia > Marchantia paleacea. The sequence continues at coordinate 1,445,678 of MUAA02000049.1, forward strand.
AGCAGGAATTTCTTAACTTTCGTGAAGGAGGAATTAGAATTCTAATTTCAATCTTGGATGGTGATTGATTGGGTTTGGAGAATTGAAGTTTTGAGTAACCCAATCGTTTCTCACCTGTTGGTCGTGATAGTGAGTAAAGAAAGGAGGCAGGAGCAACTCGAAGAGAAGACTAAGGTTAAACATTTCACCCAAAAAAATTCACTTTCCTGCGCTCACACCTTGAAAGGTGGTTATTATTCCAAATACAGTTCAACGTCCATAATCTATTGCAGGGAGAATATATTGAAAATTTACGAGAGAAAAATTGACCAAATAAAAAATACACTAAATACCTATAATGTATCATGAATGTATATAATTAATCTACATTTGGTTAGCCTAGAGAATGCGAGAAACCTATCCACGAATTAGTAGCCACTTAAAAGTTTACACCATATCAACATCTATACATGAAAACTTTGTTGGTATTCCTTATATAAGTCAAAAACATGCATTGACTCCCTTACTACAACAAGCCGTTGTTTGCGCGTATGGGCCTCATAATGTCATGAATTGAGAGCGGTTCTCTCTTCCACCCTGACCGATGGTTCTTCCACAATACTGAAGAATCTTCATATTGACAGCTTGTTCGACACTTCAGCTTGTTATCTTGCCTTGGGTCCGATTGCAAGGACTGCTCATCACGCGTGATCACAGGAAAATTAATTTTGTTGTGTATGTGAGAACTGGTCTCCATGGCACATGCTTTGAGCCAGTCAGCATTGCAGGTGGAAGCACTACGTACACTATTCGAGCAACAATACTACCATCACCACAGGAAAATCAATTCTGTGTAGTATGTGAGAACTGGCCTACATGGCACATGTCTTGACCCAGTCCGCTTTGCCGGTAGATGGACTCTCTACACTTTTTGAGATACAATCCTAGCATCCCCATGATTACGTCATCACATCCTCATAACTTAAGCACACGGTCCCGTCCCGTCTCTAGCGGTTAATCGTGTATCTTCAGAACGTTTCCAAGTTATCCAATCCAACTCGTCGTCAACAGGGTCACTCAAAGACAACAATACTTTGAGGCCGTTCTGGAGAAGTGAAATCACTAACATCATGCAGAAGTGAAACATGCCATTCCGCGTCTACACAACGTAGCAATTTCACTTCGGTAGTTCGGCCAAAGAGTATGATCGGGTGCTACTGCCCGTGCCCTGTCTGCAATGGAGCACTCAGAATCTTGTACGTGTTTCAGCAGCTGCTGGAACCTCAAGCTAGTCACAGCTCACGTGCCTCGATGCAGCGCTCTCCTCTCGAATTACTTCCCAAGACGATATATGGCGTGGGTAGACCTATATCTGAACAGCAAGCTGTACTGATGAACGACATAGTGAGGCGATGAGGTCAGATCTTCAACATGCTTAAGCTGATGCCTTCGCACCCATAATGGACCTGGATATTTGGACAGATGTACAATAGTCACAAACGAATAGCATTGCTCTACCATATACTCAATTCTGATAGAGTCTTGTCAAATATCACAGTGAGGTAAAAAAGTAGATTCGATGAGCTGTAGTTGGTCGCAAGGAAAACATGAAGTACTGGAAGTGACTCTTCACTCTAGAGCCTCGCGCGACATTCATATGTTTCTTTGAGCATTTTATATTGATGACTATAAACGTGCACAGCTTTGACAGATTGGGCATCCCACAAGCAGGAGAATCATCCACCTTACAAACAGAAAGAGAAAAATCAATGCAAATGAAAAGCCCCTGGCCCAGAATCGATAAGCTATGGGCTATCGGCCAGCTCATGGAAGACTAATAGGTATCTGGCATGAAAAATGATTAACTGGATTGAGAAGCTGGCACCAATAGAGCCTGCCCTACAACAAGGTTACAGACGGATGCTGGGTGAACAAGGCGAGTACGGGTCCATAAGATCTTACGAGGACGACAAGAGAGGAAATCCGATTGAACAAAACCTTTGTTGTCAGTTCTCAAGCTCAGACTGACTTGTGTTTACCAAAAAAGCATCCTCCATGTCGCATAATATAGAGTACTGTCTCCTCAATTGACTTCTTCCAACCCGAGGTCAAGTTATTGGTATAAACAATCGGGGAAACTGAGAAAAACTAGAAGGAATTCCCCTCAAAATAATGGCAGAAGTTTTCCTGGATGATGAGTGTAGCTACCACAGGTACCGTTACTTGTACTGGCTACCGTAGGTCCTGTTAAAACCATTTTCTCCCCAAAACGAACTTCATTGGGATTGTTAGCCATGAAGATGCCTGTCCCAATTAACTCTGACCAGTCGGAATTAGCTCAAATCTCTCGCCTCCCTTGCAAATGTGCATGGAAACCATAAGCTGCGCAAGCCTCGCTACATCTCTCTGTAATTGGTCATCGTTTGTATCTTGCGACTTCGCCATCATTGGGGAACATGCCCATTAACCTTCCAGCTGAGCATTGGTAGGCAAACATGAAGCCTCCCATAAGTCCAATCAGTCCGGCTGTGTACATTGAGGGTCCCCGGATATGTACGCTCCCACCTGAACTAATAGCAGGTTGCGTCAGTAAGATATTTTCCTCATAGAACAAGAAAGCTGTGAATATCCATAAACACTCGATAAGTTTACTAACATCAACCAATTTACTGCCATATACATCTTAAGAGCTTCACTCAGCTCCCAAGACTGACTATATGGCTTTCATGAGTACTGAAAACTTTATTGAAGCGTTTGATCGACGAGCTAAAACTGACATGGCTGACTGAACTCAAGCTGGCTGAACATATTATGACCATTCATGACCGTATCAATTAACATCCAAACCAGCTAAGTCGTAGGTTACAAAGTCCCTCAGTTCCGTTGTTTTCTAACTCTGGCAGAACGTTTCCCTCGGGTAGAAGGTGCTTCAAAGTTTCCTTCCTACTTAGTGGTAAACAATCCCGTGTTCTTCATGGTATGAAGTAAAGCAGGAGACAAAGTATTCAAAAGTCAGGGGGAACTCAGATCTAACCAGTGACTGAACACGTTTAGGGCTGTCGAAAGCTTCAAAGAGCTTTCTTGAGACGACCCGCCGGATACTGAAACCTAAATTCATGACTTAATGTCTTCGGAGTAACCAGATTAAATGTGAAGACAAAACTGCCCATATGAGGGTTCAAAGGACAAACAATTCCACGAAAAGACGATTCTGCATGAATTGTGCTAATAAAAAAGAGCTGAAAGAAATTTTTGCTCTGGGATTAGGAGCATGACACGCGGGTTGAACTGACGAGAATATATGCTTCCCTTGCCTGAGACGTATTAAACCAGAGCCAAAATTTCAATAACGCACCACACACGAACGAGCTCACGGACACTAATGAAACAAGTAGAGCTCCATGCACGACAGATGCGGGCATCCAGTGCAGAAAGACGAGATGCTCCACACACTCCTCATGCTCGACCTACTCCCGAATCCGAAAAGAGCGAATCATTTGAGTCGATCAAGCCGCACAACACCATGCTGCGATGAATCTAGACCCTCCAACGGACACGCCTCTACTCGATCCCGAAAAACAGTGGCGCGAACTAGGAAATGAAAAGAAAATGGGACGAGAAACGCTCGGCAGGATTCCAAATTGATTGAGCGATGGGCCAAGGGCTTGCCTGCAAGGTATCCGACTGGAAGAGACCCGGCAGTGATGGCAGTGATCTTGAGATAGTCGGAGAAGTTGAAGTTGCCCACGGTGGTGCCAGCAGACGGGCTGCGATCGATCACAGGAAATTTGGGCTCATCCAAAAAGATCCCCATCCCTCACCCTCCTTTCCTTCCGTCCGAAAGATCACGCAGCAGCAGCGCGGCCACACCGAGCCCTCCTCCTGCTCCTCGATCTCCTACCACTCCAATACTTCCTCCTTCTCGTTCCTCTTTCTCTAGACGAACTTGTTTGTGTTTCTCTTCTCTCCGCTCCTCGCTCTGCCAGACCACCACCAACCCAACACAAGCAGCCGCCTGCTCTGCTCCCGTCGTTGTCTCTCGACTGAGGTTTCTGCTCTCGCTCGCCGACACAAAAGAGAAGCTGCCAGCGCCGACGCTCGTGCATGTGCACCCCTTCTTCCTTCCCCTCCTCCCTCCCTCCCTCCGTGCTTGCTTTGGCCAAGGTCACTTTGGTCACTTGGTCCCTTCAGCTCACGGAACTGGTGAACGACTGTGCCTCCAAATCCTCCGTCTCGGTCTGCTCCACTTGATCAGCTGCTAAAATTAAGCTGAGCTGAACTAAATTTAATCCCACTTATTGACTATAAAGCAACGAGCAGCGAGCAAACGTACGAACAGTATTCGAGTTATCATATTCCAGGATACTTCAGTTATTCATGAGCTAAAAGTATCTTTGCTCTTCGCTCCTCGCTCCGAGTAGATTTCACACACTCCTTTTGCAGTCGCCCTTGGGATTTACCCATCTCTTTCAGGAATCTTCCGGCTGCTGGAGTTTGGAGTCAAGTAGTTAGCACTGATAGTTAAGAACCATTTTGCCATTGGCTTGTTATGGACAAGATTTGGGTTTGGGCTTTTTCCGTTTTTAGTGTGCCTAGCGTGGGTGCAGTCATGTTGTGGAGAATGTGAGAAGGACTCTGGTGTCCATTGCTCCCGTTACTTTCCACAATCATCGTTGAGGATGTGGTAGTTTTCCTTAACTGTTGACGTTAATCACAGTGCAGGTGAAAAGGTCTAGCTGCGTGAAAAGCACGAGTCTTAGTACAGGACCGCGACCAACACAGTCCTAGAAAGTAACTGACAGCCTATGGTTCGAGGTAGTGTACTGCCTTGTGGCCTTGAACGGCACATCACGTAGAACGCCATAAGCGCACGACAGCTCTGATCAGTGCTGCTAGGTGGTCTTCGTCTAGTCTTCAGATATCGACAGAGAACCCTCGTCTTCAGTAACTTTATCTCAAGCGCGAACAAACTATTTCTTATTAACTCGAGGATAAACTACTAAGAATCGATGGAATAGCGGATTCAGGGAGATGTGGAAATAGTCGGGGCATGTGTACCGACTGTGCAAATTATGCAGATTTGGACTTCCAATGTTCAGATTCCCGAAAGAAATGCGTATTGAATCATTAAGCTCTATTATGACTTTCCTCTATTTCAGTAAAATCCTCCGCTCAACAAACAGGCAGTATAAAGATATGTCTCGCCCCCTACTCCAGAACTTTGAATGCATTCCGTAAGGGATCCCAATAGAAGGCAGAAGGATGAGACTTTAAGACACCGCCAAAAAGGTGAGACCGAAGCCCCATGCTGCAACAGATCAACAAAGGTTTTGCAACTAGACGGACGTTCCATACAGGTTATAAGAAGGATTTCTTATAACCTCCGCCTCGAATGTCATCGTAGCGTCGTAAGGTGTGAAGGTGGACTTTAACGGTGGAGGTCAATCAAGAGTCTTAAGATGTCAACATCGTTTAAGTTTGAAGTTACGGCACACACGAGGAGGGTTAAAATGTCATTAATTAGAAAAGAGCTTACTTCCACTTACGTCCAACTATAAGCTAATTATTTCGCTCTAAACGCTCAGTAAGACGTGAAGAGCTTGGGAGGTAAGAAAACTTCAGTACTGGTAAACGCTGAAGTCTCAGTGACAGTCCAATGTGGATCAAGAGTCAATAAATGACTGGTATACAAAGATATGAACCACAAGCCTCGTTGTGTGAGTCTCACTTTCAAATTGACAACGTAGTGTCCACTCTGAAAGGAACGGAATGTCGACCTGTTTCTGAACCAAAAAGTCCGTTTCCTATGTATTGTAACTAATAAAGATTGAAACCATGGAGGAGCTTCTTCCAGACTATCGACGTTGACTCTAAGCCCCATAAGAGACAGAGAACTGTGTGACAAAAAACTTGTCCGCCCCCATGTCCTGGAAATAATGCCTTCACGAGATGACTAATAGGTGCAAAATTGAGGTACACTACAAATACAATCGATATACTTCACATGATTCACTCTAAAAGATTCCTCAAAATTGAGGTGTATGACCGTAGCCTAGCCCATCATCCAGTACTGCGTCCATATCTATGGATCTATCGCGGAGCAGGTCGTCATAGTACCTGGCAGTACCAATTTCGAGAATCCTTGCTTCCACTTCCTCTAGTGTTTGATCTATTGAAAGCTGCAGCTGCCCCTTCTTTACTACCGTGACTTTGTATCCTTCTGCTCCTGCATCTCTATAGAGCTCCTGCGAAAGTCGAAAGTGCATGATTCATCAGTAACCAGCAGGATTAATCAACTGAGACTTTAAGCGGTAGGAAAGTAAACTCGACCAGCCTACATAGAAGGGAATGATAAGATCAGCAGAAAAATAAGAGTACATAATCAGAGCTTTGTGCAAGACAAAGTCACGCATAGCGTGATAGTAAAGCATCTCATTGCGGTAGCTGAGTACGTGCCTTTGGATCAAAAGGTACTACTTGTACTACATCTGCACCAAGCTTTTCAGATTCTTGTTCCAAGAGCCTGGAAAAGTTGTGAGCATCTCCCCTATCTTGAAATGCCACCGTGTGAACCATACCGCTGGACTTACCGACACCTTCCATAGCAGGGCTCATGTCTACAGAGTACAGACCACTTTGCACCTCACCCTCTATTGTTGATTGCAGCCCTAAGCACTGTCCACAACAAGCAAGTGTCAAGACTTGACCTATCACTGAAACTAGAGAAGTATAAATTATGTAGCTCGTGAAGAACAAACAAGCCAATGTACTTAGTAGACTCCGAAATTAGACTCCGAAATAAAGTTTGGTCAGGAGAGAAGTACTTAGGCAGTCATGATATTTTCCCCAAACTTGAGATATGCTCCTAGATCAACTGCACCGTTTCTAGATCTTCTATGAAACATCCAACAAGAGAATGGACAGGCGACAGGCAGACCTCCTTCTGTTTGGAGTCCACTCTGAGCTAACTACAAGGCTATTCGCAGGTTACATTCGCATTACCAGAACATATGGAAGATCAAGCCACCAGAGCTCGGGTTCTTCTTGTTCCGGCTTGTACTCTCCGTACTTGTTCATCATCGCTTCCCGACCAAACAAATCTCTCTGTTCTTTGATCTTTGCCTTCGTCTTCTCATAGTGCATCCTCACATACTCCTGTTCACCTTCGACACCTTTCTCAAGTAGTCTGTTCGCCTCCTCAATCTCTTCCTCGGTGATCCACCTGTCGAGGTCCTGACCTATTTCCCTCATTAGCGCTCTGGTTTCCGGGTCTTTTTCCAGTTCATATTTTCTCTGCAAATCTTGGGCCCACCGCTTGGTATTTTGCCAACTGTCCACTGGCTCCTCTTCATTCTCACCTTTGCTTGGGAGATTTGGAGTGAAGGCGGCAGGCCTGCCACTAGAAGTGACAGTGGTCTTAGCACTACCTGACTTGATCTCTTTAGCTTTACCTTGGCCTACGTTAGTTGCCGGGACTTGTGATTGCGAAACTGATGGAGAAACAGGGGAACTGCTAGATTGCTTGGGTCGAACATCCTCCTCGTCGTCGAGGGACGGTGAGGACGTGTAATCCAATCCACTCTGTTTTTTCATGATGCGCTTGCGATCTTCATTAAATTTCTTGGCAAAGTCGGATGTTTGACCGGAAGGCTCGGCCCCCTCCCTCCACTTCACGGTATATGATTCTGGAGGGTCCATAAGGCTGACGCCATCTGTAAGAGAACAAAACTATGTAAGATACAAACCCTATATCTGTGATAAAAACAGTATCTAAGAGCATCTTGGATAATCTGAAGGCCCGTTCAGACATGACTAATATAAAGCCAGACGAGGCGCTTCTGACAGGAACAGCTCTGAAAACTCTTCACTCTCCCTACTTAACTATGAAACAGCTTCTACAGACTGAGTCAGACCGTATGCTCAGATATCAATAATGGATCAATTGTACAAAGATCTCACCTACTCCATAGTCGATATTCTCAACACGGTCCTTGATCCAGGATTTCACACGATCTCCTTCCCGCTCAAATTTTCTTTCTAATCCTTTGAAAAACCGTTTCTCCTGCTCAGAGTTCAGATTAAAAAAAGGTTCGCGGCCTGCTTCTTCATTAGCTTGAACCTTGAACACAATGTCACGTAACACTTCATCACTCATCCATTCTTGCTCCTCCTCTTCTTCTTTTGAAGATTTGGGTCTCTTCTCTCCTCCCTTTCCGACTATTATCTCCTCTTTCTTTGGCTCAGGTAAAGGATGCTCAGAAGATCCTTGCACAGATGTCTTTGATGAGGCTCCATTCAACGAAGCCCCATTGTCACATTGTCCAGACTGCACAGCTGGTACAGGTTCTGCGTCCAAACGAGAAACCTGACCGTTCGTTGTGACTCGGTCTGAAATTCCACCAACATCAGGATTCAAATCTTCCTGGGAGGTCGCACTTGAAAAATCCTGGGATAACTCCTTCGGTGAATCCCTAGAAGCTCCATTAACAACCTCTTTTGCTATCCCATTAGCAGCCTCTGCGGCAGCTTTCGCTCGTTTACTCTTGATCTTAGCCTTCATATTTTCACTGAACCCAGCTTTTCCCGGTGATGACGATGAATCACCTGACTCCAATCTGGCCCTCTTTGCAGCAATACTGGCCCTAGCCTCCTTTGGAGACAAAATTATCCGGGGCTTCACGCCAGCAGACGGCTGTGCCGGTGGTGCTGCTTTTCCATTAGTGGGCAGCGTAGATTCGGGCTTCTTGGGCAAGCCGTTGGCACTTGCTGAGTAGCTACCTGACTTGCTAGAATTTAATTTCTGCACTGTCGGGGGCTTCCCGTTCTGGGGTTTTGCTGCCACCTCAGAACCAAGATTCGGTGACTTTCCCTTGAAATTCATGTCGGGCGTGGACGTCAAATCGTCATCCGGGGATCCAAGGCGGCGCACATCATCCAAGTTTTTGGCTAATGATTCAAGCTCTTTAGCGCGATTCTTCTCCTGCATCTCTTCCTCCATCGAGCGCTGCCTTTGCGTTCTTTCCAAATTTTTCGCAAATCGCAGATCGGCGTTCCTCTCCTCCTGTAGCCGAGCCTGTCTAGCCATAGCTCGAATTTCCTCAACTTTCTTTTGAAACTCTCCATCCTCAAAGCTGGGTTTCAATTCAGGCCCTTGATTAGGAGTTACGTCAACCACGGCATTTTTGGCTTCCACTTCTGGAGGTTCGCGCTTGTTACCTTTTGCATCTCCACCTTTCTTTGATGGATCCTCCTCTATGACCTCCGGGTTTTCAATAACCTGCTTTTGGTTCATTTTGGCCTTTAATTTCCTCATCTTCATCAGTCGAGCCTCTTGCTCGTCAACCACCGGATTCGGTACCTTCGGTTTCCTTCCAGTCCACCATTTATATGCAAAACCCCCAACCACAGCGAGGGCAAATATGGTGACAAAATTGATCTTCTGCAGAGGGGACGGGAGGTATTTCTGAGAAGTGTCCTTACCACTATCCCATCTGACGGACCCGACAGTTGTTTCCTGCCCCGCCTTTTGGAACTTGTAAAGAACGCTCAGCTCATTAGGCTCGTAAACTCCCTCGACGATCTTCCGAGCCAATGAATTGGCCTTCGCAATATTCCTTTCCCCTACTTCTCTAGCTTCGTCGTCGGCAAACTGAGGAAACAGCGGGTCTACTCCACTCCTCAGCCAAATCTCATCTTCATCTACATCGACCTTGTAGCGGTTACCTTGAGCGTCTTCATATACTGTAAAGATGGGATTCAATCCTATACCCCATTCCTCTCTGTCAGCCTTGTAAACTTGGTGCTGCTCTCTAAGATTGTGCAAAAATCTCTTCCTCTTTGACTCCAAGGACTCCCTGAATTGCTTGTACTCCTCCTTTGACCTGATTTCTGCTTCTACTCTAGCATCCCTATCCTCTGCCTCATTTGCCACATCAATTATCTCCCTCACCTCCTCAACATCTTCCCTATTTTGTCCTTCCTCATCCCCATCCTCCTCCTCTGAATCTTGTTCCCGACGGCTCGCCGACGCAGCGACCACGACTCCTCGCCTCTGCGTCCCAAACCTCAAAGTCCCATTCAATTTCTGTCTGTTGAATGCTGCAGAGCAGCCTGGAAGAGAAACAGACAGGCTACAAACGGGGCTCCGCAACAAATGCATTCTTATTCCTGACTCAAACTCCAAAACCTGCTCATTAAACCCTTCGCCCGCGGGCTGGCGTGCTGTGGACAAATTCGAAACTCTGCACCGTCTTCTCTGCTTCCCTACTCCTGAGTGCCTAAAATCATATGGATTCCACAGAAATCTCGACCTACAACTCGAACTAAATGGACTAAACACAATTGAATTCATGGCTTGCCACGACGGGCAGGTTGGGAAGGACTCTTCTCCTCCCCTACACTTGGAGGGAACGGTAAGAAGGCCAGGTGAAGTGGGCAAAACCACCATGGCCATGGTGCTTGCTTGCAGCGAGCGAGCCTCGCTCCCTGTCCGAGCAAGCACAAGAGGGGTTTAGCCCCCGATGACCAGTCTCAATTCACGCTCCCAAAACCCTCCAAACGCTGGCAAATAACAACCGCACCCAATTTTCATCAGCGGTGACTCCGATACACGACGCGGTGACGATCACAGGCCTACAAGATTTAATCCAGCACGCGCCAGCGCAACTATTCGTTCTCGCATCTACGAGCTTCGGCCGGAGCTAATCCAAGCACCGCGAGCGAGCAAGAACGATAGAGAGAAGACACATAAAATAAAAAAAAGGATGGGAAGACCCCATCAAGTCGTACAAGGATGAAACCAAACCGGTAACGATAGAGAGACGGGGCCTGATTCCAATTTGCAGATCTGGCAGGAGAGTCCCCTTGCAGCTCTGACCCGAGTCGAGTCGCTCCAGGCGGTGGAGCATGCGATTATCCGGTCCCTCAGAATTTCCTACCATTCCCACTTCGTTTGTTAATGCCGCCAAGTGCGAGGCTAATTTCGCTCTCCGCTAACCTGAAGCAAATACTTTGCCAACTGGTCTTGTCTGCATTGAGGTCTCCTCTTTGCCCTTCTCGTGGTTCAGTTTTGGACCTCATTCAGGGTCAAGCACAATTGCTGATTGTGCTGCTCCTCCTCCTCTTCCGCGGTAGATTTCTCCACGATTGCACTCTCTTGAGCTCCACATAAGTCATGGCATGTTCTTTTTAGTGGTACAAAGTATAATAACAAAAGGGATAGGAAGACCCCATCAAAGCCTACAAGGATGGAACCAAACCTCTAACATGGGGCTAGCCCCAATAGTATCACACCGGAAATATGTCCTACATCACCTAAGATATACTAACTATCTAGGTCAAAGGGTCTACAAACAACACAGCATCCGAAGAAACATCACCTAACGTGATTGCTCTCTTATGGATTGCACCAACTAGTGCTCTCTATAGAGCAATGGAAACATGTTGCCTACAATAGGCTATACAGTAAGCTAAAGAGAGTGATACCCCATGTCGCCTAGTATGGTAGGCTCTTCGCGCACTCCCTCACGAACATGTCGAAGTCGGTGTCCATATCTCCATATAACTCCAAAGCTAAAGGAACAAAGAGGTGACCTCTCTGCATACCTCTATACTTGGAGACCTTGGTTGCTACCGCTCCACTCGCCGTCCATCCTGGAGGATGGGTGATCACCCCCTCTGAAACTATGTCTCTAGTAGAATCAACCACCACATCTGCCAGATGGATCATGGATCGGAGATCAATATAATGTCAAGAGAACTCTACAAGAAGGGGAAGTGGCCTATTGACACCAAGCATGGTTGGGTGATTAGGGCAACCAACAACACTCTAGGGGACTTGTATGGAGTGTGCCCTGATGTTCAGGTGAAGATTGGGGATGTTGTAGTTGAGCAGAATTTTTTTGTGCAAGACTCAACTTCATACCCATTGATTCTGGGACAACCGTACATTATAGCACTTTGGATGGAGACAAGGGCACTTGATGATGGATCAGCATATGCACAAATTCATAGCCAAGATGGGAAGCGGTTAGTGCAGTTTCTAACAATTCCGCCAAATCATGAGAGAAACAAAGCACGGTTGAGAGAAGGAGCTTTCCTAAAATCTGAAGATTTTGAGGATTTTGGGGAAGTACCACTGTAGAGAGAGGATATAGTGTACGGAGAAGAAGATACTCTCACCTATGCAAGAGAAAGGTATCTTTTGTACAAGGTTGATGGAGTTTTTGCTCGATGGATATGTTACATACAAGGAGGTTGCTGATTTGAAAAGATGGGAGAAGAACAAACTGCACATATATGAAGAAAAACCTTACAGATTTGAAGCTTCTTGAGGAAGGTGAATATATATCATGAGTTTATGATGAGTTTGGTTTGGGAGATCCGTTGAAGGAGATGATGGAGATTGAATTTGGCGATGAAGACAAGATAGTGGAGGTTCATTCTAGAGAGCTTTACTCTACTATTGAGATGTTCCAAGCACCTGAGGTTCGAGTGGAGACTAGATATAAAACGGTTGATAAGAAGGTGAAACCGATAGCCACTCCTTTACCAAATGACTCAAAGGAACAAGTGCAGCAAGCGAGTAGAGAAAGTAACTTGAGGGATCCTAGTAAAATGGGACACAACTTTACTGAAACCACTATGAAGGAGTTGAAGGTTGGATCTAATGGTTTCCTTCTTGCAAATGAAGAAGCATGTTTCAAAGAGATGTTTGCTAGGCATGGAAAAGCATTCTCTTTTGAAGCAAAGGAGATAGGGTGTGTGGATCCTAATGTAATAGCTCCCATGATCATTTCATGCGCCTTGGGACTTGAGACCGATCCCAGTACCTAGAGCCCATCTTCCAAAACTCACTGAGTTGTTGAAGGAAAAGTTGAGTATTTGGAGCCATTCTTTGCACCATATTCCAGTCGGTGGTTTACAGTGCCAAAAAAGAATGGATCACTACGATTCATTCAAGACATGCAACCGGTGAATCAAGAGACTATCATGAATATGGGGATGACACCAATTGTGGACGAGTTTGCAGAAGCATTTGCAGGGAGAGCTATCTACTCCATGGGAGATCTTTACTCTGGGTATGATCAGTTTCAACTATCAGAAGGAAGCATGGATGTTACCACAATGAGAACACCCTTGGGCTTGGTAAGGATGTGCATGTTGCCACAAGGGGCCACAAATTCAGTAGCACACATGATGAATGGGATGAATAAAGTATTAAGGGACTTTATTCCACATAAGACTATGCCTTTTCTAGATGATGTGCCAATCAAGGGATGTACAGAAGAGGAGAAGGATGGAACCATCGATCGAAAGGGCTTTCGGAAGTTTGTGAAGGATCACATTGAAGATTGTGAGAGGATATTATCTCGATTAGAGAAGGTTCATCTTACATTGTCATGAGCAAAATCTGTATTTTGGGTGCGGGAGGTTGTCATTATTGGTCATTTGTGTGGATGGTAGTGGTCAAAAACCAGATCCCAACAAGGTGTATGCTATTCAAAGGATGCGCGAAATCTGCAACTCCTTGACTGAAGTGAGGCGGTTTTTAGGTGTTGTTGTGTTCTATCACATATGGATTCCTCACTATGCTCATATAACAGATCCGTTATATGGGTTGTTAAGGAAAAATCAGAAGTTTGTGTGGGAGAATAGAAATGTAGAGGCCATGAGGAAGTTGAAGAGGTGTATGTCATCACTGCCGGTGTTGCGAAGGATAAAATATCATGGTAACAAGCCAGTGATATTGACGTTGGATACAAGTCCTATTGCCATAGGATGGGCCGTGGGGCAGGATGACAAAGATGAAGGTAGTAGGTATGTTGTGAGATTTGGAGCCAAGGTCTTGAGTGAAAGACAGCGAAGTTATCCTCAGGTGAAGAAGGAATTGTGGGATGTTGTTACAGCCATGAAGTCGGAAAGGAACTACCTGATTGGAGCACATGTGATTGTGGAGACGGATTGTTTACCGTTGCTGGGGATGATCACCAATTGCAATACACCGGATATTGCAATGTTGAGGTGGATAGCATACATCAAGACGCTTAATCCAGAGTTCAAGCATGTGGCAGGAAAAGATAACAAGGTGGCATATATGTTGTCAAGAGCTAGATATGTGAGAGAAGAAGAAATGATTAATAATACTGATGATGTTGGAACGACATTTTATCATATGGCTCATCAGCAAGGAGTAACACAAAGTTTGGAGATGTTTCTTGAAGATTTGTATGAGGGTGAGTGATTAGATATTGGAAAATATCTCAGCACACTAGCACGACAAAGCGGTTGGAGTGATCATGAGTTCAAACATGTAAGAAGGAAGGCCTACAACTACATGTTACAAGATGGATACCTATGGAAGAGACCAAAGCAGAAGGGTGACATGCCACAACGTGTGATTTGTGGAAAGGAGGCTCAACACGAGTTGATGCGGGAGTTTCATGAAAGCTTATGGGCAGACAACATGGGAATATATGCCACTTTCATGAAATTGAAAGAGAGATATTGGTGGAAAAACATCTACAAGGATGTGGTAGGATTTGTGGAGACTTGTGAGACATGTCAGATGTATTCTGTAATCCGACACTGTGATGGTTTGCATCCTACATATCCACTTGCTATCCATTACAAGTGGGTTGTGGATTTGGTGGTCATGCCGATGGGATTAGGGCAGATGAGGTATCTAGTGTTAGCGAGGGAGGATCTATCCAATCAAGTGGAGGGGAGAGCACTACGATTAAAAGCAACAGAAGGGGTTTGCAGATTTCTTTTGGAGGATGTTGTGTGTCGTTATGGATGTGTTGGGAAGATAATCGCTGATCAAGGAGAGTTGAATGCTCAAGAGGCACGTGACTTCTTTGAGAGATGTGGAGTCAAGCTATCTCTCACCACTACTTATAATCCAGAAGGAAATGCGAAGAGTGAGCGGGATCATCCACCTATTATCAAAGCAATTGTGAAGTCATGTAGGGGGAAGACTGGACAATGGCCTCGTTTGTTACCTTTTGCATTATGGGCTGATCGTACAACCCATAGCTCTGTGACCGGCAATATGCCATCAGAGTTAATGCAAGGCCAAAAGCCAATTATGCCAATAGAGAAAAACATTCCCACATGGAGTGTGTTGTCTTGGGAGGATAATCTGAGTAGAGAAGGTCTTTTGGCGATACGCATTCAACAGTTGGAGAGGAACTCTGTGACCGGCTATATGCCATCAGAGTTAATGCAAGGCCAAAAGCCAATTATGCCAATAGAGAAAAACATTCCCACATGGAGTGTGTTGTCTTGGGAGGATAATCTGAGTAGAGAAGATCTTTTGGCGATACGCATTCGACAGTTGGAGAGGAGAACGGAGGATGTACAATTGGCAATGGATAGACTTAGAGAGTCACGCCTTAGAAACAAGGACATGTTTGAAAAACGTCATGACAGAGCAAACAAAAATGTCATCGTTCTCAGAGCGAAGAAAGGTCCATGCGACAACGTCCACGTCTCAATCTACTTCCGCATTTCCAACCAACAGACTGCGCTTTCTAACTCCGCTCCAAACCGATCTCCTCTTACACCACAGCGAAGATAGAGGGAAGAAGTGGGAATTTGATTAATTTTGAAGCACAATGCATCAAAGAAATGACTAGTAATCTACCACGCTGGATGGCCGTGATTGCAAATCTATTTTCTCCTCCCCGCTCTGATACCAATTATCGGTCCTTGACAGGAATACAATAAGAAACAAAGATGCAATCAAGAGTTGACACACGAAATGCGTGGTTCACCTCACTAAGACTACGTCCGCATAACACAAAGTCACTTTACTGAATACCCTAATTGTATCACAGAGAGCTTCTGCCAACCCTCTTATATAGTAGTACGAGCCCTAGCCCTAGTCTAACTAAATATAGTCAAACTAACCAGAGTTACTCAAGACCTGAGTTAACTCCTAACAAAAAAGAGATTGATGATGATGGTTTATACAACAAAGTAACACTGTAAAAGAGTGTAGAACATTTAGAATGGTTCAAAATTTTTGAAGTTATAATAATATCAATGGTTTCTATTTCTCCATATATAGTATTCCAAAAATTACAATAAAGATCATGTGAACAATCATCATCTATCCAATTCATTGTGGATTGATGATGTGACATACATCATTATGAGCACATGGATTGTTGACATGTAACTCCAACTAACACACTAACAAACACATTAGAAATATAATCTAATGAGCACATGGATTGCTCATGTGGTATCCTTAAATAGTTCACAAATATTCAACTCAAGACTATCTATCTTCAACTTGCATAACCTTTACTTGAGTTTTCAATAACTAAAAATGATTACAAACCTATCTACTTTTAAGATGCAACATCTTCATTATACTCACATTCAAAATCTTGAATGATCAAAGGTGCATTGGTTAAATTGTTAATCAATTGCCAAGTTGACTCACATGGATAAACTTTTCATTGACCCAAATACTCGTTTTATGGGTATTTATGACCACGAATCCATTTTTTGATTATCTTCTCAACCTCAAATTGTTCATGATTTGCTATCATAGTTAATAAAGGATGAGGTGTTGATGGATTTGTAAACTTCTTGGGTCGTGCTACATCTTTTTGCAATCTTAACATATAAAATAAGGGACGTATTTTCAAATACGACTTGGGTTTCAACTTGTTAGACATATCATCAACGTGTTTCAACACCATGAAAGGACCAATGATTCAAAGATAAAATTTTGGTGTTCCTACCAATGACAAATTGATTGTGGATAACCAAACTTGATCTTCTTACTCAAAAATCAAATCCATGTGATAAGCATCTACATATTGATTTTTTTGATTTTGATCAATTAGCAACTTCTACTTTGTTTGATGTAATACTTTGAGTATGTGTTCCACAAAATGAGATAAAGTGGAAACATTTTTTTGGATGCATTAACAAAATTATTATATGCAAATTTCACAAAAGTCAAAAGAGTATCATACTCTTATTGTTCCTCTGAGGTGAATGCTTGTAGTATATCATATATAATTCTATTGGCTCTTTCATTTTGATCATCAATTTGAGGCTGATAGGTTCTGAATATTGCTTTGTTTTGAATAAACCAAACAAAGTTTTTCAAAAGATGCTAGTAAAATGAGTTCTTCTATTGGTGATTAAGATTTTTCTCAATTCATGATTTATAAAAATTACAATCTAGAAACAAATGAACAAGTTGTGATGCAATCATTGTACTTGTGGTAGATGTGAATCATCTTACTCAATTTATCCACAAAGACCACGAATGAATCATGTACTTAAGAGATTTTTGGTAATTCACATACTAGATGCATAGTAACATGTTATCATCGTTGTTTCACAATGAAAAAAGATGTAATAAATCTGCTTGTTTTTTATTACCCACCTCATTTTGTTGACTTGCTACACAGCTTCAAACATATGCCTCCACATCTTCCTACATCCTTGGCCAATAGTACACTCGTTGTATCCTCTCCAAAGTCTTCTCACCTCCCACGTGCCCTGCAATGGATGTATCATGGTTTTCTAACAATACCATTGTATATAAATCTAGATATTGTGAGACCATATATGTTGCTTCTGAAACGCTAGACCTTGAATAATTTTTTTCCTCTTCAATTTAAGTGCTTTCATGATTTCATCATCCTCCTTTGTTGCAACCATCATTTGAATCCATCAATGGGCTTGGATTTTCACCTTTGTGATATTTTTGATGCACAACATTCACATAATGACATCTGCAAGTTACTTCTTGCCTTCCACATACACTATCTTCATATCGAACTATTGACGTCATTCTATTCATTGATTTTATCGTTTGGAGAGATAGTTTTGAGTCTCCAAATACACCAATGGTTTGTGATCAGTTTCTGCAACAAACTCCTTGTCTCCCAAATAGTGATTTCAATGTTTGGTGGCTATAACAATGATTCACTCGATTTTGTTGTTTGGAGAATTAATTCTGAGTCTTCAAATACACCAATGGTTTGTGATCAGTTTCCACAACAAACTTCTTGTCTCCCAAGTAGTGTTTTCAATGTTTGATGGTCATAACAATGACTCACTCATCTTGTTCATTTGTGTGACATTTTTTTTGGCTGACACCAACTTTCAAGAGAAAAAAGTAATTGGATGCCAATCATCCTCCCATTCATGTTGAAAAATTCCACCCACGGTTGTACCTGATGCATCAATAGCCAACTTGATCGGTCGATTATGATCATAGCACTTGATAATATGTTCATGCAAGAGAGGATCTTTCAATGTTGAAAAACTAACTCCTGTGGGATTTCCCATCTCTATTTTTTTTTTTATCTTTTTCTAACATAGATGTTAAGGCTTGAGCAAGGCGGGCAAAAACTTTAACAAATCTGTGATAAAATCGAGTAAGACCTAAAAAATTCTTCAATTGAGTTTAATCATCTTGTGTTGTTCATTTTTGTTTGGCTTGTATTTTTGCACTCATCATTTGAATTCCCTCTGTTGTGATTCAATGATCTAAATAATTTCCTTATGACTTACCAAATTCACATTTTGAAGCTTTGGTATATGACTCATTTCTCTTTAAATCTAAATTACCTCTCATAAATGCTATTTATGATGTTATAAGATTTTACTATATCCCATAATATCATCCAAAGAGACAATAACATATTTATCTAAATAATGACAAAAAATTTCGTTCATCAATCTCATGAATGTTGCATGTGCGTTAGTGAGATCAAAAGACATCACTAAATACTCAAAATGATCATACTTAGTACGAAAAGTTATCTTGTGAATATCTTCATCATAAATTCGAATCTAGTTCTACTCGCTCATTAAATCGAGTTTGGTGAAATACATCGCCCCTTGAATTTGATCAATCAAATCATCCATTCAAGGAAATTGATAATTATTTTACATCATTTGTTGATTCAATCCACTATAATCAATGCACAATCTCATACTACCATTATTTTTTTTCACAAATACCACATATGTTCCATAAGGTGAAATGATTGGTTGAATGAATTCCTTCTTCAATATCTCATCCACTTGAGCTTTACATTACTCCAACTTGATTGGAGCCAAACGATATGAAGCTTTGCAAGTTGGCATGATATTGAGTATCATCTTGATTTTATGATATACACATCTATGCAATATTCCCAACTAAGAGGTGGTAATCTTGTAGGTAGATCATATAGGAATACATCTTTATACTCCATAAGAATATTTCTCAATGATTATTGAATGTAAAGATTGTATTTAAAACCAAACAACATTGCTTCTAAGTCCCAAGAAACATACATTACCTCTAAAATGACAGTTTTACTAATCATAAGGAGAAGTAAACTTCTATTTTAGAATTTGATTCTATCTCTGTGAATCTTCCTTTTATTATTTTTTATCACATTCCTTTTCCAATCTACCTCTAGATTGTATTGCTTCATCCATGGCATTCTTACGATGACATCATATGGAGCTAATCTAATTAATCTCCATTCAATCTCTTCCTTGTATCCACATATGATTAGTTATACATTTCGTGTTAATGTCTCTATTAGTTCAGTTTACATGTTTAACAACTTCACTTCCTCACTCGAGTTTTTCATCAAAGTCAATAATTTCATTGCAACATATTGTGACATAAAATTTTCTGTTGGTCCAAGATCGATTAGAATTCTAATCTTGTCTACTTTCATCATTCCATATGTGACAATCAATCTTGCTTGTTCTTACTCATCCCATGAGCTTCCAATCCTTGTCTTCTTCCACCTTTACATTTTCCTTGTTTGGTGTAATCAGTAAGGTCGCGAGTCAAGTTTATTTATGAACTTCGTTTCCCTACAAGATTTTGTCTTCATCTTCATATTCTCCTCCTTTCACATTGTTGAAAGGACAACATGAATCTTCATGCTTGTGATCCCCATCGAGTTGTACACAACTTGGCAATGTGATATATTCTTCCACATGCATAACATTGACAATTGTCATGAACTCCCATTACTTCTTGATTTGTCTTTCCATTATTTGTAGGAAGATCCATCAAATTTGGAATAAGTGATCAATGATTATATCCTTCATACCTGGATGGCGGTTATGATGGCGGTGCATATCTTTTTCTACGTCAAAGGTTTCCCAACTCCAGTGGTGTTGAGCCAAGTGGATCTTAAACATTGCTTGATGGTTCACTCTGTGTGATTCTATAAGCATCTTAAATCCATTAAACAATTGTGATTGTTTCATTAACTATGGATGAGTTGCTCAATATCATCTCCTTTTGCACACTCTCTTTCAAGCCTCATTTGAAGAGATCCAAGACTTTTGCTCCACTCATGTCCATAATGGATACTCGAAGATCACAAAATTCTTCAATATTTTCATGTATAACTCTTTTCTCCTTCAAATCCCACAACTTCATTCTTGCAATTTGAAGGATGTCCACCGCTTGAGATTTTTGGAGGATGCTCTCTTGCATCTCACTTCATGAAATGGAATCACCTCGTTTTGAAAGCATTTGTTCCCATGTAGTGTACCATGTAATAGCATTATCCATGAAATAAAATCACATGAATATTCATAACGTAAAATCAGAAACATGAAAATGTGAAAGATGTATATTCATTCTCATTATCCATCCCTCCAAAACTCCCAAGGCTATATTGGCCTTATAGGATTCCACCTTACATGACTTTTCTATACAAAATAAGAGATTGGCTTGATCTTCCATCTCTTGAAGTCGTCTTATATTTGACTTTTTGTTGTCAATAGAAGTTGTTTGCGGTTGGATTGGGTCTCTTGTATTGGAGTTTCCACTTCCATCTCACCAACCCTTTCTTTCTCTATCTTCTCATTCTCTAATGCATAGATCTTATCCTCCATGGGTTGTTGGTTTGTATGACTCTCTACAATAACTATTCTCAATTCTTTCATCTCTATCATGATTGAGTTCAAAATTTCTCTCATAACACTAGAGTCTACAACCATTCAAACTAATACTATTACAATAACAATCCAATCTCTCAAAATCACAAAAGATAGATGTGATCCTATAATAACTATGTAGTATTTTTCACTAGAATTCTTAACAATAAAACCACTCCATATTTTATTTTTTTGATAAATTATTCAAATTTCTGCATACGTATTAACACTCTCCATAGCCAAAAATTTGAAGTATCATTGGTATTGATGACGCCATCACTCAAGTCATAAAATCTAAATTCCAATTAGCCACAAGGTACAATCTTTCTCCATGAATCAAATATGAATGTTGAACAAGGTGAAAAATAAAAAGTTTGGTACATGGTTTCCCTCTAGCACATCCATATCTGCAATTCATAATTTTGTCATGTAGATCAATGACCTCTGTTAATCTCTATATAACTCTCAAGAAGTCAAAACTATCATCAACATCTTGCTATTCCAAGAGGGATAAGCCACGCTCAAAGAAATAACAAGTTAGTTTTAATATCATTGTAACATTATGGAATTGAGGCAAACCACTTGAATAGCTCAAGAACTTTAAACTTGAAAGATAATATCAATGGTTTCTCTTTTTCCATATAAAGTAATCCAAAATATACTATATGGATAAACTCCCACAACCACCATCCATCCAACTCATTGTGGATCAATGATATGGCAAACATCACTTTTGAATACATGGATTATTGATGTATAACTCCAACTAGCACCCTAACAAACACATTAGAAACACAACCACATGGATTATAGACATGTTATCTTTAAATAATCCACTAATATTCAACTCAAGACTATATATCTCTATCTTGCATAACCTCTACTTTAGTTCTCACTAATTAAACATGATTACATATATGATGAATGTGATACTTACATCATGGATAAATAGTCATCTAAAAGCATGTGCTAAAGCAACAAGTACAAAGATAGTTAAAAAGAAACAAAGAGAAGTTGAGAAAGATGAAAATTGTATAAGGATGTCTACATATGATGTGGTTTATAAAGAAATGATAGCGTCATAAGATCTCAAGATATTCAAATGAAACTCAAATGGATTCAACATTTTTTTAGAAGGTAAACACATTTGATCAATGTCAAAAAATATGGTCCAATTGATCCAATCATAGTCTTTGTGCATCTTTTCTACGTGGGTCTTTAACTCTAACGAGGTAAAGAGACGATGACACACCGGACCTAGTGTATCACACACCGCTTTAGGCAGTCCCATGAGGAGAAATGAAACTATAACTAGCACAAATAGAACAATAAGAATACATGACATTCCATCATGTATCTACTCTTGTACCACTTGCAAAATCACAACCCCTTGACACCCCACCGCACATAGGGAAATGCTAACTATTAAAAACCCTAAAAACCCTAAAAACACTCATAATTTTCTATTCCAATCTTCATAATTTTCCAACTAGATCCCAATAGTTCAAAGTAAAGAAGATATTGGAACAAAACCCTTCCAATATATACTCTTTGAGAAATATATATTTGAGAAAACCCAAAAATTAAGAAATTCACTAATATTTTCTATACAAATCTACTTGGTGTTAAATTTAGGAACCAATGGAAACTAAGTGGAAAAAGAATAGAATTATCTATTCACTCTCAAAGCACAATTATACAATATGTGAAGAACTAATCACCTCCTCGTAACTTACTCTACTCTCTCCCTTTAGCTCCCGCCATCGTTCTCCAAAATCTATTTTTGAATAGGGGTGATGAAGAGAACAAGATAGTGTAGGGGTGTCCCCATGGAAAGTATGGACTATTACAAGATCATTGGGAGAATCTAGGAGACCAAATTTATCAAAATCTATTATGAATAGATTCAGACGTGACAAAGCGACCTAAAAGGATGTTGGGTACCCACATGGAAAGGATATATGAGCAAACATGAGCATTATAGTTTGAAATGATCAATAGTAGTTATGACTTGAAATAACGGCCAAGTAAAATAACAAAAGGGATTGGGCCTAGCCCCATGTTACCGGTTTGGTTCCATCCTTGTACGCTTTGATGCGGTATTCCCATCCCTTTTGTTATTATACTTTGTCCCCTGATACCCAGGGTTTCATTAAAAAAAAAAAGATGGAAGACCCCATCAATAGTAGTTATGACTGGAGTGAGGCAACCTGTAGTGATAGCCATGATTGGTCATGATTATCCGACAACTTACAACATTCATCTCCCGTATGTGTGCCTGTACTCATACGTCCATAATGCAAACAGGCAAAGAGTCAGGAAAGCTCTGAGCACATGGAGTGGACGTAGTACTTTGGATCCTCTGATCCTCAAGGCATGAGTTGTCAGTCACTAGAGGAAGCGGAGGCACGCATTTTCGAAACTGGTACGGGAAGGGCGATGAGGACCTGCTCCGCGATAGACCCATAAAAATGGGTCGAGGGGTATGTGGGAGGAAACGAAAATGATGTTCGTTCGGACACATTGTGCATTTGAATTAAGGCGGGCATTTTTCATCTGCTGAAAGGGGACATTCCGTTCACAAACTGCGTAATCGTGCGGTAATTACGAATCCAAATTGCCTGATTTTTTTCTCTGTGCTTTCATTCGCTCTGGCATAAAATTGTCGAGAGGGAACTGCGAAAAGAAATCTCCGTGCTCGGATGCGGGCTTCCGTCTTGTTTGCCCATGTAGTAGAGTCTCACTGATGAATCTAAGGTGCAGGATTCATGAAGAATTCAACGCTGATGAATTTGATGTTTCCTGGGGTTTTGAGGGTTTTGGGAGCTGGAATTGAGATTGGCGATCGTGGGCTAAACCCGTTATGCTTGCTGGGCCAGGGTGTACTCGCTCGCTGCAAGCAAGTTCCATGGCCTTGGTTCTGCCCATCTCTCCCGGCCTTCTTACGGTTCCATTTAATGGACGAGAAGAGTCCATTGCAACCTGCTCCTCTAGGCGAGTCATGAATCTCTCAGCTTCTACTTCATGCAGTTGGACATTGAGGTCAAAATTTCTGTGCAGTCCAATTGAGGTGAGAAAATTCGTGGTGGGAAAGGACAGAGAACGGTGCAGAGTTTCAAACTCGCTCGCCGGAGAGCGGCAAGGAAGCACAGGTTTTCGTGAACTGAGTTTGGACTCTGGACTCTCTACAGTTGATCGGCAGTCCTCAACTTTGCCTGAGGGAGCGACCCCTCAAGATGCAGAGTACATGAGGATGGCAGTGGAGCTTGCTCGGAAAGCAGTTGGGCACACTTCACCCAATCCGATGGTGGGTTGTGTAATTGTCAAGGATGGCCAGATCATAGGTCGCGGCTTCCATCCCAAAGCTGGAGAACCACATGCCGAGGTGCTTATCTCTCACATTGTGTGTGGATTGATTTTGATGTAATCAACACAAGTCCTGACCTGCTGAATTCCTGGGAAGCAGGGACAGCAACTTTGGCTAGTTTGAAAGTCGGGATGCTTGTAACTCGAGTCAGATGCCAGTAGCATTAGCAATGTGATTTTTCAACTTCTCAACAAAGATGTCAATCAAGCCACGAAGTTACCGCAGACAATTCTAGAGATTACACACCCAGGAAGGTTGGAAATTGATTTGTTGGTCTGATATGATATGATATCGGATCAATGCACCATAAATTTTATGCCGATAATTGCTCTGTCATACTGTAGGTCTTCGCTTTGAGGGAGGCTGGGAAAAACGCTCACGGAGCAACGGCTTATGTTAGTCTAGAGCCATGTAATCATACTGGACGTACGCCGCCATGTAGTCAGGCTCTAGTTCGTGCACGAGTTGGTCGAGTGGTGGTGGGCACGGTGGATCCCAACCCGTTGGTAGGTGGGAAGGGCGTGCAAACTCTGCAGCAGGCAGGCATCAAGGTTGTGGTTGGAGTTGAGGAGGCCCTTTGTCAGGCCTCTGCCGAAACCTTCTTCCATAGGATTGTCACCAAGAAACCATTTGTAAGTTTGAGGTACGTTATCCAACTGCACAACTCACACATTATGAAGTAAATGGTATTATGAAAATACCAGTTATAGGTCGTTATTTTATATATTTGGGAAGTGGAAATGTACGTGCTTCGAATTGCCTGGTGGACATGCCTTTTCGGGCATCTCTGAATCTTGATATGTGCAAGATACCCTTTCTGTAACTCTGGAGTCAGTTTAGGGTTACAGAGAGGAACAGACTAGTCTCTTGCTTGTGAGCTTCTCAACATTAGTCTCACATGCTGAAGCCGATCATGCAGGTACACTATCTCAATGGATGGAGCAGTTCTGCGCAGTCAAGATAAGACAGCAGCAGAGGCAGGAAGTCATTACAGCATTTTGCTTCAAGAAAACGATGCGGTCATTGTAACAGACAAGTGTATACTCGGGAATCCAACATTGCTTTCTTCTGAAGCGGGAGCAAAACAACCTCTTAGAGTAGTTGTAGCAAAGTCTTTAGGCCTGCCTTTAGATTCTCACGTCTTCGATACCTCCTCGGCCCCCACACTCGTTATTACAGATGGGGATGCAATCGCAATTGACCTGCAATCCAACAGCAAGCAGAGTGCGGAGTCGATGGAGTCCATTCTCAGGTCTAGGGGTGTAGATGTGGTGGCCATGAATGAGGTGAATTTGGATGCTGTGCTAGACTTGCTCTGTCAAAAGGGATTCAACTCCGTTCTTCTAGATTCCACTGTCTGTAACATAGAGAATTACTTAGGCCCATTAGCACTCTCTGAGCAGGGCCCTCAAAAGGTGGTGGCAGTCATATCACCAGTTCTTGTAGGAAATAGAACAGATGGACCTGGGTTTCAGTTGGAAGACTACAAATTGAAGCTGGAGCGCGTCACTACGAAGACATGTGGGGGAGATGTGATCGTGGAGGGCTACGTGTCAAAGCGGCCTGTTACATAGAAGGCAGTTTCCACAGCGGCTTCGGCCAAAGGTGCTCCTTGTGGCGGGTTTATTATGTATATGGCCAAGTGAAAGCTTCACTTAGTGGACTTTGGAAAGTCAACCCGTGCCTTTTCGATCAATAAGGATCTTGTAAGGAAAATATTTTGTAAATGTAGGATCATGAATCCTTTTATTGGAATTGATTATAAAAAGAATAAGTTGACACATTTTCATTCCATTGGACTTGGATATGCATAGAGTGTATATTATTAATCAAGAGTGAGTAACCTTTATCATTATCATTTTCACTAGGTAGTGTATTTATAGTCTTATAAGGTGTTATAGACTCTTAGATTGAGATGAAGACTGTTTTAATAGGTGATGCTCCTTTCATGCTCATGGATACCATCCATGCTCATAATTTGCATGCAAGGACATCAGAGTCACAATTGGAAATAACGATTTGTCTCTTTCCATTTCTTTTGGACCTCGGCTCACAATGGTTTTTTATTATTCTTTGTGTCTTCCTTATTCATTTTAAAAAAGTATGGATAAACAATATTTTTTTTAAATGAATGTAGTTTTACACACCTCTCCAGTAAACCTTAGAGAGGTGTGTAACGATTCAAAAGCATAAGTGAAGTAGATGTGTTGCAAGTACTTAGCAAAAAAAATTTTCTTACATAGAATGAGTGTAGTTTAAAATGAGTTGTATTTGACAATAAACGTGCAAGCCATAAATCATATCTTAATGATATGAACCATGTTATACATATATACTAATGTACTATGTACATAGTCATGTGCATCATAATGCTAAAAAATATCATTAATCATACTTATAATGCAAATATTATCCAAAGAGTAAACTCACAAATACAATGTTACAATCATTTGTTTAAATTTTTTTTTAAAACAGACAAATATTTTAATAATACCATTGGTCATCCAATATTCTCATAATAGATGTCTAAATTTCACCAATAATTGAAATATAATATAATTGATTACAAATTATTATTTCTATAGGAAGAGTATAATTGTAAGATTTAATCAAGTAATAAATAAATATAAATCTAAATATAATTGGTTATGTAAAAATCATATGTATGAAACAAATATAATACAATACAATTATTAATAGTACAAAAAAATTCACTTATAATCCAATATACAATAATATATGTATTCATGTGTTTTTTATGTAAACTAGTTTTCACAATAAGGAATGAGAATACATATAATCATGATCATATTTGTAAATTGTAGCTTTATTCATTATTTTGCTTGAATTAAATAATAATGAAGTTAAAAAAATAATTTCATTTGAGTGTGCAATTACATATAATAATATAAATTTTACATTCGATGGAAATCCACTTGTAATTATGATAAAAAATAATCTATTCTTTTATTGTAAGATTACAATGAATGGAAAATTATACGAATCAATCTGAAATTTTTTTATATCTTCAAGTCAAATTATAATGTCATGGGAAATTTCCTTGAGGCCATGTACTCCAAGTAATCAAGTGCTCATCCACCGTTATAATTATAGTTGATTGATGCACCATGTTAACTTATTATTTTAGGCATGTAAAATATTTTTTTTGAATTTTTTTGAATAATAAAATACAGATTTTCATTACAATAAAATAAAAAATTTTTCTTATAAAAATATGACTAAGTGAAATGATGAAATCATTTAAAATCAAGGAGAAATTTATAAAAAATTTACATGTTTTAAATTTTCTTGAATTTTAATTTAAAAAAATAAAATTAATGAATGAATGCATAATTTTGAAAGATATTTTTTAAATTAAATTTACTCTATCATTATACGTATTATCATATTACGTATTTTTATTTATTTATTTATTATTAATATTATTGATAATTCAATCAATATATTATTGTCACAAAATTTTAACTTTTATTTTGAGTATGTGTGATTATTACAATAAAAATTGGATTTATTGAATGAAAAAATTATAAATCTTATTAATATCTTTCACATATAAAAAAAATGTAATCTAAAAATTAGTATTTAAAAAAAATTATCATGTGTTATTTTAAACACATGGTAGAGTTTTGAAAAGTAGTAGAAGTAGGGCTCAAGGGGTAGAGTTTGAATTATGGTTCCTTGGGGTATAGTTTTTCAAGTTGAGATTTTGAGAGTGTGACTATGGTGGATAGTAACTAGTACGAGAACCTCAAGTCTTTGGAGCACAAAGTGGATTTGGTTCAACTAGAATCTCTCTTTTATGCTATGGTTATGAGCAGAGTGTGCTCGTGGACATTTTGAAAGTAAAAAAAAATTACTTTGAAAACTCAAATTGGACAATGTGGTGATAATTGTGAGTTCTTGGAGCACTAAAGATGTTTTGACGAGTTTTGATCTATGGTAGCTTCGATCTTTTTGTTGTAGAGTGTGCAAGGTGTTGATGGAGTGAAGATCGTGATGACAATCTAGAAATATAATCAATTCAAAGTTGATATGATCAATTTCAAATTTTTATATTTTTTGTTTTAATGTTTAAATCCGAATTGAAAATTTTAAAGGACGTAAGTGCTGCTGAAAACTGATGAAGTGGATCATGCTCATAGTTACCTTGGGGCTTAAAATCAAGATTGTCTGAAAAAGATTTTGGACAAAAGTGCCGGAAGTTTAAAATTTGATATTTCAAAGTTTTTGGGTTGAAAATAGGATCGGAAGGCTATAGGATTATCATATAGTATCCATTTGAATCTGGAATTGGTGGGGTCATAGAAGTTGTAAAATATCTTGCAAATGTGTAGCGATGCCATGCACAAGGCTGAAAATGTCTAAATGATGAAATTTTGACGTTTAGGTGTTTGAAATTAGAGTCAAAGATTTTCAAAATCGGTCAAAAGTTTCAAACTATGTTAGTTTAGGCAGGAAATTGAAAAAGGCTGATTAAAGACAATATCTCATAAGTATAGAGAGCCAAATGACTTCAAAATTAAATTTTACTGTTTTTAAATGTCCACCTAAAACTATGTCAGTCGGACTAGGGTTGGTTTGACCCATTTGATGGATGTCTTTGAGATGAAGTATTGTTATTTATATTTCTTGTGATTGATATACCTCCATATTGGCTTCATGTTTGTGCATCACATTTGTTTGTGTTGGTGCTTTGTTGTTTGAAGTGTTAGCACTCATGCTTGCTGCCGATAGTGAGATTGGATTTGCGGATCACTCAGACTATCCATGTTTCTCCTCAGTGAGATATGATTTGCTGACGTGTTGACAAGATGAGTGTTTGTGGTGATGGCAGGTTTCAAGTTGCATGTGTGTTAGCACCTTGTGGTGCCTCATATACCTACTGTTGTAGTTTCTAGTTCTAGTTGGGGATTGTTGTTGTATGGTTACGGAGGTGATACGTTGGTGTCACAATGGAGTTCTCTGGAGGTTCTGAAGGAGAGAATGCTCAGGTTAGCAGTGGGTGTATCCGTAACAAAATGCGGTACCAACCTTGGCCTTTGAGGTTCACTGAAGATTTTGATTTGGTGTTAGAGAGTGAAGGAGTTGAGCTTGGTGATATCTTGGAGTGTGTCACCACACTGTTGTTATGGAACATGGACGATATCTATGGAGCCACCAAGGGTGCCGGACTATATTCGGTACAGTTGGTATCATTGTGTTGGATGACTTCATTGAGGAGTTTGATTCATGGTTTGATTTATAATGTATGTGCAACTCTACTTGTTTAGTTTGTTTATGGCTTGGAAGGGATTATTCCAGCATTTGGGGGGTTCGCCAAAGGATGATTATCATGAGGTCCGGTGTTAACACCATGAGGAGATTGAATTATGGAGATAATACTGATTGTCAAACTACATCCCTATCACTTCGAGTATAGTGTTTGATGATGCGAGTTCATCCTATGTACCTACTTGGTACTGATGATACGGTTGAAGCTAGTTGAGTCGAAAAGAGTTCATATGTCCCAACCTTTAATCATATTCTAGAGTTCTTTGCATTGTTGAAGAGAGACTACTAGGAGGTGAGGAATGACAAGCTATGAGGCTTGCAAAAGGTCCAACGGAAGACTAATGAGAGTCTTTGAGAGGCGTATACTAGAATGTTGATTAGTGTTATCCATGTGGTGATAAAGTCACATGATGTCCAATATTGGTATGGGATATTGAACAGGGAGTTGAGACGTAGAATGAGAGATGTCACCTCACTACATGAGACATCTCCTACATTTGCCATTCTGTTTTGTCTTGCTGGATGTATTGAGCTCGACATGCAGGAGGAGAGAGTGATGATTACTAGGTTTAACAAGGATTCATCAACTTCATCAACTCCTTTATGTTGCTATTCTACAACACAAACCCGGAGTGGTTATAATAGACATGTGGGACAGTCTCGACCATTTGGACTTAGTTGTGAAGGTTTCGGATCGAGACTATTGACATCCTTTTCAGTCAATCAGTCATCCTTTTCAACGATCAGTTGCTCGGATGATGCGTTGGACACGTGGTGGACCACATCACAAGAAGGATTGACTTCAAGATCAAAGGGTGTATCATGTTGCATTGTCATAGACATGGTCACATGATTGATCGATGTTTTGATCTCCATCCAGAATTATGATCAGCGAGAGTTGTCATGTTAGTCCTTGGAAAAGGACGAGGAGTTCAAGATGGTAGGGGTGGTGGTAGAGGACCAATCCCTAGTCAAATGTTAGCCCATGAGGCTACTCATGAGATGAACATGATATCTCGACTTAACTAGTTGGAGCAAAAGATAACAAGTATGGCTATATCTCAGCAAATGTTAGATTCTAGAGCTATTGCCTCTACATCATATGATGGAGATGTTATAGAGTATATGTGCGCAACGACACAACCATGTGCAGTTGTTGTGACTCTTAATGCAACACAGACTATTGAGTCTAGAGGAGCATACATGAAATTGAATCCACAAAGAGGAAAGGTATGCCGACAAGTTAGACTTTCTCAATTATTCACATTCTCTGAGGAAATGATACCTCATTCATGGCTCCTAGACGACCTAATCTAGAGAGGAGGGTGCAAGCCAATGTTGATGTACTTGGAGATGAAGCAAGTAGAGCCCAACCATCAACATCATCTAAGTTAGCATCCAATGCAATATTGGGGATGGCAAAGACTCTTGTTCATTCTTTTGTTTTCTCAGTCAAGGATTTATTGCCGTTGGGGGTGTCATCATCCCATGTATTACGATTGACAACCACACTTTACGAAAGCAAAGTGTATGTGTTGATTGCTTATCGTATTGACAACACTAGTAGTGTTGATCTTGTGATTATGACAACTACTAGTGGAACTTGGCAAGCTACTGCCGTTCGAATGATGGAGTTACAAGGAAGGCCGACATACATACAAGGGTGTCACCAAGTCTAGTGATGTTGGATAACAAGAATAGTGACTTCTGTTTGGTCGAAACTTCATGAAAGGTTTATCAACCTCAATGCAGTTTGATGGATTCTATTGCACA
The DNA here is from genome assembly GCA_014180765.2 of Marchantia paleacea. Lineage (NCBI taxonomy): Eukaryota > Viridiplantae > Streptophyta > Marchantiopsida > Marchantiales > Marchantiaceae > Marchantia > Marchantia paleacea. The sequence continues at coordinate 1,477,026 of MUAA02000049.1, forward strand.
ACCCCTTATGTTGGATAAGGATGCACTCCTTGATCTTGATTTGCGAAAGATTGATGTGGAGAGATGTTTATTTCAAATTCAAACATCTCTTCGAGGTTATAATGATGCACCAACATCATACATCACCCTAATGGAGTTGACTTTGCAAGTGCAATCAAATCATGTCATTAATAGCTATACAACGCAAGCACGTGATATAGTTACACTTGCAAAGTTCTATGACGTATTGATGGATACGGCAGTGTTATATCCGATGGGATTTAGCAATGATTATTGGGAGGAGACATCCTCTTATCAGCTACGTTGATAATCTGGTGAGGGCTGAGTGAGTCTATTATTGTTATGGTTTATTACTGGTTCTAGCCCTTTACTAAGTGCAGGTTTGGCATATGTTGCGGCCTTCACAACTTAAGTTACTTGGCTTGGTGATTTGTTGGAGGAAACATGAATGCACATGAAAATACTTATTCAAAGGAGTTATTATCATGCCAAGTCTTAGTGGAGTAGTGTCATCCGCTCAGGATGAATCACTAGGTACCAACAACTACAACAGATGGCAGATCAATTGATACATCAGACTTGAAGTGAGTATTTTGCTCCGGAGATGGAGGAGACAAAGGAAGTTATTGTCACTTCCACTATGTTGTCACCTTTAGATACAACACATATTGCTTGGTAGTATTCAAAGTAAGGTATATGTATGATGGATCTGTTTGGAGATATCAACACAGATTTGGCTATTGTGTTGCACTCTTGCATACAAGTACGTCTATACTTGTATGTGAAGCGAAATGAGATTACAAGACGTGTTTCATTACACCATGTGGTACAATTGGTGTGATGATATCTAGATATTCTACCATTTTTGACGGTTCAAGGAAATCAACCGGCGTTGCCTTCAGATTTTTTGTTGCTTGTGGCGCAAGACCTTACTCGGCATGACATCATACATTTGGTTATTGCTAGATGATCATGTCAAGGACACACGGTTTGGTAATGATCATGGGCTATATGATTCACGTTATGACATGTTTTGGAAGATGTTACATGTGTTACGATCTTCTTAATCAAAGCAGACCTATTCGCTGACATACATTTTGGAGAATGTTCCTTTGTTAAGTGATCCATGTGCCGAGTGATGATGAGTGCACATCAAGTGAGATCATGGATTGGATTTATACCTACATTGTCGGAGATCTCATGACATCAAGTGTTGGGTTAGGCTATGAACCTAAACTATTTGACATGGATTGTGAGCCTTAGATTGGTTGAGTATAGACGCATGCGGTCCACATGTGTGACTGCAAGACCATTAGTAAGCTCTTTGCCTACTGAGACGGTGGAGACAAAAGCTGGGGGCAAGAAGTGCCTCCAGATCTCATTCTTGGTCTTATGAGGATGTTAAAGAAGGAGAGGTAAAGTCTTCTTTGAGTATGGTTGAAGTATTTTGCGAGGAGCAAGCGATGATTATCACTACAGACCTTTATGATGCAACTCAAGATGTTATAGCTAGAGCGGCTTGAGTGGTTCACAATGAGCTAATGAAGTATGGTATGAGAAAAGCTTTCTGCTCAAGAGTTTATTATTTATCAAACATATACTACGTCTTTTATCTCTAGTGTTGATGGAGAGGAGATTTGGGATATTGAGATTGGTCCCAAAGTGCTAGGAGGAGAAAGAAACATGGTGTGGAGATTTTTGAAGAGTTTTAGAAATTGTTTTGCCTTTAGTATGAAGGATTTAGGATGTTTGAAGGGACTTGGTATATGGATTGATTTGACAATTGATGCACTAGTCTTCCGTTGTTCCTATCGATATAGCGATGTGAAAAGAAATATGATCCAAAGTAGGTGTCAAAACCTTCTTGAGGCTGGATTAGCGGAGATATCATATGGAGAGTATGCCTCTACTGTGGTGATGTTAGTCAAGAAGGATATACATGTCAATTAAACAGATAGACACATGTGTGGTGACTACCGATCTATCAACCAACAAACAAAATCCGATGGATATGCTATGCCAACAAATGAGGAGATCTTTGATGCCATTAGACATGTAAAGGATTTTTAGTTTATTGGATTTACAAGGAGTATATCATCAATTGCAGATTCAAGATGAAAATAAACCAAGACAACCTTTTGGTCAAGTGATTCGCATGATAAGTATGTGTTGTATCATTGGAAGTTTTTACCATTGGGGTTGAAGAATGTATATGCTGAGTTTCAAAGAGTGATGGATCGGATCTTAGTTGGACTTGAATATGCCGGAGCCTACATTGATGATATTCTAGTATATAGTGCTATAGTGGTGGAGCATGAGAGATATTTGCAAGAGATATTTGTCTTAGTATTGCCGTATCTCCCTTATAAAAAGGACCGATTGATTGGTCATGGCCTCTAGTTGATCCTGGAAAGTGTAAGTTCTTTCATAAGTAGGTAGAGTACTTAGATCATACCATATACCCAGGAGGATTGGGAGTTCAACAAACCAAGGTGGAGGCAATTTTGCGTATTCAATAACCCTTAGATGTGAATAAGGTGAGAGCCTTCCTTGGACTTGTAAACTTTTATCGGCGATATGTGCGACAATTTAGCACTATTGACAAAGACTTGACAAAGCTGACTAAGCTAGATCAAGAGTGATGTTGGAGAGTTGAATATGAGAGAGCTTTTATTGAGCTCAAGGTAAGGTTTACATTTGTCCCTATTTTGAGGAGACTAGTGAGAGGTCGTCCCTTTCAAATATATATTAATTGGAGTCAGCTGAAGTCTTGGATTTGGACAACCCTAACGTTCCTACGATGTATTGATGGGTGCGGCAGTGTTACATCTGAAGGGGTTTAGCATTGATTATTGGGAGGAGATAGCCTCTAATCGGCCAAGTTGACAATCTGGCATGGGCCGAGTGAGTCGATTACCTGTACGATTCATTATCTATTATAGGCCTTTATCAAGTGGAGGTTTGGCGTATGTTGCAGCCTTCAGTACTTGTGTTACTTGGCCTGGTGATTTATTGGAGAGCAACATGGATGCACATGATAGTGCTTGTCTAGAGGATGTGGCTATTGTTAGGAGTTAACTCAGGTTTTGAGTAACTCTAGTTAGTTTGACTATATTTAGTTAGACTAGGGCTAAGGCTAATACTACTATATAAGAGGGCTAGCAGAAGCTCTCTGTGACACAATCAAGGTATTTAGTAAAGTGACTCTATGTGTTCCGTGGACGTAACCTCAATGAGGTGAACCACGTGTCGTCTCTAATTTGGACAAAAAGTCAGCGTTGGTATGTTGTGTTCCTTTCTTCGTCTGCACCATGTAGGAAAACTCATGTAATAATAACATCCACAGTGCCAACCTACCTGACAAATCCGCTTTCTATACCAAATACTTCAAGGGATAATGATCAACATGGTACACAAACTCATATCCCAATAAGTAATGGCGGAATTTTCGGACCGCGTAGATCATACCTAGTGCTTCTCATTCCGTCGTGGAATAGTTTTGTTCTGCAGCAATAAGCATGCAACTAGCAAAATAGATTGGATGATCTCTCCCTTGTGCGTCCTTTTGATCCAGAACTACACCGATGGTAATGAATGACGTGTTCACATCGATATAGAACACCGCTTTCCAATTCGGCGGCACCAGCGTAGGTGTTTTAACCAATTCCTATTTCATTTGGTGAAAGATGGTATGATGCGTATCCGTCCAGATGAAGTAAGTTTCCTTCTTCAGCAGCCCGGTCAACGGGGCGGCAATAGTTGCATAATTCTTTACGTATCGATGGTAATAACCTTTGTGGCCCAAGAAGGCCCGAAGTTCACGGATATTCCTAGGAGGTTCTAAAGAGTGAATCACTCTAATCTTATCTACATCTACTTCTAATCCTCAAGCTGAAACCCGATGCCCGAGCAATATGCCTTCGATCATCATGAAGTAACACTTCTCCGGATGTAATGCTAGCTGACTATTCTTGCACTTCTGGAAAGTCTGCTGCAAGTGGTATAAGTGCTCGCCCTTGGACCTGAATACACAAAAATCATCTATAAAAATCTCAAAAAAATTTCTCAGGTAATCCTGGAAGATATGAGTCATCATCCATTGGAAAGTTGCAGAAGCATTACACAGTCCAAACGGCATTTTATGGTATGCGTAGGTTCCCCATTTTGTAGTTAAGGTGGTCTTATCCTTATCTTCCTCTTGTATAGACACCTGATTATAATCAGAAAATCCATCGAGGAAGCTACAGCATTCGTGACCTGCTACATGATCCAGAATTGCATCTGCAAATAGTAGTGGATGATGATCTTTCTTGGTAGCTGCGTTCAGCTCCCAAAAATCCTGACACATCCGAATCTTCCCACTATTTTTCTTAGGTACAATGACAATTGGGTGAACCCATTCACTACTCAACACGGGGTAAATAATGCCTGCTTGTAGATATTTATCAATTTCATCCTTAACTAGTAAAGAGTATTTTGGATTTAATCAATATTGCCTCCGTCTTACTGGGACTGTTCTACTAGATCTATCTGATGCTCTCCTCATTTATGGGGTATCCCCTGCATATCTTCAATTTTCGAGGCAAAAACATCCTCAAAGCTACTCAAGAGACGAAGTAAAGGTCGTAATTCTTATAAAGTCATCTCTTTATTCACTTTCAAATGGCGTTTAGGTGTCACCACTATCTCCCTCCACTCTCCTGGTCCTACTACCCCGTCAGTGTGGCTAGCTTCACTCCTCCCCATACTGGCATGTAATTGCTATTCTTCCTTTGAAGGCATTTCTTCGTCCACTTCGTAGCATTCCAAGTAGTGCACCTGATCTTTGGACGAATATTCCAAATCGGAGCTCTCTTCACTCGGATCAGTTATCCCTGATTCGAGTGAAGTTTCTCCTTGATACTTAGGATGACCCCACGTGATGGTCACCTTCCTTGCCGTAAGGACCTCCGGATCAAAGAAGGACATGGTCTTCTTCTTCCAGTCGGTGACCACCTTGGCACTATACAGCCATGGTCTCACTATGATGAACTTGTACCCGCTTTCTTCCTGGGGCTTCAAAATAATATACGAGAGGGTCGTCACTCCCCGCAATATCCCGACTGACTTTTTGCGAGATTAGTTGGCCAGCCTCAGTATCCGTGGGGTGTCTTTGTACTTTTTGTATCCCAAGGCCACCGCAGTGTCCTCGGTCATGATGTTCATCCCAGAGCCTGAGTCAATAGGCACCGCCTTCAAAATGCACCCCACAATTTCAATCTCCACTTCCGGAGCTCCCAAATCCTCCTGCTCCACCAAATAGACAGTGGGTAATTTTCCCACCCTTAATGTCTGCGGCCGGCTTGACTTCAAAGCCTGAATCAGTAGCTTCTTATAGACCTTATTGTCTTCCACAAGCTGCTTCATGGAGATGTTGGCCTTCATCTCCGCCAAGTCTGCTACGGGGTCATAATAACCCGGTGAGGCGGGCTTACGTTTCACCTTCCCAGGCGCTACCATCTGGCCCCTACTCTCATGTTTCGTCACCGGCGCCAACTCCGTGATATACTCATGTACCTCGGTCCGAATATCAACTGGGAATTCGGGGGACTTTGAATTTCCTTCCTCCACCTTCGTTATCGGTTTAAGGATAGTTTTCATTGCTTTTCCCCTCCTCTCCTTTTGCTTGTGCTCCGCGAGTTTCTCATGTTCCTTCTCCGCCAAAGCACTTATCTTCGCGCCACAAGTTGTTACCCGAAGTACATCTAATGCCTCTTCCGGCCACCTTGTCTCTTGGCCGTAGTCTCTCCCTTCGGGTTGCACCAAGTGTACCTCGACTTCCTTCTTAGGGGGAGTAACGAAGCGAACGCCCTCTGCTTGATATTGCTCACTATCCACCCGTTGTTGAGGAGGTTGATCACACTCTACATTGGTGTGATCAGGGCGCTGGCAATTGCTACACATGGGTTGATAAGTCATCCTTCGCCGGGGTTGTGGACACTGAGGTGACCAGTGCCCCATTGCTCCATAATTGTAGCATGCGTTCGGTTTAGGGGATGGCACCATAGGAGATGCCACATACATCCTCCGTTGTGGAATGCTAATGGCCATCTCCACCGGTGCATACCTCTAAATATGTACAGTTGGGATCTGGGAGGTACTCCATCCATCCTGGATCCCATATACCGGGCCATCGAGGGGGAATTTGTTTTGAGGATAATACCACACTGACACCCATTCCACGTTATGGGCAGCATAAGTCTAGTGCGACTGGTGCTCGACGTTAGAATGGCATAGTTTACTACAAATGGTGCACCGGACGTTCGCCCTCACCTGCATGGATGACTTTTGTCTCTCTTTATTATTTACCAAGTGCACTTTAAGCTCTTCCAAGCTCTTGGTGAGCTGATCCACGCGGGACTCAATCCCCTTCTTCTCCGGGTTCTTCATACGCCGGGACTGTTTCTTTGGCATCCGTTTCCATTCTTTGTCCGAAGAACTTGAATCTTCGACCGAAGTAGTGTCTCCTCACTTGTAGAGGGACTCCAGCGTCTTCGGCTCTTCAGGTGCTTTGCCTTTCTCCTCTTCTGAGGGGTCCGAGTCTCTTTCTTGGTCCGCCTATGAATATTTGATAACTCATAGGCCTCAGCCACTTGTATTGCTGCCTCCACCGTGCCTGGATCAGACCTCCTACAGAAAATCTCATGGTCAGGATCATACTCACCCAATCCCGACACATACCATTTGACCGTCATTGGTGTCGAATATGGTTTTGTGTTGGCCGTTGTTGAGGGCAAACGGTCCAACAAACTCAAAAACTGCTATGTGTATTCACGAAGTTTCTGGTATTTCTCCCGCCGTATTGCTCCTAGCGTCTGAAGTAACACCTTGTCATAGCCCATCTCTCAAAACCGGGCCAAAAACTGCTTCTTCAATCCTTCCCAAGTAGCCATCTCTTCTTTATAGTGCTCTTCATGATTATTCATCCAGACTAAAGCCACCTTCCTCAAGAGTCTGAGAAAAATTTGCCGATTGTCCACAAGATATCCTCCTTGTTGGCCATTGAAATGGCCTCAAAAGTTTTAATATACGAGTCTGCGTCGTCATCTTTCGATGTTCCTTTGAACTTTGGATATTGCGGATACTGCAGTTTCGTGATAGGCGCGGCCATTGTGCGAGGATACGTCAGCCTAGGCTCGTGTAAATTAAACTAACCTTCTAGATTAGTTTGGATTTGCACTAGGTCGCCTTCTTTGATTAGATGCGAGGCAGATTCATACTCCGTCCAAACATCTTCTAATTCTGGATCAGACGGTGCCTCGGCATGGGTGGTGTCAGAGGTATCGGTATCATTAGAATCCCTTGACAAGAAGATATTGGGCTCAGGTAGTGAGGCAAATGAAGCTTCCTCCCGCTCTGGTTCCTTGCATTACATTCATGCCTGACTCTCGTGCAAGTTCAATTTATCTCCCCACTGCAAAACCGCCTACCACACTTATTTGCCAATTTGGCGTCCGCTTCCGCCAATACCACTCGCCACTTATGATACAACTTCCAAAGGCAAAATTACCATATTTGATCCCCGGCAGCGGCGCCAAAAATAAGTTGTTTCCAACTTCCTTCTTTATGTAACAACAAGGTTGTACAAAAGATGGTCGAAGTTATAGTAAAATGAAGTTCGTTCCCATGAGATCAAAGGCTAACTTGCTTGTAGAAGTGAATTTTGAAGTTAACACGTCTTTCACTACTCTCGACAATTCAGGTCCGAAGAGGGTCACCGAATATACCACTTCTTCGTGCACACTTCGATGAAACACACACACCAAGCATCCACCAGAATCCAATTATACTTAAGGTTGAGGAACTTCTGTACTTTACTGATATGCATGTTGAGAAAGAGTATGTGTAGATTGAATCCGGCGGGAGCAATTCTGTTTCGGTTAGGGTAAAGTCGTAACTGTATCGTGGAGCAGTGGCGGGCGTAGAACCAGCAGAGTGACATGATGAAGAAGCGAGTGGCATTGCGAGCACATGAAGCTATTCGATTACCCCCTCCGCAGAAGATGGCGAGCGTAATTAGACCTCTGGTGCCGAAACCGGACTGGACGGTGGAAGAATTGAAGCGATTGAAACAATTGGGCGGAGCATTCCTAGCATGGCGATGGGACTATGTGTGTCGGGAGCTGTGTGAAGAAGTGAAGGCCAAGAAAGTTGCCAATCCGATTGGATGGAGAGGTTACCCCGATTCATGGGATGCGATTCTGTGGGCGGAAGCATTGGGCCGTGATTATGCGGTAGACAAGGATGGCATCGACTGGGAAGGGTCGGCATTGCATACAGGATTCGACTTTGATGAGTCCAAGTGGTTTGATCCTCGAGGAAGGAAGGGGACCAACGGGTTCAAGATTGATTTGATTAAAGATGATTTCCGACGGAAGATCATGTATACGTTGAATCAGGTTAGGGTGTGTTCTCAAAGGGCATAACATCTTTTGTAGGGTAATGCCCATGGCATTTGAGAACCTGACTATTGCTCAACATAGAGATATTTTGCATTAAGCTACCATATGAGGAGGTTGATATCAACCTTCAATTCACATATTTCATGTTGGTGATTACGTTAATTGCAGCAAAATGCATTAATCACATTGGATGTTATTGTTGGTCGTACAATTCTACAAGTATGTGAGGTTTTACCTTATGGAGTTTTTGTATTAGAGGGTCGTGATTTGGAAGGATAATTATGCGCCATTTCACCTTCCAAACATTGATAATACTATGATTCCAAGCCTGACAGTTGTGTGGTCATGCTTGAGATGTATGTTATGTGGATCAGTTGGTGGAGCAATTAGTATGTTGATTTGTGATTCTTGTTAAAGAGGATGACATATGTCATGTTTGACACCTCTCAATGCATTGCCTAGTGGACGATGGAGATGTCCTTGCTGAGATTAACATGCAAGCTGGTTTGATCATTACATGGTATGAATTGCAGACATGCGACTAAAGATGGGGCATTATAGCACCCTACCTCTTGATCTTAGTCCCATGAAGGGCATATCATGTTAATGAACTAGATGGCTATTTGGTGTTAGAGGGAACTAACCGCCAGTTAGGAGGATGATTGTGATACACTTGTGTTGGTGTATGACAATCTATGTATTGTGATGTTTGATAAGATAGTAATGTATTTTGTGATGTGATATGTATGTGCACGACAGTTGTCACAACTTATGTAACGGCATCCCTAGTTAGGTAGGTGAACGCATGCATGAGTAGATAAATAAGTTTGAGCCGATAGTGCAATTAATGTTGGAATTGCTTTTAAAGTCATAAGTGGCATTAGGAGACATAGGGCTCAAGGGGTAGAGTTCTAATTAGGGCTCCTTGAGATACAGTTTTTGAAATTGAGCCTTTGAGAATGTGGCTATGGTGGATAGTAGCTAGTGCAAAAATGTAGAGTCTTTGAAGCACAAAGTGGGTTTGACTTGAATGTAATCTCTCTTTTATGCTATGGTTATGAGCGAAGTGTCCTTTTGGACATTTTGAGAGTAGAAAAGATTATTGTGATACACTTGTGTTGGTGTATGATGATCTATGTATTGTAATATTTGATGTGACAATGATGTATGTTGTGATGCGATATGTATGTGCATGACAATGCGATAAATCTTTTTGTTATTTAGATGTCATAATTTTGATGGTGTTAGAAACAATTTTTATGTAAAATTTAAAAATTACTTAAAACCAACTAACATATGTTGAACTCATCACAAGTAAATCAAATCGTTGATTCTATACTTAACATGTATAAACTTCTCACATTTGTGAATAAGATCTATTTGACACCAACCAAGACTATGTATTGAATTTTTCTATGTTTTTAAATATTTTGATTTAATTAAAACATATGAAACTTTTCCGAGAGAACAAAAAGATTGTAGAGCAATTTTCTGTTAAATTAGGCAAAAGTTGTCAGTCCAATCATTGGATTTCATAATCTTCTTCCGCAGAAGTTTTACCGGTTGTAATGAACTCGAATGTGGAGTGCTAAGGAGAAGAAGAAGAGATTGTCAACTCACATGAGGTTCAAGAGGGTTTTTCTACAGCCAGACGCTCAGGCGTTCTCAGAGCAAAGAAATATCTATGCGACATAAGTGGTGAGCTCGACGTGAAATCTCTGAGATGGAGGAACTTTCATGAGTTCTCTTGTTGCGAGTTTATAATTTCATGAGTTTCGGTTTATGGTTGACTGTTCCAAGTTTAGAGTAAGGCGGTTTTATATATGGTCTCCACTCGAACCTCATGTGCTTGGAACATCTTAATAGTGGAGTAGAGCTCTCTAGAGTGAACCTCCACTATCTTGTCTTCATCGCCAAATCCAATCTCCATCATCTTCTTCAACGGATTTCCCAAACCAAACTCTTCATAAACTCATGATATATATTCACCTTCCTCAAGAAGCTTCAAATCTGCAAGGTTCTCTTCATATCTGTGCAGTTTGTTCTTCTCACATCTTTTCAAATCAACAACGTCCTTGTGTAGACTTACCATTTTAGACTCGCGTTATGTCAAACCTATAATTGGTTTGGGAGGATTAGATTACTATTGCGGACGTTGTGGTTATAGATACTACACATGAGAAAGTTTCGGAGGGAGTGATTACCGATCTGTCTAAATGGGCGACGAGTGAAGTGAGAATAACCAAGATCTCCAAGTATAAGGATATGCATAGAGAGTGTACTAGAGCCTACCATACTAGTTCATATAGTGTATCACTTCCTTTATAATATTGTGTATCCATTTAAGAATATCATTCTCCTTGCAATGCATGGGAGAGCAATCACTATGGGTGATTGATCTTGGGATGTTCAATAGTGCATATTTCCGAATGTGATGCTATTGGGGCCTAGCCCCATCCTACCCCCTTGGTTTCATCGCGTAAGACTTGAATGGGTCTCTCCATCCTTTCTGCTACACTACTGGGTTTTCTCCTACATAACTTCAAAGGGATTGTGGATTCGATTCATCCTTTTGTCACCGGCCTACGGCCCGAGAGCGCTCGCATCGACTGTGGTGGGTTGAGCCAATTCGATTGCGCAGGAGGAAGAGCCACAATGTCCTACAACGATTACGGCAGAGATTATGGAGGTGGAGGCAGAGGAGGCAGAGGAGGAGGAGGGGGAGGTGGTGGCAGGATGAATGAGGATGTGGGAGGTTATGAGCCCGACTACGATGACAGACCGGAGTTTCGAGATGGGTTCCGCGACCTTTCACCTCCTGAGCCTGGGCAGGATTTGGGCAATTATGTTCCCGATGTTGTTAAGACTTTTGTGGTTTATTTATACAGGCATATCAGAGAGAAAAATGTCTACGAGATTCATCAGATGTACGAGGGGTCGTTTCAGAAGCTCAGCGAGCGTATGTTCCAGAAAACGCCCTGGCCTGCTGTTGAGCTCATTGCCCCGTATGTGGAGAATGACCATGTTTTCTGTTTGCTGTATAAGGAGATGTGGTTCCGTCATGCCTATGCCCTCCTCAGCCCTAGTTTGGAGCAGAGGTGTGATTCTTGGGATAATTACTGCAATCTCTTCCAGGTTATCCTTCACGGCAACGTGAACATGCAGCTGCCTAATCAGTGGTTGTGGGATATGGTTGACGAGTTCATCTACCAGTTCCAGTCTTTCTGCCAGTACCGTGCCAAGCTCAAGTCCAAGGGCGATCAAGAGCTCGCTCTTTTGCGTCAGTGTGATGAGGTATCGGCCGAAACTCTTTTCTCGACAAAGTCGTCTTTTTCTAGTACACTGCCGTGTGATTTAACAAGGTACCTTATTCACGTCGGCATGACTCGCATCTAGGTCGTTCTATATCTTTGGTGCTGTGCTGGGTGATACTCTAGGAGTCAACAGGTTGATTTAGAGGACTTCCAGTACTCTGAGAGCATCTTAGGGTTTTATTCGTGATTTTGTTCCTGTTTCGGGTCTATGAGCCCCCACCGTGTTCGTCACCATATTCCTCTAAGTTCAGCTATTTCGATTATGACGTTTTCTATTAAGGCTGAGGTGCACTTCAAGGGGGATGGTTGCTCAGTTTTTCTGTTTACTACGAACTGCTAGTTCAACACCTGTTTGAGCTACCAGTGAGATTGGGCGAGCATATTAAGTGTTCCTTTCTGTAATGCACAATAAGCACTTCTTTCTTGTTTTTTCAGTCATCATGTGTCACTGTTTTAGAGTAGTTCAGATGAAACGTCGAAGATGGATATGACCACCTCTTTTATGAATAACAGCACAGCACGTTCGACATGATAACGAGAATTCTGAGCCCAGGCCATGTCTTATGCAGGTTTGGAACGTTTACGGTGTTCTAAATTACCTCCAAGCCTTGATCGACAAGTCCATGATAATCCAAATACTTGAAGAGGAGAAGGACGGCACGGTTACATTCACAGCCACAGATGGTTATGACTACCAGGGAGGAACCAATGTCCTGAAGGTGTTGGGTTATTTCAGTATTGTCGGGCTTCTCAGGGTTCATTGTTTGCTTGGTGATTATCATAGCGGTTTAAAGGCTTTGGTACCTATTGATATAAATGCCCCAGGGGTTTATAGCACTGTCATTGGATGCCACATCACAACAATTTATTACTTCGGGTTCGCGAACTTGATGTTAAGAAGGTAAAAACAATGTCCATAAATGAAAGTCATGCCGACTCTTCAAAAGTAATTTGCACAGAAGTCCAGAGAAATCTGGGATTCTCATATTTTTATGTTGCAAAGTCATATTTGTGTCAAAACTTCTGACGTAAAGCCGACGCTGTCACCGACGACGAATGTGTTATGACCTTCGTAACGTTCATCGTGATGTTGAAGCTTTGGGAGATGGGCACTTGAACGTCGAAACAAGTGTTTTACGGAGTCGAGAATATAATGAGGAGCATCTTATTCTCTCTAGGAAGATTTTAAGCCCCAAAAGACTTTGCTTGTCGACTTGTTCATTTGACTTCCACCCGACATCTACTTGATGACCAACTGAGTAGGATCGTTAGTGGTAGTCTGTATCGGGGAGTGACTAACGAAGATACGGTGACATGCGACAGGTATGTGGATGGAATCAGGGCATTTAACCAGGTTCTCCTGTACATTCTTAAGACCAAGCAGTATCATCAACGTTCCCCTCAGTATGACCAGATTCATAAGAAGAATGAGCAGATGTATGCTCTTCTTGCCATTTGCTTGTCTCTGTGCCCACATGGCAAGCTGATTGAAGAGAACGTGAACAACCAGCTCCGTGAAAAATATGCTGATAAGATGCTGCGGATGCAGAGGAGTGATGAAGCTGTGTTTGATGAACTTTTTTCGTATGCTTGCCCCAAGTTCATCACCCCTTCTCCGCCCAACTATGACGAACCGCTTGTAAATTACAACCAGGTACAACCCGGAGGACTTTCTTTATTTTGCTTCTTGTTCCGGACTGTCTTTTTTCCTGGAGGACCTCTCGCTTTTCGTAATTTCCCAAATCTTCTAGTGGATGACATTGTTAGATAGTTTTGAAACGTCGATAGTTCACTCCCTGCTCTAGCTTATTTTTCAGTTGTCTTTGTTTAAATCATCACCTTTTTCATATTATTCGATTATCTCGTTTAACGCTATCTACCGGTAAGTGGCCTCCTAAGATTACCTGGTTAGTTTGGAAGTGTGTTGTGTGTAGTTCAGTTTCTCTCTCTTATCTAGGATCCCTTCATAGATCGTTACCATCTTTAGGCTGTGACTCTAACTTACAAATGAGTAACGGTTTGTTTATCTTGCTTGATATTTTCCGTCAGTCTCTGTTTAAATGTTGTGTTCTATACCTTGATGCAAGTCGGTGCTGTCGGGTTGATTAAGAGGTGTTATTTTTCGCAGGACGCTTACAGACTTCAACTTAAATTGTTCTTGTCCGAGGTTCGTCAACAGCAGTTACTTTCAAGCATACGTAGTTTCTTGAAGCTGTACACGACTATATCTATTGCAAAGCTTGCATCTTTCATGGACATCGATGAGCCAGCCGTCAGGTGAGCTATATAAACATGGCGTTGTGATGCGAATACATGATCGTTTAGGAATGAGTTAGCCGTTGGGTACCTTTGGTTCTTGGTTCCTTGAAGCCAGAAGTACGCAATGTTTAAAGCTCAAAGCTTCGACATGAGGGGCTTATCTGTCTCTACGCCTCTGCTTACGTATAGACAGATAAGCGCCTCCTGTAGAGGTTTGGTTTGATCACTTTGAACACTTTGAATACCTTGTTTGAATGAGAAAGTCCTCAATATCTATTCTCTCGTGTACAGGATGGCGCTCCTTACCTACAAGCATAAGACGCACGTCATCGACACAGACGGCACCGTGTTGTCTAATGCTGATGTTGAGTTTTACATCGACGATGTATGTATCCAATATTCCCGTTTAATGGCACTTTGACCCAGTTCGTACTTTTATGCGTTACACACTCCTACAATAAATGTGTTGGCCGAGTATGGTGCTGAGTGTGTGTGATTGTCAGACGTAAACTAATTAGACCCTGATTTGCCCTCTTGTCAGGATATGGTTCACATTGCTGATACCAAAGTGACCAAGCGTTTTGGAGATTACTTTATTCGTCATATCATGAGGGTAAGTTCCCTATCTTCACTATTCCACGCCCGTTGGGCGTCTCTACACGCAGGTGCGGCCAGGGATAGTTTTGGCCAGGGCACAATGTGCGTGCACGTTCCCACTTTTCCGTACGGTATATGCCAGTTTTCAAACACGGGAGTGATCATTGAAGTTTGCCGCAGCATGACTCGATTGTCTATCTCTCTGTTCTGTTGTGCAGTTCGAAGATATCATCTCTGACCTGGAGCGAGTGCAATTAGAGTAAAATTTAGCTTTTGGATGAGATGGAAAGAGTTCCGGGTAAGTGGGGCAACGGTTGTTGCTCTTCAGTTTCACCATTGTGCTCTGATCGACCTCCCTTAGGTATGAAACATATACCTCTCTGATTGAATTCTGTAGCTAGTTTTGAAGGTGAGAAGAATAGACATCAAGGCTTATCCTCTTCATAAGCTAGGATCTCAGTTCTGGCGTGTTCTCCATAATACTAGTTATGATCATTTCCTGGATAGTTTAGATCAACATTGAGCCGGGAAAGCTTGGGATACATGTAGAAAGGAGGTGATCTATATATGCATACGACCCTACAGAGATCTAAGTAATCAGTGTAATGACTTTTTAACAGGAGTCATCTCACTGACGCAGGAACAGATATGTTGGGGTCGGAAGCGACGTAGAGGAGTTCTTGGCGTACACGGCTTCTGAGCGGCATTTGTAGACGAGGCTTTTCACGGGTTTTTCGGCAATCGAATATAAGCGTCAAGCTTTTTGGTCGAAGGCTCGCGCTATGTATGTGTGTGATGCATGTCCTTGCACGAGTTGTGTTTGGCGTGAGGTTGTCGCTTTGAGTGGAAAATTTTTATTTCGCTCAGTATGTTGAATATTGTCTGAGCACAGACCTTGCTTTAATGAATATTTGGTTTTTGAGTCTCACATGTATGGAGGCCAGGATTTTAATCATATTTGCAATCTGCAGGTCACGACAGGGCTTCAGCATATTTTCACACATTTTAATGGGCCAGTCATAGTTTTTGCGTTCGTATGTAGCACATGTACACAATCCTGCAAATCAGAATGGATGTGCTTTTCGTCCATGTAGAGTGCGAACCTTTTTTTGAAGGATCAAATACGCATCTATTGTACTTAGTATGTAGCTCTTTGAGTTATATTTCAACAAATCTTGGCTGTTGATGTATAAACAATGTGACTCATCCACGAAGACTCAAACTTGAATACATGCGATGTCACCATTCACGCCCGAAAAAGTTAGTCCGTGGTGGTTATGATAACTTCTGAAATATTCCAACTCATGTCATCCCCATCACAGTAACTGGGATAGGCACAGATCAAATTGCATGAAAC
Source organism: Marchantia paleacea (assembly GCA_014180765.2). Lineage (NCBI taxonomy): Eukaryota > Viridiplantae > Streptophyta > Marchantiopsida > Marchantiales > Marchantiaceae > Marchantia > Marchantia paleacea. The sequence goes on from MUAA02000049.1 coordinate 1,492,994, forward strand.
GTTGGTTTGTAATGAGTCCCTCAAATAAATTCATAGAGGACAGGATTGCAATTTCAAAACAGTAGCGAGTGTCTTTTATATACTTGATTGGTTATTTGTCGTGGAGGGCTTCAAGGTATTACTACAATCTTTGTGCTCTTCCGTCACGAATCATTTGATCGCATTTCATCCAAAACAGTCATCGTGGTTATGAGGTCAAAAGCAGTATGAGCGACGACTCTTCAACCTAAAAGTTCTCGTGTGTTTATGAGGATTTTAAACCAAACATTGAATACATCCAATAAATGTTATCAATATCAAGTAAATAAGAATTTTAAAAGTGATAAGGAAAATTTGAATTTATTTATAATTTTTAATAATATTATCATAACATTATCTAATAGAAATTTTAATTAAATAAAATATTTAAAGTTTATAACGGTCTTAATCACTTACAAACTTAAAGTACCATTTTATGAAATATATAAATGTCCCATAAAATAATTATAAGTAAATTTGTACATAATTTTATAAATAAAATAATATTTTATAAAATTTTATATTATACATAAGATTCTTGGCTGGAAATATTTACAAGGTAAGCATGACATAAAGGGAAGTGTTTTTTATTTTATAAAACTATGTACTCCATGAGAAATATATTATATTTATAAAAAAAACCTCATTTAGTGGGTTGAAACACGCTAATAAGATTACATAAACTGATAACGCAAAAGTTTCGGATATGGGAAAAAGTTATTACTCGTTGCTTAACACAAGAAGAAAACATTCTTGATCACTTCTTGGGAGAGGGTGAAAACGAGTATTGGGATCTTAACCCATGTGTAACTTCATTGTGTATCTTTTGAAAAAAATAAACATGAAAATTCTGGACGATTTGGGATTAGTTTTAATTGTTTTGAAATGTGAACATTACCGTTTTCAATATATGAGGCTACTTCTTGAAAAAAACCAAAGGGGAGGAAAAGAGTAAATTCTATTACCCAAATATGTCCTCAAGATGGTTGAGTGATTCAGATTTCACGATACTAGCACACTTTTAACATCAAGAGAAGAAAAGATATTAACTGCAATAGGTTAATAGAAATAAGAAAATCTGAAAATTTTCGTGTCACTGACCACGTCTCAACGGCACAGTCGGTCCCTAAAGAGGCCCGCCCCACCAGGAAATAACTTAAGATCCCCTTTGGAACTCAAGGAAATGGAAATTGTGCCCAACCCTCGAATTTCGTTCCTTCCAATTTACCTCACGGTCTGCCCTCTTCCTCAACTGCCTTAGACTGCAACCCCTTCTCGCGATCAAATACAAGCGGTTTAAATTCAAGGAACACTGGGTGCAACCAGTTTATGAGGAATTCCCAGCGAAGGGACAGTCGTTCGATCTCTGAGCGGTTCTTTTATATCATTCTAGGACCACGACTACCGGGACGAGCTACGGCACGAATATCTCTTCTTCAGAACTGTATTCAGTCGGGGATTCTAAATCGTCGGGGCAATTAGGAGGGCCGCGACAGGCACCTTGGTTGAGCATAGGTAAGAACTCCCGAGGCGTGAAGTAGGAAATATCTTCAGCGTGGTAGTGAAAGTGACTAAAACCCTGTCCGTTCTCCCTGCTCTCGAACAGACCGGGCGTGAATAAATAGAGCAAGGGATCAGGGGTAGAGGGACGGGGGCTTCCGAAGATGGCCTCGTCATAGATCATAGTCCAAACCCGAATCAAACGCGGACACTCTCTCAGGCGATTTTGATACTTGGTGAGATCCCTGAGCAGCTCTGCGAAGAGAAGGTTTGCCCAAGGAAAGTGAGCACCTCGTTCGAATGCCACGGTTGCCATGGGAAAATGCCTAAGAGGGAATTTGTCTGGGTAGCCCGGCCACCCGAAGGTGTAGGCCAGCTTTTGGAGGAACAAGAAAAACTCGAGGTTAAAACACGACTCGATCACTATGAAATCTTGGCCTCTAGGAGAGGTCCAGAGAATGGGGACGGCGAAATAGCGTCTCATGGCCGTCCTCAGCCAAGCGTCATCTGTGTGCTCAGGCGGTTGTTCTATCGAATCTCGATGGGTCTCCCTAGACGGCAAACCGGGGAAGAGGCGCTGGAGGTCCGTCACGCTGTAGGATAAGATCGGAGCATATTCGTCAGGATTGTAATGACGTAATCCATCACCCCGGCCGAGAAGACTAGGGGACACGAGGATTTCGGAGCCATCGTCAGGGATCGTCATTTCCAATATGACAGAGTCGAGAAATGAGTCGTTCTCTTGCGGGTGGTCAAACTTCAGCAAGGACCACAATCCAGCATTATGCATAATTGCGCTAGTTGCCTGATTCGCCCAAAAATCGTACAGTGAAGGTTGTTGGTAAATGATCGGGCAATTCGCATGATGCACGTGCTCCGGTCTTACTCCCTGAGTTTCGTCCAGAAACATTTGCAGTTCTGTCGGCCCTCGTAGACTCGTCATTTTGATAGCTTAATTTAATTCCTCGGGACAACGATTGGTACGAGGAGCCAGCAAGTTTGTGCTTGGCCCTCAGGAAGTCCAATAACTCCGATTAACACGTTACTCCTACGCGGTGGCTCTAAACGGGCTCATCTCGATCATGATCAGATGAAAATGTTTGTTCGAATACATCTGCGGACTCATCATTGTGATCCATCTGACAGTCTTAGCGGGTGTGGGTGAGATGTTATCGCCTCATCTGAATTCAGTGCAGGGGCTAACTACTGGTACCGTGGCTATGGGATGTTAGCACTTTGCTCGGTGAAGGAGTCCGCCTTGCATTTATCTCCTCGTTGGAGTGGACGGCGCTGGCGGTCGCCGACGAGTACAGAAAGGGAAGGACATTGTTTCATGTTGATAATGTCCTCGAGGACACGTACATCCCCTGGAACTGGATGAATTCGAACGAAACGACGCAGCGTTTTGATTGTGGCTAAATAATTGTTTATTTGAATTTTTTGTTTTTCAATTTCTGTTTCATTATCGAGAGCGCGAAGTCGCACTCCTTGCTTTGGAGTGAGCCGCAGGAAACAGCGATCAGAACTTTTTTCTGTTGAGTTCCACAGCGAGTTGCACATCCTTGACATTCTATTTCATGCACTTATGGCTGGTTCCAAATGTCTAGGCATTCATAGCACGTTATTTTGATCTGAGCCAACCAGCAGTGAACGAATACTGATGATTGTCTCAGATGAACGCAACGATTGAACGCACAAGGACTTCTATCTGTTTGCAGTGGAAACTGACCTATCCAGGCAGTGTCAGAACTCATGTATTACCCACCTTCGGCTAAACTTTAACGAAGTTTCGTTCGGTTTTCTTAATTCCATGATTCTCACCGGCTGTACACCGAGATCCGCTGTCCGTGTGCAGAGACCCAGAAGCTACGTCAAGTATACACTTACCAATAGCCTGATGCTGAAATCCTGCTATCAGTCCACAGCTGCAAATTTTTTTGAACAGCTCTGCATAGTGCACAAATGACTTCAAAGAAAGCCTCGTTGGAATCTGCAGCTCGACAGAAGAAGCGCATGCGCATAACCTGGAGAAAGACAGCGGAACAATTACATGCTTTGTGGATACGAGGACCAAATCCTTCATGATCAGAACATAGTGTTCGTCTTTAGCAATTTCTTCCCTGAGTGTACAATTTTACAGTTGACAATACAATATACAATTCAGATAAAATTTCTGCTGGCGACTTGTTTTGTGTATGATCCAACTCTCGTGTCAATGCGTTCTAAATTCAGGCTTGAAAAGTTCGGTACCACCCATTGTTCTGAATTAGACTGTCACGATGTCAGCACATATGAGCTGATTGTAGATCAGTACAGGTTTTGCCAACATTGATCAGATTCAGGGATGCAATTCACGGGCTTCATAAAGCACGCTAGGGCGATTGATGTCCAGCACAGACTCCTGACTTCATGGATGTAGCCATCAGCGAGCTTAGCTTTAACATTGACTCAACTAATGCAAGCTGAAGCGTATGACGTTTCCATTGAGTGAGTTCCCTGGGCACTTGATACTGGATGACGGCAAGTTTATATTATAAGTAGACATGCGTGACCTGTAGTGTAGATCTGAGTCTCCGTCAGATTATACAAACGTGACCGGTATCGTGATAGGCCTTAAATAGTTCAACTGTTGGGCCCTGACGTTCCATTCACATCCTTTCGCGTTGAAGAGTTGAAATGGTAGTATGTATGGTCCAAATTACGTACCAACGGACCCACAACTGATTTTATAAAACATTTATTTAACTAAATTTTGACTATAAGTCAAACCAAGTGCATAAAGTACATATTATCTAAGAAACTGATAATTTTCAAAAAAAATGACAGGTGTGAGATTTGATATATATAAATTAAGGGAATTTTCAGACGAAAAATTATATTTAAAAAATTAATAGATTTTTTTTATATCATGACTATATACTTTTTTTGAATTTCAAAAAAGATAACAAAAATTGAAGCCTTTAAAAACGAAAAAAAAATTTCACATATTTTTTAAAACTTGTGATTCAAAATTAATATGTTTCAATTTTTAAATGACTAAAATGCTGGTTAAATGTAATGAAGAATAAAACTTTAAAACTTTTTTCAGAAAAAATGATATTTTTAGTAAGACGTTAATGTTGAAAAATTAAAATAATGTTGAAAATGATTTATTTTACTTTCATATAACTATAATATTTTTAAGATTTTTCTAATAAAATTTTCCCATTTATTAAAAAAATTTAAAATAAAAATCAATCGACTTCATAAGATATGATTCATTTTTTAGTTACAGATGAATATTAAATGCAGTAAATGCAAAACCTGTACACCTTGCCATCATATATAAAAATATTATCTTGAATGTGCAAAGGATGATATTCACATTCAAGGATTGTCATATAGAGTTGACGTGCCACACTTTCACACAAAATGATAAAAGAAACCAGGTGTGAAAAAGGTCATAGATAAATCAAACCATGTCAAAAAATTTCACAAAGGATAAAAATATCCACATAAACATGGACACTCAAAATATCACAAAATTATTCAACTTAAAGTTCTAATGATTTTTTACGAGTAATATTAACGGATCTACTCACATCCTCTAAACATTCCATGATTGCATATCCGTATGAAATAAGTAATGGGGTAACAAAAAACGGGCAACACTTTGTTGGAATTATCCATTTACTCTTGTATTATATGATTGGATTAATCAAATTTTTTTTACTCTACTTCATCAAAAAGTCATAAATGATATGAAAGATAAGTCCAAAATTATTTTGGAGTAATATTTATTAATAAGCGAGCTATCTCACTTCAAAGACAAATCCCCAACCGGCACATGTTTATCCAAAGCTTGCAACACGTAAGAACATCTTTTCTTTTTGGTTACTTACCAAAAAGATAAGTCACCAAAGATGCTTATCTATGGAGTCTTCATGATATTGACTCTTCCCCAAGATTGACTGTTGGATGCTTACTAAAGGTTGCGTACTCAGAGTGACCCCTCATACTTATATTAATCTTCTTAATTCTTTACCTCCCCTCTCATTTTGTAAGGTACCCCGCAATTACCACCTCATTGATTCAATATGAGCTTTCAAGATAGACCCACTAAATAATGGACGGATATTGAGTATGACCGGTGTCTGGGTTTTATGGGTATTGAGTACTTCCCATAAAGTACTCAATACCCACGTACCATAAGTTTTTTCGGCTGATTTGTACATGTCCATAAAAATTTGAAAGGATTAATTCAGAAAAAAAATATTCTGGATTTACAGGATATATTTTTCTTGATTAAACTTAAATACCACCTCATTGATATAAAATTTTTACTTCTTGATATGCTTCAAAACTGAGAGAAACTTTTTCTTTTTCCCTTGAAATCTACAATTTAATTTAAAAGTAGATTGTTCAAAATAACATTAGTAAATATACAAATATGGTAAAGATTAATGAGATTTTCATCTTTTCAAATGCATTGATTTGTTGATCACGATTTACCTACAATATGTTAGGAGTTAACTCAGGTCTTGAGTAATTCTGATTAGTTTGACTAGATTTAGTTAGACTAGGGCTAGGGTTGGTACTACTATATAAGAGGGCTCGCATAAGCTCTATGTGACATAAATTAGGGTTATTTAGTAAAGTGACTCTTTGTGTTACGTGGACGTAGCCTCAGTGAGGTGAACCACGTATTTCATGTGTCGACTCTTGATTGCATGTGTGCTTCTCCATGTATTGCTGTTTCGGACCTACAATTGGTATAAGAGCGATTAGGTTGTCATGTTGATCGATTGATAGGTTGATTGGAGCCTACGCTCGAGGGAATATTTTTTTCAAGAACACTCAATCTGGTGAAAACTCGTGCGGATAGGTCAGTGTTGGGGGCCTTCCCGTGGGGATATTGCTTCTTCTAATTAAGCACGGAAAGAGATAGAGATCATGCTGGAAAGCACGGTTTCCGTGGAGTAAAAATTGGCTTGAAGTGGAAACGCGAATCCCGGGTCGCTAGCAATTACTCTAGTTGGGAGGTTATGAGGTGATACGTCTTGGTGAGACAGCGTTTGGTGGTCTATCACATCCAAGGGAATGGGAAAAATTGAAATTAGTGGGAGCATTTGTGATACAGAGTGATGTGTTTCCGTCTAGGGAATTTTTGTCGAAGTAGAACCTGGTAGAGGCGGAACAGGGGAGTGATCTGACCGTACCCTATTCTATCATCGTCATGGGCATCATCTGAGCGGGAAGGAGGTGGCAGAAATCCATGCCTTCGACTAAAACGTAGATGTTTCTCAATTTTGATAGCGGTGGTCTTGGAGACTAGACGAGGCTATGGAAGAGGCACACAAAATCATGGACAAGTACAAGTGATGGAGGGGTTTGCAGTCTGAAGTGCAGAGGCCTATTTCACAAAGTGAATAAGCTAGTCAGGCATGTGACCATATTCATGTGCCAAGGGCTTGTAAATCTTGATCAGCTCATGTATAGAATGTACAATGCAGAGTGTTGAACGGGAAACGATTGTAGTTTTATGGACGGATGGACTTTTTCATGCACGAGAAATAGAAGTCATACTTCCTGAAATATTGGGTTGCGTTGAGTTTTGAGCCTCTGAGCTGTCGAATCTTTGCATCACCCTTGCAATTGGATATGAGGTATTTGTGTGAAGACACTTAGAAATCGGTTGTTTCTTTTTGTTTCGACAGATTGAATTTTGTGAGCTATTGGTGTTCGTTCTCAAATTAGCTCTAAAACTCGCCATTAAAGAGCTCTTCAAGGGCAGTCAATCAAGTTGGGGTTTCTCATCTGAAGATGATGAGGACTGTTGAACACGAGTCGAGGCACCTTTTTGCCTGGAGGCTTGTCACAAAGTCCAATTTATTGTGCCTCCAGTGACGATCTCCAAGATAGCATCGCCTCCAATTGTGTATCTAGGTTGGCAGTGAGGCATGCGTTAGGCTAAGCTTCAAATTTGGGCGTAGAGAGGCTGTTAGCTTCAAGTGTGCATGCGACAAAGGATTTTTGATGGGATAGAGATGGATTCCTCCGCTTCCGGTCTCGAAGCTTGGTTAGGAGTATAACAAAGAGTGGTGTGACCTTTTCATTTGTCTCGGTGAGAGGGCGCTGGTTCTTGGTCGAGAGTGCATTTTTTCTGCTCATCTGTTTTTTTCTGCCTCTGCTGTATTTGCGTCGGAGTGGACTGGAGGTGGGACGGTGTGCTTGAGGGCTCGAGAGCAGCAGTTTTCTTGTGGTTTAGGGATTTTGACCTAGTGTAAATTTCCTTTTTTTTCATATGAGTGGGAAGAAGTCAAGTTTGGAGGTTCCATTTGATGACCAAACGATACAACGGACGAGTTCCGGGGCTGGACAGAGCAAGATGGCAGTCATGAAGTTAGGAGGAGCCGGAATTGATATTGTCAAATATGATGGGCGTGGTGACTATCTTCTATGGGAGAGGCAAGTCAAAGGCAAGTTGAAGACTTCTAGTTTGGGCAAGTCATTGAGGCCTAAACCCTCTACATTCAATGATGAAGACTGGAAGGACCTTCAGGAGCAAGTAGTGAGTATTGTTATACTCCATTTACAACCTTCAATTCTTAAGCAAGTTGATGAGTATGACAATTGTACTTTATTGTTTGAGTCTCTTCAGCAATGATTTCATCGCAAAGAGTTATCAAACAGGTTGTACATCTCCTTGAAGCTGATGAGCTTCAAGATGAAAGATTCAGGTACGAAGATACAAGATCACATTGATGCCTTTGGTGATCTTGTTATTGATCTTCAGAATCTTAGAGAGGAAATAATTGATGAGAGGAAGGTCCTTCATCTGTTAAGCTCATTACCTGCTTCATATCAATCATTGTCACGAGTGTTGCTCCATCGTGATAGACAAACGATCACTTACAATGAGGTTGTAAGTGCTCTATTGACTGATGACCTACAACAGAAGATGATGATGCCCTCTAGTCCATCCTCTTCATCTGGTACGGCACTGAATGTAACACGTGGACGATCACAATCACGGAATTACAAGGATGGGAAGAAGTTTGGATTTAGAGGTAGATCCATATCTAGGGATAAATCCCAAGACAGAAAGATGATGGTCTGTTGGAAATGTGGCAAGAGTGGTCACTTTAAGAAGGACTGTCGCGTGAAGACCAAGGCTTATGATCCTCCTTTGATCAATGTGGCTCAATATTTTGATGAGGAGGATGACTTGCTCAAAGATGAACTATGAAGCCAGAGGTATGCCCTATGCAACTCACCAAATGGCGTTGGTGATGTATGGATTATGGATAGTGATTGTTTTTATCACATTTGTTACATTAGAGAGTTTTTTCATACTTTCTCAGTATCAAACGGTTTAGTTCTTATGGGAAATGATCAACCCTCTAGAATTAAAAGTGTTGGATCTATCCAGATGCACATGTTTGATAAAATCAACCGTACATTGACTCACGTTAGGTTTATACATGAAATGAGAAAGAATCTTATCTCTCTTGGAATGTTAGATTCAAAAGGACTTGAGTGGAGTTCTAAACAAGGAGTACTTGAGGTGAGAATAGGTGATAAGATTATCTTAAGAGGACACAAGCATAGAAATCTGTATGTGCTAGAGGGCAATACCATTTGTGATGAAGTCAATCTTACCAGATCTCGGCCTGAGATGGCTCATATTTGGCATTCTAGAATGGGACACATGAGTAACAGGTACTTGACCTTCCTTCGAGATAGGGGCTTGTTACCTAGTTTAGGTAAAGTTGACATGGAATTTTGTGAGCATTGTGTTATGGGCTTACAACATAGAAAAGCCTTTGGTGTTGGAACTCATAGTTCCAAAGAGTTACTTGAGTATGTACATAGTGACGTGTGGGGACCCTCTCCTAAAGCCTCACATTCTGTGAAGTGGTACTATGTATCGTTTATTGATGATTACTCAAGATTTGTGTAGGTCTATTTTCTCACACAAAAGTCTGAAATCTTTGCAACTTTCAAAAGTTGGAGAGCCCAACTTGAGGCTCAGACTGGTCACAAGGTGAGATATCTACGTTCAAATAATGACGGGGTGTATACTTCAGAGGAGTTTAGAAGTTACTGCAAAGAGGAGAGGATCACTCGTCATCTCACCACGGTTTATACTTTGCAACAAAATGTTATTTCTAAGAGGCTCAACCAAACAGTATTGGAGAAGGTTCGTAGTATGTTGAGCCAATGTGGTTTATCATATGAATTCTGGGCTGAAGCTGTAAATACCACAGTGTATTTGGTAAATATGTCTCCTTCAAGTGCAATCAATTTCTTGACACCGTTTGAATTGAGGCACAAACGGAGGGCTGATTATAGTCATTTGAGAATTTTTTGTTGTACGGATTATCCTCTCATACCTAAAGAGAATAGGACCAAGTTGGATCCTACATCCAAGAAGTGTCGTTTTCTTGGATATGGAAGTGGTGTGAAAGGTTATAGGCTATGGGATCCTGTAGCTTGTAAGGTGATTGACAATAGAGATGTTTCTTTCGAGCCCAGATCATTGAAAGAGGGGGAGATATCTCATGCTCCCCTTTCTGACAAGGGCAAATCTCCACTCACGGATGTTGTTGAGGAGGAGATTGATCATTATGGATTAAATGATGCATCACAAGGAGAAGCTCTAGAACAAATGGAGCAAATTCCTTAACAACAAGAATTGGAGGAGCAAGTTGTCGTTGATGAGCCTCAAGACATAGCACGAAAACGATGGAGATCAACCAAGACCATCTACTAGGAGATCATCAAATCAGATTAGTAGAGCTCCCGAAAGGTATGGAGCATGGGTTGATTCATCTATTCTTGAGGATCATGATATTGAATCTGAGAATGATGATGGCAATGCGTTGATCTTGGAAGAAGGAGAACCTTGTTCATATAGAGAAGCTCAAGCCTCTATCAATAAGCTTTAGTGGAATATTGCTATGGAGCGTGAGATGCAATCGTTTGTTGAGAACAAGACTTGGGAGCTGGTGGAGCTTCCAAAGGATCAATCTTTGGTTGATAGCAAGTGGATGTACAAGTTGAAGGATAATTCAACGGATGAAGAGAAGAGGATCTTCAAAGCCAGGTTTACACATATTGACGATAAAATTTTGCAAGTTCAAGGAATGCTTGCACCCTACTCATATTTGAGGGTTGCAAAATACAGAAGATTGCATCCATCTTGGTTTGCTGAACTTCCAAACCTCATTGGTATATGGTATGACCCAAAAACTCCATGTGCTTCTAAAAGAATTTACACTTTCTAGGATGCAATTTGAGGCCATGAGCTATCAAACTCTCAAATAGCTCATGAAAATGTTTTTCATACTCCACCATTGTAGCACTACATATCATAATATCATCGATATAAACTTGCGCATAATCAAATCCGGCTATGATCCTATCTATCAATCTTTAAAACTTAGTAGATGTATTCTTCAACCCAAATAGTAAGAACTTCCTTTGATACAACATATTCTTGCCATGGGAATCAATTGGCCAAATGGTTGTCATAGGCTTATGCTCATTTCAAATCCATAACTAATGATATCTTGCTCGTGATCCAATGTATTGAAAATCTTTACATGTCCAACAACATCAAAGATCTCCTTAGGTATATGCATAGCATATTGATTAGATTTTGTCCATCAATTGATAGATCAGTAATCATCACAAATGCATCTATCTATAATTTCCATGTATATTTTTCTTGACTAGCATCACCACAGTAGAGTCATACTCTCAGTATGAGATCTCCACTAATCCAACCTCAAAAAGGTCTTGACATCCATATCGCTACGTTGATAAGAATCATGGAAGACAAGTGTATCAATTGTCAAGTCAATCCGCATACCATGTCCCTTCAAATAGCCTAAATCTTTCATACTAAAGGTAAAAGAGTTTTTGAAACTACTTAAAAACCTCCACACTCTACATCTTTCCCCTCCTATCACTTTGGGACAAATCTCAATGTCTCATAGCTCTTCTCTTTTAATACAAGAAGTAGAACACGTAGTATCTAGTTGTTAAATAACAACCTCTTGAGTAAAGAGCTGCTTCTACTCTCTCATATCAGTCTCCACTACCTCAATGTGAACAACTCTAGCTGTGCTAACTGTAATCTCTTGAGTTGTATAATAAAGCTTCATAGTGGTAACCACCACTTGCTCCAACCATACTAGAAAAAGACTCCATCTCTCTTTCTCTAATATCCCCATAGAAGCATGAGATTTAGGGCAATTCTTGCCATAGCTTTTGCCTCCACCATCTTGGTATCAAAGAGTTGAACATTGATCTTGCATTCACACTTGTGGAATGCATGCTTCTATACTTCACCAAGGCTCATAATTCATGTCAAACAATTTAGGTCCATAGCATCATCCAAAATCTAATTTCATGATGCCTCCGATAATGTAGGTATTATTACAATACCAAAAAAAACTCATAGCCTGTTATCCCCATCAGAGTTGGTTTCCACCTACCGCTGCAAGCAAGAATCCCAAACAATTCAAATTGAGATCCTCATTTGGAAGCTAGATAACTCAACAATATAGATAATATAGCTCTTGGCTTCTCCACGAGGTTCACCACTGCCATGGGTGAGCTGTCACCATAGACCACTACTTGGGAGTGTTTATCCACATCAAAAATTCTCTCCATTGTGAGATATGAGGACCTATATACTCTATCATATGCTAATAATAAAACCTCCCTTGGAAGAGGTATGTCCTCTCGATGCATCGAGTAATACCTATGGTCCAATCTATGATTGTACTTGATGTGCATTCGTCATTACCCGTGCAACAATATCATCCAACAAGAAAATATTCTCCAAAATATATGATGGTGAATAAGTCTTATGTGACTAAAGAGATTATAATACACCTTACATCTCCCAAAACATGCAAGAACATGAATCATGTAGCCCATGACTATTACCAACATGATATTTGTGAACTACCAACAATGGTAGAAGATTTGGGTATCGTTGCACAAACTTTGCCACATGGCGTAATGAAGTTTGTCTTGCAATTTCATCTCGTCCACATACAAGTATCGATATTCTCGTATGCAAGACTACAAAACAATAATCAAACATGTGTTGATCATTCCAAACATATTCAACACACATATGCCTTCCTCTTGATACTACCAAATAATATGTGTTGTCTCCAAAGGTGACAACATAGTGGAAGTGAGAAGAACTTTGTTTGTCTACTCCATCTCTAGAGCAAAAAACTCACTCCAAGCCTAATGTATCAGCTGATATGCCGACTGTTGTAGCTATATACATGAAAAATCTAGTGATTTGTTCAACATGGATGACACTATTCCACTAAGATTTGATATTAAAATAACATCCTCCATATATGGATTATCATGTACATCCATATTTCCCTCCAAAAAATCACTAGGCCAAGTAATACAAGCATTGAAGACCACAACCTATGTTAAATCTCCACTCATTAAAGGGCTAGAATCAATAATGAACTCCACCGATAATCAACTCACTAAATTCTCACTAGATTTCCAACTTGGCCGGTGAGATGTTGTCTCAATAATCAATGCTAAATCCTATTGGATATAACACTGTCGCATCCACCAAAATATCATATGACTATGCAAGTGTAACAATAGCATGTGCTTGAATTATAGATCATCCGTGACATAATCTTATTGGACCTGGATAGTCAACTTCATCTATGTGATGTATGGTGATGATGCATCACTAGAACCTCCAAGAGACATCTGAATCTGAAATGGACATCTCTCCATATTGGTTTTTTGCAAACCAAGACCAAGCAAGGCATCCTTTCCCAACATAAGAGGTTTTGCGCCAAAATACAACAATACTTATTGAGGTTGACAAACCTTCCGACCAAAATAAAATATACCACTTTTGTTATCCAACATCACAACAATAAAATTATGACTTGTTACTATGAAAAGATGATGACATGTGTTATCTTCAGAGCCGTTGTTATGGCGATGATACTTTAGATCAGGATGACCGACGGCTCATTGTAAGGTTGTTAAGGGCCCATGGTTGGATTGACTTTGTAGGATGACGATATTGATAAGGCTCCTATAAACATTATCTTGAACTTTATCAAATATAAAGAACGGTTAGGATGCAAAGGGGAAGGGAGAGATTAAGAACATTGCTTTGCTCACTAATGAGATTATCTGATCAAAGTGGAAACAACGTAGGACATGGATAGATGACAACATGATCTTTCATATGTATCGATGTCCAATCCATTTTTTATCAAAATCTGTTATCTTCATCGCAATTTTTTTTTGGCATGGTTAGTATATCATTTTGGAGATAATTTATGAACTCTCCAAACCCGATTACTCTTTTAGTTGTTTTCTACAGTGCGATTTGGGACCTGAAAATATATATTTTGATTTAATTTGAATGCTACAGATTTGAACTTGCCAGTATTGGTGGCTTTCAATAGGTGGATTTCTATTCATCACTATTGTTTACCAAAAGAAAGCCATAGAGAGTTGATTGTTAGAAATTTTGACGAGTAGTATTATTCTTAAGTTATAAACTCCCAAATCGATTTGTAGTTCCGTTCATACTCATTTGATTTTGAATTATTATTTTGATTCTTTATTAATACTAGCTTATATTGTTTATTTAATGGTTAAGTAGTATTTTTAGGTTAGTTGTAAAGTTTTAAGTTAATATGGAGCTAATTTGGCCACACAAGAGGTCAAAAATTAGTTCATTCTCATTGGTCATTGGGCACTTAGATGAAATTATTCGAGGATTTGAGGAGTTTTGAAAGTCTTCCTTAATCCATTAGGATATTTGGGGGAAAATGTTGGAAAGCTTATGACAAAAGCTACGAGGTGGGCTCAAGAATAGGTGCAATTAAATGAATTTTCAATCTATTTTGATGATTTGGAGAGGAAAATTTAGATATTGGAATATATTTGAGAATACTCTAAAAAATCTACAAGGTTTTGAGGGATCTGATTCAACAGGCATATAGTTTATAAATCAAGATTGTGTTTGAATTGAAATTTCAACTCAATTCAAGGAGTTTTGAATACAAAATGATAACTTGAAGTTAAATCCACCCGAAGTACAACCTAGATTTATAGGTCAAAGGTGTTGGATCTCTAAACCCATCCTATTCCAATTCAAAGGTGCTTCTCGTAGCTTCAACCCTAACATGACATGCAAATCCTTGTCTTTGGTTCTCTCCTCAATGTAACATGATATATAGCTTAAACTATGGGAGTAGAGGCCCAACTAGAAACTAAAGTGAGTCATGCAAAATGGACTTCACTTATGGATTTAAGCTACGTGTCCTCTAAAGGTCTATTCAACACTCCACCTCCATGACCAAGACTACACTCCTCCAAGCTTTGTAAGCTTTATCCTCTCTTCACACATTTTTTAATGGTACTGAATATCAAAATGCTTGGTACACTTGATTCTTAGCAATCTTTATGCATGATGTATTATCCTTATAGATCACAACAGAAGGTGGTTGCTCTATCTAATAAGCACGTTTTGACTTAAGAGGCCAAATAGCTTCCTTTGTAGCACTAAAAACAGCTGCATACTCTGCTTCACATGATGAGATGGTGACTGTAGTTTGCTTGTTGCTAGACCAAGGTACTACATCACCTCCCGATAGAAAAACATAACCACTAACTGAACATCATGTAGTTGGTCAACCTCTCCAATCTGCATCATTAAAGCCTATCATTTGTAGTGTAGCATCCTTACCATCGTACAACAGTACAAGATCTTTCATCCCTTGAAAGTAATGAAAGATATGTTTGACTCCCTACCAATGTGAAGTTTGTGTACATAGTTAGAGTTGCAAGATTGCACTAACTATCACAAAGATAGTTTAGTGATCATAATTTTTGTTATGAAGAGTTTTCATCAATAAAAATTTTTAGAGTTTAAGCTTGGATGATAAGAAATTTTTTTTAAAAATTTGAAAGAAATTGAGCTGAAGGATTAGGATGTGTGATAGTTTAAGTACACATGGGTCTACATATTGGCTTATGATGCAATGTATAATGAGAGAATTTTTTCAAGAGATCTGGAAAAAAAGAACATAAAGAAATTTTATGAGAGCATATAAAGATTGTTAGCCAATTATATGTGAAGTTTGGGCAAGAATAAACGGTTTAATTGATGAATATCATGATCTTCTTATCCTGGAATTTTATCGGCTGCAATAAACTCGAATGTGAATTTGTGAAGAGAAGAACGAGAGAATATTTACTCACACAAGGTTTGAGAAGATTCTTCTACAGTCATGCACTTGGACATTCTTAGAGCAAAGTAATGTTCTTGCGACATCCCACTTGATGACTAGTATGCTCCTATGGCTGCCTTGTTGGTAACTATATTAGTCTAGAGGCAACAACTTGTCAAGTTCTACTTGTAGTGGTTTTGATCCCAAGATCAAGAGTATTAGTGTTGTCAATACCAAAAGCAATTAATATATCTTCTTTGACTTTGCAAAGTGTGGCTGCCAATTGTAATACATAGAATAATGACACCTCCAATGCCAATAAATCCTTGGTTGAGAAAACATGAGAATGAACAAGAGTTTTGGCTACCCCCACCATTGCACTAGATGCTCCCTTGGATAATATTGATGGTCGGACCCTACTTTGTCCATCTCCAAGTACATCAACCTTTGCTTCCATCTTCATCTCTCCAATAGGTTGTCAAGGAGCCATGGATGAAGTATTTTGTGCCCCAAATAGTGTGAACGACTGAGGAAGTGTGACTTTTTGATCTAATGCTCCAACTATTCTAGTCGAGATATCATCTTCACCTCATCATTAGTCTTATGGGCTACCACTTGACTAGGAGCTACTTTTCTATCACCACCCGTACCATCTTGAACTCCTTGTTCTCTTCTCTTGGATTGTCATGATAACTTTTGCTAATTGCCATTCCGGATGGAGATCAAAACATGCCATCTAGAATTGAAATGTAACAATGTTTGTGATAATGCTCATATCATTTTGATCCAACATGATTCACTCTTTGACCTTGAATGCAATACTTCTTGTGATGTGGCTCACCTTATGTTCAACACACCATAAATTAATTGTTGATTTGAAAATGATTGCAATGATCTAGAACCAGTACCTTCATCACTCGGTCTAGATGATTGAGACTATCCCACAAGGCAACCATAACCATTGAAGGTTGTGTTGTAGATTGGTAATATGAAAGAATTGATGAACATGATGAATCCTTGATGAACTTTCTCCTTCTGCATGTTGAGCTCAATACGCTCAAAAAGACAAAACACAATGACCAACGTAGATGATGTCTCCTGTAGTCAGGTGACATCTCTCACTCTATGTCTTAACTCACTGTCCAATATCCCATACCAATATTGGATAGCTTGTGCCTCTATCATTGCATGGGTAATATTAATCAATCAACGCATTCAAGTATACTACTCTCGAAGACTCTTCTCAATCTTCCGTTGAAACTCATGCAAGCCTCTTAGCTTGTCAGTCCTCACCCTAGTACTCTCTCCTCAATCATGCAAAGAACTCCATAATAAGGTTAAAGGATAAGACCTCTAAACTCTTTTCAAATTGAGTAGCTCCAACCGTATCATTAGTGACAAGTACAGAGGATGAACTCGCATCACCAAACATTATACTAGAAGTAATGGAGATGTAGTTTGGAGATCATTATTGTCTCCAAAATTCAATCTCTTCAAGGTATTCACGATAAAATTCATGATAGTCATCCATCGGCAGATCTTCCAAATGCTGAAATAATTCTTTCCAAGCCATAAACTGATTAAACAACATAGAGTTGTACATCCGTTACAAATCGCATCATGAGTCAAACTCATGTATAAAGTCATTCAACTCAATGATACCAAATGTTCCAGAATATTGTTTGCTACCACAACAATTGTATGGGGACACCCTCCAAGATGTCACCAAGCTTAGCTCCATCATTCTCTGATATCCGAATAGGATCTTTTGTAAACCTCAATGACATAGGTTGGTATCACACTCTACTATGAGTTCACCCACTACTAATCCTAGTAGTCTCTACTTCAAAACCTCTAGAGAAGTCCACTGTGATATCAATGTATCACCTTTGTAATCGTATCACCAACATGTCTTCATCTAAAACCAAAAACCACAACAAGATGTACCTGATGCACCACAAGATGCTAACATAAGGGCAACTTGAAACTTGCCATCACCATATGCACTCACCTAGTCTACAAGTTTGCAAGTCTAATTTTATTGAGGAGAAACAAAGATACTCTAAGTGATACTCAAATTCAATCTTACTATCAATAGCACACATGAGCATTAACACTTCCAAAAATAAAGCACCGACACAAACAAACATGGTGCATAAAAAAAAGCCAAGATGGAGGTATATCAATCAGATGAAACATAAATAACAATCCTTTATCTCTAAAACATCCATCAAAGGTCAAACCTACCCAAACCATACTCACATAGCCTCAAGAGGGTAATAAAAAACACTAAAAGTCAATTTTGGAGATCTTCTGCTCTTTAGATTGATAAACTAACATTAGTTATTTAGGTATATAAAGTATTGAATTTTTTAATTCTCTATGTAACATAATTTTTTTTGTGCAAACAGACATCATTTGTAAGTTCTACTGGGTTTCAAAAATCTTTGATTTTAATTTTGGATGTGTAAACATCAAAATCTAACAATCTTGATCTTGTGTTCAACATATCTACTTCTGCAAAGACTACTTTAGATCTTCTATGAATCCTCCAAATTTTAGATCAAACGCACATTATATGATAATCGTAGAGCATGCCATTCATATTTTTGACCTAAAAACTTCAAAATACTAAATCTTGGACTTCAAACACTTTTTTCTTAAATCTTTTTTGGTCATTCTCAATTCTAATAATCAAGATAACTATAAGCATTGATCCACATGGTTAATTTTTAGTAGTATTTTCGTCCTCCAAATTTTCAATTCAGATTTTAAGCACTAAAATAAACATTTGAAATCTATCATAGCAATTTTGAATCAACTCTACTTCTAGATCTCAATCACGGTTTGCACTCCATGTCTTGCATACTCCATAGTAAAAAGATCAAAATTATCATCGATCAAAACTTATCATAACACCTTCTATGCTTCAAGAGCTCATATTTCTTATCACTAAATTCAATTTGAGTTGTTGAAGTAATCTTCTCTGCTGTCAAAACATCCACAAGGACACTCCACTCAAAATCATAGCATAAAAGAGAAATTACAATCAAGCCAAATCCATTTTGAGTTTCAAAGACTCTAGGTTCCTGCACTAGCTAATATCCACCATAGCCTTACTCTCAAAGGCTCAACTTTAAAAACTGCACACCAAGGAGCCCTAATTTGAACTC
This sequence comes from Marchantia paleacea, assembly GCA_014180765.2. Taxonomy (NCBI): domain Eukaryota; kingdom Viridiplantae; phylum Streptophyta; class Marchantiopsida; order Marchantiales; family Marchantiaceae; genus Marchantia; species Marchantia paleacea. The sequence continues at coordinate 1,511,925 of MUAA02000049.1, forward strand.
TACCCCTTGAACCCTAAGTCTCCTAACGTTGTCAGCCCTAACAATAGGTTTGGTGACAATGTTGCTAATGCATTATCGGCTATAATTGCTATATATGATGTTGTATGCGCACACCTATGTAACTATGGGTGTTGCTACATAAGTCTTGACACTTAATGTCATGATGCAAGTATATAGTGTTGAATAATGAAATTTTATATATACAATCTCTCATATCATAACTCGGAGCTCACTTTTTGAAATGGAGAGTATGAGAGTAAGAAGATTCATCATAAAAGAGAAAAAACCATCAAGTGGTTCTTTAAGAAATCTAAGTTATAGGTTGAGTGATTATAGAAAGATGAAGTTGTTAAGCTTGGATAGCACATGAGGTGTAGATAAAGATGTGTGTATGTTCAAAAGATAAAGATAGATTGTCGAGAAAAATTTTGTGTAAACCTATCAAATTGACTAAAGTATTAGAGCCGATAGTACTCTCAATAATTACATAGAGTACATAGCTCAAATTTGCCTAGACAGCCCTATAGTTTCTCTAATGCAGATTGGGCAGGTCACCATGCAACCAGGAAGTTTACTTCTGAATATTGTTTTTACAACTCATGAGGAGCTGAGTTGGTCAAAGAGACAAAACTCAGTTGCACTCTCTAGTACTAGGTGGAATATGCAGCACTCAGCATATGTGCCACTGTGGCTCAAGAGACTTCTGTCACACTCATGAATTACAACCAGTTTGCCATAACATGGATGGTCACGAGAAGTTACACGATAGGAACAAACACATAGATATTTGCTATCATTTCATGAAGGACTTAGTGAATCAATGAGTCATTAAACTAGAGTACTATACCACAGTGGACATACTGGCAGATTTATTGATTGAGTATATAGCTGGAAATAGAATAAATCATTTGCTTCCACTTTTGAGATTAAGGTCTAGATAAATGTAAGTCTGCTCTCATAATGGGAGTATTTTACTGCCTGTTACAGCCGGTAGCCTTACCCACTGGTAGGTGACCCGGTGACTAGACCAGAAGAGTCGTGACTATATGTGGCACCTGTTGGTGACCATCAGACTTAACCCCCTAGAGTGGACTCCATGAATCATTGCCTATTTCTATTTCTCTTGTAACACTGTATCTGCACTGGGAAACATCATTTAATAGCATTAAATGAGTTTGAAATTGGTTCTGAACAAATCCTCTGTTTCCGTTAGGTTCCTGCAGGGCCTAACGGAAAAATGGCCTACTCTTGTGATGGGCTCACAAAAATAACATACATTTAGTGAGGAGTTTGCTTCTAGGCCATGCAGAAAAGTCATGAATGTAAAATACGCAACATGTGATGAGCAATTTTATGTGAGTGGAGATTTGACAAGGAGAAGAGGTGTCATTAATCTCACATGCAATTTTAGAAAGTATCATAAAATGCTATAGTAAAATAGAATTCTGTCCATATCGTGTTCACCTCTAGTCGCCTTTAGACCATGACCATTTTGTAACCAGTTCTTATTTTCTTGGTCGGCCATCACGAATAGAAACCGCTTTCAAACTGGAACTTAACAAGAACTCGCAGATTAATCCATGTTATCCATACTGAAACTGATATCAAATTGAAGATAGAGATCCTCTGTTTCTGAAGTTTATGCACATTAAGTAAATGCATAGAAATAGTTGTTTGACAAGCATTCCACGCTTTGACATAGCCATGTATCTTGAAGTTTCCGACCCTCAACCGCACAATCAGCGCAGCATTTCACACCATATACACAGTTTATTCGTTGGCCATCCTTTGCCTGTAAAAGGATACCTTCAAGCTTCAGCTTCACTTGTTGTGACAAATTACATATATATTAACATGGCCAGTCTAGAATTCTCCAATTCTTATTGTATTCTTGCATGCCTACTTCTATTTCGTAAATCAATAGAGCATGTTCTCATCCTGAGCTCTGTCTAGTTACTGGAACCTTAGGGAAGAAAGAGTTTTGTTTCTAGCGCCAAATTGCATGCATTTGTCACACACCCATGGATATGGGTCCACCTGAAACCTGTCCGCCTTATACTTCACCTTGTTATGTCTGAACGGGACTGCTTAATTGTCCCTCATTTGAGGAGACAGCAGAGCCTTTTTAGGAAACTCCAAGCATGACTTTACTCTTCCTTATTCCAGGTGTTCCACTCCTTAGCGGATGATACACACATTGTGGACCATGTAGACATCATTAGGCATGCCTTTGATTACTTGACTACCGAGCTTCATCTGGTAGGCTTGAGAGTCAAGGTGTCAAAGTGCAGGGTTTGGTCTCCTTTGGGCATTCCGCCTCACCTTCAGCTTCCAGAGGGATGTATGATATCGACAGATGGCCTACGTATTCTAGAAGTGCCAGCAGGGACTGAGGATTTTGTTTCACGCTACCTTGACTTTGGCCGAGGATGTTTTGCATGTAGACGACCTTCCTCTACTATTGGATCCGCAGGTGGCGTTTGGTATACTATCATCTAGTATTGCTTGTCGACCCACCTATCTTGTTTGCACGGTTCCTCGTTCACCTACATTCATATCACGTTTGACAGCCTTTGATAGAATGATCATGGGCGTCTTTGGTGACATCATCGGACGAGGGACATTCGAGTGTGTGACTGGAGATTTGGCAATGAGACAGACATCTTTGCCAATTTCGTGTGGAGGGGTAGGCTTATTATCGATGGAGGAGACGGCACCTGCGGCTTCTTGGCGAGTTGGGCGCTTGTTGCACCTTTGTTATCTTCTCGATTTGTGATCGCAGATAGACCTATTTTGGAGATATATACGAGGGACTTCGATACGGGATCATTTCCCTTACAGGTATTATTACGACATACGAGAGATGCTTTACCACGGGAGGTACGACATGAGTTCCCATCTTTTTCCTCTTTGGCTACCGATTGGACTAGGGGTCTACAGTCTATCTTGATGGACCGATAGTTTCAGGAGACTCTACATTCACTCTTAGTGGATCCGGCCATTCCTCGTACTACTAGAACTCGTCTACGCTCTTGCTCGGGCAAGGGTGCAGGCTCGTGGATCTTGGCTCGACCATGCATCAGGGCTTTCCGACTCGCACCAGCTACTTTCTCCACAGCGATGAGGTTCCGTCTTGGCTTGGTCCATCCATCTACATCTTCATTACTCACATGTGAGTGTGGTATCACTTTAGATGCAGCAGGTGTTCATATGACTCGTTGTCCATTCGGAGGGCAGAGGATAGCTACCCATGATGCCATTAGGGATGTGGTGTTTGCTATGGCGCGAGAGGGTGGATACCTCACATGGAGAGAGCGTTGGTATGCCTTGCAGTCGACTAGGGTTAGGGCAGACATGTACTTAGTTCGGGAGGACCAAGTCACTATGGCTGATGTGGTGGTTACATATCCTACTAGAGATACAGTTTTAGAGGGGGTGATCACCCATTCTCCAGGATGGGCGGCGAGTGGAGCGGCAGTAGCCAAGGTCTCCAAGTATAGAGGTATGCAGAGAGGTCACCTCTTTGTTCCTCTAGCTTTGGAGTTATATGGAGCTATGGACACCGACTTCGACATGTTCATGAGGGAGTGTGCGAGAGCCTACCATACTAGGCGACATGGGGTATCACTCTCTTTAGCTTACTGTATAGCCTATTATAGGCAACGTGTTTCCATTGCTCTACAGAGAGCACTAGCTGGTGCAATCCATAGGAGAGCAATCACGTTAGGTGATGCTTCTTCGGATGTTCCTGTTGTTTGTAGACCTTTCGACTTGGATAGTTCAGATATCTTAGGTGGTGTAGTACATATTTCCCAGTGTGATACTATTGGGGCTAGCCCCATGTTACCGGTTTGGTTCTATCCTTGAACGATTTCATCTTCCCATCCCTTTTGTTATTATACTTTCTCGGGTTTCACGTTTTTTTCATTTATAGTATCAACATGAGCTACTCTATTGTTGAGCTTCACATTACTAAAAAAAGGTTCGCTATCGGTATTAAAATCCATGATCTAACGCTGGCAACATTGGGAACTGCAGATCCCGAACCTAAACCTATCTGAGCACCTGCTTTCGCCACAACCCACAAAACCTTTCCCTGAAATGCTGAACATGGTTCGTATCCACTTCAAGTCCTTTTCCTCTACCGACATTTTCAAGCCTCCTTGGTCCGGGACTGCGTGTAGCCCAGTTTTGGACTCGCACATCAAATTCAGTCGTAGTGGTATTCCTACCCTGACCATGGCTGTGATCTTGTGAAAAATGCTCAGGTCATTTGACTCAAAGTAAGGCAGACATAGAGTTTGGTGCTCTTCCTTCGACTTCCAATAACCTATCAACAACTTAAGGATTGACATGAGCTGGTCTACTTTCAGTGTTACCGTCATCACAGCGAACTCCATGTCGTCAAATCGGGACTTGAAGGACTGAACCACGACAAGAAGATTATTTGACAGAATATCTACTTTCTTGTCAATACGATGCACCCCTCTTCTGATGGATTCCAATTTATTCATGACCTCTGGGTTTCCTGCAGGCCTCAAATTTTCAGATCCAGAGCTTGGTCCTGCCTCTTGTCAAAGTTCACTTCTCACCGTATCTCTAACTGCACCAGATTGAGATGTATAACCTTATTTCAAGTCTCGGAGTTGATTGGCCTCCAACTCTCTGATTCTCAAGGACAAATCATTCCAATTCAAAACACCTCTCGGAGAACCTTTATTCCCAAACCAAATGGAGATCAACGTCCCTTGGGTATACCATCTCTACGCGATAAAGTTGTACAAGAAGCTATACAGGCAGTTATCGAACCCGCTTTCGAACGAAAATTTTTGCCCTCTAGTCATGGGTTCCGTCCAAGCCGGTCTCCTCGTACTGCACTGAGAGAAATAAGAATTGCAATCTGTTTTATCTCTTGCAGATACTTGGAGAACTCAATTATTTTCTCTTGAAGGAGGGTAGACACTTGTTCCACATCCTTTTGCTCTAACAGCGACACGGCAGAGTCAGATGTTCGTTCTAGAGCAACCTTTTTAATAGCTGGTCATGGATGGATGAATATAGCCAAACATTTCCTCTGGTTATCCTATGCCCCTTTCAAGATTTCTCTTCACAGCAGCCTTGAACTGTTTCTTCAGCTTCTCAACGCCCACAGCTTGTGTCTCTCCTCTGTGCTCTCCTAAGGACTCACGCACTCTGATCAAAGTATAGCCACGACATGAGCCACACCTCGACAACCGCCGGGAGGTAAGCACAAGAGGCAACAAACTTGTCAAGAATGTATTCCTTGACAAACTGGATGGATGTCTCGCGTCTCGATTTCACCATGATGGTATCTACATGGTTTCCTGTCATTCCGTCACTTTCCACAGAAATGTGATGAGAGTCATAGTACATCTCCACGTTTCCACAGGCGAATGTGAAATGTACGTTGGTACACCCAGATCCGATCAAGTTGGTTTCAAAGATGAATCTTGAGTTGGATCAAAGATATAAAGTCTTGTTAGAAATCGGACGTAGAAGTCAATTGCAAGAGGCAGGTAATTGGTATTTTAGAGGGAGATCCCGAAATGACAGATTCTCAATCTATTAGCAGGCTATGATTGAAGAATAATGATAAATAATACCTGGAAGCGGGGAAAGAAGGCGGACGATAAGGAAGTCTTCTCTGAGTCACTGCACATCAATCAAAACCCAAAGATGTGACTTTGCAATATGTGACTTTGCATCTGAGGACTATTTTGAATCCCACTTCAGCTTATATCCTTCAGCAAGGGCTTCCTCAGCTTCGCCAATGATAGTGGGAACAAAATAACTCCATCTTCCCTCTTCCGTCTTGAGTTTATAGCATAGATCCAGTTGGGGCAGAATGCTCTCTACGTCCTCCTGGCTGACGTTTTTCCCTTTTATTATCCTTTCTGTCCAGAACATAGGAAATGAGCGTCCAAAATTGACCTACGCCAAGAGAGCCATCCATGCTAAGGTGGTTCTCCTTTTCATATTGCTGCTCAAACTCATGACCAAGACCAATGAGCTGAACCAATAGGTTTTCGGTTAGCCAGTTGGGAGCAAAATGATCTGATAGTCATCTTCCCGAGACAACTGCACGCCTCTCATGGTAGAAATTGTTATAATGCCGCCCACGTCATGCTTGTAAGAGGCAGTAGCATGTAGCACTTCCTGTCAAGATGGTGCCAAATAAACCAAACATAGCGATAAAATTCAGATGATTTAACAGCTGATAAACATGAAATGTAAATGCGTCAACTCAATTTAGGAATTATGAGATTCAGCAACTGGCGAGGCCAAACGAAGCACTGAAACGGATGTAATATAGATATTATTTTGCAGTTAACGTTACAATTTCTCCGCCTCTCGAAGTTGTGCAACGATCTAATTGAGTTGTACAAACCGAGGCAGGGATAAATCACATCATAAATTCGATCAAAATGTAAAAGGCAATTGAGCTGAAATCATCATCTAGCTGTAGGTATATGTGTAATTATGGCATTCCCTTCAACTCCCATCAAGTCCGATGCCCAGCAAGTCCGATGCTACCCAGAAACTTCATTCGATTAAAGTTTACCTGCTGGAGGATAGCCACAAAGAAATTATTTTGGCTCCGTCAAATGACAGACCAGCTTTTGTGAATATCGAGAACTAGCTTGCTAATACGATATCTCCATTCAACATCTCGTTCAGCTGAGCCGCTCTTCCATCATGCTCCCATCGAGTGCCATTCACATCTATCCTTCGGATGAGTCTATTGATCTGCAGCATCTCCTTTAGATCTCGTGAGTGATCCTCATCCAGTTCACAACCTTCCAAACACAGACGCTGGATGCTTTGGCAATCGTTGTTTTGGAGACAAGGTATCAACTTCTCCCACACACCTTGAAATTCCTTAGGAGCAAAAGAGATCACCAGTTTCTGATGTCCAGGATCGATCCCTCTACTCTGAATGCTATACTCGAAGGTGTGGTCATAGCTGTAGAGGCTCGAATGATCACATCTCTTGTTGATGTGAAGATCGGTGAGGAAGGTATTATTCAGGGCTACACAAAGAAACTGCTGTGATTCACTGATATCGCTACACTTTGGTGTCACTACGATACTGAGATTGATTAGAGGCTTTTCCGGGCTGTCGCCCCAAAACATCCTCAACCCTTCTACCAAAGCTTCAAAATTTGATTTCAGAAGGTCGGCAAAACCCACTTGCATTCTTTCACGATGGATGCACGGAGGAAGTGAGTGCCAGCAAGTTTCCACTGATCGCAACTAGCTTTGTGAAAATCGAACTGCCACTGACTGCAGTTCAGTACATTGATGTGGGTGAGGCTGGTTGACAGCAAAAGAGGCAGCGATTCTTCCAATCCCTGAATGTGATTTTCCAAATTGAGCTGGTCAAGCGTGCAAGTTTCTGAGAAGGCCTTCACCAAAACGTCTGCCATTCCTTTTTCTGCATCTGTTATCCTCAATTGCCGTAAATTCCTGCTCTTCATCAAGCCTTCAGACAACTCGTTCACCTCATTTTCATCTAACATGCAAGTGCCGCTCAACAAAAGCTTACGAAGTTTCGGTAAGCAGGAAATGATATGACCTATCTGAATAGCTGCTCTCCCTGTATACCAATCTGAGATTTCTAGATATTCTATCTGAGGGTAGGGATTGTCTGTAAGCCCCAAGGCAAGTTGTGTAAGAAATGATTCTCTCACTTGAACGGGCCCTGTGTTACCCTGCACATCGTGGAGCTTCTCACCAGCCTTGACAACAAACCTTTTCATGGCTTGAGCGTTTCCAAGTATCTTCCTCCATTGCTTCCCTACAGCCAGCTCTGTCTCGATACTTGCGATTGGATGGAAATGCACTTCCTCCAGCCCCGGATTATACTGCAGGGGTGTCAGGAAGGCTTCCCATTCGGGTACAGTAAGTTCGCAGTTGTTGAGATAAAACGTATCTAAGACTTTCAACTTCTTGCTTTTTCCCAACGCAGCAAGTACCTGCAACCGCATATCTGCACGCCGAGCTGATGCAATTCCTCCTATTTTGAATAAGCCTGCAAACTCCTCACGGCCCAGATACGGCATAAATCCGTTTTCTTCGACATACTCCAGTGCTTTCCTCACGGGCCTTGAGAGTAGACCTTTCAAGAAGTTTCCTTCACTCAGTATTTGAACACCGCCTCGAGAAGAAGACCATTTATTCTTGTGCTCCATGCTCGTCAATCCTGCAAGCAGCGTCTGTTCAAGACAACGATGACAACCTTGTAATCTTATTAATCAATTCTCTAAGGTTTGATACCTCCACTCAACCAGAATTACCAAGTCACTGATGGCACTTGAATGAAAATCTTGACTCTCAGAAGGATGTCTAATCATAAAACTTTCAGAGTTATTGACTCGAGCAACATCAGGCCGACCGGTTATTCGTGTGTAAGGAACTTGATGCGAAAATTATATGCTACATTTCTCATTACATCGAAGTTGGAAGTTCACTTCTGACTTTAAAAAAAACCGAATTTTTGTTGACCGAGTAAGAATACATGAATATGGTGATATAAAAGCATGTATCAACGAACATATCACTCAATTAATATTATGTGGAACAGTTGTTGAGATGCCATCTAGTACTTCAGCCATGGTTGACTTTCCACAATCCAACGAACATTTTATATATACAAGATCAGACAGAGCGAGCATAAGAAATAAGAGTGAGTGGAAATCGCGAAGAAAAAGTAGAATATCGAGCATTTCAGGAATACAAACCTCAGAATGCGAAATATTCAGGAAAGAGTGAAAAAGTTTATACTCAATGGGTATGTAGAGACATGTGCAAGCTAATAAATAAGAGAAAAACTAAAGAAAATCGGTCCAATTTGAAATTATGACTGAAATCCTACGCATGCTCCAGTCTAAGATCTGTGGTTGTGAAATGGCTCACCTCCTGATTTTAGATCAGACTATGTTCGATATATGGAGGAAAACAACCGTTTATGACGGTCGAAGAGAGCGACATCCGGTTTCAGAAGCCTGTGAGAACATCAAACATGTACATGATCAGCAAACAAGAGAATCAGGACTGTGGTATTAGACTGTGCACAAATACCAGGTGACTATGTCTGCCTCATATCTGAATCATCAACGACATGTTTAAGACTGACCTTCAGAGGAGCCTGACCCCTCGAACCTGCCAAGACATCGGATCATGTTTTCAGACGTTGGCATCTTGCACTTGAGATCGAAGTTCTCAATTGTAGCGAAACCGACGATCGACACGTCACAGATCAACCTTAACGAGGCAAGCATGAAGCACTGGGAAGGACTCTGTTGTTGGGGGAAAACGGTTGACACGGAATTGATAAAGCAATCGCGTGAACTTGAACAATTGAATCTGGGCATAGGGCAAAGGGTATCCAACGGGAACAACAAATTTCAGCAATTTTCATTTGTAGTGAAGGAGAAGAACTTCAATGGTGGGTTCTTTCTAAGTGACTGCGACAGACGAGTATGCCTTCGTTCGTATGGTATCCGTTACACACTTCACATTATTGATGTTAATCAACACCTGAGAATGGATATTTAGAATCAATGTAAAGTCCAGTATGATAATCACATAAAGATTATGTGACTATCATACACAGAGCACAACGTACAGGGCTAAGAGCCCTAGAGGCAGTAACGACAGAGCAGTCTCTCCTTGAGAAAAGGCAACATGCGGTAATACTGTACAGCAGGAACGTACCAAGGATACATGGCCCACTGGGACCTATGTTAATTTGTAATTGCATGTAAAGGTTCAGTCGGGTGGATAGGACGTGTACGTTTACTATTTATTTGGTTAATCCAAAGCACATGATCGCATGGAAATTAGGGCCCCTCTTTGTTGTGTGTTGTACAGTGAACCAAACTGTTCATTGGAGCCTGAAAAGAAGAGAATATTGACCCATGCTTGTTTTCTACTTCAGAAAAGACAATGTCTTGTTAGTTTCAACTTGATTGGAAGCCTTTTCCGCGTCTTGACAGACTACTTTATTTCAACTTTAGTGGTTACGAATTCCCAACTCAAAATGAGACCATTTGTGTCCTATTTAATCTGAACAACCTTTTCTAGCTTCTTCTCGGCCTCGTAAGAAACATGATCGCAACCTGGTTTCAGCATATTGTTACTGAAACCAGATTGTGAAGAAGAACTCAAACTTACTAGTTGCCTTGCGCCGATCACATGATTGCAACTTGAAATTTTAGATGTCCTGAAGACTGAACCTCTCTCCATCAATTTGCAGAAACAAAACCAGCTCCGCGATGATTACATGCGATGCGCAAAGATTGCAATATTCAGGCAATTAGGGAGAAAACATTTGACTGATCCCGGGAGAGAGCCTTCTGTAGTCCATTGGCATTACATCCAGAGACCCCAGGTTCCACTGGGAACTCTCGTGGAACGGGACTCTGCAGGCCACGCCCAGATACTCCATCGGGTCCTCCATCAGGGCCATGCCGTGGGACCTGGGCATCCAGAAAGCGGAGAAGACTTCTGGGTATCTAGAAATTGTTTTAACTGATCACGCGATCTAACGACTCTGCTTTTTAGCTAGTCCTTGTAGAGTAATTGGTCGTTATTTTTTTTATATATTTTTTTTTTTAGTACTGTGTTTCTGATGTCAAATATCACGCTCACATATTGCTACTATCAGCCGCTTTAATTCTCAGTTCAATCTAAAAATTTTCATACTACGTTTACATGGTCCCAGTATACTCCCGGCGGGAGCTCCTACGAGTAGCTCATGATGGGAGGTTGATGGTTGAGGCTCTAGATGTACCTCCGTTAGTTATAGTATTTAGAGATAAGTCTGACTTAAACTGAACATACCCAGGGTTCTGGACTGGACTAGCAGTTGTAGTAATGGTAATCTCAATTTACAAGCTAGAGCTTGTAAAGTACACCTAGGACAAGAATTGCCAAATTAAAAATTACTCGCCCTAAGGAAACTTCATGAACAATTTGAATGTGGATAATTAGAGGTTTATTGTTGTTGAAACCGGACAGTTTGTAACGGTCTTGAATATACTGAAGGAAGCACCTAGAGGTCCTGAATGTTTTTGGATAAATGAAGTTAAGAAAACAGTCAGCGGTTAAAGAGAGAAAGAGATGAAACGTTTAAGGAAGATATAATTCACTGGAGAGATTCGAGCATTGAAGTGTTGTGTCCATGTAATACATTGTAGGAAAGATTTATTGAAAATTTATGAATTTATACTTAGATTATATGCACTTTATGTGTATAATGCACAATTAGTGTAATTAAATGATTTATATTTTGGATAAATTCAATTTTTGAGCTAACAAGTATCTAAACTCTTTCATGTAGGATTACAAACTTCAAGTCATTGTTACACATATAAAAAAAACTGTCTTATTTGTTACAACATATTCTACCACAATTTCATACATGTAAAAGTGCCATGGATAGAATTAGAAGCCTCAACACACATTGTTGATTTCTACCAGGGGCATATACTATATTGAGCAGTACAGCAAAAGAGCAAAACTTTTTCTTTCTTTCTTTCGAATTTGTTCAAAGAGTTGGAATGCTTGGTGATTGAGAAGCTACTTGCTGTCACGAGAAAGATTATATGAAGTTATTAAAGTACTGCCACTTGAGAGTTTCCACCATCAATCATAGAGTATTTGTATTCTAACCTTACCATCGATTTGAAGTAAATATCGTAAATATCGCTAGCTAATGTGAAATGTATGAATAATCAAAAAAATTTCTTTTGTTGAATCCCATAAGGTACTATGTTTCTCCCGGGACTACTTCCGCCAGCACCGCAGTAGAGCATCTTACACTGAAAACGGAACCTCAGGAAGAAGGGCCTTGTGAAGGTGCCATCTGGTGAGGTGTGCGTAAGGAAGTGAATTGACTTTTATGAGTAAGAAAAATAGCAAGGTTTCCATGGGTTTAATCTGTAAAATATCATTAAAGAATGACAAAAATTCCTTTATGATATTTCAAGTGAAAGCGAAAGTTTTTCTTTTGGTCAAATTCCATAACTTTTACTGGAAAGCTATCCTGGAACCTAATTTCAACTGAATACTTGTACTTTACCTATGTCCTGGGCACGAGTAAATATATTTGCTCTCGACATGAAAAGCATGTCAATTATGTGAGAGAGGTTATGCTTTTCTGATGTTTGAATGCCAAAATATGCCCACTGACGAATTCCCATCCCCACCGCTTTCTGTTTCATAGGGTCAGCCAATGCTCTCTGGTCTAAAGATGCCAAACTCCAGTAATGATTGCTTCTCTCCGACGATGATAATTCGTCACCTCCATATCCTTATGACTTTTGGAACCTTGCTATCTTTTTGGTTTTCATTACTTCAATTTGGCACCAGTTTCTTCTTTCCTCTATAAACTTAGTCGTGGCTTGATTTTTCTCCAAACCAGCTAAAAGATGACAACCGGCTTTTTTATTCGATGTCTCCCTTTTTTCTTACATGACAAGATGTGTTGGCTCCTCCGCATCCGTTTTTCGGTGGTTTGGCCCACTTGCAACCAATCATGTGCATCAGGTTCTGACTTTTATGTTCAGTACTACGGTTGTGCACCAACCATGTTCTTTAGATTGTGCAGGGTAACTTGCGCATGTTGATAGATATTCTCCTATGGCTTTGATTAATATTTTAGCAGTCGATGAAGCTACTTACCTACTAAGTTCTGTTATTTCGATTGATTCTTTCGACGAAACCTTGTTCTAACTGAGATCTTTTGCGTTTAAAGAAATGGAAGATACACGTCACAGGAAGGCCTACAACCAAGTCTTAAAGCTCAAGTCTGTGGAAATATAGAACACCTGATGTAACCAAAAAAACAGAAAAGTATGTACACTAAAATAATATCGGCCAATGTCTACATATCCACCGAAATATTGTAGACCTGCACAAGGAAATAGAGATCCAGTAATTTTTTGAAAATTTGAATATCGTGCACGAGATCATGCTCGTACTATTGTTGGTCCAATCCGTGACCGCACATGATATGCAATGGTCATCACTCGTGCACGTGGATCACCCAACAAGGAAACATTCTCCAAAATGTATGATAGTGAATAGGTATGTTATGATTGGAGATATTATAAACATATGTAACATCTTCCAAAAGCCATGAATCATGTAGCCCGTGACTATTACAAGCATGTGTGTCCCTTACAAGGCATGTTGATATCCGTGAACCAAAGACAATGATTGTAGAAGATTTGGGTATCGTCGCACCAAGTGTGTGCCACATGGTGTAATGAACACGCCTTGCAATCTCATCTCGCTTTACATACAAGTATCAATGTATTTGTTTGCAAGAGTGCAAAACATCAGCCAAATCTGTGTTGATATAAATACCTCAACCCGCATCATAAATTATGCCTTTTTGTAACTCAAATTTTCTTTTCAAATTTGGTGATATGACTATTTTTTCCAGTTTAAAAATTGTATGTTTTGGAGATTATAATCATCATGACAGTAAATTTTGAAAGTTTAATTTTAATAATGAATTTTGTGTATCCATCAATAGTTCAAGCAAAATTATGATCTTCAAATAGTAATAATAATAATAAGGCAAGAATATTAAAGCTACAACTAATATTTGATACATCAAACATCCTATAGTCAATATGAATTTATTTAAATTTCATGTAATTTTTTTCACAAAATTTCCCTTTGATGAGATCTAAATGATTAATTGTGTTACATTCACTTCAAAATAAATGTTTGTAATCTCAAATAAATTAACTCAAATATATATTTTTGAAAAAAATCTTTTATAATATTATATTTTTTATCTATGAATATATTATATAAAATATTTTTAATAATAATAAATTTTATTTTTAAATTATAATGAGATTCATCAGTTAATTAAATTTCACTTTGCAATGATATTTTTATTTCAAAATTTAAAAAATTTAACCAAAAAAAATTTTAATTTTTACATTATTTTTTATTAAAATTTTTTTATTTTTTAATATTTAAAATTTATGTTTTTCAATATTTGATTCTCTAAGTTTAAGTTTTTTTCATAAGCCAAGCATATTGCCTTTGATGAATTGTAAATTCCATGGCCCATTTAGTGATACTAATGGTAATTTATGAAACTTTGTAAAAAAATACTGAATTTTGAGATGAATTAAAAAATACTTTATTCAAAAAAATTTGTTATAATTGCGATATTATTTGATAACTTGACATATTTCAATGTAACATAAATCACTATTTTAATTATTCATCTTAAAATTACCTTAAGATCCAAAACATAATGTTTTGATAACCTCATTATTTTTAAAAATATAAAATATGACATAATACAAAATAATTTTAATGTTTAAACAGATTAAAATGAAACAAAGTACAAAATGGTCCAAAAAGTAAAGATGATTATTATATTCGAGATATTTACGAAATATTTCCAGCCTGAGGAAACCTTTGCACACCTCCGTTACCTCCACAAGAAAGAAAAATAAATAGTTTTTTACATTCTCATAATTAAAATTACTTACGTCCCCTCATTAGAAAATCAACATTTTATGATGTTGATGCATAAGCTATCCATGTTATCTATACATACTTGAAAAATACCTTACATATGTGAAAAATAATTCTCTTACTTCAAAAATAGTTCTCATGTGTGAACATGAGACATGTCACCAATTACACTCAAACCAACATGAAAAGTATAGCTTTGAGCAAATAATAAATTGATGTCAAAGATGACTTGGATGATTTCACCCATGTTCAAGATATCTAGAGTTTGCAGAGTTCATCCATACACAATCATATATCTAACAAGTCAATATAATAACATAATAAACTTCATGTGACATTGAATATTTAAGAAGTTAATTACTTTCACACAAGTTTGTCAAATTTACGCATGTTAGTAAATAAAAATATGGTCCATAAAATCCATCTATATTAGTTTATACATGTGTAATTATTAATTTTTTACGTACATGTGTGAAAAATACTTCTTTTAATACATGTTTAGAATCTTCATAGTTTGCAAAATCTATACGGTTAATTATTTTTTGCACGCTTATAATTCTGGCTTATGAATGTATGTAAGATAATATTTATAATGAAAAATAAATAACTTTTCACATTTATAAAAATTTACACATGTTAATGAAACATCAAGTTTATAAATAAATCAATGTACATATATAAAAAAGAATACAAAAATTTATTAAAATATATCAAAAATAAAAAATGTTATTCATTATATTTTTATATTGATAAAAATATTTTTTATTTAAAATGTCCATTATATTTTTTATATTTTTAAAATATTTTTTTTTTTTAATTATTTTTAAATATATAATATTTTTATTATTAAATGATGAAATTTCTACTTAAAGTATTTTAATTTAACGCTGATCAATTTTCTATCGGTATCTTATTTCTTTACAACTCAAAACATTTGCATTTGACATGCATTTCAATGTATATCGTTTTAATTTTATCATAGTTTATATTCAATATGTTACATTATTCTCACTCTATATTATGAATTAGAGATATGTGATATTTTTAGTAATAACAATTCTTTAAAAAATTAAATTTTGAAATATTTTCACTTTAATAAATTTTTGTTTTAAAATTAAAGAAGTCATCTACATTCTCATTAAATATGAAAAGTAGTTATTGCAAAATGAAATACAATGTTTCATACCTTAGTACAATAAAAGCTTAGATATTTAGATATTTTTTCATTCAGAAAATACTGAAGTCTACACCTCACGCCATCTCACACCACTCATTACTGCATTCATCTTGAGGCTACCGGTCAATGGTAGGCAAAGGTTTTTTGAGCTTTTAAGCACAAAAGTCGGGAAGTAAGGTTCAAGCGAGCTTATTGATTATTCAAGTGGCAGCTACCAAATTGAACACAATTTTTTCCTGAAACATCTTAGACTTGCACCAGCTATATGGAATCCAGTAACTATACTCCTTCCCCTTTATCATCTATTCAAGCCAGACCATTTCTTTCGTTTCTCAAACTGCAGAACTCTGATGCAAATAGGATATATCTAGGAAACGTGTACAAAATTTGGTCATTTTTCCACATAGATTTCTGGTTCACGTATCTGTAGCAGTGAGCATGGACAACAACCAAGAAGCTGCCGAAGCTAGTTCAAGGATAGTGTTGGTGTCGCAAAAGTCTGGGCAGATGGAGGATCGAGATGGCGAAATGCAAATTTCACAACCTCTGAAAGTGTTGCTGCAGGCTCTACACGGAGATGTTTCCCAGGACACCCAGCCAATTGAAAGCATACCCTGTCTCACAAGCGAAGAGTATGGTGATATTTTCTATTATCAAATTCCACCATCTATCATACGGTCGAAGTTGCGGCTTGAAATCCTCGAGGCGGTGGGGCACTGCAAGACTTTGAAGAATTTCAACACCACTTACCTCAATTCCTGCGAGCTAAGGAATCATGAGTGGAAGGCTGTTCTGCAAGGACTTCAATCCAATCTCGTTTTGGAGGAAGTTGTTTACTATCCACTTGCTTCTGTGGAATTAGAAGCTGAGGTAGCTCCTTACTGGAGTGATGTGTTCAGAAGCACTCAAACCCTCACCAAACTTACGATTGGTGAAGACTGTCGCTCACAGGAGAGCAAACTGAGACCATCGTTCGCCTCTGCGCTAGCATCAGGTTTAGAAGCCAATCCCCACCCGCCCATAGAGGAACTTAAAGTCTACGATTGGCATCACGTTGGTGTTTCGATCTACCTATCCAGAGTTATTTGTTCTCTTCCCCGCCTGAGCAAATTAAGTTTGAGTGGCATCTGCAAGTTGAGTGAAGATGAATTTGCAGGCATGTCTGATGCACTTGGCTCGAGCAAGAAACTTCAGACTCTTCAGGTGCAGGATGCAGAAGTCGACTTTGCCAGAGTTTTGGTGTCAGCGTTCACCAGATCACACGCAGACCACATTCTGACTGAGCTTTCCTTGACTGGTCGTGTAGAAGGTCTTTTAGATGCGCTACCAGACTTATGCTCAGGAAGGATAACCACAATATCTCTCAGTTATGACGTTTGGGAACATACTTTCAAGCTAAGCCTCGATCAACGGCAGCGTCTTGGAATTTCTCTTCGGGAGTCGAAAGTTCTTCGTGAATTCAGGATTCGAATCCTCATTGGAGATAGACAGGATTCAAACCTTCTAGATGCATCGCCATCTGATTATGATGGCTTTTATCATCCCACTCATGATATTCTTCCAAAGACAACCCTTCAGATCTGTTTAAACTGTACCATTCCTTCACGGGTAACATCTCTACTCTTGGAAAACTACTTACAGTCTCCTCGCCTAGAAGCCTTGGAATTTGTATCCGATTCTCTAAACTGCTTTTCAACCGGGAGATTATACGAAAGCATAAATCGAAATGGTGTTGTCAAGAAGTTAAGTTTCTATGGTTGTTCCAAGTTCAGGTGGGATTCCCTTTTCCAATCCTTGAAAGAGAACACAAGCGTTCGATACTTGGAGTTCAGATACTGTGAGGAATTCAGTACTGAAGACTACATCCGGTTGACAGAGATCCTCCAGTTCAATTTCACGCTTGAGAGCATAAATGTCGATGGCACCTCCTGGGCGCATGATTGGAGGGCCAGTCTGTTGCAAATGGTCTTGCAGAGGAATGTGCAATTAGGAGAAGCACTGTCATTTCTCAAAGACAGGAACATGCCTTTTGATAGTCGGGCAAAACCGGCGAAGGTCCTTGTGTGTAAATCTTCAAAAGCAGGTTTGGTTGCATACCTTATTATTGCAATTTCCGAGACGTGAACTTACTATCAAAGTTCTTTCCCTATTTTCTGAAGTTGCGAATCCTTTGATCGATACACAATATGACCATCAAATATGAAGTTTTGGCTTTTGACTCCAAATTGCTGAACGTGCGTATTAGCGAAATAAAATATCGGTGTTCGGTTCACGAATTTATTAGGGATAGTATTCTAGTACAGTATACCAACATGGCCACTTGATTTGATAGAACAGAGCGGGCCTTAGCTCTTGAAGTTCTAAAACGTACCCTTCTTCCTTTAATAGCTCTTTTACTCGCTGAATAACTGGACATACCCCTAGAGACAATCCACGAATACTTGCAACAATCTGGTTCTTGTAGCGTGAATCTACTGAAATGTGTGAGTTTGCAACATAGACAAGAACAGGGGAGCCTTTGCGTAATACGCCACTCAAGTAGTAAATATTTCTGAATGCTCAGGATGCTGATTGTTCAATTGATCTTGTCTCAGGTGATATCCAGCCTACCATGATGAAGACTGTGAACGCGATGAACCCAGATCGACGCTTCTCCATTTGCAACAAAGCGAAAAAAGCAGTCTCCACCCTTAGAAGAGGTCGGAACCGCCAACCGTTCACATCTGCTCTCAACATCCCATGCAAGAGCGAAGACACGGTAGTGCAAGTGTGGGATATTTCTGGACCCGGATGCACTCATTATCTCCCAGTAGTCTACCCAATGTCTGCTGTTGGGACTGAACTTCATTTTGTCTTTATTTTTAGTCCGTTTGACCTCCAGAACGGCACCTGGAGCTTAAAGGACCAAGTCTATGAAATTTTCGGAGCGGAACTGAAGAAGTTGATACAGCTCATAATATCCAAGCCGTTTGTACTCGATAGTCCCAGAATCCTTGCTGTGTTGACGCACAAGACCCTACTTCAGGAGCATGGGTCGAGTTTTGACCCGAATGTTGTCCTGAATATATTGACATCGCTGCGTGAGGAATTTCCACAGTGCATCCTAGAAGGTCGCAATCAGGATGAACTCTTACTCATCAATACTGACGACGAAGACGATGTGAAACTTGTTCTTGATAGTGCGTTGCAATTCGTATATGACTATCGCATGGCGACACCACTAACTCTAGAGAGGCCCAAATCCTGCTCAGCAGTAGCTTCTCGTCTGGCCAAATTGTCAGCAGAAATTATGTCATCTCCAATTTGGTCCTTGTATAGATTCCACAAGTTCTGTGTTTCCAGAGATTCAGCCCTTAAACGATGGCTCCGCAGAGAAATGGAGGGACAGAAACTGCTACGAGCTGTCGATTCATTCCTTGAAGAAATGGGCGCTATCATCGTCATCCCCAGATCCCCATTTATAGAAGCTGCACAGGACCTAGTCGTGATGGACGATGTCTGGCTACTGCGAGATGTTTTGGGAGAATTAGAGAATGTGGATCCTCTTTTCCAGCCTGAGCGAGGGATACCATACGATCACATCAGCGACAGTCGATTTGTCACCGTTGCACACATGCGGGGCTTAGTAGCTAAGCTTTTGAAACTGCCGCAGTCCAGAGGTAGGAAGGTGGAGTTTGAAATGATAGAACAAATTTTGCTATATTATAAGCTTTGCTTCAAGGTTAGAGCACACAACTGGCAGGAATACAAGTACTATATTCCAGCGATTTGTGACGAAGGGTATTAGGACTTACATTGTACACAGGCATTCATCGTGATATACGTAGACAATGTAACAGTTTGTAAGCAGTACTGCATATGTGAGCTATTGGAGACTACGTTTGCTCCATGTTCCACCCAAACCATATGCAATCTTGTATCCATAAGTAGAAACAAGCTCATGTTTGACATCCAATGATGCTAAAACTTCTAAGTTGAGTGCAAATTTGTACATTCGAGCTCCTTAAGTTTCTGGATCGCACTATGAAAAGATCCGAGAAGGTAACATTTTGCGCAGTCTCGTTTGGTGCAAACCATTTTAAATTCCTTCATTTGCGTTGATTAAGAAGAAGACTCCAACGTTAAGTCACTTTCAGAGGATACATAAGTAAGAGATATGTAGTGACAGTGGAACATATGGATGAATGAAGACATGGATTTCGAAGTCATTGGCACAGGCCAAAGTAAGTCCTCCCAAGTACCCAACTTACTTCCAAGAGACACTGAAGGGAGTCGTCATCTTATGTGCGACTAGCTTTCGAACTGCAGGTAAAATGGGTGGAGCAACATAAAATAGCCATATTTTTTCATTAATTTCAATACCCCATTTGAGGAAAAAATATCCTGTTGCCACTGTGAAGTTTCTTCCAGATGATTTTGATGCTCCATCAAAATGGCCATATGACCATTTGTACCAAAATCTGATGAGACTAATGTGTCTGCATATTTTTCTTCTTGCATAAATATGCAATGCAGACGATGCTATATAAGCCTTCACATCTTTTTCTTCCTAACTAGCGTGCTCCACAATGATCATTTCTCATATTCGTCCCACAGGATGTACATGTACTTCTCACATCTTCTTCTTCCTGGTTTTGTATACTCTACACTGGTCATTTCTCATATTGGTCACACATGACGATTTGCATGAATTTGACATGAGTTCCATCTGCCCACGGAACTGGTTCATATGAAAAGTTGAGAGAAAAGTTCAAAAATCTTGTCCGAGTAACCTCGGGATGCCTCAAGCTTGGTGAGCAAAACTTGGTTCTCATGGATCAGGGCCAGAGAGATCACCACCGACCGATGTTTGTCTTAGTGGTTAGAATTGTGGGTCCCATCTGCAAGTCATGGTCTTATAGTCATGACGCCACCAGTTAAAACCTTTCCTGAATTCACGAGTATCGGAGTGTCAGGTGATAGCTGTTTAGATACTTCTTTAGAATTAATCAATACTTCAATATAATCACCCTTTTTCATAAGAACCAAAGATGTGAGTGTAAATTTATCTGGATGTTATCACTCTAACTATAATTACACCAAAATTTCAAAATCTATATAAAGAATAGTGTTTATAAGGAAGGAATATTTGTATATACACATATTACTTCTCTAATTCAATGATTTTTTTATCGTTTCAGTTTTGAATTTGATGGTATTATAATGTCAAAAGGTAGATTTATTCTACTTACCTTCTTGCAAACATGTAATAAAATAATTATTGATATTAAATTAGAATAAACTGAAGCATCAACAATATTGAAAATATGATAAAAATAGAAACATGCACATCATTTATACGTTTGTTATTAAACCATGAATTCAGCTCTTAAAAATGGTCATATGTTTTTTAGTGAATGTTGGATAAAGCTATGTGAGTTCCATTGATCATTTAGTTTACAACAAGCGTTTGTAACCAAAATATCTATTCATACTTGTTTATGAGCTTTAATTTACGTTTTGCTTCAATTTTTGTTTTTTATTTGATTTCATTAATTAAAATAATTTTTTATCATATTTTATATGACCTTGAATAAATACTTCCTTGAGTATAAAATAAAATTTTCTATTTATCTAAATGGTTCATAACCTTTAATCCTCTATCTTGTCTCTATTCTATATTTGACTTGCTTTGAACTTCATTTCTAGCTATTGTTTTCACATAATGAATCATCGTTTATGATTGATGACATAGAAATGAATGGATTTAGACGGAAATTCAAAAAACTAGTATAAAAATTTTTACATAATGATGTTTCTAATCTCTTTAGATTTGTGTCTATCTTTATATTTGTTAGACATATCTCGATCTCAAACATTTGAGACACTTCATATCTACATCTTTCTACTTTGATAACATCTTGCCGTTTGATTGAAAACTTGAAATGAAATGCATCTATGACTACATGATGTAGTGACATCTACTCAACTTACACAACTATCCATGCACACCAATCAAAATATATGTCAATGCATTTGCTACATGCTATAACTCCTACACATAAGAGTTACTTCTTATAGGATGTTTCATTCGTTGTTGTCCATCGAATAAGACTTACACAACTATATATTGTCGCTCTAGCATTTGCACAAACATGGGCCAGATTTTAAGAAATAGGAATTTTGTTCGGTGATGTGGTGAGGGAATTATTAGAGTAATGAAATCTTAACTCCATCTTGTAAGTAGTACCATTGTTATACAGCTTTGAACACATCCATAATTTTTTATCTTCTCATCAGTTTTGAGACTTCATCTTATGAATATATGAAGTTGTTACTTTTGATTCCAAAGTCATGATGAATATATATTACAATGTAGATTGTGGTGCACAAATAAGTCAATATGATTTTTATAATTAACAACTATAATTGAGTAGTTTTATGATGCATGAGAACCTGTAAGTATCTAATTTCATGTACTAGGATACTTTTTTCATGAGCTGTTGTTTTTCTATCAGAAAGTATTTTGACACGTACATTGTGAGATATATATGTCAAAATGTAAACTATAATCTTCATCATATAATTCTGACACTGCCTGAAGCCTAGCATTCATGAGAGATGTTTAATAATCACATATACATGATATTTGAAATTAACTTTGCATTTTCATACTTTCAGCACACAATACATGATGGAAACCTTAGTACAAAATTTGATTAATGTGGATGATCTTTCATACTTGGACAATGCATATGTAGCTTGATACATTTTGTCCATTTTTGTTTTGCCTTAACCATATTATCTCACTCTTATTGTACCTCTATCCACCGGTTTTTATGTCTCATCTTGAGAGTTGACGTGTGGTTTATTACTGATCCATAAACGTAAGAGCCACTTCAAGAACAAGAAATTTATGGGAGTTGTGTACTCAAGCCTGTCATTCTATTATATGGTGAAGAGGCATGCCAATTTGCTACAATTACCATCTGTTTGATCTCAACATTACATCTCCACAGGGTTAAGAAAAAAGTGTTGGATCCCATCAAGTGTTACTTATGATGGCAATGATCGGGAGCACTTTACATGACTTGTATTCATACGCATAAATATAATGATGCAGCAATTGGAAAAACAAGTGTTAGTGCGCAGCCTTTCCTTTCTGATGTGCTGAGAAAAGTACTTGCAACGCTTACAGTATCAGTACCACTGAGATAGCTAAACGGAAAAACCTAGTGAGGACCATGCAAAATTGCGGAATCAGGGGCAACCAGTAGCCTGTGACAGACACATAATTGGTAAGTCTCCATTCACATATTTCGTACCCGCGGGAAAATCACGAACCTTCAGAACCACATGTATAAAGATATTGAGGAAAGATTTATATCTTTTTGGGAATTATAGAATCCGCAGGTTCGTGGAAAGCTTTTGATTTTCCTACAAGTTTCTAAGCCATAAGCTGTTCAGGCCATGCGCAGTACGGCAACCCATAAACACCATCACGAAGGAAAAGATTATTTCTGCGGAAGATACTTTATAGAGAGATAGAAATATCTTACTAATCAAAACAAAATTCGTGTGCATCACATGGCTTCTGTATATAAAAGCTAACCAATTTGAGCACATCACAGTATGGAACTGAGGTCCGTCATCTGTTTACTGAAATCAAAAGCTGGGTATCTAACCATCCCGGGCATCCTCAAGCTCTATCCTGGCGCTACCTGGTGCCATACTACAATATTTACAGTACAACTGAAAGACAAGGTCTACATCTTTGGGCCAAATATGCTGTAGTAAGTGATTTATGAGGAAGCTGAATAGTGTACATACACATATACATGATTGAACTACATATACATCTTTGCTAAGACCTCCGCCTCTTTACGTAGGTGTTATCTTCTATGTACAACTCGTCCACTTCTGCTGGTGCTACTTCCTGCACTGACGTTCGATATAGCTTGGTTGTTGAGAGCAGCTAGTTCCCTCACTCTGGCAAGTAGCTGCGATGGTATGGCAGCAGAAAACTGCTTCTTGCGCGTTTCTCCCTGCATTGTCATACAGAAGCAGACGTAGCTCGGTAAGTGAGCTTTCAAATGAGCACAAGGATGATTGATGTTATCTTGAATAGGAAAATCACCAACTCATAAATTTCGATACAATCGGAACAACAGCTCCCTTGTGATAATAGTGCTACATTAATTGACAAGAATCAGATGTTCTTGCTTAATCAGACACAAGTTAGACTCAACAATTTAGCAAGATGACCTCCTAAAAGCTGGCAGAAGCTATGCATGAAAACGTTTGACAAAGGTTACCTGTTTGGGAGGGTGTAACTGGGCTCTACTCGCTCGTAAAAGGTTGCGCCATTTATCCTGATATGTAAACACAACTCTATAGTGATTAGATACATAATCACATGGATCAACATTGTTGTCAACTTTCAACTGTATAGATAGATTGTACTTAATAGTACAGTCTATCTATATCTATTTACTAGTATGATCCTGCCATAGCCTAAAACCCCGTCCTGGTTCAGGGTGGTCTCGTTTCTATTCATAACAGTTCCACTCATAGCAATATCACTTGAAATCAATCAATGAAATGTCATGAACACAACTCATAAATTGAACAGTAAGGACAAGTAACAAGATCTCTCATTTTATAAAGTCTGTTGTCCAGAAGACCACAGAAACCAAACATGTGTGATCCAAACACCATTAACGTATCATCATATCCAAACACCTATTAACACCCAATACACAACGATCCAGTATGTATTTGAGGGCAAGATGGACCTCACCTTTAAATCAACAGCTGTACGATAACTAACGGTGGAGAACGCCAGCTTCTTTATATCAGCCCATTTCCCACCCCCACACCGAGCTACCCCTTCCACGAGGGTAAGAACCTCTCGAAGGGTCCAAGGTCTATGATGTTTACGGCGTGTGCCGCCATTGGCTGTGGGCACTGTCACCACAGCCTGGTCATCATTTGCTTCCGATCTGGTTTGATACTGAGAATTAAGCAGTTCATGGTCTCCTATGCTTTCGTCGATTCGTACCGGCAACAAACACGATACCTGTTCTCCATCTCCACCGTTTAACACCTCACCCTGTCATTGACGAACATCTGAACCTTAGGGAAGTGTTTCTTAGTTCAAAATTACACTTTTATGCAAAGGAGCTGATAGATTACTCTAGTATTAAAGACAAGCCAAATAGCAAAGCAGATGTCAAGTAAGGTTACTTACTTGACATCTGCTTTGCTATTTGGCTTCTCTTTAATACTAGAGTACTTTCCCTATTCAACTATGAAACCTGTCTATTCTGGTTGTGAGGATTTTTCGTATGAAATACCTTTTCCTGACCAGGAGCTGCTGGTAACCTAAACTTCACTTTGCGAATTGTTTTCTGTACATCAAGCCGTGCAGCTCGGGCAGAATGTGCTATTTTCACAAGCTTTGCAGCCCGCGCATCAATCTTTTTCTTTTGCTGTGAAAGAACAGCAACAAAGGTCAATTCCTCGCAGTGAATTGGTTTCATGCTTTATCTCATCAGGAGAGATTTAATTGTGATTCTGTACCTAATTCAGTAATAAACAAGTTAGTCTGGCAAATTAAAGAAATCATAAAAATTCGCTATAAGATACCCTTATTTTCGTGGAAGATACTAACCATGCCGTTGTTGCCATGCTTACTGCGTCTTCCATTGGAAGATGTTGATCGAATCGAAGATGTTGATCGCGTCGAAGCTCGTAAGCTTTTGTTTCTTATGACACTGATTTTGCTCTCAGCCTCAACAACTTCCGCATCATTCTTCCAAGATAACCTTAGCGGAGCAGACCGAAGTCCATTTCCAGCGTCTGGAAGTGTACTAAGTACTGACCTGCTACCATTAGCAGCAAGTCCCAGGGCTTCATCTCCTTCATCCTCGATGTATCTGCGGTTCGGTTTTCGAATTCTTTTTCCCCCAACCAAACTTCCAGATTTTTGCACCTCATTGAGACTTCCCTCTTGATTGGTTCCTCCGCTGCAATCCCCGGTAGTTCCTGGATTTGGAGAATTCAAGGGTGATAGTCCTGACAAGGAGAGTGTCTTCCGGTGTGCCTTCTTGCATTCATGAGGACTAAATATTGACTCGGTTCCCTTGCTCTTCCTCTTCCCATTGACACCAACCGTGGAAAATGTCACAAGAGGCGCTTCTGCAGAAGAGATCTTTTCCGCCCTAGATTTCAAGTTGGAGTCAGTCAACGAAGACTTTGTTCGATTATTTTCCTTACCATTGCTAGTTGCATTCTGTTTGCTCAAACCCATGAAGATTTGACGTTTCAACCAGTGCTTATCTTTGACAGACGTATCCCTACCAAAAGCCTTCCTGTAAGCCTCATGTAGCTCTCTAATTGATAAATTATCCAGATTACTATCAGTTTTCACTGCCACCGTTGAGCTCTCGGACAGAGAAAACACACGATGCTTCTGTGCAAGAGCGGTCCGAGCTCGCTGAATCATGGGTGGACGCATGCGATTCAGGTAATCTGGTGGTGTTATGCTTGTAACTGCGGCTGTTGTAGTATTTCCTCCATTTTGCAATGGCTGGGAGTCAAGACTGTTGACAGGCCCTGTTCCGTCCTCTCCAAAGGAAGCACGGGCTAATGATAAAGAGCTTCCAGATATTTGGAATTCAGCGTCGATCTCTGAGTCAAAGTACTTCGGATTTGGCCGCCTCTGTCTTTTATGATCGACTCCATTTTCAGCGAAAACAGGGGAACTAGAGATGACTATGTTGTTGGTGCCTGCTTTAGTGAATGAGGCTTCTCGTTGACTTCGCAATTGTTCCTCCTTTGCCACTTGCTGAAGCATGGCTTCCACAACCTGTAAGGGAAACCCATTCAGATTATGATATCAAAAGATCTGTGGATTAACTCTTAAACAAACAGCTGAGTTTAGAAATAAAATATTCAAAATCAAGCAGTGAAACTCGAAACCGTTGATATTGTATTTAGTGGGTGGTACCAAGGAACTAAAGTCATCTAAAACATACATGTTGCATCCATCCTACCTTTAAACGTGCAAGTAAATTTCTTTTCTGAGCTGTTGGATCGGTATCTTCAAGCAGAGCTGCACTTCGCCACAAGCACCAAAGAAACAATCTGTTAATAATTTTTAATTCAACCGGAGTTTCACGAACACAAACTTATGCAAGCCATTCATAAATTCAACTTTCCTGGAGGTGTCCCTTGACCTATCAGTGCAACACAGAGTAGTATTGACTGTATGAATCTTCTTTATATGTTGACATAATGTCATAACTTCTTTCATGGATGATTTCGAATGAAAACGTGTAGTAAGGAGAGTTTAATCATATTTCATTATCGAAAGTACGTACTGCGTGATACTGATGTATGACTGACAAGAAAAGAGGAAGAGATTTTACCTGTTGATCCATCTTTCTCATCCGGTTCATCATCTGTATCTGATTCTTGATCCATGTCACCATCAAACTGAATCATGTGGTCGTCGTCATTCAGAAACTTTTGAGAAGGATCTGCTTCCGCAACTAGCAATGAGCTCATCTCAATATTTGCATCTTCCGTTGAGGGCAGAAGTTTCTCGTCAGCTCCATCCTGCATATTAAAACAATTAT
Source organism: Marchantia paleacea (assembly GCA_014180765.2). Classification (NCBI taxonomy): domain Eukaryota; kingdom Viridiplantae; phylum Streptophyta; class Marchantiopsida; order Marchantiales; family Marchantiaceae; genus Marchantia; species Marchantia paleacea. Next base: position 1,539,258 of record MUAA02000049.1, read on the forward strand.
TGCGATGAATTAGCGTTAGCATGTTTCTATCATCGTCACTGATTTTAATGGTGATGAAAAAATAGACTGATTGGTAAAGGCCAGGTTAAGTGTATAGAGAAACTAAGCGACCATAGGGGCTATCATATAGGTCAAGTTAGATCCTTAACTCCTATGACAAAACAATAACTACGTGAAACATCGAGTCCGTTTCTTCATTGGAGATCGTGAGAACATTTGAAATCATTCAAATCTAAGATGTTATATACATTGGACGATCTACCAACGTAGATTACATCAACAACCTAACTTGTAAGCGGAATGTTGCACAAGTTTATAAAGGTAGAGATCTATGTATTAAATAGAACGTTCCATGTTGAACAAATTAGTGAGCCTCTAGTAGCACTCATTGCTTGAGGAGCTAAGCTAGCGAACCATAATACACAAGAGGTGAACTATAATATACAAATTGTCAAATTAGACAGGAAGAGAGAAAAACAAAAATAGGGCTAACCTTGACCGTCGTCAACACGACCTCATCGACAACCACTTCATCAAGGAGTTTCGGAGCTGTCAGTGACGGCACTCCATCTCTGCCTGCTACTTGAACTGGAGTACCTTTGCTCTCGAGAAATGTTGAGTCCAGCATAACTAACAAACAGCATAAACGTCCGCTGCATAGACAGCAAATTCATCCTCATTACTCGAGAGAAAAAAGGTTTTCATTTGTGAAGAATCAAGCTCATCACTTGGCTGACTTCCACATGCAAGCATCTTGATTTCTTTAATCTAAAAAAATAATCTTGCAGTTTAGACCAACTGTCTCTGAAGACCAGAAATTAGAAGTTTAAATAAGAATACATGTGCACCGGGAGGGCACAACCTTGACAATCGAAAGAAAGAAACCGCTGGGTGACGTCCCTATACGAAGAAAATATGTCTCACGATCTACCTATCTAACAATCCGACAGAGTAATTCCCAATTCATCAACCAGGAAACGCGTCGATAGTCATCTAGGGTGCAACTGCATACCGCCACAAAGAAATTTGAAACAGCACAAGCTTGAAAGAGTACAATTCAATTGGACTGTTCCTTTCAACGAAACACTGGACACAAATGCACATTGTAGTAATACACATGCATGTTACCTCAAAAGAAATGGTTGAGAATACTCGGATATCTTGTTAAATTTACATATCTGAAAGTTTTCAATCCTCCTTCCATCGAGGATTTTACATAACGTCCTTGAAACTCATGACTAAATTGAGAGACTGCAACAAATCACATTGCTTGGATATTCGTCAGTGCCATGGGCGGTAACAAAGAGCGATCTTGATGATGACGCCGGACGTTAGTAAATCCACAGAGCGGTAATGCCAGTGGGAAACCTCCAATTGAAAACATCTGATAACACCACACACAGCAAAATCATCTAATCCCAACCCATGTTACAGGAAAATCAAGAAGAATGATTGTCATTGGCTTTGAACAGCACCAGACAGCACGGATGCAGTGAGACCGACAAATTGGCTAAGTCAAAAACAAAGAAACCTGGCATAGCAAATCCAAAGCTGTGAATCTTGAGGATAAAAAGGATCGAAGCATTGTTTGGAGGATCAAAAGCACAGGACTTCTTCAAGACTGAGACTGATATCAGAGAAGAAATGAAAAAAGCACACTCAACTTACTAATCTGCATATTGAAAAAGAAAGCCGAGAAAAACTCAAAGAAGCTGATCTGGCAATGAGCACAGAAGGAATTTTGTTTCAATTTTTCATATACGGGAATACAATTCGGGAACTCCGAAGCCCAAGAAGGTGCGGTGCGCATACACTATCTACAGATTGAGGTGCGTGCGTACCTACTACAGACACCAGCCTCGTCAAGAATCTCTCAGACCTCTATGAACCTGTCATATATCTTCAGCGCTACATATCCTACAGCGATCCATACCCACGCAGCACCACAGAAGTGCAAAGCGGATCTGAAGACTACAAACCTGCACAGAGAGATAGAAATCCTGTCGTCCTGCTCTTGCGCTTTTCCCACCTACATGACTCCCTCCCTCCTCCCTTTCAACTGCTCGATTGCAGTGTCCACATGCACCTGAGCCCAAACGGAACCTCGCAATTCAGAAATTGACAATCATCTCCAGGCCCAAGAGTGTCATCCCCTGCATCTGAGCCCCTGAAATCAGCGCCTGATGACAGAGAAAGATCCAGAAGAACGAACGGCCATAGCCACGGAGAGCCAGAGACAAAGAGAGACGGATGAACTGTTGCCCAAGCCCCTGAGTACAAAGAACCGCTAATCCACGCTCTTCGACGTAAATCTCCTAAACACTGTTTAATTTCACTAATGTTTTCGTAAGTGCAGCATCCTCTCCATGCCTAAACTTTCAATTTCTCCCCCCAAAGAACCGTACTCCCCGTACCCGAATTTAAAAGTTCTGGAATTTCAAGAGAAGGTACACCATGTACTGCAATTTATTTCCTGTCCTCGGGTATGTTTTTTTCTCATGTTTGCAATTCTCCCTTTTGCCCTACCTTTTCAGGTGTTTTACATCACATGCCTTTAATTTCGATAAGTTTTTGTCTCAGCCCGCATTTTCTTTTATGCTCTGGGGGTGATGTTTCTGCGTACAGCAGGTTCCCGTGCCCGGTCAAACTGCGTCAAACTGTTCACGGAGTGACGGACTTAATACGAACTACACGGCAGTTTGAGTCAAAGACCTAAATCAATCACCGTTCACCAGCTGTTGCTGGTACAATTATTCTTCGCATCTAAATCTGGACAGTCTGAAGCGAAAGGAATAATCTCCCACGGTGAGAATATAATTATGACTGTGTAGTACAATCCGTTCATCAAAGGATAGCCTCGTTTGATTGCAGGGAATTCAATTATTTTTGTTCTTGTTTTCATTTCTTTTGAACTGCAATTTCTTTGTTTAATTTAAATAGTTCGTTCAACGATATTAGATTTTTACACGACCTTAAAGCCCATAACCTTAAAGCCCTCTTGAAATAATATGTCTCTCTGTTGCACGAAGTAAAATGGCACGTCACTTCGGGGTTACTTGATATATGTTTGTAATCAAGGGAATCACTTTCTGCAGTAATGTTGAATAATGTGAAATATTATAAATATAAATTAAAATATTCAACCATAACAACTGCTTACTAAATTGATGCAAAAGGTCCAGATCATAACACCTAGTCATAGACAATGGAATGCCATCAAATAGATGGTAGCCTAACAATGTGACCTAAAATTATACAATTATCAAATTTCAATAAATTATTTATATTTACAATTTTTAATCATACATTTCTTATCTTATAATTTATGTTTCCAAGACAATTAACTGTTAATAAATCAAAACAAAGCAACCTTTGACATTTCGAATACAAGAAATGAAAGTTAGTGATTAAAAAATCACAAAATTGGCATGTGGTAGGAGAATTTGTCTTTCCATTCTTTTCATTTCAATGTTATATTACATCAAAATGTCATGAAAGTCAGGATCTTAAAATTGAATTTACTGCTTTTGATTGCTGAAACATCCGCGCTATAGATGATTTTTTATATATGCAAGTACCAAAATAATTGCTAAACTTTTTGATAAATTCATTTAAGAAATCAGGAAAAAAATATTCAATAAATAATGAAAGATAAAAAATATTCCAAAAAATTTATAATTTTTATTTCTCTGAAAATTGTAAAAACTTCAATTTATAATAAGATATATTTTTATTCAATTTATTTTCATTTAATATAATAGAAATATATTTTTAAGTTTTAAAAATTTATAGATATTTTTTTCATCAAAATTAATGTTTCAATAATTTTTTGTAGATGTTAATTTGAATTCAAGATGGAGTTTTCAGCTTTTGCATCTATTTTATGCGAAAATTTCCATGACTTTTAATTAAAAAAACAATTAAACACATTTTTAGCAAAAAAATATTTTATTTAAAATAAAATATTTATGAAATCTTTGAGAATGATTTTTAAAATGAAAGTATGAATTGAGAAACTTTTGTTTCAGTTTTTCTTAAATTCTATTTGAAAATTTAAAAGTAAATCCTACATATTGTAAAAATTAATATTAAAAATGGAGTGAACTCAGTTCAAGAAATATGTGATTCAAAATACTTAGCTGGATATTTCATGTATTGATGAATATTTTGTTACGGAATTTCAAAGGTTAGTAAACAAGTATAAATTGTATCACTTTAAAACATTATGTACCTCACAGCAAAATTGACATATTAGATCATTTTTAAAAAATTATTTTGAAAAAATTCATAATAAAATAACTGATTTATTTGACTAAAATATATAATTAATGAATGATCATATGAAAAATATTTGCAGTATTTTACCAAATTTATGTTAGGGATATAAATTATGTAAATTTTTGAAAACATGTTGAAAAATATTTTTTTACACAGTAATTTAATTTAAATTAATTAAAATTATGATATATATCTGATTATTTATTCAAAAAATTTAAAAGTATAAATTTTCAACTATAGGATGTTCTTACCTTGAAATTAATTTGACTCAAATTAACAATTAAGAGCCATTTGCTTTTTACAAAATTAATTTTTCAACTTAGTCATATATCTTGCAAACAATACATTATTGAATGATTTAGTTAGAATATGGTTACATATCCAAAAAGGTTTATTTTTTATTTTTTATTTTCATGAATAGATAAATATGTTTTCCTTACTTAATTCAAATATAATAAAACTGAAATTTTATTTTCCACTAACCTTTATTTTTTTTTGAAGATTATCATCTCATTTAACTTAAATAAGTGGTTTTATTGGAGGTTTTATATATGAATTACATAAAATTAGATAGATAGATTGATATATATATATCATTAATGTTAAAAATCAACATAAAAATATTAAAGTTACTCTTAAATTGAAAAGTTTGATTTTGATATCGTCAACGGGGATGTAAACATCTTGATTCCTATGTCACTTGAATGCTAACGCAAAAATCTGCACTCTATCATATGCTTGATACAAGAAATCGTAGTTGTGTAAATTGTTATAAGTTGAACTTGAGATATTCTCTTACGTATCCTTATCGGATATAAAAGTTACATATCCTTGGTGGTCACCAAAGAGCAGAAATAGATCGAACGCTACCAGGTATACTATGTTCATCGTGATGACATGACACAAGCCTGTTTAAGCAAAAGATAAGTTTCTCCTTTCAGATACATTTATCACCTTCGGTCATATGTCATGTCAAACTCACGACATTAATGTTGTCAATAGTTAAACTCCTTTGCCCTTATGAAAAAAATAGTCATGCCGTTACTCTTACGTGAAGCTCTTACGGCTAAGTTGACTTTTCAACCTTTTTATAAAGAGCGTCGTTAATACTCCCTGGATTTCATAACCTCAAATTTTGACATTTGAAAAAATTTGCCTTCGTAATAAAGAAAATATGTTGGGTAGGATCTCGATCCAATTTTCTCATCATTTATTGGCTTCTAGGTAGGGAGAAAATATATGACCGGCTATCAAAGCTATTTGTTACTTTAGTTTTGAACATCAATTTCCTAGTTTAAATATTACTATAGTTTCACAATCATCTTCAAATATACTGTTAATATCATATTCTTTGTGTAATCCTTGGACAATCTAATTAGGAAATTTCAAAATAAGCAATGCCAAGAAGTTCCGTTTTGAAGTACAATTCACAATGTTTACTGCTGTAAATAAACACATTGAAATCTTGACCAAAACCCCAATGTCAGACCGAGATCAGTATCCATTACACGCTAGCTTCTATCGTTTCAAATTTATATCTTTCTTCGAGACCAAAAGCAAGCTTATTTTAACAACAACAGCATAATAGAAGCCTTGAGCTTCGGATTTTCGTCCAAGTTGGCTCTGTACATACAAATTACCTAAATTTTTCTGAATGTAGAATTCTCATACATGACAAACTCAGAAAAATCTGCAATTGCGCAAAATAACTTCTCTCGTTTCCAATTATATCAATCTTCGGTGATACACAAACATTCTTTTAACAATAAACAAAATCCAATAGAATAAAGCCTTGAGTTCCGGATCTCCATCACTATGGGCTAGATATTATAGCCCGTCTTTCCTTCAATCATCAGTGCTACCATATCATGACTTTTTCTTCTCTCGTTCTCCTTTCACAATTATCATCTAAATCTCATTCAGCATAAAGTCCGCATTGCAAAGAAGACAAGCTTTCAAGCTTGTCTTTTTGCAATGACAAGCTTGAAACATATGGTTGATACTTTTATGCAATCTCTTGAACTTTTTTGTGGAAGACTCCAAGCTCACAGCATAAATTATCCCTAGAGCTGTATAAATCTGGCCGTTATTGAATGTGTAAGCAAGGTACAAAGACGGGTCTACTTTGGCCCATGTGCACAAGCACATGGGCCAAAGTACCCTTATGCACAAGCGAAATCTCGCCATCCATGTCATGTTATACTTATTATCCGGAAATTTATTCACGCTTATGCCAATAACTGAGGTCCTGTCCATGCACTACTAGCTGGAAGTTTGTTACTAGTCTAGTAAGTTACCTTCCTAGATTCACTCCTCTCATATCTTCTTTATGTAACTTTGCAAAATTATTAACTACCATACGACAAAACTAAAGTCTCCAATGTGATATGGGCAAGTTACTTTCTCTACAATGACGATGAGGTTCCGTTTTGGGTTAGTTCATCCATCTACATCTTCATTACTCCCATGTGAGTGTGATATCACTTTAGATGCAGCAGGTGTTCATATGACTTGTTGCCTATTAGGAGGGCACATGATAGCTACCCATGACTATGGCATGAGAGGGTGGATACCTCACATGGAATGAACGGTGGTATGCTTTACAATCAACTTTTTAGGATAAATCTATACTTGATTCATGAGGAGTACTAGCTTAATGTGGCAAATGTGGTGGTTACCAATCCTACACATGACACAATTTCATAGGGATGATCACCCATCCTCCATGATGAACAGCGAGTGGAGCAACAATAGCCAAGGTCTCCAAGTATAGGGGTATGTAGAGAGATCACATCTTTGTATCTCTAGCTTTGGAGTTATATGGAGCTATGGACACCAACTTTAACATGTTCGTGAGTGCGCGAGAGCCTAGCATACTAGGTGGTAGTGGATATTAGTTTCTTTAGTTTATTGTATAGCCTATTTTAGTCAATATGTTTCCATTGCTCTATAAAGAGTACTAGTTGGTGCAATCCATATGAGAGCAATCACGTTAGTTGATGCTTCTTTGGATGTTTCTGTTGCTTGTAGATCGTTTGATCTAGATAGTTCGGATATCTTAGGTGCAGTAGGATATATTTTCCAATGTGATGCTTTTAGGGTCTATCCCCAAGTTACAGGTTTGGTTTCATCCATGTACGACTAGATGGGATCTTCCATCCTTTTTGTTATTTTACTATGTACTTACTAGGTAGGTAAAGAGTATAATCAAATATTATTTTCATATCAAAATTGTATAAATAATTTCCAAAATAAGGTTTAGAAAAAAGAAATTCCATATATTTGCTCTTTGCGCATTCACGGAACTTATGACAATAGTGTAAGTGAATCATAGGTCTCATAGAACTGATTTTTTTTTTTAAAGAGGTGATAACTGTTATGAGTTAACTCAGGTCTTGAGTAACTCTGGTTAGTTTGATTATATTTAGTTAGACTAGGGCTAGGGCTGGTACTACTATATAAGAGGGCTGGCAGAAGCTCTCTATGACACAATCAAGGTATTCAGTGAAGTGACTCTGTGTGTTCCATGGACGTAGCCTTAGTGAGGTGAACCACATGTTTCTTGTCTCGTCTCTTGATTGCATGTGGTTTCTCCATGTATTCTTGATTCAGACCAACAATTGGTATCAGAGCGGTTGGGTCGTCATGTTGAGCGATTGATTGGACCCTAGATGAGGAATTGGCTATCAAGTGGTAATTGGGAGTAAGAAGTTTCTTACTGGGATTGTCAGCGCACTTTTGGGAGTCTGGGAGAGTGTGGAAATACGCAGAATTGAATTGCATCTGGTGAGCAGGATTTGTGTTGGGACAAATCGATTGAGGATTTGTCCATTGTCCATTGCTTCGAACTAATTCGCGTTGCATGAGAAGTAATATACTCTCAATTTTCTTTCAAAGGGTGTTTTGTGATGGAATCTGAAGACGAGAACACATGCGTCGATCAATTGAAAATGTGCCCTAGATTTTGTAGATTTGAAACCTTAGAATTCAAGATCATCAACCCATTCGTGTGACCGAAGAGATGCCTGTGTGCAACCATTGTTCACAAGACGTGAGCTGCAAGACGTGCAATGAGCATCACCAACTTGTGTTTTCAATTCCGAGGGAAAGAATCCAAGAAATAGATGCTTGCTCCAACTGCACACAGGACATGAAGCACAACCTTAAGGAGAGAATGAAGGATGTTAGTAAGTTGAAGAAAACTGTCATGTGTTTGAAGGAGCAGCTAAACTTCTTGTGAAAATTGGATTCTAAACCCCGTAGTGATTAGTGTAGAGGCGACATCATATTTGGTTTAGCCTAGGAGTGCAGAATGGAGTTTCCCAATGTGTTTTTCAACGAATTAGAGCTTATTCAGTAACAAGGTGTCGGTGTCTGTGTAGAGATTCGATATCCATATGCACGATTCCGTCTACGAATTGTCTAATCGATGTTGCAGTTCCATACGATTTCGTTCGTTTGACACAAAGAAGATTGTTGATTATTCAACGTAACCCTTTAGCTTTAGTCTGTACGTCTGCCATGAAGTCTCTTTCTGTTGAATTTTAGCAACAACATCGATAGAATCTACGACGATTAAAAATTTGTCGCAGTGTTGGAACCGACCGAAAGCAAATCTGCTTGACAACAGTGGAGGTGAACAAATTTATACACTTCGTATCGATTTCCGTGGGAGCACGAGCATTGGATTGGGCCTCTAGAGGTAGACGGAGCAGCCGAGTATGAGGCGAGGGAGGTAACACAATTTCTGGGGAAAGAGCTATGTCATCCACTGTTTCATAAGCTAGAGTATCATCTGTAGCTGTTTCGGTTGTCGGTAGAGCAAAATCTGGTACGAATATAAGTTGTACTTCTGCAGATTTCTCGAGAGGATCATCAAGATCCTTCTCTTGGGGAGTAGCTATCGCCTCCTTTTCAGTCAGAATATTTGCATTCGCCTCTTCAGCAACCGGAAAACTGTCGTGGGTGGCAGTAGCTTCCGCATCCTTCTCATCAACCTGTTTAGCAAGAGTAGGTGCAGGAGCAATGACACTAGGTTCCATCTCCTCGGGAATTGAAGTGACCTTGCTTTTTGCCTTGGGAATTTCTTCGCTAGGAATTGTTGGAGATTCATCATAGGCAAGAGTAGATATTTCCTCGTTTTCAGAAGGAGTAGCGAGGATCTCCTCCTCAGCTTGTAGTCCCTTCACGATTTCTCGAAGACTAGTTTGTGTAGAAGGTCACGATGTATTCGTGAGCAATGTCCTTCTCTGAGGATAAACCTGAATGTTATTTCAAGCGCTCAAAGTGTCGAGACTAACAGTAGTAGGAGACAGTGTCCTACTGAGGGAGCAAAGATTCTCGTCAAGAGATTCGTAGTGGAATTTTGACTTTAAACATTGGGGTTTCATAGCCATTCCCTACGTGTTGGAGCTTTTGAAGCGAAAGGAAAGTAACAGCTGAAGCAGTTTAGATTGCTGCAAGCCGTTCAGAGTTAGATATGTACACTAGGAACATATGATGGTTGCTTTAGTGGATTCTTGTGGTTGAGGAAATTTGACCCAGGATAAATTTCCTTTATTCTCATATGAGTGGGAAGAAGTCAAGTTTGGAGGTTCCATCTGACAATCGAACGACACAAGGGACGAGTTCAAGGGCTAGACGAAACGAGATGACTGTCATGAAGATAGGAGGAGCCGGATTTGACATTGTCAAATATGATGGGCATGGTGATTATCTTCTATGGGAGAGGTAAGTCAAAGGCAAGTTGAAGGCTTCCGGTTTGGGCAAGTTATTGAGGCCTAAACCCTCTACATTCAATGATGAAGACTGGGAGGACCTTCAGGAGCAAGCAATGAGTATTGTTATACTTCATCTACAACCTTTAGTTCTGAAACAAGTTGATGAGTATGATAATTATACTTTATTGCTTGAGGCTCTTCAGCGACGATTTCATCGCAAAGAGTTATCAAACAGGTTGTACACCTCCTTGAAGCTGATGAGCTTCAAGATGAAAGATTCAGGTACGAAGATACAAGATCACATTGATGCCTTTGGTGATCTTGTTATTGATCTTCAGAATGTGGGAGAGGAGATAACTGATAGGAGGACCTTTCATGTGTTAAGTTCATTACCTGCTACATATCAGTCATTGTCACGGGTGTTGCTCCATCGTGATAGACAAACAATCACTTACAATGAGGTTGTAAGTGCTCTATTGACTGATGATCTACAGCAGATGATGATGATGCCCACTATTCCATCCTCTTCATCTGGTACAGCATTGAATGTGACATGTGGACGATTAAAATCTAGAGGGAAGAAGTTTGGATCTAGAGGTAGATCCATGTCTAGGGGTAAATACCAAGACAGAAAGACAGTGGTCTGTTGGAAATGTGGCAAGAGTGGTCACTTTAAGAAGGACTGCTGTGTGAAAACCAAGGTTAATGATCCTCCTTTGGCCAATGTGGTTCAAGATTTTGATGAGGAGGATGACTTGCTCGAAGATGAACTATGAAGCTAGAGGTATGCCCTAAGCAACTCACCAAAGGGCGTTGGTGATGTATGGATTCTGGATAATGTTTGTTATTATCATATTTGTTACATTAGAGAGTTATTTCATACTTTTTCAGTATCAAACGGTTTAGTTCTTATGAAAAATGATCAACCTTGTAGAATTGAAGGTGTTGGATTTGTACAGATTCACATGTTTGATGGAGTCAAACGTACGTTGAATCACGTCAAGTTTATACCTAAAATGAGAAAGAATCTTATCTTAGAGGAAGCTATGGTTAAGTCAGGGTAAGTACATTTAGCGTGTGCTTGACAAGTTTAACATAGCAGACTCTAAAGGCGTGTGGACTCCTTTGGCATCACATTTTAAGCTCTCAATAGCTCAATGTCCAATTGATAGAACTGAGAGAGGAAAGATGTCGTCAATTCCTTATGATAAGGCAATGGGTAGCTTCATGTATTTGATGATGTGCACTAGACCTGATATTGCTCTAGCTATGTGCAAGGTGAGCAGGTACATGTCAAATCCAGGAAAGGTGCATTGGGAAGCTGTGAAGTGGATTCTCATGTACCTCAAGAGTACTAAGGATTTTGATCTTTTGTTTGATGGTTTATTGGACAATGCCAAATCCTTGTTGGGTTCCGTTGATGCTCACTATGGACAAGATCTGGACAAGAGGAAGTCTACAACTGGGTATGTGTTTACACTTGGAGGTGGATGCGTTAGTTGGAGATCTACCTTGCAGAAGTGCATAGCTCAGTCAACTACGAAAGCCGAATATGTAGCAACAGCGGAAGCAACAAAGTAGACTATTTGGTTGAATAGACTTATCACTGAGATGGGATTTAAACAGGATGTTGTAAATCTCCATTGTGATAGTCAGAATGCCTTACATCTTGCAGCAAATCAAGTGATAAATAGCAGGATGAAGCACATCGACATCAGATATCACTTTATCAGAGATGCAGTTTCTGATAGGAAGGTTGAGCTAGTCAAGATTGACGCTAAACTCAATCAAGCTGATGCTTTGACCAAAGTTATTACTTTAGAGAGTTTCAGGAGGCATTGTGCTACTATGCAATTTTGCACAAGGAGCATTAGTAGAGTTACTCTAGCAATTATTTGATTCTTGTATATGCTTTACTCTTTTCTAGTCAGGCTACGGCTTAGTTCTAGTTAATCCTTGTTTACAGGAGGGCCTATGCTTCAGGTTTCCTTCTACGACTTCCCGCATAGTATGTATATGGATAACAAGAGTTAGAGACCCCAAGACATGAGTCAAGGGGAAGATTCTTAGGAGTTAACTCAGGTCTTGAGTAACACTGGTTAGTTTGACTATATTTAGTTAGACTAGGGCTAGGGCTGATACTACTATATAAGAGGGTTGTCAGAAGCTCTCTGTGACACAATCAAGGTATTCGGTGAAGTGACTCTGTGTGTTCCGTGGACGTAGCCTCAGTGAGATGAACCACGTATATCTTGTCTCGTCTCTTGATTGCATATGGAATCTCAGTGTATTCATGTTTTGGACTGCAATAACAAGAATGTATTTGGTTAAAAGATTGGACAAAATGAGATTATAGATTATTTCAAATTGTGATTAGAAAGTACTTCACAATGTTTGACTTTCAGCGTCACTGCTCTACATCCATCTAGTGAGAAATAAATTTCATGTCTTTTAAATATAAAGTATTTAAAATTTTCATCATTTTATTTTGCAGAAATGGCAAGGTAGCAAGGACTAGGATAGCCAACTCCATCAAACCAACAGATAAATAACACATGTAAACCATAAAAAAAATTGATTTTTGTTTGTGAACCTTTAAAACTATTGTTTACACCGTGGAGTGATTGGAATGAATATATTTTACTAACAAAAAAGAAAAAAAAAGAAAACTTCCTTTGAAAGCATACAAAGTTCCTCTATCCAAAGTGTAATCTTACTTGATGTGGTTCTTTATTGGACTCTAGTTATAGCCAATGTACCTACAAAGATAAATCACATCAAGAAAATTTATGAGGTAGCCAATATCCCAAGAGGTTTAATACGAGATTTGATATAATCATTTAAGATTGCATTAACTATGAAGGGCTAATATAATATTTTGAGGTTTTGGTAGAGATTAAAATAGATTTTTAAAATCTTTGTGAATGATTATTTTTGCATTACTTGAAATGAGTACAAGGTCTTTCATTAGCCATACTTATTCTTTCACACACATGATTAGATTGTTATGTTCCGTTTTTTGTTCATGGGATGTTGTGGAAATTTGTCATTACAAATGTGATTTTTATGAAAAAAATTTCTAATATAATTTTAATGGTATGATGTTCAAAGTATGTATTCTTGTGATATCTTTTTTATAGATTTTATGACAAATTTAAATCTTACAAGTAATAAGGTGCATATTTTATTATCCATACTTATTCTTTCATACATGGAATAAGTAGATTGTTATTTTTTTTTCTGGTGATTGCATTTAATTGAAGTTAGTCTTTACAAAATGTGATTTTTATAAAAATAAAATTTTAATATTATTTGAATGATATAATCTTAAAAGTATGGATTCTTGTGATAAATTTTTTGTAGATTTTTGGACAAATTTAAGTCTTACAAGTAATAATATACATCTTGTGATATGAGAAGATGATTGGATCAATAACCATTAATGTATTATGTATGTGATTATTTTAATTGTCACCATAAATGAAAAGGTTGTATTGAAAAAAATTATTTTAATTTAAGAGTCTTGGTTATGATATGGAATGCATTGTTATGTATAGTATTTTCTAAGCTAATTACTAATGGATTAGAGGACATATAAAGTATATGAAATCAATTGTGTGGCTGATTTTTATATAACTTATTTGGTAAATAAAATAGATGTCATAATGTTTAAAAACATTAACTAGCATTATGAATGACAAATTCATATTTAAATTTAAAATACATGATCATAAGTGTAATTGATCTTTTTAAATATCAATTGAATATCTAATAATTTATATTATTTAATTAATTTATGATTAAAAATTCTACCTTGAATTATTTGTTGTTATGTATATATGCATTTTATAAAATTGATTCTAATGAAGGTTCATAATTTTTTTAATCAAGGTGGAATAAATATAATTTACTTCAATAATAAAGATATTTTTTTTGTTATTTATGAACATACAAATTATCAGATGGTTTGTTGTTTTGCTGAAAATCTTATATTTTACAAATTATGTAGATAACTATTATTTAAAACTTCTAGATCAATATTATAATAGGGATTATGATGCTAAATCAAAAAAATTTGCAAGTCAACATTGATATCTAAATAAAAGGTGTGAGCGTAAACAAACCATGATAATTTTAATGTGTGTAAACTTGATTCGTTAGAGTGTTAAGATATGTTGAGAACAATTTTATATGTATCTCTAAAAAATGATGTTTTATGTTAATTTTTGATTGTTATGCCTAAATACTCCAAGAATGTCTTAGATGTCTTCTGTATAGCATATATGCTTCATAACAAGGACCACAACTTGTTTGATTTTTATGATTGGTAAAAATATAATATAATTTTTTGAAATTTTGATAAATTATTTTATTTAAATTAATTATAAATCATGTATAAAAATATAAAAATATATCATGAACAAATATATTTTATGTTAATAAAAAATAGATACATCATATATTATGTAAAATAATATGAAATGATATGCTTTGAGCCTGATAAAGATAATATGAGTGAGGTAAATTTAAAAAAATACTCCATTGATAAATATTTTAAGAATTTTTTAAGTATGATAAAAATAATAAATATTATATTTTGTAAAAAAGGAGCTAAATCTAGCCCAAATAAAGCTAATGTGACTTATAAAAACTGAAAAAAATTTAAGAGGTTGGTAAAGAAAATCAATGTGTCAAAGTGGAAAAAAATTTATAATTATATCCATTAAATATTTATAAATGAAAAAAATATATTTATAAAAGAAGCATGGATAGACAGTTTATCATGTCATTGAAGTTGTGAAGAGCATGAAATAGCACTTAAAAAATTATTAAATAATATAGTATCATGTAGAGTATAAGTAAAATTAGATAAAAAATAAGGAATATAATTAGTTTTGTATAAATTAAAAATCCAATCCATGAGTTAATAAATGGATTGGAGTTGATAAAATGAGGATATAAGATGGAAAAACTCATTGAATCACAATTAGTATTGTAAGTGGTTTGTTGTTTTTCTTAAAGTTGACAAGTTGCTTATATGATTGTGTGTTAAATTGTTGTCATAGCCAATCAAATTAAACCATTGATATGTTGGATATAAATTTTTCTTTGTTAATAAATGATATATATGTGGTAATTCATCTTGACAAAAATTTTAGTATGTATCTTGGATTTATATTTTTTTAAAATTATGTTAAATTATAAATGAGTTCAGATGTTATGTGTTGGTGTGAATTTGTGGTTTCATGTATTAATATTTGTACAACGAAATTAAAAAATAATAATTTTATATAATTGTGTACGTTAGTTGTCGTGCACATACATATCACATCACAACATACATTGCTATCATATCAAACATCACAATACATAGATCGTCATACACCAACACAAGTGTACCACAATCGCCCCCCTAATTGGCGGTTAGGTCCCTCTAACACAAGGTAGCCATCTAGTCCATAACATGATATGCCTTTTATGGGGCTAAGATCAGGAGGCCGGTGCTACAATGCCCCATGGTTAGTCGCCTATCTGCAATCCATATCATGTAACGGTTAGACCTGCTTGACTGCTAAACGCATCGAGGACATCTCCATCGCCCACTTGGCACCGCATTGAGAGGAGGTGTCAAACATGACATATGTCATCGTCTCGAACAAGAATAAAAAATCAATATATTGGCTGCTCCATCAATTGATCCACCAACTGATTCACATAACATACATCTCAAGCCTGCACGTACAACTGCCAAGCTTGGATCCATAGTACCATCAATGTTTGGAAGATGACATGACGCACAATTACGCGCATGATTCTTCCAAATCACACCATCACAACCCTCCAATACCAAAACTCCGAAAGGTAAAACCTCACGTACTCGTAAAATCATACGACCAACCATAACATCCAATGTGATTGATGCATTTTGTTACAAGTAAACGTAATCACCAACATGAAATCTGCGAATTGAAGGTCAAAATTCATCTCCTCGGATGGTAGCATAATGCAAAGTATCTCTATGCTGAGCAATAGCCAGGTTCTCAAATGTCATGGACATGACTCTAAGGAAGAGTTTCACCCTTTGAGAACACACCCTAACCCAAACATCATGGTTATCTAAGTCCAAGACTTCACCTGACTCTCGACGAATAGTTGCAGGTAAGTCTGGATCTCTACCATATAATAAAAAGTACGGTGAGAATGACGCCAGAGATGCTTGCCGGCTAAATCGATAACCCATGGCCAACCATGGTAGCTGGATGTTCCAATCTCCCAGATGACCTTTCTTCAAGCCAAACTTTCTTAGTCCTCTCTTCACCGTATGAACAACTCTCTCTGCTAGACCATCAGCCTCAGAATGATCTCTTGAGGTGGTACAATGATCGATCAACGCTCGATCACACAAAGCCTAAAACTTGTCCAAAAACTCAGTACCCTGATCAGTCAACACTTCTGCTTGTGCATCAAATTGGCTAAGCACCGCAACAAAGAATGCATAAGATGTTTTCTTACTTGACTTTTCAGGCAAGGCCACCAACTCAATCCACTTGGAGAAATGCTTCACCATGACCGACACATATCGATGATGTCGTATAGTCAATGACAAAGGTCATGCAAAATCCAAGCTCCAATAATAACCAAGTCCCATAATCGGTAGAGGATGTAATTGTGGTGTAGGGGCATTGAATGATGTTCAAACACGATCACATATCATACATCTGGCCACAAATTGTTGCACCTCAGTTTGCATACCTCTCCACCAATGGTGACTTTGAAGTAAGTTATATGTCCACTTTACTCCAAAATGACCTAACTCCTCATGAGCATGTTTGACCAACTGTACTCTCTGAGATGGAAGTGGCACAACATGAACGCTACCATCTTCCCACACTCGAAGAAAGTGTCTACCTTCCCATCTGAACCGTCAAGCTCTTTGTAAAACTCGATCCCGTTCCTTTGAACTCAAGGTGCCCACCAAAGCACATGTACGAAGATACTCCAATACCAACATGCCATCATGGATGTCACGGTTTACCATCAAACCGTCCTCAGTCTCATCGTCCAAGGCTAACATATGTGCTCTCTGACCCAAGAGAGAAATCATATAGCACTCAAGCGCCAAAATACTCAAAAAGGCAAATGCATGCCAACCCGGTACCATCTCCTCATCAGTATCACCGTGCCATCAAGCCCCGATTTCGTCAACTTGACTTGTACATGGGTTTCTACTTAACCCATCTGCATCACGGTTCACCACCCCATGTCTATGAATAACCGTGAAATCATACTCATGTAGGATAAGAGCCTATCGTGCAAGCTTGTCTGTAAGACCTAGGGTTGTACATATAGGATAAAATGTAAGTATATCTAAATTGTGCCTAAGTTTATCTTAGTCATAACTATGTTTAGCTAGTTATGGTTAAGTTGGAGGAAAATATAGAGTAACTTTTGGTGTGGTAGATGAGAACTACTATTTTGTTGTTTAGTAGGAATCAAGGAATAGATTCCATCACATGGGTATCTTGACTTTCCTTGACTTGGACTAGTTTTCATTGGTTGGACTTGGTGAAGACCCTTAAATCTAGGGGCGAGATTGACTTGGTACACTAGAAGTCAATTAGGGAGTAGTTGGGCTTCTAGAAGATCCAAGTGGACCAATTGCATGTTGCCATGTACCCCTTTCCTTGGGGTTTGTGATCTCTACCTAGTTTAAACTTGATAAGAGAAAGTTACATGGTGATTACTTGTAGTTACTAGGGTAAGATTCTAAGTAGTATAAATAGAGAGGTTGAGAAGCACCTCTCAAGTAGTTTTCAATGGAAGTTAGTTTTGGGAGAAGGTAGTGTGGTGATCTTAGTTTTGGGGAGCTTGGTTCTTGGAGACGTCATGTTCGGAGTGGAGCCTTGATTCAATGAAGACTTTGATTACCAAAGTATCCCTTCCTTTTAAGTGATATCTTACTCTTGGTGAGAATGTGCATAATGGAGCTTGGACTTTGAGAGTTTGTGTAAGAGTGTGCATTAGGGTCATGGTCATAGGGTAGGACTAAGTCCTTCTAGATTCATGATGAGCTTCCAAAAAACCATCGGAGGTAAACCTGAGTGAGAGTCAGCCTGGAGATCACATGTCTGATTCCATCAACCATTTCAATGGTTGATGATCAATGATGAGAGTGAAGGAGTTTCCAAACAAATAACATCTGAAATGTACCACCGTCCAAACAGTTGCCAAACATTCTCTTTCATAAGAACTATACTTTGACTCTGCTGCATTGTTGGAACGACATGCATAAGCCACTACAAACTTCTTCCCCTAATCATCATGTTGGGTAAGCATTGCTCCCAAACCCAACATACTCCAATCATTATGTATTTGAAACAGATGACCTCTCACAGGTCTACTTAAAATAAGGGCAAATGTCAACCTTCCCTTGAGCTCAACAAAAGCTCTCTCCTGTTCATCTCCCCAACTCCACTCTTGATCTAGCTTTGTCAACTTTTTCAAGGCTTTGGCAATAGTGCTAAATCCTCACACATATCGATGATAGAAGTTTGCAAGTCCAAGGAAAGCTCGCACCCTACGGAGGGTTGTGGAATACGCAAGATTGCCTCCACCTTGGTTTGCTGAACTCCCAATCCTCCTAGGTATATGGTATGACTCAAATACTCTACCTGCTCCTAAAAAAACTTGCACTTTCCATGATGCAACTCGAGACCATGAGCAATCAGTCGCTCAAATACCTCATGCAAATGTATCTCATGCTCCCTCACTATAGCACTATACACTAGAATATCATCAATGTAGGCTCGGGCATAATCAAGTCCGGCTAGGATCCTATCCATCACTCTTTGGAACTCGGCAAGTGCATTCTTCAACCCAAATGGCAAGAACTTCCACTGATACAACACATCCTTGCCATGCGAATCAATTGCCCAAAAGGCTGTCTTGGCCTTATCCTCATCTTGAATCCGCAATTGATGATATCCGTCAGAAATCCAATGTCTCGAAAACCTTTGCATGCCCAACTGCATCAAAGATCTCCTCATGTGTAGGCATAGCATATCGATCAGATTTTGTTTGTCGATTGATAGATCGATAGTCATCACACATGCGTCTATCTGTATAATTGCCATGTATATCCTTCTTGACTGGCATCACCCAATGAGAGGCATACTCTCCATATGATATCTCCACTAATCCAGCCTCAAGAAGGTCTTGACACCTACTTTGGATCAGATCTCTCTCCATAGCACTGTATCGATAGGGACAACAGAAGACTGATGCATCTGTTGTCAAGCCAATCCATATACCATATCCCTTCAAACAGCCTAAATCCTTCATACTGAAGGCAAAACAGTTTCTGAAACTCCTCAAAAACCTCCACATCATACGTCTTTCTTCTCTTGTGACTTTGGGACCAATCTCAATATCCCAAATCTCCTCTCCATCAACACTAGAGATAAAAGACGTAGTATCTGGTTGCTAAATGACAATCTCTTGAGCAGAAAGCTTTTTCTGCTCTCTCATATCAGACTCCACTATCTCAGTGTGAACAACTCATGCTGCTGTAGCTGTAACCTCTTGTGTTGTGTCTAAAGTGGTAACCACCGCTTGCTCCGCGCAAAAAACTCCAATGATACTCAAAGAAGACCCTACCTCTCCTTCTCTAACATCCCCATAAGACTAAGGATGAGATCTTGGGCACTTCTCACCCCCAGCTTTTGCCTCCATCGTCTCGGTAGGCAAAGAGCTTACTAATGGTCTTGCAGTCATACATGTGGATCGCATGCGTCTCTGTTCGGCCAATCCAAGGCTCACAATCCATGTCAAACAGTTCAGGTCCATAGCTTGATCTAACACTTGACGTCATGATGTCTCAGACAATGTAGGTACTGTTGTAGTACCAGTACAAAATCCCATAGCTCGCTCTCTCTCTTTAGCGTTGGGTTCCATCAACCGCAGCAAGCGAGAATCCCATACAAGTCAAGGTCCTTACTCTCTATACGCATGGGAAGCTGGATAACTCAACAATGTGGGTAATGCCGCTCTTGGCTGACCCACAAGGTTCACCATTGCCATGGATGACCTGTCAACATAGACCACTGCATAGGAGTGTCTACCCACATCCAAAATACTCTCCATTGTGAGATGTGAGGGCCTCTCCACTCAGTTATATGCTTGCAATAAAACCTCCCTTGGAAGAAGATTTGTCCACCATAGACGTGGACAGTGTGCACGAGATCCTACTCTCGCTGCATCCAGTAATACCGCTGGTCTAATCCATGACCGCACGTGATGTGCACTCGTCATCACCCGTGCACATGGATCACCCAATAAGGGAACATTCTTCAAAATGTATGCCAGAGAATAAATCTGATGTGACTGGAGAGAACGTAACACACGTAACATCTCCCAAAACATGCTAGAACGTGAATCATATAGCCCTTGATCATTTCCAGCACGTGTGTGTCCCTAACATGGCCATCCAGCAATAATCAAATGTATGATGCCATGCCGAGCAAGGTCTTGCACCCCCAGCTACAAAATATCCGACGGCAAGACATGCTGATATCCTTGAACTGCCAACACATATAGAAGATCTGAATACCTTCGCATCAATTGTGCCACATGGCGTAATGAGACTCGCCTTGCAATCTCATCTCGCTCCACATACAAGTATCGATGTACTCGTATGCAAGACTGCAAAACAACAGCCAAACATGTGCTAATCCCTCCAAAAAGATCCAACACACATATACCCTCCTCTGAATACTACCAAGCAATAAGCGTTGTATCTAAAGATAACAACATAGTGGAAGTGGGAATAACTTCCTTCGTCTTCTCCCTCTCCGGAGCAAAAGACTCACTCCAAGCCTGATGTATGAGCTGCTTAGCCATCTGTTGTAGCTGCATACATGAAGTACATAGTGTTCCATCCAAAGATGACACTACTCCACTACGACTTGGCATGATGGCCACAACTTGTCGGATAGCCTTTCCTCTTTGTGGATCCAACTCCACTGACACTCCTCTTGACTCAGTAGTATGTGTTGCACTACGAGTCATAGCAACTGCACATGGTTGTTGTGCACAAGCACATGTACTCCACAACATCTCCATCATATGATGTAGAGGCACCAGCTCCAAAATCTAATCTTTATTGGGCTATAGCCATATTTGCTATCTTCTGCTCCAACTGCTCTAGTCGAGATGCCATGTTCACCTCATGACTAGCCTCATGGGCTAACACTTGAGTAGGGGATGGTCCTCTACCACCATCCCTGCCACCTTGAACTCCTTGTACTCTTCCATGGACTGTCATGGCAACTCTTGTTGATCGTAATTTTGGATGGAGATCAAAACATCGATCCATCATGTGATCATGTCTGTGACAATGCTCACATGATTTTTATCCAATAGAATCCATTCTTCGACCTTGAAGGCAATCCTTCTTGTGATGAGGTCCACCACATGTCCAACATACCATCCCAACAACTGATTGTTGACCTGAAAAGGATGGCAATGGTTTGCACGCTACATCTTCACCACTCTGTCCGGATGGTCAAGATTGTCCCACATGTCTACCATATACACTCCAAGTTTGTATTGTAGACTGGTAACGTGAAGAAGTTGATGAAGATGGTGAATCCTTGCTGAACCTAGTAATCACCACCCTCTCTTCTTGCATTTTGAGCTCAATACGCTTAACAAGACAAAACACAATGACCAACGTAGGTGATGTCTCATGTAGTAAGGTAGCATATCTCACTCTACGTCTCAACTCCCTATCCAATATCCCATACCAATATTGGACAGCTTGTGCCTCTGTCACCCCATGGGTCATATTGATCAACCGACGCATTTGGATATATGCCTCTCGAAGACTCTCCCCAGTCTTCCGTTGAAACTCCTGCAAGCATCGTAGCTTGTCTGTTCTCATCCCTTGATAGTCTCTCCTCAACCATGCGAAGAACTCTAGAATAGGGTTAAAGGTTGGAACCTCTGAACTCTTCCCAACTCAACTAGCTCCAACCGTATCATCAATGCCAGGTACAGAGGATGAACTCACATCATCAAACATTGTACACTTCTTAGGCTTCTCGAGCTGTATCAAGGTGACCGCGTCTTGGCTGAGGGTAGAAATCTTCAAGACCTCCACAACTTCTTCCGGCTATGCTTGGCCCATGGGTAGGGGTTGATCTTCCAAGCTGACCTGGTTGACACCCACATCTTGCTTTGGTGTAGTTACAAAGCAAACCCCTTGGGCAAGGTATCTTTCTGATTCCGCTTTGGCCTGGGGTGGTTGGTCATACTCCACATTCGTGTGCCATGGTCTTCGGCAATTGTTGCACATGGGCTGGTAGGGTATTCTACTCATGGGTTAGGGACATTGCGGAGAATAATGCCCTTCCGTCCCGCAATTGTAACATGCGTTAGGCTTCATCGGTAGAGGAGGTCCTCCCCCTATCCTCCTTTGAGAAATAGTGGTGGTCATCTCCACGGGTGGGATGGGAGTGCCACTTGCCTCATGTATCCCATAGGAGTAATCCCCATGGGAGTGATCGTACTTCGGGGCATCACTGAAGCTCCCCCAACTTACTTGGTGGGCTGGGTAGCTCTCCCTCGGCTGATGTTCCGAGTTTGTGTGCCCCGGTTTCCTACATATCGTACACCAGACGTTCGTCCTACTTTGCATCGGCGATTTCCGTCTGTCTTTCTTGTTGACCAAGTGCACTTTCAACTCCTCCAAAGACTTGGTCAACTCGTCTACCTTGGAGGAGATCCCCTTTCTTCCCTCATCGCTTCCTTTCATGCGATGATGCTCCTTCTTCTTTGGAGCGTATTTCCACTCCTCATCCGAAGAGCTAGTCGTCTCTTCGGACGAAGATGAACTTGACGTGGAATGACTTCTCCTTCTCTTTCCCTTACCTCGGGTCTTTGGCTACATGGCCTAACCTTTTGAGCTTTGTCCCGAATGCCGATGTATGTTCGACAATTCATACACCTCCGTTGCTTGGATTATTGTCTCCACGGTATTCGGGTCTACCCTTCAGCAGAAAGTTTCTTAGTCATGATCATGTTTCCCCAACCCGGACACGTACCATTCTATGGCGATGGATGCCGAATATGGCTTGGTATTCGCCGTGGTGGCAGGTATTCGGTCCAACAGACTCAAGAACTGCTCAGTGTACTCCATGAGCTTATGGTGCTTTCCTCATCGAATCGCCCCTAATCTTTGGAGGAGGACTTTGTCATACCCCATCTCCCTGAACTAAGCCAGGAAGCGACCTTTGAGTCCTTCCCATGTGGCGATTTCTCCCACATGGTTTTCTTCCTGGTTATTCATCCATATCCTGGCTCCTTTTTGAAGGAGGCCAAGGAAGATTTTCCTCTAGTCGATGGGATCCTGCCCTTTGTTGGCCGTGGAAATGGGCTCGAAGGTCCAAATGTAAGAATGGGCATCATCTTCATCTATCGTATCCTTAAACTTGGGGTACTGCTGCTTGGTAATAGGGGCCGCCATGTATGTTAGTCGCTTTTCCCTTTCTTCTTGATGAAGGTTTCAGAACTGAGGCTCAAGATTGGTCTTGAGCTCCTTTAACTCCTCCACCGTTTTAACGGAAAAAAGTTTTGAGTTCTTCTTGAAACACCGACCACCGTTCACTTTTGTCGCTAGCTTTGTCACCCTAAGACGTTACTGCTCTAGTGGAGGTGTAGGTGCTCAGGCTCAAGGGTCCCTCCAAAGAGTTTGAGGTGCCTTCTTTAGGCCGAGGTCGAGGTCTCTAGGCATCCCGAGCTACTGGTTCGACTTCTTCTCCGGGACGTAGAAGCTTCGCTCCTTAGAGTTCTCGTATGGATATGCCCTACCATGTTCGTCACCAGGTCAGGCTCTGCATGAGCCTTCTTCCTTCGACGGCCTAAAGGTCAGATCCACCCCTGCTCATGTTCCTTCCTTTTGAGTTTTTTGCGGGCTGTTGCACGCCGTCCTTTGGTAGTGAGTTCACGGGTATTCACCTCTTCTTCCGTCGGTATGGATTGCACCAGAGCGGGCTCCTCCTCTGATAGCTCTGCGTTGATACACCTTTCCGTCATGCATGGTCAAAGACACAGCGACATAGGGGATGGTGATTAAACCTCACACAGAATTTGGGGATGGGCTGGAACAACCCAACTTTGATTTTCACTCTCCTCTCCTCCTTGAATTAGCTTGGTGCTCTTATGGATAGCGGGGGTGTGGGCTTGTGAACAAAGTTGAAGTCATAGATGTGATCAAAAGCTTCCATTCTTGGCTAGTTGTTAGATAGACTTATTCCTCGGCAACGGCGCCAAGAAAAAAAATCGCTATGGTAATACAGATGTATGTAATAACACGGTAATCTGAATATGAGTGGAATGGTAGTCTTCTGATTTGTTCCCAAGGGAATAAGGGATCTGAATAAGCTTTCAAGGAAGTGAATGTGAGTTTAGGTGTCTTTAAGAACTCTGGATTTCACAGTCCAAAGAGTGAGATGGTAGAACTATCATAATTCCTATTCCATTGACAATAACATTCCCATCCAAACAAATACACACACAAGTGACACCAATGGACAACCGTTCTTTGAATCTTTGAATCACCATTCAGTAAACGGTGATTGCACCGTTTACTGAGTGATGGGGATCTCTTCATTACAAGCTGGAGTCAAGGCGATACTCTCAGCGAAGTACTTCTGGGCAATTCTACACAATGTTGGCTCCTGGACGAACGTCTAGTTATCTTCGCAGGCGTCAGACACCAATTGAGGCCAACATCACACCTGTTGGCAAGAGTCTCCAACCTCTTAAATGCCTCCACATCCACCTGATTTAACCTCCTCTTCAGATCCTACACTGTCTCCCGAAGATGCGAGTTCTCCTTCTCCACGAAGTTGAATTCTGCTCCCCAAATATGGCAAATCTCTGCGTACCGCCGTCTTTGCCTCTTGAACCCTTTGCTCCAATTCCGCTTTCTAATTGGACAGCTTGTCCACCTTCTCTGTCAATTGCCGAACAGTGGCAGTATGGTCTTCTTTCCCAATGGCCAGTCGATTCATCATCTGGATCAAATCCATGTATCCGTATGCTTGAGGATCCCACCGTGGCATGTACATTGGTCCCATCTCATTCAACTCTAACAGCACCAAGGATTCAGCAATCTCCTTCGTCGCTTTAACCTTTGGACGAGATGGCTTGGGGAGTGCTACTTTCTCCACTTTCTTCTTTCCTAACTCTCCCTTCTTGACTGTTGCAATGCGATGAGGACTCTCTTCTTCTACTACTTGCTTCCTCTTCCTCAACGAGCCAATCACTTCCAGATCCAAATCCGAGTCAGGCTTATCCTTTATGAGTGGCTGGACTTCTCTAGTTCGTCGTAGTTCGGGTGGCGCGCTAATTCCCAAACTCCTCGTGGACTCATTGCTGGCGTCGTTGATATCTATGTCATGGTCTGAGAGTCCAGACTCCAATCGGTATAGCTGTATTTCTTTGGGAGTCAGCCACTCCATCTTCACATACAAATGCACCAAGAAGGACAAGAGATAGACCACACTCTTATCATCTTCTCTCATCTTGGTGGCCATCGATTGTACATTCTTGGCAAAGATTTTTCCCCAGTTAACCCGAATGGTTCCTCCTATGAACCCTTCCACAATCCGTACTTTGTGCATGTTGAAGTATGTCATGCGATGTGGCGAGAACAATTGTTTTAATGTAAAAGCAACCTTTCTTCTTAATACATCTTTGATTAGGTTGATCTTGTATCCATTTATCCCCTTCTGCTCTCTGGGATTGAACCATTTTGACTCGTTGAACGTGAAGGCAGTTTGCACTGCTAACCCCTCCCAATCAACTCCACCTTTGTCCTTCTCGTAAATCCGTCCCATCACATTCGCCCACAACTTCACATCCCACTTCTCTAGATGTGCTCTACTTCTGATTGAGGGCGTGGCTTTCCCCCGTTGGATTTCATCACATAGCTCTGGGCACACATAGTCCCATCGCCATGGCAGAAATGCGCCGCCTAAGTTCTTCAGCCTCAGCATTTCCGCCGAAGTCCAATCTACCATCAGAATAAGCGGTCAAATTCTCCTCATGGTCACACTTCGCCCTCATGGTACTCTCACAGTTTGACGCTTCGACATTGCACCTGCTTTTCTCTCATGCCTCTCTGGTTTTGCAAGTTCTTCGCATCAACCTCCCTGCTCGATGTTTCTATAATCCACCGATTGATTTGTGCAACCTAATTTCCTCTCGACTTGCTCGTGTGAACTCACTTGTTATATTCATACTTAACTAACTACCATACATTCGGACGAATACCCTCATTAGATCCCAAATATATCTCTTTATTAAAGAAAACCAAAAAATTTCTACTTATCCTAAGAACTATGCTCTTACATATCCTCCTAATGCTGGAATAATCCCTTCCAAGCCATGAATAGACTAAACAATGTAGAGTTGCGCATCCGTTGTAAATCATACCATGAATCAAACTCTTGGATAAAATCATCCAACTCAATAGTGCCAACTGTACCTGAATATCGTATGGGACCCTTGGTGGCCCCATAGATATCGTCCATGTCCCACAACAACGGTGTGGGTACACACTCCAAGATATCACCAAGCTGAGCTCAGTCACTCTCTGAAACCAAATCAAAGCCTTATGTGAACCTCAAAGGCCAAGGTTGGTACCGCACTCTCCTACAGATACATCCAATGCTAACCCGAGCAGTCTCTTCGCGGGATCCTCCAGAGAACTCCATTGTGACACAATGTATTACCTCCGCAACAGTACATAAACAAGTCCCCAACTGGAACCAGAAACCACAACAGAAGGTACTTGAAATACCACAAGGTGCTAACACAAGGGCAACATGAAACATGCCATCACCACATGCACTCACCGCAAGTCCTATCTCACTGGGGAGAAACATGGATAGTCTGATTGGTCGGCAAATCCAACCTCACTTCTGAATCGACTCTACTTCTAGATCACCACCACTATGTCGTGTTGTGACGCGACTACTATGAGAAGATGATGACATGTGTCATCTTCAGAGCTGTTGTCATGACGGCGATACTTTAGGTTAGGATAACCGATGGTATTGTAAAGCTGTTAAGAGCCCACCGTTGGGTCAAATTTGTAAGGCTCGGATGTTGAAAAGGCTCAAAGAGATATTATCTTGGATCTTATCATATATAAAGTGCAGTCGGGGTGGAAAGGGTATGGGAGAGATCTAGACACATCATCTTGCTGACTAAGGAGCTAATCTGATCAAAGTGGAGTCGATGTACGACATGGATAGAGGACAACATGATCCTCCAGATGTACCAATGCCCAGCCAATTTGTGATCAACATCCAGTGTCTTCATCGTGATCACTTTCGAGTATACTTAGTCGGTTTCGAGTTATCATTTTAACTTTTATTAGTGAAAACTCATATTGTGTATAGGATGTCTAGGTAGTGTGTTTAGGATAGTTGTAAAGCTCTAAGTTAAAATGGAGCTAATTTGGCCACACTAGAGGTCAAAATAACACTCTCCATTCTCATTGGTCTAGGAGTTTTGGCCAATGAGGGCACTAGGGCAACTTCTTTGAGGTTTTGAGGGGTTTTGGAGACCTTCCAGGGGAAGATTCGAGGATTGGAAGATACGGTTAAAGAGCTAACGGGACGAGCTACGATGTGGGCTCAAAAATTGATGGATTTGAAGGGTTTGTCACTCTGAAATGATGATTCAAAGATAGAAAGAGAAATTTAGACCTTTCAGTATATTTGGGGTGTTTCTGAGAATCTTATGAGGGTTTTGAGAGATCTGTGTCAACTGAGATATAGTTTACGACTCATGCTTATGTTTGGATTGAAATTTCGACTCAATTGGACGAGTTTTGAGTACGGAGTGATAGGTTGTATACAGTCAGAGTTGCAGGATTACACTAACTATCACAAAGTTAGTACATCGATCATATCTTTTGATATCAAAAAGTTTTTTCAATAAAACTTTTCACTGTTGAAGTTTTGATTATAAGGAACTTCTCATGAAATTTGAGAGCAATTGGAATCAAGGATTGGGATGTGTGATGGTTTTAGTACACAGGGGTCTGCATATCACCTTGTGATATAGTGTGTAAATCGACAATTGTTCTGAGAAATTTAGAAAAGAGAAACATATGAAACTTTTCCGAGAGATTAAAAGGGTTGTGGAGCAATTTTCTGTGGAGTTAAGCGAGAGTTATCGGTCCAATCATCGGATATCATAATCTTCTTCCGCTGAAGTTTTACCAGTTGTAATGAACTCGAATGTGGAGTGTTGAGGAGAAGAAGAAGAGATTGTCAACTCACACGAGGTTCAAGAGGGTTCTTCTACAGCCAGGCGCTCAGGCATTCTCAAAGCAAAGAAATGTCCATGCGACAACGGTCTGCACTCCATCAACGCACTACACACTCAACATCCAACAGATCGAAGCTACCATCAATTCAAACTCACCAAAACACCTTCAGCGCTCCCAGAACTCACAATTCTCACCATAGAATCCAATTTGAGTTTTTGAACTAAAATTTGATTCTTATTGCTTAATGAGTGAGGAATGTGAAGATTATCCTTAGAACGAGCAATATCTCTTATAAGTCCCAAGAAACATACATCATCTCTAGAATTGACACTTTTACCAATCACAAAGAGATATAAGCTTCTATTTTAAGATTTACTTCTATCTATGTAAATCTTCTATGCACTAATTTTTACCACTTTCTTTCTCCAATCTACATCCGGATTGTATTGCTCCATCCATGGCATTCATTAAAGAGCCACTGCCTCACTGAAGTTTGCTGGAAAGGGCTGCCTAGAAATTACATAGAAGGGATCGACTCTTGCTCTGATTTTCAAATTCCACAAATTCGTTTGAAGGGGATTCACCGCTTGAAAGTTATGAAGAAGTCACACTTGCATGCCACTTCATGAAATAAAAGCACCTTAATCTGAAAGCATTCATTTCCAAGTAGTGTACCATGTAAGAGCCTTATTCATGAGATAAGACTGCATGAACATTCATGCAGTAAAATCAGAAACATGAAAATCTGATAGATGTATATTCTTCCTCTTGATCCATCACTCCAAAACTCCCATGGCTTTACTACCCTTGTAGGCTTCAACCTTATATGACTTTCCCATACGAAATAAGAGATTGTCTTGATTTTCCATCTCTTGAAGTTGTTTCCTATTTGCTTCTTCGTTGGCAATAGCAGTTGTTTGCGGTTAGAGTTGAGTATCTTGTATTGGAGTGTCCACTTCCATCTCATCAACTCTTTCTCTCTCTACCTTCTCACTCTCTAATGCAAAGATCTTGTACTCCATGGCTTGTTGCTTTGTATATCCATCTACAATAGCTTATCTCAACTCTTTCATCTCTATCATGATTGAGTTCAAAACTTCATTCATAGCAATTGATATTTCCATGCTTCTCAACCACTCAAAATAATACAACGTAAGTATAATAACAATCCAATCTCTCAAAATAGGAATCACAAAAGGCTGAGGTGATCCTATTACAACTCTGTAGTACTCTTCACCATAATTTCTACCAATAAAATCCCTCCACACTCTCTTCTATCACTGAATCATTCTAATTTCAACATACGTGTTGAACCAAACTTGTGCGGATGGTTCACGATTCAAATCCATCCAACATTTAGTATATCATGTAAATGGTACAATCCCCTGTTTCTACATAACTGACAATCAAAATTATCATTGGTTCTAGTGACATCATCACTCGAGCCATAAAATCTACACCCCAATTGGTCACAAGGTACACTCTAAAAATATCTTTCTCCATGAATGAAATATGGATGTTGAACACGTTGGGAAATGGAAAGTTTGGTAGAAGATTTTTCTCCGACATATCCATACTTGCAGCCCACAGTTTTTCCTTTCCCCCTTACTCTTCATGCAGATTAAGTACCTCTGCTAGAACTTAAAGTTATCATCACGGTCTTGTTATTCCAAGGGGATAATCCACACTCAAGGAAAGAGCAAGTTTACTTTGATATCATTGTAATACTAGGGAAATGAGGAGATACCACTCGAATAGCTCAAAAAATTTTGAAGTTGAGAGATCATTCAATGGTTTCTTTTCTCTATATATAGTATTAAAAAAGGTACAATATATAAAAGATACCACAACCACCATCCATCCAATTTCTCGTGGATCGATGATGTGACGGATATCACTTTGAGCACACATATTGCTAACATGTAACTATTACTAATACACAAGAAACACAACCTAAAGAGCACATTGATTGATAATGTGACATCTTTAAATAGTCTACTAATAGTCAACTGAAGACTGTCTATCTCCATCTTGTATAACCTCTACTTTAGTTTTCACTAACTAAAGATGGTTATAGTTATGAGCTTTTAATTTTTTTATGTAAGCTTTGTAAAAATTATGGGAGCTAAAGATAACCCAAATCATTATTATAAAAAAATACACTAATGACTCCAAAAGAATAAAAATAAAAGTTGGATTAAATATATCATTGTATATTTTTTTGGTGATAGATATAATTATGTGTTATTCTTTTCAAGAAAGATATTATGAATTTTGGGTTTTGCTTTGTAAATGAAATTTAAATTAGACAATTTTTTTTATTTTTTTTATTTTAGGTATCATTGGAAAACATGTCACTTGTTAAAAAGTTTGACATTATGTGATGAAATAAAAATTTTATATACATAATAACTATACCTAACATATACAGTATTTTTCTTCCACATTTTAAGAATGCTAAATCACAGTAATTTGGGGCACACATTAATAAAGTGCTACTTGAAAAGTGTCTTAATATGTCCGTTGATCAAAGTTCACCGTGTGAGTCTGTTGACTTCGGATTTGGATAAAGTTCTCGCGTGGCGATGCTTTGATTTCTGGATGCGAAAAAGTCTGTAGTGGAGCTGGTGGTGGCAGGTAGCAGCGTTCGAGCCCAGGGTCTGTAGACTCGGATACGTCGTCCACTGTGGCTTTCAAATATTTTGCTCCATGCTGGTCTCACCAGTTCTCACTGGCTTTGGACATTTGGTGCTTGGAACAATGGACCCCTCATTGGGATGTGCTCCCGTAAATCGCTCGTTCCGTATTAAATTCGCCACTTGAGTCGTGTCTGCATGAGGCGACAATTTGAGGCAGACACAGGTTTCCAATTATTCGCAGAGGAACCGAAGAGAAAAGAATCAACCAGAAAATCGAAAGACCAACGGGTGCGTTTTTCACGAGCACTGTCGGATTCAATTCACTTCTATTCATTCCTTGCACGGGCTGCTGGATTCATTCGTGCGGTGTCTAATTCTTGTACGCCGAGCTCTAGGGTTCAAGGAAGGCGAATGAAGAGGAGGATTTTGTGGCTTTTGCAACGATGAATTTGAACATGAACTGCGGAGTCATCGCTGGCAATTCCCACGGTTCGCTACATCTGAGCGGTTGTAAAGGCGATGCGAGCAAGTTTGTGAGGCTAAAGCAGAATCGCCCGTCCATTGACAAGCAGCAGCTTGTCAATGGACGGGATAAACCGACGATACGGTCGTCATGGCAAGAGCTGGCAGGCGTGGTGGTATTTTCTGCACTTCCGTTCTCGGTGGTGAAGGCAATCGCTAACAGTTCTTTAGGGGAAGCTCTCCAGGAGCGAATGATGAGAACCAAGGCCGCGGCGCAGCTCGATGCAGAGGCCGCGAAAGCAGCTCAAGCGGACGCGAGGGAGAAGAGTGTATGGTTCGGCGATTCTCGGCCCAAATTCCTTGGGCCTCTCCCTTTCGATTATCCCCAGCACTTACTAGGCGAATCCCCGGGCGACTACGGATTTGACATTCTCGGACTGGGCCGAGAAACCGCAAATTTCGACAAATTTTTCAACTTTGAAATCCTCCACGCACGATGGGCGATGTTGGGAGCCATGGGCGCAGTCATTCCCGAGCTCCTGGTCCGATACGGCGGCTTGAGCTTCAGCGAACCAGTTTGGTGGCGGGTGGGCTACGCAAAGCTGCAGGGCGAAACTCTGGACTACTTCGGAATTCCTGGTCTGCATGTCGCCGGGGCGCAGGGAGTGTTGGTGATCGCCTTCTGCCAGGTTCTTCTGATGGTCGGTCCCGAGTACGCAAGGTACTGCGGCATCGAGGCGCTGGAGCCCTTGGGAATATTCTTGCCCGGAGACATCAATTACCCTGGCGGTGCACTTTTCGATCCGCTCGGCCTTTCCAAGGATCCCGCCACGTTCGAGGATCTCAAGGTGAAGGAAATTAAGAACGGGCGGCTGGCTATGGTGGCGTGGTTGGGCTTCTACGCGCAGGCTGCTGTAACAGGAAAAGGTCCTGTCGAGAACGTTCTTGACTTTCTCAGCGACCCTGCCCATCAAAACCTTCTTGCGTATTCAAGTTCTTCATAAATGTGTACATTGGATGGAATCGGAATTGCTACCTCGGCCTTGAGTGACACGCGATCTGCTCTAGTCGAATTTTGAATGTACATACTTTCGAATTTTGAAATTCTTCAATAAAAGTTGCTTCTTCGTGTCACGAACTTGTGATTCTGGAAGTGAAAGCTTTAGAATGTAAGTAAGCAGATCATCCATTTTAAGGACTGTAGGAGCTGAAGTAATGATGGGACCTCAAGGAACTGAAGATATTGCGCTGGCACGCTTTGGATGTTTTTCTCCTCCAGAAGAGTTCGCACAATTCCTGCAGCAGGAATGGGTCCGTGAACACGGACTCACGGAGATTATATTGATGTAAGATTTGATAATAAGACATTGCATTTGTAGGTCGTCTCTCTCGCACGGTGCGGAATGTGCGGATTAGTGGAGTTCAGTAGTTTGATCTGCGATCAATTTTCCCATAGGTGAGCAATGTGCAAGAAAATGGGAATTGTAGTGACGGACATTCGGTGTTCCTCAAGCTACACCCACGAATATTTCTGCAGTAAAACCTCGTTATAATCCACCCTTTGTCGTCACATCATGGCTATGATCACATTATTTCAGGAGATCAATCCATTTTGGTGTGATTTTATCTTGGTATAATCACTATTGAGATCTCTGTCATCACACAAAAATTCATAAAAACAATTTCCGTAGTAATAGTAGCCAGTCATTTTTTGAAACTGAAAAGGTTTGGAATAACTTACAAGTGATTGAAAATATTAATTTTTTTTCTGTTTTACATAAATTCTTTTTGGTCACATGGACTATTTTCAAACTAGAAGAAGTTTGAAGTGAGAACTGAATTTCAAGTAAGAGAACTTGAGAATAACTTCCAGTTCACAAACAATCATTTCGAAAATGAATCTAAACAAGGAAATTGTTTAGATTTGAAACAAGAATACTGAATGAGTTTAAAATCAAACAAAAGAAATTGTGAAGATTTGAAAAAAGATGATTGAAATGTTTTATAAACCAGTGTTGGAGTCATTAGTTGATATGGTGGCATGTTACTTTGCTAACACATGTCATCCTGTAAATGCTAGTAAACTTTTGTGAAGCTTTGAAGTGGAGCCGAAACATCCATGATAAGATAGGGGACTATTTTTGGACTATGAACTCATTACTTCAAAGCCAAAGTTGAATTTGTGGGAAGAGCTGAAGTTGGTGGGAAGATTGCATATTTGAGAGAGAGTTGGTTCAAC
Source organism: Marchantia paleacea (assembly GCA_014180765.2). Lineage (NCBI taxonomy): Eukaryota > Viridiplantae > Streptophyta > Marchantiopsida > Marchantiales > Marchantiaceae > Marchantia > Marchantia paleacea. Next base: position 1,572,945 of record MUAA02000049.1, read on the forward strand.
ACCAAGTATGGTAAGAAAAGTGTTGCACCATGAGATATTGAGAGGTGAGGAAGATTGAGGCATCAAAGTAGGGTGAAGGGAGATCAAGATTGGAATCGATTCCAAACCATGTGGAGATCATAGGATTGGAAGTAGATATGCAGGTTTTGATCTAAGTAAGGTATGGGTTAAAATGGAGATATTTTGACAAGGTGATGAAAAAAATAGATAATAAGATAGCGATTGAACTCAAGAGAAGACCTCATATATGACGGACTACAGCCAAAAAATGAGGTATGAAGGGTAGATAGAAACTAATCTGCCAAGGAAGAAATGGATCCATCCCTATTGACTCAAACTGGTTGTGAAATACATAAAGTTGAAGTGCGCAATTTTAGCAGCCAGGAAGGAAGAAGAATATAGTATCAACCAAATTACAATCAAGAATGGAGAGTGAGGATGGAATCCAGATCTACTCACAATTGAAGGAGAACCCAAATACGTTGGAATCCAAGATCTATATATAGTTCATAGATCAATCAAAGGTGAAATCGTCACTTGTAACCATTAGCCTCGAAAAAGAAAAGAAGGAGAGAAGCATTAGAGTATCAACTTGTTATTCCTAGAGATAGAGAATGAATTTTAAAATTGTTGGACTTAAAATCTCCAAGAAAAGTTGTCAAGCCGAAGATGTTCTTTGAACATGAAGGATTTGTCCCAATGTGTGGAGATGACATGGTAGTCTAGTGAGTTGTGATGAAGAAGTTGGGACTCAAAATACATTGAAATAGTGAGTTCATATGAAAATGTAGTATTGAGGGAGCAAAAGAATGAGTGTTAAAAAAAAGAAGAGGGAGAGAAAAATTATGTTCTTGGTAAAATGAGGAAATTTCAAGAAGGAGGATGAGTTTTTCAACTAGTGTTGGTAAATATTTAAAGGTTAAAAGAAAATAGGAGATTATTTGTAACATTCTTGAATGATATTTGAGGTTTGTTATACAACTACAACTATTGAATCTTCATAACATCAAAACTTTATTCAAGCCTATATCACAATTTGACGCCAACCTGCAAAATCTCATATTTGAAGATTAATATTTATTGTGGTGAGAGTTTTTTTCTTCAAAAAAGGATGAACAATCTTCCTGTGATATCACATATCAAAATTAAGGAAAAATTACCACTTATCTTATAACTATGTATGATGAAAAATGCTACAAAAGATATACATGAAACTAAGATTTCTCTATACACCAATTCTCCAAAATTCTTAATAAGCAAATCTTGATACATAGTTTTGAGTCTATAAATTATGATTTCACAAAAAATACAATAACTACAAAAAAAATCTAATTTAAATTCATAACCATTAGATAGGGATGTACAACATCACAATTCATTTATTTATTGTACCTCACTAGTAGACACATAACATATCATAGATTTGAATGGCAAAAATATTTTCAAACATTGCTATAAAAATCTCATAGAAATAATAACTATATAATAAAGTTAGTATGATAAAAAATGATTGATTAAAGAAAAATTAAAAAACTCATGCAAGCTCTTCTCTATACTCAAACTCCATGGAATACTTTCTCATTCATTTATATCAATTTTTCAACACATAATTACGTTGTCATGTGCCACATAAAATATATCACATGGATTGTCAAAATGACACTAGCTAACATCAATAAATAATCTCAACCTTCATAATATAATATCTAAATCAATTAATCAAGGCTTATTATAATCCCACTCAACACCAGTCAAGTTAGTTCTAAGTAAACCATTGATTACTACTTATAGGTTTCAAGGATCTTTCACAAAATTCAACAATTCATGTATATATTCAATGGATGTAATAATTTTTTTTACTTGTAATTGACATCATCATAAACATCTATGCAAATTTTTAATATAATCCAACAATAAGATTAAAAGTTATAATTAATCAAACTTGATTGTAAATCTATTTTCAATATTCAATTACAAATTCACTCAATAGTTATTATCCAAAAATTAGTTTATTAAATCCACTAAAATTAAATTCATCTATATATTTTATTCATAAAATTATTATTTATAAAATTTTATCATTTGATAAATTCTGAAGGATGTTGAAACATTTTTTGTTAAATAGTTATTGTTGTCATTACTTTCACATCATCCGAGCACTATCATATGTTATTATCTCATTTTCATCTCTTGGATAATCTTAAAATTTCACACAATGATTATTTCATTTGTGAATAATTGTCTTGACAAATTGCAATCCAATCCATAAAGATCCTCTTGGCAAAATGTTTTTATTTGTAAAGTTGTTACATTTGTCATTCAGCTCTTATTTCAACAATTCTTGACCATCACATGTTTTTTTACTCTATGAATCTCTCCAAGAACTCAACATCACTCATGAGTAAAATTTTTATAAAATTTGAGCTTCATTTGACTTAAACTACCCATTCAACTTATTAATCTTTCCAACCTTACAACAACATTTGAACTCTCCAACCACAAACTTTAGGTTCTCATAACTAACTCATCTCAAGTATGAATCTTATGAAATTTTAGATGAAATTAATTTTATAGATGACCTTACTTTTCTTGTGAATAACTCTTCCTTGATACCTCATGATTGAAGTATTCTATCTTCCTTTTGACATGTATATATCTCTAAGACCAAAAAAATCACTTTACTTTCTTCCAATGATTGAATTTTCAAAATTTTGATATATTTATCAAATAATTCCTTGTTTCTAAACCTTGCATAGTTTTAACCTCAACATCTTCTTCTCATCTTTACATTTGTTGAATTTGTAGCAAAAATAATTTTTTCCAATCAGTGCTATCTTCATAAGTAGACTTGATCCAACCATCAGTCTTAGGTCTAGCTTTTGATCCTTAGTCCATAAATGAATCTTAGGTTTACCATTAGTTGTTAGGTCTAGATATGAATCTTAGGTCCAATAGAGACCTCAAATCCAAATTTGGATTTATTGGATCATAAACATCAACCTAACCACTCTTTATTTTCAAAAAATGGTCCCATTGTCATGATTCTTGCGATATATTTAAGAGTACGCTTGATACGTGATAATAAAAAAGATTTAAGAATAATTTAATTTTGTTTGATTTAACATCACTTTTGTTCTAAGTCATATGTGTAAAGTATTAAGGAATTAACTTAGTCAACCTTCATCTGTTCTTGTCACCACAACACACACTTCAACTTATGTTGGTCATCACTTTAAGTCTTATCACATGATAATTTTGTTGCATCTTTATATAGTAGAAAGAAATCTAAATGCAATAACCATCCACCACTAGACAAGAAATCACAACCACCATAAACTTCTTGTCAAAATGAACACCATTCACATTTTAAAATGATTTTACGACAATGAAGCTTGATGTGGAATAGATTGACCAATAAAAGATCTAGAGTGCAAAAGTTCTCATATTGATTTTCCACTACTAGGTCTTCAAAACTCATATAATCAAATAAATTCTTTCAAATTTTTTTTTGACTCAATTCAATCATAAGTACTCTTAATAAACCATATAAAATGAAAAAAAGATAAACACATAATCTTTTAGACCAATCAACAAGAAGTACATAAATTATCAACATGGATATTCATTTCATCTTTAAGATTTATTCCATCATTGATACTCATCTTATTGTTTAAAGTTTTCATAAAAGGTACACATAATCACACATAAATTAAAATAAAATAATACACATATATATTTATTCAAGTCAAACCATAACATAACACTGATCAACACTATGGTTTCTTACTTTGCTTATAAATACCATTTTCCTCATATATAATTGTGGAGTTTGTTAAATCTTTTTTTTTTCTTGATTTCTAAAAATTATATCCCATTCCATCTTGTGATTCATTAGATTTTAGTCACAAAAATGATGATAAGCTTTTAACCCGAAGGATGTTTGATCCAATTTTGTTAAAATTGGAAAAATGTATTGTTAAAATGAAAGGAAAAAATACAAATGTGAAGAGATGTGAACCTTAGACCATTATTGACAAATGTGTTGTTTATAAAAGAGTAAATGGATTACTTAAAAGAATTTTTTAGAAGTCTCAAGGTGCATTATAAGTTTAGGATTTAAGGTTTAGTGTTTTTAAAAGTGTTTATTTATACGAGAAATAGGATAAAGGAGTGTAATTCAATCGGATTGGATTGAAATTATTAGTTCCATGAATGAATCCAACTTTATCACTATTGTGTCAAAATATATAAATAAGACTTAAGCAAATATTTTTACTTGAATTAGTTTGTTTGACAATTGATATTCTTCGATCAAATATTTTGAACTACAAATTAATTTTTTTTATTAGTCCTAATGTATTATATTATGAAACCATAAAATATATAACAAGAGTTTAATTATAACTCCTAGAGCTTCTTGAACACCACTTCAAAACTCCAAGAGTCTTCAACCCACTACTAGCTATACTTTAAAAAAATTTAAAGATTTTTTATACTCTATTTCAAACTTAAGAGATTTTAATTTTTAATTTAAAAAAAGATGATACTTCTAAACTAATTTTATCCCTACTACTAAAGTTTTTTGAACTCAATTTCAAAACTTCAACATTTTTTATTCACTCCATATAAAACTTTCAACATAATCTGACCTACTCTTGATAAAATATGAAATTGATCTAATAATATGTATCAAATTTTTAACTTATTCAAATTAAAAAATAAAAGATTATTTCACAAAATTATGAAATAAAAGTTTAAGTCCAACTTTGAATTTACTATAAAATTTCAAAATTTTGATATTTAATTTGATATAGTTGATTTAATCATAAGACACAATTATAATTTTGGATTTTTTTACTCTCTTTGAAAAACAAATCCTTGAAACCCATTCTTCAAAAAAAATAATTCATTTTCCCACTTCACCTCAACTTATGAAAATCTTGATACAAGTATTTATCTTTCAATTGGAACTGTTATTTTCCAATATGGTCAAGATTATGCTCTTAAGTAAGAATATGGATGTATTTAGTATTGATTGATATTAATGCTAATAACATCTACATTCTTACTTAAGAGCATAATGAAATAGATCAAGAGCAATATTGATACTTGTATTTCAAATGGATATAATCTTATGAAAATGATACGTGTATATTTTTGTTCATTGGTCACCCAAAAGGTTGCAGATTGTTACAAGTTTTTGAAGACTGCTCAATAGTTTATGGAGAAAAAATCCATCAGCATTACTAAGTAGATTTAGGAGTTGATCAATATCATCTTGTGGCTTAGAATCATCAGACATAATGTGAGCAAACTAAAAGTTGTAACAGCTTTGTGCTTAAATAATACATGCATCATTTCAGTTTTAATTTGAAAGGTAGAAGTAACATATTAGTAGAATTTTTGGGCTGAATGTCAATTCAATTTGTCCTTGTTATGATAATTGGTGAAATCAAATATCACTACAAACCAACAAATATTGTCAGCACGTCACAATTATGCTTCTTTAGGATCTTGATGTTATTAATATGAACTTGTATTTTACTTGAAACTTGAAATTTTTGTATATTTATCACAATAAACAATTCTCTGGATGTACTTTTAGTAAGTAAACCTAGGTCAAGTCTATGTTAAACATTGGTTTGAGCTTAAATTTTTTCCTAAATTTAAACGAAATAATTGCACAAAAAGTCAAGATCCTTTGTCCACAACATATTAATAATACAATTCATTGGACTGGATGTATACAATTGAGTATTAACTTCAAATATATTTACTTATCTTTCATATTTAAAACAAATTCTTTTAAATCCTACAGAGGAAAGATAAGATAATACTTTATTTTCTTACTTTTTAATTCTAAATTCAGTCCTAACAATAATTTTAAAAAATAAACCAACCATATTTTATATTTTTATATTTTAATTTTAATTTTATTAATGAACTAATAATCCTTAAATAAGCATTATTCTAACATATCAATAGAGAATATTACTTAATTTATTTTGAGTTTTATTTTTTGTATGATACATGAGGCTTTTAACAAATAGATTAAATGCTCATGCATTTTGCCACTCATTGTCAAGTCCATATATTAAGCCTATAGAACCTAACCCATAATATTTCATTTATTGATCTAAAAATTTCATTTCATTGTTGCAATATGATTTCTTTTTTTTTCATTGATTTGACAAGGAAAAATTCATTCATGGTTGACTTCATTCAATTTCATTTTTGAGTGAAATGATGACTTTATGAAATATCAATCTTTATTGCATTTCATCCATAAAACATATTGACAAGTACCTTAAGTATCAAGTTATATAGGTCAAATAAAGTTTAAATTTTTTAAAAAGTGTAAGATTTATTAGTTTAAAAATACAAACATCTCCTAGATGGTTGTATTTTTAAAACTATCACTAAATCAAATATTTCTTTACTGCTTGTATAAATTAACTTCTTTTCACATCAGTAAATCAAGTTTAATTTCTAAATTCTACCAAATGAATCAAAGATTTATTACTACCAACATTCTAAATAAATCTCTTTTGATATCAACATGCTAGTCATGAGGTAAGACATGAGTTTATGACAATCTATTACACTCAAAACCCAACCATTTCACCTTGAGGAATGATGCAAACCTTGAAACCTCATCTTCTTTCAAAATCCAAACTCAGAAAAATTCCTCTTCAAGCATTAGATGACCTTTCTCCTCTTGTGATTTATGTTCAACTCTGCTCTCATGTTTTTGCTCAAGGTCTATCACTTAAAAATATACGGATGGAGGATTCATTGAGCTTATTTAGATATATCCTATATATATTCAATATTAAAATAAGGATCTACATATCCCTACTATCCCAACTCAATTCTACTGCTTGATAATAGCCTTTACTAACTAATAATTCCTTTGTGACTCTTTTGCCATAACATGTAGCCACCAACGTTTGTTTTTTCAGCCGATCAAATTCAAAAAACAATGCAGATGCATACAAATTTAAATAGTTTTCATCTAAAATTCAGCATTATTTTTAGATGCATCATTCTTTTCCTAGCTATCACATCACTACACAAGATTCATACTTAGAAGAGAACCTTAAGAACCACCTTGACATACATATTGAGGTCATACTCATGTCAACATTATATATATTATAACACTATAATCCAACCACAAAGAATATTGATGGATCTCATTTTTTAATTTTTAATTTTAGCAACATTGTCTACTTGAGCTAAATTTGGTTCAAACTTTTGATAATATCTTTATTTGACAAGTGAGTTGAAGTAATTTGTTGTTAGTGAAATCATCTTAACAACCATATTGCGACCCTCAAACAAGAGAATTGCAAAAACACTTGAACTACATAAAAAAAATTTAGAAGCTTGCATACCAAGTTTAAAAATTATTTAATTTGTGGGATTCATTTTCACATTTGAGTCATTAACATTAGTTTTGTGTGAGCGTTTGTGACAATTAAATTCTTTATGAAAAATTATCAATAGACACTTCCAATAAAACCAAAAATATTCATAGATTGTAACTACATCATGAGTTGGTGGTGCAAATGTAGCTATGAGCAGTAAGCTATTATTGATGTCATTTCCCAAACCTAAGATAAAAATCAAGCAAAAATTTTCAATGTTGGGATCAAAAGCATAGTTTGAGCTTGCCTTGATTGTGCTCAATCTGTTGCATTTAAAATATAATATTGCTGAAAAATTGGGAACTTTCATTGATTTGTTAGACACTATATATGAAATATGCTTCTCAATATTTCCATTTATAGTTCTTAAATGTTTATTCTAGTAACTTAACTAACTATCATTTCACTTTCTCTCATCAAGTTTAATTTTTAGGGTAGAACTTATAACTTCCAATAAAAGTATTTACATTAGTCCATTTTGGGACCTAGTGCCATGTTACCGGTTTGGTTTCATTCATGTACAACTTGATGGGGTCTTTCCATCCCTTTTTTTTATTTTACCGTGTCCTTAATGAGTCCGTTTAGATGTTGTGAAAACTCAACTACACCCTACTTGACTTTGGTGTATTAGGTCATTTTTGCCTTTAGATTCAAAATATCTTTATCAAATCAAACCAATCCAAAACTAATTAAATCAATTAAGTTCATTCCCATACCATGTTATATGAGTTTTGATTTTCATGTCCTAAAATATGAATCTTGATTCTTATAAATAAAAAATACCATTATTATTTTCATACTTTAATGTACTTTATAAAAACATTACTATCTATTTCTCTCAACTTGTCCATAATCTATATAAAGTTAGTTATTAAATTTTAATGTATAGTTGATAATTTGAGTTTGGATGAAGAGAAACAAACATTACAAAATAAATGGGCAAATTTATGCACTCCAAATCTTCCATGTGTCAATATTTTTTACATCAAATTTTATTATATGTTGCGAGATCAGTCTAGAGTGTGAATGATATTTTCACTTAGCAAAAAGTTTATGATGACAATGATAATTTTTTCATGACCAACCATTTTTCCATTGGTGACAAAAATATGGAAAGAAAGTGTCCAATAATCATCTCGATTTTATTGAATTTAAGATGGATTCTTTTATCAAATTTTTTTTATGTTTGATTTTATATATATTAATACTCAAAAAATTAAATGAACCATCAAAATTTTATTATAAATAAGGTTGAAGAAATGCGTTAGTGCACTTTGCAGATGCAAAGTGCATTAACGCATGTCTCAAACTAGCTTGAAGATACAAACTAATCCCCATAGGCCTAAGAGAAAACATAACACAAGTTGAGCATTTCTCTCTTATATGTAATCCAGGTACAACTAGCTATTCTAGAAGCAAAATATATAATGTACAACCATACGCCCTAAAGTAATAAAGGGAGATCACCTTAAGACCCGATCATCCTTTGATCTACGTTGATCAGTTTGATGAGAATGATGATTATGATTGCAAGTAGAATCTTGTCTTGATTGCATCCAATGGCAATAGTGTGAAACAAACATATGTATGTGACAAACAAAAGATCTTGCATTTTTTTTTCTTATTTTTGTTGATTGATATCATCTTTCTTGTGGATTTGGATATAATATGGCTTCAAAAGAAGCCTAGTTGTGTGCCTTAATGTTTGATATTGTCTTGCAAATTGGTTTTTATTTGGATGTAATTTTCACTTGATGTTTGCATTTGCTCTATCCCATGTGCTTAGTTGAAAGTCATTTGCATGCACTTAGGGGAATATTTGGACAAAATCAACTAATCATGTTGGATCTTGTCTCCCTTTTCCATTTCAAAGATGTCATGTGCCTCTCCGATAGGGACATGACTCTCTGTCTCTTGCATTTTTTCATAGTAGTACTTTGTCAGTGTCTCTCCAATCAATTTACATAGAGTAGAGTTCTTCAATTTTTGGGTTGAGCCTTAACCCTAAATCCAATTTTTGGATGCATTGCATTCTAAGCTCTGTCCGCCACATTAACTTTTTCACGGTTTGGCTTCTACATGTAAGTTGTTGTTTGTATTTTTCTCATGGATTGGATTTCTCAAGTCATAGCTCTACATTGATGTATGTCATAGACATGAATGGTTTGAGTTTGCTCACTAACATGTAAGGATATTTGATTTCCCCTCCTTGATCAAAATATGGTGAGGATGTTGAAATTCTTGACTTGACATATGGAATTGGTTAAATGCTCTTTATTCAATTACTTTTCACGAATCCATTTTATTTGTTAATGGTGATTTTCAAATTGCATTAAGCTCAAAGGCAAACAAAACTCATACACTCAGTTTTTAAACGCGCTTCTCAAAAAATTCATTCCCAAAGTTGGTTGTGTTGTATTTCTTTGCTTGCATGAATTCTTGTTTGGAAAGACCTCTCTTAAGATGTCTTATAAAATATCATTTGCCTTATCAAAACTTGTCATAGAGGATATACTAACTATGTGTTTTCATGGGTAGTATACACCGTGGAGTACTATTGTGAGTTTTGTTGTCAGATTTTGGAAAACATTGGATAGATGGTTGTAAACAAGGTTTAAAAATCATCTAGCTTTGTTTGGTTTAGGCTCACATTCATTCATGAAGTTTTTTTTGGAATGTATCAAGAAATCAATTTATATAACATGTATTTATTATCATATAAGCACTCCAAGGTCATCACTTTCCGTCTCACCATAGAAGAATTTTGCAACATCTCTATTAGAAAAAAACCCTAAATACAATGTTTGCACCCACACAACATCAACTCGGCATACAAACATGCATTAAGCATAAAGATGGTCCAATGTAGATAGATTCCATATTTGCAAATGGAACTCACAAATATTAGAATAGCATCCAAAAATCATAATTGAGAATGCCATCATCCCATATGAAACCCTTGAATTTCACTCATTTGAAACATTCAAACTGAAAATTTCTAGATTTATTAAATATGATCCCAACCTTGAGCATATAAATTTTTTATCTCACGTATTTTTGTTATCCATTATAAATCTCATCACTTGTAACATAAGACGGATTGTAGACTCTTCTGTACAATTGTAACTCAAACTCTCAAAACTTACAAGCCCAATCATTTTGAATTTCACACAATGTAGCATCACAATAATCCCATTCAACTTCAAATTTTTAACGATAATTGATTATTTAGACTCAATTGAGGATCCCATATAAAAAAAATCAAATTTGATTTAAATTTGAAACACTAATCATCAACATTTTGAGAAGATTTTGATAAAAAAATCATCTTGCACATATCGATTTTTTTTTTGCTCAAAATCAATATTAATGTTGTAGTAAGTGCTATTTTGACCACTCTACTTTGAACGATGATAACTCCGCACATCCACAATAAGATTGATCAAATTTTTTGTTTAAATTTACAATATCTTTATTTAGCTCTTTAATCATGCTCTTATTTCTTCTTGTTTAATCTAAAAGTGTCTCATAATCCCTAAAATATTAAATGAGTTGTCTATTTATTCATTGATCCATCCTTCCTCAAATAAGAGATCAGTGGTTGAGAAGAATTTATTTTTTCACATACAATAATATAACATTTGTGCAACCATGATTCAAAAGATAAATTATGGTAAACTTTTGTCTTATCATGTTATTTAACATGGATATGATGGTTTAAAAAATGATTCACAAGAATATATTTATTTTGTACAAAGTAAACACAATCATGAATCAATCTGCAATAATAAGCGTAACAAGAGAGACAATACAAATTAAAATTTGATTTTAGTAACACTCTTCAAACAATCTCACACAAAATTCTTGTTGGTTAATCTTAGGTCTACAATAATAGCAAAGATAAATCCATGTGTTAAACAGAAATTTAGTTTATAAGTTCAAGTACATCTAAAAATAGTTTAAGTTAATATGAAGACATTAAGGTTCCAGCCCACCTTGTACATCATAATCAAATGAAATATTGACCTTAGAGACCATCATTGCGATCATAAACTCCTCAGCAAAGTGATAACCCATCCACACTCTAAAATGATTTTGTGACATACAAAAATCTCAATGCAAAGTAGATAAGCTAATGAAAGATCTAGAGCATCAAAATCATGTCATGAGTCAAATCATCTCAACTCCCTCATGTCTCTCACTGATACATAGTTCTCCTTATAAATCCTCTAACGTGAAGTAATACAAACAATTAATCTCCTAGGCCAATCAATGACTAACTGATAATAAAAAATGAACATTCATTTCATTCTTGAAATTATCATTGACATTCATCTTATCGCTAAAAGTCCACATGAGATGGACATATAGCCAAGTAGAGAAAAATAGATGGACATATATCCAAGTAGAGAAAAAAAAAATATATATATATCTCAAACAAACCACAACACAAAAACGCTACAAATCTTTTGATGATGACATTGAAAATCAGAATATCATGCAATTATCATTGTCGTGGCAAATAGAGGTTGCATAAATCCATTCCTTAATACATCTTTTACACAGAAGACTTCAAAAGGTAGAGTGAAATCAAATCAAACAAAACAAAATGATGATACTTTTTATTCTCAATCATCTATCAAACACAATTTTAGATATGATTTCAAGACTCACGATAATATTGTAGTAGTAAATAAAATTGAATAAGAATGTTGATGATTATAATAGATCTTTATTTAGACGACACAACAAATTTGTAAGGTGTGATGGTTAAGGTAGGCAATGAGAGCTTACATGTTTTTAGATCATTAATCTAACTTTTATTGTATTTATATTTTTTGCATATTTGCTTGTGATAAATTGTGTTAAAAAAGGATATATCTTTCATTATAATACATTAATAGCTTCAAAATTTATTTTGATATACAAATATAAAATTGATTTATAAACTATTATAACATCATAAAATAAAAAATGATAAAATATATTACAATACTGTGTTGATTTTTTAAAAAATATATTTTTAAATTTCATCTCAAGTAAATAATAATTTTTTATTTTTTAAATTAAAATTTCAAAAATATGAGATACACATCAATTTTTACTTAAAAATTTTATCATTAATAAAAAATAATCCATGTGAATAGAATTCATTTGCACATTCTCATATTAATTTTCATATTTTTTATATAAATTATTTTTAAAATTATTTTTAATTCATCAATTACACACACCAAAGTTTTTTTATCAAATATTTATTTAAAAAACTACTAAAAAAACACGATTAATTTCAAACTCAACAATTGTCAAGAAATTTTTGAAATAAGATTTTAATGTTGATTCTTAAATTATAGATTTGTCAAACTTAGATTTTTAATTTTATAACTAAAATAATTATATTACAGCACTTTTTTAGAAAATTGAATGAAGATAAAGATTTCATCTTTAAATAAAACTATATATTTTGACAAATATCATTGATGTATTTGAATCTTTTAGACTAATTTTTTTATTAGTTTTGGTGTACTAAATCAATCCAATAGAAAATAAATGAAATAAAAAAAATTTATATTGAAAATAGACATGGTTTATGGATCTTGAATTGCAATGCAACAAAATATTTTTTTGATTTTTTAACTCAATTTTATCAAGATTTTTTTTAAAATATCATGTTTATTTCTTTCGCCTAATCATACTTATATAAAAGTAATCATTATTAAAATAAAATAAAATATTTTTCAATAAAAAATTAACATATATGGGTTTAAATTGTTAAAATTTTTTTAGTCTTTGATTTATTTATTTTAACATTCTCATTACTTTAAATCATATAAATCAAAATTTGATCATATTTTAAGTGAGTTAAATTTTACTATATCTTAATGATTTTTTTAGGAATATTTTATTGTTTGAGAATTGTCAAATTTCACTTGAATATTTTTGATTATATTCTTGATTTCTTCAATATCACTTTTAAGACATGCAAAAATTGTAAAGTTATTAGATATGTACTATACGCATGATGTTTAAGAGTGGTGTTACCTAATAGACATTTCTAAGTTAGCTCATCTTGCTTGCTTTTTGTAATTGCATAGTGAAACATATATGCCATTAAATTCAATTGATTTTGCTTGCTTGTTTTAGTTACATAGAGATATATATGCAATATAATGTAGTTCATCTTGGTCAATATTTGTAATTGTATCTATTTATGTATTATAGTTATATGTTTAAAACAACTAAGTCAAAGTAGATCATTAATGTCATATTTAATTTTTAGTGTGAGAATATGCAACATTGTCATGTTTCTTTTTATCTATCATTTAGTGATGGTGATATGGCAACATAAACAATAGAAAATTGTTGATTTTCTTACTCATAGCCACATGTAATTTATTCATATGATGAAAGCCAGCTAAATAGTGTTTTCAATGGTAAATGTATGAATAGTGATATGAATGCCTAATGCATCCACAATTGGATCAATTTACATTTCAAAATTTACATGTATGTTTAGACGCCGAATGTGTTTTATCCTAACGTCTAAAACATGTGTTTATAGAAGAAAGAAGTCACAACTTTGTATTCAAAACATTATTTTCTGTTTGGATTTAATAATTGATGCAAAAGCTTCTTCTATGCATCATTTTTTTTCATGTATTTTTCACTCTCATTTTTATTGTAATTCTTGGAATAATGATTACCTAATCATATTAAATTATCTTATTTGCCGTACCTCTAGACAACACAATAATAACATGTAATAACACAAATAAATTAAAACTTTGAAAAAGCTTCTGGTAAGTTGAATGAAACCTAACCATCTGTTGGTTCATTCGCCACAAACACTACAGTAGTCGTATGATGTGGATTTATCCCAGTAATCATAGAATCTGGACTCCTTGGAAACTCCAAAATAGTCGTTTCGCTGCACTACTCATCTGAGGTCAGGGTTGGAGGGAGGACTCTTCCCGGGTGTACAGTGGAGGCCCTGTCATCTGTCTACGAACTGCGTCATTCAAAATGACAGCGACATGTGACCAAGCCGCAGTCGGTGGATGCCTGCAGAACGCTGAACTGATTGAGCGAAGGATTGAGCGAGTGACGTTGGGTATCTTCACTGTATCAGCCATCTACTGTACTGTAATCGGGGTGCGCGAATGCACAGCGAATTATGTACGGGGGGTCGAGCAGCACATTGTATTTACGGTAACTTACGCATCCCTGATTCTGCCCACAGGTCCATAAACGTGTTCACGATTATACAGCGAAATACACCCCGTGGAGTCAGAGGTGGTAGACAAATCATGAAGAATATCTGTCTAAGGAGAAGTCTCTTACGGAGAACATCATTAACCGAACTTTGACACGCTCTGTCCGGTCTGCAGCCCATTTCAGAAATTCAGACCTGCTCTGCAGCAGCTCACGCTCACCCGACATTTGGGGAAGCCAACCGACAGAAATCACAGAATCAGTTCCAGTTCTAGGTGAGTTCTTTGGACTTCTTTACCGAATCTGGATTCTGTACCGTATGTAAAGTATAGCGAAGTTGTGCAGTACCTGGGAAGTAGATGAACATCGAGCCAAAGAGTGTTTACGCCGAGCCAGATGTCAAAGTCTGCTGTATCAATACTGGCAAAGCGTCCATAATCTCCCAATCATTACGCCCTGTAATCCTAACACAAAATCCAGTTTCTGGCAAAGAAAAGGATGTACTTAACAATATTAAACAGCTTAAACTGTTGAAGCGTGCGTCACTGGCTCCTCTTACACAGTCTACATCCAGAACATCACCAGTGAGTGAATTATCACCACCGTAGACTGACTGATCAGCGAGTCTCAGTCGACTCGTGGCCGCTGCATCTGGGCCACAACGTTGAGTTGGGCCTCTCATGCTCCCCGTGCACTGAAACCGTGTACATCCACACGCTCTCTTGAGTATACTCTACAGCAGTCGTGGAGATATCACGCTGGATACCCTGTAATCTAGCAGTCATCGGTACAGAGTACTACAGACTAGAGAGTAGAAGATTGAAGCTGGAACGTTGATCGTGATCGACTTCACTGGCCGTGTAGCTTCAGGTGCTCCAATTCCTGGAACAAATATGCTAATACTGTCATTGACTGCGCCCCTTGTCGCTCGTGCTTTTATTTCGACCTGTTTCGTTCTAGGCCCCGTATTGATCAGAGAGCGTATGATTCAGAGCCACAGTCCCTGAGGAAAAACATAGGAGAACTTGAAGACCCAGTCAAGATCTTTGTCCCTGTCCCATGAACCCTTCAGCATGTCTTGCGGAAGGAGGAAATACAGAGTATAATCAATGTCTTATGAGTAGAAAGCTGGATGATGAGAAAGGCGCGCAGAGCTTAAATTAGTGATCATACAAATGCCCGAAGACAGAATACAAAGAATGGACATTATTGTGTAGAGTCTAGACGAAGCAAGAGAATGAAATGAAGCTTTCATTATATGTATCGGATCCAGACCCAAGTAATCGAGGACACTTTGCAACTTGCGTGTCTGGCAGACAGATAGGTCTGCACACAAATTCAGCTCAAAGGGACTGAAATCACTTGGCCAATCTAAACGCGAGAGCTAACCTGGCTGGTCATAAGTTAAGGCTCTTTGTTGGAGCAAATTTGGTCACTGACGCTCTAAGGGATGGGCCGAGCTGAAAGTTCTTCTCCACTTTCTACTGCTAATGAAAGAATGAGTTGCTACTAACCAAGAGGGTAATAGGGGAGAAAAGAAGCTCAGCTCGGTCCAGTCGTGTAGGAGAGGTTGCGACGGATTAGGGCATATGAAACAAATGGGTTGTGCTTGTGTTCTTGGCTTTTATTCCAGTAGTGAGCACGCGGAAGGCGGACTCCTTGCTGGTGGATACATAAGCTCCACACTACTATAAACAAATTCAACTTCTGAAAGAATAGTGGTGATGAGAAGGTTGCTGACAAAGGCTGTGGAGGAGGATAGGCTAGCAATGCCCACTTCTGTAATTGGAGAAAGAGGCAGAGGGTGCCAGCAGAAGGAATAACGGACGAGTGATTAGAATGTGGAGCACTGTACAGGTTCACCAGTGCCTTGATCAACAGCAACAACTTGGGTGCGCTCACACTGCATCACGTCTTGTCCCAACTTCGCCCCTGCTGCTTTCAATCCTTTCAAACTGGCAGCCTGGTTGAAAAGATTCAGGACGGGAAGCTTGGAAGCAGGAGGGAGTTTCTGGTTGGGCAAATGCTGCCAAAAATCTTCGTAGATTAGAGGAACTTCGAAGTCCTCCCTCTTATGCTTAAGCACGTTATCCGTTGCGTTGATGTGTGCACCGGGTTCCAAATGATTTGTGGAGAAACTAGTTTGATTAGGGAAATTTGGGTACAGGGTCACGTAACCCCTCAAGTACATGACATCGATGAGGAATTTCTTCCAAGAGGCTTGCCACCCATTTGTCCTGGATCGGGGAATCTGCACTGGATTCTTTTTGGCATCTGCAGTGTAACGCATGCCCATGTATTTGTAGAACTCACGCCAACGTTGAGGGAAAAAGAGAGAACCCCAACTGCAGGGAAGCTGGTGCAAGTAGGGCATATTCGGATGAGAGTATTTGAAGAATTCAGTGGCGTTCCAGACAGGTCTTTCCTTCACCACTTCGACCACCCTCGGAGTGTACAGAGCAATGGCGTTCAGTTCTGGAAGCGACACGGCTGGATCGTAGCGGTAAACAAGAAGAGCATACTTCAGCCACATGTAAAAGAAGGGAGACACCTCGATGTCATCCTCTAAAAGTAATCCGTAGTCATCGTCTGACGTAGGGTACCAGCTCTCGCTCACTGCACGAATTAGACCACCCTGAATTATCCGCCTTCGTACAACCTTGTTTCCATAGGGCCACACGAAATCGTTTACCACTTTCAGTGTCTCCGAATCCACCTTGCTGTCCATGTTGAAAGAGAAGTCTATGGTGTCGCCGAGGAAGTGAGCAGTGGTTATGGAATTCAACAACCGTTGCAAAGAACGTGGCCGACTTTGAGTGATAATGTTGATGGAAACTTTCATCTTGTTCCAGTCTGGAAGATCATCAATATCATCGTCAGTATTAAAACACAAGAAACTATAGATCTCAGTAGAAAACAATGATATCATTCTCTTGTCAGTTGGGGAGAGAATGTCGCAAAACTATCACTTGAAACACACCAACAACGGACTGTGCAGGGCAACGGAACGACATGGAATATGAACCCAGAAGTACGAAACAGATACGGACACTTTTCCAAGAGATGTGCTGTAATCTTACTTCTCAATGAGGCCGACTTGACGTCTGGAATCCAAAGTGCGTGTTTGATGGAGGCCCGAGGGAGCTGTACGAGAGTGGTGTTGCTCCGGGATGCAGCAACCTTCAGTGCGTCCCGAACCTTATCGTCCAGATCTGAGACAGTGAAGATCAGGGAAGGATTGTGGATTCTGATCAGGCCCTTCATTGAGGCAAAAATCTCTTGGATTATCGAAGATTCAGATGCTGCCTTATGTATCGACCCCACCTCAAGATCGAAAATCTTGAAGCGTCTCTCATGGCAATTATGAGGCGACCACCCCAACAAAACAGCTGCCTCTTCACAGGGACAGTGTGCTCCACCAGTCACCACCAAATAGGCTTTCTTTCCTGGAGTAGCTCGAAACCGCAAAATCATGGGAGCCAGATCCGCTACTTCACTCAGGGAATGAGCATAAAACAGCACATCACATTGCTGTGGATGCATTGCGGCCCACTGTGTCATGTATCCACGACTGAGAGTCCTCCACCACTGGTCATCCCGTATCTTCACGATATTACTGTGAATAACAGTTGTCTCCGAGACTTGGGCAAGCCGATGCTCACTGTCACCCCAGGTGTCCTTGTTGTTTGGATCGACCGGCACAACAAAGGACCCAGCATCTCTGTATTTCTGCAACTGATAACTGCACCCAGAAGACCATATGAATGCCATCAGAACCCGCTGCTCGGCTCGTAAGGTATCATAGATTGAAAATAAACCAGATCAGACACAGATCAGATGAAGGTTGTGTCGTGGACTCCAAACTAGACACGAGAAAGGCCCGGGAGATTTAAGATGCATAAAAATGGAATATCTAAATAAAACACGGCTGCACAATGTTGACAAAACCTCCGTAACGGTGGACCCCACAGAAGCAGAAAAGGAAAAAGAACATCTACGTTTGACCAAGGCCATCAATCCAGTTCTTGTAGTTCAGATCCTGAAATATGTTTCCGACCAAAATGTCCGACTACAGAAATCAGTCTACAGCCTCCAACGAGAAAGTTGCCAGGTACCAACCTCAGATGAAGGTCTTCTCCTGTCTGAAACGTGAAAGGAGTTTCGACGAACAACGTCTTGACGAGATCGGCTGATAAGAACCACGAGCTCGACAAGAAGTCCACCTGTACCATTCGATCGACGACAATGTTATAAGCTGGATCTGGAATGTAGATTCCAGCTTCTCTGGAACCGGGCTTCCGGTAGCTGGGGAAGCTATAATCCTTCTGTCGGAAAGGAAGAACTCGCCCGATGCTCCCGAGCACAGCATTGTGGTACTTTTCTGTACCGGCAACATGTGCGAGAATTTCCAGCATTTTCCTGCCTGGTATCATGTCATCATCCAACATGTACACATAGTCAGATTCCTCTGCTTGTAGAGCCATCTGAAATCGCCCGTAATACTTGAAATCATAGGAAGATCCCACAAAGAAGATCCGGGAGTCATTGTACGTCTCAACAATGCGGCGTAGAGAATGCTCATTTGGGCTCCCGAACGCTAGCACCCAGATGTCGTGGAACGGGAGAGTTTGGTCCAGCAGCGCATCCAACTGGGCGCACAGTGTCTTCCTCTGGAAATGATTGAGCACAACGGTGACTTTGGGCTTCACTCTTCCGGAACTCGTCGACGGAAGATTCATCAGCTCATCAATTGTCTCACATCCTCTGGTCCGTTGCTGGAACTCGATAATCTCATTGTACAGGCCGGATTTCATCCCTATCATTTTCGAGTCATTGGATTTCTTCTGCTCGAACGTGATCGATTCAGTCTCACAGACCAAAGATTTGCTGAAGATGGTTGGTACTTGTTGCTCGAGCTTGATGGAGGCAGGACCTTTTCCTCCATATGAACGGAAGGGAAGGTTCGCAATCTTCGCAAATTGAGAGACCCACGTGATGTCTGGTCGCGGGTTCAAGAGATCCACGGAGGGACTCATGAAGTAGAGAAGGAATGTGGCATAAAGAGCGAAGGCAAACTGAAGGCACGTCAACCCTGCTGCCACCTGCATACTCTTGCCACTCATTCCCTTGGCCCTCTTCGTTCCGGGAAACTCTCTGTAAATCATGTCTGCAGTGTCTCCATTTCGTGCAGCAGCTGCTCCCATTGGCGCTATTGACGAAGCTGTTCCACAATCTAATCTCTTAACACAAATTGAGACGGAATTATGTCGATTGTTGTCCAGCTCTCTGCGCATCTTGAGCAACAATGGACGTTGTTTCCACTACTTCTAAAGACCTGAAACTTCCCCGCACGATCGTTGTCTCTGAACGCATGCTCGCAACCTCGCAACCTCGCACTGTCCTCTCAGCCAAGACTTCCTACTATTAAGTAACGGATGCGAAATTGAGTGTGATTGCTCTCTCGGCACTGGAGATCAGAATGTTGCATCGATCAGCAGCAAAATCATGCTCATTATGGCTTCATGATTGGGCTCGTCGGCCGCTAACTTCATGGGAGACATACACCCCTCAAAGCTCAAACCGACGCTCTCGCTCTCATAAGTTCGATCGTGCCCCAATTGAGGATTTCCCCCAAAACCCCTCTCCTCTCCTCCGGGCAGAAAAAATGTTCCTCTCCCTCTCCCTCTCCCGCTCTTCCTCTCTATCCCTCTCCCTTTGGCTCGCTCTCACTTGCTGCACCATTCGCAGAGGGGAAGGTAAATTCACGCAAGGCGATAATTCCAGAAATTACACAATCCCACGAAACAAGAATGCACGATTACCCGCTCGTACTTGCGACTAGAGCATCTATTGCATATGAACGCCTTCTTCCCTACTACTACTTCTCTTCCTCCTCCTCCTCATTGACTAGCTGTCGTCCGTTGCATACTTGCAAAACCTCGTCGCTACCTTTCTCCTCCTACTACTCCTCCTCCTCAGTCCTCCTCTGTCTTTGCAAGTCCTCCTTTCGCTGCTGCTGCAGGTGGACGAGTTTATGAGCCCAAGGCGCTCTGGCTCTCTTTGTCGAAGTCCCAGCCTCCTCCCCGATGCGCGAGCAAGGTGAAGAAGGTGAAGGAGGAGGAAGAGGAGTCGCGGCTCTGCTGCAGATGCTCCTCCTGCTTCTGCTTCTTCTGCCGTTGCATCTCCAGATAAATCTCTCTGTATATGCATCGCTCTCGGGCCCAATGTTGGTCTGTCTCTTTCTCGTCAGCGCGATGTGCTTCCCTTCCCGTCCTCCCCTGTTTCAGGATCTTTCCTCTCTCGTCCTCACCTCCACCTGCACCAGGAGGCAGCCCAGCAGCAGCACGCTCCTCCCTCGCGCCCCGCTCGCCTCCGCCTCCTTCCTCCGCTGCCTCTGTTCATGAGTGGCCAGTCGTGCCATCGCCAAGCCTCCCGACATTCCCTTCGGCCACTGCTGATTGCCATCCGAACCTGGCAGCCTCGGGGGCAAGGTCTAACCTGTCTAACCACAACGAGGTCTGTGAAGCGCGCCGGGTTGTTTCACGCCGGTCACTGCAGCGAACAGACATTCTGCGCAAAGCCGACCATGATCCCGATCGCCGACCGGACCACGCGGGAACGCTGGATGTCCGAGGTTGGGTTAGATACTGCATATTACAGTATGTATGTAGACCTCGTTGCGTACTATGTGTCACTTCGTTTCCCTTTATCAGGCCGGTCTTCGTTTGAAGGACTGTGACCGACAGTCCTTCTGGGACCGTCTATCACTACCACGGGTTGGAGCAGTGGAGTGGCGTTTTTCACTCTGAGGGTTTCCCTCCTTTCTTATGTCAACAGTTTGGTTCTTTCACGGCGGAAAAACTGTATGATCATCAATTCAAATTACCGTTTATTTCTTCTCCGGTGAAAATTGCATTCATACTGTGTGTTGTTCTATTTGGTTAATAATTGGGCACTTCCGAAGGAGTAAAGAGGGATGGCTTGATCGAGATTAGATTTTACATCGCCTTTTCTATGTTATTGTATCACACCGTATGTACTGTATACTTTGAATGTATGTAGCCAATATATTGCTTGGCAAGGTAATAGAAACACGCATTTATGCTTTAATAATACAAGGGTGCCAAGAAAGATCACAATCTTTGGGAGAGCAAAAACTCAAAGATGCTAAGCAAGACTTGTCTAGTGGAAGATGATTACCTCCAAAACTCCCAACTTGAGAGTCCATGATTTCTAGTCCAATGTCTTCAACACTCGATATTTATTGGAGAATAAAAATCCAGAATTATCTTCCACATAGATATTATTGTTTGCAATGTATTTTTATTTGACAATGAACAATATAGTGCACATACATATCACATCACAACATACATAGTTGTCACATCAAAAAATATAGATCTTCACACACTAACACACAAGTGTACAACAATAATTTTTTCTACTCTCAAAACATCCTCAAGGACACTCCGCTCATAACCATAGCATAAAATAGAGATTACAATCAAACTTTGTGCTTCAAAGATTCTAGGTTCTAGTACTAGTTACTATCCACCATAGCCACACTCTCAAAGTCTCAAATTTGAAAACTGCACACCAAGGAGCCCTAATTCTAACTCTACCCCTTGAGCCTTAGGTCTCCTAACGGCTATGTCGGCACTAACAAAAATTCTAGGGTGAACGGCGCTAATTGCATAATCCACTCTAATTAATATATTTGCTATGCATGCGCATACCTACCAGAAGAGAGATACCTCTACATAAGTCGTGATAGCTGTCGTGCACATACATATCGCATCACAACATATATTGATGTTACATCAAGCATCACACTACAAAGATTGTCATACATCAACACAAGTGTACCACAATCGTCCCCCTAACTGGTGGTTAGGTCTCTCTAACACCAAGCCATCTAATCCATAACATGATATGTCCTTTGTGGGACTAAGATCAGGAGGCCGGGTGCTATAATGCCCCATGTTAGTCGCCTATCTGCAATCCATATTATGTTACGGTCAAACCATTTTGTATGCTAATTGCATTGAGGATATCTCCACCATCCACTGGGCACCAGAAAAGTTGTCAAATATGACATATGTCATCCTCTTGAACAAGGATCACAAATCAACATACCAGATGCTACACCAACTGATCCACATAACATACATCTCAAGCCTGCCCGCACAACTGTCAAGCTTGGATCCATAGTAACATCAATGTTTGGAAGGTGACATGGCACACAATTACGCACATGATCCTTCCAAATCACACCATCACATCCCTCTAATACCAAAACTCTAGAATGTAAAACCTAACATACTTGTAGAATTGTGCCACCAACCGTAACATCCAATGTAGTCGGTACACTCTGCTGCAAGTAAACGTAAACACCAACATGAAATTTATGAATTGAAGGTCGATATCCATCTCCTTGGATGGCAAAGTAAAATGCAAAGTATCTCTATGCTGAATAATGACCAGGTTCTCAAATGCCATGGGCATTACCCTAAGGAAGAGTTTTGCCCTTTGAGAACACACCTTAATCCAAACATCAGGGTTATCCAAGTCCAAGACTTCAGCTAACTCTCGACGAATAGCTGCAGGTAAGTTTGAATCTCTACCATATAATAAAAAGTACAGTGAGAATGACGTTAGAGATGATTGTCAGCTAAATTGATAACCCATGGCCAACCATGGTAGCTGGATGTCCCAATCTCCCATATGATTTTTCTCCAAGCCAAACTTTCTTAGTCCTCTCTTCACTGTCTGAACAACTATCTCTGCTAGATCATAAGGATGATCTCTTGAGGTGGTACGATGATCCATCAACGCTCGATCACACAAAACCTAAAACTCGCCCAAAAATTCAATACCCAGATCAGTCAACACTTCCGTTGGTGCACCAAATCAGCTAAGCACTGAAGCTAACAACGTATAACTGTTCCCTCACTTGACTTGTTAGACAATGCCACCAACTCAATCCACTTAGAGAAATACTCCATCATGACCAACACATATTGATGATGTTGTATAGTCAGTGATACAGATCGTGCAAAATCCAAGCTCCAATGATAATCAAGTCCCATAATTGGTAGAGGATGTAATTGTGATGTAGTGGTATTGAATGATGCTTGAACATGATCACATATCATACATCTTGCCACAAACTATTGCACCTCAGTTTGAATAACTCTCCATCAATAATGATTTTGAGGTAAGCTATATGTGCGTTTCATTCCAAAATGACCTAACTCATGAACATGTCTGACCAACTATGCTCTCTTAGATGGAAGTGGCACAACACAAACGCTGCCATCTCCCCATACTTGAAGAAGGTGTCTACCTTCCCATATGAATCGCCAAGCTCTCTGTAATACTCGATACCGCTCCTTGGCACTCAAAATGCCCACCAAAGCACATGTACGAAGATACTCCAACACCATCATGTCGTCATGGATGTCTTAGCTTACAATCAAATCATCCCCAGTCTCAACATTCAAGGATAACTGTAACCAATCTTGGTTAGTCATAGTTAGTTTAGCCAAAGCGTAGAGTGGTCACTAGATCACAAAAAGACAAGATAGTGGTGTGCACTATCCAAAAAGTAAAAGGATAAATGACGAGGTGGCTACCATGCATTGGTGGATCAGATTGTGTGCTAGACGTCTGTTAGGAATTGGTTAGGATAAGATAACAAAACATGCAACCTACGCATATTAGCCATGTGGCATAGTTTGGATTTTGGACTCCTCTAGTCCTACAGTATATAAAGCAAGGAGAGGTCTTGAGAAGACCATCTCTCATCTTGGAAGTCATTCCGGAGTCATTGCTTCAGTGTTACAATGGTGTTAGAGCAGGCTTATTGTTCCTATGAGTGTGGATCACCCCTCTTGGAAGAATAGTCTGGGTTGGTACAATTATTTGAGGAGAGAGAGTGTTTGTTAGAGGCGGGCAGTGGCCATTGAGCTGCAAGTAGTGGAAGGGGGTTATTGTGGGTGCAGGTTATGGATGGGGGAGATAGAATAGTAACGAGATTCCCATTTCTTAATCCTTTTCATGTCAAACTGTTATACATTGAGAGAGCAAGGTTGACTCAAGATTTGGTTTATCATTTCGGTGCAAACTTCATGACCCGAGTGATGAAATCTCGTGATCCTGTTATCTTATCTATAGTCACCTCACGATGTTACTTGGGATCTCACGATTTACATTTTAGTTTAGAGATGGACCTCAATAGACCACCACCGGTGAGATTCAACACACGGTGTGAAATCTATTGTGTGTATCATCCTAAAGCTATGTTTCGGAGCCTAGTTATTAGAAACTTTGGTGAGGAGTATTACCATGAGGTGATAGCATCACCTATTCCTTTTGTGTTGCCAATCTTGAGAAATTAGAGAGTGTTCATCTTAACCCTATACTGAGAGAGAGTGGACGGAGACGAATCATGGAGGACACTTTGAGAGAAATGATTCAGAGTTGAGAGATTTGAGAAACGCATTTGAGCAAAGTCGACTCAAGTACAAGAGTTAGCTCAAGAATTAACAAAGTCAAAGCGAGAGGAATGGAAAATGGGAGAATGAGAGAAACTCCAATGGAGATGGAGACGCCACCATCCATGGTGGAAAGTGAAGAAACAAGGAGAGCCCGTGCTCTTGAAGCCCAAGCAAAGACAACGAGCAAGAGAGCTAGATCTTCGACATCCATGATTCTGAAGATGACAAAAGCTTGTAAGATAGAACCTTACCGGAGGTAGTCGAACCATGGGAGTTTTGGAAGGTTGGATTGAGAGAATGGAGTATCATCTTGCTTTGTTCAATATCAATGATCACATTGCAGGTCTTTTTTGTTCGCATTTTGTTGTTGGAGAAAGCATCTACTTGGTTTCGTGGTTGGATGATGGACCTCAATGAGTCGAGCCAACAAAGTTACTTGGAGTGCAATGAAGCGAGGTCTTCTTCAGAATTTTCAAGTTAGTTGATCCCATCATCACGGCAACGGATGAGGTTGTGGAAACTTGAACGTAAGGGAAGTGTGGAGGAGTACATTGAGGAGTTTCGAGATCTTCTAATTCAGATACGAGATATGAGTGGAGTGAAGCCCTTGATTTATTCAAGAGAGGATTGAAGAAAAAGATTCAACAGGAGGTGATTCGGGACAATCCAAGCAACTTGAACGAGGCTATTGCTTGTGCACAACGAATGTCCAACGTTTATCACAACGGTGGAGAGGTATCAGTTCCCTCAAATCAATACTATGGACCCATGCCTATGGAGTTGGGCAACATAAGGAGGAGAGAAGATTTCATTCCAAGGGGAGTGAACGCACAAGAAGGAGATCGTCGCAACTCGAATCCTCATCGAGAAGCAAATTCAAGAGGAGGAGACGGAGTGGAGGGAAGACGAGAAATGAGACAGTGCTATAATTGTGGAAGATTTGGTCACATTGCCATGAATTGCCGCATCCGAAGTTACGGCAAGAGGAGCTAGACCCCTATCGATGAGCCCTCAACAATCTTGAAGGTGGAGACGAAGTGACCGATGGAAACCCGGGAAACGATTTAGCACCAAGAACCTTGCCTCGCTGGCCTTACCGGGTTCGATGAAAAGGAGGAAGGGCGAGGGAAAGGAAGCACAAACATGAGGTAAATGGTTTGAGAAAGAAGGAAACATGTTTGATTGTGACGGATGGCGAGATAGAAGGAGTAAAAGTGAGAGTATTGATTGATCCAGGAGCTACAGAAAATTTCCTATCTCGATCTATTGCTATAAAGTTGGGATTAGCTTTAGAGAAAGATGAGAGTGAAAAGGTAGAGTTGCCAAACGGGCAAACAGAGAGCATTGAGAGCATTCCTAGGAAAGTGGAGTTGAAGATTGGGCAATACAAGGAATCGTTGGAGGAGAGTAATTCGATTAGCTCGCTATGATGCTATTTTGGGTATGCATTGGATGGAAAAATATAATCCTGAGGTAGATTGGCGAAGGAAGATAGTAAAAACTATGAGTTGGAGGATCTTTGGAGATAGACTTAGATCGGGACACAAAAACTTACCTCTCTATGTGATAGGAAGAACCGCTATCAGTCACAAAGATGTATTTTTTTGGGCCTAATAAGAGATGTAAGCGCTCCAAAAGAGCAATCTTTTATACATGAGGAGTTAACTTGTATCTTGAACGAGTTTCAAGATGTTTTTCCATATGATTTGCCTCCGGGTTTACCACCAAGAAGGAGAGTGGATCACAAGATAGAGATCTTATCGGGAAGTTCACCTCCTTGTAAAAAGTCCCTATCGACTTGCACCGAACGAAGCCTGGAGGAATGCAAGGCACAATTGGAAGAGTTGTTGGAGAAAGGGTTTATTCAACCTAGTGTGTCACCATATGGAGCTCCAGTATTGTTCGTGAAGAAGAAGGACGGCTCCATGCGGATGTGCATGGACTATCGTGCTCTAAATCAACAAACGGTGAAAAACAAGTATCCATTACCGAATGGATGACTTGTTTGATCAACTTCATGGAGCTAAGTATTTCACCAAACTTGATCTTAGAAGCGGATACAATCAGATCAGAGTGGCAGATGAAGACATACAAAAGACAACTTTTAGAACTAGATATGGTCATTTTGAGTATCTAGTTATGCCATTTGGTTTAACCAATGCCCCTGCCACATTCATGGGGACCGATGAATGATATTTTTAAGTAAATATCCGGATAAATCAGTGATTGTGTTTTTAGATGATATCTTGATATATAGCAAGTCCTTACAAGATCATCAAAAACATCTACGAGAAGTACTCCAAGTGTTGAGAGAAAATAAGCTCTATGCTAAGATGTCAAAATGTGAGTTTGGCAAAAACGAAGTAGATTACTTAGGCCATAGAGTTAGCGCTGATGGCATCCAAGTCATGAGTGACAAAGTGGAAGCCATTGTCTTGGCTACTAAACATTGGAAGCACTATCTCGGAGATAAGGAGTTTGTGGTTGAGACAGACCACAAGCCTTTGGTTTATTTAGAAACTCAAAAGGACCTCTCCAAGCGGCAGATTCGTTGGGCTGAATGACAAACAGCGTTTCAACATGAAGATCGTGTATGTGGAGGGGAAGAAGCAGCTTGCCAATGCATTGACACGAATGCCATGCATTAATCACATCACGGAGGTGAAGATTCACTCTGAATGGTGGGAGAACCCGAATCGAGCTACCAAGGAGGATGAGGAGATTGCACAAGCCCCTTCAAAGAAGGTCGAGCACATTTGGAACGGGATTGGCATTCTACAAGGGAAAGATCTGGATACCCTCCCGATGTTGCCCTTACAATAACAATGTTAGAGGAGGCACATGATTCGCCTATTATTATGGGCCATGTAGGAGTGGAGAAGACCATTGAAGGCGTCCAAAGGGTATACTTTTGGCCAAAACTAAGAGAGGACATCACCAGCCTATGTTCAAGTTGTGTGGCTTGTCAACAAAATAAGGCTAACAATCGAAAACCAAGAGGTCTACTACAACCTCTACCAACACCGACTAGAAGATGGGAGCACGTCAGTATGGACATTGTATGTGAGTTACCAATGACGTCTACGGATTATGATTCAATAGTCGTTTTTGTGGATAAATTGAGCAAGATGATCCATATTAGGCCCACAACAAAAAGACATTCATCGCACCTAAACTTGCTCGAATTTATATGGATGCAGTTTTTGCTCAACATGGCTTAGCTAGAGTGCTTATCACCGATAGGGGCACTCAATTTACTAGCATGTTTTGGAAAACCCTATTTGGGCTATTCAAAACAAAACTAGCCATGTCCACAGCTTATCATCCTCAAATAGATGGGCAAACTGAAAGAGCAAATAGGACTATTGAGGATATGCTTAGAGCTTTCACTTTGGAAGAGCAAGACGGTTGGGATGCACTTTTACCCTTGATTGAGTTTGCTTATAATAACTCAATCAATGCATCCACAAAAGTCAGCCCTTTCTTCTTGATGTATGGAGAACACCCTATCACACCATCTAGCTTGGTGAGTGTAGGTCACATGCAGGAACCATCAACCCAAGTTGAAGTAGTGAACGAGTTTGTGGCACGAGTCCAACGAGGAGTACACCAGGCAAAGCACAAATTAGCCATTGCCCAAAATCGGCAAAAACAATATGCCGATGCTCATCGACGACATGTGGAGTTTCAAAAAGGCGATCAGGTGTGGTTGTCTACTACCAATTTGTCATTAATAGGGGTCCGAAAGTTCAGTCCATGGTTTATTGGACCTTTCTTTATTGTTCAACGGATTGGAGAAGTTGCCTACAAGTTAGAGTTGCCAACACACATGAAAATACATCCCGTTTTTCATGTGTCTCTCTTGAGGAAGTATACCCCATGATCTCCTTCCTTTGGCAACCCACATCAACCTCCTCCTTTACCAGCCATGATTGATGGTGTAGAGGAATATGAGGTTGAGAGAATCCTCAAGAAACGGACAAGAGGGCAGCGGAACACCAAAGTGGAATATCTAGTCCAATGGAAAGGTTATCCATTTTATGAAGCTACTTGGGAACCATTGGCAAATCTTACAAATGCCAAGATACATGTAGAGACTTTTGAGTCTTCTTGCAACGAGGACGTTGCGACTTAAATGGGGGGAGGTTTGTAACCAATCTTGGTTAGTCATAGTTAGTTTAGCCAAAGCGTAGAGTGGTCACTAGATCACAAAAAGACAAGATAGTGGTGTGCACTATCCAAAAAGTAAAAGGGTAAATGACGAGGTGGCTACCATGCATTGGTGGATCAGATTGTGTGCTAGACGTCTGTTAGGAATTGGTTAGGATAAGATAACAAAACATGCAACCTACGCATGTTAGCCATGTGGCATAGTTTGGATTTCGGACTCCTCTAGTCCCCACAAGATATAAAGCAAGGAGAGGTCTTGAGAAGACCATCTCTCATCTTGGAACTCATTCCGGAGTCATTGCTTCAGTGTTACAATAACACATCCGCTCTCTGATCCAAGAGAGATATCACATAGCTCTCAAGCGCCAACATACTCAAAAAGGTAGATGCATGCCAACCCGACACCATCTCTTCATTAATATCACTGTGCCATCAAGCCTCGGTCTCATCAACTTGACTTGTACATGGGTTTTGACTTAACCCATCTGCATCATGATTCACCACTCCAAGTTTGTGTACAACCGTGAAATCATACTCTTATAGAACAAAAACCCATAGTGCAAGCTTTCTTGTAAGCTTGTCCGATTTTATCAACCATTTCAATGGTTGATAGACAATGATGAGAGTGAAGGAGTTTCCAAACAAATAACATCTGAAATGTGCCATCGTCCAAATAGCTGCCAAACATTCTCTTTCATCAAAATATACTTTGACTCCGCTGCATTGTTGGATCGACTTGCATAAGCTACTACAAACTCCTTCCTCTCATCATCATGTTCGATAAGCACCCAACATACTCTAATTAATACTCACCAGTCTTCTCAAAATAGAGGCAGATGTCAATCTTTCCTTGAGCTCAACAAAAGCTCTCTCTTGTTCATTTCCCAAGTGCCACTCTTGATCTAGCTTTGTCAGCTTTGTCAAGGTTTTGGAAATAGTGCTAAATCCTTGCACATATTGACAATAGAAGTTTGTAAGTCCATGAAAGGCTTGCACCCTACTCACATCTGAGGGTTGTGGAATACTCAAGATTGCATCCATCTTGGTTTGCTGAACTTCCAATCCTCTTGGGTATATGGTATGATCCAAGTACTCTACCTGCTCCTCAAAAAACTTATACTTTTCGTGATGCAACTTGAGGTCATGAGCAATCAATCGCTCAAATACCTCTTGCAAATGTCTCTCATGCTCCACCACTGTAACACTATATACTAGAATATCATCGATTAGGCTTGGGATCAATCAAGTCTGGCTAGGATCTTATCCATCACTCTTTGGAACTCAACATGTGCATTCTTCAACCCAAATGGTAATAATTTCCACTGATACAACACATTCTTGTCATGCAAATCAATTACCCAAAAGACTATCTTGACTTTATACTCATCTCAAATCCATAGTTGATGATATTTTGCTCGTAAATCCAATGTACTAAAAATCTTTGCATGCCCAACCGCATCAAAGATCTCCTCATGTGTAGGCATAACGTATTGATCAGATTTTGTTTGTCGATTGATAGATTGGTAGTCACCACATATAATTCTATCTGTATAATTATCATGTATATACTTCTTGACTGACATTACCACAACATAGGCATACTTTCCATATGATATC
This sequence comes from Marchantia paleacea, assembly GCA_014180765.2. Taxonomy (NCBI): domain Eukaryota; kingdom Viridiplantae; phylum Streptophyta; class Marchantiopsida; order Marchantiales; family Marchantiaceae; genus Marchantia; species Marchantia paleacea. The sequence continues at coordinate 1,603,873 of MUAA02000049.1, forward strand.
TCCACTAATCCAGCCTCAAAAAGGTCTTGACACCTACTTTAGATCATATCTCTTTCCATATCACGTATCGGATCAATCAGGGACGACGTAAGATTGGTGTATTAGTTGTCAAATCAATCCATATACTAGGTCCCTTCAAACAACCTAAATCCTTCATACTAAAGGCAAAATAGTTTCTGAAACTCTTGAGAAACCTCAACACCCTACATCTTTCTCCTCATGTCACTTTGTGACCAATCTAAATATCCCCTCCATCAACACTAGAGATTGAAAACATAGTATATGGTTGCTAAATAACAACCTCTTGAGCAGAAAGCTTTTCTGCTCTCTCATACAAGACTTCACTATCTCAGTGTGAACAACTCTAGTTGCTCTAGCTGTAATATCTTGAGTTGTATCATAAAGGTATGTAGTGGTAACCACCGCTTGCTCCACGCAAAAAACTCCAACCATACACCAAGAAGACTCTACCTCTCCTTCTCTAATATCCCCATGAGGCCAAGGATGCGATCTTGGGTACTTATCGTCTCCAACTTTTGCCTCCATTGTCTCCGCATGCAAAGAGTTTACCAATGGTCTTGCAGTCACACATGTCTCCGCTTAGCCAATCCGAGGCTCACAATCCATGTCAAACAATTCAGGTCTATAGCATGACCCAACACCTAACATTGTGATGCCTCCAACAATGTAGGTATTGATGTAGGTACCTGTACAATATCCCATAGCTTGCTCTCTTTCTCTTCAAAGTTGGATTCCACCAACCGATGCAAGCGAGAATCCCATATAAGTAAAGATCCTCCCACTCTATAGGGATGGGAAGTTGGATAACTCAACAATGTGGGTAATGCAGTCCTTAGTTGGTTCACAAGGTTCATCATTGCCATGGGTGCCATGTCCGAATAGACCACTGCTTGGAAGATATTATGTGTAACACACATAATATCTCCCAAAACATGCCAAAATATGAATCATGTAGCCCATGATCATTACCAGTCCCTAACATGATCATCCAGCAATAATCAGTTATATGTGTAGGAGCATGGTTAGAGGTTTCAGACTGTTTTTTTGTTTTTGAACATAAATAAACAATATTCGGGGGAAGTATGTATCGCCAAATACGAATAGGAGAAATAAGCGTGAAGATGGCCAAGACGAATAAGTTGTCAAGGAGGTCTGAAGCGTCGAACGGATTAGGGCAGTTAGTAACAACATTGACGAGCGTAACGAGCCGCGGAGGAGCAAGAACGAGCGTCGAGTCAAGTAGCCAAAATGAAGAGGAAATCAGTCACTCGATCGGGAGCTTGTGAGGCGATTCAATTGCATGTGAAGAAGATGCAGACGGGAGTATATCGACCCTTGGTGCCGAAGCCAGAATGGTCGACCGAAGAATTAGCACGATTGAAGACCTTGGGAGGAGAGTTTCTGGCATGGCACTGGGACTATGTGTGCCAAGAGTTGTGTGAAGAAGTTCGAGCCAAGAAGACACCAAACCCGATAGGCTGGAGAGGACATCCAGATTCGTGGGATGCGTTGCTTTGGGCGGAGGCCTTGGGAAGAGATTACTCAAAGGAGAAGGACGGAGTCGACTGGGAAGGTTTGGCAATGCACAGTGCATTCACCTTCGACGAGCAAAAATGGTTTGATCCTAGAGAGAGGAAGGGTACAAATGGCTTCAAGATCGATCTTATTCGGGACAACTTCCGAAGGAAGATAATGTATACATTGAATCAACTCTTCTCACCACAACGAACTACTTATGTCAGTATGCATAAGGTGAGGATAGTGGAGGGATTCGTCGGTGGAGCAATCAAGGTCAATTGGGGAGAAATCTTCGCTCGGAATGTGCAAGCGATGGGACAGAGGCTGAGAGCGGGAGAGAAGGGAGTAATCTATATCTCCTCGTTTCTGGTACATATGTATTCGCGTATGGGGTGGTTGACGCCACAGGAAAGAAGAAGATATCAAGTGAGCGTGGTCAGCACTTTGGATGGGCCAGCAGCGAGCAATGGCAGCAGTGGTTTGACGAGAAGTGTGGGACCCCACCAAGATGAAGGGGTGCAGTCGCCAATGCGATCGACTCAACAAGAGATGACTTCGGAGGCGAGGGCCAAGGCAGTGAGAGATGAGGAAGAAGCAATATTCTGAAAGGAGGACTCCGTGGGGACCACAAAGAAGAGAAGTCCCAGTGTGGGGATAATTGCGGAGCCCTGCAGTAAGAAGAGGAAGCTGAAGGAAACCGCGCAATCAGGAAGTCCAGTACCGAAGGCATCACGGCCTAAGGTGAAAGCGACTAAGGTAGTAGTAGAAGAACCATTTTCTTCGGTGCTACAGTTGACGCAGATGTTGGAGAATGTGGTTGTGCCAGTTCTGATGGAGCTGAACGAGATGGGAGGCAGTTACATTCAGGGGTGGAACCCGCCGGAGGATGGTTACATGGAGCTGATTCAGTTGCTAAACCGCATCGCCGTGGGGAAGAAGGATCAAAGCGGATACTATAAAGCGATTGATGTAGTTTGTGGAAGCGCCCGGAGAAGCGTAGGCGGAGTTGACAAAGGAAGCGGCCAAGAAGAAAGCAAGCCTCACGGAGAAATCTGTAGAATTTGAAGCGCGGAAGTGAAAATTGCCGAGAGAGAGAATGAGAAGCTTCACCAAAGAATTGAAGAGGCGGCAAGCAATTGCACCTGAAGTTGATGTTGAGAGACCTACTAGACTAGAAGATTTGGCGAGTAGGTGCTCGCAATACCTTTTTGCTCGGTGTGACGATGTGGAGGCTAAAAGGTTGGAACGTTTGACAGTGGCAATGAATACCCCTTGCGATTCGAAGGATCGAAGGAAGGAGATGTACAAGGCCATGGGACGCGAATGCCAGAAAGCGATGCGAGTCCATCGAAATGAGATCGCAGAGGACATCAAGGAATTGCAGATGAACGTCGATGTCTTTGCGTTGAAGGAAGAGACGTCATCGAAGGAACTTGAGATGCCCTGTAATTGTAGTCGGACGCGATCCGTGTAGGCGACGATTAGGAATAGGTACGAGTAGATTGTATAAATAGGAGTAGTGTTAGAGTAGGATTATCGCTTTCTTTACAAGTGTTCATTGAGAAATGTAATTGTAGTCAGGGTAGAATGAAGTGCTTGAGAAGCTGTTGAATGTTGCATTCGATTGGCCTTGACTGGTGCGCAATACCTGTGAAGATACCCGGGTATTCGTCCATGAGCAGTAGTCGGATCCACTTCACAGTAGAACTTCATCGAGGACATCGCCTCGACGACAGCTTGTAAAGGAGTGATCAACTCCCATCAGTAAATCTAGAGTGTAATTTCAATTACATGTGTAATTCTGTGCAATGTAATGGATGGGTAATGGTTTGTTAATTTGACTTATTGGTCTTGGACTACTCTGTCACAGCACTCTTCAGACTATGCATGTCTAGAGTCTTCAAAAGAAGCATAAACAACCATATTAAATCCGCCGATTTAAAGATAACACCTCATTCCCTTGGGAACGAACTATAATTCTGTGCAAATGACAAAACCTTTATGTAACCTGTCTGTTACAATATGGTGTCATGCCGAGCAAGGTGTTGCGCCCCTAGCAACAAAATATCTAACGGCATGGCTTGATGATATCCTTGAATCACCAACAATGATAGAAGATCTAAGTATCGTCACACCAACTATGCCACATAGTGTAATGAAACACATCTCGTAATTTCATCTTGCTCCACATACAAGTATCAATGTACTCTTATGCCAGATTGCAAAACAATAGCCAAAATTATGTTAATGCCTCCAAATAGATCAATCACACATATACCCTCCTTTGGATGTTGCTAAGCAATATGCGTTGTATCTAAATATGACAACATAGTGGAAGTGGGAATAATTTCCTTCGTCTTTTCCATCTCCAGAGCAAAAGACTCACTCCAAGCCTGATGTATCAGTTGATCTGCCATCTGTTGTAGCTAGTGATTCTTGAAGTACATAGTGATTCATCCAACATGGATGACACAACTCCACTAAGACTTGGCATGCTAGTAACATCCCCTGGACAAGGACTGTCATGTGCATCCATGGTTCCCTCCAACAAATCACCAGGCCAAGTAACACAAGTACTGAAGGCTAAAACATACGTCAAACCTCTACTTTACCAAGTAAAGGTTTGACGTATCAATCCATAGGAGAGCAATCACGTTAGGTGATGATTCTTCGGATGCTCCTGTTGTTTGTAGACCGTTTGACCTAGATAGTTCGGATATCTTAGGTGTTGTAGGACATATTTCTCCTATACTATTGGGGCCTAGCCCCATGTTACCGGTTTGGTTCCATCCTTGTACACTTTGATGGGGTCTTCCCATCCCTTTTGTTATTATACTTTGTCCCTTCACTTAGTAAAGGGTTAGAATCGATAATAAAAAGTACCGGTAATTGACTCACTCGACCCTCACTAGATTGCTAATCTGGCCGATAAGAGGCTATCTCATCCCAATGATCAATGTTAAATGCCATCGAGTATAACGCTGCTGCACTCAACAATACATCATAGGACTCTACAAGTGTAATTACAACATGTGCTATGGTTGTAGAGCTATCAGTGACATGATCTAGTTGTATTTGCAAAGTCAACTTCATCCGGATGATGTATGGTGCTGTTGGATCACTAGAGCCTCCAAGAGTTGTCTAAATTTGAAATTGACCTCTCTCCATATCGATCTTTTGCAAACCAAGACCAAGCAATGCATCCTTACCCAACATAAACGATTGTGCACCAGAATCCAACAACACCCGTTGAGGTCGATAAACCTTTCTGAAGATCCGACCAAAAAGAAAACACCACTCATATTATCCAACATCACCAAACTTGATGACAGTTTGATACGCTTGTATGGTGACCTCAGTGATAACTCCATCATTCGAGCGGTAACAATTTACCAAGATTCACTAGTAGATGTCATGATACTATGATCAACACTACTACTATTGTCAATACCATAAGCAACCAATACATCCTCTTTGCTTTTGCAAAGTGTGGCTACCAATCATAATACATGGGATGATGACATCCCCAATGCCAATAGATCCTTGGCTGAGAAAACATGAGAATGAACAAGAGTCTCTGCGGCCCCCCACATTGCATTGGATGCTACCTCAGACAATGTTGATGGTTGGGCCCTACTTGCTCCATCTCCAAGTACATCAACATTGGCTTGCATCCTCATCTCTCCAGTAGATCATCTAGGAGCTATAAGACCCAGGGTTGTACATATAGGATAAAATATAAGTATATCAAAATTGTGCCTACGTTTATCTTAGTCATGACTATATTTAGCTAGTTATGGTTAAGTTGGAGGAAAATATAGAGTAACTTTTGGTGTGGTAGATGAGAACTACTATTTTTTTAATTAGTACGAATCAAGGAACAAATCCCATCACATGGGTATCTTGACTTTCCTTGACTTGGACTAGTTTTCATTGGTTGGACTTGGTGAAGACCATTAAATCTAGAGGCGAGATTGACTTGGTACACTAAAGTCAATTGGAAGGTAGTTGGGCTTCTAGAAGATCCAAGTGGACCAATTGCATGCTGTCATGTGCCCTTTTCATTGGGGTTTGTGATCTCTACCTTATTTAAACTTGGTAAGAGAAAGTTACATGATGATTACTTATAGGTACTAGGGTAAGATTCTAAGTAGTATAAATAGAGAGGTTGAGAAGCACCTTTCAAGTTAGTTTTGGGAGAAGTTAGTTTTGTGATCTTAGTTTTGGGAAGTTTAGTTTTGAGAAGTCATGTTCGGGTTGGAGCCTTGATTCAATGAAGACTTTGATCATCAAAGTATCCCTTTCTTTTGAGTGATATCTTACTCTTTGTGAATATTTGCATCATGGAGTTTAGAATTTGAGAGTTTGTGTGAGAGTGTGCATTAGGGTCATGGTCATAGGATGGGAACAAATCCTTTTAGATTCATGATGAGCTTTCAAAAAGCCATCGGAGGTCACAGAGCCATGGATGAGGTATTTAGTGCCTCAAACAATGTGAATAACTGAAGAAGTCTTACTTGTCGGCAAGCCTCCCCTCTTTATGGATCCAACTCCACTGACACTCCTCTAGAATCAATAGCATGTGTTGCACTACGAGTCACAACAACTGCACATGGTTGTGCCGTTGCGCACATGTACTCTACAACATCTCCGTCATATGATGTAGAGGCACCAACTCTAGAATCTGACCTTAGCTAGGCTTTAGCCATACTTGCTATCTTATGCTCCAATTGCTCTAGTCGACATGCCATGTTTACCTCATGACTAGCCTCATGGGCTAACACTTCACTAACGGCTAGTCCTCTACCATCACCCTTGCCACCTTGGACTCCTTGTCTTCTTCCAAGGATTGCCATGACAACTCTCGCTTATCGTAATTCTGGATGGAAATCAAAACATCGATCAATCATGTGATCATGTGTAACCATCTTTAATTAGTGAGAACTAAAGTAGAGGTTACGCAAGGTGGAGATAGATAGTCTTGAGTTGACTATTAGTGGAGTATCTAAAGATATCACATCACCAATCAGTGAGCTCTTTAGGTTATGTTTCTTGTGTGTTAGTTAGTGTGTTAGTTGGAGTACACGTCAGCAATCCGTGTGCTCATAGTGATGCCCGTCACATCATCGATCCACGAGGAATTGAATGGATGGTGGTTGTGTTACCTTATCTAGATTGTACCTTTTTGAGGACTATATATGGAGAAAGAGAAACCATTGAGGTATCTCTCAACTTCAGAATTTCTTAAGCTATTCAAGTGGTCTCTCCTCACTTCTCTAGTGTTACACCATGTATGTGACAATGCTCACAGGATTTTGATCCAACAGGATCCACATTTTGAACTTGAAGGCAATCCATCTTGTGATGAGGTCCACCAGATATCCAACACACTATCCCATCAACTAATTGTTGACCTAAAAAGGATGGCAATAGTCTTGATTTGGCACCTTCATCACTTTGTCTAGATGATCGAGATTGTTTCACAAGTCTACCATAATCACTCCGGGTGTGTGTTGTAGACTGGTAATGTGAAGGAGTTGATGAAGTTGATGAATCTTTGCTAAACCTAGCAATCACCACTCTCTCTTTCTACATGTTGAGCACAATATGCTTAGCAAGATAAAACACAATAGTGATATCTTTTGTAGTAAGATGGCATCTTTCACTCTATGTCTCAACTCCTTGTCAAATATCCCATATCAATATTGGACAGCTTGTGCCTCTGTCATCCCATAGGTAACACTAATTAACCTACACATTCGAGTATATGCCTCTTGAAGACTCTCCCCAATCTTCCGTTGAAACTCCTACAAGACTTATAGCTTGTCAGTCATCACCCCTTGGTAGTCTCTCCTCAACCATGCAAAGAACTCTAGAATAGGATTAAAAGTTGGATCTCTTAACTCTTACCAACTTGAGTAGCTCCAACCGTATCATCAATGTCATGTATAGAGGAAAAACTTGCAACACCAAACATTATATCCAACATAATACATATGTAGTTTGGAGACCAATATTGTCTCTAGAACTTTATCTCCTTAGGGTGCTCACACCGGAACTCATGATAATCATTCATCAGTAGACCCTCCAAATGGTGGAATAATCTCTTCCAAGCCATAAATGGACTAAACAACATAGAGTTGCACATCCGTTGTAAATCACACCATAAGTCAAACTCATATATGAAGTCATCCAACTCAATAGTACCAACTGTACTTGAATATTGTCTGAGATCCTTGGTGGCCCCATAGATATTGTCCATGTCCCCAACTATGGTGTGGATACACACTCCAAGATATCACCAAGCTCAGCTCTGTCACTCTCAAACCTGAATCTCAAAGGCCAAGGTTGGTACTGCACTTTACTACGGATGCACCCACTGCTAACCTGAGCAGTCTTTCCTCCGGAACCTCCAGAGAGCTCCACTATGACACCAATGTATCAACTTCGTAACCGTATAACAACATGTCTCCAACTAGAACAAAAAATCACAACACAAGGTACCCGAGTCACCACAAGGTGCTAACACAAGGGTAACCTGAAACATGTCATCACTATAGGCATTCACCTAATCTATAGGTCCATAAGTCTTGTCTCACTGAGGAGAAGCATGGATAGTTTGACTGGTCTGCAAATCTAGTCTCACTATTGGCAACACAAAGGAGCACTAACACTCCAAACAACAACGCACCAACACAAACAAACGTGGTGCACAAACAAGAATCAAAGATGGAGCTATATCAATCACAAGAAACATAAATAAAAATATTGCATCTCAAAAATATTCATCAAAGGGGTCAAACAAACCCAACCCGGACTTACATAGACTATGGAGGATATTTAAAAACACTAAAATTCAGTTTTGGAGGCCTTCTGCCCTCCAGATCGATAGTCTGACGATGGTAATTTAATTGTGTAAGGCATTGATTTTAATTTTCTAACTAACATAAATTATTTTTTTGGCAAACGTACACCGTTTGAAACTTCTGTCGGATTTTGAAAATCTTCAACTCAAATTTCTGACCCCTAAATGTCAAAATTTTGCAATTATGACATTGTTAGTCTTGTGCTTAGCAACTTTATCCCTGTGTGATATACTTTATATCTTCTATCATCGCATCAAATTTCAGATCACACTATATGATAATACTATAGCCTTCCGCTCATATTTTTGATCCGAAAGCTTCAAAACACTTAATCTTGAACTTCAAGCATTTTTATCCAAATTTTTTTTTGTCCAATCTCAATTTGAAGCCCCAAGATAACTATGAGCATCAATTCACTTTGTCAATTATCAACAATGCTTCCACCCTCCAAAATTCTCTATTCGGATTTAAACATTAAAAAAAATAATTATAAGAATTCAAAATTGATTACCCCAACTTTGAATCGACTCTACTTTTAGATTGTCAACACGGTTTTCACTTCATCAATGACTTGCACACTTTGAGCAAACAAATTGAAGCTACCAACTATCAAAACTCATCAAAACATCTTTAGCGCTCCAAAAATTCACAATTTTCACCACAAAATCCAGTTTCAGTTTTCCGAGTATTTTTTTTTACTCTCAAAACGTCCACAAGGACACTTTGTTTATAACCATAACATAAAAAAGAGATTACGGTCAAGCCAAACCCACTTTGTGCTTTAGAGACTCCAGGTTCAAGCATTAGTTACTTTCCATCATAGTCATACACTTGAAGGCTTAACTTCAAAAACTGCACCCAAGGAGCCCTAATTCGAGCTCTACCCCTTGAACCCTAGGTCTCCTAACTATGATGTCGGTTCTAATAGTAGTTCTAGTGCGAACGGTGCTAACTGCACAATAGGCTCTAACTGCTATATATGCTTATGCATGTGCGCACCTACCTAACTAGGATTTCCGTTACATAAGTTGTGACAATATTATTAGTTATTTTCATCATTGGCTAGTGATTAAATATAAATAAATAAATAAATAAATATAAATCAAATACATGCACAGAATTTGTGTCAAAAAAACCTTATGATTTAGCTTCCAAACAGAATTTTTATTGGTCATCAAGATAATCTTATACAATAAGAAGTAATTAAACATATTAATGAAGCTGAATGTTTTTAATTCTATTGAACCCTCCTCTTGTGTGCATCTCAATTGGTAAGCAATGTTCACCATCATTGATGATGGATGGATAACAAGCTTATGATTAATTTATTAGTTTATTTATTGGTCAAACTTAATTCCAATGCAGATTTTTCATTCCTTGTCAATTTCATTGTAGTGCTACATTATTTAGTATTGACTAATGAATCAACATTGTAGTCAAATTTACCATGATCCTCTAACATTGGATTTACATGGAGCACTGACTTGACACTTTTGTGAGAGACTGAAAGTTTACACAAAGCACAAAGAGTATCATTTTCTTTATCATATTATGTAGTCTATTTTAGTCAGTGTATGTGTATTGCTATACATATAACACTAAGTGGTGCAATTCATAGGAGAGCAATCATGTTAAATGATGTTTCTTCAGATGCTCTAGTAGTATGTAGACCGCTTGATCTAGAGAGTTCATATATCTTAGGTGCAGTAGTACATATTTCCCATTATGATGGTAATGGGGTTAGGTCCCAATAGCATCACCCATGTCCCCATCCTATCCCTTGGACAGATGGGCTCGTGAGCTCGCGAAAGGCAAAAAGAGGGAAGCGAGAGAGTGATAGATGAGAGTAGGGTAGTATTCTTTTTTTGCATATTGTGTGGTTACGCTTTGCCAAACATAGAGAGTGAATAGACATTTCTCTTTGTCTTTCAATTTTAGTTCCATCTGTATCTAAATTGAAGACTATGGGGAATGATATAGAGAGATATCAGTGTTTTTGTTTTTTTAGGCTTTTGAATAAATTTTGAGCGATTTTTCTTAAATTGGACATATGGGTTGGGATTTTTTTGTTCCAATCTCTTCCTTTTGCTGCATTGGTTCTATTGGAATCTAGTTGGAAAATTATGGAGATTAGAATAAAGAGTTATGAGTGTTTTTAGATTTTAGAGTTTTCACAGTCAGTATTTTTTCATGTGAGGTGGGTTGTTAGGGGGTTGTGATTTTGCAGGTGGAAGGAGATACATGATGGAGTGCTCGGTGTCGTTATCATTTTCTTTGTGCTAGCTATAGCTTCATTTCCCCTCATGGGGTTGTCAAAGCGGTGCATGATACACCATGTTTGGTGTGTCATCGTCTCTTTACCTCGCAAGGGGTAAAGACCCATATGGGAAAGATTCACAAAGATTATGATTGGACCACTTGGGATGCACACGTGAGGAGGATGATCACATCGATATTGGCATCGGTTTTTGTCATTTCAGGGAACACACAGACTACATCGATTCCTTCGTTGATTATTTCGGGTATACCGATTGGGTCATGGGAGTAGTTGATTTCCCATGCAAGTTTTATTCTAGGGCTTTTTGAGACTAGATTTCCATGTCCACGTTTATTCCATAGGTTCCTTAGTGCACTCCATGACAAGGCTAGACATGCTTTTTGCTTACCGCTTGATCGGTTAGCATGTGATCCCATGGACAAGTTAGCGTGATTTTTTGTTTCTATTACTTCAGCGATGCTGACTACGTTATACTAGAGTGGGGCGTGCTGGACATAGGAAGATAGCAGCTAGATTTCGGAGATTTCGAGCAGGAGATTGGACTACATTGTAGGAGGAGTCTCTTCGGACCACACATGTTAGGACTCAGGTTCAACCTCATGCTACTTCTGATTTGACGTGATTACGACGGTGTTGGATTTAAAGGCGGACCGTAGGGCCGCGCATGCCATTCATCTTTTGTCTATCGCTAATCCTATTGAGGAGATGATTTCCTCTTTACGCCTTTTACATCCATCCATGGGCGAGGAGATACCAAAGAGATACCATTAGTGGTCTTGGAGTATCAGCCAGAGGAGCCATTATGTCTTGATAGATCACTATTTGCCCATTGCCTATGTTTGTCCTTAGAGGGCTTGTTAGGGATGGTATACGACCTTTTTCTACTAGGAAATCCGCATGTGGCGTTTGATATACTTTCATCTAGTATTGCAGTCGATCCACCTACCTTCTTCGCACAATTCCTCCCTTAGCTACATTCATATCACGTTTGATAGCATTTGATGGGAGTATCATGGGCCTCTTTGGTGATATCATTGGACCATGGACCTTCGAGTGTGTGATAAGAGATTTGGCATGAAGACATCTTTGCTAATTTTGTGTGAAGGGGTAGGCTTATTATCGATGGAGGAGACTGCACCTATAGCATTCTTGGCTAGTTGGACACTCTCGGCACCTTTGTTATCTTCTCGATTTATGATTGCAGATAGGCCTATCCTTGAGATATATGCAAGGGACCTGGATAAGGAATCATTTCCCTTACAGGTATTATTGCGACATACGAGAGATGCTTTACCCCTAAAGGTACGACATGAGCTCCCGTCTTTTTTCTCTTTGATCACCGATTGGACTAGAGATCTACAGTATGTCTTTATGCACCGATAGTATCATCAGGATCTACATTCATTCTTAATGGATCCAGCTATTCCTCGTACTACTAGGACTCGTATACGATCTTACTCTGGCAAGGGTGCAGGCTTGTGAATCTTGGCTCGATCATGCATTAGGGCTTTTCGACTCGCACCAGCTATTTTCTTTACATCAATGAGGTTCCGTCTTGGCTTGCTCCATCCATCTACATCTTCATTACTCATATGTGAGTATGGTATCACTTGCAGTAGGTGTTCATATGACTCGTTGTCCATTCGGAGGGCAGAGGATAGCTACCCATGATGTCATTAGAGATGTGGTGTTTGCTATGGTGCGAGAGGATGGATACCTCACATGGAGGGAGCGTTGGTATGCCTTGCAGTCGACTAGGGTTAGGGCAGATCTGTACTTGATTCGGGAGGACCATGTTACTGTGGTGGATGTGGTGATTACCTATCCTACTCGTGACACAGTTTCAGAGGGGGTGATCACCCATCCTCTAAGGATGGGTGATCAGAGGGTATGAGAGGGTATGACCAGAGAGGTCACATATTTGTTCCTCTAGCTTTGGAGTTATATGGAGCTATAGACACCAACTTTGACATGTTCGTGAGGGAGTGCCGGGGAGCATACCATACTAGACGGCGGGGATTTCACTTTCTTTAGCTTATTGGCTATTTTAGGCAATATGTATTCATTGCTCTACAAAGAGCACTAACTGGTGCAATTCATAGGAAAGTAATCAAGTTAGGTGATGCTTCTGCGGATGCTCATGTTGTTTGTAGACCGTTTAACCTAGATAGTTCGGATATCTTAGGTGATGTATGACATATATCCCAATGTGATGCTATTGGGGCCTAGCCCCATGTTATCTGTTTGGTATCATGATGGGGTCTTGCCATCCCTTTTGTTATTTTAATGTGTCTCTTTTCTATGGGTTTCATCCATGTCTTCCCATCCTTTTTGCTATATTATTCAGTTTTGGCTTGTCCAAAATCTCATATTCACAATGTACTTGAGTATAATGAATAGATGTATCGTATCTAGTAAACGTTAATGCGTTTTCCGGATCGTCGGCGATTGCTTTGGGTTTGTCAGCCGAAAAAAAGAGAGAATTGTCCTTCGCGACAATCAATTTCTCTGTACACTCATTGTATGTTCTCTTGGGTCCTTCTGATGATGTTACGATGAATGGACTCATGACAAACTACGTACTTGAATTGGTGTGTCTCCCAGGACCTCTCTGTCTTGTATACAAAAGGTTGACACGATCCATGGAATCACTACAATTTACTACGTACATGATTTCATATGTCTCCCCCGGATTTCCAGTGCAAGGAATGAAGGTACAAACCGTATCCCCTCCAGGTTTGGGAAATCCAGGCTACTTGGATTAGAGGAACTGCTAAATTGGTCCCACCACCGGCGTCGTAGGGCAGTACATCTTTTTCTAATTTCTTCGTTCTAATCTCTCTAGCATGGGAATATACCTCGAATCCCACTGCCTTGATCATCCCAACCTGATTGGAACTCTTCCTTCAGCATTTTTTATTTTTTTTGTTTTTATTCCTTCACCCGGACAACAGGGTGTTGCTCCCTTACACAGTAAGACAGATGCCCTGCTGTATGGTTACCATGTCCGATGGGAGCCTATGAATGGACGCGATTGTCAAACCGGGCTAAAGAATTTGTACCGTATACTGCTTTGGCAGCGAATAGTGAGCAAGCCTACAATGGCATGGAATTTGACTTTGAACCTGTGGAGACGGTGTGTGTTGGAGGAGACACCGTGAAGACCGAGTCTAAAACTTACTAGTTATTCTCCAGGTAGTGTGAACTACGATTAAGCTGAGTTAGTGTGGTCTAGCATGTTTTGAAAGTCAATACTTCAGGTCGTTACCTATAAGCATTGTGGAGCATCTACCTTGAATTTGCTATACTTTGTCCCGGAAAGTTAAATTCTACATTAATTGAATAATTCCAATAATATGGTTCATTTAATTTTTAATTATTTCCATATTTTTAAATTTTCAGACATAAAATTAATATAAATCACTTTAAACCTGAAATCAAATTGAGAAAAATTTTTTTTAAATAAATAACATTAATTATAATTTAGCTATCACATCAAAAAGTTTAAAAACATTTTTTTCTTGAATTTTAAAAAATGGATGGAAAATGAAATTTTTTGATAAATGTGATATCTTTGCATTAAATTTTTTTTTATTTAAATATTCACATAAAAAATTTATCAAATTTATTATATTAAATCATCTTGAAAAAAATATATGTTATTTCCTGATAAAAATAAATTTTTACATCACATATTAGTAGATATTAAATTGGAGATTGATTTTGATATATCAAGTTATGCTGAAGATATTTTAATCCCTTTACTCTTTTTAGCAGAAAATTTTATAATAGATTTCAAATAAGAAAAAAATAATTTTTTATTTAATAAAAAATTGATTAAAAAATTATTTAAAATACTTTAAATATAGATTATAAAAACTGGCGCATTATCCTTGACGCAACAGATTTTACATTTTTTATTTTTTAAATTAAAATATTCCGAAATAAAAAATGAATAAAATCAAAATTCTAGGTTTCATTCTGTAATTATCAATAAATATATTTCAGTGTGTAATTGTAATGTCATCTGAAAATTTAAAATATTCAGATGAATCAAAATACATTAAATATTGAGACACATGTATAAAAAAATTTATGTATTTGAAATTTTTTGAATGGAGCTTTTTAAATGAATAAAATTATATTTTTTAATACATAAAACGAAATAATTTATTTCAAAACTTACAAAAAATTACTATTAGGAATGATGTTTTTGGATCAAGATGTAGATATATACCATGATTGTAATTACAGTATATAACACTACGTTATATGAAGAACGCAGTTACAATTATCTCTATGTATTTCAAAATATGAAGAATATAAACATTATTTTTGCACAATGTTGGTACTGTACAGGGTGGTATATCTTACAAAAATATGCTCTTTCAATTGAGTTGAATGGCTGGGATGATTTGGCCTTCATGAAAATTTTTGGTCAAATTCTTTTTGTCTTGATTACTATAATAAATATTGACATCGAATTAATAAACGTGGAATACGATGTTTGTGTACGATACTATCCTACTACGATTGTTCAGAAGTAATGGCGTGATGGCTTGGCTTGTAAAGCCAAGCCATCACGCTGCCGGAAACACATTCATAATGTCAACAAGACGTTTAAGGTGTCCAAAAGTGTCATCACTCCTGATTGGTTTATATTCTATAAAGCATTTGTAGTAGTACAAAATGTAGCGTATCAAGCGGTCGTAGAATTCAAAACTGAATGATACTAAAGTGTGTTACTACGAAATAGGTATCAATACCACCTAAGCATTTTGAATCACATTTCATCATATGTTCAATTATTCCTCCGCACCATCTGGGGAACGCCGACTTTGCGGCACCTGTTCCATATATTCCCGAACGTTTGTTTCGGAAGATTTGTGCACCATGATTACTACACCATCCTCTTTACTTGTGCACCATGACCTCTAAGTTCATAGCCGGGTACCGGAGAGTGGGTTACGTTGCACTGTTATTCACACATTGTAGCCTTATACTTTGCCCAAAGTGGATAGTGAATAGTAAATTCTTTTTGTTTTTCTATATATAAATTATATTGTTAAATGAAATATATGGAGAGAATTGTATGGAGAAATATCAATAAATTATTATTTTTATGGTTTGAGTGATTTTTCTCAAACCTAACATATGGGTAGTATTTTTCTTGTTCCAATCTTTTCATTTTCCATCATTGGTTATATTAGGACATAGTTGGAAAATTATGGAGATAGAAATAAAAAGTTATGACTATTTTTAGATTTTAGAGTTTTGATAGTTAGCATTTCCTCATTTGATGTGGGGTGTTATGGGGTTGTGGTTTTGGATGTGATAGGGTTGCTGGATATAAGGAGGTGGCAGTTAGACTTAGGAGATTTCGAGTAGGGGATTGGGTTACATTACATGAGGACTCTATACATGTCATGTATATTAGGAGTCACCCTGAGTCATAGGATACTTCTTATTCGACTTGATTGCAACGGTGTAGGATCTTGGGGCATGCCGGGGAGTATAGCAAAGCCACATCCGTCATTCATCATTTGTTTATGGTTAGTCCTTATGATGAGACTATTTTTTCTTTACGCCTTTTACATCCATCCATGGGCGAGGAAATACCATTAAATATCTTGGAGTATTAGTCAGAGGAGTCATTATGTCTTGATAAATCACCTTTTGCCCATTTTTTATGCACAACCCCACATCTATCCTCAAGGCGCTTATCATGGATGGTATATGAGCATCTTCGAGATTACTTTCAGGCATATGATCCCTCTAGTGATTTCACAAAATTATTCTAGGTGACTACATCAGTTGCAAAAGGGAAGATTCCATTGTTAATTAATTAGGTGCTAGGTGCTAGTAGACTTCTAGCAATGGACAAGGACACTAGAGGCATTAGACCGATTGCTATCAGGGAGGTCTTATTATGCCTTGTTCATCGTACCATGGTCATTCAATATCATTCATACTTCCATAAGCATTTTTTTCTATAATAGTTTGGAATCGTCACATCATGAGGTTATGAGGCAGTATTGTTATGCATTAAAATAGTTCTAGATATCCATCCAAATTGGATTGTCTTGCAGTTGGACGTTGAGAATATTTTAAATAGTGTCTCTCATGTATATATCTTTAGATAGGTTAAAGAGGTTGGTGGATCTTTACCGAGTCTCATTCCTTCCGTACGATCTTTTTACGGTTCACAATCATCTCTCTTCTATCACTTTTACAAGAGGAAGTCACCGTTCTACAGTCCACCGCTAGTACTCCACATGGAGATCATATGAAAAGATCCCTATTTGCCATGACTCATTATAGAGCTATTCTATCTACTAGTTTGGCTGTGCCAGTTGTGTGTTACCCTCCTTAGCCAATGATACACACATTGTGGATCTTGTATACCACATTAGGCAGACCTTTGATTACTTGACTACTGAGCTTCATCTTGTAGGCTTGAAAATCAAGGTGTCAAAGTGTAGGGCATGGTCTCATTTGGGCATTTCTCCTCATCTATAGCTTCCAAAGGGATGTATGACATTGACACACGAATAACACATTTTAGAAGTGCAAGTAGGGTCCGAGGATTTTGTCTCACACTATGTAGACACTGCACTTGCCAAGGATATATTGCATGTAGATGACCTTCCTCTACTAGGGGATCCATAAGTGGCGTTTGGTATACTCTTCTTTAGTATTGCTCGTTGATCCACCTACCTTCTTCATACCGTTCCTCCTTTACGTGCATTCATATCACCCTTGACAACCTTTGATAGGAGGATCATGGACATCTTTAATGATATCATCGGACGAGGGACCTTCGAGTGTGTGATAGGAGATTTGGCACTTAGATATATATCTTTGCCGATTTTGTATGGAGGGGTAGGCTTACTATCGATGGAGGAGATGATACTTACAGTATTTTTGGCTAGTTGGACACTCTCAACATCTTTGTTATCTTCCCGATATGTGATTGCAGATAGGTCTATCCTTGAGATATATTCAAGGGATGTGGATGCAAGATCATTTTCTTTACATAAATTATTATGCCATACAAGAGATGATTTATCTCCGGAGGTAAGAAATGAACTCTAGTCTATTTCCTCTTTGCTCACGGATTGGACTAGAGAGATTACAATCTACCTTGAGGGATTGACAATTTCAGCATATTATAAATTCAGTCTTATTGCATTTAGCCACTATGGCTCGTCTACGCTCTTGCTCCGGGAAGGATGCATGCCCATGGATCTTGGTTCGACCATGCATTAAGGTTTTCAGACTCGCACGAGCTACTTTTACTACAACTTGGTCTATCCATCTATATCTTCATTACTCACATGTGAATGTGGTGTTGCCTTAGATGCAGCAGGGGTCCATATGACTTATTGCCCATTTGGAGTGCAGAGTATAGCTAACCATGATACCATTAGAGATGTGGTGTTTGCTATGGTGTGAGAGGGTGGATATCTCACATTGAGATAGCGTTGGTATGCCTTGCAATCGACTCGGGTTAGGAAAACCTTTACTTGGTTCGGGAGGATCAAGTTATTGTTACATACGTTGTGGATGAGAGGATGGATGATTACCCATCTTCCTATATGGACGACGAGTGGAGCGGTAGTAGCTAAGGTCTCCAAGTATATGGGTATGCAGAGAAATCATCTCCTTGTTCCTCAAGCTTTGGAGTTACATGGAACTATGAACATTGATTTTGACATGTTCATAAAAGAATGTGAGAAAGCCACTCTCTCACATAATATCGTTATCTTTAGATTATTGTATAACATATTTTAGTCAATATATTTCCATTGATCTACAGAGAACACTAAGTGATGCAATTCATAATAAAATAATCCGTTGGATTTTATGTTAATATAAATAGTTTAAAATAAATAATTAGAATATCTTAGGTGCATTAGAAAATATTTCCCAATATGATGCTATTGGAGGTTGGCCCTATGTTACTAATTAGGGTTTCAACCCTTCAAGACTTAACGGGGTCTTCCTAACTTTTTGTTATTTTACTTTGTCCTTTTATCAACATGATGTGTTATGATTGTGGACTTCATTCCAGTAACTAACACCACTTAGATCTTAAACTTTCACTCAAGAAAATTTCATATTTTAGGATATCCGAACATGCCGTACGTTACCGGCACATGCGAGTACATGCATGTGTAGATTTCGAGCCCCAACGCCTGGCCGTTTTGTTGCTAGGACTCGAACACATGATTTTATAATCAATGCATATCATTGGTATGCATTAATTTAATGAGAGAATTTACTCACTCATTGATTTGATGAATCCAATAGGGGTTTCAGGAAAAAAAAAATTTAATTTTGGAACGATTATTTTAATTTCATACCAGAATGCTCCAATCTTTTCTTAGTGCATGACTACACCCGTGCCGTGCCAAGCCAACCAAGGCTGCATTCTTGACCTGTGGCGCACCGAATAAGACCAAGTGGCCTACATGTAAATCCAAAGGAGATGTTTGGGAAGTTAAAATTTTGACATCTTTTCTGCCTTTCAGGAATGTTGTATATGTGAATTCATCTCCGTCTTAACGTAAAAAATTGAAGGACCCAACACAAAGTACAAAAGTAATTGATATAAAAAGATTGTTTCGCATAATTCACCGACTTTTAAATGAAAGAAATCTTGAAACCTACTAATATACTTGTGCTGGGCAACACTGAAATAGTTTCCTGCAGAGAACCAAACGGAGTGTTTTAACCTCGAGTTCGATCTACTGCACAGTAGAAGAAATCTCACAGTTAGAATCGACGATTCATGAGCAGATCCATCTTCCAAACACGAGTCATGTCTTCAATCCATTTCGGATCCGTAGTCCCGGACCAGTACCTACTATACGATACAAGTCCTCGGACAAGGTACGCATCATGGAGAAATGCGTCGTCAGGCTTGGTCGGGTCGGGTCGGGATGAAGATTCGTGGACCCACTTGTCCGTGAGCAAGTCCGGCATGTACGCGGTGACCGGAGGACCTGCCCCACCTGGTCGGATGTGGCCATGGTACAAGAATGTTTGGGACCCGGCTCGAAATGACCGAGCAGCCTCGTCTCTGGGCGGCGGACCCGGTCTCCAATCGAGCTCGGATATATCGCTCTCAAGGGGCGCGTGGTGGAAGAGAGACGCGGTTGCCATAGTATCTGATACCAACTGTAGGCTGTATTGTACTGGCCTTCCAGATCGAGACGTATTGAGTAGGAGTCATAGCTGTACATAAATCAGACATCTGGTGGCCAAGCTCATGAGAGTCGAATCTACGAGTTTATTTCATTTTATCAATCAGCTGGGGAGCCGAACACACCTCAAGGTGAACAAAGACACAGTGCAATACACCGGATGAGTTCAGACTTTGATCTTCCGAGTACCAAAATGAATAATTTTTCTCTTGAGATGTCACTGTCAGTCGTGTTTATCTTATTGGACTCGAAGCAGAGCAAATCTGGCCTTGGACCCGACGAGGTAACACCTAAAAGTAGGGACTTGGAGTTCGTGTTATTGTTTCCATACGCCCCCATTGGCCCGCAATAGCTTTGGAAGCTTTATGTTTGCTTGTACGTTATCCGGTGGAAAGACTTTTCATGCACATATGATTGGGTTTCTATTGTGAGTTGTTAGCGTTCTTGGATGAGTTGTCCATCCTTCTCACTGTTCTCCCGAAACAAGAAGATCTACATGCATCCTGTGTACACGGCTGCTCACTCTCTTGATGGTGGTCCCTCGTGCACAACGGGCTTGTGCATGAATATGTGGATGGAGGAGGAGGATCTCTACTCATGAAAAATCAAACTGAACGAGCTGTACGTATGACTTCTACAAATCTTCATCTGTAATATATAGTGCAAAATCCAAACAAGTACATAATGTCACATGAGAATCTTGGATTTGTTAGATACCTACCAGGGACAAGAGTGAGTGACCATAAGCCTGTCAAATCTGAAAAACATCTGATCTTGATAAGTACTAGTTCAACTTTCTGTCATTCCAAATTGTTCCTGTCAGTGAAGAGTGAAAACGGTTGAAGATAAATTAGACGGATAGCTATAGAAACATATTTATCAGCAAAATATCAAAATCATATGCTTTCGTAGATATTTCAAGAAGATCGCCAACAGTCCCTCAAGACAAGCATCCAACGATATACAATTCTTTCTATAAAGGAGAAGTTACCTGATTTTCTACAAGATTTTTTTTATATAAAAAGCCTAGGGTAACTTTATTTATGTTTAAATATTTATTATTTCTTTTCGTAAAGTATGTGTATTTATACATTGAATCTCTTGTTCCTATTTTTGAAATTTTTATCTAAATCACTTCCATAGCACAATCATGGATGGTAGCCTCTAAACTTCAAAATTTAGTATATTAATGATAATAAAATATCATGATTTTGTTCAAGACTAAACTATATTTGGTTCCTTTCATTTGAGAAAACCAGCACTCCTTTCCCAAATGTCAACAAGCTGGAAATAGAAGGAGACTGAATAGCGAAGATATCAGTTTGATGAGCACGAGAGGATGAACATCCTGACTTGAAATTACTGCCTCGTACCATGACTTCGATCTCTCCTCGTACAGTATCCTCATCCCCTAAATTGTGGACAAGTTGGAACATCATCATGGCTGCATCAGATATAATCTCTATAACAGATCGTATAAACAGATAAGATTATTTACCTCCACCTTCCTACTATTCACATCACTCATTTTACATAAACATTGTATGATAGAAGTCAAGACTTAAGTTAGAAGAACACTTGGATCAAATAAACAGCATGATTCTTAATAAAGTCAACCTCATATTACTTCATTTCCTGATAGTTTTGATAAATCTATCCTTATATTATTGAACAAATATATGTACTGCAATTGTGTCCCTTAAAAGTCTTGAGGCAAATGGCCAAGAAAAGATGCTGTTGCAATCTACAGAAGGACTATAGTAGTAGAAAAGCTACAGTTGGAGGAATGTAGTGGATCGAATAAGGTCAAATGACTGGAACGGGGATAGAAGAACTTTTGCAGAATGTGGGTATATCTGATCGGTCAATTCAACTCCAAGCACGATCAGACATCATATCACAGCAGCTCAGCTCGCCTCGCCTCTCCCTCAGCTCGCCTCACTACTTGTCGATCTCGTCGCGGGCATGAGGAAAAAGTCGAAACTTTTTTAACGCAAAGATTTCACGTCGACTGAAGTTTGTACGGCTTTTTTGAGAATCAGACGCCACACGACAGACGCTCCCATCATCGTCATCATCGACTCCCACTTCAAGATCAACCGATGCAGCTCGTTTGCAGCTCTCGTTCTCCTCCTCATGCACGCAAGTACCGTAAGCCAGCCAGCCAGCAGGAAGAAATTTGAGGCGATTTTACCACGTCTCGTCCTCTGTTACCACTCGCTCACTCCCTTCCACTGTTTGTCAACGAGTTTTGGACTGGCTCGAGTACGTTGAAAAATCTCACATGTTGCTACGTACATTTGTGAATGCCGGTGGACTGTGACGCAGTCAAAGTCATAGTTACCGAGCGAATGCAGTTACTGTACCAGGGTGGTTTGGTTTGGTCACGATTTGCGATGCTTTTACCACGTAGATCCACAAGTATGCAATTCTTGGAGATGGATATGTCATCATGAACTTGAGGAGCCTTCTCATGACAATCATTCTCTACATCACCATTCAGTCATTGATTCATTGCTGCAGCCTTTCTTGTTGTTGCTACACTACTACTGCACTGTGCAAGCGCTGGATGGCTGGAAGATGACACATTTTGGGGATTTTATAAACAAGAAACTGAAAGTGAAATGGTCGGTTTTCAAGTTGTGGAAGCTTCATAATCATTGGCGTTGGATGATTCTTTATGAGAATCATGGTTGTAGGAGTCATAACATGCCCGAATGATGCGGTACCACATTTTCTCGTCGCATCTCGTCTCATCACACAAGCACGAGTCAAGAGGAGAAGTTGAAGTAGTAGAGTAAGTTGTCGGTTGTGCTGCACGCTTTAAATGAAACTAAAACCACACACTGAACAACGTGAACCCTGCATCGAACTTTCATTGCAGAGATAGATAGATAGCACTCATGGCAGCTGGGAGCTTCAGTTGTCGCCCTATCGCAGCTGAATCTGTTATGCAAACGTCGTGATGAAAAGTTTGTAGGGAGCTAGCTTCCTCTTCTTCATATACAGCTGGTCGACGCTTTGGTCTCATCTTTCAAAGTCCGACTCAGAGTCTACAGCTTCAGATGAAAGTGTAATGATCACCAACACTAGCACGCAGAATCGCGGATTGTGAAGAGTCGTCTGTGAGAATTTGCAAACAGAATAGACGCCTTGTACCAAGACTTACGTGCATGATGAGATTTTGGCACCAGCGAACACACACCACTAGAATTTTCTGTACGCTGTGTACTATTCGACCGGAGAAAAAGGGGTTTTCTTGTTCTTTATTTTTGCGCATTTGTATGCTGAGTCCATCCACTGGTAGTACTTTCTTCATGGAGCTTCAAAGATTTCGTTGGTGGACTCTTCTTGTCTGGTTCATAAACACGTTTTGAGCGTGAAAGAACGAATATAAAGCCAACATTGTTTATTGACTCGAGATTCTGTGAGGGAGAAAAGTATGTCAACCTTGAGAAAACCATCTACCCTTGTCTGAATTGACTGCTGATGCGAACCTGTTTTGGAGCTGATGCAAGACTGGTTTTCATGTCAATGTGCAAAATAATTGCATGGTAGCATAAAATGCCATGTCACAGATGGTGCCACTATCAACATGGGGTTTGTAAAAATATAAAACCTCTGGAAAGGTACTGTTAGTAAGCTTCAACCAGTTGTCAACGAAAAGTACTAAAATATACATATATTCATCCGTTCTTAGAACCAAGATTGAGCACACCACAATCTACTTTTATATTATCTATGAACAATTCTAAATGTCTCGCACGTGTCGAAAAAGCAGAGTCAAAAAATATTTCTTAAATTATCAACTGATGTCCACACGAGAGTTTTAGAGAGCAACATCTTCTCCGTAAAATGAACAAAACTTCGGGTAGATTTCCATGTCAACTAGATTGGTCTCACTTTCGGAAGGCTTGTATACTCCAATTTACTTTTTGGTCTCAAGGGGATCTCTCATCCCCTTATGGAAAAAAACCCGCTTGACAGAACCACACTTCATACACTCACAGGACGCTTTAAAGCAATGCTGATTCTTGCTGCCACAATATACTGAGGAAAAGGGGAAAAAGGCACACAGAACACAAAGACATTTCAGAAACTTTAAACAAAAAGGTCCTCCCTGGTCCACTGTCTCCACTGTACTGCAGAAGTGGAGACAAATTGGGGTGTAAGGTTGGTAGTCATGGAAGCCATGTCAAGAATTCAGGGATGACTATTTTATCCAATTTTTTTGTTAAGAGAAGCCCAGCCACTCGATATTAGCTTCGGAGCTTCGATGCTAAATGGCTCATCTTGTGGCCGATCCTTCTTCTGACTGCTGACCAGCAAGAACAAAAGCAAACGAACCGGCTGCGAGTGCATCTGGGCATGATATGCCATCATGCAGACTCCCTTCCTGCTCGTACAAATACGTAGAGAATCGGGAAATGCCACCCTTGCTGACTATCTCTACTTGAAATATATTTACCAAGAATCTTATACCAAACATGGACATATCGCTCTTTCTCTCGCTTCCTTGAGATACGACCTGGAAAATTTACGCTCACAGTCTCTTCCCAGGTAATCTACGTAGTACTCGTATTTCTTCTTAGCTGGTTAAGAAAGTTATGTCACGACAGACAGTTGGGAAAACGTGTCCAAAGATCAGCAGATTCCATTCGTGGCGTCTATATTCGATCCAACAAACCAACAAGTGTGCTGTGTCGGCGGCAAGCGCTTGTACGATTTCAGTCAATCCGTAACAAGTGACAAACTCCACCCTCGCAGTTTGGGAATAGTACACGGTTGCTGATAGAGAGCCCTTGAGACCACAATCGAAAGATTTCTCTTCTTTCAGAAATCTGGTCCTCACCAGTTTCAGATCAGAGTTCAGGATGTTTGACCTCGTCTTTAGACACGATGACTTGGGCTTGTTTGAGGGTATATTCGGTTTGCTGATACTTTCAGTACATAGCAACACCAGCCGATCCGGTTAACTCTTCTAACTGAGACGGACTCCAACTCTCCAACCGTCATGTTTTCATGCAGAAATTGTGCAAATGATGAAGAACAAGTTGGCATGTTTGTAGATCGTCTCATTAGTGAAGATGAAATCATCATAAGGAATAAGATTAAGAGCTCATTTTTCACATGTGCATTTCTTGCATTTGAAAACACCCCATGTGAAGATGGGAATGATTGCCTCGACACGGTCTTTGTTGGCATCACGTTGTGAAACAACAAACAGAGTCGAGACCGGAATCCACAATCCAGAGCCATATTTCTATTCCAGTCTTCTTTTCTAACACATAATAGCTGTTGTGTCTTTTATAAAAGCTGAGAAATTCATCAGATTACTAACATGCCCCTTAAGTGAAAAAAGAGACACAGTATAATAACATGATGATGTGTGGTGGACATCAAACATTTTTGTTATGATCCTTTCATTACTCCTCTATACAAACCAAAAAAGTGACTCTCGAATGTGCAGACTCTGCAGAGGGAGGGCATATCTGAGAGCACGCACAGCCGTTCAATCTCCTCCTCCTCAAACCACACTTGATCGATTGTCTTTCGGAAGGTTCTCAGAGTGGAATCAACTGGGGGTCCATCGTATTCCCTAATTCCAGTCGATGCTGACACGTTATGCATCTTCAGAGAAGCTCTAAGGCTGCTGCCTTTGAGAAGCGGCGTCTATGGTCTGCTCGTAATATTCATCATCGGTGGTGGCTTGCATGTAATGAATAAAGTTCAATACACCTTCCACCAGCTCCAGATACTTCTGAGGATACTTGTAGCACTATCATGATCACATAAACCAACTGCGTTCGTTTCCTATTCTGCGTTTCCTATATCCTAGCGTGGAGGAGAAGCATAATTCTGCGCTGTATATCAGGTTCCATCTCTCCATACAAAATCGACAAGTTCACCAACAAAGAATTCCTTATCCCGTAACAGCACAGTATTACCCTCAGTCTGTGGACCTACAAACTACGTGGCATGCACACCTGTGACTGCTCCTGATCTGAAGCATAACCACAGACTCTGAGAAACTGTTCTACTGAGAGCATGTAATCACCACGATACCCTTGTCTCATCTCAGCACTGGATTTCTGAACTAAGTCCAATAACTCTGAGTGATCTTCATCTCTGCCGTCGGAAGTCCATGTTCAGAGGGGCCCTAAACCTTCTTTTGTTGACATCTCGTGTACAATTCAGCATTCTTATTATCTAAATATAGGAGCTACGTATCCGTATTCTCATGATTAAATTCCCAGGCAAGTAATTTCAGCATGACATGCTCTTATACTCCATCATCTACTGTTCTGTCGACAGCGCGAAGCTCTTCTCTCCCAACCATCTCTCTAATTCGTGAGGGGAATGTTGATCGTCGTGCATTCATTCATTCGATTAGATCAGATCCACTCGATGACAAACATAAATCCTGCCTTAGACATGGCTTACCGAGCGAAATTGGCCTACTCTGGGTCGAAACTTGAGGGTGAGACTCACCACCTGCAGCCACTGCACAAGAAGTTGTCCATAACATGCATGATCATGGTCTCACCTGCAACTATCAACTATGTGCTCATTATCTTGGCCTAGATAGATTTGATGGATGTGTATGCTTCATATCATGGGGATGATACAGTTTACGTGTTACTCTGGACCGTGAATAGAAAACTCCGCTTGACCGAAATATCCATCGTATCCATAAATGTGAATGACGTGAGTGTCCGAGGACGACTTTTATCCCATTCCTCAAAGAGTGGCCTAAAAAGCATCTTCAACATGTGAAAAGAACGATTGATTCAGTAGATTTATGTCGGTGTACAATCGAACCTGGGTATGTGAAATCACTCGGGTGCACATCCATGGCTTTCATATATGAAGGGTTTACAATCTTCAGTACTTCAAATTTTGAACTTATCCATCAGTGGAATATTTTACAAATGGATGGGAAAAAACATTTTCTAACATTTCTGTTAATGCGCATTAACAGAAATGTTAGAAAATGTTTTTTCCCATCCATTTGTCACATTAAGTCAAATATCAATTCTTGTAAAAAATTTATTGCCCTGTATATTTTCACAGGGCTGACTATGAGCTTTCATCATACGAGTCATTTCTTACTCAACGTTTCACTTAGTCAGGTACCACTGCTATTCATGAAGCAGCATGAGCTACGATAAGTTCTTGATATTGAAAAATAAATCAGAAGTGAATATATATATATATGCAAAAGTTAAACTTTCAGATGTGGCTAAACTGCTGTATCTAGTTCTTGCCTAACATTTTGTCTCATAGTACACTCACTCAAGATTCACTTTGCGTACCGTTTTGATCCGTAGTAAAAGCTCCGTATATTGATATATGTGGAGGGAAAATTATGAATCTAAGCGTCAATACAACAATCGATGGCAGATTGATACCAAAATTTATAATGGAAACCGTAAACTAAGTCCATGTTACCTTTAAATGTCCCTTAGAGATGCTGACAATTACGTTTTGGGTCAATTTTTGTGATATGGTACATAAACGTTGTTATTAGTCTATCCACTCTAATTTCTTCCTCCATTGTACTAACATTATGATGCAGTCTAATAAAACATAATCAAATCAAAGAGTGAGAAAAAAATATTACAATATACAATGTCCAACTTGAAAATAATTAAATCACAGCAAGAAATGTTTTCTTAGTTTTCAAAGTACAATTAAAATCCGGCAAAACATTTTCAATGATATCTTTTCATAGTTATTATGTATGTTATCCTTGATTAAATAACCTAGTAGTTATGACAAAACGATCAATAACAAAAGAAAATTTGTTAAATTTCTATAAGGGGTAAATAAAAATATTATATAATATATATTTAAAGATAAAAATATTCGATAATATCATTTAATTAATTTTTAAAAATATCATAATTTTATAAAAATAGATTATATTATTTCTTCTACATATCATATTATTTTCTTGAAAATTTTTGAAAATTCTTTTCTTTCATAGAAAAAATCAACTATAAAAGAAGAACAATGTTATAATATAAAACTAATAATAAATGTTAATTTTTTTTAATTTAAAATTTGAAGCTTTTGTTAAGAATTAACTCAGGTCTTGAGTAACTTTGGTTAGTTTGATTATATTTAATTAAACTAGGGCTTATACTACTATATAAGAGGGTTTGAAGAAGCTCTCTCTAACACAAATTAGGATTACTTAGTAAAGTGACTTAGTGTGTTCCGTGGACGTAGTCTCAATGAAGTGAACCACGTATTTCATGTCTCGTCTCTTGATTGCATATTGCTTCTCAGTGTATTTCGTGTCTTTCAGACCAACAATTGGTATCAGAGCGATTGGGTCGTTATGCTGAGCGATTTGATCTAATTACAAGCAAGAATTGTCGCTTCACTCTGCAGCTGCGGACCTCGTTTCATATGATCCTACACATTTCGGGTTTGGGGTTGGTTTAGTCGCACTGAGGTTCTAAGGTTTCAATGCTTCGCTGTCTTATCGACCAAGAAAGAGTTCTCGATTTGTTCTTCACCGTATCTATGGCAATGGCGATACGATGGCCTGCCAAAAACTGATTGCTTCAGGCAGATTGGAACCTACCATCTGAATTTCAAACACGTTTACGTCCGTGGCAATCAGCCATAGGCCTGAAGAACCTTGAATTGATTGAGCCATTGGAAATCTGTGTTGTCGATCTGCGATGACTGGCGAACTGGATGAAAATTTTTGCGTTTGCTCCGAACGAAACAGGCTGAGTATTGGGTCAATGACGACATCTATGGATCCATGAACTGTCTGCTCTATGATCATGCCGTGCTGTCGGTGCGTGCTCTTTCTCAAGACGATGATGCAGATGCAGAATGGCGTGAAAGGAATATACCTGTGACGGTCTTGACACTGTGATGCGTGACATTTATTTTCCTGAGCTACAATGTGGAGATTGGCTTCTGTGACCACGAATGGGAGCGTACACAAAGGCATAAGGGTCTAATTTTAATGGTTTCAGCGTCAAAGACATTCCAACGTCCTACGTCTATACTTGCAGGGAAAAAGATTTTATCGTTACTGATGGCAGTGATTCTAGTAAGGAGTATTCAATTTTCAGTTTTGGTAAATACAGCAGCAGCAGTAGCGACGATGAGCAGTAGGTTTTTAGTATCAGCATCTTGCATTTTTGTTCGCATGCTAGTTTGATACATTTCGTCGTGATCGACATCGAGGAGCGAGTCGATGAGTGCAAGACAGAGAGAGACCCAGACAAAATTGTCTGGCCGGGGTCATGGAGTAAAAGGTTACCACAGAGTGGCCACGGCAAGTGACAGTGGAGGGGATCAAAATCTGAACTACTTTGTGAGTGTGGGATTCAAGACAACTGCTGAGGAACAGCGAGATTGGATTTGGATTGCCTGAATTGGACTGCAATTTATGATTAGATGTTCTACACAAATTCAATTAGTCCTTGGAGTGATGCGAGAAGTCAAACACAATCCGAGCCTCCAGTAAGTGCAAAGTTCAAACAGAAGAAGGAGTGGATTTAGTGGAAGGAGGCCGCTCCCAACTGCAGGTTTAGTTGAAGGTTCTTCTTCGGGCTTTGGAGTTCGGCAAATTCGGACTAGCTTGACAAGTACTAGACTACGTTACTTAGTGGCTGTGAACATCTTGGAAGCAGACGAAGGTGTCCTTCGATATCGCTGACTCGGGTAAATTTCCATTTTTCTCATATGAGTAGGAAGAAGTCAAGTTTGGAGGTTCCATATGACAATCGAACAACACAAGGGACGAGTTCAACACCTAGACGGAGCGAGATGGCAGTCATGAAGATAGGAGGAGTCGGATTTGACATTGTCAAATATGATGGGTGTGGTGACTATCTTCTGTGGGAGAGGCAAGTCAAAGACAAGTTGAAGGCTTCCGGTTTGGGTAAGTCATTGAGGCCTAAACCCTCTACATTTGATGATGAAGACTGGAAGGACCTTCAGGAGCAAGCAGTGAGTATTGTTATACTCCATCTACAACCTTCAGTTCTGAAGCAAGTTGATGAGTATAACAATTGTACGTTATTGTTTGTGTCTCTTCAGCGACGATTTCATCGCAAAGAGTTGTCAAACAGGTTGTACACCTCCTTGAAGTTGATGAGTTTCAAGATGAAAGATACAGATACGAATATCCAAGATCACATTGATGCCTTTGGTGATCTTGTTATTGATCTTCAGAATCTGGGAGAGGAGATAACTTATGAAGGAAGGCCCTTCATCTGTTAAGTTCATTACCTGTTTCATATCAGTCACTGTCACGAATGTTGCTCCATCGTGATAGACAAACGATCACTTACAATGAGGTTGTAAGTGCTCTCCTGACTGATGACCTACAGTAGAAGATGATGATGCCCTCTACTCCATCCTTTTCATTTGGTACGGCACTGAATGTGACCCGTGGACGGTCACAATCAAGAAATGAGAAGGATGGGAAGAAGTTTGGATTTAGAGGTAGATCCAAGTCTAGGGATAAATCCCAAGACAGAAAGACGATGGTCTGTTGGAAATGTGGCAAGAGTGGTCACTTTAAGAAGGACTCCGTGTGAAGACCAAGGCTACTGATTCTCTTTGGCCAATGTGGTTCAAGATTTTGATGAGGAGGATGACTTGCTCGAAGATGGACTATGAAGCCAGAGGTATGCCCTATGCAACTCACCAAAGGGTGTTGGTGATGTATGGATTGGATAGTGCTTCTTCTTATCACATTTGTTACATTAGAGAGTTTTTTCATACTTTCTCAGTATCAAACGGTTTAGTTCTTATGGGAAATGATCAACCCTATAGAATATAAGGTGTTGGATCTGTACATATTCACATGTTTGATGGAGTCAAACGTACGTTGACTCACATCAGGTTTATACCTGAAATGAGAAAGAATCTTATCTCTCTTGGAATGTTAGATTCAAAAGGCCTTGAGTGGAGTTCTAAACAAGGAGTACTTAAGGTGAGAATAGGTGATAAGATTATCTTGAGAGGACACAAGCATAGGAATCTGTATGTGCTAGAGGGCAATACCATCTGTGGTGAAGTCAATCTTACCAGATCTCGGCATAAGATGACTCATGTTTGGCATTCTAGAATGGGATATATGAGTAACAGGTACTTGACCTTCCTTCGAGATAAGGGTTTCTTACCTTGTTTAGGTAAAGTTGACATGGAATTGTGTGAGCACTGTGTTATGGGCAAGCAACATAGAAAAGCCTTTGGTGTTGGAACTCATAGTTCCAAAGAGTTACTTGAGTATGTACATAGTGACGTGTGGGGACCCTCTCCTAAAGCCTCACATTCTGGGAAGTGGTACTATGTATCGTTTATTGATGATTACTCAAGATTTGTGTGGGTCTATTTTCTCACACACAAGTCCTCCTCATCCTCCTTGCTAGCTTGGTTCAAGTTCTCCCACCATTCCGAGTGAATCTTCATCTCCGTGATGTGATTAATGCATGTCATCCATGTCAATGCATCGGCAAGCTGCTTCCCGCCCACATACACGAACTTCATATTGAAATATTGTTGCCATTCAACCCAATAAATTTTCCGCTTTGAGAGATCCTTTTGAGTTTCTAAATAAACCAAAGGCTTGTGGTCCGTCTCAACCACAAACTCCTTATCTCCGAGATAGTGCTTCCAATGTTTAGTAGCCAATACAATGGCTAACTCCTCCCTCTCCGTGGTATGATAATTTTGCTCCGCCGGCAAAAGCTTCCGTGAGAAGAAGGAAATTGGATGTAATCCATCTTTCCATTCTTGTTGTAACACTCCTCCAAGTGCCACACCTGATGCATCTGTAGTAAGTTTCGTTGGTCTACCTGATTCATACCATTTAATGATTGGTGCATGTAAGAGCGCATCCTTCAAATCTTGAAATGCAATCTCTTGAGCTATACCCTATTGGCATTTCTGCCCTTGGCCTAAGAGATTTGTTAAAGCTTTAGAAATACAAGCAAAAGCTTTCACAAATCTTCTATAGAAGCCAATTAAACCCAAAAAACTACGTAGTTGAGTCTGATTCTCTGGAGCACTTCAATTTTGAATGGTTTCAACTTTGTCACTCATGACTTGGATGCCTTCTGCACTAACTCTATGGCCTAAGTAATCTACCTTTCTTTTGACAAACTCACATTTTGACATCTTAGCATAGAGCTTATTTTCTCTCAACACTTGGAGTAATTCTCGTAGATAATTCTTATACTCTTGTAAGGACATGCTATATATCAAGATATCATCTAAAAACATAATCACTGATTCATTTAGATATTTACGAAAAATATTATTCATTAGTGGGCATTGGTTAAACCAAATGGCATAACTATATACTCAAAGTATCCATATCTAGTTCTAAATTTTGTCTTTTGTATATCTTCATCAGTTATTCTAATTTGATTGTATCTGCTTCTAAGATCAATTTTGGTGAAATACTTAGCTCTATGAAGTTGATCAAACAAGTCATCCATTTGCAGTAATGGATACTTGTTTTTTACTCTTTGTTGATTTAGAGCACGATAGTCAATGCACATCCATATGGAACCGTCCTTCTTCTTCACGAACAACACTGGAGCTCCATTTGCCGACACACTAGGTTGGATAAACCCTTTCTCCAACAACTCTTCCAATTGTGCCTTGCGTTCCTCCAACTCATTTGGTGCAAGTCAATAGGGACTTTTACAAGGAGGAGAACTTCCTGATAAGATCTTTATCTTGTGATCCACTCTCCTTCTTGGTGGTAAACCTTGAGAGAAATCATCTAGAAAAACATCTTGAAACTTGTTCAAAATATAAGTTAACTCCTCATGTATAAAAGATTGCTCTTTTGAAACATTTACATCTCTTATTAGGCCCAAAAAAATATATATCTTTGTGACTGATAGCGGTTCTTTCTATCATATATAGAGGTAAATTTTTTTGTTCCGATCTAAGTTTATCCCCTCCATCTAATAGTTTTTATTATCTTCCTCCGTCAATCTACATGAGGATTATATCATTCCATCCAAGGTATACCCAAAATAACATCATAGCGAGCTAATTGAATTACTCTCCAATCTAATGATTTCTAATATTGCCCAATCTTCAATTCCACTTCCCTAGGAATGCTCTCAATGGCCTCTGTTTGCCCATTTGGCAATTCTACTTCTTCACTCTCATCTTTCTCTAAAGCTAATCCCAACTTTATAGCACTAGATCGAGATAGCTTTATGTAGCTCTTGGATCAGTCAACACTCTCACTTTTACTCCTTCTATCTCACCATCCGTCACGGTCAAACATGTTTCCTTCTTTCTCAAACCATTTACCTCATGTTTTTGCTTCCTTCCTCCGCCGTTCCTCCTTTTCATCAAATCACTAAGGCCGCGAGGCAAGATTACTGGTGCTTGTCATTTCCTGGATTGCGATTTATCACTTTGTCTCCACCTTCAAGATTTTTGAGAGAACGTCGATAAGGAGGTCTAGCTCCTCTTGCTAGAACTCAGGTTCGGTAATTCATGGCAATATGATCAAATCTTCCATAATTATAACATTGTCTCATTTCTCGTCTCCACTCCAATCCGTCTCCTCCTCTTGAATTTGCTTTTCGATGAGGATTCGAGTTACGACGATCTCCTCCTTAAGCATTCACTCCTCTTGGAATGAAATCTTCTCTCCTCCTTATGTTGCCCAACTCCATAGGCATTGGTCCATAGTATTACTTTGTGAGAATTGATACCTTTTCACCGTTGTGGTAGACATTGGCAATTCGTTGTGCACAAGCAATAGTCTCGTTCAAGTTGCTTGGATTATCCTAAATCACCTCTAGCTCATATCTTGTATCTGAATTCGAAGATCTTGAAATTTCTCAATGTACTCCTCCACACTTTCCTTCTGTTCAAGTTTCCACAACCTCATCCGTGCAATGATTATGGGATCAACTGCTTAAAAATTCTGAAAAAGACCTCGTTTCATTGCACTCCAAGTAACTTGTTGGCCCGACTCATTGAGCTCCATCATCCAACTCTGAAACCAAGCAGACGACTTCTCCAACAACAAAGTACGAATAAAAAGACCTGCAATATGATCGTTGATATTGAACAAAGCAAGATGGTACTCCATTCTCTCAATCCAACCTTCCAAAACTCATGTGACCCGACTTTCTAGATAAGGTTCTATCTTACAAACTTTTGTCATCTTCAGAATCATGGATGTCTGAAGATCTAGCTCTCTCGTTCGTTGTGCTAGTTGGACTTCAAGAGCCCGAGTTCTCACCGTTTCTTCACTCTCCATCATGGATGATGATGTATCTATCTCCATTTGGGTTTCTTTCATTTTGTCATTTTCCATTCCTCTCATTTTGAATGATGTCAATTCTTGAGCTAACTCTTGTACTTGAGTCTGGTTTTGCTCAAATGCGCTTCTCAAATCTCTCAAATGTTGAATCATTTCTCTCAAAATGTACTCCATGATTCATCTCGGTCCACTCTCTCTCAGTATAGGGTTAAGATGAATACTCTCCAATTTCTCAAGATTGGTAACACAAAAGGAATAGGTGATGTTATCACCTCTTGGTAATACTCCTGTCCAAAATTTTTGACAACTAGGCTTTGAAACATAGCTTTAGGATGATATACACAATAGATTTCACACCGTATGTTGAATCTCACCGGTGGTGGTCTGTAACACTAGGGAAGTGAGGAGAGACCACTCGAATAGCTCAAAAAATTCTGAAGTTGAGAGATACATCAATGGTTTCTCTTTCTCTATATATAGTCCTTTAAAAGGTACAAACTATATAAGGTTACACAACCATCATCCATTCAATTTCTTGTGGATCGATGATGTGACGGTCATCCCTATGAGCATATAGATTGCTGAGGTGTACTCCAACTAACACACAAGAAACACAACCTAAAGAGCACATGGATTACTAACTTGATACCTTTAGATTCTCCACTAATAGTCAACTCAAGACTATCTATCTCCTCTTTGCGTAATCTCTACTTTAGTCCTCACTAACTAAAGATGGTTACATGGTCTATCTCTAAACTAAAATGTACATTGTGAGATCCCAAGTAACATCATAAGTAACTATAGGTAAAATAATCGGATCTTGAGATCTGATCACTTGGTCCAAGAAGATGGCACCAAAATGATAAACTAAATATTAAGTCAATTTTGCTCTTTCAATATATAATAGTTTGACATGAGAAGGATTAAGAAATAGGAATCTCGGTACTATTCTATCTCCCTCATCCATAACCTGCATCCACAATAACCTGCTTCCACTACTTGCAGCTCAATGGCCATTGCTAGCCTCTAACAAACACTTTCTCCTCAAATTATCGTACCAACCAAGATTACTCTTCTAAGAGGGGTCATCCACACTCATAGGAACAATAAGCATGCTCTGATACCATTGTAACACTAAAGGCAATGACTCCGGAATGACTTTCAAGATGAGATGTCTTCTCAAGACCTCTCCTTGATTTATATATTGTAGGACTAGGAAAGTCCAAAATCCAAACTATGCCACATGGCTAATATGCGTACGTTGCACGTTTCGTTATCTAATCCTAACCAATTCTTAAAAAGACAACTAGCACACAATCCAATCCACCAATGCATGGTAGCCACCTTGTCATTGATCCATACAACCCAAAGTGTATCTTTTGCTTTTTGGATCGTGCACACCACTATCTTGTCTTTTTGTGATCTAGTGACCAATCTAAGATTTGGCTAAACTAACTATAGCTAACCAAGATTGGTTACAAAAGTGTTATCCATGGGGTGACAGAGGCACAAGCTTTCCAATATTTGTTTGGCATATTGGATAGAAGTTGAGACGTAGAGTGAAAGATGTCATCTTACTACATGAAACATCACCTACGTTGGCCATTGTGTTTTGTCTTGTTGAGCGTATTGACCTCACCATGCAAGAAGAGAGATTGATGACTTCTAGGTTCAGCAAAGATTCACCAACTTCGTCAATTTCTTCACGTTACTAGTCTACAATACAAACCCGGAGTATTTATGATATACATGTGGGACAGTCTTGACCATCTTGACAGAGTGATGAAGGCGTCACATTGAGACCACTGCCATCTTTTTTAGGTCAACAATCAGTTGTTGGGATGGTGTGTTGGATATGTGATGGACCTCATCACAAGAAGGATTGTCTTCAAGGTCAAATGATGGATCTTGTTGGATCAAAATCATGTGAACATTGTCACAGACATGGTCACATGATGGATCAATGTTTTGATCTCCATGTTTTTTATCAACAAGAGTTGTCATGGCAGTCCTTGGAAGAGGACGAGGAGTTCAAGGTGGCAAGGGTGGTGGCAATGGTGGTGGTAGAAAACCAGCCCCTAGTCCAGTGTTAGCCTATGAGGCTAGTCATAAGGTGAACATGGCATCTCGACTCAAGCAGTTGGAGACTATCATGTGCATCCATGTTGCCCTCCAACAAATCACCATGCCAAGTAACACAAGTACTGAAGGCTACAACATACGCCAAACCGCCACTTGGTAAAGGGTTAGAACTGATAATGAATCGTATAGGTAATCAATTCACTCGGCCCTCATCAGATTGCCAACTTGGCCGATAAGAGGTTGTCTCCTCCCAATAATCAATGCTTAATCCCATTGAATATAACACTGCCACATCCACCGATACATCATAGGACTTTGCAAGTGTAACTACAGCACGTGCTCACGTTGTAGAGCTATCCTTGACATGATTTGATTGCACTTGCATAGTCAACTCCATCCGGATGATGTATGGTGTCGGGGCATCATTAGAACCTCCAAGAGATATTTGAATATGAAATGGACATCTCTCCATATCAGTCTTTCACAAACGAAAACCAAGCAGTCCATCTTTACCCAACATAAGGGGTTGTGCATCAAAATTCAATAACACATGTTGAGGTCGATAAACTTTTCTTGAAGGTCCGACCAAACAGAAGACATCACTCTTATTATTCAACATCACCAAACTTGGTGACACCCTGATATGTTTGTATGTCGGCCTCATTGATAACTTCATCATTCGAGTGGCACCAACTTGCCAAGTTCCACTAGTAGTTGTCATGATCCTAGGATCAACACTATAAGTGCCATCACTACTAGAAGCAACAAGCACATCCTCTTTGTTTTTGCAAAGTGTGGTTGTCAATCGTACTACATGGGAAGATGACACCCCCAATACCAATAAATCCTTGGTTGAGAAATCAAGAGAATGAACAAGAGTCTTTGCCGCCCCCAACATTGTGATGGATGCTACCTCATACGATGTTGATGGTTGGACCCTACTTGCTCCATCTCCAAGTACATCAACATTGGCTTGTACCATCAACTCTCCAATAGGTCATCTAGGAGCCATGGATGAGGTATTCAATACCTCAGACAATGTGAATGAGTGAGGAAGTCTAACTTGTCGGCCAACCTCCCCTTTTTGTGGATCCAATTCCACAGACACTCCTATAAACTCAGTAATATGTGTTGCATTATGAGTCACAACAACTGCACATGGTTGTGCCGCTGTGAACATGTACTCCACAATATCTCCATCATATGATGTAGAGGCATCTGCTCTAGAATCTGATCTTTGATGGGCTATAGCCATACTTGCTATCATACTTGCCAAGTCTTAGTGGAATGATGTTATTCATGTTGGATGAATCACTAGGTACTTCATATATGCAGCTATAACATATGACAAATCAGCTCATACATCAGGCTTGGAGTGAGTCTTTTGCTCCGAAGATGGAGGAGACAAAGGAAGATATTCCCACTTCCACTATGTTGTCACCTTTAGATACAACGTATATTGCTTGGAAATATCTAAAGCAAGGTATATGTGTGCTAGATCTATTTGGAGGGATTAGCAAAGGTTTGGCTAGTGTTTTGCAGTCTTGCATACTATTACATCAATACTTATATGTGGAGCGAGATGAGATTGCGAGAAGCGTTTCATTATGCCATGTGACATAGTTGGTGTGACGATACCCATATCTCCTACCATTATTGGTGGTTCAAGGATATCACCAATAATGGTATTGTTTTCAATATTTTGTTGTTAGGGGCACAAGACCTTGCTCGGCATGCCATCATACATTTAATTATTGTTGGATGGCCATGTTAGGGACACACACGTGCTAGTTATGGTCATGGGTTATATGATGCCCATGATCATAAAAGAGAGAGCGAGCTATGGGAACTACAACAGTAACTACATTGTCGGAGGCATCATGACGTCAAGTGTTGGATTATGATATGGATTTGAATTATTTGACAAGGATTGTGAGCCTTGGATTGTCTAAGCAAAGACGCATGCGGTCTGCATGTGTGATTGCGAGACCATTGGTAAGCTTATTGTCTATCGAGACTATGGAGGCAAAATTAGGAGGTGAGAAGTGCTCAAGATCTCATCCTTGGTCTTATGGAGATGTTAGACAAGGAGAGGTAGAGTCTTTTTCAAGTATGGTTGGAGTTTTTTGTCTGAAACAAGCGATTTTTACCACTACAAACCTTCATGATACAACTCAAGAGGATACAGCTAGAGCAGCTCGAGTTGTTCATACTAAGATAGTGGAGCCTCCTATGAGAGAGCAAAAAAAGCTTTATGCTTAAGAGGTTGTTGTTTAGTACTACGTCTTCTATCTCTAGTGTCGATGGTGAGGAGATTTGAAATATTGAGATTGGTTCCAAAGTGATAGGAGGAGAAAGACGTAGGGTGTGGAGATTTTTGAGGAGTTTCAAAAACTGTTTTGCCCTTAGTATGAAGGATTTAGGCTGTTTGAAGGAACCTGGTAAAGAGATTGACTTGACAATTGATGCATTTGTCTTTAGTCGTCCCTATCAATACAGTGATATGGAAAGAAATCTAATCCAAAATATGTGTCAAGATCTTCTTGAGGCTCGATTACTGGAGATATCATGTGGAGAATATGCCTTTGCTATGGTGATGTCAGTCAAGAAGGATATACATGACAATTATACAGATAGACGCATGTGGGATGATTACCGATCTATCAATCGACAGAAAAAATTTGATTGATATGCTATGCATACACCCGAAGAGATCTTTCATAGGGTTGGGCATGCAAAGGTTTTCAATACATTGGATTTACTAGCAAGATATCATCAGTTGTGGATTCAAGATGAGGATAAAACCAAGATAGCCTTTTGAGCAATTGATTTGCATGACAAGGATGTGTTGTATCATTGGAAGTTCTTACCATTTGGGTTCAACAATGCACTTGCTGAGTTCCAAAGAGTGATGGATAGAATCCTAGCCGAACTTGATTGTGTCCAAGCCTACATTGATGGTATTCTAGTATATAGTGCTACATTGGTGGAGCATGAAAGACATTTGCATGAGGTATTTGAGCGATTTATTGCTCATGGCCTCAAGTTGCATCTTGAAAAGTGTAAGTTCTTTTAGGAGCACGAAGAGTATTTGGGTCATACCATATAGCCACGAGGATTGGGAGTTCAGCAAACCAAGGTGGAGGCAATCTTGTGTATTCCACAACCCTCAGATGTGAGTAGGGTGCAAGCCTTCCTTGGAATTCTAAACTTCTATCGTCAATATGTGGGAGGATTTAGCATTGTTGGCAAAGCCTTGACAAAGCTGAAAAAGCTAGATCAAAAGTGGTATTGGGGAGATGAACAACAAAGAGCTTTTGTTGAGCACAAGGAAAGGTTGACATCTGTCCTTATTTTGAGGGGACCAATAAGAGATCATTCCTTTCAAGTACATACTGATTGGAGTATGTTGGATTTGGGAATAATATTTTTCTAACATTGTTTAAGACCCTTAGTTGGCCCCATAAATATTGTGCATGTCCCACAACAATGGTATTTTGACACACTCCAAGATATCACCAAGCTCAACTCTGTCACTCTTTAACACCAAATTAGAGTCTTCCATGAATCTCAAAGGTCAAGATTGATATCTCACTCCACTACGGATGCACCCATTGCTACCCGATAAGTCTCTCCTTTGAAAGCTCTAGAGAACTCCATTGTGATAATAATGTATCACTTCCATAATTGTATAGCAACAGGTCCCTAAGTGGAACTAGAAATTGCAACATAAGATACCCGAGGTACCACAAGGTGCTAACATAAGGGCAACCTCAAGCATGTCATCCCCACAAACACTCATCCAGTCTACAGATCCACAAGTCTTGTCTCATTGAGGAGAAACATGAATAGTGTAATTGGTCCGCAAATCGAGCTTCACTATTATTACATAGAAGCACTAACACTCCAAACAACAAAACATCAGCACAAACAACATAGTGCACAAAAATCAAGCCAAGATGGATGTATATCAATCGTAAGAAAAATAACAATACTCCAACTAAAAAATACATCCATCAAAGGGGTCAAACCAACCCAACCCGAACTGACATAGCCTAAGGGTATTTAAAAACACTAAAACATAATTTTGGAGGCTTTTTGCTCTTCAGATTGATAAACTGATGCTAGTAATTCACTTATGTTAGGCAATCAAAAATGGCTGAAAAAGATTTTGAACAGAAGTGCTTGAAGTCTCAAATTTGATGTTTCAAAATTTTCGGGTCAAAAATATGAGCGGCAGGCTATGGGATTATCATATAGTGTCGGTTTAATCTGAAATTTGATGGGATCATAGAAGATATAAAATATCCCGTGTAATAATAAAGATGATAGACAAAAGGTTGGAAATGTCAGAATTGCAAAATTTTGACAATTAGTGTTCAAAATTGGAATCAAAGATTTTTGAAATCCTAATCGTGTCCATTTGTGAAAAAAAGATACTTTACGTAGGAAATTGAAAAAGGCTCTACAAAATTATACAAGACATAAGCCCCAAGATAAATATGAGCATCAACACACTTTGTCAATTTTTAGGAATGCTTATGTTTTTCAAAATTTTTGATTTGGATTTAAGCACTAAAAAAATACATAAATTTGAATCGACTCTACTTCTAGATTGTCACCATGATCTTCACTCCATGAAAGGCCTACACACTCTATAATAAAAAGATTGAAGTTACTATCAATCAAAACTCATCAAAATATCTTCAGCGCTTCAAGAACTTACAATTCTCACCACAAAATCCAATTTGAGTTTTAGAATTAATCTTTTCTACTCTCAGAATGTCCATAACAACACTCTGCTCATAACCATAGCATAAAAGAGAGATTATAGTTGAACCAAATCCACTTTGTGCTTCAAATACTTCAGGTTTCCACACTAGTTACTATCCATCTTAGCCACACTCTCAAATGTTGAACTTAGAAAACTGCATCCCAAGGAACCCTAATTTGAACTCTATCCCTTGAGCCCAAGGTATCCTGATGGCATTCTCAGCCCTAACAGTAGTTATAGTACAAATGGAGCTAATTGCACTATCTAGTCTAATTGATGTATATACTCTGACATGTGCGTACCTATTTAACTAGGGATATTGCTACATAAATCGTGACAATTTCAATGTTAGATTTTTAAACACATATTTTTCCAAAATCATAATTTTTTTTATCATATTTAGTAAATATAATCATAATTATTGGATAATTTTTTACCTAAAATATATCTAAAATATATGGATACATAAAAAACTCCATAACTATAATAATATAAAAATAAACAAAATAATACATAAAATGATAAAACTAAGTCTCACTTGTGTAAAATATTTTTCACATGTACATAGACGAATTGAATAAATATGGATATTGACAATATAAAATATTCATTTATAAAAATATCATGTAAATATGAACTGATGATTTATTGGAAGGAAAAAAAATTATTTATTTTTCATTGAGATCACTTTAAATTACTTGTATTATAATTTAATTTTTAAAATAATACATCCACATACCAAATAAAATTGAATAATGATAACTATTTAAAATATTTCATTTGATTTGAAAATGAACTAGACTATGCAATCTCATAATTCTTCTAAATCATTGTTTAACTTCTTAGTTATTAGTTTTCTTATAATTTTTTATTATAATATTTTTTTTAAAAATGAATTGTTTCAAGATTAAAAATTATACATATAAAATTGATGGCATATTCTGATGTAGATACAAAATTTGAAATTATAAATCTTCTCTATATACAGGTTAGAAATAGCTTAAACACAAAAAATGATTTTTACACTTTGAAAAATTGTCTCATTCTTTTTATTCCTTAATTGTTATAGTTATGAATTTTTCCTCCAAAATATGTATTCAACTCTTCATCTGACCCATATATTTCAGATTCAATTTAAATTAAATGTAACATTTAACGTAAAAAATAATCCAAAATTAATGAGTTGAAACATAAAATATAACTATTTTTAACTTATTATACTTAAATTTTCTACAATCGTCTATGTGGTACAGTAGGTTCACTTGTTAAAAAAAAGTTATCACATATAAATAAAAAAACATTTAGTCTAGTTTTTCCTCTAAATCACTATTTAACATGTTTATTTATTAATTTTTATACCTTAATTTGTTTTATCTTAAATGAAGGTATCATAATTTCAGATCTTGCATCTACATCAAAAAATATGATCAATTTTTTATGTACAATTCTAACCGGTGAAAGAATTAATTTTTTTTAATAAATCATAATTTGTAAGTCAAAATACTAAAATTTTGTGCACCAGGTTCACTTGTAAAAAAACCAATTCTTTCGATACACAAATAAAAAACATTGAATGACACTCTAACTTTTCTTCTAAATCGTTATTTAAAATCTTTATTTTTTATTTTTATTATCTAAAATAAAAACCATTATAATTTAAAACCCTGCACATAATCAAAATATACCATCAATTTTTTATTCATATTTTTTAATATTTTTTAATATTTTCAACCTCGACAAAATATACATGGCATCGAACTAGTCATGACCTCATGAGGATCTTCTGATCCTCAAGTGTCTAAACATAGTTTTATTGAATATGTAG
This sequence comes from Marchantia paleacea, assembly GCA_014180765.2. Taxonomy (NCBI): domain Eukaryota; kingdom Viridiplantae; phylum Streptophyta; class Marchantiopsida; order Marchantiales; family Marchantiaceae; genus Marchantia; species Marchantia paleacea. The sequence goes on from MUAA02000049.1 coordinate 1,646,733, forward strand.
GTTATGTTCTAATTGATTTTTCATGCATAACAGTAGAAGTTATTGAATCATTACTAATGTAGTCTTATCCATGGCCTTGCCAATGGCTCTTCATCACTAAAAGGACTTAGAGATCTTATTTCTACGGATTAGAGAATCTATCAAAGCCAATGAGCACTTTGACTTCAAAAGACAATTCCAAGAAGTATAAATATTTCATGTTAAAAAAATCCTTATTTCAATTTCAAAACATGTTGACAACAACATGTCCTTCGTTTAACACTTGTTTTGCATGGTGGGGAGTGTCATTGAGGAGTATTATGTTTCACACATTGAGACCTAATCTTGTCCATGACGATGTAATCTGCAAGCAACTCAATACAACTTACTACATGCAGCAAGGCCTGAGCCTCTCATTTGAAAATCTATGAGTTGGAGGTGCTAAAAGATTACATGCAACTACAATGAATATGCATTATGGAATAGGAGCTACATCCATTTTTGGGATGACTTTATACCCACAACATTGAAAGATTGCATCAAATCTTGCTTAGACAAGGGTGCGAGTCATGGTTGATTGCAAGGCTAGTCTAATCATGTTGAATTATGTATATCACTCTTGTCACAACATTATAATTTTGACTAGTAATGATCGAACCTTCTAGATCTCTATTTCTCACCTTGCAAACATCATGTGTTCATTTATCATATTGTTCACTTGGTAGTAATGGATAGCAACACATGACACCATTACATATGTGGTATACACAATAGCTTAGGGAGTGGACATTCGGGTTGTGGAGTTAATATCTTGTTATATAAGAGCATATGTAAAAGCCAGACTATACATGTTTCGAGAGGAGTAAATCATTGTTGAAGATGAACGAGAGATGTTACTAGTTGTCTAACTAAAGGAGCGGGAACTTAATGTCATCGCTAAACTCTGAAAGGATTGCAAGAGGAACATGACTTAACAACTTTGGCCATGTAGATGTAGACGAGGCTAGAGGACATGATATAGATGTTTTTGTTAGGGATTGTGCTTGAGTATATATCATAAGAATCAACATGAGCACATTTATCATTATCTTCAAGTATATATTTTTACAAACAACACATCACATAACAATGCAAAAGATGCAACAATATATTAAAAAAAAGGGTTGATAGGTGATTTTTGTTTGAAACCTCATTATCACTATATCTTATAATTCACATGCATAGTTATTGGATGAATCTTCACCTAGTGAGGGATATACCAGGAAAGAGATTAGTACCTTCTCTTTTCATGTGCATGCGGACTAGCATTCCTTGGGCTTTGCCCTTTTATATTTGTGATGGTTCGGCCATCCGGGTTTTTTTTCCATGGATTGCCCTTTCTCCCTAACGTGTTTTCTATTCTGCTCTGTCATCAAGATCATTCATTCTCCAAAATTTAACTCAAACGAATCAAGGTAAATCTGTTTGAGAAAATTCTGTGTCAAAGGAAGTGGCATGTGTGTACTCATAAAAGAACCAGTCATGGCAATGTAAACATGTTCAAAATTCATGTTTTAGCTCTGAGAAGTGTTTAAGTTCTAACCCAAAAATGTCATCCCCAATTAGTGTATACTGTAGTGGTATACACTCATTACTGGAGTGTATGTAGTACCATTTCGCGCAAATCCTACCTTTCCACTGAGTCCGGTGAGGAACTTCATGAGTACTCTATCCGGGTGAGAACCGTAACAAGTAGATCTGAAGAATGTCAATGCTGAAATAACTTTTTTCCACATCAAAGCAAGGTACTTTTGGTTTTTGCACCTGTCGCATGTCAGACCCTCATAAACACATAGTCCAGTCCCCACCACAGATCATCACAAACATATCAAACTTTTGGTCTTGGACTTGTTTCATATGGATAACCCTTCCTCCACAAAGTTCCACACTCTACAAACACTATCATTGTCGAGATCGTCTTTGTCATCAACTTGAAGACTTGAAAAAACAAACCCGCCTCCCCCCCACCCACCCGAGCTTAGTTCGTTGAGTCAGTCAGGCAGTCAGTCATCGCGACATCCACAGACACAACCGAAGGTGCGAGGGGGCGAAGTCCGATACGTATGTCTTGATGATGGGGGAAAAGTTGTTGGGACAGAAAACAGAATTGCAGGGCCGTGAAGGAGTGAGAGTCGACGGGCATGAAGGAGAAGGAGGAGGAGGAGGAGGGGCAGGACTCGGGAGAGGAGACCGGAGTCTAAACAGCCAGCCAGCAGCTCCAGCACAAGTTGGGCCCGGGAAGCAAGGGAAAGGGGAGGGCCTTCAAGGGAGAGAAGCGGCAAGCAGGCCTGCTCGGTTTCGCCCCGAGGAACGAGCCACGACGAATCAAATGCCCGTGGCACGTCTTGGGCATCGGCATGGGAACGTGAACGCGGAGCAGGAGAACTGCCGTTCACGTTCTCTCTGTGTCTTGATAAGCCTCCTTTCGTCTTGAGACATAAAGCGGTACATGCAAACTAGTCGAGGGCTTCCTCTTCCTCATCATCACCACCATCTCCCTCTTTCTGCTGAATGATCTCCCCTTCTCGTCATTTCCCTGTCTTCCTCTTGGCTGCGTCATCGGTTCTGTTCACAAAATCTGGCTTTCTTGGCCTCCTCCTCCCACGAGCTCGGACCAACGAACAGAGCTCGTGAGAGGGAACTTGCACAGAATTGCAAGTCCAGGCAGGAGGCAGGCAGGGACCTGCAGGTCGGTACGTAGGCTGACTTGACAGACTGACTGTCTCGAAGAAGAAATGAAGAAAGAGAGAATGGACGAGGAGGAGCTGGAGCTGGTGTGGGATGGAGCTTGAAACGTTTTTCCTCGAGCCGAAGCAGGCGAGGAAAGAAATGTCGGTTCGGGCCGAGGCTGAGAGCAGCACGGGAGGGCGGGCGCGCGGGAATGCAGAGGAGAGCTGTGAGCAAAGGCGGGGGAGTAGTGGCAGCAGAAGAGTTGTCGCCGATCGAAGGCACTGGTGAGGACGACGAGCGAGAGAGGCGAGGAGTGGGAGGAGAGGAGGAAGAAGAGGAGGCAATGGCAACGGGAGGGAAGGGCGAGGGCGGGATCGGGGTTTGGAGGAAAGGAGGGCTGACGACGAGAGGTGGAATGAATGGCTGCTCGTGGCAATGCTGCTGGGCTTTGCTCATGGCGGTGTCGATGTTTTTGTACACTCTGGCGATTTTTGGCTCGTCCTGCTCTGGTACCACCTCCTCCGCTTGGAATTCGAACGACGAAACTGGATCTTACAGAGCCAACAATCTGTTCGGGAAAGTGCGCGGCAAAATGGCATTACCTCTGATGAGTTTCGATGAGCAGCAGCAGCAGCCGCCGCAGCTGCAGGAGGAAGCATGGTCCGGAGATCTGAGGACGCTGGTAACCCCTTGGAATCGCTTGTGCTACGGCTCGCAGCCTCCCGAGAAGCTGCGCATCGCGCTCTTCGTGAAGAAATGGCCCGTCGGGGGGACGCCGGGCGGGCTCGAGCGCCATGCCATGACTCTGCACCGAGTTCTTGCGGATCGAGGGCACGACGTGCACGTGTATACGATGTCTGGCGATGGAACTCATCCGGACGACGTACACGAAGGCAATCTGCACGTGCATTTTGTGAAGCCTAATTCCGGCGGGGGATATCAGTATTCCGAAGCTTGGGAGCAGTACTCGATAGCGAATGGGACGCAGGCCTTCGATCTGGTGCACTCGGAGAGCGTGGCCCTGCCGCACTGGCGAGCCAAGGAGGTGACCAAATTGGCGGCGTCGTGGCACGGCATCGCCTTCGAGGTGATTCACTCCGACATCGTCCACGATCTGATTCGCAAGCCCGGCGAGCCTCGGAGCAACGATCTGCAGAAGAGCCTGAGCGAGCGCCTGTCCAGAGTCTCGGAGGAGGTCCGATTCTTCCACAGCTACAAGCATCACGTCGCCACCAGCGACTACGTCGGCGATGTGCTGCGAACAATTTATGAGCTTCCGGAGGAGAACGTGCACACAATCTTGAACGGGGTCGATCAGATGAAGTTCCGCCCGGATCCCGTGAAAGGCGCTCAATTCCGTGCCAAGTATGGAGTTCCTGCAAATGCGAGCCTCGTGCTCGGGGCTGCCGGGAGGCTGGTCAGGGATAAGGGGCACCCCCTGCTGTTCGAAGCCTTCAGCGAGATTCTCAAGGAGCACAAGGACGTGTACCTACTAATTGCCGGGGCCGGGCCATGGGGCGAACGATACAAAGAGCTCGCTCCCAATGCTAAGACGCTGGGGCCAATGACTCCCGTGCAGCTGGGAGAATTCTACAATGCGCTGGACATTTTCGTCAATCCCACTCTAAGGTCACAAGGACTGGATCACACTCTCTTGGAAGCCATGCAATGTGGTAAGCCGCTGCTCGCTACCAAATTTTCCAGCATCACTTGGAGTGTGGTGATTAGCAAAGACTTCGGATACACGTTCTCGCCGAATGTAGATGCGCTGATCCAAGCTTTGAAAGCTGTTATTAAAGACGGTAAAATGGCCTTAAGGGAAAAGGGAGACTCGTGTCTCGAGTACGCGTCCTTCATGTTCACAGCTACCAAAATGGCATCCGCTTATGAACGGCTGTTCCTGTGTATGAAAAATGAGACCTACTGTTATTACCCCCTGCCCCACGATTGTACCCCACCCAGAAGTAAGTACTTCCACAGCCTATAAATCCCTCGAGAGGCTTGTCTGCTGCTCCGCGGGAAGATGTGGGATATCAGTGAGCGCGGTCACTGAGTGGGATCTTTAAGAGTTTTTCTGCGAAAGAAGAACGTCTGTCTCCTCGTCTTCGCAGCAGTTGTCTTCAAGCTTTTGAAGCCTCCGAAGCCCATCATCATTATCATCTGCGCCTTTTCACGATAGACTCCACTGGTTTTGGTTTTTAGGACCATCGCGAATATCCACCGATCATTGGTTTACGTGAAATCATGTCACGGAAATGTTCATGGAAGTTTGAAATCGGTGGGAGCCAAAGGGCTCTTGAGGATCCCCGGTTGCAGTCGGACAAGCGGCTCATTTCGAACGATGAACTTTAATTCAGGCAGGTTGCCCGACAGGAGCAATCTCTCTGCAACGTTGGAGATCCATTCTTGCCTTCTTTACTCCAGGAAGACGCGAACGGCTGGCGTTGTGGTTGCCACTATATGCTCCGCATCACTGTTTTCCGCCAGCCACCAGTTTTGAGCTCCGGGTGGGAGGTTTGTCTGTTAACCTGAGGTGCCTGCAAACCGAGAATGCACGTACCTACAGTACATCAAATGCGCCCATGCAATTTTCATGTCGGAGACATCCAACTTTTCCTGGATACTTGTAAAAAGATCTAGCCGAGGTAATTGCCGGTTTTTGGTCCGCTCACATAAGAATTAGGCTCGGCAAATCATGTAGTTCTATGAGGCAGAACTCTTCTTTAGGCAGAAAGCCACGGGGATCGAGGTCCCCTCAGAAAAACATTTTTTTCCAAACGAGATATACAGAGCTCTGTTGAGCGTCTTAAAACACAAATCTGAAGATCACAAAAAACGTGTCGAGTTAGAGTTACATTGAGAATTAATCTCGATTCATCTGTCTGAATCGGTTTCACTTTTCGCAGTCCTAGTCAAACGGATTTGGTTACTGCAATTGATGCTGTGCGCCTGCTTATCTGAAGTACAACATCATGCTGCAGAATATATAGAAAGGACACACCATTTGATTCCACTATCAGATTATCCAAGATTGGATTGGACAGAGAATATTTGTCTTTGTGGGTCTCCTTTCCTCCAATGCCCTACTTAAATCCGGACCGTGCAATTTCTGCTAGTTCCGAACACATGCACCACGACTCCATGCGCAGCTGCTATTATTTCATCTCTTGTGTTGACCTGAAAAAGTCAGTGATGTGCAACTAAATGAACACGACAGTAAATATAGCTTAATGACCTACCACCGAAGGCAGTTTATCAGAGCTCTGTTGAGCTCCTTTTTGTAGGTTGAAAGTCAAAAGCACGATACGAAGAGAAGAATGACAAGAAGCCAAACAGAGTTAATTATCATGTACCCTACTGTGTGCTGATCGCAGACGCTTAAATATCCCACAATACCCTCCTCCATTAGTGTACCATGTGCCAACTCAATGCAATGCAGGGTGATAGATTAACTGTAAAAGCTATAATGCTCTAAAACATCTAAAGATATTCAGTCAAATCACACAAACGTAACCATCTCACAAATGAACTGTACCCGATGAGATTATACAGCTAGATTAATGAACGAGGGATTGAAGGTATCGATGAGCCAAGATGTGCATCATGATACTGGCCTGGTCAGCTTTCGCGTTCTACCTCCAAGATCAACAAGCCTTATTGCGGTGGTCAGAAGAAGTTAGCTGTGTTTGTCATCGATCACACAACTCGCCCGGCATTTTTCTGTTCTTCTGTCATAGGTTTAGTAACTTTTTTTCTCTATCACATCAAGTAGAAAGCATAATACCCTGCTAATCAGACACCAAGTAGTATAGCAAAAAGGATGGGAAGACCCCATCAAGTGATGAGGCTAGGCCCCAATAGCATCACAACGGGAATATGCCCTAATCTGATCTACATACCCTGCTAATCTGATCAATATGGTTGGTACTCATTAAACGATGTTTCAAGCTTGCTGTCATGATCATGCAGCTTCATTACCTTCCTTATGGCTGTTTACGACAGCTGAATTTTCTTCTAAAAATTAGTGGTTTGTTTACACCTGCTATAAGTGAAAAGACAGACTTCTGCTTCACTGTTACGCAGGCTAACATTTCCTCAAGTGTCCAGTATCGACCATTATTACTCTTTCCGGCGCTCCAAGCCACACAACGTAGAATTCTGAATCTTTCTCTAGAAGTCTGCGCAGCTAGGAAGAGACAAAGTAGATGCTTAGCACATTCCATCCTTCGTTAGAGTCGACTCCGATTCGATGTCAGCTACTTAAGAGTCTGCTTTCCGTACTGCATATGTGGGAACACTGTCGGAAGTGCTCAGAGAGAGACGGCGACGCATATAAAGAAAAATAATGGTTCTCCGGGTAGCGATGGTTAATATCTCAATTTCTCAAAATTGATAATCTCCTGGTTCACGATTTGAGAATTCCGCATGCAGCTCGTAGGATTATGATGAAGTACGTCTCGCGATGTGCTTCAAACATCGCGAGACGTACTTCAAACTATTAAGGTAACCCGTTGAAAGGGTCTTCAAGGACCTAAATCTATAAGGAAAGGAAGTTGTCCCAAATTTGATGCCTGGTATGGGGGACAAAGTATAATAACAAAAGGGATGGGAAGACCCCATCAAAGCCTACAAGGATGGAACCAAACCGGTGTCGTGTTGTGACACGGCTACTATGAGAAGATGATGACATGTGTCATCTTCAAAGCTGTTAAGATGACAGTGATATTTTGACGATATTTTATGTCAAGATGGCCGGTGTCGTGTTGTGACGCGGCTACTATGAGAAGATGATGACATGTGCCATCTTCAGAGCTGTTGTCATGACGGCGATAGTTTAGGTTAGGATAACCGACGGCGCACTGTAAGGCTTTTAAGAGCCCACCGTTGGATCTACTTTGTAGGGTCAGGATGTTGAAAAGGCTCCAAGAGATATTATCTTGGACCTTATCGATATAAAGCGCAAATCGGGGATGGAAAGGGTATGGGAGAGTACTAGACACATCACTTTGTCGACTAAGGAGCATATCGATCGAAGTGGAGCCGACGAGGACATGGATAGAGGACAACATGATCCTCCAGATATACCGATGCCTAATCCATTTGTGATCAACATCCGGTGTCTTCATCGTGATCATTTTCGGGCGTGGTTAGTGTATCATTTTGGAGATAACTTTCTGCAACAAGTGATAAACTCTCCGCAGGCCGATTATTCTTCCGATTGTTTCCACGGCGCGATTTGGGACGTAAAAAGTGTAACGTTTTGATTTAGTTTGGGCGCTATGGATTTGAACTTACCAGTAGTGGTGGCTTTCAACACATGAGTTCCAATCCATCACTATTGCTTACTGAAAACAAGCCATAGGGAGTTGATTGTTAGGAACTTTGGCGAGGAGTATTATTCTCAAGTTATAAACTCCCCGGTTCCGTTTGTAGTTCCGTTCATACTTAGCCGGTTTCGAGTTGTCATTTTGACTCTTTATTAGTGGCAACTCGTATTGTGTATAGGATGGCTAAGTAGTGTGTTTAGGATAGTTGTAAAGCTCTAAGTTAAAATGGAGCTAATTTGGCCACACTAGAGGTCAGAATAACACTCTTCATTCTCATTGGTCTTGGAGTTTGGGCCAATGAGGGCTCTTGGGCAACTTCTTTGAGGTTTTGAGGAGTTTTGGAGACCTTCTAGGGGGACATTTGGAGATCTGAGGATTGGGTTGGAGAGCTGACGGGACGAGCTACGACGTGGGCTCAAGAATGGATGGATTTGAAGGATTTGTCACTCTGAAGTGATGATTCAAAGTTAGAGTGAGAAATTTAGACCTTTGACTGTATTTGGAGAGTTTCTGAGAACCTTACAAGGGTTTTGGGAGATCTGAATCGACAAAGATATAGTTTTTGACTCAGGCTTGTGTTTTGATCGAAGTTTTGACTCGATTGGACGAGTTTTGAGTACGGAGTGATAGCTTGAAGTTTGTGTATACAGTCAGAATTGCAGGACTGCACCGATCGTCACTTGAAGTTAGTACAGAGATCATATCTTTTGATATCAGAAATTTCTGTCAATAAAACTTTGCACAGTTCAAGTTCAGATGATAAGTGACCTTCTCATAAAATCTGGGAGCAATTGAAGTCAAGGATTGGGATGTGTGACGGGTTTTGTACACAGGGGTCTGCATATTGCCTTGTGTTACAGTGGGTAAATCACCAATTGTTTTGAGAGATCTAGAAATGAAAAACATCTGAAACTTTTCTGAGTGCTAGTAAGGGCCGTGGAGCAATTTTCTGTAAAGTTTGAGAGAAAGTTATTGGTCGAATCATTAGATATCATAGTCTTCTTCCGCTGAAGTTTTACCGGCTATAATGTGGAGTGCTGAGGAGAAGAAGAAGAGATTGTCAACTCACATGAGGTTCTAGAAGGTTCTTCTACAGCCAGACGCTCGGGCGTTCTCAGAGCAAAGAAATGTCCATGCGACACCGGCGTCTCATTGTAAGGCTGTTAAGAGGCCACGGTTGGATTGTCATCCTAGGGTCAGGATGTAGATAAGGATCCAGGAGAGATGAGGGGATGAAAGAGAGGGTGATTGTCATTTCACACGAGGACGAGGAGAGTTCTTCTACAGCCAAACGCTCAGACGTTCTCAGAGTAAAGCTCTGTCCATGCGACACCTGTAACATGGGGCTAGGCCCCAATAGCATCACAATGGGAAATATGTCCTACAAGACCTAAGATATCTGAACTATCCCGGTCAAAAGGTCTACAAACAACAGAGCATCCGAAGAAGCATCACCTAACGTGATTGCTCTCCTATGGATTACACCAGCTAGTGCTCTCTGTAGAGCAATGGAAACACGTTGCCTAAAATATGCTATACAGTAAGCTAAAGAGGGTGATACCCCATGTCGCCTAGTATGGTAGGCTCTCGCGCACTCCCTCACGAATAAATCGAAGTCGGTGTCCATAGATCCATATAACTCCAAAGCTAGAGGAATAAAGAGGTGACCTCTCTACATACCTCTATACTTGGAGACCTTGGTTGTTGCTGCTCCACTCGCCGTCCATCCTGGAGGATGGGTGATCACCCCCTCTGAAACTATGTCTCTATTAGGATTGGTAACCACCACATCTGCCACAGTGACTTGGTCCTCCCGAACCAAGTATAGGTTTGCCCTAACCCTAGTCGTCTGCAAGGCATACCAACGCTCTCTCCATGTGAGGTATCCATCCTCTCGCGCCATAGCAAACACCACATCCCTAATGGCATCATGGGTAGCTATCCTCTGCCCTCCGAATGGACAACGATTCATATGAACACCTGCTGCATCTAAAGTGATACCACACTCACATGTGAGTAATGAAGATGTAGATGGATGGACCAAGCCAAGACGGAACCTCATCGATGTGGAGAAAGTAGTTGATGCGAGTCGGAAAGCCCTAATGCATGGTTGAGTCTAGATCCACGAGGCTGCACCCTTGCCCGAGCAAGAGCGTAGACGAGCTCAAGTAGTACGAGGAATGGCCGGATCCACTAAGAGTGAATGTAGAGCCTCCTAAAACTATCGGTCCATCTAGATAGACTGTAGACCACTAGTCCAATCGATAGCCAAAGAGGAAATAGATGGAAACTCATGTCGTACCTCCCGTGGTAAAGCATCTCTCGTATATCGTAATAATATACGTAAGAGAAATCATCTCATATCGACGTCCCTCGCATATATCTCCAAGATAGGTCTATCTGCGATCATAAATCGAGAAGATAACAAAGGTGCAACGAGTGCCCAACTCGCTAAGAATGCCATAGGTGCCGTCTCCTCCATCAATAATAAACCTACCCCTCCACACGCAATTGATAAAGATGTCTGTTTCTTTGCCAAATCTCCAGTCACACACTCGAATGTCTATGGTCCGATGATGTCACCAAAGACGCCCATTATACTCATATCAAAGGCTGTCAAACATGATATGCATATAAATGAAGGAAGAACCGTGCGAAGAAGGTAGGTGGATCGACGAGCAATACTAGATGACAATATACCAAACGCCATGTGCGGATCCCCTTGAAGAGGAAGGTCGTCTATATGCAAAACATCCTCGGCCAACGCAATGTCAAGATAGCGTGAAACAAAATCCTCAGACCCTACTGACACTCCTAGAATACGTAAGCCGTCTGTCGATATCATACATCCCTCTAGAAGCTAAAGATGAGGCGGAATGCCCAAAGGAGACCAAGCCCTACACTTTGACATCTTGACTCTCAAGCCTACAAGATGAAGTTCGGTAGTCAAGTAATCAAATGCATGCCTTATGTTGTCTACACGGCCCACATTGTGTGTATCATCCGCTAAGGAGGGGAACACACAATCGGGCACGGCCAAAGCAGTAGACACAAGAGCTCTATAATGAGCCATGAGAAATAGGGGTCCTTCCAAAGGATCTCCCTGTCGAGTGCCAACGGCCGACTGTAGAACGGTGACTCCCTCCTCGGAAAAGCCATGCTGATAAAATAGAGAAGAATGTGAACCGTAGAAAGACCGTATGAAAGGAATGAGGCTTGATATGGGTCCACCAGCCTCTCTAAGCTCTCTAAAAATGGATGCATACGAGACGCTGTTAAAAGCGTTCTCAACATCCACCTGCAAGACAATCCAATCCGGATGGATATCTAGAAGTGCTCTAATGCCCAACAATACCGCCTCACAACCTCATAATGTGGCGACTCCAAACTGATGAGGACAAAGATGCTCTTGGAAGTGAGAGCGATGCTGCAAGACAATGGTACGACTCACTAGTCACAATAAAATCTCTCCAATAGCTATCGGTCTGATGTCCCCAATGTCCTTCTCCATCGCGAGAAGCCGACTAGCACCCATATGATGACTAACTAACAACGGAATCTCCCCTCTCGCAATTGATGCTGGAACAACTCCGTGAAACCACTAGAGGGATCATCTGCATGGAAGCAATCTCGAAGATGCTCATATACCATCCTTGACAAACCCCTAGAGGATAAACGTGGGGTTGTGCATAGAGAGCGAGCGAATAATGATCTATCAAGACATAATGGCTCCTTTGGCTGATACTCCAAGACCTCTAATGGTATCTCCTCACCCATGGGTGGATGTAGAAGGCGTAAAGAGGAAATTGCTCATCAATAGGACTAGCCATGGATAAAGGATGAAGGGCATGTGTAGCCCTGTAATACTCCCCGGCCTGCCCCAAGATCCTACACCGTCACAATCACGCCGAATTAGAAGTATCATGTGACTGAACCCGACTCCTAACTTGTGTGGCCCGAAGAGACTCCTCCTGCAATGTAACCCAATCCCCTGCTCGGAATCTCCAAAATCTAGTTGCCACCTCCCTATGTCCAGCACATCCCCATCTAGTATAACGTAGACACCATCGCGGAAGTAATAAAAATAAAAATCATGCTAACTCGTCCATGGGATCACGCGCCAACCGATTGAGCGGTAAGCGAAAATCACCTCTAGCCTCGTCATGCAATGCTCAAGGAAGCCTATGGAATAAACGTGGACATGGAAATCTAGTCTCAAAAAGCCCTAGAATCGAACCTGTATGAGAAACGAACCACTCCCACGACCCGAATGGTATACCCGGAATGCTCAACGAAGGAGTCGATGTAGTCTGCGTGTTCCTCGAAGTGACAAATACTGATATTGATGTGATCGACCTCCTTACATGCGCATCCCAAGTAGTCCAATCATAATCTTTGTGCATCTTTCCCACGTGGATCTTTACCCCTTGCGAGGTAAAGAGACGATGAAACACCAGACATGGTGTATCACGCACTGCTTTTGGCGGCCCCATGAGGGAAAGTCAAGCTATAGTTAGCACAAAGGGAACGATAAAGAAACCCAACACTCCATCATGTATCTCCTACCACCTGCAGAACCACGACCCCCTAACACCCCACCTCACATTGGATATGCTAACTATGGAAACCCTAAAATCTAAAAATACTAATAACTTTTTATTCATATCTCCATAATTTTCCAACTAGGTTCCAATAGAACCAATACAGAAAAAGGAAGAGATGGGAACAAAAAAAACCCGACCCATATGTCCAATTGAAAAAAAATCACTCAAAAATCACTCAAAATCCTAAAAAAATAATAACACTCATATCTCACTATATCATTCTCCATAGTCTTCAATTTAGTTACCAATGGAACCCAAATTAAAAGACGAAAAGAATAGACTATTCACTCTCCATGTTTGACTAACTATGGCTACAGAATATGCAAGAATTAGTAAAAGAGGAGGAGACGGCTGTGGGATAGTTGCGACACGCAGAGCGCTTCAGGAAATCATCAACTAAATTTGATTTGATGCATGTTATAACCTTGTAGCATGCAACTTGTTGCAAATGATCAGACTCTCATCTACGGTGTTGTGGGATAGTTGCGAGATGCAGAGCGCTTCAGGAAACCATCAACTAAATTTGATGTGATGCATGTTATGGTGAATACAAAGTATAATAACAAAAGGGATGGGAATACCCCATCAAAGCGTAAAAGTATGGAACCAAACTAGTGTCATGTTGTGACGCGGATACTATGAGAAGATGATGACATGTGTCATCTTCAGAGCTGTTGTCATGACAGTGATACTTTAGTTTAGGATAACCGATGCCGCACTGTAAGGCTGTTAATTGGATCAATTTTGTAGGATCAGAGATTTTGATCAATTTTGAAAAGGCTCCAAGAGATGTTATCTTGGACCTTATCATATATAAAGCGCAGTCATGATGGAAAGAGAGTATGGGAGAGAGCTAGACACCTCACTTTGCTGACTAAGAGGCTTATCTGATCGAAGTGAAGCCAACGTAGGACATGGATAGAGGACAACATGATCCTCCAGATGTACCGATGCCCAATTCATTTGTGATCAACATCCAGTGTCTTCATCGTGATCACTTTCGGACATGGTTAGTATATCATTTTGGAGATAACTTTCTGCAACAAGTGATAAACTCTCCAGACCCGATTATTCTTCTAGTTGTTTCCTACAGCGCAATTTGGGACGTAACAGTATATGTTTTGATTTAGTTTGGGAGCTCTGGATCTGAACTTACTAGAAGTGGTGGCTTTCAACACGTGGGTTCCAATCCATCACTATTGTTTACCGAAAACAAGCCATAGGGAGTTAATTGTTAGAAATTTTGGTGAGGAGTATTATTCTCAAGTCATAAACTCCCCGGTTCCGTTTGTAGTTCAGTTCATACTTAGCCGGTTTCGAGTTGTCATTTTGACTCTTTATTAATGGCAACTCATATTGTGTATATGATGGCTAAGTAGTGTGTTTAGGATAGTTGTAAAGCTCTAAGTTAATATGAAGCTAATTTGGCCACACTAGAGGTCAAATTAACACTCTTCATTCTCATTGGTCTTGGAGTTTGGACCAATGAGGGCACTAAGGCAACTTCTTTGATGTTTTGAGGAGTTCTGGAGATTTTCCAAGGAGACATTTGAAGATTGGAAGACAGGGTTGCAGAGTTGATTGGACGAGCTATGACGTGGGCTCAAGAATGGATGGATTTGAAGGGTTTGTCACTCTGATATTGTGATACAAAGATAGAGAGAGAAATTTAGATCTTTGAGTGTATTAGGGGTATTTTTGAGAATCCTATAAGGGTTTTGAGAAATCTGAATCAACGAAAATGTAGTTTACAACTCAAGCTTGGGCTTGGATTGAAATTTTGACTCGATTGGACGAGTTTTGAATACGGAGTGATAGCTTGAAGTTTGTGTATACAAATGAGTTGCGGTGATTGCACTGACTGTCACGAAGTTAGTACAGAGATCATATCTTTTGATATCAGAAAGTTTTGTCAATAAAACTTTACACAGTTAAATTTCGGATGATAAGTAACCTTCTCATGAAATTTGAGAGCAATTGGAGTCAAAGATTGGGATGTGTGATGGTTTAACTACACATGGGTTTGCATATCACCTTGTGAAAGAGTGTGTTTATCGACAATTGTTCTGAGAGATCTAGACAAGAGAAACATATAAAATTTTCCGAAAAATTGAAAGAGTTGTGGAGCAATTTTTTGTGAAGTTTAAGCGAGAGTTATTGGTCCAATCATTGGATATCATAATCTTCTTCTGCTAAAGTTTTACCGATTGTAATGAACTCTAATGTGGAGTGTTGAGGAGAAGAAGAAGAGATTGTCAACTCACACGAGGTTCAAGAGGGTTCTTCTACAGCCATGCGCTCATGCATTCTCAGAGCAAAAAAATGTCCATGCGACATAGGTGGTGAACTCGATGTGAAATCTCTGAGGTAGAGGAACTTTCATGAGTTTTCTTGTTGCGAGTTTTTAGTTTCATGAGTTTCGGTTTATCGTTGACTATTCCAAGTTTAGAGTAAGGTGTAGATTGCAAGGTTAGGTTGTGGGTTGGCCTTGAGATATTAAGGTGCAATTTCAAGTTTTGTTTGGACTTGAGATATCAAATTAGTCAGAAATCAGATTGTAAGAACTCTATAGTGATAACTTAGCGCAAAACGTTGAGTTTTATGATATGTCAAATGTCAAATGCTGACAACAGTCAGTCATGGGTGGGTTGGGACAATTCAAGTATGGAGGGTCGCTATTTGCTTCTTGTGTTTGGATCCCCTCCATACTAGCTTCTTGTGTGTGCACCATGCTGGATTTGTGTGGGCGTCTGATTCTATAGGAGTGCTCCGGACTTGATCACCGGTTATCACTCTAGTGCGTGTTGCGTATTTCTCTTGTGAGAAGTTGGAAGTGATGGCCAACTCTTCCAAGAGTGCTTGAGGTGATGGCAGGTTAGGTCACCCAATTCATTAGGCACAGATCACGGGGATCTAGATTTAGATCAATTTAGATAGACGTAGAAGGTTGGATATGTGGGGGATTGGTGGGATCAACAATCAAGACGACTTCATATCAGCAACACGCTGATTGGTTGTTCTGGATCACAAGGAAGATTACAATGAGTGGGAAGGGGTCGAATAGAGTCGGCGAGGAACCTAAGGTGCAGCTTGATCCGGCGACAGCAGAGATGTTTCAATCGTTTACACTCTTTCTTCAACAGCAACAATTGCAGGACCGAAGGGAGAATTCAACCACAAGGGCGCTGCAAGCTGTGTGGGGAAGATGGATCAGTTTGACGGGAGGGATGTCTCAAAGTACTTGAGGTACTACGTCAGGGAAATGGAGCTGAACCGTGTTGCTAAAAGAGAGATGATAGAAATGTTCCGTCTTGCTACGGTGTTGGAGATTAGAAGCCATGTGAAATCCCTACAGGAACACTTTGCCGAGGGTCGGGAAACATATTCCCGTGCCTTGAGGGATGAATACTTCTTGGAAGACTCTGATAGAGTCACTAAGAAGTCCTTCATGGAGTGGGTCGAAAGGCCCAATAAGAAGTCTGATGCAACTGAGCTTCTTAGGGAGTTTGAGAGACAATTCTCACAATTGTCTTGATTGGAGAAAATCACCTTGGAGTCTGTAGGACCCTAGTTAGGAATTTTAAGCTTATTTTTTTTATTTTTCGGAATAAAACTCATTATATTCGGCGGAACTGAGTACTGACGAATACGAATATGACTTTTAAGGCAAATATGCATGTTGAGTGAGAGTGTGAGTAGATTAAATCTGGCGGGAGTAATTCCGTTCCGGTTAGAGTAGTGTTGTAACCGTATCGTTGAGCAGTGGCGGGCGCAGAACCAGCAAAGTGACACGATGAAGAAGCGAGTGGCATTTCGATTGAGATCAAGGAAAGCTATTCGATTACCCCCTCAACGGAAGATGGCAAGCGTGATTCGACCTCTGGTGCCAAAGCCGGACTGGACGGTGGAAGAATTGAAACGATTGAAGCAATTGGGTGGAGCGTTCTTAGCATGGCGATGGGACTATGTGTGTCCGGAGCTGTGTGACGAAGTGAAGGCCAAGAAAGTCGCCAATCCAATCGGATGGAGAGGTTACCTAGATTCGTGGGATGCGATTCTATGGGCGGAAGCCTTGGGGTGAGATAACGCGATAGATAAAGATGGCATCGACTAGGAGGGATCGGCATTGCATACAAGATTCGACTTTGACGAGTCTAAGTGGTTTGATCCTTGAGGAAGAAAGGGGACCAATGGGTTTTTGATTTGATTTGATTAAAGATGATTTTTGACAAAAGATCATGTATACGTTGAATAAGCTATTTTCACTGCAAAGAACCACTTATGCTAGTATGCATAAGATGAGGATAGTAGAAGGATTTGTCGGAGGAAAGATCAAAGTCAATTGGGGAGAAATATTCGCTCGGAATGTGCAGGCTATGGGACAGAAGTTGAAAGCAAGAGAGAAGGGAGTAGTGTACATTTTCTCTTTTTTTGGTACACATGTACTTAAGGATGGGGTGGTTAACTCCAACGGAAAGAGTGAAGTATCAGTTGGATGCAGAGGATGTTTTGCGAGAGCCGAATATGAGTGAAGCAAGTAGTGGATCAACGAGAAGCAATTTGCAGTCGCCGGTCACAAACGAGAGAGACGAGATGCCTTCGCAAGAGTTGGACAAAGTGATGCGAGGTCTTGAGGAAGCTTTATTCGGAAAAGAGGATTCTGCAAGAACTTTGAGGAAGCGAGTACGAAGTCCGAGTGTAGAGGAAGTTTGAACGCCGGTGAATAAGAAGCGGAAGTTAAAGGAGGTTGTTAAGCCGAGGAGCCCGGTACCAAAAGTATCAAAACCTAAGGTGAAAGCATCCAAAGTAGATAGTGGAGAACCGCTCTCTTCGGTGTTGCAGTTAGCACAGAAACTAGAGAATGTAGTTGTCCATGTTCTCATAGAGTTGAACGAGATGGGAACAAACTATATTCATGGGTGGAATCCTCAAGAGGACGGTAACATGGAACTGATTCAGTTGATGAACAGCATCGCAACAGTGAAGAAGAACTAGACACATACCATTAAACAATTGAGAGAGTCAGTGGGACGTATGGAGAAGGAGAAGGCAGAAGTGCAACAGAAGGTGGCAGAAGCGAAAAAGGCCTATGGGGAGATTTGTAAGATCCGAGGAGCCTATCGAGAATGAACGGCTTCGGAATCAATTGAAGGAGGTGAAGCACCAGTTGCACGAGGTCGATGTAGAGAGACCAGCTAGATTAGAAGTTTTGGCAAGTAAATGTGCAAAGTATCGTTTTGCCCAGTGTGATGATGTGGAAGCTGATCGATTGGAGACATTGACAATGGTGATGAACACTCCTGGAGATTCGAAGGAAAAGGGAAAGGAGATGTACAAAGCGATGGGTCGTGACTGTCATGAAGCGATGCGAATTCATTGGAGGGAGATCGCAGAAGATATCAGAGAGTTGCAAATCAGCGTTGATGCTTTCGCCTGGCGTGAAGAGACATGATCGAAGGATGCAACAGATCTCCAAAGTTGTAGTCGGACGCGATCCGTGTAGGTAGCAATTCAGATAGGACATTAGAATTGTGTATAAATAGGACTAGAGTAGTTAGTGGAGACATCTTCAATTTGCAAGAGAAAGTCAGGATTTGTTTTTGTGTAGCCAAGGTAGAACAGAAACTCTCGAAGCCAAGCAGAGATCGCGGTGGCCTAAGTGGAGATTGGATTCCTGTGAAGTTACCTAGGAATTTGTCCCACGAGTTGGGCTATCAAGGATTTCGCCGGAAGAACTTCAGCGAGCTTACGCCTGATGAATGTTAACTCTTGTAATTGGGATCACCCAATTTCAGTAAAAGAATTTCCTCTGGAATTTCTTAGCACTTTATTTTCTGATGGATTTGAAGTTATGATTTGATAGCACTCTTCGGACAATGATCGTCCAGAGTCGATTAAAGAAGTCTAAACGAACATATTTCCCACCTGACATTCGTTTAACACCCCATTCCCTTGGGAACGAATCAATAAACACTACAATTGCCCAATTCTAATGTAACTTAACTGTTACAGAGTCACATAAAACAGAGTTGTTTCTCCGAGCTGCTGATGTTGAGTTGCAAGAGAAGCTAGAGTTGCTTCTCGAAGAGAAAAATGAGGAAGAAGGGCTAACAGGTAATTGGAAGGATGTTGAGGAGGCAGTTGGACTCTTGGCAAAGAGAAAAAGAAGGAGAGAGAAGATTGTGATGAGAAGACCCCTTCAGACAGCTGTTTCTATTGCTCCAGCACCTGTTACTAGTCAAGTGGTTCCAAGCTCCAACGTTCAAGCTCCAGTTATGAATTACAGAAAGGAAGAATCATCCATCGATGAGATCATGCGAGGGATGAAGGAGCTTAAGATCAAATTTGCGATGTTGGAAGAGAAAGACATGGGAGGGGAGAAGAAGACTTCCACCAAGCAAGCGTATGTGCAACGGTGCATATGGTGTGACAGCACTGATCATGCACGAAGGGATTGTGGGGACTTTGCACAAACATTGCAAAGTGGAGAAATTTTCTAGAAAGAAGGGAAGGTAGCCCGCAAGGACACCGGAGCAATCATCCAAACCAATTTTGGTAAAGGAGGTATGAGAAAATTGGTTGATGATTATCATAGTGCACATGGACTGGCATCAGTTGAAGCTTTTAGCTATGGTGCTAAGATTAGAGGAGCAGGAGAGGAGTTTGAAGGCGTGTACCTTTAATGGCCTATGGTCAAGTGCTCTTGCTACGATGGAGAAAGGGAAGGTAGCTAGAGAGACTCTTCTAAGAATAGCAGTGAAAATTCGTACTACTACTGGATGGGAAGATCCAGTAGAAACCATGTCGGTTCATGCTTATATTGCTAAGACTCAATATGAAGCATCGGTGAAAGAGAAGAGACGGAGGGAAGAGGAGGATTCTGGCGAAGGACTCTCACTGAAGAGTTTGGCTAGAGAACGTATCAGACCTGATACACCTCTCCCACCTGATCACGCTATGAAGGAAGGTGGTCCCTCGAGGTCTAAGGAAAGAATCAAAAGGGGTGAGAAGGACAAGGGGAAGGTACCAGCTTACAAACTACAATCGGATATTGAGGCGGCAATAGACTTGAAGGGAGTCTTGGATGAGAGAATTTTGAGTGTCAAGGTAGAATTTACCTTGAGGGAGATACTTGGAATAGCAAAGAGGGAGTTTCATGATGTTATCATTGATATCATCAAGAGGAAACGGCACATTTTCAATGAGACTTCTCTACTTCATGCGATGGGTACAAAGGTATCAAGAGATGAAGAAGATCCGCTGGTAGAGTGTTGTGGAGTGAAATCTCAGAAGGTTCGCTTTGAGGATGAGGCCAAAGAAAAAGATGTGAAGGTGTCTAGCCACTACACCCGATCGCATTGGGCAAGGGCGACTATTGAAACCCTTGTGAAGCTAGGAGATCTCAGTGAACCAGTGTTAGCATTGATTGATCATGGATCGGAGATCAATATTATGTCAAGAGAGCTCTACAAGAAGGGGAAGTGACTTATTGACACCAAGCATGGTTGGATGATTAGGGCATCCAACAACACTCTAGGGGACTTGTATGGAGCGTGCCCAGATGTTCCGGTGAAGATTGGGGATGTTGTAGTTGAGCAGAATTTCTTTCTGCAAGACTCAACTTCATACCCATTGATTCTTGGGCAACCATACATTATAGCACTGAGGATGGAGACAAGAGTGCTTGATGATGGATCAACATATGCACAAATTCGCAGCCAAGATGGGAAGCGGTTTGTCATTTTTGTAATTTTTTTTTCAAGACAAGAGTGCAGTTTCTAACAATTCCAGCAAATCATGAGAGAATGAGCTTTCCCAAAATCTGAAGATTTTGAGGATTTTGGGGAAGTACCGCTGTAGAGAGAGGATATAGTGGTACGGAGAAGAAGGTACTCTCACCTATGCAAGAGAAAGGTACCTTTTGTACATGATTGATGGAGTTTTTGCGTGATGGATATGCTACATACAAGGAGGTTGCTGATTTGAAAAGATGGGAGAAGAACAAACTGCACAGATATGAAGAAAACCTTGCAGATTTGAAGCTTCTTGAGGAAGGTGAATATATATCAGGAGCTTATGAGGAGTTTGGTTTGGGAGATCCGTTGAAGGAGATGATGGAGATTGGATTTGGCAATGAGGACAAGATAGTGGAGGTTCACTCTAGAGAGCTCTACTCCACTATTGAGATGTTCCAAGCACCTGAGGTTCAAGTGGAGACCAGATATAAAACGGTTGATAAGAAGGTGAAACCGATAGATATTCCTTTACCAACTGACTCAAAAAGAACACGACAAAGAAGCTTAGTACAAAAGTAACTTGAGGGATCCTAGTAAAATGAGACACAAGTTTACTGAAACCACTATGAAGGAGTAGAAGGTTGGATCTTATGGTCTCCTTCTTGCAAATGAAGAAAGGTGTTTCAAAGAGATGCTTGCTAGGCATGGAAAAGCATTCTCTTTTGAAGCAAAGGAGATAGGATGTGTGGATCCTAATGTAGTAACTCCCATGATCATTTTTACTGTGCCTCATGTGCCTTGGGACTTAAGACCGATCCCAGTACCTAGAGCCCATCTTCCAAAACTCATTGAGTTGTTGAAGGAGAAGATGAGGATGAGGATTTTGGAGCCGTCCTTTGCACCATATTCCAGTCAGTGGTTTACAGTGCCAAAAAAGAATGGATCATTATGATTCATTCAAGACATGCAACTGGTGAATCAAGTGACTATCAGGAATATGGGGGTGGGACCAACTGTGGATGAGTTTGTAGAAGCCTTTGTAGGGAGAGCTATCTACTCCATGGGGGATCTTTACTCTGGGTATGATTAGTTTCAACTATCAGAAGGAAGCAAAGATGTTACCACAATGAGAACACCCTTGCACACTGCCACAAGGGGCCACAAATTCAGTAGCACACATGATGAATGGGATGAATAAAGTGTTAAGGGACTTTATTCCGGAGAAAACTATGCCTTTTCTAGATGATATGCCAATCAAAGGATGTACATAAGAGGAGAAGGATGGAACCATCGATCAAAGGGGCTGTTGGAAGTTTGCAAAGGATCACATTGAAGATTGTGAGAGGATATTATCTCGATTAGAGGAAGTTCATCTTACATTGTCAGGAGCAAAATCTATATTTGAGATGCGGGAGGTTGTTATTGTTGGTCATTTGTGTGGATGGTACGGTCGAAAATCAGATCCCAACAAGGTGGATGCTATTCAAAGGATGCGCAAAATCTGTAACTCCTTGACATAAGTGAGGCGGTTTTTAGGTGATGTTGTGTTCTATCACATATGGATTCCTCACTATGCTCATATAACAAATCCGTTATATGGGTTGTTAAGGAAAAATCAGAAGTTTGTCTGGGAGAATAGACATGTAGAGGTCATGAGGAAGTTGAAGAGGTTTATGTCATCACCTCTGGTATTGCGAAGGATAGAATATCATGGTAACAAGCCATTGATATTGACGGTGGATACCAGTCCTATTGCCATAGGATGGGCCGTGGGGCAGGATGACAAAGATGAAGGGAGTATGTATGCTATGAGATTTGGAGCCAAGGTCTTGAGTGAAAGACAGCGAAGTTATCCTCAGGTGAAGAAGGAATTTTGGGGTGTTGTTACGGCCATGAAGTCGGAAAGGAACTACCTGATTGGAGCATATGTGATTGTGGAGACGGATTGTTTACCATTGCTGGGGATGATCACCAATTGCAATACATCAGATATTGCAATGTTGAGGTGGATAGCATGCATCAAGACGCTTAATCCGGAGTTTGAGCATGTGGCAGGAAAGGATAACAAGCTGGTAGATATGTTGTCAAGAGCTAGATATGAGAGAGAAGAAGAAATGATTGATGATACTGATGATGTTGGAACGACATTTTATTATGTGGCTCATCAGCAAGGAGTAACACAAAGTTTGGAGATGTTTCTTGAGGATTTGTATGAGGGTGAGTGGTTAGATATTGGAAAATATCTCAACATACTAGCACGACAAAGCGGTTGGAGTGATCATGAGTTCAAACATGTAAGAAGGAAGGCCTACAACTACATGTTACACGATTATGCCGATTATGCCAATAGAGGAAAACTTCCTACATTGAGTGTGTTGCCTTGGGAGGATAATCTGAATAGAGAAGATCTTTTGGCGATACACATTCGACAGCTGGAGAAGAGAACGGAGGATGTACAATTGGCAATGGAGAGACTTAGAGAGGCACGCCTTAGAAACAAGGACAGATTTGACAAACGTCATAGGCTGAGATCAAAGGAGGTTGAAGAAGATGATTGGATGTTGGTGTATGACAACAGTCTGGATAACCAACATAGCACCTTGAGGAAGTTTTCAAAGAGGTGGTTTGGGCCATATGTGGTGATCAATGTCAATGACAATGCTACTTATTCGCTAAGAGAGTTGGATAGTACAAAGCTGAAGGTACCTATTGCAGGAAAGCGAATAAAGATCTTCAAAAGTCGGGATAAGAAGATCAACCTCGGTCAACTCGAGGAGAAGTTTGACCTTTTTGGTAAAAATGAGTCATATGGGGAGGATCTAGCTCAAGCAGAAAATCAGGTTGATCTAATCTGATGGCGCACACATCTTGGTTAACTTTTTGGTGCATACCGGAGGATGCACAGGTTTAGAGGGGATGGATATCGTGACGCGGCTACTATGAGAAGATGATGGCATGTGTCATCTTCAGAGTTGTTGTCATGACGGTGATACTTTAGGTTAGGATAACCGACAGCGCACTGTAAGGCTGTTAAGAGTCCACCATTGGATCAACTTTGTAGGATGAGGATGTTGAAAAGGCTCCAAGAGATATTATCTTGGACCTTATCATATAAAGCGCAGTCATGATGGAAAGGGTATGGGAGAGAGCTAGACACATCACTTTGCTGACTAAGAGGCTTATCTGATCGAAGTGGAGCCGACGTAGGACATGGACAGAGGACAACATGAATCTCCTAATGTACCGATACCCAATCCATTTGTGATCAACATCCGGTGTCTTCATCCTGATCACTTTCGGACGTGGTTAGTGTATCATTTTGGAGATAACTTTCTGCAACAAGTGATAAATTTTCCAGACCCGATTATTCTTCCAGTTGTTTCCTACGGTGCGATTTGGGACGTAATAGTATATGTTTTGATTTAGTTTGGGCGCTATGGATCTGAACTTACCGGTAGTGGTGGCTTTCAACACATGGGTTCCAATCCATCACTATTGTTTACCGAAAACAAGCCATATGGAGTTGATTGTTAGGAATTTTGGTGAGGAGTATTATTCTCAAGTCATAAACTCCCCGGTCCCGTTTGTAGTTTGTTCATACTTAGCCGGTTTCGAATTATCACTTTGACTCTTTATTAGTGGTAAATCATATTGTGTATATGATGGTTAAGTAGTGTGTTTAGGATAGTTGTAAAGCTCTAAGTTAAAATGGAGCTAATTTGGCCACACTAGAGGTCAAATTAACACTCTTCATCCTCATTGGTCTTGGAGTTTGGACCAATGATGGCACTTAGACAACTTCTTTGAGATTTTGAGGAGTTCTTGAGATTTTCCAAGGGGACATTCGAAGATTGGAAGATAAGGTTGCAGAGCTGACGGGACAAGCTACGACGTGGGCTCAAGAATGGATGGATTTGAAGGATTTGTCACTCTGATATTGTGATTCAAATATAGAGAGAGAAATTTAGACCTTTGAGGATATTTGGGGTGTTTCTGAGAATCCTACAAGGGTTTTGAGAAATTTGAGTCAATTGTGATATAGTTTACGACTCACGCTTGGGCTTGGATTGAAATTTTGTTTCAATTGGATGAGTTTTGAGTACGGAGTGATAGCTTGAAATGTGTGTATACAGTAAGAGTTGCAGGATTGCAATGACTGTCACGAAGTTAGTACAGAGATCATATCTTTTGATATCAGAAAGTTTTGTCTATAAAACTTTACATAGTTGAAGTTCGGATGATAAGTAACCTTCTCATGAAATTTGAGAGTAATTGAAGTCAAGGATGTGTGATGGTTTTAGTACACAGGGGTCTGCATATCACCTTATGATACAGTGTGTAAATCGACAATTGTTATGAGAGATCTAGAGAAGAGAAACATATGAAAGGTTGAAAAGGTTGTGGAGCAGTTTTCTGTGAAGTTTAAGTGAGAGTTATCGGTCGAATCATTGGATATCAAAATCTTCTTCTGCTAAAGTTTTACCGGTTGTAATGAACTCGAATGTGGAGTGGTGAAGAGAAGAATAAGAGATTGTCAACTCACACGAGGTTCAAGAGGGTTCTTCTACAGCCATGCATTAAGGCGTTCTCAGAGCAAAGAAATGTCCATGTGACACCGGTAACATGGGGCTAGGTCCCAATAGTATCACACTGGGAAATATGTCCTACAGCATCTAAGATATCTGAACTATCAAGGTCAAAAGGTCTACAAACAACAGGAGCATTCGATGTCGTGTTGTGACGTGACTACTTTGAGAAGATGATGACATGTGTCATCTTCAGAGTTGTTGTCATGACAGCTATACTTTAGGTTAGGATGACCGACGGCACATTGTAAGGCTGTTAAGAGCCCACCGTTGGATCAACTTTGTAGGGTCAGGATGTTGAAAAGGCTCCAAGAGATATTATCTTGGACCTTATCATATATAAAGCACAGTCGGGATGGAAAGGGTATGGGAGAGAGCTAGACACATCACTTTGCTGACTAAGGAGCTTATTTGATCAAAGTGGAGCCGACGTAGGACATGGATAGAAGACAACATGATCCTCCAGATGTACCGATGCCCAATCCATTTGTGATCAACATCCGGTGTCTTCATCGTGATCACTTTCGGGCATGGTTAGTGTATCATTTTGGAGATAACTTTCTGCAACAATTGATAAACTCTCCAGACCCGATTATTCTTCCAGTTGTTTCCTACGGTGTAATTTGGGACGTAATAGTATATGTTTTGATTTAGTTTGGGCGCTATGGATCTGAACTTACCAGTAGTGGTGGCTTTCAACACATGGGTTCCAATCCATCACTATTGCTTACCGAAAACAAGCCATAGGGAGTTGATTGTTAGGAACTTTGGCGAGGAGTATTATTCTCAAGTTATAAACTCCCCGGTTCCGTTTGTAGTTCCGTTCATACTTAGCCGGTTTCGAGTTGTCATTTTGACTCTTTATTAGTGGCAACTCATATTATGTATAGGATGGTTAAGTAATGTGTTTAGGATAGTTGTAAAGCTCAAAGTTAAAATGGAGCTAATTTGGTCACACTAAAGGTCAAAATAACACTCTTCATTCTCATTGGTCTTGGAGTTTGGGCCAATGAGGATACTTGGGTAACTTCTTCGTTTTTTGAGGAATTTTGGAGATCTTTCAAGGAAACATTCATAGATCTGAGGATAGGGTTGGAGAGCTGACGGGACGAGCTACGACGTGGTCTCAAAATTGATGGATTTGAAAGATTTGTCACTCTAAAATGGTGATTCAAAGATAGAGTGAGAAATTTAGACCTTTTAGTGTATTTGGGATGTTTCTGAGAATCTTACGAGGGTTTTGGGAGATCTGAGTCAACTGTGATATAGTTTACAATTCAGGCTTGCATTTGGATTGAAATTTTGATTAATTGGATAAGTTTTGAGTACGGAGTGATAGCTTGAAGTTTGTGTATACAGTTAGAGTTGCAGGATTGCACTTACTGTCTTGAAGTTAGTACAGAGATCATATCTTTTGATATCAGAACGTTTTATCAATAAAACTTTTTACAGTTGAGGTTCGGATGATAAGTAATCTTCTCATGAAATCTGGGAGCAATTGGAGTCAAGGATTGGGATGTGTGATGGGTTTTGTATAAGGGGTCTGCATATCGCCTTGTGATATTGTGTGTAAATCAACAATTATTCTAAGAGATCTAGAGGAGAAAAATATATGAAATTTTCTGAAAGATTGAAAGGGTCGTGGAGAAATTTTCTGTAAAGTTTAAGCGAGAGTTATCGGTCGAATCATCGGATATCATAATCTTTTTTCGTTGAACTTTTACCGGTTTATAATGAACTCGAATGTGGAGTGCTGAGGAGAAGAAAAAGAAATTGTCAACTCACACTAGGTTCTAGAGGGTTCTTCTATACCCATGCGCTCGGGCGTTTTCAGAGCAAAAAAATATCCATGCGACACCGAAGAAGCATCACCTAACGTGATTGCTCTCCTATGGATTGTACCAGCTAGTGCTCTCTGTAGAGCAATGGAAACACGTTGTCTAAAATAGGCTATACATTAAGCTAAAGAAAGTGATACCCCATGTCGCCTAGTATGGTAGGCTCTCGCGCACTCCCTCATGAACATGTTGAAGTTGGTGTCCATAGCTCATGATGTCTAATATAACCTTGTAGCATGCAACTTGTTGCAAATGGTCAGACTCTCATCTACGGTTATGAATTGCATCAATCTTACAGCGGAGACACTGGTAACGAACAGCTAGCCTGACTCCTGATACAAAGAATACCAGGCAAGAGGATATGATACGCTTGCGATACAATTTTGAATGTGCTTGCTTTTTCAAGATTCCGCAAATTAATTATTTCATTGTAATATCTTACACACGGCGCTTTCCAAATCTCCACTAGCTCCAAGGCTCCAAGGCTCCAAGCCCGACCACAACTTTGACCTTTTGAGCTGCCTACAAACGGGTAGTAATCAGCCCACACACAATTGGTAAGGATCTAGACTTTAGTCCGGAGTCAGCTTCTCAAGTTGAGCCTTGGAGGGTCTGTGTATTGGGTAATGTGGTATATGTAATACGTCATCAACGTTCCAAAACTCGACAAACAAAGAAGTCGCCACAGTGATCAGATCATATGAGACAGATCATCCTTACGCAAGCTACCGAGAGAGGTTTCCCTCAAACATTTGATAGACCTCGACCAAGTTGTCTGAGAATAAAAAATGTGGTATTTCTCGCTCTTTCGCTAACCAGCGACAGACGAAAGAACTCAGCGTATTATATAAGTCGTTCTCCACAAGCACCCAATGAGGCAGTGGACAAAAATCTACAGAAGGACAAAAGGCCAACGCATGGAATGAATAGACCGATGCCATAAACCATAAAAAAAGGTAAGGGGAAAAGGTAAGTCAAGAGCCAACCATAGCAGGGAAAAACCCGTGCCAAAAGTCACGAAGAAAAATATTAACTTAAACGTATGTATTGTTTTATAATAGGTCTATGACATGTACCATAGGGAGCACTAGAACCTAGAACATTAGTAACGTACTAATCGGGTTATATGAAAAGTCACATCCACCCTATGTTCCATCGCGTCTTTGATACCATGCATCCCCCGTTTCTCCCTATGTAAAGTATTTTCAGTGTCCAGCTCTGATACTTTCAGTTAATATTACTTTACTAGCGTTAATGAGAAAAACTCCTTGATGTAGAGATGTAGAAACTATCACAAGAGAAGATTACACTATTTTGAAATTTGATTAATAGGTCTTGCAATTTTCTTTAGAAATGCAAGGAAATAGTTTGTTTCTCTATATATATATATATATATATATATACGGTACGAAGACGGGGACAAGTAACTCTTCTTTTGGCTCATATCATGTCACATGTGCAACGGTGGATGTCGTCATGTACATGTGGCGGATGGTTAGGCCCCAAGAATGAAATTTTTTTTCACATAGAGGGGATAGCCATGGAAATCCACCAAGAGCCCAATTAAAGAAAGTCTTACAAAAGCATTCATGAAACCTTCCCAAAGTCAAAGGGAGAAACCTATAAGAAACTACTTTAATATCTACTACATACAGAATCGGGATATCGAATGGTAATTGAAATTTCCTAAAAATCGTCTTCAATGACAACCTTTTTTTTTTGGAAAAAATTCATATCTCATCTATGGAATATTGACGCATATACTTTAAAACAAAAGTATACAGATAAATGCTTTAGTTGAATAAGGGATCAATTCAATATTAAGTAAGTGGAAAAACTCAAGCTATGAGTTGAATATCAGGTTTGAGCAAAAAACACCTACTGAAGTAATAATTTAAAAATAGCAATTTGTGAATGTTATGTCTCTGTCGTGATCATTCATGGTTACCTTGGAATATGTTAAAGTGGCTCAAAATTTTTTACTGTTTCATGCTTGCTGACAAATCTGGATAATTTATGGATGAGGAGTGATTAAGGTGTGTCATACTTGAAATTGGAAAGAAAGTAGACGCAGTAAAATAAAAAAAGGGATGGAAAGACCCCATCAAGTCTACATGGATGGAACCAAACAGGGTACATGGGGCTAGGTCCCAATAGGATCACACTAGAAAATATGTCCTACAACACCTAAGATATCCAAACTATCTAGGTCAAACGGTCAACAAACAACATGAGCATCCAAAGAAGCATCACCTAACGTGATTGCTCTCCTATAGATTGCAACAGCTAGTGCTCTGTGTAGAGCAATGGAAACACATTGCCTAAAATAGGCTATACAATAAGCTAAAGAGAGTGATACCCTCTGCCACCTAGTTTGGTTTGCTCTTGTGCACTCCCTCAAGACCATATCGAGGTCTGTGTCCATAGCTCCATATAACTCCAAAGCTAGAGGAATAAAGAGATGACATCTCTACATATCCCTATACTTGGAGACCTTGGATGTTGCCGCTCCACTCGTTATCCATCCTGGAGGATGGGTGATCATCCCCTCTTAAACTATGTCACAAGTAGGATTGATAACCATCACGTCTACCACAGTAACCTGATCCTCCCGAACAAAGTATAGGTCTACTCTAACCCTAGTCAATTGCAAGACATACCAACACTCCCTTCATGTGAGGTATCCACCCTCTGGTACCATAGCAAATATCATATCTCTGATAGCATCATGGGTAGCTATTCTGTGCCCTCTGAATGGGCAACGAGTCATATGAACACCTGTTGCATCTAAAGTGATATCACACTCATATGAGAGTAATGAAGATGTAGAT
Source organism: Marchantia paleacea (assembly GCA_014180765.2). Classification (NCBI taxonomy): domain Eukaryota; kingdom Viridiplantae; phylum Streptophyta; class Marchantiopsida; order Marchantiales; family Marchantiaceae; genus Marchantia; species Marchantia paleacea. The sequence continues at coordinate 1,676,343 of MUAA02000049.1, forward strand.
GGATGGATCAAGTCAAGACAAATTCTCATCGATGTAGAGAAAGTAGCTAGTGCGAGATGGAAAGCCATGATGCATGGTCAAGCCAAGATCCATGAGCATGTACCCTTTCCAAAACAAGAGCATAGGCGAGCCCTAGTAGTACGAAAAATGGCCGGATCCACTAAGAGTGAATGTAGAACATCTCTCATATATCACAATAATATATGTAAGGAAAATGATCCCATATCCACGTCCCTCGTATATATCTCAAGGATAGACCTATATGCAATCACAAATCGAGAAGATAACAAAGGTGTCGAGAGTGCCCAACTAATCAAGAATGCTATAGATGTAGTCTCCTCCATCGATAATAATCTACCCCTCCACACAAAATCGACAAAGATGTCTATCTCCGTGTCAAATCTCATGTCACACACTTGAAGGTCCTTGGTCCGATGATGTCACCAAAGACGTCCATGATACTACTATCAAAGGCAATCAAACGTGATATGAATGTAGATGAAGGAGGAATTGTGTGAAGAAGATAGATGGGTCGACAAGCAAAACTAGATGAGAGTATTCCAAATGCCACATGCGGATCCACTAGTAGAGAAAGGTTATCTACATACAAAACATCCTTGGAAAATGTAACGTCTAGGTAGCATGAGACAAAATCCTCGGACCATACTAGCACTCTTAGAATGCGTAAGCCATCTGTCGATGTCATACATCCCTCTGGAAGGTGGAGATGAGCAAGAATGCCCAAAGGAGACCAACCCCTACACTTTGACACCTTGACTCTCAAGCCTACAAGATGAAGCTCCGTAATCAAGTAATCAAAGGCGTGCATAATGTGGTCTACATGGTCCACAATGTGTGTATCATTCGCTAAGGAAGGGAACACACAACCTAGCACGGCCAAAGCAGTAGACAAAAAAGCTCTATAATGAGACATGACAAATAGGCGTACTCCCAAAGGATCTCCCTTTCAAGTATCAACGGCGGACTGTATAATGGTGACTCCCTCCTCGGAAAAGTCATGTGATAAAAGAGAGAAGAATGTGAATCGTAGAAAGGCTGTACGAAAGGAATAAGGTTCGATAGAGGTCCATCAGCCTCTCTAAGTTTTGTAAAAATGGATCCACGTAAAACACTATTAAAAGTATTATCAACGTCCACATGCAAGACAATCCAATCCGGATAGATATCTAGATGTGCTATAATGCCCAACGATACCGCCTCACAACCTCACGATGTGGTGACTCCAAATTTGTGTGGACAAAGATGCTATTGGAAGTGTGAACGATGTTATAGATTCACGGTACGATTGATAAAATACAACAAGATCTCCCAAATAGTAATCGGTCTAATGCCCCCAGTGTCCTTCTCCATCACGAGAAGCCAACTAGCACATAGTATTTGACTAACTGACAACATAAACTCAGCTCTCGTAATTGGAACAACTGCGTGAAATCAGTATATGGATCATCCGCCTGAAAGTAATCTTGAAGATGCTCGTATACCATCCTTGACAAGCCCTTTGAGGATAAGCATAGGACTTTGCATAGAAAATGGGCAAATAGTGATCTATCAATACATAATGGCTCCTCTGGCTGATACTCCAAGACATTTAATGATATCTCCTTGCCCATGGGTGGATGTAAAAGGCATAAAGAGGAAATCGTCTTCTCAATATCACTAGCAATAGACAAAAGATGAAGGGCTCGCATTGCCCTGCTATACTCCACGGCCTGCCCCATGATCCTACACCGTCGCAATCATGCTGAATCAAAAATCTCAGGTGGTTGAATCGACTCTTAACCTGTGTGGTCCAAACATACTCCTCTTGCAATGTAGTCCAAGCCCCTGCTCGGAATCTCCAAAATCTAGCTGTCACCTCTCTATGTCCAACACGGTCGCCTCTAGTATAATAAAGGCACCATCGTGGAAGTAAGAGAAACAAAAACCATACTAACTTGTCCATCGAATCACATGCCAACCAATCGAGCGGTAAGCGAAAAGCACGTCTTGACTTGTCATGAAGTGCACGAGGGAGCCTATGGAATAAACGTAGATATGGAAACCTAGTCTCGAAAAGTCCTAAAATATAACGTGCATGGGAGGCTAACCATTCTCACGACCCAATCGAAGCATTGGCTCTATTGTCTCAAAAGATCCATTGCATGAAAAGGAAAAGATTGGAAAAAAAAAACCCAACCCATATATCCAATTTGAAAAAAAACAATTAGAAATCATTCAAAACTCTAAAAAAATAAAATCAATGATATCTCTATATTATTTTCCATATTATTCAATTTAGGTACCAATGAAATGTCTATTCACTCCGACATGAACACACAATATGTGAAGAAATGATATCATTTTCCTCGGCTAGTGTACTCTCTCTCACTCTCTTGTTAGTCACCAATTAGATCTTCAATTAGAGGCCACTTGTAGGCACTTGGATTTGGTTATTATGTTCCTTCGCGTGCCAATGGAGGCCAAGGAACATAATTAGCATAATTACTTAGCCTCCATTGGCAGTTCAAGGCGCCTTGAAGCTCTTGAGCTTTCCATTCTAGAAAAAAAAAAACTTGAAACTTGATGTTACATTTAAGAATTGAATACTTATAAGTACAATTTTTTATTCAAAATCAATTTAACACAATGATTCTTTTACGCCTGATCTAACATCAGTAAGCTTTTAACGATTCGTTCTCTCCAAAAGTGAGACATTTTTGTTAAAAGGATCGTTCGTTACAGGTAGCTTTTTACATCCTTGTCTTGAAGAAACACGACGTGAGTCATTGGGTTCTACAAATTTCTTGGGTAAACTTCAAACTCACAAAGAAATGTGATTATAATGAGGGGAATTCAGCCTGTTCCGAGTTAAGCAAATGTAAACATTTCTCGTAGTTACATAATTCAGGCAGTTTGAATCAAAAAGTACCATTTTGGAAATTGAAAGAAGCTTCAGTGACTTTGAACCGATCACAAACTATACTTTTGTTTATCAGAAAAAAAAATCTTATCTTAGTGTACAACCATCAAAGCAAACAAAAACATAGCTATAAAAATAGCTAAATAGCAAGAATGCCAGCCCGGTTACTGGACGCACCAGGCATCATTGGCTCCTACGTTAGATATCTACATGTCACCATTCTTCTTCTGACTGTATTTCATATCAATTTTTTTTAAGTTCCAACAAGGGACAAAGTATAATAACAAAAGGGATGGGAATTTCATGTCAATGGGCTTCCCGTCTTTGTAATAAGGTCTTCGGAGAATAGTACCGTAAACCAAAACGTTTACAATGAGGATTGTAATTAGTGTGAATCACACAACTTCAATTGAAGACACAAATCTGTGATCAGTGTCCATCATAAATATGTACACTAATTACATGACTTTAGTGAAAATTAACATTTTTTTGTAATCTATGTTGCAAAATTTATCCATGTCGCCTTTACACGTGTGAAAGTAATAATCACATTTGGAAAAATAGTTATATGTACAAAGAAAGTTCATATTACAATATACAACGCAAGGGAGAGGAGAGAGAGACTTGACCTCTAATTTCCCAAGGAGTACTACCGTGCTCGCATTGATTGGTTTCCAAATCGCGAGAGGTAAATATATTGGGATGTAAATACACATTTTGTACTCTATGCTTCCAACGGGTATACATATAAACATAATAATAATGATTTCACACATTTAAACTTATGTGGAAAAATATTGTGTATAATTTCACACGTGTCAAGAGTCTACAAATTTCTATGTTTGGTCCACATAAGTCTTCTAACGATATATAAATCCTGAATATATTTCAAAAAATAATTTCAAGATGATATTTATAATTGAAAAATTATAAATTTCATGCAAATTTGTAAACACATACACATGTTAATGGAACATTGAATTTATAATATCATCGTACATAAAAAAAAATAAAAATCGCACTATATATATATATATATATATTAATAATGATTTTTTTAATTTTAGAAATTTTTTATTTTTTATAAAATTTAAAATATTTTATTTTAAAAATTTATTATTTATTTAATTATAAATATTTTAATATAAAACAGATCAAATTTTTTTCATTTTTTCAAATAAAACTATTTGCATTTGACATCGAAGTAATCATGTTTGAATATATGTCATGATCATTTATTATTATATGTATTTATATGAAACATTACTCTTAATATTTGCTTATGGGTGAATGATATATAATTAATCATGATGATATGTATGTATGTAAGTATGTATGTATATACATATATAATCATGACATGCTCATGTATAAATTTCAGATATAACAACCTTGTAGATAAAAAAATTAATCTTTCATTTCAAAATTTTAATATATAAGTTAATAATATTTTTAGCATAAAAATATAATTCATCTTTAATATAATTATAGAAAAAAAATTTAAAACTTATAATATTTTAAAATTAATACATCTCATAACTTTTGGTAAAAACCGAACCTAAAGATATATGGGCACATTTATTCCCATTAATTTTTTTTCATTGAATAAGATGTGAAATGTATTGCCACATTGCAATGTAGCTAGCAATGGCCAGAATTCTGGCTGGATTCTTGATAAAATTTTTACAGGTCACATGCATTCCCAAAAGAGAAATTTATTGCCCTAGGGAGAAAATTTGTGAAAAAAAAGTGAAGTTCACTCAAATTTTGCAACAGTGTTCCAGATTTCAAAATTTCTCTACATTTTTCATAGTATATGTGTTTCTCACAAAATATTTTGAGGGTGTACACAATTTAGCCTAAAATAGTTAAAAGAAGGCGAACACTTTTTACTTCACATGGCTGATTCCCGTAGCTTTTTAGAGATTTCTATCCGGAAACAGCCTGTTAGTGTGAAAGTTTAAGAAATAGTAGTAATTGTTGTGACACAATCCTAATGCATATGCTTAAGGTTTGCCCGATGAATAGATTGTAATATTAAAGTATTAAACCCTGGTCTAGCATGTGAATAAAGTTCATATTGTAATCATTGTAATTTGGAAGTTTCAACTCTACCGTACGTGAAAGTTATAGAGGTAGGCACGTAGCCATTGAAGAGTTTGACGATAAGCGTAATAGGTATGAGAACATCCTTTTTGTTATTATACTTCGTCTTTCTATGAGAACATACCGTAAGAAGTGTCTTGCATAGCTATAACTAGTTAGAAACCGTTTTTGCCCCTTTAACCCGAGCCCCATGCAACTATATCACGTAATAGATCTGCCGAAGTAACGTAATGGAATCTTATAGAAGCATATATTAACGTCATACGGTAGAATTGAAACCCCTTATTCTATTTGATAGAATTGAAACCCCTAATTACTGTGAATCACACATGTAAACCTAATAAGATTTTCACATAAAAAAAAAATGCAAATTAATTAAGGAATCAGTGGAATGGTCAACCTCGTATGTGCGTTCCACGTTAACCTCTACTTTAAGCCTCTCTTCTCGCATTTTCTTTTATATGGCATGAGTAATTTTTTAACCAAGTGTTTGACACGCGGCGCTTAACCGGAAACAAATTTCCTTACGCAGGGAGCACAACAAGGCGATGCATGCGGGATATAAGTCTGCAGGATATAGATGTGCTTCTGAACCCGAAACCAAGAAGGTAATGGGTAATATAATTACATCCCATGTGAGACCCATCAAATTGCAATCTTCACAATTATAATTACACCCCGTGTGAAATGCATCAAGCTGCAAAATCAACCAAATTTGTTCGCGGTACGTGACATTACTGGTTGATTTTGCTGCATAGAGATACATATGTTAACGGGAACTCTTGACTGTTTCGCGCAAGAGTTTGAAGACATAATCAAGTCCCACATACGAGAGGAGTGACTGAACCATGTTTAATTCTCGCATTCTCCTTCGGCCTGGGGTATAAAGAATAAATATTTTGTTTCTCTCGGTAGGTTTTTGGTTACTTGGTTTACCTCCATCTTACCGGTATAAGCACCACCGTTTTCTTCAAGCGTTTTTTTCGTGACCTAGCCTGTCTCACGAGTCTCAAATTCTTATGACAGTTAGTGTTATGACGAAATTCATGCATATTATAAACGGTGATCAGAGTAGACGGCAGAGTGCGTCTCTAGAGTTTGCACCCAATGCATGTAGGTCTTCTGAGATTTTGTTGCTATGTTGCACGTCTCGGTATAAGGTAACAACAGTGTTATCCTCGGCAGGCGATGGTAGATCAACGTAGTGAATTTTCCGTGTCTATATGTTGTTGAAAAGTTGCTTCCGCCAGACTCGTGAGGTTTATGGGGTAGTGTACAATATGTGGGTACCGCTATGAATTTCGATGTATGTGTGAAAGGTATCCACACTATACGCTGATTTAAAACGTTCGATCTCTCTCGTCCGTAACAAGGTCCTTACCGCGTGTGCCTCCACAAACCTTTACCCGTTGGACGCACACTTCCACTATGTGGTAGTAATCGGTAAAGGTGAAGAAGGGAAACAGTTGAGATTAGAACCTCTTGACACGGACTAACCTGACATTCCGAAAGGTTGGGCTTACGCACTCTCCAGAACTAAGTAGAGCATCTCGCACCTACCAAGAGGGCAGATTCAGATACGAGGATCCAATATTTCCATTTATTTTCATATTTGGACGAGACTCCACAGAATTCTCTCCCTCCCAACTTTTTCCTTTATGCAAGGAACTCGCCGTGTAATAAGCTTGACTTCACACAAACTGAACCAGTTGCAACATGTATTTTGGTGAAGTCCGAAATTCAGTACTTCAGCGTAAACCGACTTTCCTAGACACTACAAGTCTATCTTGGTCTACGGACCTTCAAAAACCCTCGCAGGACAGTTAACTCAACCGCATACTCTTACTAATCAAAAAACCATATCCCGCGCATTTCCCCTCCTCGTTTTCTGACCCGGTGTTCAACCCCAATGGGCGCCGAAGTGGTGAAAACTTCCATCTTCATTAACCCTTCAAATTTATCTCTGGACTTTTTCAAGTGGATAGGGGACAAAATAAAAGACAATAAAAATCAAATTTGCTCTGCTCTTCGTGCTTAGATATTCAGATGCAGTGAAGTCTGTCTGAAACAATGTACTGGAAATCACAATGCATGTTTACAAGAGTACTCCAAGCCAGCAGGCATCCTGTAACACTCAATGGATCAAAGTGGTAAAATGAGTATTCTTACGAAACAGAATTACCGAACACCGGACTCCCTGCCCAAGTGATCTCTGACTGGTTGTTTGATTCACCAACTCTTCATGAACACGTCTTCTTGGTGAAGAAGACAAATTTCTCATCCTACGGAAAACGTTCGGTTCACAAGAGAAATAAGAACAAAATTTCAGGCGAAGGATTGATTTCTTCCAAACACTCACCATTACAACACAACCTACTCGAGGAAAAAGCAACAAGCAGCCTACCAGTGCTTGCGGTATGCTGTGTGGCTAATCTAATCAGGAACATATACGCTGGAGAACTAGAAACCACCAGTGTCCATGTTCTCTTTACATCTTGGATTAGACATCTATGAGGTATCCATGCTCTCAGCTTCTCCTGCGGCCTCTCCCTCACCTGCGTCATCTGGACCGTCACCCTTCTTGCCTGCGCCATAAGTTAAAACTTAGAACAAATCTCATCAGCGTCGCAGCATGAGAAATTAAGAGGAAAAAGAACAAACGAGTTTTCTCCTAGAGAAATCACTTTTCCACCCAGATGAACATTAAGGGGCAGGGGAATTAAGTATTCTCACGTAAATCTACAATCTTCTAGATCATGTTATTGGTGGCTAAACGACCGATATTTTGATTATACACCGTGCGCCCAAAATACAAATTCAGAATGTATGAGGGATGAAACAATTGAAATGTCACCTTTCTTCTTCTTTCCACCACCTTTCTTCTTGGCCTTGGTACCCAAAGCTAACCAGCCTTTGATTTCGGCGTCTTCTAGAGGTTTAGTAGGCTGTAGCTCTTGTAGAGCATGCCCAGTAATTCTATCAGATCCATTAGGCATAAGAAGAACAGTAAATTTGATATGTGCCACGAGATCCCCTGCGAAAAACCAAAACACCATATTAGCTCCCATGTGATCAATCATCATCAAGTTTTGCAAAAGAAGTGCATAAATGCATCCGTGAAGTAAAGCTGAGGTAACGCGCTCGTGTAGACTAAAGGGTACCTGGCTTTTCGTGAAGTACTGGGTATGGCTGTAGCAACTCATGGTTGACACATTCCACCAAACCAAGTCGGGCCCGCTTCTCTTCAAGAGCCCTGCCCATTTGGATGAAAGTCTGTAGTTAGTCTCGACGCTTTCTGCGTGCGGAGGAGATGAGCCACACAACAAACCACCATATGGGAAACGAGACTGATCACAAAAAGTTGCACAAAATGATCACTGACCCCAGCAAGCAAGATATTCATTAATATTGCCACGTCTGCACTAATTGCAAAACCCATCAGAGTTTGAGGAGAAAAAACCTTGCAGTGAAGGGCATGATAGGAAACTTGGTGTTAATCTCGCTGAAAATGAACCGAGATGCTCTCATTTTGAGATGATAGCTCTTGTCAACAGCCCGCTTGTAGACAGTGGTTTGTTTCTCGTCAAGAAGCTTTGGCTGTAACATGACAAGTACGGTTACCACAAGCAATAAAAGACGATCCATCCCACAAGCAACAACAAAGAGTGGCGATAAAAATGTACAGCTGGGATGGTCACGACTACAGGACATAAGTAGTGAACTTCTCAGATTTCAGCGTTCACAATGCAAACATACCATCTAAGCATGAATAACCCCCACCAAATTAACATATTAAAAAGCTCATTTCTGAAATAACCCCCGGCTTTCTGAGAATGAGATCCAAGACCGATACAGGAACCTTCGCTCGCTTCAATTTCGTTGCACAAAATGTATTGTTGACCCGCTATTCAGTAATAAATTGATAAGCCGCGAAAACCAAAATACGTTTTGCCAACGTAAAAATGGTGATCGAAGTCCATATTTACACGAGATTTTCTGGACACTACTAAGCATGTATCCTTTAGGAGAACACAAATTCTAGAGTTCTCACCTTCCCTTCGCCAGTGCTGGTGACGATGTCGATAGCGTAAACCTCGTTCTCTTCAAACTCTGCATCATCAACGCGAGTCTCGGGATTTGATACGCTCAATATTACTTTGTTGGCATCTATGACAAATTGCTTCATTTGGTGACTGAGCACTCCCTCTGCAATCTTGCAGTCATAGGCGGCAGCCACCTTTTGGAGTGCTTCTGTCACATCCTTGTTCTGGACAGTAGAGGCAATCAAAAAAGTCCGTGAGCAAGGTGGCGTAGAAAAAATTTGAAAACAGACAAGACAGTACGGGTTGATAATTCTATTGCGTCACATGCACAACTACTGCATCCTGAATTTCTGGTCTAAATGTCCACGTAGCCGACTTCTGTACGAAGTAAGAAGACATTTACAGAGAAACACATAAAAGTTGTAAAAGTAAAAAATGAAAAGTCTGATTTCCGGAAGTGATGTCATCTCTCAGCTAAAAGTTACCTTCCTTCCGGGCCTGACCAGCCGGAGGGCAACCTCAGCTGCGGTATTGCAAGCAGCTATGACATCAGCGGCCCTTCCGGTCACTGGACCGTCTTGAACGACGTGAGTGTGGGCAACCACAGCCACAAATCCATCGATGTGACATCCTAGATCGCTGTCAAAGAAAACCAGGGCGCTTCAGCCACAATCAGCAGCTCCTGCAACTTCCTAGATGGTTAATTACATCCTTGAGCCCAAGATGACCAAACTATGCGAATAAGAGCAGAGACTGAGTGGAGGACACGTCCACGGCCCGTGCAGTGGCGACGCCGTACACAACAGAAGCATAATCCACTACATAGACTGCCAAACAAAATGAGACGAGTGGACTTACATTTTCACCATGTCGTTGGCGGAGACAAGTGACTCATCACTAGCCAGAGGGGAGTTGTGGCAGACAGTGTTGTTCAGTGACACGCAAGTCGGAAAAGCGACTCCTTTCTCGATTTTCTTCTTCGACTGTTTGAATACATTGGCGGTAAGACTGAATGATACAAAACCAAAAAAGGCATGAGTATGGTTCATGTATGCACCATGCAAGACCCGGGGTGTTAGCACTAGTTTCGCCGCTTCATATTTGACTTTGAAGACGGCCGAGGTTGTCCTCGCGGTCAGCTTTTAATTCGCAGAACTGACTGTAAAGACAAACCCCACACAGGAATCCCAAGCGTGTCGACAATTAAGATAAGGTTGCTCGATCAGAATCCTCAACAGACAATAGATGTGGAAAACTCTGGCTTGGGAGGATTTGTTTCCCAGACAACAATTAAAAGTAGATACGATCAAGTGGAAAGATGCTAGACAGAATCATATCAAGAATTTCAAGCAAGCTTCGGATGTCAGTACATTACACTCTCGCAAAATGTTAACAGATATTTATTTTGAAACTCTAAACCTCCAGAAGTTTTCAGCTTTGTTGGCGCTAGTGAGCTTCTACGAATACCTTCCACAACTTCAATCATAGCAGCAGAGTGAATAAAGGGTAAAACAGACGTACTCTCTAATGACAGAGTCTCCCTTCTCACACAGGTCGACCACCTTCACTCCAGCTTTGCATTCGGCCACTACTAATTGTAGAGCCTCTGAGATCACAAAATCCAGATTCAGAAGTGAGGTTAGACCTAATACTTCAACTTGATATTTCCAACTGCGCGGGAGTCATTCAATGAAATAAAATACTGCCAGTATGGCATCGTGCGTGGGACCGATCAACAGACTCACAAAATCACGGGGACGTCATCTGTCTCTATCCCTGCTCGACATTGTACTCAACGGCATTCCAAATTGCATTATCCGGCACCCTTACATTGACCTATCTGAAATCCCTAAACCTCAGAATTGGCAATATTCCCCTAGATAGAGCCGCAGAGCGTCGAGTAAATCAGAAAAAACACCAGCTGGCAGCAGGAGCAGCAGTTTCTTCAAGCCTCTACAGTCCACAGCACCAAGCGGAGCGGAGAAAACGGCAACTCACTGTTGGCAATTTCTGCAGCATTTTTATACTTAGTGACAACGTCTGCTGAAGTAAGGTCGAGTTCCTTCTCCTCCTTGTTCTCCTCGTCTGACATTGCTATAGGTGCACCACTGGAATTTGCCCTACCTCGACGCCCAAATGCAACAACAAAGAAACCCTACGATCTACACAACCCCAACTTCCCACAACTCCCAACCCTTTACCGTATAATAGAATAACTTCTCCTCCTCCTCCCAAATTACACAACTAACAACACTGACCTCCTCCTCCCCTGAGAACGACCCGATGTCGATGGGTAGATGGATAGACAGACAGACAGCAGAAACAGATAGATAGACCAAACGATTCAACCCGGCCGGGCAAGCAGGAGCCCAACCAAAACAAGGCAACAAGCAGCAGCAGCAGCAGCAGGGCAGCAGGAAGGAGGCTCTGGGTAGGGAAAGCAAGGAAGGGAAGAGAAGGGGGAGGGAGAATGGAGAGTGCAGAAACACAGCAACTTGGGGGCAGTATGAATGATCGGCGGCGAAACAGGGCCCGGGTTTTGCAAATCTCCGAACTCGCGCAGGTGCCCACCCGCTCCCGATCGTGGGCGGCCCGCGGCCCGCGCTCGCCAGGTCTTTCCCGGGCCAAGCTCCAGCCCTGCCCTGCAGCTTGCCTTGGCTCGGGCCTGCGTGCCTCCCTGCTACGAGACCCGGTTGCAAACCCCAATGCCGGCTAGGGTTTTCGCTTCCCTTGGCCCTCGCGATGTGTTCTTCTGCTTCTTCTTCTTCTACTCCTTCCCGCAGCTATGGCGTTTCTATCGAGCCAGTGATTGCCCATGCCCCTCGGTTTACTACAGTCGGATCTCTTTAAGTGCACCGCCTCGGGGGCATAATGGAGCACTTACCGATTAGTGTATCCTTGATGAATATAAACAAGGCTCACGTTGTAATGATGGAAATAAAACAACTTACCATAGCAAATTAATTTGGTTAGTGTCCTGGTTGTATGGAATCTGCTTATTCCGTCGGAGTGGAGCTGCATACCATCCCTCCCTCCGTCCTTTATTTACAATATTGCAACTATCCAGGCTTTTGCAAAGTTGTCTTCTTGAAGTTGGGGGACCGCTTCATAGTGCAATTAGGAGAAAGTGCTCCTTGCACTAACCGTGTATTCTGTTTGGGGCACATCATGTTTGTAGAGAGTTTACACTTTTCGAGGGTGCGGTTAGTCATGTGAGACTAAGTGGGATCACGACTACCGTGGTCTTGTCTCTCTGGCTCCAATTCGCTTGTTGTGTATGTGTACTGTCTTGTATTGTACGGTGTGTGTCTGAAGAAGAAGCCCTTCGTATTGGCTATGAGCTCAGCTCGACCAAGGACGCGTCAGGTCTCAGAGTTACAGTCTTTGCAGGTGGTACAGTGTATGGGAAATTCGACTGTTGATTTTCTCTTATTTGCACGTGGAATGTTCATGAAGAGGCGTTCTTAGCCAGGCCTGTTGATTGATAGCGTTTATGTGTACTCCCTAGTGATAAGAATGTCCGTCAGTTATGGACTGGTGGGAAGTTGCTTTGAAGTGATGTCAAGAAAATGGGCAGTCGAGAGGACACTGTTGCAGCTGTGTGGATCAATTTGAAACTAACTGCGGTTATCTATTATCTGTCATAAAAGTTCTAAACGATTTTCCAACCTAAGATCTTTCTTGTCTATCTATCTATCAACATGGCTTTTCCCATGAGGGAGTGACCATTCTACATTCCTCCGTTCTCGTTCCACGGTGATATCCTTTGGGAGTACCCCTATTTGCCATGGCTCATTATAGGACTCTTTTGTCTACTACTTTGGCTGTGTCAGGTTGTGTGTTCCACTCCTTAGCTGACGATACACACATTGTGGGCCATGTAGACCACATTATGCATGATTTTGATTACTTGACTAACTAGTTTCATTTTGTAGGCTTGAGATTCAAGGTGTCAACGTGTAGGGCTTGGTCTTCTTTGGCGATTCCTCCTCATCTTCACCTTCGAGAGGGATGTATAACATCGATAAATGGTTTACGTATTCTAGGAGTGCCAATAGGGTCTGAGGGTTTTGTCTCACACTACCTAGACGTTGCACTTGCCGAGGATGTTTTACATGTAGATGACATTCCTCTACTAGAGGATTTGCAGGTGGCGTTGTCGCATGGATATTTCTTCGCTCTGAGAACGCCTAAGCACCTGGCTGTAGAAAAACCCTCTTGAAGCTCGTGTGAGTTGACAATCTCTTCTTTTCCTTAGCACTCCACATTCGAGTTCATTACAACTGGTAAAACTTTCGCAGAAGAAGATTATGATATCCAATGATTGGACCAATAACTCTCGCTTAAACTTCACAGAAAATTGCTACACAACCCTTTCAATCTCAGAGAAAAGTTTCATATGTTTTTCTCCTCTAGATCTCTTAGAACAATTATCGATTTGCACACTGTATCACAAGGTGATATGCATACCCCTGTGTACTAAAACCATTACACATCCCAATCGTTGACTCCAATTGCTTTCAAATTTCATGAGAAGGTTACTTATCAACTGTGAAAAATTTTATTGACAAAACTTTTGATATCGAAAGATATGATCTCTGTACTAACTTCGTGACAGTCAGTGCAATCCTGTAACTCTGACTGTATACACAAACTTCAAGCTATCACTCCGTACTCAAAACTTATCCAATTGAGTCAAAATTTCAATCCAATCCCAAGCCTGAGTCGTAAACTATATCTCAGTTGAATCAAATTTCTCAAAACCCTCTTAGGATTCTCAGAAACACCCCAAATACACTCAAAGATCTAAATTTCTCTCTCTATCTTTGAATCACCATATCAAAGTGACAAATCATTCAAATCCATCCATTCTTGAGCCCACATAGTAGCTCGTCCCGTCAACAACCTGAAGATCTCCAAAACTCCTCAAAATCTCAAAGAAGTTGCCCAAGTGCCCTCATTGGTCCAAACTCCAAGACCAATGAGAATGAAGAGTGTTAATTTGACCTCTAGTGTGGCCAAATTAGCTTCATATTAACTTAGAGCTTTACAACTATCCTAAACACACTACTTATCCATCATATACACAATATGAGTTGCCACTAATAAAGAGTCAAAATGATAACTCGAAATTGACTAAGTATCAATGGAACTACAAACGGAACTACAAACGGAGTTTATGACTTGAGAATAATAATCCTCACCAAAATTCCTAACAATCAACTCCATATGGCTTGTTGTAACCAATCTTGATTAGTCATAGTTAGTTTAGCCAAAGCATAGAGTGGTCACTAGATCACAAAAAGACAAGATAGTGATGTGCACTATCCAAAAAGCAAAAGGGTAAATGATGAGGTGGCTACCATGCATTGGTGGATCAGATTGTGTGATAGACGTCTGTTAGGAATTGGGTAGAATAAGATAACAAAACATGCAACCTACGCATGTTAGCCATGTGGCATAGTTTGGATGTCGGACTCCTTTAGTCCTACAGTATATAAATCAAGGAGAGGTCTTGAGAAGACATCTCTCATCTTGGAAGTCATTCCGGAGTCATTGCCTTGAGTGTTACAATGGTATCGACGGCTTGAGGCTTATTGTTCCTATGAGTGTGGAGCACCCCTCTTGGAAGAATAGTCCGGGTTGGTACAATTATTTGAGGAGAGAGTGTTTGTTAGAGGTCGGCAAAGGGCCATTGAGCCGCAAGTAGTGGAATGGGGTTATTGTGGGTGCAAGTTATGGATGGGGGAGATAGAATAGTACCGAGATTTCCATTTCTTAATCCTTTTCATGTCAAACTGTTATACATTGAGAGAGCAAGGTTGACTCAATATTTGGTTTATCATTTTGGTGCCAACTTCATGGACCAAGTGATGAGATCTCGAGATCCTGTTATCTTACCTATAGTCACCTACGATGTTACTTGGGATCTCACTATTTACATTTTAGTTTAGAGATGGACCTCAATAGACCACCACCTGTGAGATTCAACACACGGTGTGAAATCTATTGTGTGTATCATCCTAAAGCTATGTTTTGGAGCCTAGTTGTTAGAAACTTTGGAGAGGAGTATTACCATGAGGTGATAGCATCACCTATTCCTTTTGTGTTGCCAATCTTGAGAAATTGGAGAGTGTTCATCTTAACCCTATACTGAGAGAGAGTGGACGGAGACGAATCATGGAGGACACTTTGAGAGAAATGATTCATGAGTTGAGAGATTTGAGAAATGCATTTGAGCAAAGCCAGACTCAAGTACAAGAGTTAGCTCAAGAATTGACAACAGTCAAAACGAGAGGAATGGAAAATGAGAGAAACTCAAATGGAGATGGAGACATCACCATCCATGGTGGAGAGTGAAGAAACAGTGAGAGCCCGTGCTCTAGAAGCCGAAGCAACACAACGAGCAAGAGAGCTAGATCTTCAGACATCCATGATTCTGAAGATGACAAAAGCTTGTAAGATAGAACCTTACCGAGGTAGTCGAACCATGGGAGTTTTGGAAGGTTGGATTGAGAGAATGGAGTATCATCTTGCTTTGTTCAATATCAACGATTACATTGCAGGTCTTTTTGTTCGTACTTTGTTGTTGGAGAAAGCATCTACTTGGTTTCAGGGTTTGATGATGGAGCTCAATGAGTCAGGCCAACAGGTTACTTGGAGTGCAATGAAACGAGGTCTTCTTCAGAATTTTTAAGCTGTTGATCCCATCATCACGACACGGATGAGGTTGTGGAAACTTGAACAGAAGGGAAGTGTAGAGGAGTACATTGAGGAATTTCGAGATCTTCGAATTCAGATATGAGATATGAGTGGAGCTGAAGCCCTTGATTTATTCAAGAGAGGGTTGAAGAAAAAGATTCAACATGAGGTGATTCGGGACAATCCAAGGAACTTGAACGAGGCTATTTCTTGTGCACAACGAATGTCCAACGTCTACCACAACGGTGTAGAGGTATCAGTTCCCACGAATCAATACTATGGACCAATGCCTATGGAGTTGGGCAACATAAGGAGGAGAGAAGATTTCATTCCAAGGGGAGTGAACGCACAAGGAGGAGATCGTCGCAACTCGAATCCTCATCGAGAAGGAAATTCAAGAGGAGGAGACGGAGTGGAGGGAAGACGAGAAATGAGACAATGCTATAATTGTGGAAGATTTGGTCACATTGCCATGAATTGCCGTACCCAAGTTCTAGCAAGAGGAGCTAGACCCCCCTATCGACGAGCTCTCAACAATCTTGAAGGTGGAGACGAAGTGACCGATGGAAACCCAGGAAACGACGAGCACCAGTAACCTTGCCTCACGGCCTTACTGGTTCAATGAGAAGGAGGAAGGGCGAGGAAAGGAAGCACAAACATGAGGTAAATGGTTTGAGAAAAAAGGAAACATGTTTGATTGTGACGGATGGCGAGATAGAAGGAGTAAAAGTGAGAGTATTGATTGACCCAGGAGCTACAGAAAATTTCCTATCTCGATCTATTGCTATAAAGTTGGGATTAGCTTTAGAGAAAGATGAGAGTGAAAAGGTAGAGTTGCCAAACGGGCAAACAGAGAGCATTGAGAGCATTCCTAGGAAAGTGGAGTTGAAGATTGGGCAATACAAGGAATCGTTGAAGTGGAGAGTAATTCGATTAGCTCGCTATGATGCTATTTTGGGTATGCCTTGGATGGAAAAATATAATCCTGAGGTAGATTGGCGAAGGAAGATAGTAAAACCATCGGTTGGAGGATCTTTGGAGATAGACTTAGATCGGGACGCAAAAACTTACCTCTCTACGTGATAGGAAGAACCGCTATCAATCACAAAGATGTATGTTTTTTGGGCCTAATAAGAGATGTAAGCGCTCCAAAAGAGCAATCTTTTATACATGAGGAGTTAACTTGTATCTTGAACGAGTTTCAAGATGTTTTTCAGATGATTTGCCTCCAGGTTTACCACCAAGAAGGAGAGTGGATCACAAGATAGAGATCTTACCAGGAAGTTCTCCTTGTAAAAGTCCCTATCGACTTGCACCAAACGAGCTGGAGGAATGCAAGGCACAATTGGAAGAGTTGTTGGAGAAGGGGTTTATCCAACCTAGTGTGTCACCATATGGAGCTCCAGTATTGTTCGTGAAGAAGAAGGACGGCTCCATGCAGATGTGCATGGACTATCGTCTTTCTAAATCAACAACGGTGAAAAACAAGTATCCATTACCACGAATGGATGACTTGTTTGATCAACTTCATGGAGCTAAGTATTTCACCAAACTTGATCTTAGAAGCGGATACAATCAGATCAGTGGCGGATGAAGACATACAAAAAGACAACTTTTAGAACTAGATATGGTCATTTTGAGTATCTAGTTATGCCATTTGGTTTAACCAATGCCCATGCCACATTCATGGGACTGATGAATGATATTTTTTGTAAATATCTAGATAAATCAGTGATTGTGTTTTTAGATGATATCTTGATATATAGCAAGTCCTTACAAGATCATCGAAACATCTACGAGAAGTACTCCAAGTGTTGAGAGAAAATAAGATGTATGCTAAGATGTCAAAATGTGAGTTTGGCAAAAGCGAAGTAGATTACCTAAGCCATAGAGTTACTGCTGATGGCATCCAAGTCATGAGTGACAAAGTGGAAGCCATTCAAAATTGGATTGCCCCAGAGAATTAGACTCAACTACGTAGTTTCTTGGGTTTAACCGGCTTCTATAGAAGGTTTGTGGAGGCTTTTGCTCGTATTGCTCAAGCCTTAACAAGTCTCTTAGGCCAAGGGCAGAAATGGCAATGGGGTACAGCTCAAGAGATTGCATTTCAGGCTTTGAAGGATGCTTATTTGTTACATGCACCAATCCTTAAATGGTATGAACTAGGTAGACCAACAAAACTTGCTACGGATGCATCAGGTGTGGCAGTTGGAGGAGTGTTACAACAGGAATGGAAAGATGGATGGCACCCAATTGCTTTCTTCTCACGAAAACTTTTGCCGGCGGAGCAAAATTATCATACCACAGAGAGGGAGGAGTTAGCCATTGTCTTGGCTACTAAACATTGGAAGCACTATCTCGGAGATAAGGAGTTTGTGGTTGATACACACCACAAGCCTTTGGTTTATTTAGAAACTCAAAAGGACCTCTCAAAGCGGCAGATTCGTTGGGGAATTTGAATATTGCGTTTCAACATGAAGATCGTGGTATGTGGAGGGAAGAAGCAGCTTGCTGATGCATTGACACGAATGCCGTGCATAATCACATCACAGAGGTGAAGATTCACTCTGAATGGTGGGAGAACCTGCATCGCGCTACCAAGGAGGATGAGGAGATTGCACAAGCCCTTCAACAGGGTCGAGCATATTTAGAACACGGATTGGCGTTCTATAAGGGAAAGATTTGGATACCCTCAGATGTTGCTCTCCGTACAACAGTGTTAGAGGAGGCACATGATTCAACTATTGCGGGCCATGTAGGAATGGATAAGACCATTGAAGGTGTCCAAAGGGTATACTTTTGGCCAAAACTAAGAGAGGACATCACGAGCTATGTTCGAAGTTGTGTGGCTTGTCAACAAAACAAGGCTAGCAATCGAAAACAAAAAAGGTCTACTACAACCTCTACCAACACCTACTAGAAGATGGGAGCATGTCAGTATGGACATTGTATGTGAGTTACCAATGACGTCTACGGATTATGATTCGATAGTCGTTTTTGTGGATAAATTGAGCAAGATGATCCATATTAGGCCCACAACAAAGACGATTCACGCACCCGAACTTGCTCGAATTTATATGGATGCGGTTTTTTTTGCTCAACATGGTTTAGCTAAAGACTCATCACCGATAGGGGCACTCAATTTACTAGCATGTTTTGGAAAACCCTATTTGGGCTATTCAAAACAAAACTAGCCATGTCCATAACTTATCATCCTCAAACGGATGGGCAAACCGAAAAGAGCAAATAGAACTATTGAGGACATGCTTAGAGCTTTCACTTTGGAAGAGCAAGAAGGTTGGGATGCACTTTTACCCTTGATTGAGTTTGCTTATAATAACTCAATCAATGCATCCACAAAAGTCAGCCCATTCTTCTTGATGTATGGAGAACACCATATCACACCATCTAGCTTGGTGAGTGTAGGTCACATGCAGGAACCATCAACCCAAGTGGAAGCAGTGAACGAGTTTGTGGCACGAGTCCAACGAGGAGTGCATCATGCAAAGCAAAAATTAGCCATTGTCCAGAATCGGCAAAAACAATATGTTGATGCTCATCGGCGACATGTGGAGTTTCAAAAAGGCAATCAGGTGTGGTTGTCTACTACCAATTTGTCATTAATAGGGGTTCGAAAGTTAAGTCCACGGTTTATTGGACCTTTCTTGATTGTCCAACGGATTGGAGAAGTTGCCTACAAGTTAGAGTTGCCAACACACATGAAAATACATCGCATTCTTCATGTGTCTCTCTTGAGAAAGTATACCCCACGATCTCCTTCCTTTGGCAACCCACATCAACCTCCTCCTTTACCAATCATGATTGATGGTGTAGAGGAATATGAGGTTGAGAGAATCCTCAAGAAACGGACAAGAGGTCAATGGAACCCCAAAGTGGAATATCTAGTCCAATGGAAAGGTTATCCACTTTATGAAGCTACTTGGGAACCATTGGCAAATCTTACAAATGCCAAGATACTTGTAGAGACTTTTGAGTCTTCTTGCAACGAGGACGTTGTGACTTAAATGGGGGGAGGTTTGTAACCAATCTTGGTTAGTCATAGTTAGTTTAGCCAAAGCATAGAGTGGTCACTAGATCACAAAAAGACAAGATAGTGATGTGCACTATCCAAAAAGCAAAAGGGTAAATGACGAGGTGGCTACCATGCATTGGTGGATCAGATTGTGTGCTAGACATTTGTTAGGAATTGGGTAGGATAAGATAACAAAACATGCAACCTACGCATGTTAGCCATGTGGCATAGTTTGGATGTCGGACTCCTCTAGTCCTACAGTATATAAATCAAGAAGAGGTCTTGAGAAGACATCTCTCATCTTGGAAGTCATTCCGGAGTCATTGCCTTCAACGTTACACTTGTTTTCGGTAAACAATAGTGATGGATTGGAACCCACATGTTGAAAGCCACCACTATTGGTAAGTTCAAATCCATAGCGCCCAAACTAAATCAAAATGTATACTGTTACGTCCCAAATCGCGTCATAGGAAACAACTAGAAGAATAATCGGGTATGGAGAGTTTATCACTTGTTGTAGAAAGTTATCTCCAAAATGATACACTTACCACGTCCGAAAGTGATCACGATGAAGACACCGGATGTTGATCACAAATGGATTGGGCATTGGTACATCTGGAGGATCATGTTGTCCTCTATCCATGTCCTACGTCGGCGCCACTTCGATCAGATAAGCTCCTTAGTCAGCAAAGTGATGTGTTTAGCTCTCTTCCATACCCTTCCCATCCTAACTGTGCTTTATATCTGATAAGGTCCAAGATAATATCTCTTGGAGCCTTTTCAACATTCTGACCCTACAAAGTTGATCCAATGGTGGACTCTTAACAGCCTTACAGTGCACCGTCGGTTATCATAACCTAAAGTATCACCGTCATGACAACAGCTCTGAAGATGACACATATCATCATCTTCTCATAGTAGTAGCGTCACAACACGACATTGTTTGGTATACTCTCATCTAGTATTGCTCATCGATCCACCTTCCTTCTTTACCTACATTCATATTACGTTTGACAGCCTTTGATAGGAGGATCATGGACGTCTTTGGTGACATCAGCGGACCATGGACCTTCGAGTGTGTGACATGAGATTTGGCATGGAGACAGACATTTTTACCGATTTCATGTGGAGAGATAGGCTTATTATGGAGGGAGTAGACTGCTCTTAAAGCATTCTTGGCTAGTTATACACTCTCAGTACCTTTATTATCTTTTAGATTTGTGATTTTAGATAGGCATATCCTTGAGATATATGCGAGGGACGTGGATACGGGATCATTTTCCTTACATGTATTATTGTGACATACGAGAGATGCTCTACGATGAGCTTCCATCTTTTTCCTCTTTGGCCACCGATTGGACTGGAGTTCTACAGTCTACCTTGATGGACCGACAGCTTCATCAGGCTCTATATTCATTCTTAGTGGATCCGGCTATTCCTTGTTCTACTAGGGCTCGTCTACGCTATTGCTCTAGCAAGGGTGCAGGCCCGTGGATCTTGGCTCGACCATGCATAAAGGCTTTCCGACTTGCACCAGCTACTTTTTCTATAGCGATGAGGTTCTGTCTTGTCTTGGCTTGGTCCATCCATCTACATCTTCATTGCTCACATGTGAGTGTGGTATCACTTTAGATGCAGCATGTGTTCATATGACTCGTTGCCCATTCGGAGGGCAGAGGATAGCTACCCATGATACCATTCCCTAATGGTATCATGGGTAGATGTGGTATTTGCTATGGAGCAAGAGGATGGATACCTCACATGGAGGGAGCGTTGGTATGCCTTGCAGTCGACTAGGGTTAGGGCAGACCTATACTTGGTTTGGGAGGACCAGGTTACTGTGGCGGATGTGGTGGTTACCGATCCTACTTGTGACACAGTTTCACATGGGATGATTACCCGTCCTCCAGGATGGGTGGAGAGTGGAGTGGTAGCAACCAAGGTCTTCAAGTATAGGGATATGCATAGAGGTCATATCTTTGTTCCTCTAGCTTTGGAGTTATATGGAGCTATGGACACCGACTTCGACATGTTCGTGAGGGAGTGCGCGAGAGCCTACCATACTGGCGGTAGGGGGTATCATTTTCTTTAGGTTACTATATAATTTATTTTAGGCAGTGTGTTTCTATTGCTCTATAGAGAGCACTAGTTGATGCAATCCATAGGAGAGCAATCACATTAGGTGGTGTTTCTTCGGATGCTCATGTTGTTTGTAGACATTTTGACATAGTTCATATATATAGTTCATATATATTAGTTGTTGTAGAAAATATTTTCCAATGTGATGCTATTGGGGCCTAGCCCCATGTTACCTGTTTGGTTCCATCCTTGTAGGATTTGATGGGGTCTTCCAATCCCTATTGTGATTTTACTGTGTCTTCTATCTATCTCCTATTTGCTACTGCATTTTTTCTGATGATTGATATTTTCCCAGTCGGTTAGTCCTGCATATTCAAATATTATGTATGATGTTGTGTTTTTCTGTATTCTTAACTTATTTCAGTTCTTCACAATGGACATATAGCAAAGTTCAAGAATGGATATATGAGTGTAATAATGATAGGGGTCAATGTCTTAGTCTAATCACCAGATGAATAACTGAGCTCTAATTGTGTCCTCGAAGTCTTAGTTTAATAGCAAAGCCCCTCGAGTGCCAATACGCAACGGGACGCATGCTTCCCCAAGTCGAGCAGTCAGTGGGCTTCTCTCTGTAGCTTTTGATCGAGGTTTTCCGACCGTTTTATCAACATCTCCAGCCTCTTTTCATCGCGCTTCCCTATCTGAAAGCAGATTTCCTTACCGAGCACTGATTCCATTTGTAATGGAGCTGTCATTTTTACAAGTTCTATGTCCGGAGTCCTAGCTTCTTTCTATAATTAGTTTAATTCCACACTTTGATATAGATTTAGGCCTCCTTTCTCCTGCACTTAGCACTCAAATGATTTTTGAGTAGTTTTCTTCTTCTCTTTGGGCTTACAAGCCTCATTTTTACTGGATATGGTGTTCAGTTGCGGACTATCTCTGAACAATGACTTCGCGTGTGGGCACACACAAAAGAAAGTCCTTCGAGACAATGTTTCACTTAGAAGTTGATCACGAAAATGAAAGGAATTTATTGGGAAATGTTGTTGTGTTGGGATGTGTAGAAAAGTCTAATCTCAGGGGCATTTGTAGAACGCATCCCGTGCTAGTAGCGGAGGAAAGTTGTGGATGATTTTGCCAACTGTACCTTCATCCCACCAATTGTAGATACGTAAGACGATAAGTGAACAAAAGGACGGTTCGTGCACGAGGAGAACACAAGAGGAGACTTACCGTGTTGCCGTGGCGCTTGGACGGGAGAGATGTCGATATTTCGTCGAACTCTATTTTTCTCAGGACTGCATCTAGTCCCATGCTGACGGCGTTGACCACTTTCACTTTTTGTGTATTTTAGTAACTCACGACACCCTTACATAACCAGACCGTAGCTTCGTAGATTGTCATGAATTGCATGAATTAGAGTTGGTGAATCGTGCCTACTGTAGATTGAAATAAGGTGAAGCTCATAAAAAAACCGTACCTTCATACCAGTACCTTCATACCAGTACTTTCATACCACCTTACCTCACACATCGGAATCGTGCACTCTGCAGATTCTTTTCTAGCTTAGACGTTCGATGTTGCTCAATTCCGCGATTTTTTATCGAGGTTGCAGAATTAATACATTTGCACACTTGGTTTTCATAGAACTAAAACGGTGTGTCGACCATCTTATCAGAGATTTATGGATGAGGCACGAGGTCGTAGAATCGGCAAGTGTGCCCCAGATACCAACGCAAACTTCACCGAAATGGCTGAGAATAGGCTAATTTTTCAAACATCT
This sequence comes from Marchantia paleacea, assembly GCA_014180765.2. Lineage (NCBI taxonomy): Eukaryota > Viridiplantae > Streptophyta > Marchantiopsida > Marchantiales > Marchantiaceae > Marchantia > Marchantia paleacea. The sequence continues at coordinate 1,700,012 of MUAA02000049.1, forward strand.
CATATTCCTTAAAACTCTCCATCAGCGTACAGGACTCTGCATCAGACAATTAAACCTGAACCACCAAGAAATCATGTGAGACAAATCATTGATTTGATCGGGACGTGCTTCGAGGAGCACACCTTGAAGCATTGGCACTAGATTTGGACTGACTCGACATTGGTCAAGTACGGAAGTGATCAAGTCAGAACGCTCTTGATTTGCAGGTTTTGAATCTCAACATTGACGAGATTGCTACTAACAGATTGCTACAAATATCGTCATATCACGGAGACCAGAGCATGTGCGGGACAGAGGAGATCGTATTAAGCAACTGTCAGGACACTCTGCTGCACTCCATTCCATGGCTTACCTGCACCTGCTTAACATCACATGTGGGAAGATCAAGTAAATGGCCAGTTCTTCTGGGATTTAGTACACGGGAACACGCTACGACGAGGCTGACAGGCAGTCTCTAGGATCTCTGCTGCACTCTGAGCTTTTCATATGAGCCGGCGCTGGGTTTGAGTGTCCCACCCTGCACATGAAATAAAGCGATTGTGCTCTGCTGCTGCTCTCTCTGACCGAGAACATCATAGGTCCATGTCTCTTGGCGCATAATATGATCGTTTCAAGAATCCCGCCAAACCAGAGCGAACCCTGCCAAGTTAGGAGATTGAAGGCACACTGACAGTGTTTCGATTTTTCGTTGATAACATCGTGACTCGGGCAAGAGTTCGGTTTGATGCTCAACCAACGGGTGAATCATTATCCAAAAGGTAAGGTCGGCTTTGATGCTGATGGTTTTCAATCGTCAGCAGCATCAGAAGGAAAAATGTTTTTACCTCTTACCAAATCTGGGTAGGAAGTACGAGGGCTACGCTAGATTACGTTTTAGCAGGTCTCAGTCTCTTGTTGTACAGAGTCCAGGATCTTACTCTTGAAGACATAAGGAATCAGTCTGAGAGTCTGCCCACTAGCAAACGTGACAAGTCAAACGAACGCTGGACACTCGAGCCTTGACACAAAAGACTGGGTTTGAAACCTTGAGAACTGGGAACAGGGTCAGCTGACAAATTTGTACACGTCTTCATCCTCTCTCTCTATCTCGATCGAGTGGTGACTCACCACACTCGAGGCAAGGATGCTTCTCAGCCAGCTTGGACGATCTGACAAATATTTCCACACAGATGACCAGTGGTTCTTCCATCAATGAGGGCAGAAGAAGCTTAGCACCATTCCCTAGAAAAGGTCATTCATTCATCCTCGAGTAGGATAGATTGATGGACAAGGAGCTTTGTGAAAAATAAAAGCTTGAGGGAGAGAGGAATCTTTCAATCCAATCGCCTCCGTTTGGACCTACTGCGCATGGTTTCCTGTCCTGATCCTCCTGTACACCCAGATCCTTCGATGGATGTCGCATCGGAAGTGCTGGTCACATCTTCCATCCTCGAGGATCTTCTCCTACTGGAACTGGGCCTCGATAGCGGGGCCTCGCGGTAATGCAGTCTGAGATCTGCCTGGGTTGTTGTTGTTCTACTGTTATGGCTGCTTTGGGGCGTAGCACCACCACCACCACCACTTGCTGCACCTGTACTGGGCTCAGGTTGTGGCTGCACTACTGCAGCTACCGTTTGTTCTTCTAATCTTCTGGTGCTCGGTGGTTCCACCATCCGGGATGGACAAGCTCTGGGAGCCTGGACAGCAGGACAGACCTCTTCCGCAAGACGGTGAGCAAGTGCGGATCCTGAGTCTGAGTTTGCTAAGATGCTGGGATTGACAGTTTCTAGAATCAAATGTTCAGTATGCAAAGAAGACGACTGTGCAGGAAGCAAGTGATTCATATGCAACAGTCCTCCTCCTCCTCCTGGCGCTGGCTGCTGAAAAACCTGAAGACGAGTGCTCTCTATATCCACTGTCTTCTCCCCGCCTGAAAGACGAGAGCGCATGGCTGCCACCCAGTCTCCAGCCTGAATCGGGTTCACGGTGATGAGCCGGCCGGGGCTCGAATCTTCTACTCCTCCTCCTGCTGCTGATCCAGAAATCCCAACATCCAAGCCCATGGGTAACATCTGAGTCAAGTGGTGCTGTGGTCTGGAGGGTCGAATCGGTGCATGATTGCCACTCCTCCTGCTCCACCGGAACTGTTGTTGGTGAAATCTCCACCCAAGCTATCGGTCGTTGTTGTTCCGTCCATTCCCCCAATTCGCCCTTGCACTGCATTTATCCATGCTGCAGCCTGCACGGGGTTCACAGGCCCTACCATACGACTAATATTCACAATGTCTTCCCAGTCCTGCGATAGCAATGCAGCTGCTGCTATCATCTGCCGACGTTCGTCCACCCTCTCGGTCAAACTGGATATAGAGGCCGAATTCATCCCATTTCGAGCTGATGCTTCCAGGGCCGCCCGCAGCTGGTCCCTCCTCTCAGACATCCGACGCTGAAGAAAAGCTGGCCCGTTGTTGCTGGCACCATTTCCACCTCCGCTGCGAGGATCTTGATGCATACCTGACGAAATGTTGTTCACACCGGATGGTGCAGTTGTGTGTGAGTAGGTGCCACCACCTCCTCCGCCAGAGCCACCGTTATCCTGCGGTAGCCCTTCGGACTGATCGATCTCCTCCAGATTGGAATTGCCACTGGTTTCATGGCTGGTAATCTCACGCCCTGGAGGTGCAGTGGGCTGCCCCGCCTGATCGTTGGCTCCGTCTCTCATCATGGTGATGGGGGTGGCTTCTTCAATGTGCAGAGTGGTGCCTGATCCGAGAACCTGTAGATCCGACAGACCTCTGGCGTCCTGTTGATCTCTCTCTTGCTCTCGTGCCAAAGCTCTCTCCCTTTGCTCCCTCTCACGGCCCCTGTCCTCTCGTTCTCGCAGCTGCCTCGCGCTCTCGACCCTGCGAGCTGGAGGTCGAGGTGGGACTCTGTCAGCTGCCGAGCCGCCAGGCAATCCCCCTCTTGCTGAAATCAAGGCGCTGCACTCGCGTCCATAGATCGGAGTGATGGAGTTTTCATCGATTGCTCCTTTGCAAACTGGGCACTCTTTGTGGTACGAGTGAATGTGCAACCATCGGTAGAGACAGGGCCAGCAAAACAAATGTCCACAGCACGTCACTACGGCTTCATTTGCCTTCTGAAAACAAATGTTGCACTCAAAATTTTCACCTATGCTACTGTAATTTTCTTCCAGCCCCTTGAGCTTTGAGTCATCGAGCCTGGCTGCTGCAGCTCCGGCTGCAGCAACACTAGTGTCACCAAAACCTCCCCCTCCTCCTCCTGCTTCTACCACTGAGATCCGAGCTGTGGGAACCTCGGACAATGATCTCGATCGGAGGCCGAGTGTACCCCCCTCGGGATCTGCACTCTCGTGATGCTGCTGCTGGTGGTGATGGTGAGAGTGATGCTGAATTGCTCTGTTTGCCCGAGACCGTCGACGTGCTCGCTGCCTCACATGCGGCTGCAAAAGATGCGATGCTCTTGTGTTGGTCTCAGCCTGCTGTTGCTGCTGCTGCTGCACAACGGCTGCAACATTCACATCGGTGGGGATAAACCCCTGCAAAAATCCTGGAGGCTGCGTCATGCGAGCGTGCTGGTTCATGTCCTGCTGAAAGGCTTGAATCTGACTCTGCAGATTGGGGTGCACCTGGAACGAGGGAGGGAGAGTCAAGACGTTGGGGTAGCCCCGATGGTGGCGCAGATCTTGACCGAATGCACCCGGGACTGCGTTATCCTGCACCAATTGCCCGATCTGCCCCATCGGTAAGCTCGACCCTGCTGCCTGCTGCTGCAACCTGCCGTCCATGGGAGCCAGGGGAGCAGTCTGCAAGAAAGGGTTCATAATTTGGCAGCGAGGCGGTGGAGGACCATGTGTTGTCATTGTGCCTTGATCTCCATTATTTCCTCCTCCCCCTCCTCCTCCTAGATTTGCTGCAGCTAGTCCTGGGAATGCCATCGACATGGACAAAGTTGTGTTTGGAGGCGGCTGAGGATTGATGTTCGCAATTGCCAAGGAGTCCGGTGGCCTTCCGGTCACCGATGCTTCACCGCCTCTCTGATCATTGCTGTGTGAACTATTCATGTCGAGCTCAGATTCTGGCGTCGGCAGCGCAACAATGGAAAGTTGGTTGTTCCTGTTATCGTTGTTGTTGCTGCTGCTGCTGGAGGACTCACTCGGGCGCTGTGGCTGTGGCTCCAGTTCGACCACTCCTTCCGATTCACCTCGCTGGGATTGATCGGTACCGGGTGCCTCAACTGTGCATCCAAAGCAATCCAAGGTGATAAATTCTACAGGAATCAGTGATGACAGTTCCACCAAAACTGACACCGAGTTCAATTCATTCCTGTTCAATCCTATCGAATTCAATTCAGCTGGCCTGGTACGGCAAACAGTACCAACTGCATGGAATCGCTCAGTGCTCACGCTCGTTAAAGTCTGATGCAATGCATGGAACTGAGGACCTCTTTTGATCTGCTTCTCAAATTGGTCCTCCCTGGTACGGAAGTGAACGCTGGCTTCAATTTTCTGACAAACTGCTCACTGCTACTTACGGACAAAAAATTTACGTGCAGACCTTGCCCCTTGGCACCATCACCATAAGACGGCAAAGGAGATAGGAAAACTACATAACAAGACGAAACCTTTAACTCCCCGTTTCCATGGAAAAAGTTTCGTGAATCGTGTGCGTGCATGGGTTGTCAAATTCGCAGCATTCCCGATATTTTTGTTAGAAGCAAGTAACCAGCAAAGAACGAAATGGTCATAGGGGCCTTGCGCAGAGTATAGTGTAATTGCTTTCAGTTCCCCGATTAACACTCATCACAAACTCATGGCTTCGATGGTAAGGTAAAATATTCGTAGTGCTTGTTTCATAATCAAAAATTGATGATCGAAACTACTGACAGAGTTAGTTGCTTCAGGCTCAAAATTCTCATCGTCGTGTGATCGCATTCTTGAAACTCTGCCGACGGTAATCGAGTTTCACTCATGGGAGTCTCGAGTCAGTGGGCAGTAATTACCCCGTCCCCACGCGTCGGAGAGAAGGAAATTTAGATGTGAGATAAGATACTACAAGCAGACGTGAGATTCGAACCTGGTAGACGGAATCTGAGAATGAATTTTGTACGATTAATTTTGGCAGGTCATCGGGTTTGGAGACGAGGAAAGCTTGGCTTACGCAGGGGGAAGGTGAAGGTTTCGTATTCAGCCGGCCTGGACATGTAGTGACGACGATCGGTCCATGACAATCATGAAATCAGCGTCAAGAGTTGGATGATCTGAGGGAGTAAGTGATTGGCGATTCCATGCAGCACTTTTGACTTTTGTTGAACTTTGTTTTCATTATTTCTCATTTCAGTGCTGAGCATGCCAGGCTCGCATCATCCGCAGCGGACGAGGGAGCAGCCGCCACCAGATTGTCCACCGATTGTCCTCTTCCCTCCCCGATATCTTACTAACTTCACACAAATAGACGAATTGCACGAAGACGAGCAAAACCACGGCATCCGCCCCAATGATCGTCCCATGGGCGGGGGAGGCAGACGGGCCAGACGAGACGAGCGGGAGAGAAGAGCGGTCGCTAATAGGGGTTGCAAGAGTAGCAGCGCTTGGGTTTCGCAGTCGGACCAATCTTCATTCGCCACGGGACATTGATCAGTGACCGTTCAAATCGACCCCTCACCTATTGACATCTTCACTGTGACCATCAAAACCCGTCTCCGATCACCGGATTGGCCCCTCGCTCGAGCTTCACACTTCTAGCTTCGCACTCCCGAGTCCCGATACGCGCATGAACTTCATGGTCTCACGGATTCTCCCAGTCTCATTGGTTCCGGCTAAAGGGCTGACTGGAGAGAGCTCGGGGTATTCCATCAAAAGAGTGTCCTCCTTACAAATGACAAATATGTATCTCCCTCCCGCAACAATAGGGAGATACACATTCTTCTGTATTGGTTCAAGTGCTCTCTCCTTTATTGAAATATATTAGATCAATCCTATATAAACTAGATATGCAATGTTAGTTTCACATCTTTTGTTTTACATGTTAGGTTTATAACATGAAATATTGAAATGAAATATATTATAGTATAAAAATATATTTATTTACCATACCTAATTAAAAAAATTGATGATCAATTATCATATTTTTCATATAATGTTTGGGTATTTAAGTTTATGTATTTGCATTGCTTACAATTCTAAATTATGGGGAATATTAGATCACATTTTTCAGTCGGCTTAGTGCAGTAAACTTGTTTTTATTATGCAAGTTATCATTTGTTTCAAATATTGCAAGACATATAGTCGATGTAACATGATTATCAATTTTCTTTGATATGCCCTCCGAACCGTGCGAAATAGTTGTCCATTACACGGCTCACTAACTCTACTTTATACATCAACCAAGTACCCTACCTCACAGAGGTTAAAATTATCTAAAATATGAATATACATCATGTCAGATTTTGATAAATAATTGATTAATATCTAAACATTTATAAAATTATACTTATAATTCAATCATCAAATACTTATCAAAAAATTTATAATAATATTGCTTTTAATCCTAATAGACATGTGTGAAGTTTTCCAAACCCTTGAATTTTATTTAAATTTTAGAAAAAAAAATATTACGTTTAAACTTAAAAGATTGCCATAAAAATCAACAAAATCTGTTTTTACTCAATTTATGAAAAAAAATTTACATTTTGAATAAAATTGCTTTTAAAAAATTTGCAAATTTTACATTTAAAAAAAATTCTATCAAATGTATGTTAATTTAATCATTATAATAATACTTAACATTCTAATTGATTTTTTAAACAACATTTCTTTATATATTTGCAATTCTATAATCTACATTTGATTTGTATTTTCAATGAGTTACTTTTGATAAATATATTATTTATAATTAAAATACATAATATGTTAAATTTATTTTATATTTTAAAACTATGTAATAATTTTAAATGAAATGATGATGCAGCAAGGTAAGGTTTGATTGTTTTTAGTTAAAAACATTTAATCATGAATAATATTTATGATATTTTTAGTTTTTTTTTAAGTAATAATAATCTATTAATTCAATATTTGATTGATTTGCATTCCATGAATATAAAAATAAATTTTTATTATTTTTATTAAACTATTTATATTTATAAATTAATATAATTAATTTTTATAATCAAAATTATATATTTTATGCTTCATAATAAAACTAATTATTTTTCAACAAAACTCAAATATGAATAAAATAATATTTGAAGGGAAAAATCATTTTATGTTTTTAATTTTACATGATATATTGATTGTAGCACAATATGAAATATGATCAAATAATAGTTATGCTTAAATTTTATGTGTTATGTACAAATATAAAGCCAAAGTCAATAATTACATTGAAGCTAACAAATGCTTCACAACATGATTATTTCAACTTTTTTCAATAACACAATATATCCTTATTTTTGATAATTCTCCTAACCTTTTTATTATTTTTAAGTATGCAATATTGGTCTTCATTTTTAATAAAAAATTTAATTAAATTTTCAATTTTATATTTTATTATTAATTAAACATATTTTTTTAAATGATACATAAATAAGTGAATTGGATTTCATGTTAACATGTGTTATTTAAATTTTTTTATAAATATATTATTTATATATCAAAAAATCATTTATATTAAGTACATATTTTTAAATATTAAATAGATTACCATTCAAAAATATTTTTTATCTTTATTTAAATTTTTTTTTATTATATTCTTTATTTTATGATAATTGAAATTTATTTATACATAACAATTAATATAAATTTTAGTCTTTCAAATTTATTTTTTTTAAAAAAAATTTTATGTCAATTTTACATTGTAAAAACTAGAATGTGAAATCAAAGAAAATTAGAAAGATGAATTTTTCGAAGTTTTTTGTTTAATGTTTATTTGCTTCTCAAATATATAACTAATTAAGCTCATATGTGTTAAAGTATGTAAAATATTTGAAATTTATAAATTCTTAAACAAATTCATCAAGTCACCTCAATTATTCACATTTTCATGAATCTTCATATGAATGTAATAATTTTATATGTTTTGAACATATAGCCATCAAAACCTTGCTATGTAATATGAAGTATATCAATATTTTAATATTTGATAAAACTAAATTTTATATTGAAAATTCAATTAAAATTTACAATCTAATAATAAAATTTATTTTCAAATTTATTATATGTACATACTTTAATAATTAATATTAGATAAATGATCAAAATATTTAAGATAAGTTATGAAACTTAAATTTCATAAGTGAATTAAAAATGATTTTGTATACTTATTGTTATTTCAAGAGATATATCAAATTAATCAAGAATTGATTAAAGTTCATACAACAACAAAAAATATTATCCATAATGTGAATTTTAAAATAATGATTTTATTTCAAGCTAATTATCATAAAATAATTTTAATAATAAAAATTATATCGTAACAAAAAAATTGAATAATTATATTTAAAAAGAGAGAAAATTTAAATTTATATATAACATGTTCATCCATATTGAAAGTTGTCATTGGATAAATTAGGTAGAAAAATCTTAATATGAGATGACTATGAAAACATATAAAAATTGAATAGAAAAATTTACAATCATATAAAATTCAAAACATTCATTGTGCACCGCTAACATGGGACTTTATGAAATTCGATGATGACCTATCAAGAATTCTTTCATTTGATATCATTATAACAATATTAAGTGACATTTTCATCATGTTGATGCAACAAAATTTATAACATGTAGCACAATTATTAAATAAAAATTTCAATATATTTTAAAAAATATTTCATATTCAGCAGAAAAAATTTTATATAAAAATTTATATTTTTAAAAAATTTAAAATTATTATATATAAAATCAGCTATATATTATTTTTTTATTTTTTTATTTAATTTTTTTATTTTTTTTTGAAATGAAATAATTATTTCATTTAACGGTTAATTTATAAATATATCACATAAAATGTATTTTTTGAAAATTTTTTTTCAAAAAATAATCTTATCAATAGAAAACCAAATATTCAATCAAAAGCTAAATAATGTAAAGAAGTTTAGTTTCTATTAATTTTGAAAAATATCGATTATTTTGTATGGTTTAGACAAGCTTGCATCCAAAAGTTTTTTCCCACCATATAAACATGGAGTAGTTTGTGATATACACGATCATGCCAAAGGAGGAAAATATCTGAATTTGAAAACCGGAAGCAAGTAATATGCATGATTTCACCTTTAGTATTATTTGAGTAGTTGCATGATCCACTTCATCCATGTGGTAAGCATGTGGTCAATGATATGTAATATGCGCTTATGTTTGTAACATGTGCGCATGTGACTCTAATCTCTACAGAGAGCAATCATGTTAGATGATGATTCTTCGGATGTTCTTGTTGTTTGTAGACCGTTTGACCTAGATAGTTGAGATATGTTAGGCGATGTATGACATATTTTCCAGTGTGATACTATTGGGGCCTAGCCCCATGTTAACGGTTTGGTTCCATCTTTGTTCGCTTTGATAGGGTATTCCCATCCCTTTTGTTATTATACTTTGTCTCTCAATAAAAAAACTCTAATGTGATTACAAGTTCATATAGATGGAAGGTTAGATGTACATCAAAGGTTCACATTCTATATTCTTACCATATGTTTTGTCTTAATGAAACGGATGAAGGTATTCTATATAGTATTCATCATGTGGAGTTCTACAGAGATCTGCTATTAAATTTTACTCCAATTGAACATAAGAATCTCAACAATGAAAACGGCGACCTATGGAAAAATCGACGAATCAGAATATAGTAAAGATGTAGATATGGACAGATTTTTTTCAGCCTAATTTTCAGATCAAATGACAATATAAAGGCTGTGACCATAGCTTAAATAGAGTATCTGAGATTTATTGGTGACTTCTGTAGTACTATGGTATATGTGATAGATGTTTGTATTCACCTATGCTAGGAGAGAGGATGTTTTGGCGGAAGAAAGTACCTAAACCGATTATGTTTTTGAGAACGCCAAGAATAATTTTGCATAACATTTTATATTTTCAAAGGAAGCCATGATTACAAGATTACATCGCTATTAATTGGAAGGTGCGGCACCTTGTAGTATATAATGGTTCAAGATTTAACTTAGGTTCAGCTTGTAGTGGGGTTAGATTGGAAAATTTGACATACCAGATTATCATGTTCTCAAGGTTGTGTCCATGATATCAAACGTTCACCAACATAAAGCAGAAGTCCACACAGTTTTTTCTTACGTTATTGTCACGAGCGATTCCAAATTGATGGGCATGATATCCAAATGCCATTTCACAAATAAAACCATCAAGATAATCACTGTATTTTCTGAACACCTCAAGAATCAGCTCGGTGTGTATAAGCGTTTGTCTTGGTAATTTGAGCAAACAGAGTTAAATGTAAAGGTTATAGTTTATGATAATAGCCTTGTCCTATGATCTTCTCACGGCATATTAATCTATGACATTAACGGGAATTTCATAGACAAATGGTTTGATCACACCTATGCTTTGTCTTAGGTACGAGCCAGGGCAGCTAAAGTAACAAACACGATGGAAGCTCCATCATGGTACATTTTTTCTTTAGGTTATTGTTATTTTCATCACATGAGTTATGTTCAAGTAGCAAACTGGAAAAGTACAAGGTACGTTGCTTCATCTGGTCAAAGATGTTGCAAATATTGTTGCTAAAAAGTTTATGCAATTTGCCACGATGAAAGAATTCATGACACTAATATTCCTATGTTACCAAATGTAATCAATCTCTCAACTGCTCGATGACATCGGAGGATCCCCATAATTTTGAGAATGATCATCCATAATGATGATTAAATAATAAATAATAATAATATTTTCGATAATAAATATTTGGAAGCCCAGACTTTCCATATATTATATATCGATAAATAAATTAATGATATATAATTACGATATATGAATGAACACCATAACAAATTTCACGCAAACTCTATCCATTCAATTATTTTCCATCTTATATTCTCCAAATAATTGTCTCCTGCATCATGACTTCTAAAATTCTCTTTCTCGAATTCCCCTAGTCAATACCTACTCTACTTTATTCATCGAAGCTATATTTATCTGGAATTGGTTCTCTAACTCTACACCGAATGGTACTGCCTCAAGATCTTCGTACAAATAAAAAGCATTTTTTTCTGATTAGCTACAGCAGGATGTGAAGGGATATATTAGCAATGATGGCAAAATTGTGAACCTGGGATATGAAAAAGCTAAAATAAACCTGCAAAGTTGATTGAGTGATTTAAGATTATAGTATCCACCAAAGTTATTATTTCGTACAATAATCTGCAATTCATGTGCAAAGCCAAAGGAAACTTTTAGAAATGATAATATAATCTTAAAATACCTAACATTCATTTAAGAAATACCAGAATCGTTTTGTGAACAATTCTACTTTGACACACGGTAAAACAATAACAATGCTCGCCCAATAATAAAAGATTAAAAAAAAAGTGACAAGTCCCAAAAGTGGATAGAATCACCGGCCACCGGATGAGTAATCCTTTCCAAAATCCCAAGGCGCTAGTCTCGCGCTTATGGAGTCATCATACTCTTCTTCACATCCCATAGAGCCGTACCGTGACTTCAAGACCAATTGGAATTGATCTAAACTAAACATCTTTTAGTGATGATTTGAGTTCGGGAGCGATCCGGGACAGTTGTTTCCGAGTAGAGGAGTAGTTTCTCAATCATTGTACTCTATACTTTGGCAAAAGTAGAGAGTGAATAGATAATTTTATTAATTATTAATTTTGATTTCATTAGTACATAAATTACATAGAGAAATATTAATAAAATTTTTATTTTTAAAATTTTGAGTGATTTTTATCAAATTTAAAATATGAGTGTGGTTGTTTTTATTCCAATCTATTATTTTCTTATATGGATTATAGTAAATTAGTTTAAAAATCATGGAAATCCTAATAGAAAGTTATGAATATTTTTAGATTTTAAAGATTTGATAATTAGCATTTACTCATGTAAGGAGGGGTGTTGTGGTTGTGTAGGTGGGATGAGATACATGATGATATAATGTGTCACTATTGTTCTCTTTGTACTAGCTATGGCTTCACTTAGTCTTATGGGTCGTCAAGAGTGGTGTGTGATATATCATATCCGATGTGTCATCGACTCTTTATCTCGCAAAGGGTAAAAACCAACATGGGAAAGATACACAAAGACTATAATTGATCATTGATCGTTCATGATATACTGATGGGGTCATGAGAGTGATTAACATTCCAATCAAATTTTATTCTGGGACTTTTTGATATTATATTGTCATGTCTAGGTTTATTTTATAGGTTCCCTTGTGCACTCCATGATGAAGTTAGACTAGCTTTTTTCTTACAACTTGATTTGTTGGCACGTGATCCCATGCATAAGTTAGCAAGGTTTTTTGTTTCTCATACTTCCACGATGATGTCTACGTTATAGTAGGGGGGCATGATGGACATAGGGATGTGACAACTAGACTTAAGAGATTATGAGTAGGGGATTGGGCTACATTGCAGGAGGAGTCCGCACATGGCCACACAAGTTAGTAGTCAGGTTCAGCTGTGGGATACTTCATATTCTACTCGATTATGACAATGTAGGATCTTGGGGCAAGCTGGACAGTATAGTAGAGAGCAACACAAACCTTACATCATTTGTCTATGGATAGTACTATTGAGAATGGAGTATCAGCCAGAGGAGCTATTATGTCTTGATAAATCATTTTTTGTCCATTCTCTATGCACAACCCTAAGCCTATTCTCAGAAAACTTGTCATGGATGGTTTATGATCATCTTAGAGATAACTTTCATGTATATAATATGTCTAATGGTTTCACGAAGTTGTTTCAAATGGTTGCATCAGTTGCAAGAGGGGAGATTTCTTCTTAGTTAGCCATGTGCTAGTGGACTCCTCTCTATGGAAAAGGACATGGGGTGCATTAGACCGATTGCTATTGGGGAGGTCTTATTGTACCTTATTAGTCGTAATGTTGTCCTTCTGCATCGTTCTCACTTCCAACATCATCTTTGTCCTTATCAGTTTGGAGTCACCACATTTGGAGTTAGTGAGTTGATATTATTAGTTATTAGAGTATTCATAGATATCCATCCAGATTGGATTATTTTGTAATTGATATTGAGAATATTTTTAATTGTGTCTCAAGTGCATCTCTCTTTTTCGAGCTTAAGAATTCTGGTTGACCTTTGACGAGCCTCATTCCATTCGTACGGTCCTTTTACGGTTCACCATCTTCTCTCTTCTTTCAACATGATTCTCCATATGAAGGAATCACTGTTATATCATCTGTCGCTTGTATTTGACAAGTAGATCCTTATGGAGGATCCCTATTAGACATGGCTCATTATAGAGTTATTTTGTATATGCTTTGGATGTGTCAGGTTGTGTGTTCACTTCCTTAACATATGATACACACACATTGTGGGCCATATAGACATGATTATGCATGCTTTTGACCACTTGACTACCAAGCTTCATCTTGTAGGCTGAGACTCAAGGTGTCAAAGTGTAGGGCATGATCTCCTTTGGACATTTCTCATGATCTCCAACTTCAAGAGGGATATATGACATCGACAAATAGCTTATGCACTCTTGGAGTACCAATAGGGTCTGAGAAGTTTATCTCACGCTACCTAGACACAACTCTTACCTAAGATGTACTACATGTAGATGACCTTCCTCCACTAGGGGATCCGCATGTTACGTTTGATATACTCTTCTCTAGTATTGCTCGTCGATCCACCTTCCTACTTTGCACAATTCCTCCTTCACATGCATTCATATAACGTTTGAAAACCTTTGATAGGAGGATCATGGTCATCTTTGATGACATCATCGGATCAGAGATCTTGAACTGTGTGATAGGAGATTTGGCTTGGAGATAAACATCTTTGTCAATTTCATGTGGAGATATAGGCTTATTATCGATGGAGGAGACGACATCTTTAGAATTTTGGGGTAAATAAACACTCTCGATACCTTTGCTATCCTCCCGGTTTGGATTGCGGATAGATCCATCCTTCAGATGTATGCGAGGGATGTGAAAGGGGGGGGGGGGGTCATTTTCCCTATAGATAATATTACGACATACAAGAGATGCTTTGTCCTGGAGGTATAACATGAGTTTTCGTCCTTTTTTTCTTTGCTCATTGATTGGATTATAGACCTACACTCTACACGATGGACCTATAGTTACAGCATGCTCTACACTCTCTCTTAGTGGATCCGACCATTCCTTGTACTACTAGGTTCATCCACATTCTTGCTCGTGGATCTTAGCTCGACCATGCATCATGGCTTTATGACTTGCATCAACTATCTTTTCTAAAACAAGGAGGCTCCGCCCTTGCTTGATCCATCCATATGCATTTTTATTATTCACATGTGAATATGGTACTACATAAGATGCAATAATGATTGATGTGACTCGTTGTCCATTCAGAGAATAGATTATAACTATCCATGATACCATTAGGAATGTAGTTTTTGCTATAGCAATAGAGGGTGGATACATCACATGGAGATATCCACCCTCTCATGCTATATGTCTTGATTGCCTATAGCATTGGTATGTCTTGTAGTCGACTTGAGTTAGGGCAAATTTATATTTGGTTTGGGAGGATCAAGTGTACCAAGTTACAGAAGATCCTACACATCACATAGTTTCGTATGGGGTGATTACCCATCATGCTGGATGGGCAACAAGTGGAGCTTAAACCGCCAGGATCTCCAAGTATAGGGGAATGATGAGAGTTCACCTCTTTGTTCATATAGCATTGGAATTATATTGAGCCATGGACACATTGGTGACCCAATGCCTTACTGAAGTGCTTTTGGAACTAACTATACCGCGAGAACCTACCATACTTACCTACATGAATATAATTTCTTTATCATATTGAGTGATCTTTTTAGACAACCTGTACCATATATGAAAAAGTGGATGGTTATGAAGACACGGTTAGATCTAGATAATTTGGATATATTATGTGCGCTAGTATATATTTGTGAGGGTACGGGCTAGCCCCTACCCTCACAATGGTAAATATATAGTACCCATCATGCCCCCATTGGATTCATGCTTGTAACGCTCCATGGGGTCTTCCCATCCTTTTTGCTATATTATTGGATTGTAATCTTGGACAGTGGGTTAATAAGTACATCATTTACTGTTACGTCAGTACAGCGTCCGTGTGATCGGAGATGCGGAAACGAGAAGTCCATGACTAAATTTGGCCGGTCCGTTCCCAATTTTCTTCGACTGACCTAGCGCATTGCGGAATTCCGAATGCAGTACAGTAATGGGTGAGAGGAATTCAAGAAGTCTGAGAGAGGCGACGTGTCATGAATAAAACTATATTCTAATATTGCCGAGCAGGGAATGGGAGTAAGATTCCAGACGAGGAGGAGGAGCAGGTGGTGGTCCGGAGTTGCTGTCGTTGATGCGGATTTGATCTAATTCTGTCAATGCTGTGGTGCGGCTGATTCGGAGGTTTTTGGACAAGAGAGAGAGAGAGAGAGAGAGAGAGAGAGAGAGTTTTGAAGGGTTTTTGGTGGGCTGGGCTGTTGGCAGGGAGGATGAATCTTCGGCGAGGCGTTTGAATTTGGAAACAATCGGAGAATTTTTCGAATTCGGAAACACTCGGAGAATTGTTTGAATTCGGCGTGGACGTGGTTTCTGCCGAGGGTGGTTTCGGAACGCGAGTGAGGGGAGTTTCAGGCAAGATTTGATTCCAATGTTCAGCTTGTCGTCGCACGCGCTCTGTGTGCGTGCTTCTACCGCCCAAGTTCCGGCTCAAATTCCATCGCAGCATATCTTGAAGGCTGTTGAGCTCGCGGATTCGTCTGCTGGTTTGACAGCTCCTCACCCTAATGCTGGTTGTGTCATAGCTCATGGCCCTCGTGTGGTCGGAGAGGGCTTTCTGTATGCACAGGGGACGAAGAGCGCAGAAGTACAAGCTGTGGAAAGAGCCAGGGATTTATCGAAAGGAGCTACTGCTTACTTGAACTTGGAGCCTGGAGATTGCCATGGAGACGACAGCGCTTTAAAAGCCCTTAAACAAGTATGGTATAATTAGTGCAGATGGATGAAGAGGATAATGCAGACAGGATCCAGATAGTTTCTGAATTATGAACGAAAGGTTGTTGTAAGATGTCTACTGTACTTGAATGGCCGGCACTAACACCGCCCTTCATGGATGTTTTCCAGGCAAATTTATCAAAAGTAATTATTGGTCTTCGTCATCCGCTTACTCATTTGCGAGGAAAAGCGATAGAAGCTCTAAGAGCTGAGGGGATAGCTGTGGATGTTCTGGGCGAGGACTTGATAGAAGGTGAACAACTCCAGGTGAAGCTTCACTTTTTGAGTTTTAAAAGCTTTATCATCATTAAAAGCAGTCAAATGTCTTGCGTCAGAAAAAAAAGCAGCACCAAACGAAGTCTCGATGTGTGGGTAGCAGATGCCATGGAGTGGTGAGTGATCGTCAAACTGTCAACTTTTGATCAGCTGTTGGAAAACTAGCCTATCACCACTACCCTGTAGATAAATTTCCATAAATGAAAAGACTTAAAACCGGAGACCTTCAGCTACTCTGGAGTCTGTATACACGATATTTTAGGACACATGACATCTTAAACCGTGAAGTCTACCAATATCTTCAGGATCATAGATACGTTTGTAAGCAGATGGAGATGATGTTTTTGTGTCCGTATTGTCATTGTGAAAGATATACCGAGTTGCCTTTTGTAATGTTTTACTGTAATATTCATCAACCACTTACAGAAAGTATTTCCCCTTCTCGCATATCTGCAGGAAATAACCAGGGCTTGTCAGTTGATAAATGCGCCATTATTATGTAGAGCTGTTCAACGCATGCCATATTCTGTCCTCAAGTATGCAATGACACTAGATGGTGAGTTTTCTTTTCCACGAATGGTTTCTTCTGGTTGTTTTGAGTTGAATTGCTGAAATATTTATTGATGTTTTAGTGCAGGACTGAACTTATTGTTATCTACTTGTAAAAGTGCTGCCAGGTCAAAAACTCTTGTAATGCAAGTTCATTCTTCAGAAGCCCAAAATATTTGATCCCAAGTGGGCTTGTGATGGATCATATGTCTCAGGAAAAATCGCAGCAAACACCGGCCATGCTGCTTGGGTATCAAGCTCGGAGTCCCGTCGACGTGTGTTTGCCACTAGAGGCAGAAGTGATGCTGTTATTGTGGGAGGCAACACAGTACGCCGTGACAGTACGCACCTTTTTCCCACACTGAACTCGTAGCACGTTCTAGTGTTAGCAGGCTATTTCCCAACTTTCGAGGCACCTTTGGGCGAAGTGCCTCGAAAGTGGGAAATTGCCGAAGTTGTAGGGCAAAGTGCCTCCACAACTTCGCTTCTTCACATAGCACCTGTGCGGACAAAATAAATCACGAGCATTCAGTCGTAAGAAAATCCATATCCGTAGTCAAAACAACTGCGAAGAAAACTTCAAATGAGTCATGGTTTTTTTGATCTCATCCTCCTGCCCAGAGAAGCCTTAACTTACTGGATACGTTCGGTTACTTTGAACTGTACCTTATAATCTGCGATCAGTCACATTCCAATTTAATTCGGTAGGTTATGTTTTTTCTTAACGACAGATCCACGGCTAACTACACGTCAAGATGGGGGCCATCTTCCAGTCCGCATCGTCATGTCAAGATGCATGACTCTACCACCGGATGCGAATCTCTGGAATGTTGCCAATGCACCAACAATTGTGATGACTCAACGAGGGGCTCGGAGGGAATTTCAAGCTCAGTTGATTGCCCGAGGTGTGGAAGTTGTTGAGTTTGATTTTCTTACTCCCAAAGCAGTAATGGATTATTGCTTCGATCGGGGATTTTTGTCTGTGATGTGGGAATGTGGAGGAACACTATCTGCGCCTGCTATTGCGTCAGGGGTCATTCACAAGGCAAGTGAAAGGACGAAGGCTCTTCTGTTTAATAGCATAGGCTTTCCTTGGTAGTATTGGATCCCAAAGGTTGTTTGAAAAGCTTTTGTATGGCTATTTGTGTACGTTAGCGTACACGAAATACTTAGCGGGCTATATCTGTTGTCAAATCCTCCGTTGATCTATCAGGCTTTGAGCTTATGACGTACCTATCACAAATCTAACATGGGACTCAAAAGGAAAACGTTCCGAACTTTTGTAGGTTATAGCGTTTGTCGCCCCAAAAATCATAGGAGGCGTGTTGGCTCCATCACCAGTCGGGGAGCTGGGGATGGTCGAAATGACTCAGGCTTTGAATTTGTCCGATGTTGCCTTTGAGCAGGTATGATTTGGTCTAGTTACTGAGTTTGGTGAATGGACGAAATGTTATCAGACATAAAGACAAATCTCAGAGCAACCTTGGGCCGATCTTTCCATTACGCATCTTTCCGATCTCAGTAGGAGTCTCGTTCATGCGAATATGCAAGTGAAGTGGATCTTGCATGCATTGAGAAATAGAGCATGATGGATAATCATGTATCTCACTGAGTGTTTTCTGCAGACTGGCCCGGACATGTTGATCACGGGATATCTACAGCCCGTTCCCGCTTTGTTCCCCTCTGTATCAGCTGCAGTTGAGCTGGCACTTGCAGATTATCTTACTCCATCTACCAACCCACCAGCAGTTATCACCTTCTACAAAACCTGGGACCTATATGGTGCCTTTTCCAACTTTTCTCCTCATCCAATTACGGTGCCAGATGAAGACGGTAACGACGTAGTCTGGAACAGTGTTGAACATTACTATCAGGTAATTCTTCTAACTTTTGTTGCTCTTATTCCTTCACTTGCGATTGTTGAACATTTAAGACGTGTTTTAGCTGAGTGAAGTACCGGAAGCTTTAGCAGTATGTTGCAAAATGATTTCTCGTTAGTAAATCGTCAAAGTTTTCTCCATCTTCGTGGCAGGGTCAAAAATTTAAAGGAGTACAAGATTCTGTAGCGAAAGAGCGCGTTCTGAAGATTCAAGTAGCAGCAAGTCCGGAAGAGGCAGCTCGACTTGGGCGCTCACTCAGCAGAGAACGACCAGATTTGGTAGGTTGCAGTTCGAAAGTTTGTCGACCTCAATGGAGGTTATTTGGTTCCAAGTATGATGTCTTTTGAAGGTTTCTGCTACTAGTGACGGGGGATTGTGCTACCAGTGGATTCGTATGTAGTCACTGCTGCTCACTTGAGATGTTCATGTATTGAGTCAAGTTTTATTTGTGTTTCAGCTGCGTCCTGGTTGGGATGCAAAGAAGTTGGAGGTCATGTACAAAGCCCTTCGCCTGAAGTTTACTAGCTATGAAGCTTTAAAAGAATTGCTACTATCTACGGCAGGATCAGTTGTAGTAGAGGCCTCTCCGAATGATCTCTTTTGGGGAGCCGGTAGGACAGGAGCTGGAGAGAACAATCTTGGTCTTCTTTTGATGAAACTTAGAACTGAACTTATAAAGGAGTCAGAAGGAAACCAGAGTTCTAAGCGGCAAGCTGATTCTGCAGCAGTAACTGCCTAGAATTTTATGCGAAAGTTTAGTGAGATTCAAGAAACCCACCCAATTTTATCCTGCTTCAGAACTCAATAGGTCGAAATAGAGTCACTTAGATAGGAGGTTCAAAGTGAGCACTGCACATTTGATTATATATATGCATGTTTGCACAGTTCAGACATACTGATCCTTCACCCGGTCACCTAGATCAGGGTTGGCGTTACGATTTCTGGGGCTCCCGGTGCCAATGGAGGCTGGGGAATCACATCAGTGGCGTAGTCCCAGCTTCAGTAGTCTGTCACGAGTCCCACGTCCGGTGAGATTGCGTAAGTTATGTCTCGGACAGCGGGACCGAAGAGACAATCCGAGATATGCTGCTAGTTTTGTTAGACCAATCATATGCCAACTGTGGTGGCCTTAGATTTCTTCAGCAGCGGTACATTCAATGAAAAGGCTGGTCCAGGCTTTCAGCTGTAGCTTCATCAGCCAGTTATGAAAGTAAATCAAAAGCAATTGCCTAGTATGTCCTTAAGTAATTTGTGGGGTCTCCCAAGCGACACCAGGATGGAAAACCGGTCACGAGATTCACGTTGTCTCATTTTCTTGGACTTGTCGTTGGCACTATGAAGTCATGTAGAACTCAGGTCTGATACTGGCCCTTCTATCCAGCTACTTGGACACCCTTAGTGGGCGGTGGTGAAGTCATGTGAGCATCTAATTCCAGCATGGTGTCTCACAAAACGTGTGTGGACAGACACGGTGATGCGGTATGAGCGATAGATGTCGTTAGTGTCCACCCTTCAGGGATACCTTAATTCCGCATGAGTATTTAAATACACAATTTCGTTTTGGTTCCTACTGCTCGGATGGAAAATAGCTTATGACATATTCCGATATAATCTTGGACTTCAGCGCCACTTATATACACAACTTTCTGTAATATGGTTCAAACCAAAGTCGGAAATACGGACAACAGTGGAAACACTGACATGAATGCATAATTGCTCAAACTTTACATGAATGACAGAGTATCGATGATTGTTTCCTGTTCCTTTGAAGAAATGATGGATCTAAGTTTTCATATCTTCATTGCTATATCTGTTTGGAGGCAAAGAAAAGGCTGTGATGCCTCGATCACATCGCCCATGCTGTCGCATGAGAGTAGGTGTACGACTTTCGCTTGCTTGAGTCATATCTGTCTCTGCCCGCTCGCGAAAGTCAAGCTTGATAGCCTGTGATCTTATGTTCATGGTGTCGACTACAGACTGCAGATCTCCGTAGAAGCTCAGTGGAACTTCATAACCGAGCTTCTTAACAGCTTGACAAGAACTTGCAAAGCCTTATGGCATAATAACCTGAACGTAAGCAACGTAGAAATTGAGATGTTTACATACACGGTCATAATGCCAGAATACCAATGAACGAAGCATTGTGCAACCCAAGCATACCAAGAGCCACAAACACAATGCTCAGGTTTCTGGACCCGAAGGCTGTTGCCAAGGTATTCGGTCCACCATGAAAGGTAAGACCTCGCGAAAGAAGGCTGCAGTGGATTTTGAATCGTCGTAGTGAGTATTTCAGGGGGGTTCCTCTCACAGCACGCTGAGAGAGAGAACACCCTGTGAATTCTTTTTACATGTCAAAAAAGATGTACCTCCTTTTACCTGTTTGCAGGATGGAACCTTACAGTACATAAGGGAAGCATCGCATTCTTCTGATGACAGCAAATCAGTAAAGGTCAGCAATTACAGCTCGCTAGGAGGATGATGAATATCAGCTTCGTGTAGGGACTTGTTCTGGGGGGACAAAGAGTCTCTAAGATGATAATAATTACAACTAACGAAACAGGGCCCGAGTACTTATTCACCGCGGCATGCTGATAGCAGAATGTACGGCTGGCTGTCGACTATGGAAACTCTCCCAGGCTACAGACACTAAACGGCTTATTCTAATCGGCGGACAAATGCCGAACTTAGGTCGCAACCACAACTCCAACGAGATCCCAAGGACCAAATGTCACCTCATATGAGACCAACCTTTGATCTGCCAGTGGCAGACCAATTCTCCTTAAGGTCATTTGCCTCATACTCCTCACGCAATGAAGTCCTGATCTAAATAAATGGTGCAGTACATCGCTCACTGGTGGACGTCCAGGCGACGCACCTGAGCTTTGCAGGGTCTACCTTTGAGAATTTGGAAAAGCACCATGCAGCCAGCGACCTGCTAGAGATGATGATACACTTGAAGTTACGAGCGGCAGCGGCAATTAGGTCTTCTTATGAACAAGGATGATGTCCAGCATTTAGCTCGACAACATCGAGTTGAGATATTCCATCGCCCAGTCTTTTGCTGTAAGTCATCCCGTCGCTCGTTCTGTCTATACTTCTACCTCTCTCACACACTCTCAATATTTCTCCTTCTTCATCCGTTAGACGTTAATTCGCTAAGTCGAGGTGGTACTATCGTCAGGGGGTCAGAAACTGCACGCACTGCTTGTGCTGCCGGATTCAAGGGTCAGCATGAGCCATCTCCTCGTCGTCGTCATCATCGCTGGACATGTCCTGGTCGCTGAGATCGTCGTCGCTGCTTTCGTTGTCAGGGCGAATGCCCACGTCCTCGGGCTTGGCGTATTTCTGACAGTGCTCTTTCACTTTCTGCTCGTACTTGTCACGGTCTTTGTTCATGAGAAGGGCGGCTTCGCCGTTCAGAGGGTGGCCGGGATTGGGGTACAGAAGCAGCTGCGGGAGGAACACTTCGAACACATTGATCAGAGCGAACATCGGGCTCCAGGTCTGGTCAATTACGTCCAGGCAGACGGAGCCCGACATCTCGTCGATGTTAGGGTGGAAGATCCTGTTGGAAAAGTTAATGACCGGGGCCTTGTAGGGATAGCTCTCCTGCAGCTCGACGTGAACCTTCCACACTCCTTCTTGGTAAGGGCTGTCCTTGGGCCCGTGAAACTCCACATGAAACTCGCTCATTCCGTCGTTCACTAACTCCACTTTGTAATCGCTCATCATCAGCTTCATCACGTCCATATCTCGCCTTTTGCTCGGCGACGACATGATTCCTGCCTCCTCTTTCCTTCCTCCTTCCTCTTCCTCACTCTCACGTGTTTCAAAAAGCGGACGAGAAGACGAGTCTCAGAAGGGCGAAAAAGCTCCGCTCTGCTCTTTCCACTCTTCCCTTTCTGGCTCTTTGAAGCCCTCCCTCCCTCACGAGAATTGCAGCCACACAGCCTGCACCTGCGCCTCGAGGTCCAATTTCACCGACTCTGACGGGGCATCCATCTCACACTCGACAACAGCTGCCCGGTCACGCAAAGATGCACTCACTGCCTCCAGATAAAATTCATGCGAGCCGCCACGAGAAATCCGCCAGTTGCGAAAACCCCTTCTTTCCGTCCCTCGGCTTTCCTCGGAGCCCAACGTTGCATCTCCTCTTCACCATTCGGTAATCGCCCACTGCCCCAGCAGCACCAAATGCACCACCCCTCTCCCACCGCCTCGACGAACTGCTACTCGTACAGCATCTGTGCTCTTCCCGTCCGCCTCGAAACTGCCACCGAGAGATCGGACTGGAAAAAGCTCCAGCGTGCAATTGCAACTACTTATAGCCAGGGAAACCTACAATTCCCTTCCCTGCTCCCGCTTCCCGTCCTTCCCTCGCTTTTCCAGACAGCACTTCATCGAGAGCACGTCCTGAAGGCAATCTGGGAGAGAATATTACGAGCATAAGCAGCTTATCTAGTCCGGTGGAGACTTATCACGCTGTGACTACGTCACGGTGATCGAGGCTTTTAATTACAAATGCCTTCCCTCTTAAAAATACTCCGTTTTCTATTCGAGCTGACGACGGTTTATTGCACAGAATTTCCTGCTGGTGGATCCGAGCGGAATGGGGCATGGTGCAGTACGACGGGCCATGAGCCACCCCAGATATCAGCTTGCTAGTGGGCTACTACATCGAGGGGCTCCGAGACCTAGAGATCAGCTGATAAAAAGCCCGTCAGGTGAATCAACGCCACTTGTTTATTGTAAGACCTCCAATCGGAGCTTGCCACGAGAATAGGTTGAATTTGTTACAATTCAGCGCTGCAATTGGCCTCGCCCAGACACGCACACTTGTTGGACTGTTGTGCCATGGGACTCGGTGGCTGGCTGGCTGGCTGGCACGGTGGCTGCAAAGTGCATGCTGCTTGTTGAATGGACAACTTCGGCTGGCTCCACAAAATTCAGCCCGTTTCGAACATGGTTGAAATATGTTGGACGGTTTTGGATTGGAGAGTGAGTGAGAATTTTGTTCCGCTGCTTGGACTTCGCGAACTTGAGACTCTGCTCTGCGCTGCTGCAAGTCCAGTAGCGAGGATCGCTCTGCTCCCCCATGCTCGAGAATTGTTCGGGATCTGGAACCGTGGAAGGAAACTGAGATTGATACAGAGCACCTGCATTTCGAGTTGGGACTGAGCGTTGGTTCTTTGTAAGCCATGAGTCAACTGCAGCAGGAGCTGTCCTGCGAAATGCACCTGATTGTGCCTCCAGATCAGGTGTGGGGGGCATTCAAGGACTTGCATAACCTTCTTCCTCGGATTCTGCCCGGATTCATCGAGAGCGCGAGCCTGCTGGAAGGGGACGGAGGTGTGCGCAGCATCCGCGAGATCAAGTACGGTCTAGGTATGTAGTCTTTCTCCTCTCCCTTCATCATCCTCGTCTCCTTCTTGAAAATATTAGCAAATTAGCCTTCCATTCCAAAATGTCGAATCGCCGGTCCAGGAGCTCGATCGATCGATGCCCACGTAACCAAATTCTTAAAAGTCCAAATTACATTTGACATGGACCCAATAGGCGGACATGCAAATCACATTTCTGCTCCGGCTTTACTGTATTCTCGTTCTTTGAGTCTCTCCTGCACAACCCTCAAAGACTGACCGTTGATGTGAAAATGTCCGAAGTGCTGAAGGACAGGGAATTCCACTTGCCATAGTCAAAGCTGTGTCTCACATCAGAACACCGTTGCACAACCTGTACTTGACTCTCAAGAACTTCTTTTGCATCATGATTCCAGAATGTGTTTAGATTCAGTGAGTGATGAAGACGGATTTTTGTAATCGTACCGAAGAGTCAAGCATCTGATGACTCTGATCATGATGAAGCTGTGGCTGACCCTGATTACGGAATGGATTTCTTTTAGAGTTAACAGGCTTAATCTAACGAGAGAAAAATCAGATCAGATACATTGGTTTGTACGTTGCTTCGTAAGCTTAGGCTTTGGCTTTGGACTGAGGAAAAGGAAGGTGTTCAAGTTAAAACTGGCGGTAGTCGAAGGAACACCTCGTTGCCAATGAAAGACCTATCTTTGCTTTGGCCCTGGGCGACTTTATTTGGCCTTCACTGTCACTGTGTTGTCAATGAAGAATGACGTTGCTGGTACTGATGGACTGACTCAACGGCAACATGGAACTCGCTTGTGCCAACGCAGTCGTTCCAGGTCAGTCGTACAGCAAGGAGAGAATTGACGTATTGGATAACGAGGAGCGCATCTGCAGCTGCAGTATGTTGTCAGGCGAAATGATGGAGAACTTCAGCTCGTACAGAACGACATGGCAGTTCGTTCCAGCAACAGGTGGTGGGCAGGGAACCGATGTCAAGTGGAAGATAGAGTTCGTTCCGGTCAGCGAACATGGAAGCTTGGATAAGTTCAAGGACGCCGCTCTTCTGATGGTCAAGCAGATCGAGGGCCACTTGATTGCCACGGCAGAGTACACTCCCCCCTCGCAGCAAGAGAAACTACGAGCAGCCCTCCTCAGCTGATCTCCAAACCTCGCCCACAAGGGAACTTCCAAAACGTGTGCAGTTTGGATCCTGCTCCGAGAACGCACGAGAATGAAAGAGTTTCTCAGTTCGTCCTTCTGTAATTGTTCAGTTTCAGTATGAGTCATTCATGTACATACATTGCTTGTGTAATGTACTTAGCAACAGATCCAAGCTTTCTAAAGATTTTAGAGTAGAGACTCTGCATAGCTGTGTATTGTAGATATCACTTGAAGGTCGTAAAGTTGATGGCAGATCCGTCCTCAAGACCAGTTTTAGAAGCATGAATGTATTTTACTTGTTAAGAGATGTTGCATATGGTCACGGGTGACCCGATTGGCACTGCCAAACCTAAGGAGCTGAAGAAGTCAGTTTGGTTTTCTACAAAAAAATTTCCACATCTTTGTGACTTATGAAGCACTTTTATTATTTGGAGTAGATATAAATATCATATTAAACACATAAAAATTTATTTCCTGACTGCTAATGTTTCTGTACGATTTCTTCCTTAACTTATAAGGCAATTTGGCAGAAATTGTGTGGATGATTTATCCACATAATAGTTCCCATTTCTTCCTTTAGGAAATCAGAACCTCCCATAGCCATGCTTTGATTTGCCTGTTTGATACCACAGTATCGGTAGTAGCTCAGCTGGTTTGGCCCTACAGTGGTACTCGGTAGACGGGGTCCCGCTTACCTAACCCAAGCTGCTACTGCAGTAGATAGACTGTAGAAGAAAAGCATGGGAACCTTCAGTAGGGAAACCGAGTAATATAGTAAAAATGATGGGAAGACCCCATCAAGTCTTACAGTTAGACATAGTACTTGTAAATGTTACATAGCAAGTTCCAAAGTCAACCAGAAATTTATTTCCTCGTACCCTTTTTAAACAAAAAGATATTCCTGATACCTTTAAGAACATGGAGTTGCTTCCCCATACCCCTACCTTCGTCATGAAAGTGGACCGTTGCCGGTGATGTTCTAAAGCTCGAGCCTATTACCTGGTTACTGAAATGTTAGTAATCGACTGTCACAGCCTAAGCAAAATGCAATCAAGGTCTTGGATGCAATCTCTTTACTGGTTTGGTGAATGCATGAAGGGAAGAGTTTTACAGGACGGAAGGGAGAGGTTCATGCAAATAGCTTAAGTCTTTATCTTATTATAAAGACTTAAGCTATTTGATTATAATGAAATATTCTTGAATATTTCATCATATATATTAAAAAATTATGACACTAAGAATGAAATCAAATTTATTATTTTCAATATGATATGATAAAAATTTATAAATAATTTTTTGAAAAATCTTTTGCATAGAGTTTATTAACATGAAATAGATTTTTTTTATTTTAAATTTTACATTTTTTATTTCAAAATAAATTTAAATTTAAGCAATGAATCAAATAATATTTTACAATATGTAATACCTAGAACATACATTTTGTTATTAAATGTCTCTCAAGATAACATGATATATGTATATATTATATGGTACTTTTATTATTGAAATTTTTGTTAAGACAATTAGACTAAGGTTTCTATTTTATTTACTCATAGTTCTCACTTTATGTTACGACATTAGAATCTTTCATGTATTTAATAGCAATTCAAAATCTTTTATTTTGTGCAATTTCTTTTTGGTCTCCTTGACATTCACTAGTTCCAACTTAGACTATTTAGGTGCTCTATAGCATGATCTCCCTATGTGTATAATTTTCAGAATATATGATTCTATTGAATACCTTGAAATTGGGATTACTAAACCTTGAATTTAGTCCAATATTGGCCATATGCTGTAATCAAATAAAAATATTTGATGAAATATTTTTTTTTCCACTTTTCAGAAGATGACATGCTTTAGTTACATTGATATTCGTAAAATTTTGTGATGTTCTATATAGATAATAAAGGTCATCAATATTCCAAAAATATTCAACTCATGTGATATTGAACCCTACTTGGAAGAATTGTTGCACATAAATCTGGAATATATTAGAAAAAAAGACAAACAATCAAAGAGAGATCATTATGTAATCTTTATTCACATTTCTATGTTTTTTGAGCAAGTATGAATGAATGTCATATTGTGTGACACATTTTTTTTATGCTCCTCTATTCCTCAAAATAGTTAAAGTTCTACATCACAAACTCTGCTAAATCCACAGAAGAACATTGTGATTTCTGCGATCACACATGATGTCCTCGGTGTTCCCGTATCTCAAACTTCTGGTCGGCAAATGCGATCTCCAACATGATTAAAACCGGCTCTAAAGTCATTACACATACCGCCAAGTTCCTGCAGAAATGCTGGTGATTGGTATCTTCCTGATCAGCCATTGCTCTTAAAACGACACAGAAATCATCTTTTACTGACCTGAGGGACGAGTTTGTTCACAGCCTCTTACTTCCAATTCTCGGAATACTGAACCGAGAGGGAAGATAATTATAGCTTAATTTTCCTCGAAACCGGGGATTTCACATGACGGAGTAGAAATTAAGGTCTAAGCAATCCATGTCTCCTTGGAGTTTCGGTTACCAGTAGAGGAGTTTCAAAGTGCCCTAGAATTTTCGATACATGTCAAAATTGTCAGTGTCTTAATTTGCACCCTGGAACTCAGTGAGAAGGTTATATAGTTCGGTGCTGTCAAAAATAGAAAATAAACTACCAATACCAGAAGAGGATCTAGAAAACTTCATGCCCTGAAATAATGTCACTCTCAAAGACAATGAGACAAAAGCCATCGAGAAATACCTGGATGTATGATGAACGGTCACCTGCCATGCAGCAAACCATACGTACTCTCTCCTCATTTGCCATGACATGCCGGCCCCGAGTCCGTTGTACGACATGTACTAGAGAAAAATCACAAGAGAACTTCCGTCTAAGGTTTCGCAACACATTTCACCAAAAGGAGATTAAATGGCCAATGGGCATCGGATCTCCAAACAAGAGACAACAAGTCTTCCTGCAACGGCTGTGGAAATATCACGGGGGGTGTTTAAGGCCGCGAGACAAGCCCCGCCCAGCAATCGTATGATCATTAGCGTGCATTAAATTGCAGCCATCATGTCCGCTAAGGGTTTATGGACCTGTACGTACGCCAAGATTTGGTATCGTCCAAACCGGCCTGATACAGGGCGCAGTTATCTCCCCGCGCTGTGCCATGTCATACCATGAGAACGTGAGGCTTGATGTGGCGCGCCGAGAGCGCTTACACTTGTCGAGAAAGGCAAACGGCTGTCGTGATGGTGTCGAGGGCGATCCAGTCAGCACTCGCCAAGTTGTTGGACGATGTTGTCCCGCTTGTCGCGTTCGAACTTTTTCTTTTCCATCGAGGTTTTGAGATGGGCGATGAAATTGGCTAATTTTAAAATAGCGGGAGTTCAGTGGCCATTGGCCGAGCCTCATGAGCGGAGACCCAATAGGCAAGGTGGAATCGCTCATGCCATGAATTTGGGGAGGCAGATTGATCAGACTGCAGAGCGAATGAGGAGCGAGAGAGGGATCAATCGACTGATCGATCATACGAGCTCGCAGGAGGAGACGGTACCTGCTCAGGTGCTTTTTCTGAAGCATGAATTGCGGGCTGCTCCTGGATGAGCGGTGGTAGTGGTTGGGAAGAGTTCGGGAGCAGCAGGTGTAGCGAGTGGATGAATTCTGCAGTTGCAGTTGCGTGATATGGCTGGGAATGGCTCAATCTCGAACATGTGGAGAGGTAATCGGTTGAATAAGTTAAGGCAAGCGAGAGTCTCTTCCGTGTCCGCATGTTGTCGGCTGTAATCCATGCGTGGTGACCCAAATCGCTCAGCTGCGGGACGATGCCTCTTCTCGATATTCCTCTAACGCACTCAGAGCTATCTGGAACGGGAAGACAGCACCAACGAAGCCAGAGAAGCGACAGGCGGGATTATCTGTTCCACACCTCAGACTGTTGGTTTGGGTGACGGAGCGAAGGCTTCGGAGAGATAGCAAGCAACTTACTTAACAAGATCGCGACTGAATTCTCATACACCGCACAATAAGGAACGAGCCGGTGGACTGAAGCCCATGACAATGCTCGAGACCGAGCCTCGCTCTCACACGCTCACATTGTGAAGGAAGAATCTCCATTCCTAGATACGCACTCAGTATATCTCTCACAACGCGTAGCACGTCGAAGTCAGATCGAAATTTTCCGACACGCCAACGACGGAGGTCGAAGACAGAAAAGAGGCGGCTGCTCGCTTTGCTTGTTTTGCTCCCTCGCGTGCAGCTGAAAACGACGCGATCAGAATATTTTGCTCCTTCGCTCGCCACCGGGACATTCTGTAGGTGGGTACCTCGCTCTGTCGCCTTTGCTCCATCTGTATATTCCATTCCCGAGCGCTGATAAGAACGAAGAGTTTCTCGCACGGAGTTGCCATGGCTGCGGGTTTCACTTTCTCCATCAGCTCGCTCGCTCCCTCCCGTGTGGCAATCTAAAGCACACGAGCGTTACGCACCGCGAGCGTCTCTTCTTCGAAAAGCTAAAGAATTACATATTGTGGACCCCCAGGGAAACGTTGCACCAGATTGGCAAACATGCTGCAATTCAAGCCGGCCAGGAGCTTTCCATGTGTATTCGGAGGCTAGTCTTAATTGTACCCGCCGAGGTTTAGAGCTGTAGCGCAGATTCTATGTCCTCATGTACGCACGCCCCTACATTGTCCTTCAATCCGCAAGAACGACCTAGATAGATAATGGGCTCCGCCGCTGTCGACTGACGGCTACTTGATTCGACGGCTCATTCGTAATTTGGATTGAATATTCACCGAAGCCGAGGCTGATCTTACCGCCCCTTTGGTTTTCCTTCGTAGCAAAATCGAGCTCTGAGTTGACGGACTGAGTGCGTGCCGCTCTCTAGATCACGGCAAAAAACTCCGCTTGCATGGACAAGGAATTCAGCGGCGGCTTTTGGACTAGCTGCAGCTGCTTGGATTGAGTTGTAGACGTTTGGCAGTTACTGTGATTGATGAGTATGGTTTCTGGTTCAGGTGTGAAAAGTTAGAGACGCTAAGCAGAGGGCGCCAGCTGCTGCTAGCGCATTAGGCAGATTGGCGCTGTCGGGGGTCTTGGAGGCGCTGACTGGCGACGCGGGGAGGCTAGACGAAGGGGAGGGGCAGGGGGAGGGCTCGTCTCGTGGCGCGAGCCGAAGCACGTGCGAATTAGACTTGCCATCGCCCAGCATCCCTCAGAGTTGCCGCCATGAACAAAATAAAAGCCTTCACGAAAATGGGCAGTCACAACTACGAGCAGCTCGGCCATCAGCCGCAGCCTGACGTCGCGAGCAGAAACAACTGGGGACATGTCGGTGACGACGACGATGTTATAGTTAGAATCGATCGTCAGTCGGGATCCCAGGAACGGGTCCTTCTGCACCGTACGGAAGATTCTCCCCTTGCCCAACGTTCTTCACACTCCAGCCCGATCTCTGCTGCTGTTGCTGCTGTTGCTGCTGCTTCTTCTGTCCCCACTGTCACTCCCACCCTCCTGAACGGGGGTCACAGTCACCAAGCTCCACGAGGCCCCGTGCCCAGTGCTGCGTTTCGGCGAACCTGCAGCAGCATCGCATCGACTCCCACAGTCTCCCCAGCTGCAACGAGCGCCGAGGAGGAGCGAGGAGGAGGAGGAGGAGGGGCTGAAGTAGAGGGAGCGAGGGGAGCTGAAGTTGAAAAGGGTACGAGCTTAGTGCGGGAATCCAGCTACAACTT
This sequence comes from Marchantia paleacea, assembly GCA_014180765.2. Taxonomy (NCBI): domain Eukaryota; kingdom Viridiplantae; phylum Streptophyta; class Marchantiopsida; order Marchantiales; family Marchantiaceae; genus Marchantia; species Marchantia paleacea. Next base: position 1,731,158 of record MUAA02000049.1, read on the forward strand.
CTGGTCGGACGAGCCCGAACCCGAGCGTCCTGGAGGCTGGAATAAGGTCGACGAGGGGAGGATTAATGAGGAGAGATGCTCGAGCTCGTTGCACAGGAGAGCGAAAAGCTTCGAGTTCGGTGGTGGTAGTTCGAATGAGGCGGACCCGCCGAGCAGATTAATTCGGGAGTTTTTGCAGAAGCAGAGCGCGACTGGGTCGACATTTTTGGACCTCGATATGGACATGGAAGAGCTGACAGCGAAAGGGAGACCTCTCAGGCCCGGGGCCAACGGCAACGGCAGTGGGCATGGAAATGGTGTCCCTGCTGCTGCCGCTGCCGGAACCAACAGCAACAAGCGAATGTCCCCCGGCCAGTCGAAAGAAAACCGAATGTTGCAAGTCGACCAAGACTCTTCCTCCTCTTTTGATTCCCCTTCGCCAAAAGGATTTCGCGACTCCCCGACGACGACCTCCCGCTCGAGAGACCAGCTCGGCTCCCCGGGTGTCAGGAGGCCGGGAGAAGTGGTCGTGGACATGCCGCAGAACCACAAAACTAGCGATTTCAGCTCGTCCTCGGAGGAGGTCTCGCCGCTTCATGAAGTTGCTGCTCTTGGCGGCGTGGGCATCAGGTCGCGCAAAGCGTTCCCCCATCCGCAAATGGTTATCGATCGAAAGAACAGCTCCAGTGGTGGACCTGGAGCTGGAGCAGGAGCAGGAGGGGAGCTCGACCAGATGCCTCGGTCCCCCGTAGCCTACAATAAACCTCCAGGGTTCAACAGGCTCAAGTCGAGGCTGGTCGATGTTCCTAAGCCTCCCGACCTGAAAGCTGGCGAGGGCAAGGAGGAGGGCAGACGATCGGGTGGGATGTCGGGAGCGTTGCGGTCTGGGCTTCTGGGGAAGCTGAAGAGGGTGGACGAGGAGGATGACGATCCCCTCAAGGACGCAGATTTGCCCGAGAAGTTCCGAACTCGGGATAAAGGGTTTTGGACCGTCGCGCAGTGGGTGTCGTTCTTGCTCATTCTGGGGGGATTGGCGACGATTTTGGCGTTCAAAAATCTTCGGGAAATGAAGCGCGGTGGGTTGATGCTCTGGAAATGGGCTCTGCTCGTCATGGTGGTCTTCAGCGGGAGGCTCGTCTCGGGCTGGATCATCTGGTTTTTCGTGATCATCATCGAGCGGAACTTTCTCCTGAGGAAGAGAGTTCTGTACTTCGTTTACGCCCTGCGGAAAGGAGTCCAGAACTGTCTGTGGCTCGGATTCGCGCTGCTGGCCTGGCATTTGATGATCGACCCCAAGGTCGATAAGGACATTGCTGTCGTGAAGTACGTGACGAAAATCTTGCAGTGCTTCCTCATCGGTGCTCTGATTATTCTCGTCAAGACTCTGATCGTCAAGGTCTTCGCGTCCTCGTTCCATGTTAGCAACTTCTTCGAGAGGATTCAGGAAGCTCTCTTCAATCAGTACATCATGGAAACGCTGTCGGGTCCCCCGATGCTGGAGATTGAGCAGAATCTCGAAGAGGAGATGAAATTCAACGAGGAGATTGCGAGCTTGAAGGAGGCCGGTGCCACCGGGCCTAACCTTCCGAAGATGAACGACTTGCCTCCTCTTCCTCCCAGAAGGAGTGGAATTAACGGAGCCAGCCAAATGTTGAACAAAAGCGGTGGAACGCCGGGAGGCACCAAGAGCGGCATGATCGGGAAGACGGCCAAGCCGGGAGAGAAGAAGACTCAGAAGCTCGAGGAAGAAGGAATCAGCGTCGAGCACTTGACCAAGCTCGACCAGCGCAATGTGTCGGCTTGGAACATGAAGCGACTGGTGAACATTATCCGCCACTCCAGCCTCACTCATTCCATCGAAGAGACTGTGTATGCGGAGGGCGGAGTGGAGACCGAGATTCAAAGCGAGTGGCAAGCCAAGAAGGCCGCCAAGCAGATTTTCAAAAACGTCGCCAGGAAAGGTGCCAAGTAAGTATATGTCTCATGACATGTTCAATCTCGTCGGCTTTAAAAAACTTTTGTCTCGATGGAGCTGTGGCAATATTTTCTGGAATAGCGAAATTGTGATTCATACTGTCTCTCAGGGTCATCTCGGAGGAAGATTTGTTACGGTTCATGCGCGAGGAAGAGGCGACGAAAGCTCTGCACTCATTCGAAGGGGGATTCGAGACCAAGAAGATCACCAAGCAAGCGCTGAAGAATTGGGTGGTGAGTCTCTCGACCACGAGTACGGCATTGGCATGCGCTGCCTTCAATTCTTGACAGTGCAGTTCAACAAACTGACCGTGCAACCATCGATCACTTTCCGTGCGTTACTCATGTTGTGTAAGGGTAGGCGGGATCGTGGAATTCCAGAATCAGTCGTTGCTGGCAGCTCCCGGAAAGTCGAGAAAGTAACGCCATTTGCTCACGTTTGATGAATGAAACGTGCGCAGATCAATGTGTATCGGGAGAGGCGTGCCCTGGCGCTGTCCCTGAACGATACGAAAACTGCTGTGAACAAGCTGCACCGCATTGTCGACGTCATCGTGGGTGTGATCATCCTGGTCATCTGGTTGCTGGTCCTGGACATCGCCACCACGCAGCTGCTGCTCTTCACGTCGTCGCAGTTTCTCCTCGTCATTCTCGTGTGGGGCAACACGCTCAAGACTGTCCTCGAGGCAATCGTGTTCCTCTTCGTCATGCACCCGTTCGATGTCGGAGATCGGTGCGTCGTGGACGGACAGCAGGTAATCTCAAAATCCGTCCGTGCCCATCTCAATTGGGTGAATCCAGAAGAAAACCACATCGAATAAAGCTGTGGCTACTGAATCCCTGGCTGCTTTACCGAGATCTTTGTCGTAACTTTGCCTTTCACTTTCGGCCTTTCTCACTCTTACATTTCTCGTGCAGCTTGTCGTGGAGGAGATGAACATCTTAACGACGGTGTTCTTGGGAGATTATAATGTGAAGATCTGGTATCCGAACTCGGTGCTTGCGACGAAGCCCATCCAAAACTACTATCGCAGCCCAGATATGGGTGATAGTGTGGACTTCCTCACCCTGACCAGCACGCCGATGTCGAAGATCAATGAGTTGAAGGAGTCTATCAAAGAGTAAGGATTCAGATCTCGGTGAATTGGTTGAATTGTTAGTCGATGAGGGCTTAAGGGCTTAAGGGTTTAAGTCGATGTTGGGCTTAAGGGTACGGTCGCATCGTTATACTTGCATGGCAGGCAGTCTTTCCACAAATGCTTGACTGACTGATTTCATTTGCTTTCTGATGTTGTGCAGATATCTCTTGAGCAAGCCGCAATGGTGGGCTCCGGAGTTCACGCTGAACGTGATGGAGATGACGGAGGGGAAAAGGATGAAGCTGACTTTGGGTCTGAAGCACACCATGAACTTCCAGGATTTGGGCGAGAGGTTCAAACGAAAAGGAGAGCTTCAGTACGAGCTCAAGTCCCGCTGTACCAAGCTTGAAATTGACTTCAAGCCTCCTGCTGGCGAATTCAACGTCAATTTACGACAGGAAGGACCTCACGAGATCAGCCTCCGGAAATTGGAGTGAGCAGGTCCTTTCCCCATTTAAGATCTGCTCGAAGCAGACTTATCGATTGATGCTTTAGACAATCCAGAGCAAGGAAGAAAGGAAGGAAGGAATCTCCTCTCCACCACAACAGAGAAGGGAAGTGTCGACTCACAATTCGTGTGGCATTTCATATCCACTCGACGTGCTGGGCTTGGGCTGTGCAATCTTCAGTACTTGACGCCTACCGACCGACTGAGGAAGGTGGGGTGCCATGGCCACGGATTTGAGAATTGTCCACCTACTGTATTCGTACCAATGACCTCAACCAGTGAACGCGATGGAGATCGATCCGATTGGCCTCCTTCCGCAACTAGAGTGATTACAACAGCAGGTCCGGCAACCACTCTCTGAACGAGGAAGGGTTAAGTGTTGAAGAAGATTTCCCTTGCTTTGTTCTCTCCAGAGTGGGGGTGAAAGAGATCGTTGTGATTGGTCTTTCACAGCACACATTGCTGACATTTCAGCGCAGTTTTCGGGCCGTGCCCGGCCTCTGTTCACGCACTGGAGGCCACTGTCAGCCCGGCATCTGTTCTCTTTGTTTATACCTAGTAGCAGTTCAGAAGTTCAGCCACCGATTTATGGAACCGGCCAGTTTTTTGTGGGAGGAGGGAGTAGATGAAGGCCCTTGAGACGCGAGAGATTGCATTTATGGGCACTCGTGGAGGTTTTGAGCCTGGGTGATTAATTACCCGAGCAAACATTCTTAATGTCATGTTTTCAGGAGTATCTGTAAATTTGCAATGAAATTGTTTGTACAGACAGACTTGATCTCGGTTGAGATCGTCGAATGTGAGTTAATTCATGCTTGCAAGAGGAAGTTACGGTGCCATGAGTGCATTACTGAGTGGACATGAGCTGAATAATTCTTGCTGTGTTAACTGCCCCTCTCCAAGTCTCTCAGCTGATTGGTATCGGTGATTTCACCGCTTTCGGTGGTTGACACGAGGGCCAGTTGATATCGTATTAAGGAGTGTTGGCTTTTAAGCCTCTTTAGTACGAGGAGGACTTGATGTGGATCACACAATCGGCATGTGAACGATTGACCTCAGTCCACTCGCCGTTCCAGGGCCTGGTCCTCTCACTATACACTTCCCATGTCTGTCAACTGTGCTAGTCCACATCCGCATGCATCGAGTGTAGACTGACGTTTATTCCTCGTACAACTGACCGTGGTCGAACTGCCGAGCACTCAGGTATCATATAAGTCGTCTTTAGAAGGAAAAGATAATTAAGACGATCAGTAAGATGATTGAGTCTGTTGAAAGTGAAAGATTTGTAAGACAAAGCTGTATATCCACCGTACATAATTTACGCCCAGGATAAAGCTGTAGGAATATGAATCTTTGATACGTGGAAAAGTGAGGGCTCGATTGAGGGTCTACCTTCCACTTGTCAAAGATCTGCACTTACGGATAATTGTAATGTCAGTTCTTACTCACGCCCATGGGTGTACAAGTCTGCACTAAGTCAATTGTCAACTCTTACCCCACAAGCAGACTGCAGAAATTTGCTTAACGGGATTGATAAACGTAAATGTAAATTTCACTCTTAGTGAGTCACCAGTGTGTAAGCTCTCAGATATGCAGGCTTGATATTTATGTAGTGTTTTCATAATCAAAATGGTGATTTTGAAGTGCTGAAGTGGTTTTACTCATTTTCCTTTTGTTAATATCTGCAAAGACTTCCAAGATTTACAGCTGTTCAGGGCGTGTAGATTTGGGGACTCACTACCCAAGGAGCGAAGTTACAGGAACAGTTTCTTGGACAGGAGAGCTGACATCATACTACTGATTCAGATTATTAAAAGCCATGCATGCGTTGGTGGTTAGGTAACGTATTTTGTATCCGTTGATAAGACAGCCATCTCGGTTCCTGCTGTTACTGCTTCTCACTCGAAGGCCGAAGATTTAGTAACAGATTGAGACCAAAACCCGAACACCATACCACGGAGAGTTGGTTTCATGGTAGGTTCCCTTACCTCTGAGAGTCTCTCTAGGCTATGCTGAATGGTTTGCAAGCTACTGAGGCGGAGACGGAGTTTAAGTTAAACTTAAGAAACTCGTAACCTTAAGAAACTTAAGTTTAAGCTTTCTTAAACTCTTTATCGGAAAAGCGAAATACTCCTTTCCTCTCTCAACTGCAAACTCATCTTCTCGCAAGTACATCTCTTCTCGTGGAAATGAAGGAGTAGTAGTATACAAAGAAAGACGGAAAACCCCATCACGTTGCATGGAGATGAAACCAAGAGTATAGGATGGGGCTGGGCTCCAATAGCATCACAATATGAAATATGTGTTATTGCACAATATGAAATATGTGTTATTGCAGGTAAGATATCAGAACAATCAAACTGTCTACATATTATTAGAGCATACTAAAAATCATCATCTAGCGTGGTTGCTCTCTCTTGGAAATAATAATTTCAAATTTTCATGTAATCATAAAATGTTATCTTCAGTATCAAATATATATATATATATATATACCTTGTTCATTTTACAAGATTATATAATTCTACTCTATGACAACTTCCTAGAGAATAAATCTTCAAGAATAAAGTCTTAAGCTCGTCTATCACTTTTTGTTTTGTATCAACATGTTATTGTGTTTTATTAACTTGTTATATAATGATTCTAATGTATAATTTATCATTCGGAAGATGAATGAAAACTACAGAATTTTTTTGATCGAGTAAGTAGGAATATGTTTTTAATAACTGTAAAAATTTGACTTTCTATCCATGGTTTGAATTTGATATATGTGATTCACACTCTTAGAATTGAAAAAAAAATTGAACAGTGTAAAATTCATGTTCTTACTAGCTCTTCATTCATAAAAGTTCATACTTGTAATAAATGATATCATATATTTGATTCCATATTTTGCACCTATAAATAACGTGAAATATTTTCTCAAAATAATTTTACATACTAGATTTCATCAACAAAAAATACTAAACTATGATATATAACATATATTAAGAAAGTGTATTTTTTTAGATTCTCTTTAATTCATATTGATCTGCTCTATGATAAATATATGTAAAAGTGATATGGATATGAATTCCTCTATAATCAAATTTGAGTCCTCCATATAGTTGAATCTAGAATCAAGATGAAACAATTTATAATAATTTACTATTTAATCTTCTAAGATTTGCAAGATTCATGTGATTTAAAATCATTATTTTTTTAATATTTAAATGAGAATATAAAAATTTATAATTCATTATTTTTTCTTTTATTCATGATATATAATATAATGAATGAGAATTAAGAGTATGATACTAAATTTTTTATATTATTTTATTGAGTTTGAGTTATTTTTTCATTTATCTATTGATGACCAATATATTTTAATTTTTTATGATGATTTTATGTATATATTAAATTTAAATAAATATATTCATGAAATTTTTTTTTAGTAATTTTTCAAGAATAAAATCATTCAAAAATAAATGCAAGAAATATTATTTAAAATAAATAATTTTAGATGATTTTTAGTTTCAAATCTTGCAATAAAAAATTTTAATGAAAAAATGAATAATACGTAAAATTTTAATCAAGTATTTTGAAATTCAAAAAAAAAATATTTGCAGAAATTTCTCCATAATATATATTTGAATAGTTTTATATATGAAATTATATTCATCTATCAATTTATTCAAATATTCATTATGTAGTTGAAGCTAATTTTTTTTCAAGAAATTTAAAAAATAAAATAAAGTGAAATAAAGATACAGTAAAATTTAAGAGATTAATGTATTTCTTGGGCTTGCTTTGAGATAAATAGTTTGCAACTTCATGTGTAACAAACTTGATTTTGATCTTATTTTACACATTGAATTTATAAATATTTTCTCAACAATTCATGTAAAGGTTTGATATGTAAATATCACTATGTATTAGAAAAAAATTCAAATTTTTTTAATTTGATTTTATTTTTTGATTTCATAAAAAAAATTGTATCATCACTTGCAATATTGTAAAAAATAAGTAAAAAAATATTTAAATTTTAAATAGGATTTATATTTTAGAAATTGATATTTTTTTATACTGAAAACATTATTATATTTGTCAAATTGTATTGAATGATATTATAAGCTTTGACCTGCCATATTGTAACAATATTTTGCTACCTTGGTTTGTTTCGCAGTCCTCAGTTTTCATATTTGTTTGCCTCTGCTAACCTTCATCGGGCATTGCCAATTCAGTTCAACATGTCAAATTCGGGTGCATGAGAGGAAAATTATTCTTTTAACATAACTTCCTATCATATCACTTGTCAAGTCTGTAGTTTTTCTCAAGAGCCTACAGTACTTTATAATTTTTTTCTCGAAAATACAGATTGAGTAACATGAAGGTAAATAATGTAATGTAATAAAAATGTAAATAATGTAATGTAAATAGTGCGAGGTTTGCCTAAATTTTTCCGGCCTTAGGTGATTTTCTAGCCGAAGATGCATGAGCACGAAAAAGACCTAAGACCGGACAGAGGTATGTGAGCATTCACGGAGGGAACTAAGGAGGCGACTGATGAGAAATATTGCCATGCTTACTCTCGATATCCTTACTACACACAACTAATAATTGGCATGTCAATCATTGATTTTTCTGTCATAACTTTAGCAAAGAGATGTATGCATTATTCACCAGAAATGAATATTGCAACCACTATCACTGTCTCTCCGACAGGAATTTGACAAGAATTTGTACATACATCTCAATAATGAAAATGAAAAGACTGAAGGTACACGAATGTGAATTCAGAAATTTGTGTGTGATCCAGTAAAAGCTAGTGTGCGTCACGTCAACTTCAAATCTGCAGATGATTTCAGGCCATACGGGTATTTTAGTCTAGTAAATGAATAGAAGTCATTGATGTTTGAATTTGATTAATATTATACTCGTTTGAATCCAGTGCTGTAAAAGTTTGCTGAGCTTCCCTTGTGCTTGTCCTTGATCCATTACTTTAGTACATTACTTTTTGATTAAATTCCTAGGTTTTTCTCCAAGGTCTTCCCAATGATGACACCAAATTTGGCCTTTCCCCAGTAACTCAAGATTGTCTTTGCGCCTAATAGAAACGCGTGGATAAATCACTATCATGCACTAGAGACACAAGATGTGTGTGTATAGTGTCTCATTATGTCATGTTTTACATGTGTTTCCGGAATATTTTTTGGTAAGACTAACTCAAAAAACATTTTCATTTCGAAGGTGTTGGCCGAACTCTTTCACCATGGACATCTTGCAGACATTGGTCAATGGTTTCCACTGGAGTTTGGTAAGACTGATCTTCGGAGTTTTGTTACTTCTGGGTGCTATGTTTGTAAATAATTTGATTGGGAAAACATTCCTGTAAAAATGTACACGATGGGTTTAGAGGAAGCTCCTACTAATACCTCTACCACTACAACCGGAAAGATCCATAAACAACTTAGCCGAGGCAAGTTTACCGTTCAGGGCATAATTGGGTGACGGCGGAGGCCTGGGATCAAGTGGGAATTCAAAGGTAAATTCTGTACTTGGTTCGGGAGTACCAAGTCACTGTGGCTGATGTGGTGGTTACAGATACTACTAGAGATACAGTTTCAGAGACGGTGATCACCCATCCTCCAGGATGGGCGGCGAGTGGAGCGGCAAAGAACCAAGGTCTCCAAGTATAGAGGTATGCAGAGAGGTCACCTCTTTGTTCCTCTAGCTTTGGAGTTATATGGAGCTATGGACACCGACTTCGACATGTTCGTGAGGGAGTATGCGAGAGCCTACCATACTAGGCGACATGGGGTATCTCTCTTTAGCTTACTGTATAGCCTATTTTAGGCAACGTGTTTCCATTGCTCTACAGAGGGCACTTGCTGGTGCAATCCATAGGAGAGCAATCACGTTAGGTGATGCTTCTTCGGATGCTCCTATTGTTTGTAGACCTTTTGATTTGGATAGTTCATATATCTTAGGTGCTGTAGGAAATATTTCCCATTGTGATACTATTGGGGCCTAGCCCCATGTTACCGGTTTGGTTCCATCCTTGTACGTTTTGATGGGATCTTCCCATCCCTTTTGTTATTATATTTTCTCGGATTAATTCTGGGTATTACATCAAGCCCACCAGTTAGTATTCTGCTACACATTTGATTTTTAAAGTCGTTTTGTTCCTATTTGCGCTCATCTAAAGGGCTTGCTTATTGTATCTAATTCTCCAATCACATACTAGGTTCAAACTTGGGCTGTACACATTTGATTTGCCCTTTCGAATCAATATCCGAAAGTCGATAAGCTCGGGAGAGAAGAATTTTCCTTTGGGGATTAAGAAGCGTCTTCCATGTCCCTTACCTATGCTTAATCCCACGACTCATGGCCATGTTTCTACAGGCCTATACCTCTGAACCAGTTGAAGATTCTCCTACCACAAGCATGACTTGTAATGACGAGCATCGACTATCTTCAGGAGTTACATGGATAGATTTTTGCTCGAATTTACTTCAAATCACCCGAAAAAGTGTCCTCCAAATCTCTCAAATAATCTTTCAAATCTTCATGGATTTGACTCCCAAACCTTTGTAGTGATAAGCCGCCGTGCTTATCACTACAAAGGACACTGATATCTTTAGTTTCAATTCAGAAGCAAATGATCTGGACACTTACAATTACATGTGATGCAGAAGTTTATTCATTTATTATAAATAAGGTACATAGTGGCCTCTGATCCTTTGACTATGTTTGACAATTGCTTGAATATTCCTATGGTCTTAGGCATGTTCAGTCTCACGGCAACGATCAGTTATGGATGTCTTTTTGTCTCCGAACTAGGACCAAGATATCTTGTCACACCCGTCAGACTTCCGTCTCAAGTTTCACTAGATTTCAGAAATCCTCCAATTTCCAAGTCTTATGAAAATGGATTTGACTTCCAAAAAGTGGGAATGTTAAGCACCCCTGCTTATAAACACCTGACCGTTATAGGTACAGATATGTGAAGGTAATTTTTCTTTTATTCGAATTACTTGTGAATTTTACCGATACGCAGTGAGTGAGTGTTGAGTACTTTGACCAGATTTGACCAAGTGTGTCATTAGATGGAAATCTTGTCTTAGAAGATGATAAGCTTCAGGGAAGAAATCAGTTATGGATGTAACTTTGTTTCTAGCCAGGCATCGACATACCTTGTCACATCCTTTAGATTTCCAAGGGAGATGATGTTTTTTTTATTAACAATGGATTATGATTATTATTTTCATTGGCGTGTCCATTTCCAAATTATAAATTATCTGTGGAGATTAGAAACAACCCATTTCTTAATAAATTTTAAATTTTTGATAGATATTCGATCAATTTGAAATGAGAAATGCACGTGCAAAGTTTCACCCCTCTCCCTCCATCCGAGTTCCAACAGGTTTACAAACTAAAAAGGAGAAGACGAAGAGCATAGATGTGAATGGAATCGACCGTCCACACTGGCTTGTCATGGGCGGAGCTTCAGTTGCATATAGGACACGTCAGAGATGACCGGTGCCACATCATCGGCGGTCCTGTTATATTAAGAAGGTTACAAGCGTTTATCGGCAGGGGATTATTATACTGAGCTGGAGAAAAGAGAAAGGAGGTCTTTTGTCTGTCAGTACTCCATGCGGTTGGACCATGTTCTCGCTCCTCGTCAGTAACAAGCGAGCGAGCTCTTTCCGAAGCTCCCTCCATTGCCATGATGCGCAACTCACATCGCCTGCTTCCGTCGTCGTCGTCTCAGGCTGTTGTAATCCGCGGACCTTGTGAGCAGTTGCCATAATCCTGGTGTATCGGAAAGGCATTGGCTGGTTTTCGTTGAGCAGTCAGTATCAGACTGTGAGCGTGAGCTCGGACTGAAATCACCGAGACAGAACGGGAGGGATAAGAGGAGACCATGGAGGCAGGGGGCCACCCGCGGTCTGCCGCCATGCAGCAGTCTATGGACGATGTCGGGGCCTCTGTGCAGCGTGCTTTGGCCCTGTTGCATCAACTTCACTGCTCTGTTTCCAGCTTCTCATTGTCATCGCAGCTGCTGCTTCTCGAGCGCCTGTACGCCTCCTCCTCCTCTTGCTGTGCCTTTTGACTTCCCCCTTTTGTTTTTTGATCGAAAGAAAAAACGTGAAATTTCTCCCTAATTTGCACCCAGTGTTGTCGATTCGTGTGATTGTCTATGACCTGCATCCTGGATAACTCTGTGCTGCATCTGCACATTTCCAGCCCTCTGCCACCATGCCTGTTTCCTCTGTTTCATGAATGTAGGTCAAATTAATAACAGACAATGGCAGATAACAGCACACTGCTGGCCAGAGATGTTTCATAGAAGGCCCAATAGCACTTCCTCGTAATCCCTCGTTAGATGAACGCAAAGGCCTATTCAGGTCTTCGTTTGAAATACTCAAACCTGCTAAATGTCACGCATATCGGTGATTGTCTAAAACTGAAGCAATATCGAGAAGGGTGCAGTGGGGAAAGGGTGGAGAAGAAGATGCAGAGAAAGTGTTTCTGTTAGATTGATGTAAGAAGGAGAATCAAACGCACATGGAGAGGGATACAATTCTGAAGCCAAATGCGACACAAGGAGGCCATCCCAAAACATACCGTTAGTGCGTGTATATTTCAAATTTTACGGGCGGATTGAGATGGACGGAACGAGTTTAGGTGATTGGAGTAGAAGAATCCAAAAGAGGTAGGGAGGGAGTCGTGGTGTCGATGCTTAGTTAGCGTCACCCTGAAGCAAGATATAATTCTGTATGCGGCGGCGACAGCCCAACTGCAGACACCTGTAGTGAGGGTTGTGTCCAAGGCCTTAAGCTTGTTCATAGTATGCCTGCTTATAACTGAAGCTAGCAAGGAGACTGTCATGGGCCGTGTGAACAGCGGACAGTGTGGATGTGGGTTGCGGCATGCGATTCGGCTAGCTAGTGATTTAGTATGTAATAGCGTTTCTTGCCGGTAGAGAATTGGTCGTATGCAGCCGTTTACAGTATGACATCATGAGATGACAGTGTGACGTTTTTTATCGAGACCGTTCTCTTTGATTACCATGTCAATCCGAGTAGTCGGAGGTGCAACTTCGTAGAACTGCAACTGAATCTTAAAATTTTGGCGATTGTGGGATGAAACAGAAATGGAGTGTTGAAAGAGCTTATGGTTCTGCAATCAACTGCACAAAACATCAGTATACCTATCCCACTTGAAGTCGTGAGGTGAGTTTGTTTCTATTTAAAGCTCGTGTCTTTGCCATCGTACATGTTGCACTTTTATTGTTAAATTTTTTTCACCTTGTTCCAGAATTGTATGATACTCTAGTCTCATGACAAGGTGGAACTTTATAGCTATTCTTAATCTGGCCTGTTCTTCTCTAGGTTTATCGACGAGGGACGGAATCCGGATGAGTTTACCAAGGATCTCTTAAACAACTGCATTCAGCGGAACCAGTACACCAAAGGGAAAGTAGACTCGTTCAAGGTGCTTTTCCTACAACCAGTCGGCTAGTTAAGAAACTTCAACTTGCTCTTCGTACTATCTTTATAAAAAACCATCCAGCAGTCCATGTCGAGCTCAAGGTCTACGTATATTGCAAACTTTTGAAGGTAGTGGAGTCCTTGGTAGTTTGAAAGGTCGAGAGCTTCCCAGTGACTTCAAATTTGTCTCATACAGAATTTGAGAAGGCACATTTTGGAAGAATTGGAGGATACCTTTCCCGAAGAAACAGAAACCTACAGAGCGATCCGTTCCCAGGCTGCTGCGGTAAGCTATTAGTTGCCATAGTCAAAACCTTCTCAACGACTTGAGTTTGATGAGCTTAATGTAAATTGCATGAACGGCAACCTCGTATGACTAGTAGTCCATGATTCCGAACAAAGCTTATTTACGGCGGGATAAAATTTTCATGGTTTCTGCTGAAGTCACTAATCAAACTTGCAAACTTCTCTGGCAGGAAAACCGAAGAGCTGTGCAAAGTCTACAAACCCCTGCGTTATTGTCCAATGGAGATTTGAAAGTCAAGACCGAACATTAGTGTGTAGGTGGGATAGCGACGTCACAATCCTTTTCCAATTGGAGAGAGCTGCAAGGCTCTCTCAGTGTGTCTCACTAACTTAAACCCATCTCTGTCACCGCGCCGTTCACCAACCTTCTTTCTCGTCTGTATCGAAGCTCCCCACTGGGAGTCCTGGGTACCACATGTTTTCTCTGATTTTTGTTTTCGCGCGCATTCTTGCATTGAACTGCTTCTTCTACTCGGAGACATCAACACCTGGGCACCTATCTATCTGCAAGGGAGTTGAACACCTATTGTCCAAGGGCTTCAGTTGGCAAGCGAAAGGGTAAGTACAGTCTCTGTTTATTGTATTCGATAGATTGTAAGAGGCTAGTCAACAGCCTAGCGACCATAGACACCACGCCCGGAAAGACAATGAGAGAAAACAGGTATGAGCGAGGAGCCAGCAAGAGGAAGGTCTTGACGATACAACTAGACACTCCACTACACCGACAGACATACCACAAGACGTGTGCAGGGAGATTTGTACTCATAAAACAACGGGGCCTGTGGGGATCCTTTCGAATGCGCAAAAAGAGGAGAGTGAACGCGGATGATAGTGTATACGTAAAGCAGTGCCTGCATCAATCTTTCGAACATTGACCCCGATAGTTGCGGGAACAGAGGGATCATTCAAAAGGAGAAGATCGACGAAAGGGTGGGAAGAGGACTGCTTTCTTTCTTTCTATGTACGGCAAGTCTTGCCTGGCATGTAAATTATTTATGCGGACTTCAGTAGAAAACTCTCCACGGGGTCCAGCTAGATAATCAACTGGACCGAAATACGGTCCCCAGAGCTTGCATCTTTGGTGGGCATGATTCGAAGGTGGTTGATTCTGATCAGAAGCTTTGATTCCTTCAGCTTCTCGATTTGTGAATAAATGGTTGCTCTCCCGGCTTCGGTCTTCTTGATCTCTTAAAACTCTGCTTTTTTCTGGCACTCCGATTTGTACAAGCATTCACATTTGTTGATTGTGGTCTGCGACTTCATGAAGGAAGTGCATGCATGCATTGCAGGCTTTGGCTGAATGGAAGTATTTTTTGGAAGACGGTGATTAGATACTAATCTCTATTCCTTTTCCTTCGGAAGTGCACAAGCCACCTCTGATCACTGAGCTCATTCGTGGAAACCCTAAAAACACCGTATTTTCACTTCCATTGTAGGAAACAAAACCCACCCAGATCTGCCCATGAACTACGTTGCGGACGGATCTTCGATCATGAAACCCTGGACAGATCTTGAAACTTCAACGAAGTCCGCTAAACTTCCGAGGGGGTGACATTCGCTGTGCGAACAAATTGCATGTCTTCTCGGCCTGTCCACATGCTGCTGGAATCTGCTATAGATTGCTCAGAGATATATTTCACGCAGCTTCCATCCGAGCAGGAAAACTCTTTGATATTGCGAATACTGGAAAGCAACGTAAAATTGCAGACAACAATTCTAAGAAACTGATCAGATGCAATGACTTGTTTCCAGTATCTTCTCCACTGCAACGATGTAGAAGTTAAAGCAAGGCGAGTGAAGTTACATGTTCAAGCGACAGTTCTTTACCGAATCTTGAAAAGTCAATCTTGAATTCTACCACATGGACGAAATTTGTACGACTCGGATTGCGTATGGAGTTGACACTCTTCGTTGACTTCTACTAAATCTAATTTCACCACAGTCTCCACCCGTGGACTTATTCATCGTCTTCATGGTTTTCTCTTCTTAATCTTTTAATCCTGAGAGGGTCCTTCTCGACTTATCCTTTAGCCCATGATGCGAAAGGTTCCGAAACGCATTAAGTGCTCCAGAGACAGGAAGACAAGATGGATAAAATGGGTCAAAATTGATAAAATGGGTCAAAAGAGACACAGTAAAATAACAAAGGGATGGGAAATCGAACAAGGATGGAACCAAACAGGCAAATAATATCACATTGGGAAATTTTAACTACATCGCGAAATATATCCAAACAGTCTATAAACATCATACTATCCGAATGGGCTATGGATTGCTAGTGCTATGTGTAGCAACGGAAACAAGATGACTAAAATAAACTATATAGCAAGTTAAAAAAGTGATACCTTAGTAAACTTTCCCAGTATCCCCGTTCCAAACATGTGGAATTCAATGTCCATAATTTTATATAATTCCAAACCTAGAGTAACAAAGAGGTGACCTCTCTAAGTACAACTATCCTTTGAGACATTGGCGGCGAGTGGAACGGCAACAACCAATGGTTTAGACCTTGCCACTCGTTGCCAATACTGGAGGATGTTGTGTTCACCACTTCTAAACAAGGATAAAATTGAATGATAACTTATAGTTTAAAACTCAACATCATCTTTTCTTCGCAACCCCAAATCCAAGCAATCGACCGACACTCCATTCAACAACAAGTCTCGGTTCGAGACTCGAGCAAGTTTTAGCTGGGCTCGGACTCTACGCAAGGTACAAAGATTTAAGTAAATAATTATGCCACCACATCCGACGCTCGAAAATCCACCGATCGGCCCAGATTCCACGTCCGAGAATCTGCCTCAGTGGACATGTCCAATTCCTTGGCCAAAAAGGCGAAAAGTATGCGACGGGGACCGGCCGACGTTGTACACGGAGGCAGCCTTTTATTCTCCAGGTAATTGCATAATTTTGCGATGGATCCCAATAAGTGTGCACCCTCGAGCCCAATGCCGGATCGCCACGTGGGGGAGAGCTTTTCCAGCTCTGCAAAGTCCAGCGGATGTCAAACGCTTTGGACTTCGTAGACAGAGGCGTAGACGAAAAACCTGCGAGGGAGTCAAGCCGTGAGAAGTGGGCAAATTAGCGACGGGCACGTGCACGCATACGTATACAATGGTTTTGGCAGCGGAGGTGAGATGAGAGGAGTAGCAGCAGGAGGAGCAGGAGCGTGGAGCGGGACCAAAGAATCTTCCGCGCATCGAGCGAGGGCCAGGGCCAGAGAGAGACGTTGTTCGACTAGCGTAGGAGATCTTGAATGCGCGAGGCTCCCTTCCTTCCTTCGCTCAATCAGTCATTCAAGGTGATCGATCGATCGGTCTACGAGTGCTTCTTCGTCGTCGATTGGATACGGCAGTAGGCTGACGTACGGCAATTGGGACGACTGTTTTGAACTGTTTGAATTGTTGGGCGTTTGTCAGCGTTTTCTTGACGCAGAAAATGAGGATTTGCGGGTTTTCTGGAGGTTGCAGTATGTGATGAATTCGCTATGCTTTTGGTTTGAGCGGGGGAGAGGAGAGGTAGCCCGGCGGAGAAATTGAGAAGGTGGTTTTATAGGGACGTTAAGGGCAGAGGTTCGAGATTTTCAGGGGGCGGAGATCAGAGCTGGGCGCTTCTGGTGGTATTGAGGAAGAGATGAATTGGTGGCCGTGGAGCGGCGTTAGAGAGTTCTTCATTCTAGGGTGAATGGTGAGTAAGTCGGACCGTTCGGGAATTAATTCATGGAGGCGATGATTGCCAGTGTCACAGCTGGAGCTACCGGTTCTTCGAGTGCGGATCGGCCGCACCAAAATTCAGTAGAAAAATCACCTTATGACCCACATAAACCCCCTCCGTTAGATGGTAAGCACTTGGATACGAGTAGCACCGGCGTCACGGAAATTAGAGAACCAAATGTTCCGGATAAATCCCCGCAAGGTGCATTTCGAGCCACCGACCCGCCGACTTCTCTAAAAAATCGGTACCCTCCTTACCCGACCATCCGACAGACGAGCTCTTTCTCGTTTCCCTCGCCCGCCACTCCCCATCATCCTCAGCTGAATTTCTCTGTTTCCTCTCCCGCTCTTCCTTACTTTCCGGACTGCCCCGTCGAATCGACTGGCAAGTATCGACCTAGGACAAGGAGTCCATCAGATGGAGCGGACGTGAGATGGTACTTTTGCAAGACTCCCCTTGGGCCCAACGGTACCGTC
This sequence comes from Marchantia paleacea, assembly GCA_014180765.2. Classification (NCBI taxonomy): domain Eukaryota; kingdom Viridiplantae; phylum Streptophyta; class Marchantiopsida; order Marchantiales; family Marchantiaceae; genus Marchantia; species Marchantia paleacea. The sequence goes on from MUAA02000049.1 coordinate 1,748,673, forward strand.
CCTTACAATCCATACATTCAAACACATGTTGCCACAGATTATCGGTTTAATTGTGGACTGGAAAATAGTATAATTGCTGTCTTGCTATCCTTGTTTGACGTGCATGCGCTAGTTCTGTCCATCGGTTGCTGCTGTTGTATTTATTTGACTTATTTAAATTTTGACATTATGAGTTCCAGTTTTTCTCTGGGATTAATTACTTCCCTGCTTATTTGTTACCCGGACAGTGACTCAAAGCAATCACTCGATTGCTGTTGTTCTACGTTGCCTACTGATTCTGTTGAACTCATATCATAGCTCTGTATGAGATTTCCTTTTTTTTTTAAGCACCTGGAAAGCGTCGAGAACTTTTTGCCTCTGTTTAAAATTTCTCGTCTCGTTTGTGTACACTGTCTTGGATTGTTTGACATTTTGCGCAATATTTAGAGATCAAGTGCTTGATGAGCAGACTATTGTGGGAACTTGATATCTGATGGGTTCAACGTGCGACCTGCAGAGGCAGCTGCATCCGTGCCTCAACTCGAGGTTGTTGGGAAAGGAGAGTACTTCCGCTTCAGTGTTAGCGATTCGACGACGCTGGAAGCTGCTTTTCTTGAGGTCTCGTGTCTCACTTACCAGAAAATCGATCATAGTTCTTCGTTATGAAGCATATATTGTGCAATCATGTCTCGACTCATCCATCTACACAACCTTTGATGGTTTTGTTTTTCAACAGCGGGAAGAGGAATTGGTCTCAGCGTGGTGGAAGGAGTACGGTGACAGTCGTGAAGGCCCCTCAAGTGCAGTTCCGAACTCTAGCGATGTAGCCTCTCGTGAGATCAGAGCCAGCCCTGAACTTAAGACAACAGATTCCAATAGATATAAATCAAGCAGAAGCTTTGAGACTGCATATGACGATGACGAAAGTGTGGGAGTTATCGTCAAGGGCGGACTTTATGAGGTCTTCTCCTGGCTCCATGTTAGACATGTGACATTTCTTTAAAGGACATAGATGTTATTTGGAATATACAAAGTGATTAATGTTTTGACTATTTCAAATGTTTCTCAGAAGTTGGTTCCTGCCATTGTTTCGCAGCACGTTTACAGATTCTTGTTTCTCATTTTGCAGGTCGATCTTCGTCAACGGCGATGTTCTCCGGTATATTGGAGAGGGGACCACAGACGGGTTTTGCGGGGCCACTGGTTTGCTCTCAAAGGTGGTCTGGATTGGCTGCCACTGCGAGAAGATATAGCTGAACAGCTAGAAATCGCCTACGTTAGTCAGGTAAAGATTCTCGATTCGCTGTACTCGTACATGAGAACTCCAAGAATCACAATGGTGCTAACCAGTCTAGATAAGTCGCTGCTTGGTTCTCAAAGAACGTAACGACAAGATCCATATCACAAGCAAGTATGAACTTAGACATCCCTGGTTTTTATCAACAAGGGAGATGATGATCTGATGGACTTTGTATCAAGGAAACGTGGATAGAATGTTTCTATTATATGACGCGTTTTTTTGCAAATCGAGCTTTATCAAAGTTATCATGCCAATTCATATATCAGTGTCAGGATGTCTGAGGGTGAAAGCAAGCGCTATGAATTTGAACGATTTCTGTTTTGATCAGATATGGAGAAGACGTCGCTTTCAGCCTTCCGGGCTGTTTGCAGCACGAGTGAACCTGCATGGAGCTAGTGAGGTCAGTATGCAAGTCAATAATTGGTGTTCTTTAATTATGTATACGGTTTTGCCAAAAGGTGTAGTTTTTTGCCCTTCGGATTTCCGTGTCCCCTTTTACAAGTGTAGTTTCTTATCTCTTTCAAACATGTCTAGGCTCATCAATGTAGGCAGTCTTGCAAAGTGCTCCACGCGAGCATGCCTAGCATTGCGGCTAGGTTTTATGTCGCTCTGTCTTCTGGACCCTAATCTTTGTTAAAAACATAAAAAGTGTTCAATTTTAACCTAACAGTCTCGTATTTACTTGGTTTTGAGCAATATTCAGGGCCTGCACGCGCTATTTACAGGAGAGGATGATTCATGGGAGGCTTGGTTATGTATTGATGCAAATAGAATTTCTCATGTGCTTGGTCTGAGAGGTAGCGATGTCAGACTACGCAGAGGTTTTGTTTTGCCGGAGTCAGCTCAGCCCACACAAGTAAGTGTGTTTTTGCATTATATAGAAGCGAGCACTATTTTTTCATATATTTGCACTTAATCCTGCTGAATGAATTACAACCTTACGTGAATTATCCCTGAACCTCCTTTAGGGGCGTAAAGGAGGTTCAGGGAGAATTCTATAGTAATAGTAATACATATCTGGCGAGATAGTGTGCTAGAGGCCTCCTTGAAGTGTTTCTCGTATGTTGCCGTACCAAAAAGTCTCTATGGAAGCCTCCAGCGCAATATAATACTGGTCTATTTAGTGTGCTTTCATTACAAGAAGAAGAAGAAGATTGTAATCCTTGAGTTCAAAATTCAGAACAAAATATAATAAGTTGACTATAAATCAGGTTCCCCGTATTTTGCACTGGTGTGAAATGTGGTCAACGTTCACGCAATCATAGAAAATTTTATACGGAGAGACCAACCAAAGCAGCTAAAACTACGCAATTTTGGCAGGATGAAATTAGACAACGTAAGGAAGAAGAGATGGATGACTATGCCTCCAAGGTAGGCAATCTCTGCGCTTTTTATGACTGCTAAGCATTGATTTTCAAATGATGAATTTTTGCATCTAATTTGGATGAAGCCATGATTTCTCTTGCGAAGGATTGCGGTCAGGGATGCCTAGAGACACTATGTACTTGCTCTGGACTAAAGAAACGAATACTGCAGGTGCCAGTTCGTCATGTCGTATTCATGGTCCATGGAATTGGACAACGGCTACAGAGAGCAAATTTAGTAGATGATGTTGGAACTTTCCGACACACTGTATCACAGTTAGCAGAACAACATCTTACGCAGTATCAGCGCAATTCCCAACGAGTGCTTTTTATACCTTGTCAGGCGAGTGCAAAACTGTGAACGTCTTGTCATGTCTGTACTTGTAAAAAGTACGTCAAGGATTTAGAATTATTTTTAGCGGTTGTGACGGATGCGATTCAAGATCACTTATAGAGCCTAAAAAGAGTTTCTCTTGTATGCTCATACTGACTAGGTTGGTTAAGTAAGCTCATTCATCATGCTCTTCAGAGGAAGCAAGACGGAGAAGGATCCAACGTCTGTGGGAAGTGTGTATGTGATCTCTCTGCTGAGTCTGAAGAAAAGACCAATAGAGCAACTGACATCATCTAGTCCCTGATTATGGTCCTTCTCTATGCAGTGGAGGAGGGGTCTAAAACTCGGTGGTGAATCTGCAGTAGAAGATTGCACACTAGAGGGTGTGCGAGCTTTACGGACTATGCTTAGTGCCACTGTCCATGACGTTTTGTACTATATGAGTCCCGTTTACTGCCAAGACATCATCGATTCTGTAAGCTACTCCTTAGGATGAATCACTTTCCTTTGATTCCTACATCTCAATTCCTATGTATTGAAAGTAGCTTGCTCTATTGAAGCAGAACTTTTGTTTGTCCAAAGCAGTGTTCTGGATTAAGTTGCTTTAAGTTCATTTTGTCACCCTGAATGGAGGACACTTAGTACCAAATGCTTGGCAATCCTTTTTGGAAATGATTTTTGATTTTGTGCTTAACTTGGTGAACGAACAAGTGGTGCATTTGCTGGCCTTTAGATGGAAGGATTGCAAGTATTGAACAGGGACGTTATGCGCAGGTTAGTCACTCGTTGAATAGACTCTACGGGAAGTTCATAAAGCGCAATCCCAACTACGATGGAAAAGTAACCTCCTCTAACTCTACACCTTTTTCGTTCGTTAGAAGAACTTTGTCCCCTTTATCTAGATGCTTTGTACTCGGTGGTTTTATCTGATGATTTATTTCACTGTACTTGGTGTTATGAAACGGTATATCTTAGAAAGATCATATTTCGTAGTCAGACAGGGATTATCAAGCACTCAGCCTGTAGACTAAAGCGTATACTTTTTGGTGACGTTACAGGTTTCGATTTATGGACATTCCTTGGGAAGTGTTCTCTCTTATGACATTCTTTGCCATCAGAGGAATTTGACCTCCCTTTTCCCCATCATTGAAGTCCGACCAGAGGTTAAGGCGGACGGCGTGGATGGTTCTTCAGCTAGTGATGGATTTATTTCTGAAGGTGATGAATCACAATCGGAGGAAAATCCTAAACCTGAGGAAGACGTCATAGAGGTTGACGAGAATACAGGGGAGGTTGATCATTGTAGTGATGGAGCAACATCTTATAATGGTGACACATTATCAGAAGAAGTTCCTACTGGTCCAGAAGGTGATGTTGAAGAGACAAACCCAAACAGTTCTACAGAGACCGATGGAAGTCACCAAAGTGCAGAAGAGGAAAATTCCCAAACCAGCGGCGAGCAGCCGGCAGATGGACCAAGCGAGAATGCGTCAATAGACCATGACCAAACTGGTGCTCTTACTCATGCTCAGAAAGTTGATGCACTGGTGAATGACCTCAAAGAGGAGACCGAGAAGACAGAGCTTGAAGCATTGAGGGAAGAAGTAAAGGATCTATCCTGTATCTTTTTGAAATCTGTCCTTATTGCACACGTACGGCATGTTGAATTCTTGGTTTGAGTTTTTGTGGCCGATTCAAGAAATAGCTGACAGTATCGGAGCAGTACCTAGACTGGGACATTTTTGCAAAAACGAGTCACATCAAAAGTCCAACATTTGTTCGTGTTTAGATCTCTATGATGCATAGTTGCCTTGCTATTGTCGGTGAGTTTACGTTTTCTGAAAAAAAAATAATTTCTTAGAGAGAATGAATACCAGTTTTTATGCTTGCATGAAAGTAGGTCAACTCTGGTTTCAACATCCGGATTGGTTAATTTTACAGGTGAAATTGCTGCGAGAAAAACTCGCAGCACTGACAGCAGATCAAGCTCCTGTGGATGAATTAAGGTCAATGCCCAGTGTGCCTGTCAACGCTGGCGGAGCAAGTGTTAGATTAGAAGAATCTGAAAGACATGATAACGACGGAGAGGACAAATGTGTTACAGGTGACCATACTGCGCAATGCGATGATGTTAGGTCCCATGCTTCAGAAACTCACGACTCCAATGCTGATATGGGACCAGGTCATGGTCCATCAGAGGCAAACTATCAAGAGGATGATGCAGGGCCAAGTCAGCTGGAGATAAGAAGTAGTTCAAAGAAGACGTACACTCCTTATATATCTTACACCAAGCTTGATTTTCAGGTATGATCGTTCTCCTCGGTTACAATTTTTACCCAAGTTGTCGATGAGAGATGGCTGAAGGAGTCAAAGCAGACATTAAGATAAAGGAAAGCGCAACTCCATGTTATTTCTTCAGCTGAGTCTGACCAGTTAAATACGCAAGTTTACGGTATGGTATCTTTCTCATCATCCAGGGGACCGTCGTTCAGTTGTCAAGATGAAGTTGAATAGAGCAGTGGAAACGGAAGTGAAATTATCTCTTGTATTGATAATCAATATTTGGTGTGCAGGTGGATACATTTTATGCCGTTGGCTCTCCACTTGGAGTGTTTTTGTCACTCCGCAACATACGTCTCGGCATAGGTACGGGATGGAACAGGTATTTCTTTTTTTCGAGGATTATGTCGATTATATTCTAATCAGTTACTTCTTGACAAACTCGTTTGACATCAGGAGCCGGCCAAGAGTACTGGAACGATGACGGTGTTGAAGAGGAGATGCCAGATGTTCGCCAAATGATGAACATATTTCACCCCTACGATCCAGTTGCATACAGGTTCTAATCTACACGTTACACATTTTTGTAGAATCTTGCCCAAACAACCTGATGTGGCAATGCTGAAATCTCCATTCCTTATCTCGTGATGTTTCTACTTTACGAGTGCCAAGTTTAGTAGCAAATAGAACTTCCTGATCCTATCATCACTTATCCTAGCACATGTAGAATATTTTGCGAAGAAATTTTCCCAGAGCATCATATTGATACGGTTTGCTGTTGCTGTTCCGATCTTTGTGTCACTGCCAGGATTGAACCGCTAGTCTGTAGAGAGTTTGTGGAAAAGCGGCCCACTTTTATTCCCTATCATAGAGGAGGAAAGCGGTTGCATATTGGGATGCAGGTATTTTATCAAGAGTGCTTTTTGCAGGATTAGACGCCTTTTGGAGAGATTGCTATTGGGGTCACCAATAGCAATCTCTCCAAAATGACTACCAAGGTGCCGTAAGCCCTTGGTTGTCATTTTTCTCTGTGGCCAAGTTTCTTGTTTCTAGCTCTGATCTTGTATTTCCTAACCATTTGATCTTAATGGACTGCAAGTTATTCTTCCAAATCTTCCTCTTATTACGTATTTACGCTTTTGGCATATTCATATGACGATGATGCCACAGGAATTTGGTGAGGATTTGTCAGCTCGCTCAAGGGCAATCGTGGATTCCTTAAGCTCTGTTGGGGTAAATTTTTCAGCATACGATTCTGCTCTTTCCGGTTTTTCTCATTCTGTCCTTATGTTGTGTTCCTATTATGTTGCAATTCTATAAACCTTAGATAGTATGAAAATTACCTGTCTTAGATCGTCTCAGGCTCTAGCTTTGTGAGCCCGTTCTTACATTAAGAGTGATTGCTTTCACAGACGCGCATGGCGAGTGCTTTTTCTTCAGGTGTAGCCGAGAAGAAAGGTTTGTACTATCATACCACTAGATATGATTCTCTTACTCTATGTCCGTATAATGGAGTCGGTTCTTCTATTTTTGGTAATCTTATATAGATATATTTGCAGCTTGGAAGCACAGTCAGGACATGTCCCTCGTGTGTTCTAGGTTCCTCGGGTACTTGTCGCAATTTGTTTATATTCACCTATGTGCAACGTGATTTCTACTGACTGTCTTGCAGATGATGAGAATCTGGAGGTGGAGAAAAAGGAGAAAACGTATGGTGAATTAATGATGGAGAGATTAACAGGAGGTCCTGATGGCCGCATGGATTACATGCTACAGGTTCGGTTCTTTGAGGACCCTGTGTGCCAATTCTCTGTTTCGTGTACCTTCGTGACATAGCATACGAAAGTGGGAACGAGAGCATTTCTGGTCGTGAGCTCTACGGGAATGAAAGCTGCAAGGTCATCTGACTGACTCGTTTTGAATTGCTCATGCAGGACGCAACCTTTGAACATCAGTATATATCAGTGATCAGCTCACATACGTGAGTACCGCCTTCCTTGTGTCTGGCCTCCCTCAGACGGAAGATATTTAAGAGGACTCCTGTTTAGTGTCAACTGATGTGTCATATTCTCAGATGAGACTTCTTAATCATCTCAGTACCTCCTTGATCTGCGATGGTCTAAGCAATAATCTAAGCAATGATCTAAGCAATACATTTTTCTTGTCGCACTAAGGCCCGTAAAAGTAACTAAAGTATCAGTGCATACGGTTGTTTGATATGAGGCATTTTTCTACCATTTTGCAGATCCTATTGGCATGACTTGGACACAGCCTTGTTTATCTTGAGGCACCTGTATAAGGATATACCAGACGAACCTCCTTCCGTCAATCTTCACCCAGAAGGGATAGATGAAACGACTGGTTTGAGACCGATCACAGAAGAATCGGATGGATCTGGCATTCCCGATCCCATAACACCTAATGCAGTCAGCAAGCTGCAAGATGATTCTGATCCTGACGATCTTCCTTTAACGTTTTCTGGCAGAGAAGGAATTGCTGCCATACTGGACGAGGTTAAGATAGCCAAGCCAGGTTTCAAGTTCTAGGCAGCACCTGATAGTTAATTCAATATATGCAGGCCCTTAAAGGAAGGGTCTTCAGTGTAGATACTAAATTGGAAGAGCAGCCTAAAGCAATTAAACGGCTCATGTGAAAGGTCAGATGTACTCGTCGTGATCTTGTAGGCTGTAGAAGGATTCATCCTTAGGATTATTCACGACAGAAATATACACAGCTACTTCTCTTATGCGCTGACATTTCTTGACCCTTCGGATCGGCTCGGCTCAGTAGCCTTTGTACAGTCAAGAGTACCACGGCCCTCTTGGGTCCGCCCATCAATCTATACATCGTCTTTCGACTGTGTGCGGAGAACTACTCGCCCTTTCTTCTCATCTCTGGTTCTTGTCTCTTGGCGAAGAGATTGTCATGAATGTCTTGTACTGGCATTGGGATGAAGCTGAATTTCCTTGTCCTGGCTATAAAGTTCACTCTCGGGAATTGAGAGCGTGTATGACAATGCCAAAGAGACCGTTCCTACGGTCTCTTTGTCAATCTGTTTGTAACCCCGAGTGGAAAGCGTCTCATCAGCATTGTCAAGGGATTATTCTTCAGGAGGCATGGTTCTATGTACGTCAAAATAGCGTATGTCATCAAAAGAGGAGAGCTTCAGAGAAAGGTAGAAGAAGAAGATCACACAACCTTCAGCTACAGGACCATAAAAGAGGCGAGTGAAAGAAAAAAGAGCTTCGTACGTGTCTCTCTAGTTTCACAAAATCAAGTACGACAAGCATGTCGAAGGAAAGTGCTCTCTGAGTACAGAGAAGACACTGGAAGTCTTCCAATCCTTGCACTCAGACACAATTACTCCGCCATGTACGGACGATGATCACCTGGGATCCCAACTTACCCGGAGCTCGAGCGTTGTTGATTCTTGCTACGAGTTTGGAAGTACAGCCAAATTTTCATTCCGAAGACTACGGTGGTCGACTCTGTTGTGGCTTGCGTCATCAGAGTTGGATAAAAAAAACTTCTTTCTTTCCAAGTTAAGGATACTGTTTGTCTGTACCTCACGCTACCTTGCAGTTTGCTTCGAGCACATCGAAGTACGATGGATTTGAAGGCTTGAAAAGAGGCAGATTGCGTCGAGATGATGGGTGGTGTCTACAATGTCGCCATTATAGATTCTCTATCAATGTTTTATTCTCTACTTTTATTACTCAAAGGATGTCAAGGATGTAGATACATGCACATGTCTACGAAGACCAATACTTGTTTCACTAACGAGACAATGATATCTCTCCTCATTCCCAGCTCTTGTCCTGTCTTTGATCTTCGCTGGTCAGGGCTCAAGCCTCAATCGACTTCAATCATGACTAATTTCTCAGTATGCTCCTCTGATGATGCCAGTGGCGGAAAAGGTATTCAGAACCGAAAAGAATGCGCTGTTCACCCGGAAAAAATTATGACAATTTTCTTTCTTTTGTATGCAAAAAACTTTAATTTGGGTACGAGGAACTACAATATGTGCTACGAAAGAATGCGCTCTTCATCCGGCAAAAAGTTATGACAATTTTTTTTCTATTTTATGCAAAACAAAAGTGGGTACGAGGAACTATATTATGTGCTATGAAAAAAAGCGGTGTGCCAAAGAAGGGTGCAGAAACATGGATAGGGTGTGCAGAATGATGTGCTGCTGTAGTTGTGGAGCTAAAGGACAAGCACCTTTCCCCCTTCACTGATGATTCCCCCAGGAATAAGTCCTTTTGCCATATAAACTTTGGCCTTTGCATGATTTCCATCTCAGTTATGGTTTCCTTCCGAGTCGTAAGTGCCCATTTTTATCACTCCTCCATTATGAACAAAGTATCTCAGAGATCAAATCATGACGAAACTTTTCTATGTCAACGTGGAAATGGAGTTCACAACCCTTTCAAAACATTCTGACTCCAAAACCAAAAAGTGCTGGATAGAATATCCTCGCTAGAAGTAAAAGCCCTGTGGAGATTCATCACTCCCAACAAAGTTCCAACTCATTAAGGAGAGGAAAAGCTAATATCTTGCAAACTGAAGCTTTGCTATTACAAGGGCTTAAAACAACCAGGGATGTCCAAATTACTGCCCAATCCTGTGAAAAATCAACAAACGATTAATATAGCAAAAAGGATGGGAAGACCCCTTCAAGTGGTAAAGTGATAAAAACCCGGGGGTACTATGGGGCTAGGCCCCAATAGCATCAGATTGGGAAATATGTCATACTGCATCTAATATATCTGAACTGTCTTACATCAAACTGTCTCCTTCCAAAGAAGCATCACCTAAAGAAGATGAGAGACACAGTAAAATAACAAAAGGGATGGGAAGACCCCATCAAGTCTTACCACCTAAAGTCAGAGATCATATCACCTAAAGTGATATGACCTCTGAAAAATAATAAAATAAAATAAAATAAATGACCTCTGAAAAATCACAATCCCCAAACAAGAGACTGCCAGTCAGCCGAGTCCAATATCTGGACTGTTAGTTGATTATCGTCTCCCACGAGGAAAATCCCTGCCGATCCAGCAGAGAAGGCTTTTACTCAATGGGTAACCGGAACCGTAGAGATTCTGCACCTGCGCTGAAAGTGGCTCCGCAAGTCCAACACAACTGCGATAGTATCGCTGAGCGGCCGGCACCACCGGTCCCGGAGCCCGCCCGCCCTCCGCTTCAACGAAAGATGCGAGTCGGGAGCCCATCCATGATTCATCGAACGAGTACGGTAAGAACCTGGTGGACCTGTGAAAAGGCAAAAACAAATGATTTAGCAAGCGTGGTGGGGCTTAGAAACTTTGCCCCGCTCTAGGGGCACAGTGGCCGGGGGCCGGGGCTTAACAGTGGCGAAGAAAAGTAGGAGCAAGCATGCTGCTGCAGCTGCCGCCCCCGATGCGCTGGGGGCAAAGTTGACATTCTACCCATCTGGCATGGCATGGCGCACCCCCTGCACCCCCATCACCTGGATGCGCCGTTGGCAAGCGGGCAACTCCGGCTGATTCACAGGCCCAGCCAGGCCAGCCCAGCCAAGACCAGCCCAGCCCCTATCTCTCTCCACTTTCCTTCCCTTCCTTCGCTCACTCCCCTTGCCTGTAGCCCCCGTGTCTCTCCCCTCCTCCTCCCTCCAGGCGAAGAAGACCCCCCACCCCTCCTTCAAACATTGCTATCGCTTGTAGGAGCTACCCCATCATCACTCATCACTTTCTTCTCTACTCTACTCTACGCTACCAGTCTGTATAGCTAGGGGCTAGAATCTTGAGACATTCTGAAGGGAGGCTAGGTGAGCTGGGCTGGGGGAGGGAGGCTACGATAGTTTAATCTTGCAGTCTAGTCGACCGGAATTGATCGAGAGATTAGTTTCAATCTCGTGATCGACATCATCCGATCAGGCATTTGTGCGAATGTTGTCAGATGATGTCAGGCCCGCGGAAAGCGCATGCTTGAACCCTGAGCCCCTGGAGGAGAGGAAAGGAAGGAGGAAGAGGAGGAGGGTAGGAAGCTGGACGGAGGAGGAGGAGGGGCAGATGAAGCGAAGCTCGTCGTAGATCGGATGGGGGGAATAGAAGGGGATGCGATCAGACATACCACGAAGGTTTTGAGAAAGTAGTGCTAGTGTTAGTAGTATTAGTGAGGTAAGGAGAAGACGCGGGAGGAGGCAGAGGCCGAAGAAGCACCAGCAGCAGCCGCCGCCACAGCAGGATGAATGTATGCTTGCATCTACCACCGCTAGTAAGACGAGTCAGAGGGTGGCAAGAGGAGGGCAGGGGTTGGGAAGCACGCACAGAGGGAGAGAGACGGGGCTAGAGCGTGGGGGGAATGTGGTGCGGTAGTCGGTGCGTGCACGATAAGAGAATGACCATGATGAGGGGGAAGTAGTAGAGGGGGCCAGGAGTGTGGAGAGTTTAAGAGTTTTTAAGTGTCTTGTGTAGATGGAGGTGTTGGAGGTGTGGCGAGAGATTTTGGTAGGAGGAGGGGTTCGGTTTGATGGAGTTGTTGTTGTTGGTCTTGGTCTGTTTGCTTGGTAGGTAACAACAATTGTCCACGGTTGTAATAGTAATGGGTAGATAGGCACGGATAGTGGTGACACGGGCGTGAGTGCAACGCCCGTTCGTGTTGAACATGAAGAAACTGGAACGACAGAGCGGCATGAAAGATCGTCAAATCTCTATCAAGTAAAGTCTCGGCTTATTATTAGCATCTGTTCACGGCAGCTCTTTCACAGTCTTGGACTTGCTTCTCGTCCCGGGCCTATCACGGGCTTGTTCACCACCATCATAAACCTCTTCTACTACCAAGACGTAACACTATTGAACTCACATTGTCACATACACTTGGGGACTGGGGACTGGGGACTGGGGGTGGGGTTGGGGAGGGACACTTGAATCGGTCTTCAGAATCTGCCCTCCACCAATTGCACTTTGCACTGCGATCTTGTTGCATGTCTTGTTGACGGCACTCGATCGGTGGGATGATGATCAGTCGATCGTGATGATGATGAGTGGGTCTCCCCAGTCCGCCTGAACATCACAGCATTCACAGCTAGTGACAGCTAGTGCAAGCATGAAGCCCAGGTCCACTCCGAAGATTCGCAGTGCTTGCTCGCTTGTTTGCAGCAATTTGATTCCCCAACGCAAGATTTACACGTCCGTCGTTTTCTGTACAATGCTCTTCTTCGTCCTTCTCCTCTTTGTCTTTCACAGGAATTCGAATATGGAAAGGAAGTTCTGACTCATCCTCGTTCTTCTCCTCCTCGCCGTCCTCGTTGCAGGTGGTCCACTAGCAGAAAGTCGTCAAAGGAGCTCGTCATCTCTGGTCCTCTCGAATTGGGCAAGAAGCCAGGTACTAAGGTCACCACAATTCTCATTCCCCTATCATGGAGTATATTACCAGTTCTGCAGAAGAAGAACCCCAGCATCATCCTCCCTGTTACAGCTATCTGCGTTGAATCTTGTTCATGTAGAAAGAATCGAAAGAATTGTGCGATTCGGGTGCAGAACTAATCCATGCTGAAGTATGAAGGTTTGGACCGGTTTGGCACTAGAGCGGGCTTGCATTGTCGTCTGCTTAAGAACTGCGTTTGCTGGCGCTTGTTGCCAAGATTGGATTGTTTTCTCGTCGGTCAGATGTAGGTCCTGGTTGGCGATGGTTATTACATGGTTTAGCAGAGGGGCATTATTTTTCGGTAGGTTGGTTCGATTGTATACTTTTGTTGGCTGACACCTCTTGTGTGTCGATGATTGCGAAGAATGGAGTAGCTTGGGGTCAGATGGGCCACAAATCAAGAAGGAATATGGAGGGTCCATGCGAAGGGATCCCCGCAGGTTGTCAGAAGGGCCCAGATCGCGCTCTTTGGATGCTCGGAATCTGGATGGCTTGGTACAACAACGCCACATCAATTCTGCAATCTCGCGAGACATTTCGCACCTGTCGGAGAGCAAGAGGCGCTTGGGCGACAGCCTGCCGAAGGATGGGGAGGGGAATCTGGTTCTGCACGAGCTCTTCAAGAGAGAGTTCATCGAGAAGCTCTCGGAGAGGTGCAAGCAGCGCGAGCCGGAGGTTGCTATACCGGAGGATTTCGCCAGGCCCGAGAACTTCGTCAAGCCGATCAAGATTCATGCCCGGTACGTCAGGTCCGAGTCGGCGGATTTGCCAGCGCTGGGATCGCCCAAGAGAGGCACGGCGTTCGAGCGCGTGAGGGTGACGGAGCTCCCCCGAACCCCTCGATCCCCTCGGCACGAGAAGCTGCGATCGCCATCGCTGAAGGAGAAATTCGCCGATCCGGAATGGATGTCCAAATGCGAGAAGCTCAATGTCGACCACCAGGACCACCTCGACAACCACCACCGGCGCTCGCTCTCGAGCGCCGACGACGAGACGTCGCGCGACTTCATGCTCTCGAAATTCTTCGAGCGCTCCCCGTCCTCCGCGACCAGCAAGGCCTCCCCCCGCGAGCTCTACGACCTGCTCTCCAACGAGGAGATGATGCAGCAGGACCATCTCTGGGTCGACGTGCTGCCCACCAAGCCCAGCGTTCGCGGCGTGGCCCGCAAGGCGTCGCTCCTGGTCGACGACGACGCCTCGTCGCAGCGATCCGGCAAGCACTCAATGGCGCAAGGCTCGTCCCCATTCAGCAGGATTCTTGCCGGGGACGAACCCCGCAACAGCCCCTCCACCGCTTCGACGACGAGCTCTCGAGGCGAGTTCGGGAGCAGATTGGCCCCGCTGCCACCACCCCCGGACTCGGTCGGTAGCGCCAGCGGGGGCTTCGAGCGAGACCACCATCACCACCGGCCCGGGTCTCTGGTGGAAAGTCTGTCTAAGCCCCCGTCGCGGCGGACGATCGAGGAGAGGATGAGGAAATGGACGACTCACGTCGACTACAATTCCGAAGAAATGGCCCGAACGAAGGAGGCCATGCTGAAATCTCTCAAAGTGGCAGCGGCCGTGGACCAGGCGCACTTCCTGCGCACGCTGCAGGACCAAGGTGCCGTGCAGAGTTGTTCACCGCTCAGAGCCCCCGGGGCTTATGCGCCGGAGAGTTCCTCCGCCGCATATGCCCGATCTCCGAATCGTGCCCCCACGGAATTGTCGACTTTGCTCAAGTCTCCGAGGCACATTAGCGCAGGCTCCAACATTGCCAAGTCCCCCTACAACGCACCCGCGGCGGGGGTTGATAGTGTGAGGGAGGTGAGGGGCAATGCCGTGGATGGCAGTGGAGGAAGAGCGGGAGGGGGCGAGGATGAGGGGCGGTGGCAAGCCCCCGATAGCCCCATCGAGCTCTCGCCCTCGACTCAAACGTCCAAAATCGCTGCCAGAAGGCGGCGGAGTGGGGGAGCTCCAGGCGAGGATTCACCAACTGGAACCCCCGGCGCAGAATTGGTCGGCAAGGGTGGAGTGCCATTACAAAATTCTAGCTTATCAAGTGGTTCTATCATTCCTAAAAGTTCTGTCCTGCAAAAGATTGAAAAATCTCGTCAGAGAAGGCGGAGGCGAGCAGAAAAGGAGGCTGCTGCTGCAGCTGAATCCCCGCCCGTCTCTAATGATGCATCCACCCCAGAACAACCACCACCACCACCACCGCCACCTGAAACTGAAGCTGCGGTCAAAGTGGACAATTCTGCGTCTCGGAGCTGGAAAATTGATAACTCTGCTTCTCGGAGTTGGAACTTGGAAGCTTTGGGTCTGAACCGCTACGCAAAATCCCCATCCAACAAAGAACCCGAGGATGAAGTAAAGCAGGAAGAAGAAGAAGATAAGGAATGTGTCAAGCAATCCATAATTCAGAAATTGATGAAGAGGGCCAGCGCCAGGGCTGGCATTCCTCCAGCGGACGAAGGTGCCGAGGCCGCGCATCCAGTGAAAGAAGCGCCGTACGCTCCTTTTGCATATCATCTGCCACCTTCAGTCGCGGCTGGAGTCGAAGGTACTGAAGATTCCAGCGTAGACGGAAGGGCTGAAAGGTCCGGACCCAACAGCAGTCCCAAAACTGCCGCAGGTGTCGAATCTGTCGACCGAAGCAGCAGCAGCCGGAATCGCCAGAGGCTGCCCAGTCCGGCTCCATCTCCAAAGTCCGATGATACAGGGCCGCTGAAATCTCCTCTCTCTTCCATAGAATCCACGAGCAATGCCCAGGATCTGTCCGGCCTTTTAGCTGATTTGACAGGCTCCGTGGGCTTAGCTCTCGACAGCAGCCCGACTCGCGAAGCGTCTAACGAGGCTCTGAACAATTCTCTCCGTGTCCATGTCCGGAACGGCCCTGAGCAGCAGCAGTCTCAAGAATTTCCCGAATCTGAACGTGCAGCTCAAAAATCGGAGGTGAGGAAATACTCATCCATCCACAATGCCAAATATTGGAAGAGATCATTGGTATAAGAAGAGATTTTGGTTAGAGATTATGGAACTCGGGAGAGATCTTCTTTGTTATGTCAATTGTGCTGAATTTGAGTTGACTTGTGCAGACTGCGGTGGACTGTCGGCCAACACCAGAACGAACACTCTCAGCTCCCGGTCTCTGGTCACCGGGAAGCGATGACAGTGGCTCTGATGGAAGCAGCGTCGACAATCAGCCGAGTCCCGTGTCGGTTCTCAACAACTCGAGAACGCCATTCGCCGAGCAGAGTCAAATTGGAGAATTGGAGAGCAGGATCAACCAGCTCGATCAGAAGCTTCAAGGTCAGCTCATCACTCACTTGACATTTTCGATCTATTTTTCTCGTCGATAATTATGGTTGTGATTCCTTTTCTTTTATTACGACTGACGAGCGGGCTCCGTGAGAATCACAGAATCACAAGAGCTCTCTCAGAAGTACTGCCCGAACGTGGTCAGCCACAGGAGGGATGGAACCTCCGGGAGGATCATCGAGGCTGCTGCGGCTCCCGTGGAGCTGATGAACCAGGAGGTGATCATCGTAGAGCTGAATCCGGACGGTGCACCTCTAAGAAAATCGTCCAAAACGTCGAGGCCAGCTGCAGCGGCCGCCAAAATTGAGGCGGCCAAGACCCCAGCAGCATCGAACATCCTCGTGGGCGATCGATACAAAGGAGGTCTCGGCGCTTCGAGCTACAACGATCTCCGCAGGAGCCGAGAGATCGGCCTCGGGAACGCAGCAGCTGCAGCAGCCGTGGCCTCGGTCCCGTGCTCTCTCGGGGGCTACCGAAACGAGGAGCAGCCCACGGATTTCCGCAGGAGCTTGGAGATCATCGCTGGATCGGCCTCCGATTTCCGCAAGAGCCTGGAAATTTTTGATCTGGAAAACATCCCCGCCCGCGGCAAGCGACGGTGGGATTTGGTGTACGCGAGGGACGTTCTGGTCGCCTCGGGGTTCGGCCGCGATGTGCCCTCGGGGCCCATGACCAAGTGGCACTCCGTGGCCGAGCCCATCGATCCGAGCTTGTTCGAGAAGATGGAGGACTACTACAAAACCGGGACGAAATTTCTGGGATGCGAGCGGCTCAGGCGGCTGGCCTTCTACCAGCCCGATCACTTGAGGCTAGCGGAGCGGATCAAGGATTCCGTGCCCACGAAGCAGGGCCGGTATGACCCCATGCACAGGTGCCATCTTTTCGACGTGGTGAACGAGCTGCTGGCCAAGAAATTGGGGCCCTACAGGATTCCGAGGAATCCATGGCTCAAGCCCGCGGTGATGCGGCCCCGCCCCACAGGCAAGATGCTGCTGGAGGAGATCTGGAGGGACATCTGCGACCAGTTCGGCCGCAACGGGTCCATCAACGACGATCAAAAGCTTCTGCACTGGAAACTCGAGAATCTGATCGGTGAAGATTTGTACAAACGCTCCCACTGGTTTCCTTCCCCAGATTTCGACACTTTTGTCGAGCGCATCGTCGGCGAGCTCGAGAAGCGCATCTTCCACGACCTGGTCTTAGAAACCGTGGCCACTCTTCAATCTATCTGAATGTAGATCAGAATCAGAATTCGAAATGTTATTTTTTCATTCATCATCATCCTTTCCATTGTAGCTAGTACCACCATCACCACCATCGCTCGCTCGCTCGCTCGATCAATTTGTAGTAAATGACATGGGTCCGCAGCCGTTTCGATTTTCCTTTCACATACTCAAAACTCGATAAATTTCATTCATTCGACAACATTCTTTTGGTGTAGAAAGTTACTAACCCCACGAGTGGCACCCTTAGCACCCTTAGCTACTTTTGTGTGAACATTTTGCCACATGGGGGACTACCCTACTCTGGAGTTTTAAATAAAGGTACTCATTTTCAGCTGACGATCTCCCTCTCTCAATATACGCCACTGGACAATCGACGTGTTCATTCGTTTTCCCTCGAAATTGTCGTCCTCGTCCTCGTCGTGCTTGCCCTTGTAAGTGGGAAAATTCAAAAAGCTTCCGATCGCGTGACCCGCTCGAGCCGAGCTGCTAGCTAGCTTTATGGCCGTCGTTATAAATCCATCATCTGGGTAAGTTTTTCTCTCCGTGCCCGGAAGTACACTGACACTTGCCCGACAAGCATGAATTTGAAAGTGCTAGCACTTTGTAAGCGACATCATCTGCACGAATGTTGGCCCTGTTGCAGCAGCGATGCGATGCCGTGCTGCTGTGGGCGACTGGGCTACTATGAAAACAGCCAGCCCCCTTTTCGGCATGTCGACAGCTTCAATGCTCTCCCGCTTGATGTCTTGCGTGATCCGAACCCCATCCCCCGATCTCGCACTGGACTCAACTGTACCCCCGGAATAGAAGCATCTCACCCAGCAGCCTGAATTTACACCCACCGAGAGATCACGCTCATTCACCAAGCACTCATTTACGTTTTTAAGAGGAGCGAGTAAGATAGCAAAGAGGATGATTTACCCCCCGGTCAAAGAGTCCTGTATCTCTCCCAAAAGTCAGTGTGCTCAGTCCAACCTCTCGAGGAAGCCCTCATCGACCAATCCAGCCCAGGCACGTGGATAGCAAGGCGAGGCGCTTAGAGTTGAGAGCACGATCTGTGTGCAGTGCAGAATTATCTCGGAAGAGTGTCATCGATCAGTGTTTGTTTGAAGCGACACGGACACGGTTGTTACAACTGCAGAGGAGGTTGTTAACAGTTACAGAGGGACAGGAGGTCGCAGAACAGACTGGGAATTTGTCTAGGCTTGCCGCTGCTTTGGCGCCGTCTGGTCCGCTGGTCTGCATGGGTTTTCTGGCGACAGCTGGAGCTTCTTCTGAGTTTGTAAGCTACCTGGCCCGGGGACTGTGCTAGGCTTCTGCTTGCTTGCGCGAATGGGAAGGGAGTGGGGAAAGGGAGGTGAGGGAACTCAGGGTGGGGGCATGGGCCTAGTCCGGTCACACTTTCGCTCGCATGAAACCAGGTGCTGCATGATGTTGCTTGTTCGGGGTCTGCACCGTTCGATTGGAGCTCTTGTCCCCATGGCGAACTATTGCTCTCGGCCTGCCACGTGGCTTTGGCCCATGCTGTTAACTACCGGTGCGATTTGGGATTGTGATTCCAATGTCGGTTGCCGGCTCATGCGCCGTGGCATCGTGGCATCGGTCCTCTTACTCCTCCTCCTCTTCTTGAAACTTGCTGTACTATTCAGACTTATGATGGAATAACAGCTGTGTGTCCTGGCTGGCAGCTGACGTGGATAGACGGATTTGGGTGTGGGGAAGATTGAAGTCATGTGAGATTTGAGTTCTGGGTAGAGCATGTATTGTCATGTCTTCTATTTTGGTTCATACATCTATCAGATATGTAATGTTATGCGTCATACCCTCAGATTTTTCAATCTTGTATTACACTTTAATTGTGTGTCGACGAACACCTGTGGAATTCTATTTGTGATATAAGTACAGTTTTGCTAGATGTAATATCACATTGTATATGACTAAATGATCCACATATTGAGTGTTCTGATAAAATTTTAACCAAATTATAGATTCTGTAGATTTGCATATCAGTATGTGAAAAAAAAAATTACTTAAGAAACACATATTTTTTCACTCAATAAAAAACATAACACAATTCCTGTTGAAACCTTTGATATCTACTAATGTCACAACCGGATTATACAAATTGTTTTCAATGAATTTGCGATATTGTGGGCAGGTCGGGTACTTTTACTTTGCCACATCTAAACTAGCACAAGACTGACAAAATAATTATTTCCACAAAATTAAAGATGAGTACTAAATTAAGATGTCATATTACTTCCAAAATCTAAAAAGTGACTACATAAGAAAGAGGCAAAAATGATCCAGACAAATGATGAGGTACATGGCGTCAAAGTACCAATACCGGATGACATACTAGAAGTAAATCCAAAAATTCAATAATACTCAGATAATTGCTCACCCCAATGCAAATATGGAGTATATTGAATTATGATAAAAAATGTAAGCCAAACATAAACATAAGTGATAGAGCCCAAGTTTGGCACAAAATATAGTATTTTGAGAAGAATAAAGAAGATCTAGACTTGGTTAGATGAAAGGGTATCTCATCCAAAGATGTGCACATTCTCCTTGTACTCTAGATAGATGAGACTAACAATAGCAAATTGTTAGTCTCATCTATCTAGACAACATGTCACATATGCAAGTTAGTAACTATATCACTTTAGATTGCTTTAGACTTCTAATGTTGATTTTTTAAGTTGACATTTCAATCCTTAAAGATTTTGAATTGAAATTAGATTATTATGTAGTGAGCTTTCTAATATTGATATTTTTTACGTTTGACTCCTTCATACCCACAAATTTTGAGCTTACTTTAGAATGTTCTTTTATGTTTACTCTTTTTGTGTATGATGTGATTTAGATTGTAACAATATTGAACTTTAGAAAGAAGTAACCTAAGTAGGAAGCGATGGAAGGATGGGCAAATACAATTCGACCATAACAAAGGTATTCAAGTTCAAGTTTAGTGGTGAATAGATATGTATCATAAAAAAATTAAAAACTTTGAAGACCTTAAGAGGATCCGAAACAACTTGAGGTGAAAGAAATTTTTGAGCATATTTAATTTAAATTTCTACATAAGGGTTTGGTCTTCATATAATATCTAATTTCAACCATTTGTTTGAAGAGATTAGGTTTATTCATATAATTTTGAAATTATGCAGATTATATTACAATATCAAGTGCATGTTGAGTATCGACAAACAAATGTTACAAATGAGATAGACATAGCGTGATTATGAATGTGATTCGAGACACTTGTTGGTTAAGAAAGTATGTTATAAATGAGATAGACATATTATGATTGTGATGATACTTGAAAATATATAAAGTATGGTTGTACTTGAAGACATCTCTCTAGTATGTTGTCTAGGAGTCATGGATGAGGTGTTTAATGTCTTAGACAATGTGAACGACTGAGAAAGTTTAACTTGTCGGCCAGCCTCCCCTTTTTATGGATCAAACTTCATGGACTCTTCTCTAGACTCAATAGTGTGTGTTGCACTACGAGTCACAACAACTGCACATGGTTGTGTAGTTGCGCACATGTACTCTACAACATCTCCATTATGATGTAGAGGATCCAGCTCTAGGATATGACCTTTGTTGGGCTAAAGCCATACTTGTTATCTTCTGCTCCAACAATTCCAATCAAGATCTCATGTTCACCTCATGATTAGACTCATGGGCTAACACTTGACTAAGGTTTGGTCCTCTACCACCATCCCTACCACCTTGACCTGCTTGTCTTCTTCCAAGGACTATTATGGCAACTCTCACTAATTGTAATTCTAGATGGAGATCAAAACATTGATCAATCATATGATCATGACTGTGACAATGCTCACATGATTTTGATCCAACATGATACAACCTTGGAGGCAATCCTTCTTGTGACGTGGTTCACCACATGTCCAACATATTATCCCAACAAGTGATTGTTGACCTAAAAAGAATCGCAATGGTTTCGATCCGGGTCCAAGTCTATGGATATGAAGGAAATTAATTTTTGAAAATGTGGCAAGTTCGGTCACATGAAGAAGGATTATCGTCATTAGGATCATCCACTTTGAAAAAGATGAATGAATTATGGATTGAGCTTGCTCTTATCACATGTGTCATATTACAGATTTTTTCAACACATACACATCATCAAACAATTCAATCTTGATGAGAAATAATTAATCATTCAAAATTGTAGAAATTCGATATGTTAGAAATCAAATGTTTGATGGTAAACTGTGCACCTTGACAAATGTGCAACACATTCCTACTATGTGTAAGAATCTAATTTTTCTTGGAGAACAAGATTTAAAACAATTCAAATGGGATGTTGATGATGGGGTTTTGAGTGTCGCGGTTGGATATCACATCCTCATGAAGAATATACAAAAAAATCTTTATATTCCAGGAGGGACAACAATATTTAGTGAAGCTATTTAAAATTTCTCTGAAAGACGTTTCTCATTGGCATGCATGACTTGGCCATACAAATGAAAATGGTCTTAGCATCCTACATTAAAAAATTTATTTATATGGATGAGGCAATGCAAGTTGCAGTTTTGTGAGCATTGTGTGTTTGATAACGAAGAGATGCATTTGTCATTGGAGTGCATAACTCTATAGATGTTTTCCGGTATATTTATCCAGCTAAGTCTCATTCTCCCTCATATTTTATAAAAGGATACTGTAAGTTTTATGGATGACTACTTGAAATATGTATGGGTTTATTTTATGCAAAAAAGGTTTGAAGTCTTTGCTATTTTCAAAAAATGGAAAGCATTTGTTGAGATTCAGATTGGGAGGAAGTTGAAATATCTATATTTAGATAATTAAGGAGAATGTTACATCTCAAGTGAATTTGAAAGGAGTCAAAAGGAGGGGATTACTTGTCATCTCATTGCAACATATACTTCATAGCAGAATGCTGTTGTTGAGCGACTCAACCGAACACTATTGGAACAATCAAGGAGTATATTGAGTCAAGCTAGTTTAACACACATATTTGGGGCTGAAACTATAAATACCAAAATTTATCTACTAAATTTGTCTTTTTGTAATGTAATTAAGTACAAGAACACGTTTCAAATATGATACAAATAATTAGCTAATTATTCTATGCTTAGAGCATTTGGTTGTGATGATTATGGTCTTACTCTCACGGTAAATAAAACTAACCTTGATCCCAAGGTCATGAAATGTGTTTTCCTTGGGTATCAGTGTAGAGTGAAGGGCTATAATGTATGGGATCATATTGGTTGCAAATTAATAGTCACTAGGGATGCATGCATTATAAATGAAGATACATGTTCATTCTCTAAAGCTCAAGCTTCTAGAGAGAAGCAAGAAGAGGATGCAGCAATGAACAAGAACATGAAAACACTTCTAGAAAACAAGACATGGGAACTCATGGATTTGCCCATAGGTAAACATGTGGTGGATTGTAAGTGGATTTACATGATGAAGGATGGAGCTACTAAAGCAAATGATAAAATCTTCAAGGTCAGGTTAGTGGCCAAGGAATTCACACAAAAGAAAGGTGTGAATTACAATGAAGTTTTTTCTCCTTGATCAAAACACTGTACAATACGTTTGTGATGTGCTCTTGTAGTTTTGTTCAATTTATTCCTTGATTAGATGGATATTTTCACTTCATTTCTGTATGGATTGCTTGATGAAGTCATCTTCATGTGACAACTGCAAGGTTTTGTGGTGAAGGATAAGGAGAGAATGGTATAAAGTATCCAAAAATCCTTGTATGGATTGAATTAAAGCCCAATGCAGTGAAACAAGCGCTTCAATGATTTTATATAGTCACAAGGATTTATAAGGTGTATATGATCCATGTATATATTAGAATTGGAAAAATAGCCCAAGTTTTGGGCTCATTATTCTTGTATTGTACATTGATTGCATTCTCATTGTAGTTGAGAATAAATATGATAATACTAAGCTAAAGGATCAGTTGAGTTCAACTTTTAGAGTTCGAGATTTGGATCCAACTAGGAAGATCTTAGGCATGAAAATTCATAGGGATCAGAAGATAGGAAAGCCGTGGTTGACGTAGAAGGAGTATGCTAAAAAAATGCATACGCTAACGCACTAAGTACTACTTTGGCTACTTATCTCAAGCTATCTATTGCTCCTTTGTCTAGCAGACACGAGTGGAAATGGCTTGATGTCTAAGATTCCTTATAAGAGCATAGTGGAGAGTCTTATGTACTTGATGATGTGAACTTGATCAGATTTAGCATTTGTTGTAGGCAAAGTTTACAAATACATTTCAAATCCATGCAATGACATGTCAAATCTAGGCAAGGTGCATTAGGAAGTAGTGAAATGGATACTTAGATATCTAAAGTATCCCACTAGACATGGATTATTGTTTGATGCAAAGTTAATCAATGCTAGATCACTTTTGAGCTATGTGGATGCAGATTATGGAGGAGATATAGACAACCAGAAATCTATAACTATGAATGTTTTCACTTTCATAGATGGATGCATTAGTTGGGGATCTACACTTCAAAAGTGTATCTTTCAGTCACCCGTCACGGTAGCAAAGGAAGCAATCTGGTTGAACAAGCTAAGCATTAAAATGGAGTTGTCACAAGATAACATAAACCTATGTTGTGATAACCATAATGCACTTCATATTACGGAGAACCATGTGATGAACAACACAATGAAGCACATTAACATCATGTATCATTTTATAAGACAATCATTGTATGATACGAACTTAAGATTATCAAGATTGATGGAGAGTTCAACCCGATTGATGTGTTTACCCAAATGATTCCTCTAGAAAGGTTTTCAAGGCATTGTGCAAAATTACAAAATTTTCATTATTGAGTTATGTCAATAGTTTTTGTTTATGTGATCTCTATACGACATAGTGTTGGCTATGATTTAGTTCTAGTTTACTCTTGTTTATTGGAAGAATTTTCTTAATTTTAACTTATAGAACTTCTTGCTGAGATACATATAGATTGCAAGAATGATTGACCCCCTAGATTAGAGATAAAAAGAATTTTGTAAGGTTAATACTTAACCGTGATAAGATTATGCTAGTTAGTCTAGTTATATGTTAGCCTCATTGCTATGTATTATTGGGTTTCACCTCTAGATAGTAAGTAGTTAAACTCTCATTATGAAGACTCATGTATTTTGAGTTTTAATAAAACGCTTGCTCTTGTCCATGGATGTAGTTAATTGATGAAACATATATATTCAGTATACATGTCGGTTGCATTGTTGATGTGATTGCAGAAATTGAAATCGATCCTCAAAGAAGCATAATTTTGAATTATATATTGTGCATTCATGGATGTAGTTCATAAAAATTGACATATTTTTCTCTCCATTGGGGAATTTTCTTCAAACAAATACAAATAAGTATAGGATTTTCATATTTCTTTCTTAATTATGGTATGTTTATTTAATATTTGATACTTTGTTTAGATCATGTCCCTCAAAGCTTTGTGCACATGTAAATTTTATCCATTTTATTTTCTTTCTTTCATGATGTCATAATCCATGTTGTTTTTGCTTAAAACAAGATCAAAGAATATGTTGTTATCTAAAGTTAAGAATTTATTTATACTATATTTTGTTAGATTGAAATTAATTTAGAGAAAATAGTTTTCTTATCAAAATATTCTTTATAAACTTGATTTTTCCAATCACATAAAGATTCATCATGGTTTTTCATAGTTCTAATTAATGATCTTTTGTTTCTAATCTTTGTTCTTTTCTTGATTGGATACAATCTTCACATATTAACATCCAATTTCATAAAGACCTTGTAAGGTTGATCAAACTTTTACTAAATTTATTTTTAGTAATAATTAACAATAATAATTACATCATATTATATAATTCATAATTTAATGCAAAAACTTCTAAAGAATCTTCAAATTTTGAAACAATATTTAAAATTTAAGAATGAAATAAATGACAAATATACCCTCAATTAGTATTAGAAATAGGCTAATAGTTAAATAAATGGTATAAACAATTTTGAAAAAAATTTAAAATATTAAATATTATCAATTTTAAAAATCTATCAAAATAAAAAGGAAAAAAAAATTTAAGCTGATTTTATAAAAATATTTTAAATAAATACATAAAAAAAAATATGGATCAAAGGTGTAAAAAAACAAAAAAATATTTGAATTTTAAGTGATTTTGAGATGAAAAATTTATTGAGTCAAATTGTTAAAATGATATGCATGACCATCTTTAACTCATAAATTTTTGACTCTATTTATGCCCTTGCCGATGGCCATAAAATGTACTAGCATATAGCTTTTGCAATCACTTTAGTAGTATATTAATTCATGATAACTGAAGTATTTAGAATTATACCAATAAAAATTTAAAAGATATTATATTGATCTCCGAATCTATTCAACGTAATTATGATACATAATATCCACGTCTTACACTCTTATGCAACTCAATTAATCATGATCATTGACATGTGTAATCCTTATCTAATAAAATTAATCTAATCTAATAACCGTGATATATATATATAAATATTTGTTATAAAATGCTAAACCTATTTAATCTTCAAAAGATTTATCAAATAGATATACATGCTAGATAGTTTTGTTAATCAAATTTTGAGTTATAATGAAACTTGTAGATTCAAACAATATAGATTAATATATCAATTTTATAAGCACAAACATATAAATTTTATCAATATCTTGGCTTATAGACTTATAAACTGATAGATTTTTATACATTAAAAATGTATTTTTATATGATTTATAATTTATTTATTTTACATATATCATATTATATTTACTATTAATATTATATAAAATAAAAATAAAATAATAATTATGATTGATTATTAATCTACATACTATTTTCTGCATATAATTTATCCAAATGTCATGATAAAAATGATATTAGGGTAAAAAATTTCAACATTTGACTTGTGTGTTGAATGTGTGCAAATAATGTTATGTAATCACATATCCACATTTCAAAATTTATTCTCCACTTCATTATTGTAATAGGAAAATTCAAGCTTTGAAGCTTTATTGTGAAATTTTATATCATGTTTTTTTCACTTCAATTTCAATGTATGAATAATTTATATATAATTTTGAACATGCAAAATATGAAGTAATTATATGAAATTTCATATTAAAAATAACAAAATTTTCTTTTTTCATGTTATAAAATTCATTTTTAAAAATATGGGGATCTAGAGATTTAACCTTCAATGATTCAAAATCAAAACAAGTGATTCATAATGAAGTAGTTCATCACAAGAGACAATAGGTTGAAAATGATTATTTTAGTTTAGGTTCATTTGAATTACTAGTTTTTTGAAAATTACATATGCTTATACTTCCTAATTTTTCAAATAATGTTACAAAAATTCATCAATATGTTAATATAACTTGCAAACTATTTTCACACATCATTTACTTGATATTATTCGAAACACTTGATCATTTCATTAACACTACACATCATTTCTTTCCCCCATTTCATTTTTTCCAACATGATTTTCAAATGGCTTGAAATGTTACAAATTCTAACAATTATCTAACATACTTTAATTCTAAAGTTGCAAATTGTGGAAGAGAAAGAAGTAGTGAATCAATAGATGAAGCAATTACAATTTTCTTTACAATTCTACAAATATCATCAACCAAATCCACAATTAGACAATACTCACAAAGAATAAAATTTTATTTTTAAATAAAAATATTGGATATATAAGCTTATTAATTTTTTTTGATAAAATTAAAAAATTGAGTTTTTATCTTATTAATATACACTTAAATGTGTTAGGAATTAACTCAGGTCTTGAGTAACTCTGGTTAGTTTGACTATATTTAGTTAAACTAGGGTTAGGGCTGATACTACTATATAAGAGGGCTGACAGAAGCTCTGTGTAACACAAACTAGGGTTATTAAGTAAAATGACTATGTGTATTCTGTGGACGTAACCTCAGTGAGGTGAACCACGTATTTCCTGTCTCGTCTCTTGATTGCATGAGTGTTTCTCTGTGTATTCATAATTCGGACAAACAATTGGTATCAGAGCAATTGGGTTGTTATGTTGAGCAATTTGATCGAATGCGAGTGAGGGATTTGGCAGCAGAGGAGATCAGAGTCGAGGAGAGGGGGCTCCGCACAGACAATGACAGGGGGAACAAGAATCCAGATGGTATGCTTGTAGGTGTGCGGACATCAATGATGGATGGGACGAGCAGGTCTTGGACGAGTACAATGCCATTCACGTCACGGAAACTCCAACGATGGATGCGGTAAAGAAAAAGTGTGGGCAAACAATGTCGGTTTAAGGGAAATCACCTGCCAAATCTTGAACTGTCAGTGCGCAAAGTTTGAGTGGAAAATCGATAGAGTTGTTGCTTGTGAGATGAGATAAACTAAGAAGATTTGCTCCGTTGTGGAAGGTTGGCGAAATAGAAAAGTGGCCAACAATTCTGGAGTCTTGTAGAATCATAACCTGCTTCACAAATTGGAAAAGTGTTGGATTTCAGAGCAATCGGTGAGCTTGCAAAGAGGTCAGAATCATTATCTTCCGAGCCTTGCTGATCTTGCCATAGGAGTTTCTAGGCGTCTTGATTTCAGTTTCAGAGTCGGCGCTGTGAAAATTAATCTGTCATAAACAGTCCCACACCAGAGATATGAGCAACGCAATCATAATCACAAGCTCCTTGTTTCTGATTGGACAATATTTCTTTCAACTTTACGGGACCCGTAGTAGAGAATTGGAGTAGTGACATCGTGAGGAGTGTTCCATGAGCGCTTAGAGCCATGTCTTGCGATTCGGTCGTATTACGGGAATTCGACAGCCACATGCAATGAACACTTAATTGAGGATTTCGGATCTGGATCGATTGATTGTTTGGTCGATTAGTTGATATGATAGATTGAAGTAGGGGCCATCTTCTCGTGTCCGGGGAGGAGAGAGAGTGAGAGATAGAGGGAGAGTGGGGTGGGGCAATTGGATTCCATATCCATTTGCTTTCGCTTCGCGGTATCAGATCTGTCTTCCACTTCTTTGTGCAGAGTTTGATGTTGCTGCCGGTTTGGATTTTTGGTGCCCTATATGATGGGCGTGGTGACTATCTTCTGTGGGAGAGGCAAGTTGAAGGCTTCCGATTTGGGTAAGTCATTGAGGCCTAAACCCTCTACATTCGATGATGAAGACTGGAAGGAATAGCCGGGGAGCAAGCAGTGAGTATTGTTATACTCCATCTGCAACCTTTAGTTCTAAAGCAAGTTGATGAGTATGATAATTGTACGTTATTGTTTGAGGCTCTTCAGCGACGATTTCATCGCAAAGAGTTGTCAAATAGGGTGTACACCTCCTTGAAGCTGATGAGTTTCAAGATGAAAGATACAAGTACGAAGATCCAAGATCACATTGATGCCTTTGGTGATCTTGTTATTGATCTTCAGAATTTGGGAGAGGAGATAACTGATGAGAGGAAGGCCCTTCATTTGTTAAGTTCATAACGTGCTTCATATCAGTCACTGTCACGTGTGTTGCTCCATCGTGATAGACAAACGATCACTTACAATGAGGTTGTAAGTGCTCTCCTGACTGATGACCTACAGCAGAAGATGATGATGCCCTCTACTCCATCCTCTTCATCTGGTATGGCATTGAATGTGACCCGTGGACGGTCAGAATCAAGGAATGAGAAGGATGGGAAGAAGTTTGGATTTAGAGGTAGATGCAAGTCTAGGGGTAAATCCCAAGACAGAAAGACGGTGGTCTGTTGGAAATGTGGCAAGAGTGGTCACTTTAAGAAGGACTGCCGTGTGAAGACCAAGACTACTGATTTTCCTTTGGCCAATGTGGCTCAAGATTTTGATGAGGAGGATGACTTGCTCAAAGATGGACTATGATGCCAAAGGTATGCCCTATGCAACTCATCAAAGGGTGTTGGTGAATATATGGATTCTGGATAGTGCTTGTTCTTATCACATTTGTTACATTAGAGAGTTTTTTCATACTTTCTCAGTATCAAGCGGTTTTAGTTCTTATGGGAAATGATCAACCCTATAGAATTGAAGGTGTTGGATGCATGATTGATTCACATGTTTGATGGAGTCAAACGTACGTTGACTCACGTCAGGTTTATACCTGAAATGAGAAAGAATCTTATCCCTCTTGGAATGTTAGATTCAAAAGGCCTTGAGTGGACTTCTAAACAAGGAGTACTTAAGGTGAGAATAGGTGAAAAGATTATCTTGAGAGAACACAAGCATAGGAATTTGTATGTGCTAGAGGGAAATGCCATCTGTGGTGAAGTCAATCTTACCAGATCTCGGCCTGAGATGGCTCATGTTTGGCATTCTAGAATGGGACACATGAGTAACAATTACTTGACCTTACTTCGAGATAAGGGCTTGTTACCTGGTTTAGGTAAAGTTGATATGGAATTTTGTGAGCATTGTATTATGGGCAAGCAACATAGAAAAGCCTTTGGTGTTGGAACTCATAGTTCCAAAGAGTTACTTGAGTATGTACATAGTGACGTGTGGGGCCCTCTCCTAAAGCCTCACATTCTGGGAAGTGGTACTATGTATCGTTTATTGATGATTACTCAAGATTTGTGTGGGTCTATTTTCTCACACACAAGTATGAAGTCTTTGCAACTTTCAAAAGTTGGAGAGCCCAAGTTGAGACTTAGATTGGTCACAAGGTGAGATATCTACGTTCGGATAATGACGGGAAGTATACTTTAGAGGAGTTTAGAAGTTACTGCAAAGAGAAAGGGATCACTCGTCATCTCACCACGGTTTATACTCCGCAACAAAATGTTGTTTCTGGGAGGCTCAATCGAACAGTATTGGAGAAGGTGCGTAGTATGTTGAGCCAATCTGGTTTACCATATCAATTTTGGGCTGAAGCTGTAAATACCGTAGTGTATTTGGTAAATCTGTCTCCTTCAAGTGCAATCGATTTCTTGACACCGTTTGAATTGAGGCACAAACGGATGGCTGATTAAAGTCGTTTGAGAATTTTTGGTTGTACGGCTTATCCTCTCATACTTAAGGAGAATAGGACCAAGTTGGATCCTACATTCAAGAAGTGTTATTTTCTTGGATATGCAAGTGGTGTGAAAGGTTATAGGCTATGGGATCCTGTAGCTTGTAAGGTGATTGTCAGTAGGGATGTTTCTTTCGATTGCAGATGGGTCTTCAAGATCAAGCGCAACTCGGATGGCATTGTATCTCGATACAAGGCCAGATTAGTAGCCAAGGGCTATGCACAACATCATGGAATGGACTACGAAGAGACGTTTAGTCCAGTTGCCAAGATGGCAACGATTCGTACGGTGGTTGCTATTGTTGTCAACAAGGGATGGCGAATGCATCAAATGGACTTCAAGAACGCCTTTCTTAATGAAGATCTTGGCGAGGAAGTCTACATGCAACAACCACCTGGTTACGAAGATCCGAAGTTTCTTTCTCGCGTTTGTAAGTTAAGGAAATCCCTCTATGGTTTGAAACAGGCTCCGAGAGCATGGTATGCGAAGATCAATTCCTTTCTCATATCTCTTGGATTTGTAGTCTGTCATTCTGACTCATCGCTATACTGCATGAGATCAGGATCGCGTTTGTAAGTTAAGGAAATCCCTCTATGGTTTGAAACAGGCTCCGAGAGCATGGTATGCGAAGATCAATTCCTTTCTCATATCTCTTGGATTTGTAGTCGTCATTCCGACTCATCGCTATCTTTGCATGAGATCGGGGAGTTCATGTAGTGATGATTTCCATCTACGTAGATGATCTTATTGTCACTGGGATCCATGAGGAGATGATTTCTCGCATCAAGAGTATCTTATGTTTCGAATTTGAGATACAGGACTTAGGATATCTCAAGTTCTTTCTTGGTGTGGAGTTTATTATAGAGGGAAAGGATATGTGGCTAATACAACGCCAATATGCTTTAGATAAGCTTCAAGAGTTCAAGATGTTTGATTGTAAACCAATAGACACTCCCCTCCAACAAGGTCTAAAGCTAGAGTTAGACGATGGAGAGTTACTTGCAGGATCCCCTCACCGCATGCATGGATGGTTGGGAGTTTGATTTATTTGACTATCACTAGACCGGATTTGATCTATGCTATTGGTCTAGTCAGTCAGTTCCTGCATGCTCCACAAATACCGCATATGATGGCGGTCAAGCGGATTCTCCGCTATGTGATGTCCACACTTCATTTTGGACTTCGATACAAATTTGGAGGTGAGCAGAACCTGCATGGCTACACCAATGCTGATTGGGCAGGTGATATTTCTGGCAGGAGATCCGCGTCTGGATATGTGTTTGGACTTGGGAGTGTGGCTATGAGCTGGGCTTCTAAGAAGCAACCGACCGTGACACTGTCTTCCACAGAGGCAGAGTATCGTGGTGGTATGAATGCCACTTGTGAAGCAGTTTGGATTCGTTCCTTGCTTTCTGATATTTGAGTAGATTATCCTAGTTCAACAGTTATCCTAGCACATAACATTAGCATCATGATGTTAGCTAACAATCTTGTTTTTCATGCTAGGACAAAGCACATTGAGGTGCACTATCACTTTGTTAGGGAGAAGGTCCTTTCAGGTGTAGTAGATCTTAGATATATGCATACTGAGATCAAAGTTGCGTATATCTTCACCAAAGCTTTACCTAGAGAGTCGTTTGCTACTTTTCGACATTGTCTAGGAGTTCAAGATGTACAATTGAGCTTGAAGGGGAGTGTTAATATCCCAAGCTCATCTAGTTGATATAGGTCGATCCGTGTCCGATGACTACAAACCGTAGATCTAGGGTTGTTATGTACCGATGGTACAGATCTGTGTAGGGCTAACCCGAAATTAAGGTTTCCTTGTACTCACCCTATATATATAGGGGATGGCGAAGCCTTCCCCATCTCATTCATGTACACTCTCTCTTCACCCTTTGGTGTGTTCTCCTCTTCTTGGAGTGATTCCTTAAGAGTCGGTTTCTCAACAGAAATTTCATGATATCACATAAATATTCATTTAAGACGATTTTTTTTAATTTCATTTAGAAATATTTAAGTTAATAAATTATAATAATTATTATTCATCTTTTCTTTGAAATCGATATACTTTATTAATATTATTCATTAAAATTATACATTGATATTTTATTTAATTTTTTATATTTTTAATTACAAATATTAAAAATCAATGTTTAAATATTTATTATAATTTTTTAATCTTTAAAAATATTTTATTTCAATTATTGATTTTTTTATTTCTTTTGAAATTTGAAGTTAAGATTCTTATAAATTATGACAGCTTGTAATTGAATAATCTCACTTTTAACTCATCAAATTAGATTGGTTCGTCAAAGTCATAAAACAACACACATTTTATGTTAAAAATAATATTATTTACAGATATTTATTCTTATCTTTGATATGAATATATATAAATGTCATTCAAGTTGTTTATCAATTATTCAATGTCATAGGATTGAGTGGTTAAATGATATGATGTTATAAAATTTACAAAATTAAAATTTTCAATTTCAAATAATATTTTACACATTTATCAAATATCGTTAAATTTCTTTAAAAAAACATTGAAAGATCATGACATACATAATAATAATTACATTAACCACATATGGACTTTAGACTTTCAATCATAACTTGTGGTAAATTTTTGACTTTATGTGTTCATTGATGATGTGAAAATCATTGTAGTCATATTGTTGACTTTGTTTAATTTATGTATAAGTTTTTTACAAGATCATTGATCCATTTTTTTAAATAAATAATTTCAGATGCATATACAAAATTCTAACCAAGCTCCAAGATAGAATATGGAAGTGAAACATCTATGATTAGTGTATCACTATGTTCATGATTAACATGGTTAACGTTTTATAACCCCACGAGACTTGATATATCTTTATCAAATGATATAATTATATATGAAAATATTATCATATTTATTATTTTAAGCTCTAATATTTTTAAAAGATTAAAATTAAAAAATAAATGAAATAAATTTATTTTAATAGATAAATTTAGACACAATAAAATGACTTAATAAAGTGGATACGACTGTGATAAGTATGAATTCATGATTTGTAAAATTTTTAAAATATAAAAACTTAAGATTTTATCATTCAGATAATGAAAATATGATTGATTTTTTTATTTACAACCCAAGATTTCAATGTTGTAATTATATTGTGCCAATCAAAGAATCTTGTATATTGTAAATTGATCAATAAATATTTATTTGATTTGTTGTTTCAATATATGATTCCACAATTTAGTGGATTATTATTCATTTAATTTGTTACTCTTTAATTTAATAAGTTAAATTTACTTTAACAAAAATATTGATGAAATTTAATAAATAGTATGCAATTCTTGACAATCATTATGTATTTTTTTTGGACAGATGTGAATGCAATGACTCTTGATTTTTGTGAAATGATTTAAAGAATTTGTCAAGGTTTATTTTTTTAATTAATATTATTATTATTTTGAATACTTTATGCAAATGTATGTATGTATGTATATGTATACATATAAATCGTGTTGAGACACCGTAAAAATTGATCATGGGGATTATTAATACTTCCATGAGTAATATGTTTAATCTTTAAATTAAAAAAAATATTAATTTTGTGTAACATGGTGAGATACTATAAATTATGATGTAAACACTCAACTCTTCTAAATCATTAAACTTTATCAACACATTACTATACACTTTATGTAATTTGCATACACACAAAAAATCTACATACTTTACATGTTTTGCCTACATCAATGGTTCTCTTATTGAGATCAAGGTTGTATCCAAAACATACTTTTTTTGATACTAAGACAAAAATGCAATCTCATATAAGATAATTCCCATGTTATTTCACTATGAGAAAAACGGAGTGTTTGGTTGTCAAAGAATCCTCAAAATACTATTATGGGTTGAAATTTTATCTACAAATTTCATTGTATCAAGTTAAACTCAATCAAAAAAATTTGTTCAAACTTCACATATTTATGCATTTGCATTTCTATTTGCTTTAAGTAAATTTCTAAATGTTATCTCTTGAAATAATTATTTGAAGAGTCATTTTCTCTCGAACCTAGGCCTTGACTTGGGGTGGATTTTTCCTAATGTTCATAGTTCATGACATGGGTTTGACCCTTACTGGCCCAACCATCTACAGTGTCCATCTAGATTTACGTCTGGCTTTCATGTCCAGCTAGATCTTTTGTCCAATCATTTGGTCTTGGGTCCAATCATGGGTCCCTTAGGTCCTCCTCTATTCCTCATATCTTAGTTGAACCCGTAGGTCATGTGACCTCTGGACTGACTCTTATTTAGGTTTACCTACGATGACTTTTTGAAAGCTATCATGAATCTAGAAGGACATGTTCCAACCCGATGACCATAGCCATAATGCACCCTCTTACAAAAACTATCAAACTCAAGATTTTATAATCTTATGATAATTTTCACAAATAGTCAAATATCACTCAAAAGGTAGAGATCCTTTATTGATTATCAAAGGCTTTATCAAAACAACGCTCCAACCCTAAAGAAGGCTTCACTCTCCAAACAATGCTTCCCAAAATCCGTTTTTTCACAAAACTCACTTCTCCCAAAGTTAACTTGATAGGTGCTTCTCAACCTCTCCATTTTTACTATTTAGATTCTTATCCTAGTTACTAAAAGTATCCACAATGTAACTTTCTTTTATCAATTTTAATCGAGATAGACATCAATAAAAAAGGATACATGCCAACATACAATTGGTCCACTTGGATCTTCTAGAAGTCCAACTACCCTGCAATTGACTTGGATGTATCAAGTCAATCTCGTTCAAAGATTTAAGAGTCCCCACCAAGTCAAACTAATGAAAAACTAATCCTCGTCCTAGATATTCATGTAATGGAATCTATTTCTTTATTCCTCCTAAACAAAAAAATAATTGTTCTCATCTACTACATCAAGAGATATTCTATAATTATCTCTAACTTAACCTTAACTAGTTCAACATAATCATGATTATAATCAACTTAGTCACACTTTAGATGTACTCACAATTTATTTTACATTTACCCTGGAACCAAGATTTTACTTCATCTTTGAAGTGAAAGAATATGATCGGCTATGAAACAGCTTTAACTTGTCATGATTCATTTGATCAAAATTTAGTACTCCCAAGTTCTTCATATTGCAAGTAAAGTTTTCGTACACTTTGTGAAGTATGAAAGGACCAAAGTACTTTGGAATAAACTTTTTTCTAGCCCCCTTATATCAAATGGAGTCGTAAAGTATTACCAAATCATCTTCTTTGAAAACCTTCATCGTTTTTGTCCCAAGTCAATTATTGTGATACTTCTTCTATAATTATTAAACCCGTTCCACAAGTACCATGGCCATAGCTCGTGCCTCGTCTAACTTCAATAGTTGTTAAGAAGGATGTGAAGAAGGTTTTGAAGCCACCACCAACTCTCAATCCTTGAAGATTCAATTGTAATTTATCCCTTTCTTCATGGAAATCATCAAGGCATGAGCTTTGTTGTTGAACGAAAAGATGAAACTTTGATAATATCCCACCATACCAAGGAATTGCCTCAACTTGGTCAACATCATCAAAAAAAGTAAGTCAATGATGTGTTTCACCTTTTCCAGATCCACCGCTATACCATCCTTGGAGATGATGTGCCCTAAGAACAAACCTTCTTCACATCCAAAAAAGCATTTTTCTGGATTGAGTTAGGCTTTTGTTGTTCCCAATTGTTATACAAATTTGATTAAATGAACAAAATGATCCTCCTTTCTCAACATAAAAATCATCTATGAAATCTCATACAAACTTTCCAATAAAAGGTTCAAACAGCTTGTTCATGAACCTCTGAAAAGTTGATGCATTACTTAGACCAAAGGGCATTAGCCTAAAGGTAAAAGTTTCCCATGTCATGGTAAAAATGATTTTGAGTTGATTTTCAGAGGCAATTTGAATTTGGTTATAACCACTATAACCATCTCCAAAACTTTACCATTCATGACCTACCATCTCCCCCAAAATCTCATTTATGAAAGGTAAAGAATAATAATCCTTCTTTGTGACAACATTCAACTTCTTGTAATCTATGCATGCATATAGCTTACCAATCTTTTTCTTGACTATCACAATAGGAGAAATCCATTCAAAATTCTCTACCTCATAGATGAAACTAGCTCCCTTTAGCTTGTTAATCTCCTCCTTCACTACCATAGCTATAGGTTGACTTATCAGATGTTGTTTTTGACATATTGGATGAACTTTTATCTCTACTTCAATGCAATAAGTTTCTAAGCTTACTTGCTTCAAAGACATGGATATATTTGCAAAATATATCCAAGAATCTTGCATTTTTCTCCGAAGTAACATTGAGATTACATTTGAGAGTGGAAAGCCGCCAAGTAATCTCCTCTTCACTCATCTCAGTCTTGTCGAGATCCTTCACTACCCCTGGCCTAGGAAGTAAATCCATTGCAACAAGAACTTGTACTTGAACATCATCATCCGAGATGTTTTCAGATGATGTCTCCTCATTGGTTGACATGTCAGTGTCAACCTCTGAAAAGCTACCATTTTTGTCACTTTCAGACTTCCAATAATTACTAATTTGTTTGAGTCGGATACTGCTCCTCTGCCACTTGTGAAAGGAATCTTCACTCGATGGCTCTTTGGCCCTATACGAAGGTAATCTTTGTGTGACAGATTATTAGTCCTCACCGCCCTCAACCAAGGTCTTCCTAACAACAAGATGTAGCAAATTTGTGAGTTTTCAACAATTCTCAAGATCACCCCCAAGCTTCAAGACATGAATCACCATGCATTTATTTCCACCAAAATAAATCTTAGTCTTTTTTGGGGTTTATCCAAATCAACCCTATATCCGCAAGAATGTCATGACTTATGTAGTGGCATCTCTAGTTAGGTAGGTGTACGCATGCAAGAGCATATAGAACAATTAGAGCCGATAGTGCAATTAGTGCCATTTGTATTGAAATTGTTGTTAGGGCCAACAGCGTTGTTAGGAGACATATGGCTAGAGGGGTAGAGTTTAAATTAGGGCTCCTTGTGGTGCATTTTTTGAAGTAGAGCCTTTGAGAATGTGGTATGGTGGATACTAGCTAGTACGAAAACTTGGAGTCTTTGAAGCACGTAATGGTTTGGCTCGACTGTAATCTTTCTTTTATGTTATGATTATGAGGAAAGTGTCTGTATGGACATTTTGAGAGTAGAAAAGATTACTTTGAAAACTCAAATTAGATTATGTGGTGAGAATTATGAGTTCTTAGAATTTTGAAGATATTTTGGCAAGTTTTGATCGATGATAGCTTTGATCTTTTTGTTGTTGAGTGTGTAGGGTATTGATGTAGTGAATACCGTTGTGGCGATCTAGAAGTAGAGTTGATACAAAATTAGATGTGATCAATTTTGAACTTCTATGTTTTTTTTTTAGTGCTTAAATCTAAATCAAAGATTATGGAGGATGGAAGTGTTACTGAAAATTGACCTAGTGGATTGATGCTCATAGTTACCTTGGGGCTTAGAATCATTATTGTCCAAAATAGATTTCGCATAGAAGTGCTTGAAGTTCAAGATTTGGTGTTAGAAGATTTCATGTAAAAAATATGAATGGCAAGCTATAGGATTATCATATAGTGTCCATTTTATCCAAAATTTGGTGGAATCATAGAAGACGTAAACTATCTCGCACGGGGATAGAGATGTAAGAATTGTGAAATTTAGAATTTTAGGGGTTCAAAATTAGAGTCAAAGATTTTCAAAATCTCGTAAAAGTTTCAAACAATATTCATTTGAAATTGTATTCATGTGTATAAGGTAATGCCTTATCAAGCCGGATTACTAGCATTAGATTATTGATATGGAGAACATAAGGCCTCCAAGACTGAGTTTTAGTGTTTTTAAATATCCTCATGATGCTATGTCAGTCCAAATTGGATTGGTTTCATCCCTTTGATGGATATTTTTTTGGTGAAATATTATTATTTATGTTTCTTGTGATTGATATACCTCCATTTTGGCTTTTTGTTTGTGCACTACTTTGTTCGTGTTGGTGCTTTATTGTTTGAAATGTTAGTGCTCATGTGTGCCGCAGATAGTGAGCTTGGATTTTTGGAATAGTCAGACTATCCATGTTTCTCCTCAATGAAATAAGACTTGCTGACCTATAGACTAGGTGAGTGCCTATTGTGATGAGAGGTTTTAGGATGCCCATGTGTTAGCAACTTGGGGTGCCTTGTGTACCTTCTGTTGCAATTTCTGATTCCACTTGAGGATCTGTTGTTGTACGGTTATAGATGTGATACACTAGTGTCATAGTAGAATTCTTGAGACGTTCATTAGAAGAGACTGCTTAGAACAGCAGTGGGTGCATCCGTAGTGGAATGCAGTACCTATCTTGATCTTTACAGTTCATTGAAGACTCTAATTTGGTGTCATAGAATGACAAAGCTGAGGTTGGTGATATTTTGGAGTCTAT
This sequence comes from Marchantia paleacea, assembly GCA_014180765.2. Lineage (NCBI taxonomy): Eukaryota > Viridiplantae > Streptophyta > Marchantiopsida > Marchantiales > Marchantiaceae > Marchantia > Marchantia paleacea. The sequence continues at coordinate 1,787,435 of MUAA02000049.1, forward strand.
CACCACACCATTATTGTGGGACATGGATGATATCTATGGGATACCAAGGGATTTAGATGATTTTTGGATGCAATTGATACCATTGAGTTGAATGACTTCATATATGAGTTTGACGGATCACAAGCCTTTGGTTTATTTGGAAACTCAAAAGAATCTCTCAAAGCGACCGATTCATTGGGCTAAATGGCGACAACATTTCAATATGAAGATCATGTATGTGGAGGGGAAGAATCAGCTTGCCGATGCCATGCATTAATCACATCACGGAGGTGAAAATTCACTTAGAATGGTGAGAGAACCTCAACCGAGCTACCAAGGAGGATGAGGAGATTGCACAAACCCTTCAGCATTATAGAGATTGCCATTCTATAAGGGAAAGATATGGATACCCTCAGATGTTGCTCTTCGTACAATAGTGTTAAAGGAGGCTCATGATTCAGCTATTGCTAGCCATGTAGGAGTGGATAAGACTATTGAAGGCGTCGAGAGGGTATACTTTTGGCCAAGACTAAGAGAGTACATCATCAGCTATGTACAAAATTGTGTGGCATATCAACAGAACGAGGCTAGCAATCAAAAACCAGCATGTCTACTACAACCTCTACCAACATCAAATAGAAGATGGGAGCACGTCAGTATGCATTGTATGTGAGTTACCAATGACATTTATGGGTTATGATTCGATAATAGTTTTTGTGGTTAAATTGAGTAAGATGATCTATGTTAGGCCCACAATAAAGACAGTTACTGCACCTGAACTTGCTTGCATTTATATGAATGCAGTTTTTGCTCAACATGGTTTAGCTACAGTTTTCATCAGTGACAAGGGCACTCAATTTACTAGCATGTTTTGAAAAACCCTATTTGGACTATTCAGAACAAAATCAGCCATGTCCACATCTTATCATCCTCAAATAGATAGACAAACCAAAAGAACAAATAGAAATATTTGCTTGATTGAGTTATTACAAGCAAACTCAATCAAGGATAAAAGCGCATCCTAAACTTCTTGCTCCTCCAAAGTGAAAGATTATGTACAATATTTTAATAATCTATTCAATATAAGTCAAATCATTTAAAAAATCAAAATATGATGTATTTGAATCAAAATTATTATATGTAATAATATAGTATTATTGTCCAATAGCTACAATAATATTCTTTTAATTTAAATATCATAAAGTATAAATTATTAAAAATAGTTATGAAATAAATAAATTTTATTTTTATAACATATTTAAATATTTCTCAAATTTATAAAAAATATAATAAAATTTAAATAAATCAGTTTAATCTATAAATTTAAAAATTTAATCACATTATCGTAAAAAAAAATCAAGTTTAATAACAATCTTAAAAATTTCAAAAAATAAATCAATAATTATGAAGTGAAATAATATATTAAATTTGATAAATTTTTTCATATAATAATTATTATTATATTTTTTATATTTTAATAATATTTTAAAATCATTAAAATTATTACTAAAGATACATTAAATTAATATATTATGTCATAATAATAGAAATTTACTCAATTTAAATTTATGATTTTTATATATAATTTTTTCAATAATCATTGATATTATGATAATATTAAAAGTTACAAGTAAAAATTACAAGTGATTAACTCTCCATACCTTATTATTGTTCCAATAATTTTCTATGGCACAATTTGTAACTTAACCGTATATATTTTGATTATAAAGAATTTTCACGAGGATTATAACGCTCAAGTAATAAACTCCCATTCCATTTGTAGTTTCGTTAATATTTAATTGATTTCGAGTTATTATTTTGACTCTAAAGTAATAGCAGTTCATATTATTTATATTATGGTTAAGTAGTGTGTTAAGGTTGGTTCTAAAGCTCTAAGTTGGTCAAAAAATCACTATTCATTTTCATTGGCCATGAAGTTTGAACCAATGATGCATTTTGGTGAAGTCGTTCAAGATTTTGATTGGAAACCTTCCCGGTGACCATTTAAATATTAAGGAAAAAAATTTAAAAACTGACAATAAGAACTACTAGTGGGTTTAAGAATTTGTGCAATTGAGTGGATTGTCAATCAATTGTAGTGATTTGAAGTTAAAGAATGAAATTAATACCCTTGAAAGTACTTGAAAGTATTCTGAAAAACTAGAAGGGTTCCAATGGATCAGATTGGATATCATATATTTTATAACTTGAACTTATGTTTATATTGAAATTTCAACTCAATTGAAGGAGTTTTGAGTAAAGTATCATAGCTTGAAGTTTGTGAACATAGTTAGAGTTGAAGGTTTGCACTAACATTCAATAAAATGATAACAACTTTTTCTCTTCAAAGTTTTCATAAATTAAAACTTTTTAGAGTTGAAGTTTGGATGATAAGAAATATGTTTGTGAAATTTGAAAACTTTTCGAGAAAAAAATTGGGATTTTTGATGATTTTAATACACATGGGTCTCAATATACCCTTGTGATTTAGTGTATATTTAGAGAATTATTTCAAGAAATCATGGAATCAAAAATGCAAGGAAATTTTTTGAGAGCATAGATAGGTTGTAATGCAATTACGTATGACATTTGGATTAGAGTTGACAATCCAACTGAGAGATATAACAATTTAATTGGGAGATATATATCTTCTTATGGGAAATTTTGACCGATTGCAATGAACTCTAATGTGAATTTTTCAAGCAGAGAGAAAGACAATTGCAACAGGTCAAGAAGGTTCTTCTATAGACAAGCGCTCATGGGTTCTAAGAGTGAAGCAAAGTTGTTGTGTACCTTTAGTATTTTAGAGAGAACTCAGAGAATTTGATTCTACTATAAGAGCATTCGGTTTTGGATTTACCTATGATGAATCGATTGTTATGATATTAGAAATACCTAGTAGCTAAATTGGTATGAAAGAACTGTTCAAAGCATCCAATTAGAAAATTCTTCATACAAGGTGAAAAACCATCTTATATTAAAGATTTCTTCTTCTTTTTTTATTTCTTAGAATAAGCACTTCAAGGCTTGAATGTTACGTACGTATGAGCCCTTCCGTCCTTTCATACATAAAAGAGCAAACAAAAAAAACACAAAAAGTATATTTGATCTTTGCATCTGTTTAGACAATAAAGCCCCAAAGGAATTAAAAAAAAATTCTTATTGGATAAATAACTTTATATTTCTACCCAAACATGGAGACAACAAAGAGCAAAAAACTAAATTTTTTGCATTTTCCATTATCCTTTGCATGTCAGAGAGAAGAGACATAATCAAACCTTTTTTTTTTCAAATAGTTTTTGGTTTTGTGGGTGGGTTGTTTCTTTTTGCATTTTCTTTCTTGCCTGTTTTATCACCTTTTATGACAAGAGTCAGATTCAAACCCATAACATTTAGATTATGAGCTAATGAGAACACAAGAACATGGTTAGAAAAATACAAATATTTTCCATCCTTTGAGCCATAATCAAAAAAAGGAGAACAATTGGGCACTCAACCCTATTTTTGTGAATTTTTTTATTTTTTGTAAATTTTTGTTTCTCGCATTGCTTCTGAGGTCATGTATCACAACCCATACCCAAGGAATCCTATCACCCAAAAAAGATATGGTTAATTCCATTAAATTATAAAATTTTATGAAGCTCAAGTGATATTAGTTTTATTTAAGTAATTTATTTTTAATATAAATCTTGCTAAAAATTAATATGAATCAATATTTGATAATTTATTGAGATTAAATGAAATTTATATTTTTTCAAAACCTATCAATCAAGCAATATGACTATGTATTTGTTTGTAATTTATACGGATTAAAACTTACTATTTGTTAAAAACTTATGAATATTTGCCACAACAATGATTATTTTTTTAATCATTTTTAATCAAATCATTTTTAGCAAATTTATGAAAAATATAATTTTAAAAAATTATATTATAATAATTATAAATTATGATTTGATTTTGTGATAATTAAATATTTAATTGATAAAATATATTTTTTATGATTATAATTGATTATAAAGATACAAAAATTTGTAACTTGAAAATTATTTTCATAATTTATTTTTTTAACACAAATTTCTAACAAAATTTTAACTTCATTTGCTTGAAATTATGATAATTAAACATATATTTAATGTTAAAAATTATAACTAATTTATAAAAAAATTATATTTTTGTAATCATAAAAAATAAAAACTTATTTTTCTTGCTTGATATATAATTTAAATTTTATTCAATTATTTGTACTCTTTTACAGTCTGCAGTTTATACTCATGTACTTTTGTAAATCAGTGAACTATTCCTATGTTTTTTACATCTCATATAATTAATACAAGAACTGTAAATTTTGTGTAAAAAAAATTTGTGCCAAAACTATTTATGAAAATATTAATTTAATAAAATGCGCAAACAAATTTACAGAAAAGCTTCTAAATCAATTTTACAATTATTAATTTCATGAATTGACATGTTGATATTACATAATATTGTCAAAATATAAACTCATATTTTGACAAATGAACTTAAGTTAAAAATTATCATCAAAGATTATTTAAAAAAAATATTCAATTCACATTAAATTAAGATATTTGGGTTGAAAATTTATAAACATGATAAATATTATGGAGATTAAGATGTAATCATAATTGATTTATCAGAATATGGTGGAATTTTTCAAATATTTTCTTTTAATATCAAGTGCAGAAATCATGAAGATAGAACTGACTCATTTATTTGTGATAAAAATTTAGCATAAAGTACAAATATACATTTACTATGATAATGTATTTCATTAATCTATGATACATAATAATTCAAATCACATATAAAAAGTTTTGCATTTCAATATAATTGATGTGAACTATCTGAACTCGTCCTTTGTGTTGTTCGGTTGTCAAAAGGAACCTCCAAACTTAACTTCTTTCCACTCATATGAGTACAAACGGAAATTTATGGTGGGATAAAAACTTTAAACCACAAGGGATACCTCTGCTAAGCTTACTGCTCTACTACTACTTATGCCCAGTCTGCAGTTCCAATTTGCCTATGACGCTCCACAGTCCACTCTACTGCAAGCCTTGCGGAAGAGAGGCAAAGTGCATCTTATCTCTGCAACTCCTTCATTGACCAGCAATTAAGCAATGGCCTTGGCTCCCATCCTTCCCGCACCCACTTCTACTGCCTCTACCTTCTTCCTCTCCAGGTCAAGAGCTCATTTGCAAGCCTCTACCAGCCCATCTGTCACTGCTACGGCTACTTGTTCCCTAGCTAGCAAGCTATCATTCCTGAATTTTTCCAGATCAACCGCGATGCTAGAGTCCTCCTCCTCTATCTTCAGAAATTCTTCAGCTGTCTTCTCCAATTCTCTCTCCTTCGCTTCAGACTTCCACTCTTTCAATTTCTTCTCAACATTAACGTGACGCAGCCTCCATCCACTCATATCACGACATGCATCGAAGTTATTTATTTTCTTCTATCCCGCTTTGGTCACCGAACCCCTCAAAAGCAACCCGAACCCCCCCCCCCGCCTTGCCTCCACTCAACCGGCAGAACAAAGAAGCAAGGCGAAAAAAACCCATTCGCATCGGCTACAAGACTGCTTCATGTAACAAGCTCTCGTCCCTATCACAAGCCTCTGCCAAGCTCCAGGAATACCTTCACTCAAAGCCAATTCCACTTTGATACAGAAGAATTGAAAAGGAGAGATTGGAGGCTCATGGTTGAAAGCCAAGACTGTGGCTCCTCCGTTGCTCATGCAAGGAGGAAAGTTGTAGTGAAGCAGTCCCGAAACCCATACTACATGTACATAGGAATTGTTCAAAGAGTGACCGACGGAAGGGCATGCGTTATATTCGAAGGAGGCAATTGGGATAAATTGGTCACATTCAAGATAGCTGATTTGTGAAGATAACTGATTTGATGACAATGAAGAATCAACAGCAATTGCCTCAAGCAGAATATCAAATCTTGTACATCAGTCCGAGTGGGGAAGATAGCAATCGCATTCGACATCTGACAGATCCCATCAAATCGAAACAAGATAAATTCTTCCGTTTTTCTCTCCCCCGAAGTCTTTCACATTCGATTTGGTGCAATTTATTGTGATCGTTCACATCCGTTTCTGCACATATTCCGTCTGAAAAAGAGCCGATTGCTACTCCCCTAGAGAAGGATGTGTGTCTGCAGGTCGAATAGTAATTGGTTTATCAGGAAATATTCAAATCCATAATTTACCACCTCGACGAGCGTAGCGAGTTATAGCTCTGTGTCCTCCTTCTATTTGTCGATTTGATGATCCTCTCGAGAAATCTGCAGAAGTACAGCCTACATTCGTACCATATACTCTACTGACAACCAAAGCAACTGCAGATGATACTCTAGTTGATGAAACAGTGGATGACACAGCTCTTTCCCGAGAAATTGTGTTAACTCCCTCAGTAGACTAGTTCGCCCCGATGTTCACCCCCTGCTCCCTCCAGAACGCAAAAATTGAAACTATACCACGAGCTCCAAGAACCTCCGCATGATGTCTCCCTAACTTTGGCAGATCCTCACCTCCACCGTTCCAAATCCCAACACCATAACTAAAATTTTCTCCACCTCTGCATAATTGCTATGTTCGGGCCCAAGCTATAATACCAATTGTTGGTCTGAAAGACATGAAATACACCAAGAAGCCACATTCAATCAAGAGACGAGACATGAAATACGTGGTTCACCTCACTGAGTATACGTACCCAGAACACACAGAGTCACTTTAATAAATAACCCTAATTTGTGTTACAGAGAGCTTATGCCAGCTCTCTTATATAGTAATACCAGTCTTTTGCCCTAGTCTAACTAAATATAATCAAACTAACCAGAGTTACTCAATACCTAAGTTAACTCGTAACAAAGAGGTGGATAGGTACATAAATGACCGCACCAAATGCTGGTATCTTTTGCCCTAGTCTAACTAAATATAATCAAACCAACCAGAGTTACTCAATACCTAAGTTAACTCGTAACAAAGAGGTGGATAGGTACATAAATGACCGCACCAAATGCTGGTATCTATTAAGGGTACGTACCTAGTACCTACTGTAGAATATCAAAATCAACAAGGTTTTACAACCGGTTTTGAAGTTATTTTTTAGAGAGTTCATATTTCGAAGATCTCGTTTGTCATTATAGCATTAAAATCTAGTTCAATATTGGTTTGACATCAACAATAACTTGAGACATATGCAATGATGTGCATATTTTCTAATCTGTAGATTTGCTAATGCTTTGAGAAAAATCTACAGACGAAGGCACTTATTACTCAAGAATTAATCTTACGATTATTGAGATTTAGCTCACCTTACACTCAGGAGAAATATTTCCTCATTTTATAAGATTATAACATGTTGCGCTAAAAACAGAGCCTTTCAAGGAAGTCAGTATTATCGCATAAATTAATTAATATACTTATATACTGCTTGATACTTCTCGACCAGATGGTCCACGTTGCTCTTGTGATGCATGGCCACCTCCCTCTTAGTTCCTTTTTATGGTGCTTGCCAGACTTTTATTCCATGTCTCTGTGTTTTTTCTGTCAACATGCAACGGTTATCATGAAAAACTTTGGGGATTTGATTCAGGTATGTTGTGTGGGGTCTCACATGTTCACAGTACCTTTCGGTTTCGTTCGATGATTCTGGCCCCTGTTATTTTCCACGAATCTACGTTTACCGTTGACATGCAACGCCAATCGATAAAGATGTTCAAAAAGCGATTCATGACATTATGAGGTTTCTTGGAATTCCGAAAAACTCAGTGGCGCTTGATCAGGACTAAGGAGGCAACCAGGATTGAACTGATGACCTATCGGACTGCAGCCGATTGCTCTACCACTGAGCTATACCTCCGCATGCACAACATCGCGTAAAATACAATATATATTCTATTCAAATATTGGACGATTATGATTTCCCCATCTTACACGGGCCACCGCGATTTTCGGAAGATCCACCGAATACCGGAGGATATGGTGCACCTGGGGTAATCGGCCTTTGAACATTTTCCAATATTCTGGACTGAGTTCTTCTTAGAATGACTACCTTTTTGTAGGTTTTCTAACATTTTCCAATTTAAGAGTAGTAAGCAAGCGTATGAGAAATCCGTTCACATAAAATATGATGAAACAAGAGAGAGTGAAGATGACCAGACAATTTGGTCAAGACTTGACGATAATACCTCCTACATCTTTAGTGGGCAATCGTGAAAAGTTGTGGTATAGTTTTTTATGTCTTCATCAACTCTTCACTTCTTAACAAGATGTCAAGAGTTACAAATATATACGCTACTGGATTTTGAAATCTTAAATCAAAGAGAAACATGCAATGCCCAACATTAAATTCCCTAATTAATGTATATTACACTTTTGCAGTTGGAGTTTTTGGGTCTCCATCCCTTATGTAGTGTATATTACAAGGATATACATCATTTAGAGAATCCACGTTAAATAGGTGTAGAAATTTTGTATACACTAATTAAAGATCACTTGATAACTGTAGATTTTGTATGCAGTAATAATGACATCCTTCATTAATGTGTAATCTTACTTAAGTATCACTTAAGTTGGGATAATGATAGAGCATATCACTTGAGGAGCAGTCACATCCAACTTAAATTATCTTTTTCCCAAATTAAAATTTGTTGGTTGATCATATGTTAGAGTATAAATTCTATCATCAACCCTTTAACTTGTACAATTTTTCATACCAAAAAATGATAATCTAAACTGTATTATGCCCTAATGAATCCTCTAAATGTAAAAACTTTGATAGATTCAATGTAAAACACTGGTTCTAACAAAATTTGTATAAAAAAAAAAGTTAATTAAACTTTTTCAAGCATGATGTAAGAATGATTGATTTTTTTATCCTAAACTAATATTTATGATTTTTATCAATGTCTAATTTTTTTCATCATTTAACTATTATAAATTACATAAGTTAAGTATCCATATTAAATAAATAAATAAATATATATTATTATAAAAAATTATTATAACTACATGCAAATGAGATTTTTTCCTTGAATCATTTTTTTACAAAACACCTTATTTTTCTTCTCTGATGTTATTTAAATAACATCAAAATTTTTATCTACTACCAAAATATTTATATGATATGTGAAATCTAGATTAGAAGCTTATTAAATAAGTCAAATTAATATAAATATCAAATATTTTTTGCTTTATTTAATGAACCACTCATTTTTATACAAAGAGATTAATCATGAAGGTATAAAATATGATTGAAAAAATTAGAGATTATAAAAATCATCAAATATTGTAAACTATTAGTTAAAATATTATTGTGTGAATTTGAGCTTAAGTTATGATGGAATTTTTTTAAAAATAAAAATATTAAAGCTTTTACCTTAATTAAAGAATTGTATACAAATAAATATCTAAAAAAAATTAAAAATTTAATTTATTATTTTGTATAATGTTAACATTTCCATACATTTTTTTTATTTAGAGTCTAGATTATTTACAAATTTGATGTCTATTAGGTTTTTAATTTTTTTAATTTTTCAAAACTATTAATAAAAGATCATTTTGAGTAATTAAAAAAATAACATGTTATAATTATATATTTTGTAAAATAAAAAATTTTAAAATTAAATGATAAATTTTTAAACAAATAGTTAAAATATTAATAATATAAATAAAATTATTTTATGATGTCATGACTTATGTAGCAGCATTTCTAGTTAGGAAGGTTTGCACATGTAGAACACATATAGTAATTCAAGCCATTAGTGCAATTATTAATATTTGTACTTGACCTGCCATTAGGAATGACAATGCAGCTAGGAGTCATAGGGCTCAAGGGGGTAGAGTTTGTATTAGGATTTCTTGGAGTATAGTTTTCAAAGTTGAGACTTTGAGAGTATGGCTATGATGGATAGTATGTAGTGCTGAACCTGGAGTATTTGAAGCTCAAAGTGGGTTTGGCTTGACCAAAATCTCTCTTTTATGCTATGGTAATGAGTAAAATGTCCTTGTGGACGTTTTGAAAGTAGAGAATATTACTTCAAAAACTCAAATTGGATTTTATGGTGAGAATTATGAGTTTTGGAACATTGAAGGTATTTTGGTGAGTTTAAATCCATGTTAGCTACAATCTTTTTTATGTAAAGTGTGCATGACATTGATGAAAAGAAGACCATGATGACAATTTAGAAATAGAGTCGATTCAAAGTTGGTGTGATTAATTTTGAATTTATGTATTTTATATTTTAGTGCTTAAAATCCGAATCTAGAATATGGAGGACGAAAGCACTGCTAAATATTGACAAAGTGGTCAATGCTCATAGTTATCTTGATGCTAAAGATTGAGATGGACCAAAAAAGATTTCAAACAGAAGTGCTCTAAGTCCAAGATTTTGGATTTTGAAATTTTCAGGTTGAAAATATGAGCAGCATGCTATAGAATTATCATATGGTGCTTGTTTGATCTGAAATTTGTGATGTCATAAAAGATATAAAGTATCTTGTGTATACATAAAGACAATTAACACATTTTGATATTTAGGGGTCCAAACCTTGAGTCAAAACTTTTTGAAATTCCTAAAAAAAATTCATTATTTAGGAAATTAAAAAAAACTAGCTTAAGACAACGCCTTATATAACAAGATTACGAGCGGTAGATTATCGATATGGAGAGTAAAAGGCCTCCAAAAGTAAGTTTTGGTGTTTTAAAATGCAATCATAAGTCTGTGACAGTCTGAATTGGGTTGGTTTGACTCTTTTGATGGATGTTTTTGAGATTAATCATTACCGGTTCTATCTCTTTATTTAGTGGAGGTTTGTCATATGTTGTGGCCTTTAGTGCTTGTGTTACTTGGCGTGTTGATTTGTTGGAGGGAAACATGGATGCAAATGATAATCCATATCCATGGGATGTTGATACCGCCAATAATTATTTTAATCTAAATCATTGATTTATAATCATTTGACATATTTTTTTAATTATTTAAATTAAATTAATTTTTTAATTTTAAACTAATTTTTTAAAAAAAAAAAATTGAAATATTTTGAAATAAATATTTTTAAAATTTTGTAATTTTTATGTAATTTTAATTAAACATTTTGCTGTACTTACTTTTAATGCTATGAAGCTTTTACATTTTTTATATATAAAGATTTAAAATTTTGACTTTGAAATCAAGATTTTAATCATTTAATAATAGATAAAAAATTATAGTTTAAATTATTTATTGAAATTGAGTCCAATTCTTATATATATTTATTTATTTATTTAATTTTTTTTATATTTCATTTAATATTTAATTTGAAATTTTTTATATCATGAGTATTTTTTAATTTTAAGAAAAAAATCATTTATTTTTGTTCAAAATATTTTTTTTCCTATTAATAATAATAGGAATTTAATTCATATTGATCAATTGAAACAACATTGTTACATATGAATAAATTTATAAAACACATTATAATTTTCATTAAAAAATGATACTATATTGATTTAAAATCTATATATAATTATTATTTTTGTATATTTTTTAATTATTTATGAAAACATGTGCAATTTAATGTGTTAATAAGAACATGCTTATGTCATTTTTAATATTTATAAAAATTATGTCGTACACCTACATATTACATCACAACATACATCGTTGTCACATCAAACATCACAATATATATGGCCCATGAAATGTTTCTCTAGAGCCACCTCCCCAATGTTGCGAGGTGGTTACAGAGAAACTATGATTTGGATCTTGTTTATGTCAACCTCAATATCTCGTGCAGACACCCTATGGTCCAGCATAATGCCTTATGTCATCATGAAATAGCATTTCTCTTGATGCCCATCCAACTGGCTATCTTGACACTTCTAAAAGATTTGACTCAAATGATCAAGATGCTCGACCTTAGATCCAAATATGTAAAAGTCATCGATAAAGATTTCTAAGAACCTCCAAAGATAGTATAGGAATATATGGATCATCATCCTCTAGAAGATGGATAGAATGTTGCAGAGTCCAAACGACATTTTGTGGTATGCATAAGTGTCCCAATCCGTAGTGAAGGTAGTTTTATCCTTGTCCTCCTCCCAAATAGACACTTGATTATATCATGAAAAATCATCCAAGAAACTATAACATTCATGCTCGGTGACATGATCCATGATGGCATCTATAAAAGGGAGTGGGTGATGATCCTTCTTGGTAGCTGCATTCAATTTCCAAAAATATTGACAGACCCAAATTTTTCCAAAATTTTTAGTCACAATCATAATTGGCACAACCCATTTATTGCTCAACACAAGGTTAATAATGTATGTTTGGAGTTATTTATCAATTTCATCTTTGACCAACAAGAAAAATCTTGGATTTAACCGATACTAACGATGTCTTATAGGGACTGCTCCTATTACTTCAAACGTTTGTATGCACGAGTCCGCATTGTCTTCGTCCGTGGTTGCTTTGAACTTAGGGTTCTACTGCTTGGTGATTGGAGTCATAATGATAGCTAGAGTGGGAGGAGTGAGTTATCCAGCTTTCCATGCCTACATAGAGGGAGGACATGGACTTGTATGGGATTCTCACTTGCAACGGTTGGTGGAACCCAACAATGAAGAGAGAGAGCAAGCTATGGGATTTTGTATCAGTACTACAACATTATCTACATTGTCAAAGGCATTACAATGCCATGTGTTGGGTCAGGCTATGGACCAGAACTGTTTGACATGGATTGTGAACATCGGATTCCCTGAGCACATACGCATGCGGTCCACATGTGTGACTGCAAGACCATTGGTAATCTCTTTGCCTACCTAGACGGTGGAGGTAAAAGCTAGGGGCGAGAAGTGCCCAAGATCTCATCCTTGGTGTTATAGGGATGTTAGAGAAGGAGAGGTAGAGTCTTTTTCAAGTATGGTTGGAGTTTTTTGCATGAAGCAAGCAGTGGTAACCTCTAAAGACCATTGTGATACAACACAAGAGGTTATAGCTAGAGCAGCAAGAGTTGTTCACATTAAGCTAGTGGAGTTTGGTATGAGAGCATAAAAAGCTTTCTGCTGAAGAGGTTGTCGTTTAGCAACCAACCGAATTCTAAAGAATGATGGATATGATCCTAGCCGGACTTGATTGTGCCCAAGCCTACATCGATGATATTCTAGTATATAGTGCTACAGAGATTGAGCATGAGATACATTTGCATGAAGTATTTGAGCGATTGATTGCTCATGGCCTCAAGTTGTTAATATCCCAAGCTCATCGAGTTGATATAGGTCGATCCGTGCCTGATGACTACATGCCGTAGATCTAAGGTTGTTACGTACCGATGGTACAGATCTGTTTAGGGCTAACCCGAGATTAGGATTTCCCTGTACTCACCCTATACATACAAGGGAAGGCGAAGCCTTCCCCATCTCATTCCTGTACACTCTCTCATGTCCCTTTGGTGTGCTCTCCTCTTCTTGGAGTGATTCCTGAAGAGTCGGTTTTTCAACATGGTATCAGAGCAAGGTTGGAGCATTAGTTTTGTAGATTAGACATAGAGGAGTGTTGGAGATCAGTGAGGAGTGTGCCTCAGAATTAAAGGCTATCCCGCTGAAGCAATTAGATTGTTGGAGAACCGTTTCGTGTTTTCTCAGAATCTTCAATCACGTTTTCGGAGGTCAAGATGATCGTTTTTGACCTATTTCCGATCGCCCAACTCCTTGAAAAGAGTTGTCTTGCGCAGAATGGTCAAATTTGGTAGCCATGAAGTTTTCGTGCAATTTGGGGTTGTTGGTGATAGTTATTGCCTTTTCCAAAATCTTTGAGGAGATGTTTGGAGGCCTAAACGAAGTTTTTTAGAGGTTTGAGGGTTTCCACCCGAGCCAAGGCTCAGTCTTGGCTCAGGTACAAAGGCTCAGCCTTGGCTCAGAGCTCCTGCCACAAAAAATTTCAGCTCAATCCGAGCTTTCTTCGTCGTTTTCGCATAAGTAATGTGCAGGTGCAGAATCAAGAACACATTTACTTCTTCGTCTGCGGGTCAAGACATGCGCATTTCGCCAGTTTCTGGAGTTTTGCATGTTTCTTGATCGAGGTGCAGAGGAGCTATTTTTCCGCCGTAGTCGCGGAGGTGTTCTTTGTGTTCGTTTGTGTGCGTGCGCAGTCTTTGCCGTGTTGGGGTCTTGATTCCCGCTCGTGACCACAACCATGGTAGAATCCGTGAGCATGATCACTGGAGAGAAACTTGACAAGAACAATTTCCAAACGTGGAAATTTTGAATGAAGACCTTCCTTCAAGGCCAGGGGCTATGGGAGCTTGTGACCGGGGAGGAGAAAGCACCAATCGTGGTTGCTGGTGATCTTCGTAGTGAGCAGACATTGCGTGAGTGGAGAAAGCGATCGTATCAAGCCATCCACTACATTGCGCTCATGATTTCAGGTTCGATGATCGGTCACATTCAAGACTGTGACACACCCAAGGAAGCTTGGGGACGCATTGTCACGAGATGTTCCATTCGGGAACATAAGCTCGGAAGTCGCAGCGATTCTTTGCTGACAATTCAATACTGGTCAAGAAAGGCTCGATGTGTGTCAATGACTACGTCAATCACATCAAGCTACTTGCAGATCAGTTAGCATCTGTCAATGTTCAACTTGATCCGACCGTGATTATCGGTGCGACATTGCAAGGACCGCGCCGAGAGTACAAGTAGCTTCATTACGTCAATTTCGATCAGAGAACCTCTTCCGAAGTTTGACTAACTGGTCCCAATGATGTTGGGAGAAGAAGTGCGAATTCTGGGTAGTACTAGTGCTTCATCCAACCCGCAAGAAGGTGTATTTTTTGCAGGTTCTGGAGGTCAAGGCAGAGGTCAAGGCAGAGGAGCCGAATATGGTGGTGGTAGAGGTAGAGGCGCACAGAACAAGGCGCCAGTGCGCCACGGGAAAGGTAGGTTAACACTTGCAACTACTGTCACAAGAATGGCCACTATGCCAAAGATTGTTTCAAGCGTCAAAATGATCTGCGCGCTTCGGGCCAACATGGCCATGTAGGCTATTTGAAGAACGACTCTTTCATTGTGACACACGAGTTATGCTACTTTCGCACTGATATTGGATTGGGTGATCGATTCCGGAGCTACCACCCACATGACGCCGCATCAAGAATGGTTTGCGTCACTCGACACTGTGGAGACTCCTCAGTTCATGGTGACTTGAGATGATACGAAGCACGAGATCAAGCATAAGGGTAAAATTCTGCTTGATATTCCAGGATCTAATATTTCTGGAATCGGAAACGTTTTACATATTCCTACTCTGATTCGAAATTTGTTATATCGATGGACAGAGGGTAGAACAAGGTATGCAAGTACGCTTCAACAAAGATGGATGCTTTGTTGAAGACTCCACAGGTACTGTCGTAGCTTGAGGTAGCATGAGTGGTAGACTGTTCAAGCTAGATGTTACAGTTAATGTCGAAGAAATGACCAACTCCCTGTCATTCTGAGAAAGTCGCTTTGTAGTATCTAACATAGATATTTGGCACAAGCAAATTGGGCATATGAACTTTCAGAAACTGAAGACTCTTCCGAGTTCAGATGTAGTCACAAGTTTGCCCAACTTCACTTCTACTGAGCCCACTGCAGTGTGTCTCGCTTGTCAGTTCGGCAAGCAAGCTAGATAACCCTTTAAGGGATCAGGTAGGAGAGCGACCAAGCTTCTAGAGCTGGTGCACACAGATGTATGGACTTCTTCTCAACCAAGTTTATCCGGTTTTGAGTACTTTTGTGTCCTTCATTGATGATTTCTCTCGCTAAACACAGGTTTACTTTCCTTAAGAGCAAGTGCTCTTGGATGTGTTGTCGGCTTTCCGGACTTTCCACACCTTGGTGGAGAAAAACAAGCCGGACAATCTATCCTTTGTCTACGTTCGATGGATGGAGGCGAATTAATTGCCCGGAGAATTCACTACTTACCTACGTAAGCATGGCATCTACGTGAGAAGACTTGAGGTTATACTCCACAAATGTAATGGCGTTGCGGAGAGGAAGAATCGTCACATAGCGAAGTCGCCGTGCTATGTTGAACGAGAAGAACACCCTGCCTAGACCGTTCAGGCGTAAGTCGTTTCCGTTGCGGTGTACTTGATGAATCAAACTCCGACGCAACAGTTCACAACAAGACCCTCGACCGAGGTATTCACATGCCACAAGCCCGATTACTCATTTCGAAAGTTTTCGGTTGCATACGTTATGTACCCATTCCGGATGAGAAGCACAAGAAGCTAGATCCGAAAGTCGAGAAGTGTATTTTCCTTGGATATCTTTTAGATACGAAAAGGATATAGATGCTATAATCCTTCCTCTAGGCAATTTTATATCAGTAGAGATGTTGTATTTGAAGAATTGCAATCTTGGTATGCACATGTGATTGTTCCGGTCATACCCACTTCTTCTTGCCGGCGCATAAGGAGTCCGGCCCCCTTTGTACCTTTGCTACAGTGGAGTTTTCGGAGTCACGTCTAGAGTCGAAGTCTATGCACGGGAGCCGCTACGGATGAAGTTCATCGAGCACCATCTAGACCGACTCCTAGTTTTGAGGATCACGTTATTTTGCAACATATGATGTCCTCACCACGGATTACGTATATTCATCCGTTGGATGAAGCGCCCGTAACGACGTTGCCGGGTACCTCGATCCGAAGCAAAAGGGAGACAAATAGTGCATCCGAGCACGCCCTACGTAAACGAGAGAGTTCGGCATCCGGTTCAGAGATTTATGCATGGAAGTTTCCTTGCTGATCATCATGCATACATGACTCACGTTCTTGCTGAGCCGAACCGAAATGCTTTGAGGAAACGATGCACAAAAATGAGTGGATTGAAGCCATGGAGGATTTAACTTGCTGCACTTTGTCACCAACAAACATGGGAGTTGGTGGACTTACCTCAAGGTAAGAAAGTGATTGGTTGCATAGGGGTCTTCAAGGTCAAGCGTAACTCGGATGGCGTTGTATCTTGATACAAGGCCAGATTGGTAGCCAAGGGCTACGCACAACAGCATGGAGTGGACTACAAAGAGACGTTTAGTCCAGTTGCCAAGATGGCAACGATTCGTACGGTGGTTGCTATTGCTATCAACAAGGGATGGCGAATGCATCAAATGGACTTCAAAAAAGCCTTTCTCAATGGAGATCTCGGCGAGGAAGTCTACATGCAACAACCACTGTAGTACCCTAGTTAGGAATTTTAAGCTTGTTTTTTTGTTTTTCAGAATAAAATGCATGATATTCGGCGGAATTGAGTATGGACGAATACGAAGATGACTCTTAAGACGAATATGCATGTTGAGAAGAGTATGTGTAGATTGAATCGGGGGAAACTACATTTCGGTTAGGGTAAAGTTGTAACTGTATCGTTGAGCAGTGGCGAGCGTAGAACCAGCAGAGTAACACGATGAAGAAGCGAGTGGCATTGCGATCAGGAGCACGGAAAGCTATTCGATTACCCCCTCTGTAGAAGATGGCGAGCGTAATTAGACCTCTTGTGCCAAAACCGGACTGGACGGTGGAAGAATTGAAACAATTGGACGGAGCATTCCTAGCATGGCGATGGGACTATGTGTGTCCGAAGCTGTGTGAAGAAGTGAAGGCCAAGAAAGTTGCCAATCCGATTGGATGGAGAGGTTACCCCGATTCCTGGGATGCGATTCTATGGGCGGAAGCATTGGGCAAGGATTATGCGGTAGACAAGGATGGCATCGACTGGGAAGGATCGGCATTGCATACAGGATTCGACTTTGATGAGTCCAAGTGGTTTGATCCTCGAGGAAGGAAGGGGACCAACGGGTTCAAGATTGATTTGATTAAGGATGATTTCCGACAGAAGATCATGTATACGTTGAATCAGCTATTTTCACCGCAGAGAACTACTTACGCTAGTATGCATAAGGTGAGGATAGTAGAAGGATTCGTAGGAGGAAAGATCAAAGTCAACTGGGGAGAAATATTCGCTCAGAATGTGTAGGCTATGGGACATAAGTTGAAGGCGGGGAGAGAAGGGAGTAGTGTACATTTCCTCTTTTCTGCACACATGTACTCAAGGATGGGGTGGTTAACTCCAAGGGAAAGAGTGAAGTATCAGTTGGATGCAGAGAATGTTTTGCGAGAGCCGAATATGAGTGATGCCAGTAGTGGATCAACGAGAAGCATGGGTCCCGAAGAAGGAAGCAATTTGCAATCACCAGTTGCAGGCGAGATGCCTTTAGACGAGTTGGATGAAGTAATGCGGGAACTTGAGGAAGCTTCATTCGGAAGAGAGGATTCGGCAGGAACTTCGGGGAAGAGAGTGCAAAGTCCGAGTGTAGAGGAAGTTCGAAAGCCGGTCAATAAGAAGCGGAAGTTAAAGGAGATTGTTAAGCCAAGGAGCCCGGTGCCGAAGATATCGAGGCCTAAGGTGAAGACATCCAAAGTAGATGGTGGAGAACCGCTCTCTTCGGTGTTGCAGTTGGCATAGAAGTTAGAAAATGTAGTTGTCCCTATTCTCATGGAGTTGAACAAGATGGGAACAGACTATATTCAGGGGTGGAATCCTCAAGAAGACGGTTACATGGAACTCATTCAGTTGATGAACCGCATTGCAACAGGAAAGAAGGACCAGACTCATACTATTAAGTTAGTTGATGTAGTCGGTGAGCTGGCGTCGAGAAGGGAAGGCGGAAAGCACAACGGGGAGGTGACAAAGAAATAAGAAGGCTTATGGGGAGATTTGCAAGATCCGAGGAGCAGAGTTGAAGTTCGTGGAAGTCGAAAATGAGTGGCTTCGGAATCAATTGAAGGAGGTGAAGCATCAGCTGCACGAGGTCGATGTAGAGAGACCAGCTAGACTAGAAGTTTTGGCTAGTAAGTGTGCGAAGTATCTTCTTGCCCTGTGTGATGATGTGGAAGCTGATCGACTGGAGGCCTTGATCACGGCGATGAACACTCCTGGCGATTCGAAGGAGAAACGAAAGGAGATGTACAAAGCGATGTGTCGTGACTGTCAGGAAGCGATGCGAATTCACCGGAGGGAGATCGCACAAGATATCAGAGATTTGCAAATCAGCGTTGATGCCCTCGCCTGGCGTGAAGAGACATCATCGAAGGGTGCAACAGATCTCCGAAGTTGTAGTCAGACGCGATCCGTGTAGGTAGCGATTCGGATAGGACGTTAGAATTGTGTATAAATAGGACTAGAGTAGTTAGTGGAGACATCTTCAATTTGCAAGAGAAAATCAGGATTTGTTCATGTGTAGCCAGGATAGAACGGAAACTCTCGAACCCGAGCAGAGATCACGGTGGCCTACCTGACTGGAGATCGGATTCTTGTGAAGATACCCAGGAATTCGTCCCACGAGTTTGGGTATCGACGATTTCACCGGGAGAACTTCAGCGAGCTTACGCCTGGTGAATGTTACCTCTTGTAATTGGGATCACCCAATCTTAGTAAAAGGATTCCTTCTGGAATTTCTTAAGCACTTTATGTTCTGATGGGTTTTTAAGTTATGAATTGATTCCACTCTTCGGACTGTGATTGTCCAGAGTTGATTAAAGAAGTCTAAACACACATATTCCCCACTTGATATTCGGTTAACATCCCATTCCCTTCGGAACGAATCAATAAACACTACAACTACTCACTTCTGATGTAACCCTGTCGTTACAACCACCTTGTTACGAAGATCCGAAGTTTCTTTCTCGCGTTTGTAAGTTAAGTAAATCCCTCTATGGTTTGATACAGGCTCCGAGAGCATGATATGCGAAGATCAATTCCTTTCTCATATCTCTTGGATTTGTAGTTTGTCATTCCGACTCATCGCTATACTGCATGAGATCAGGAGTTCATGTAGTGATGATTTCCATCTACGTAGATGATCTTACTGTCACTGGGAACCATGAGGAGATGATTTCTCGCATCAAGAGTATCTTATGTTCCGAATTTGAGATACAAGACTTAGGGTATCTTAAATTCTTTCTTGGTGTGGAGTTTATTACAGAGGGAAAGGATATGTGGCTAATACAACGCCAATATGCTTTATATAAGCTTCATGAGTTCAAGATGTTTGATTGTAAATCAATAGACACTCCTCTCCAACAAGGTCTAAAGCTAGAGTTAGACGATGGAGAGTTACTTGCAGATCCCCGCCTGTACATACAGATGGTTGGGAGTTTGATTTATCTGACTATCACTAGACCGGATTTGAGCTATGTTGTTGGTCTAGTCGGTCGGTTCTGCATGCTCCTCGGGAACCCCATATGTTGGCGGTCAAGAGGATTCTCCGCTATGTGAAGTCCACACTTCTCTTCGGACTTCGATACAGATTTGGAGGAGAGCTGAACTCGCATGGCTACACCGATGCCGATTGGATGGGGAGATATTTACGGCGGGATATCCACGCCCCGGATATGCGTTTGGACTTGGGAGTGCGGCCGTGAGTCGGGCTTCTAAGAAGCAACCGACCGTGGCAATCGCTCTTCCATAGAGGCAGAGTATCGTGGTGCTATGAATGCCACTTGTGAAGCAGGTTTGGTTGTGTTACTTGCTTTCGATATTGGAGTAGATTATCCTAGTCCTACTGAGTTATCCTAGTCGATAACATTAGCAAACATGATGTTAGCTAACAATCTCATTTTTTTCATGCTATGACAAAGCACATTGAGGTGCACTATCACTTTGTTAGGGAGAAGGTACTT
The DNA here is from genome assembly GCA_014180765.2 of Marchantia paleacea. Lineage (NCBI taxonomy): Eukaryota > Viridiplantae > Streptophyta > Marchantiopsida > Marchantiales > Marchantiaceae > Marchantia > Marchantia paleacea. Next base: position 1,808,142 of record MUAA02000049.1, read on the forward strand.
TCAGGTGTAGTAGATCTTAGATATATACATACAGGAGATCAGGTTGCAAATATCTTAACCAAAGCTTTACCTAGAGAGTCGTTTGCTACATTTTGACATTGTCTAGGAGTTGAGGATGTACAGTTGAGCTTGAAGGGGAGTGTTAATATCCCAAGCTCATCGAGTTGATATAGGTCGATCCGGGCTGATGACTACATGCCATAGATCTAGGGTTGTTACGTATCGATGGTACAGATTTGTTTAGGGCTAACCCGAGATTAGGGTTTCCCTGTACTCACCCTATATATACAAGGGAAGGCGAAGCCTTCCCCATCTCATTCATGTACACTCTCTCTTGTCCCTTTGGTGTGCTCTCCTCTTCTTGGAGTGATTCCTAAAGAGTCGGTTTCTCAACACAAGTTGCATCTTGGAAAATGTAAGTTCTTTCATGAGCATGTAGATTATTTGGGTCATACCATATACTCACGAGGATTGGGAGTTTAGCAAACCAAGGTAAAGACAATCTTGCGTATTCTACAACCCTTAGATGTGAGTAGGGTGCGAGCCTAGCTTGGACTTGCAAACTTCTATTGTTGATATTTTTGAAGATTTAGCACTATTGCCAAAGCCTTGACAAAGTTGATAAAGCTAGATCAAGAGTGGTGTTGGGGAGATGAACATGAGAGAGCTTTTGTTGAGCCTATCAACAAAAGCTCTCTCATGTTCATCTCCCCAAGAAAAGGTTGACATCTGTCCTTATTTTGAGGAGACATGTGAGAGATCGTCCCTTTCAAGTACATATTGATTGGAGTATGTTGGGTTTAGGAGCAGTGCTTACTCAACATGATGATGAGAGGAAGGAGTTTGTAGTATTTTATGCAAGTTGCTCTAACAATGCAACAGAGTCAAAGTATAGTCCTTATGAAGGAGAATATTTGGTAACTGTTTGGGTGGTGGCACATTTCAGATGTCATTTGTTTGTAAACTTCTTCACTCTCATCATTGATCATCAACCATTGAAATGGTTGATGGAATCAAACAAGCTTACAAGAAAGCTTACACGATGGGCTCTTATTCTACAAGAATATGACTTCACATTAGTTCACATACATGGAATGGTGAACCGTGATGCGGTTGGGTTAAGTCAAAATCCATGTACAAGTCAAGTTGACGACATCGGGGCTCAATGGCACGGTGATACTAATGAGGAGATGGTGTCGGATTGGCATGAAGGTGCATTTTTGAGTATGTTGGCGCTTGAGTGTTATGTGATATCTCTCTTGGATCACAGAACAAATATGTTATTCTTGGATGTTGAGCCTAAGGACGGTTTGATGGTAAGCCGATACATCCATGACGACATGATGGTGTTGGAGTATCTTCGTACATATGCTTTGGTGAGCACTTTGAATGCCAAGGAACGGGATCAAGTTTTACAAAAAGCTTGATGGTTAAGATGGGAAGGTAGAAATTTTTTTCAAGTATGGGGAGATGGAAGCGTTTGTGTTGTTCCACTTCCATTTCAGAGAGCAAAGTTGATCAGACATGCTCATGAGGAGTTAGGTCATTTTGGAGTGAAGCGGACATATAGCTTACTTCAAAGTCACTATTGGTGGAGAGGTATGCAAACTGAGGTGCAATTTTTTTTGCAAGATGTATGCTATATGATCGTGTTCAAGTATAATTCAATGCCCCTACATCACAATTACGTACTCTACCGATTATGGAAGTTGGTTATCGTTGGAGCTTAGATTTTGTATGGCCTCTTCCATTGACTATATGACATCATCGATATGTGTTGGTCATAATGGAGCATTTCTCCAAATGGAATGAGTTGGTGGCATTGCCTAACAAGTCAAATGAGGGAACAACTTATTCGTTCTTAGCTACAGTGCTAAGCCAATTTGATGCACCAGCGGAAGGGTTGACTGATCAAGGTATTGAGGATTTGGTCAAGTTTCATGCTTTGTATGATTGAGTGTTGATCGATCATTGTACCACCTCAAGAGATCATCATGAGGTTGGTGGTCTAGCACCGAGAGTTGTTTAGACAATGAAGAGAGGACTAAGAAAGTTTGGCTTGGAGAAAGGTCATTTGGGAGACATGGACATCCATTTATCATGGTTGACCATGAGTTATCGATTTAGATGGCAAACATCTCTAGTGTCATTCTCACCGTAGTTTTTATTATATGGTAGAGATTCAGACTTACTTGCAGCTATTCGTCGAGAGTCAGTTGAAGTTTGGACTTGAATAACCATGATGTTTGGGTTAGGGTGTGTTCTCAAAGGGCAGAACTCTTCTGTAGGGTGATGCCCATGGCATTTGAGAACCTGCCTATTGCTCATCATAGAGATATTTTGCGTTATGTTACCGTCCGAGGAGGTGGATATCGATCTTCAATTCGCAAGTTTCATGTTGGTGATAACGTTTACTTGCAGCAAAGTGCACCGATCACATTGGATGTTACGGTTTATTGCACTATTCTATGAGTACGTGAGGTTTAACCTTCTGGAGTTTGGTATTATAGGGTCATGATGGTGTGATTTGGAAGAATCATGTGAGTAATTATGCACCATGTCACCTTCCAAAAATTGATGGTACTATGGATCCAAGCTAGCAGTTGTGTGTGCAGGCTTGAGACGTATGTTATCTGGATCAGCTTGTAGAGCAGCCATTATGTTGATTTTTTATTCTTGTTTGAGAGGATGGCATATGTCATGTTTTCCAACCGCTCTCAATGTGATTCCCAATGGTCAATGGAAATGTCCTCGATGCAATGAGCAGGCAAGCAGGTTTGATTGTTACAGAGTATGGATGACATATAGACGACTAACGATGGGGCAATGTAGCATCTGGCCTCCTGATCTTAGCCCCTTGAAGGGCATATCATGTTATGGATTAGATGGTTACCTTGTGTTAGAGGGATCTAATTGCTAGTTAGGGGGGTGATTGTGGTAGTATTGTTTTGGTGTATGACAATCTATGTATTGTGATGTTTGATGTGACAACGATGTATATTATGATGCAATATGTATGTGCACAACAGCTATCACGACTTATGTAGCGGCATCTCTAGTTAGGAAGGTTAGTATATGCATTAGCAGATATATCAGTTAGAGCTGATTGTGCAGTTAACGACATTTGCACTAGAACTGCCATTAGGAGTAGAGTTTGAATTAGGGTTCCTTTGAGGATAGTTTTTGAAGTGGAGTCTTTGAGAGTGTGGCTATGATGGATAGTAGCTAGTGCGGGAAACTAGAGTCTTTGAGCACAAAGTGGGTTTGGCTCGACTATAATCTCTCTTTTATGCTATGGTTATGAACGGAGTGTCCTTGTGGATGTTTTGAGGGTAGAAGATATTATTGTGGTACACTTGTGTTGGTGTATGATAATCTATGTATTTTGATGTTTGATATGACAGCGATATATGTTCTGATGCAATATGTATGTGCACGATAGCACTATTTTCAGAATCTGACCTTTGTTAGACTATAGCCATAACGTTTATCTTTTGTTCTAATTGCTCTAGTCAAGATGTCATTTTCAGCTCATGACTAGCCTCATGGACTAACACTTGACTAGCGGTCGGTCCTCTACCACCACCCCTACCACCTTGAACTCCTCGTCCTCTTCCAAGGACTATCATGGTAACTCTCACTGATCGTAATTTTGGATAGGGATCAAAACATTGATCAATCATTTGACCAACTTTGTGACAATGCTCACATGATTTTGATCCATCATGATCCACCCTTTGATCTTGAAAGCAATCCTTCTTGTGATGTAATCCACCACATGTTCTACATAACATCATATCAACTTATTGTTGAGTTAAAAAGGATGGCAATGGTCTCGATCCAGCACCTTCACCACTAAGTCCGGATGGTCGAGATTGTCCAACATGTCTACCATAAGCAGTCTAGATTTGTGTTGTAAACTAGTAACATGAAGGAGTTGATGAAGTTGGTGAATCCTTGTTGAACCCAACAATCACCACTCCCCCCCCCCCCTCTTGCATGTTGAGTTCAATACGCTCAGCAAGACAAAACACAATTTCCAACATAATTGATGTCTCATATAATAAGGTCGCAGCTCACACTCTACTTCTCAACTCCTAGACCAATATCCCATAGCGATATTGAACAACTTTTGTCTCTGTCATCCCATGGATAACACTAATCTACCAACGTATTCGAGTATAGGTCTCTAATTTTCCGTTGGAACTCCTACAAGCCTTGTAGCTTGTCAATCCTAACCCCTTGGTAGCCTCTTCTCAACCGTGCACAGAATTGTAAAATATGATTAAAGGTACCTCTAAACTCTTCTCAACTCAACTAGCTCCAACCGTATCAATAGTGTAAGGTACACAGGATGAACTCGTATCACCATACATTGTGTAGTAATATAAAGTTGTGTAGTAGAGATGTAGTTTGGAGACCAATATTGTCTCCAAAATTCAATCTCCTCATGGTGTTCATGCCGGAACTCATGATACTCATCCATCGGCAAACCCTCCAAATGCTAGATAGCCCCTTCGAAGCCATAAACGGATTAAATAACATAGTGCATCCAATGTAAATCACACCATGAAACAAACTCATGTATGAAGTCATCCAACTTAATGGCACCAACTGTACCCAAGACCCTTGGTGGCCCCATAAATATCGTCCATGTCTAACAACAACGGTGTGGGAACACATTGCAAGATATCATCAAGCTCAACTTAGTCACTCTTTGACACCAAATCATAGTTTGCTGTGAATCTCAAAGGCCAAGATAAGTATCATAATCCGCTACAGGTACAGCCACTACTAATCCTAGCAATCTCTCTTTCAAAACCTCCATAGAACTCCATTGGGACACTAGTGTATCACCTCCTAACCGTATAGCAATAAGTCCTCGAGTGGAAAAAAAAACTATAACAAAAGGTACCCAAGGTATCACAAGGTGCTAACACACCTGCAATTTGAAACCTATCATCACCAAAGGCACTCACCTAGTCTATAGGTCCGCAAGTCATTTCTCATTAAGGAGAAACATGGATAGTCCGGCTGATCCGCAAATCCAACCTCACTATTGGCAGCATTCAAAAGTACTAACACTCCAAACAACAAAGCATGAACACAAACAAATGTGATGCACAAACAAGAAGCCAAGATGGAGGTATATTAATCACAAAAAACATAAATGAGAATACTCAATTTCTAAAACATCCATCAAAGAGGTCAAACCAACCCAACCTAGATTTACATAGCCTTATGAGGGAATTTAAAAACACTAAAATTCATATTTGAAGGACTTCTACTCTCCATATCAATAATCTGATGCAAGCAATCCAACTCTCTAAGCTATTTCCATATGCAATCTTTTTTCAATTCTCTACCTAACGTAATTTTTATTTTTGTAAATAGACATCGTTTGAAACTTCTGCATGATTTTCAAAAAATCTTTAACATTAATTTTGAACCCTTAAACATCAAAATTTCACAATTTTGACATTGCCAACCTTGTGTTTGACTACTCTTGCATGAGATACTTTACATAATCTGTGACCCCATCAAATTTCAGATCAAAATTACACTATATGATAATCCTATAGCCTGCCGTTTCAATTTTTGACTCAAAAACTTTCAACACCAAATCTTGGACTTTAAGCACTTATGTCCAAAATGTTTTTCGGCCAATTACCATTCTAAGCACCAAGCTAACTTTAAGCATTGATCCACTTCGTCAATTTTCACAACGCTTCTACCCTCTAAAATTTTTGATTCGGATTTAAGCATTAAAACACAAAATACATAAATTCAAAATTGATCACACCAACTTTGAATCGATTCTACTTCTAGATTGGTACCAAGATCTTCACTTCATCAACCTCTGCATACTCTACAGTAAAAAGATCGAAGCTATCATTAATCAAAACTCGTCAAAACACCTTCAGTGCTTAAAAAACTCACAGTTCTCACCACATAATCCAATTTGAGTCTTCGAAGTAATCTTTTCTACTCTCAAAACGTCCACAAGGACATTTTGCTCATAACCATAACATAAGAAAAAGATTGCAAATGAGCCAAATGCACTTTGTACTTCAAGGATTCACGAAAGGAATGTCTCACCGGCTGTAGTCCCGAGTAAAGGGGAGAAGAAGACGAAGCCCCTCCACAAGTAGCTCGTCTTTCTCTAAAACCAAATTCAATTCTTTGGACGAAGACTGGAAATATACTACAAAGAGAAAAGAGGAACATTGAATGAAGCATGCAGAGGAAGGCCAAAAGGGAATATTATTCAAAATGGATGAGTTGACCAAATCATTGGAGGAGCTAAAGGTCTATTTGATGAGTAATAGGGATCGACAGAAGTCATCTATGCAAACTAGGTGTAATAGCATAGCAATGCATTACTAAGGCGAATTTCAGTATAAAGATTTGTTCCCAAGGGAATGAGGTACTCCGTGAACCAAACACGAAGAGGAATGTGCATTTAGACTTCTTTACAAACTCTGGACTACGTAGTCCGAAGAGCTTAAGCTTAAGACTCCACTAAAGTCTACACCAATCACTTTCAATCCCTCCAATTCACAAGACACAAGTATGCTTTGCCAAATTTGTTTACTCATAGATGGGGATCTCTTCACTTACAAGCCTTAGTCAAGGCTATTCACTTGCTGAAGTTTTACGCAGACACAACTCATAGGCAAATACGAAGATATCTTCACATTTATTTGCTCCAATCTATGCTGATTACTCGTCAAAAATACTAGCTTTCGGAGATCGCTCTCTCTGAAATCTACTCTATCCATCTAAGTCACGTGATCGCATCTCCGCCTCTCGCATAAATTGTTAATATCCCAAGCTCATCGAGTTGATATAGGTCGATCTTTGCCTGATGACTACAGGCCGTAGATCTAGGGTTGTTACGTACTGATGGTACAAATCTGTTTTGGGCTAACCCAAGATTAGGGTTTCCCTGTTCTCACCCTATATATACAGGGGAAGGCTTCGCCTTCCCCATCTCATTCCTGTACACTCTCTCTTGTCTCTTTGGTGTGCTCTCCTCTTCTTGGAGTGATTCCTGAAGAGTCGTTTTCTCAACATAAATGCGTCGATTCTGAACTGTATTTCCTCTACATCTGTTGCGATCTCTTGTCGATGAAGAGTCATGGCTTCCCTGAAATCTCGTCCCAGAGCTTTGTACATCTCCTTCCTGTGATCCTTGGTATTTCCCGGGATTTCCATCACTATCACCAACTACTCCAACCGCTGCACCTCTACAATGTCACACCGAGCAAACAAGTGGTGAGCACACTTGTTGGCAAGGGTCTCCAATCTTGTTGGTGCCTCTACGTCCATCTAGTTCAACCGCCGGTTCAGGTCTTGCACCTTCTCACACAGCTGCAAATTTCACTTTTGCACCCCGAATACGGCAAATCTCTGCATACTCATACTTTGACACCTTCACCTTCTTCTCCCACTCAGCTTTCTATTTGGACAACTTGTTTACATTCTCAGTTAGCTGCCGAATAGTATCATTTTGGTCATCCTTCCCATGAGCTAGTCGATTCATCATCTGGATCAAGTCCATGTAGCCATCAGCTTGGGGTCCCACCCAGACATATACATTGACCCCATCTTGTTTAACTTCATCATAACCGGAATCACCACTGCCTCTAGATTCTGCAACAACTGTAGTACTGAAGCTAAAGGTTCCGCAATCTGCTTTGTTGCTTTTTTTCACTACCATCATCTTTGGCCGAGACATCTTGGACAACCCAACCTCCTCTACACTTTTCCCCGCATTAAACTACTTCTTCAAGGGATTGGGATGAGAACTTCCTTCTTCTGTCAGTCTTTTATTCCTCCTGACAAACTTAAGGGCTACTGCATCCTAATCCAACTCTTCAATTACTTTCAGACCTTCCGGCGCTGGCTTCTCCATACCTCCAATACTCCTCTGACCCATTGCTATGGTCGTCATTCTCCATCTCAATGTCCAAAAGCCCATATTCCAAACGATATAGGCGTCGTTCCTTTGGAGTTAACCACTTCAAACGTCCGTATAAATTCACCAGAAAAGAAGAGATGTACACCACACTCTTCTCATCCTCTTTTAACTTGGTAGCCATTGCTTGGACATTCTTTGCAAAGATCTCATCCTAGTTGACTCAAATGTATCCTCCCACGAACCCTTCTACAATCCTCACCTTATGCCTACTTACATATGTAGTTCGTTGAAATAAGAACAACTGGTTCAATATGAAGGTGACCTTCCTTCTAAATACGTCCTTGATAAGGTCGATCTTGTAACCATTTATCCCCTTCCGCTCTTTGGGGTTAAAAAATTTTCTTTCATCGAAGTTGAATTTGATGTGTTCTGTCGATCCTTCCCAGTCGACATTATCTTTATCTTTATCATAGTTGCGGCCCAGTGCTTTGGCCCATAACCTTGCATTCTACTATTTTGGCTATGCTCGTTTTCCTACCGAGAAAATCACTCTCCCCCTTCTCAACTCCTTGCACAATTCCAGACAGACGAAATTCCAATGCCATGACAAGAAGGCATCTCCCAATTCTCTAAGTCTTAGCAATTCTGCCTGAGTCCAATCCACCATCAAGATGAGTGGACAAATTCTCCCCATCTATATGTACTCTCATCATCCTTGGTCTTGACATCAAATACTTGCTCGTTTTCTTGTTCTCACTGATTCTGCAAGTTCTTGGCACATAACTACACAAGCCGCTGAGACTCTCTCCTGCAACCGTCTAACGCTATGCCAACCCTAACTCACTCTGCCACTCGTGTGACTTCCTACATTATCCATACACTTCCTAATTCATTATATTCGTAAGAATACGCTTCTCATTCCCCCAAATATAACACTTCATTACACAAACATAAAAAAAATCCAACCAATCCTTCTTACTACACCTCTATAGTAGGAAAAACATGTGGTGTACTATCTGCCGAAAACCTAGCCACACCAATGTAGAACATCAGAAGCGGGAGAGCTACATAGCTCAACAACTAGAATGGATTGGTCCATGGGAAGCTCCTACCTATTATTACCCTCATGAAGATCACACTAATGCAGTGCAAGAGAATGGCATTATTCCCATTCCACCAATGCACATACCCATATTTGCCTTGGTGGATATGGCCACTATCATGCCCAAATGCAAGATAAGTGGCGCAACTGCTCCTCCGTCTCGGCCAAATGTATGCTAGAATTGTGGGATAGTGGGTCACTTGTCCTCTCATTGCCCTCAACCAGGTTGGCGAATCCCCTACCAACCAATGTGCAGTAACTGTCGTTGGCTAGGACATACCAAAATGGGGTGTGATCAACCCCCGCAAACTCGAGTAGACTTTGATCGTTATCAAGTATTGAAGGTTGCAACATACGCCAAACCTCCACTTGGTAAAGGGCTAGAACCGGTAATGAATCGTACATATAATTGACTCATTTGACCCTCATCATATTGCCAACCTGACCGATAAGAGGCTATCTCCTCCCAATAATAAATGCTAAACCCCATCGGGTATAACACTGCCGCACCCACCAATACATCATAGGGTAACTACACCATGCAAGTGTAACTACAGCACATGTTCGCGTAGTAGAGCTATATGTGATATGATCTGATTGCACTTGCACAGTCATCTCTATCCGTTTGATGTATGGTGTCGGGACAACACTAGATTTTCCAAGAGATGTTTGAGTCTAAAATTGTACACAATCCCATCATAAGGGGTTGTGCACTAGAATCTAACAACACCCGTTGAGGTCGATAAATGAAGGTCCGACCAAACAGAAGACACTACTCATGTTATCCAACATCATCAAACTTGATGACATCATGGTATGTTCGTATGTCAGCCTTGCTAGTAACTCCATCATTCGAGCGGCAGCAGCTTGCCAAGTTCCATTAGTAGTTGTCTTGATCGGAGGATCAACACTACTAATGCTATCACTACTAGAAGCAATCAACACATCCACTTTGCTATTGCAAAGTGTAGCTGCCAATTGTAGTACATGGGATGATGACACCCCCAATGCCAATAAATCATTGGCTGAGAAAATATGATAATGAAGAAGAGTCTTTGCCGCCCCCAACGTTACGCTAAATGCTTCCTTAGACGATGTTGATGGATGGTCCCTACTTGCTCCATCTCCAAATATATCAACATTGGCTTGCATCCTCATCTCTCCAGTAGGTTGTCTAGGAGCCATAGATGAGGTATTCAATGCTTTATATAATGTGAATGATTGAATGACCTAGCCTCCCTTCTTTGTGGATCCAACTCCATGGACGCTCCTCTAGACTTAGTAGTATGTGTTGCACTACGAGTCATAGCAACTGCACATGGTTATATCGATACGCACATGTACTCTACAACATCTCCATCCTATGGTGTAGAGGCACCAGCTCAAGAATCTAATCTTTGTTGGGCTATAGCCATACTTGCTATCTTTTGCTCCAATTGCTCCAGTCGAGATGTCATGTTCATCTCATGACTAGCCTCATGGGCTAAAGTTTGACTAGGGATTGGTCCTCAACCACCACCCCTGCCATAGTTGAACTCCTCGTCCTCTTCTAGAAACTGCCATGGCAACTTTCGTTGATCATAATTTAGGATGGAGATCAAAACATCGATCCATCATGTGACCATGTCTGTGACAATGCTCACACAATTTTGATCCAACAAGATTCATCCTTCAATCTTGAAGTCAATCCTTCTTGTGATGAGGTCCACCACATGTTCAACACACCATTCCAACAACTAATTGTTGACCTAAAAAGGATGGTAATGATCTTGATGCTACATCTTCACCATTTTGTCCGGACGGTCAAGACTGTCCCACATGTTTACCATAACCACTCGAGGTTTGTGTTCTAGACTTGTAACGTGAAGGAATTGACGAAGTTGGTTAATCCTTGCCGAACTCAATAGTCATCTCTCTATCTTCTTGCATGTTGAGCTCAATACGCTCAAGACAAAACATAATGGCCAACATAGGTGATGTCTCATGTAGTAAGGTAGCATCTCTCACTCTATGTCTCAACTCCATGTCCAATATCCCATACCAATATTGGACAGCTTGTGTCTATATCACCCCCATGGGTAACATTAGTCAACCAATGCATTCAAGTATACGCCTCTCAAAGACTCTCCCCAGTCTTCCGTTGAAACTCTTGCAAGCCTCATAGCTTGTCAGTTCTCACCCTTCTCCACTCCAGAATAAGATTAAAGGTTGGGAACTTTGAACTCTTTCCAACTCGATTAGCTCCAACCGTATCATTAGTGCCAGGTAGAGAGGATGAACTCACACCACCAAATATTATGCTCGAAGTAATAGAAATATAGTTTGGAGACTAGTATTGTTTCCAAAACTTAATCTCCTCATGGTGTTCATGTTGGAACTCATGATAATCATCCATCGACCTATCCTCCAAATGTTGGAATAATCCCTTCCAAGCCATAAACAAATCAAACAACGTAGAGTTGCGCATCCATTGTTAATCACATCATGAGTCAAACTCCTGTATGAAGTCATCCAACTCAAAAGTGCCAACTGTATCCAAATATCTTTTGGGACCCTTGGTGGTCCCATAGATATCGTCCATGTCCCACAACAACGGTGTGGGTACATACTCCAAGATATCACCAAGCTCATCTCCGTCACTCTCTGAAACCAAATCATAGTCTTCTGTGAACCTCAAAGGCCAAGGTTGATACCGCACTATGCTACAAGTGCACCCAATGCTAACACAAGCAATCTCTCCTCTAGAAGCTCCAGAGAACTCCACTGTGACACTTATATATCACCTCCATAATCGTACAACAGCATGTCCCGAATTGGAATTAGAAACCGCAACAGAAGGTATCTAAGGTATCACAAGGTGCTAACAGTAGGGCTACCTGAACATTTGCAAGACGTATTAAAGTGATTGATTGCTCATGGTCTCAAGTTACATCCTTTGAAAGTATAAGTTGTTTCAAGAACAAGTAGAGTACTTGGGTCATACCATATACCCACAAGGATTGGGAGTTTAACAAACCAAGGTGGAGACAATCTTGTGTATTTCACAACCCTTAGATGTGAGTAGGGTGCAAGCTTTATTGAGAATTGCAAATTTTTATATTTGATATGTATCAAGATTTAGCACTATTGCCAAAGCCTTGACAAAGCTCACAAAGCTAGATCAAGAGTGGCGTTGGGAAGATGAACAAGAGAGAACTCTTGTTGAGTTCATCCCATGTTTGACATCTATCCCTGTTTTGAGAAGACCAGTGAGAGGTCATCCCTTTCAAATACATATTGATTGGAGTATGTTGGATTTGGGAGCAATGCTTACCCAACATGATGATGAGGGGAAGGAGTTTGTAGTAGCTTATGCAAATCACTCCAACAATACAATAGAGTCCAAGTATAGATCTTATGAAGGGGAATATTTGGACGTTGGCACATTTTAGATGTTATTTGTTTGGAAACTACTTCACTCTCATCACTGATCATCAACCATTGAAATGGTTGATGGAATCAGACAAGCTTATAGAAAAGCTTGCACAATGGGCTTTTATCCTACAAGAGTATGATTTCACACTTGTACATATACCTTGAGTGGTGAATCATGATGCGGATGGATTAATTTGAAACCCATATACAAGTCAAGTTGACAAAACTAGGGCTCGATGTCACGGTGATACTAATGAGGAGATGGTACCAAGTTCATATGCATCTTTCTTTTTGAGTATGTTGGCTCTTGAAAGCTATGTGATATCTCTATTGGGTCAAAGAGTGGATATATTATCTTTAGACGTTGAGAATGAGAACGGTTTGATGGTAAGCAGAGACATCTATGATGACATGATGGTGTTGAAGTATCTTTGTACATGTGATTTGATGGGCATTTTGAGTGCCAAGAAGCGTGATCGAGTTCTACAAAGAGCTTGACGGTTCAGATGGAAATGTAGACATCTTAAGTATGGGAAGATGGCAACGTTTGTGTTGTGCCACTTCACTCTTAGAGAGCGCAATTGGTCAGACATGCTCATGAGGAGTTAGGTTATTTTGGTATGAAGTAGACATATAATTTACTTCAAAGTGCCATTTCTATCTTAGAGAGTGTAGTTGGTTAGACATGCTCATGAGAAGTTAGATCATTTTGGAATGAATCGGACATATAGCCTACTTCAAAGTCATTATTGGTGAAGAGGTATGCAAACTGAGGTCGCATACTAATGCACCTTAGTTTGTGACTAAATGTATGATATTTGATCATGTTCGAGCATCATTCAATGCCCCTAGACCATAGTTACATCCCCTACCAATTTTGGGACTTGGTAATTGTTGGAGTTTGGATTTTGCATGAACTTTGTCATTGACTATACAACAACATCAATATGTGTTGATCATGGTAGAGTATTTCTCCAAGTGGATTGAGTTGGTGGAATTGACTAACAAGTTAAGTGAGGGAACAACTTATGCATTCTTAGCTTTGATGCTTAGCCGATTTGGTGCATCAACAGAAATGTTGCATGATCAGGGTACAAAGTTGTTGGACGAGTTTCAGGCTTTGTGTGATTGAGTGTTGATCAATCATCATACCATATCAAGAGATCATCCTAAGGCTGATGGTCTAACATAGAGAGTTGTTCATACGATGAAGAGATGATTAAGAAAGTTTGGCTTCAAGAGAGATCATTTGGGAGACAGGGTATCCAACTATCATGGTTGATCATGGGTTATCAATTTAACTGGCAAGTGTAGGGGTCTATGAGCTAGTAATTTAGTCTAATTTTTTTGTTTGATTAATAAAATACTTATCTTTGTATGAAATAAGGATGAATTCATAGGAATATGGGGCTTTAAGTCAAATTACAATTGATTCATTCGAATATAGTTAGGATATTCATACAATAGGACTGGCACAAGGGTGTTGGTGATGCTTTGGAGCATAAGGAATAGTAGGAAGCAAAAGCATAAACAAAGACATGCTTGATAATGTGCCAAGAAACATGGCAAGAATGAGATGACGAAAGAAGGGATGAGAGTAATGTTAGGACCAAAAGGAATCAAGTTATCACCTACGTGTGAAATGCCGATGGAACGGATACTATCTTTAATTTTGATGGCAGATTGAACACCAATGAAAATAAGACGACTCAAAAATCTAAGAGGAGCATTTTTGTCATGGCGATGAGATTTTGTTTGTCCAAAGCTATGCAATATCAGAGAAGAACAATATATTTGATTGGAAGAAGAGTGCAACCAGAATTGTGGGATGCGAAGATGTGGGCTAAGGCGTTGGGACAAAATTATGAAGAAAAGAAGGATGACATTCATTGAAAGGGTTCAGGATTTGCACACAAGATTCAATTTTGATAAGAACAAGTGGTTCAACCCTAGAGAGAGGAAAGGGATGAACTGGTACAAGATAGAACTAATCAAAGATGTATTCATGCGGAAAATGGCTTTCACTTTGAATCAATTATTCTCACCTCAATGCACCACATATGTGAGTATGCACAAAGTAAGGATTGTAGAGGGCTTTGTGTGAGGCTTAATTTGGATAAATTGGGGAGAGATATTAACGTGCAATGCGCAAGTGATGTCGAGTCAATTTTGAGAAGATGACAAGGGAGTAATTTACATTTTGTCATTTCTAATACACATATATTCGCAAATGGAGTGTCTAACGTTGAAGATGCGACACTTATACTGGTTGAAGTCGGGATTGTCAGATATCAAAGTTGAAGATGAAGACACTTGTAGTGGGTCTACTTGAAGTCCATACAATGCTAAACGAGTCAACAAGAAGGTCCTAGAAGAAGCCAATGTGGAGGAGAAGGATTCAGGTTTTGAGTAAATAGTTGTGGAGATTACAAGGAAGTGAAAGAGAAGAGCTCTTTCACTTCCTTGTATTCCTTACTCAAATTAGTTTGCCCCGAATATATAAGACGGTCAAGAAGCTTGCTAAAGTGATACTTCCTCGACTGTCTAGACTAAAGATAAAGGCAATCAAGAAAATTGTAGAACCTCTCTCTTTGATGTTGCAGTAGTCAAAAAAGTTAGAAATTGTGGTGGTGCCTGTGCTCCTAGATTTAAATGAAATGGTTATATGTCTATGTGGGATCCACATGAATAAGGATATATAAATTTAATTCAAACCGTGCATCAAATTACCACATGGAGGCTTGAGCAAGTACTTGTAATTCGAGAGCTGATTGAGAATGTGGAGCGCATAACCAAACAAAAAGCAGAAGTGGAAAAGGAGGTGCAATGATATACACAAGTGTACGCAGAAATTTGCAAGATCAAAAAAATTGTAATTTGGTACGTGGAAAAAGAGAACTTGCAGCTTTGAGAGATTGTGAGAGAGTTGAAGTGGCGTCTCAATCAAGTAGACATGGAAGGATCATCTCGGCTAGAGTCCCTTACCAACAGTTGTGTCCATCACTTATTTGCTCGGTGTGATGAGAAAGAGAAGCAATGGTTGGAGAAGTTGATGATAGAGATGGAGAATCCTGGAGACACCAAGAAGAAAAGAAAGGAAATGTACAAGACCTTGGATCGGGAATTCTGAGATGCAATGCAACTTCATCAATAGGAAATTGATGTAGATGTCCAAGAGATGCAGTTAAGAATCAACGTGTTCATCAGACAAGTGGAGATGTGATCGAACGATGTACAAAATTCTTGGAGAAGTAGAAGAGAGCAATCCGTGTAAGCATAATTTAGGATGTGTTAGGACCATGTATAAATAGGAGTAGATTAAGTGCAGAGATATCTTTTTCTTGCAAGTTTTCTTTGAGAACCAAAAGTGTAATCAGGATAGAACGAGAGCTCGAGAAGCTGATGTTGCGACGAGCATTGATCATCCAGACTGGATACAAATACATGTAAAGTTAATCAGCTTTTCATCCATGAATTGTAAGCATCATTCTTCCATCCAAAAAAACTTAATCGAGTTTTTACCTTGACCCACAGCTTGTAAAGGAGAGATTTGCTCCATCCGTAAAAGAAATTGGCTTTTCAATTGTGCATTCTTTTGCATTCAATATGATTGATGGATAATTAAAACATTGTCAAATAGTGAGAATTTGTGTCTTCTATTCGTACTACTCTTTGGATTCCAAAGTCTTGAGCAATCCAAAGAAGCCTAAACTCGTCTTTCCCCTTTAGGTTGGATTATTTGGCCACTTTATTCCTTTGGGAACTAGTCTAAAGTACCAATTGTTGTCTTGAAGTATGTACCTTTATTGTTATGTAAGTCAAAGATTATGGACGAATTTTTTTTTATGTCATTGCTAGGGAATAAGCCTACCCAACTGCCCAATCATGAAGGAGAAGTCTCAACCCTAAAAAAAATTTAATTAATGAACCATGTCAAGAGACCCCTGAAAACAACTATTAGTGAAAATCGTAGAAAGGGTTGTGACGGCTACTTTTGAAAGTTGACACAGGAAGGAGCAAGCATTTTTGTAGTTCAGACTGTCACAGTAGAGTTACTCCCTAAAGTACCATCGGTAGTGCATGTCAAACAATCGAATCTTGGACAATCCATTTCTAGCTGACACACAAACGTGGAAGGATTCGTCGGTAGAGGAGGAGAAACTCACTCTAGAACCCATTATGTGTGCAAGGCGGAATGTTGCTTGAAAAGAATTATGGAGGAAGGAACAAGAAGGCTTTGTCGCTGTTGGACATTGCTTTACTCTGAGAACGCATGAGCGTTTGACTGTAGAAGAACTCTCTTGGCCCTCGTGTGAATTTCCTCACCACTCCACATTCGAATCCGTTACAATCGGTAAACTCCAACGGAAGAGGATCATGATGATCGATAATTCGACCGTTAACTCTCATCTAAACTTCACAAATAACTGCTTTACAAACTTCTCGTACTCTCGCAAAATTTTCATACACTTTTCTTTTCTAGATCTCTCAGCACAAATATCGGACTATACACGATATGCAGATCCTTGCATACTAAAACCATCATAAATCCCAATCCCTTACTCCAATTGCCCTCAAATTTCACGAGAAAGTCATTTATCATCCAAGCTTCAACTTTGTTAAGTTTTATATATCAAACTTGACGATAGTTAAAGTTAAGTTAAGTTAAGTTATGATTGTCGTACTAACTTCGTGACAGTCATTGCAATCCTGCAACTTATACTGTATACACAAACTTTGAACTATCGCTCTGTACTCAAAACTTATCAAATCGAGCTGAAATTTTGATCAAATCACAAATCCGAACTACATCTCCATTGAACCTGATATGTCAAAACTCTCACGAAACACTCAAAATCGACCCAAACTCTCTATATGGTCCGAATTTCACTCTCCAACTTCCAATCATTACAACGGAGTGACAATTTACTCAATCGCCTTCATTCTTAAGCCCAAATCATAGCTCTTCCCGTCAGTTCCCCAACCATATCCTTCAATCTTGAAATCTTATCTTCAAAGGCTCCCAAACTCCTCAAAATCCCGAAGAACTCGACCAAGTGTTCTCATTGGTCCAAATTCCAAGATCAATGAGAATGAAGAGTGTCATTTTGATCATTAGTGGTGCCAAACTAGCCACATACTAACTTAGAGCTTTACAAATATCCTAAAATACTACTTAGCCATCATATAAATAATATGAGTTGTCACTAATAAAGAGTCAAAATAACAACTCGAAACCGGCCAAGTATGACAGGAAAGGAACAAAAGGAACCCTTGAGTTTATAACTTGAGAATAATACTCCTCGCCAAAAGTCCTAACAATCAACTCCCTATGACTTTTCTTTGGTAGACAATAGTGATGGATTGGAATCCATGTGTTGAAAGCCACCACTATCGGCAAGTTCAGATCCAAAACGCCTATATCAAATCAAAACGTATACCGTTAAGTCCCAAGTCGCGCAAACAATTGGCAGAATGAACAGGTCCGGGGAGTTTATCACCACTTGCATAAAATTATCTCCAAAGTGATATACTAACCACGCCCTAAAGTGATCGCAATGTAGACATCGGATGTTGATCACAAATGGATTTGACATCGGTACATATAGAGGATCATGTTGTCCTCTATCCATGTCTCACGTCGGCTCCACTTTGATCGGATAAGCTCCTTAGTCAGCAAAGCGATGTTCTAGACCTCATCCCTTCCCTTGCTACTCAGACTACGCTTTATATCTGATAAGGTCCAAGATAGTATCTCTTGGATCCTTATCCACATCCTGACCCTAGGATGTCAATCCAACCGTGGGCTCTTAACAGCCTTACAATGAGCCGTCGGTAATCCTGACCTAAAATATCATCGTCATCTCAAGAGCTCTGAAGATGACACATGTCATCATCTTCTCATAGTAGCCGTGTCACAACACGACAACGGGTGGATATGGCCACTTGGAAAATGGAAGAAGAAACCCCCTACAAATTGGCAAAAACGGACATTGTCTTTCTTTGATCCAAATTTAACTATAGAGCGGAAAGTAACTATCTCCTAAAAGAACCCCAAGTACCAAGAAGAAACCACATTTGACTCATGACTCACGGATCCTAGTGACAAGAATCCGACTCCGACATCTCGTTACTGGTAGAAGTCCATTATTTATAATGTTATAAGATAGAAGAAGAGTTGGCCGCCAAAGATGAATGGCAATTACATATCAGCGGAAAGACCCTTGATCTTTCCGCTAGTACTACTTTTGTTTGGTTCTTCATTCACGTCCTAATTTGCACCTTTGCTACTTTGTCATGCTTTTACTCTCCATGCCTCCACATTTATAACATAGGCTTAAATCATTTTTTTAAAAAAATTAAGAATATAAGAAATATCCATTGAATGATATTTTCTATGCCTATGTAATTCAATGCCCTTATTACATTGCAATCTAATATAGAATTTGTAGTCTATTTCCTTTACAAGAAAAAGGACGAAGGAAGGACGCAGTAGAATAACAATAGCGATGGGAAGACCCCATCAAATCGTACAAGGATGTAATCAAACCGGTAACTTGGGGCTAGGCCCCAATAAAAGAAAAACACCAAACACCATGGCTGTTTATAAACAACTATTTCACGGTGGGTCTAGCAACATGACATATGCTCACCAACTTTGGGGTAAGCATAGGTAAAAGTACATAAGGTAGATGTCAGACCCTTACAAAAACCAAAATTACCATTATAGAATTAGAGAGGTCAATCCACATTCCCAAACATGATGATCACCCGAGCATAAAACATCATATCAATGGAAAGCTCTACGAACTCGGATCTTATTTTAAAATCCCTGGTTCCGTCACGAAGATCGAGAATCTATCCAGCAGCAACAATTCGCAAAGAGCACTGTTTTAGTGGATCTTGTACTCTCATTTCATCCATTGGCAATACAGTACCCAAATTGCTTGCCAACATGACACCGCACGCCACCCAACCCAATAAAGCAGTCCCATAGACATATTTTGCTCACAGTACTTCTCTCTCTGTTGCTCACAATTCCTGCTCAGCACGACACTACCTCGCCAACCGGTAATATCCCCTCTTCTCCTGTAGACTCCAACTTCGTTCTCATTCCCGACCCCTCAAGCGACACAGTAAAATAACAAAGAGGATGGGAAGACCCCATCAAGACTCCCAAGCGAGGTTCCAAATCAGGTACGTGGTTTGTCTTTTAACCCCGCAATTCATGAACTTGGTTAAAAAACGCCGAACCTCGGTTACGTCAGTACTGTGGTAGACGGGAAACTGACGTACTGTACTTTCGTTTAGGTTTTAAGTGATTTGGGCAAGCAGGACATGATGTTAAAAATACACAGGGAATTAGGGGTGAAAACGCAGTGGATCTTTCGGCAGGGGAGATACCCGGTGAGTAGAGGATCAAAATATGGAATTAAATACAGTGGTTATGTCCAATGAACCTAAAATAAATGGGGTGGGAGTAAAAAACAAAAAATATTTATTTTAAAATTGGGTATATTAAGGTGAACATGTCAAGTGTTGCTATAATTAGTAATGATGGACATGTAGAAAAACCTACTAGTGCCGAGCACCCATGTCTGGCCGGTAACCTGAAACAAGACAACCGGGAAGTACGCCGTAATGTGGGGCCCCTTGAAGTGCCTTCCGGCGTAACAACTGCAGGGCGGCAGATCCAAATCTCAGCGGCTCATGCGTCTTTATCTAATATTCTGCGAATTCCTAAATAATATTACTTTAATTAGAAACTGTTTTTTTCCAATACTCTTATTTACTTACCTTTTCCTCTAAAGAAAGGACAATTTTGTGAAGGGGCGATAGCCAGTTCGAACCACCCGCATTAAATTAGTGTATTCGAGCATAAAGAAATCATATAAATCTGTACGCACTCTGATACAGTATCATACAGGAAGAATATACATTATAACACTGTACTATACTCTTAAGCTTGTTTTTATTGGCCGATTCATCTTCGTATGACACGAAGTTCGTTACTGAATGGAATATGAGGTCTTTGTGAGTGCGCTGGTGGATGTCTATTTCTTAATATACTTGGTCCCAATCAGCGCACGGTTCTTTCACAGGTTCTCCAAGTTTGTCATTATTGATTACTTTATACGAGTAATTAACTACATATATTCGTATATAAATAATAATGTAAGTAACATTGTCCGTCAAAAGGCAAAGAGATGTTTAGAAATTTGTTTCTCAAACAGTCACCTAATCGTCTTAATAGCTGGTCTATGGACGTTTTATGACTCATGAGAATGCTGTCATCATGCACTTTTTTCCATGTTCTTTTCGGTGATTTTCCTCCATCGTTTAGGACATTAGGTTCAATGAAGTTACTGCAATTAGTAGTCCTAAGATGTCCTGATATAAACAAATATCACATATCGCTTACAAAAAGCAATCGGCTAGGACAGAGTAGATGAAAAGTTGTTAAAATTAAATATTCATTCCATTTGATCTGACAACCCTCATGCAACTGATACTGAGTTTTGTCATCGGAGATTTAACCAGTTAAATGCGCTAGAGCTAGATCAATTTATTTGTAATCACTTTGTCTAGAGGCAAAATGCTGTTGATATGTCTGACCAGTTAGGTTTCTCTGTAAATCGATGCAACGTCGTATAAATGTTGATAACGCTATTCTCCTGTTTGTCAACACTCACATGTCTTATCGATTCAAACAATTTACGTAGTTTAATAGTTTAATAAGGTTAAAAGTCATCAGGGTGTGTAAACGAATAGTGAAAACCATAAATTTAGTCTATCGTTCACACGCTTTAGCAGCTAATATTCTGGAATCTCATAACATATTCAAAGGAAAAATATTTTATCTTAAAATATCTACCTCTTCCACACGATTCTCATCAAAATCACAAATAAGTACGCTCCTCAACTTACAACAACATTAAAAATAAAAACGAATCTTACAACTCATGAAAAGAGCTTCCTCATCTTGAAGTTAAGAATAAATCCTTCCAATATCTCTAGTGGAAAGGCTAATTAATTGCTGGAGAGGAGTTCAAGACCACATGTTTTGACTTGAAGACTTGGTCTACATGATATAAATGACAGCGTGATATTCTTTATTGGAACCTATTGACAGAAGAAAATATTAAATCTATTAGTAAGATGGTTTTCATATTTGTTGATGGTTCTATCGACCAAGACGAAGAAAATGATAGAGAAAAATCAACTCAAACATAATACGATTCTTAGAAATAATCATGAAGAAACGAATCTGAACCACATCAATAACATCTGAAGTAGGAACATTTTTAAAAATCTGACATATTTTTCTGTAGTAACCGAATACAAAGTACCAGATTTGTCTGTAGTTGATCAGGCTCATTGTTTACATTCCTGCATCCGCCACGGGCCTGAGCCTTCATGTAATTATTTGCAACAAGGTGACGCTGTAAAAGAGCGTCCTTAAGTACTTTATGTTGACTCCTACTTCTGCAGCTTGGCGTCCATTCACCTGTTGTTGACTTAGATGAGGTTCTTTCTCCCTGTGAATAGTCACTGGTCGCACATTCAAATTATCTACAGTATGTATGTCGTCAATTTTCAGTCAAGCGCAGGTGATGATTTGAAGTTTGAATCTAGTCATATATTACCATCGAAGACCGGAGTATGGCTTAATTCCTCTTCTTCTTCTTTTTTCTGGCCCAGAGGCTGGAGGCGGGAGCCCCACAAAGAGTGGACATTGAATCCAAGCTCTTCATGAGTTCAAATCTCACCAAAAACGTCAAGGCATTTCACCTAGCCACCCCCTTGCAATTGAGTACAAAAATGTTAATTGCGAGTAATAGCGCGAGAAATAACAAAAACACCTACTTAATGTTTAACATAGGCAGCAATATTGATGTTATTGTTACTACTATCAATAGACAAGAAAGTTGACTTGATTGAAAAATTATTGATAATTATTTGTAGCATTGAAAGGAGATTTATGTTATTCTGTAGCATAAGTTTGTAAAAGTGGATTTTCAGGCACTTAGAAACTCAAAATCAAAGAAGAGATCAAATACCTTGTTTATGCAATTGGATATGTTCAAAAACTTTTCAATAAAAATGCCACATAACTCTGAGTGTTTCTGAATGAAAAAGTTGCAATATCAATTTAATGTCATTAAATGTACACGCACAATATCCAAATTATTGTCAATATATCTAGAGTATTTGTATGTCAAAGTATATGGTATGTTTTTTGAAAATCTCATCAAGTCTTATGCATGAGAATTATATGTGTTTGGAATCAATAAAACAATGAATTTCATCCTCTAGTTGGTCATGAGGTATACATTTATTTGATTAAAATAATTTTTATATTTTTTATCCCATCATGATAGTATGTATATAATTTATATAATTTTTGATAATTCATATTGAGACCTGAATAAGTAGTGAATAGACCAAAGATTTCAAATATGTATTTGAAGTCAAGAAGTAATTAGACAGAGTATGTAGTGTTATCAACATATGTTTTATATTTTAGTTCATTATTGTTACTTATTTATATTCCTTTGTCATTAAAAAAACCTATGCTTAATGCAAGAGGTACAAAACACACACAAAAAATAAAGGAGCTCAAGGACATCCTTGACATACATCAATTTTTTTATAAAATAAATTTATATTGATTTGAATTTTCATAATATTATGTAGAATTTGCAACCATTTAATAAATATGTAATCAAAATTAAATTTGATCAAACATTGAATAAGAAATTCTATCTATGAAATCATTTACTTTTTTGATATCTACCAAAAGGCATATCCATAATTTTTATTTTGATTAAGCTTCTAACGTTTAAGAATGAAGAAACATTGTGTCCAATTTATCTGTTATTGATAAAATCAGATGGATCTTCCTGAATTATTTTTTGAATAAAATTTTTTGTACATTAAGCTAAGACTTTTTCAATTTTTTATAGTCAATGCACAATAAAAATAAATGGTTATAGTTTTTGAAGAATTTTTTTTTTTCTTTTTTATATGAAAGAGTGATGATGCTAGTGCGTTTGATGGATGGTAAATAAGCCTTCATGTATGATTCATGTAATATTTTAATAAATCGTTGTTTTAGTTGGTCCCAATATTATTTATAAATCATTGCAGGTAGTTTGTCAATACCCATGCTTTAGAGTTTACAAATTTTTTTAATGCTATTATAATTTCCTCCAATTTAATTGATGCATTGAATTATAGAGAGCTTAGTTTAGAGAATGAATTATTGATAAAATTACACATTGAAGTTGTACCAATGTTCATTAGTGAATTATTTTATCTTTGATATTTTATTATCTTATAGTATACTTTGATGTAATATACAATTTTTTCTTGTAAATGTAAAATATATTTAAGCATATATTATGTGAATCTATTATTATTTTATTGATTATTTATTTATTTATTTATTTTTCAATTAACTAAGTAAATTATTTAATTATTTTTTCTTTCTTTGTTTTATGTATATATCCAACCCGGATTTTTACAGCTTCATGTATGTCATCATAATAATGGGCTAGTCATTCTGAAATTTGTATCTTTTGTGAATGTAGATCACTATCAAGGAGTGAAATTATCAATCAATTATCAATTTCATTTTTTTTTGTTTGCATCTATATTATAACATTTTTCCAATGAAGAGCATGATGTTTTGAATAAAATTTTAGATGAATTTGAATCACAAATTTTGATATTTCCCACTAATAATGTGTGTTTGGATATAGATGTTTATCCTATAAATTTTATTTAATTATATTCATAATTAACTTAATGCAACCTTATTTTTTTTAAGAGAGATATTAAGTTTTCATAATCCATTTGGATACTTTTATAATTATGGTTATGTATTTAACGTGATCTGAAATTATTTTTGATAAAGAAAAATACTGATTATTGCCAATAAAATTTTTGAATATTCATTGATATAAATTTGATATATTCTTCTTGAAAATGAAGAGAGTTATAAATTATAAAATATAAATACTTATTTGGATTCTTTTATTTTTCCACATGTCATCTACTCTAGAGTATCTACCATTCATATCATTCTATGAGAAAATAATATTGACATGATGAAATAATAATATGGCAATTTCACCTTAGTGAGGAGTGCCAAGACTCCATGAATCATTTGTGACACTTAAGTTTTTTTAAGTTTGCACAATGTGAAGTAGTTGTGAAATTCTTGTATCTTAGAGAGCCAAAACATTCCGTATTGTGGTAACTTAAGATTTTTTTAATACGTTTGTTGAAACTACTAGTATTTATAAATGATAATCTACTTTTTGATTATTTATGGAGGTTGATAAGATCTTTTTTTAGTACTTTTTAATGACATAATCTTTAACATCAAAGTTGAAATTATGGTGCAAGTGGATATTTGAGATGGTTGCCATGAGGAAAAATATCTATTATCAATTTTTATCACTCCTGCCATGTAAAAAAGAAGTGAAAAATATATGTACCACTTTTTTCAAGCTTCAAAAATATGATCATGAATAGTTGAAGTATATAAAATTTGATTATAATACTTTGTGCACATAAGATACATGTGTAGAAAATTACATGTATATTGTTGATGTAGAAAGTGAATATGTGTCAATGCTAGTGCAGGATTGTCAATAGTCATATATGTCTTTAATTAGAGATAAAAAGTTTACACATACAAGAGGCAAGAATATGTGGATAGTTTGAAAAGTGTAATTTTGATTTCAATTGTGTAAGTATTACTTTGCTCATGAAACTGGTGAGTTTTTGGATGTGCATACTGTGAGGACTTCAATTGTAATGTAGTCTTGAAAAATGTATAAAGTTAAACTTAAGACACGCTTGTTAACTTGACGCTGTTGGAGGGGATTACAAGAAAAATATATTTCTTGAAGATTTACATCTAAATATGTGGACTGTGATGGATTCCAGGCATAATTCCAGGATTTATACAAAAACGTGTTTCTTTTTTAAACAGTCAATTATTATACAAAATATGAAGAATCGCTCGCCATTCGTACAATAGGGTTCCTTCAACGCCTAGAACCAATCTCAATAAAATAAATATTCATTGTCATAACTCACAGACCACCTTTACCACCGAAAACACCCCATTCTGTCTGCAAACATGCGGTAAGGCAAGCTGCACTGTGTGTTCGGATTCCACATTCATGGCATGGAGTTTGGAAGGACTGTGTCGACTCTGTCGAGTGCATGTTCCCATCCTCCCCATGCCATTGACACTTGTCATCCTCACGGAAGAGTGGGCGGGGGAATTCCTTAAAGTCCCTCCGTCTACTTGTGCTCATCAGCAAAACGATTTGTCAAAGGTCAAAGACCACCGAAACGACAAGCAAAAGTAAAAGATGTGCTAAAGGTATTCCGACTCTGGTACTTCCCTGTCAAGTCAGGTGGGGCCCATCGAAAAAGCCATCAACTATGGGACTTTGGGCAGGAAACTCATGTATACCTACATGCTGGTGTAACGTTGTATGAATAAGTGAGAGATGTACCAGTACAATACTCGCTACTAGTAGCTCCCTTTCATTCTAGGTGCTGGAGCAGTAAAAGACAAAGCGTGTGTTCAATGGACACTTTAATCTCTCATGATTAACAGTGGTAAACGCGAGGTGTCCTATGGGAACCGGTACCACTACTCCTGACCTATTCTGGATAAAAGTAGAATATGATTCTTTTGAAATATTTCAAAACTATTTTTTTTACGGGGATTTTGAGGTTCTCGAAGAGTTCCTACAGTTAAATTATAACGTTCATTTTAAGCATTATTGAAATGGTTTCAATCGTGGAGTGGACGCTTAGATACATACAATACCCGTATGGGTGACATAAGAGAAAATGTGAAGCTTCCTCCACACATTCCCAAAAATATGATTTTTATATGAATTCTTTTCATTACTTTGAGCCAAATAATTGAAGTTATATCGACCTTCATGTTCCACTGAAGTTTTCAAACGTTTTACTTGTGATTTGGGAGATGCGCATTCGATTTACTTACAAATACTATGTTAAGCATGCAAAATATTCTAGAACTGACATATGTAAACTAGGGAGTACAAGATGGTATATTAGAATACAACAGGATGTCTTTAATGAAAAATATGAGCATTAATTCATGTAACATGGTTTTTCTTAGACGGTAACATGCTCCACCTGCTTGAAGAAAACTTTCAAGACTGTACCTTGTACCTTCTTACTTTGAAGGACTGAAATGTAAGAACGTGTGATAGGAAGGCAAAATAATATTTCAACTTTCGAATGTGTTTATCTTCAACACTAAAGTTCTTTCTAACATTCTCAGATGAACAAGTAATGCCCTTAATTTTTTTTAAAAAATACGTCTTTGATGGAGTGATGTATGAGTAATATAAAGTAAGATTAGTAAAATTTTTAAACCATAGGATTTGTGCTCTAAGCGAGATTCGGAAAATTTTCTTGACAATCATTGCATCATAAATGATCAAATGGTGATCAATATTGCTGCAAATATTGGCACTGTGTCAAAATCCAGTCAAACAGCTATCAAAATAAAAAATTATGTTCTAATCTCAAGTACTTGAAAGCTTCTGTATTTGAATAATGAGAATGGCCTCTAAACACAAACTGTGAAAAATATCAACAAAGATCTGTGAGACAGAATGAAACCAAACGGAATCTTGAGCTCTGATATTTTAATTTAGTAACATATGGAGTAGTAACATAGTAATTTAGTTTCATATGGAGAATAATCCAGTTCAAGATATTTTCATAGTTTGTACAATGAAGTTAAAATTGCAAAGTTAACCATTTAAAGAATCCAAGAAACTCGAGGGACAATTTCACTAACGCTTACATGATCAGTATCTCGATCGACGCTTAATCCTGAATCGACAGGCCAGACCTCAACACCACTTGTAATGAGTTCCAATAACACACCTCACTGAAAATGGATTGGAATCGACTCGAATCACAATCAACCTCGTTCAAATAAATGTCACACAAAAAGTGGAGACGAAACAAGTTTAACAAGTGAACCAAGTTGAGGGGCTCAAGTTGACCGTCGCCACTTTCTTTGCTGATGGCGAGGGAGGCTAAGCTGTCCTATGCACTCATTCATTCATTCAAACATGCTTCTGGATATTTTGAAATACTCTTGGTGTGAGGAATATTCCTTTTTCCTATGCTTCTGATAGTAGGCCATAATATCAAGCTAAAACAACAGTAATAGGTCCAAAGGAGCCAGTAATAGGTAGGCTCTACTTTTCCGTTGGTTGCCACTAGGCTCACGTTTTATGTCCGCCAACTCGACGCGCTACAAGTGGACGTTCTATGCAGAGGAAATGAGTATACTTCCTCTTTCCTCTTCCATGTTTTATTTACCAGGGCATGAAAGCAGCGCTGGAAGGGAGAACGGGAGTCGAGTTTGAACTTGGAAAAGTGTTCCAAATATTACCGACCATAAGAATTTGTTTCTTTTCTTGGCGTCTTTTCGGGCGTATGAAGTAAAAGGTAACAGGAACCTAAAGCTGTAAATCATAACACTCTTCCTTCAGCAGGAGGGAAACGGGAGGAAAAAAATATAACAAACCATCGTACGAAGGCTTTCAAAACGAAAAGGAAACAGCTGGTTCTGAATAAGTCGTAGGTGATGATAGTTTCGCTTCTTTAGGTGCTCAAGCGTCACATCACATCTTTGCTCTTGAGCAAATTTTGGCTATCCATTGGGCCAAAAGGGAAGGGGAGCCGGGAATAGAATATATGGGGCGTTCCGGTTGAAAAAGCTCCAACTGTGGAAGGTTTGGATTAGCCGCCAGCGGTCTGCGTTTTGAGTTTCACGTTCAACTCGAGAAACTGAGCTGGCCTGAGCGCTCCACGCGTTACATAAGAGCAGTTTAACGGGAGTTCACTCTGCTGAGTCCGGTGACTCTGGTCGCAAGACCGCGGTGTGTACAGTAAGTAACACGACCTCCGCTCTCCGTTCGATCTCCGATCCCAGTCTCTTGAAACTCCGCGGGCCGAGCTGGATAGACATGAAACGGTAGCCGGGGACGAGAGGTTTTGCCGGAGGAGGCTTTCACCCTCGTGACCTGTGATAATAAAAGCGCCGTTGAGGACACGTCACGACGACTAAAGTGGTTAGTCGCGGAGAGCGAAGTGAGGGCAAGCGAAGGGAAGGTAAGGGAAGCAGCTGGATTAGCTTGGAGAGATGGGGAGCGGGGAGAGGAGCGTAACGTGGCCTAGGGTACCGTATCTATCTGCTCTTAACGGACAAATTGGGGTAGGGTAAGATGGAGCCGGGGCGGGCAGATGAATACGCCGCCCGTTCTGATGGCGGGGCCACTCGGAGGGCGGGAGTGAAAGAAGGATGGCAACCCAAGGTTTCAGCAGTACCGTAGATACTACAACCTACGGTGCGGACAGGACATGCAAGGGCAGGGCAGGGCAGCCCGTTGTGGTGCGGTTGAAGGAAAGTGAGCGGAGCGGGTTGGAGCGGGGGCAGGGCAGGCAGCAGGGGGCGGAGGGCGGGGTGAGGGGAGGGAGGGAGGGCATCGCGCGAGGTCTGGGGACGAAGACGGGGAGCGGACGGCTGAAAGAGCCAGGAGTGGCGCAGAATTAGGCTTTCTCCTCCCTGTCGCTCCTCTGTTTCCTTTCTTTTCTGGAGCGGAGTTGAGGGGAGAGGATTTCGAGCGAGAGGGGAGGGGAAGAGAGAGAGAGAGAGAGAGGTGAAGAGGAGGGGGAGAGACGAGATGGGATCATTTCATGAGGAAATTTATTTTGGGGAAGTAAGGGAGGCCCTTCTCCCGAGAGAGTGTCGTGAGAGGAGGAGAAATTAAAAAATGGTGAGGAAATGGAATTGTGAGCTTTGTTAAATATTCAAATGATTCTACATTAGGGTCGAATTTCTTTTCAGCTGATCCGGAGATAGTTTAGTCCTTTACTACCCCGTGCTTTGTTTTATTGGCATATAATCAATCTCCTGGACTAAGAGTTATATCCCCTAGTTCTCCTCATTCTGTTCCGAAGGTAAGTTTTTCCTTCTACTGCTGATTCTGCTTTTGCATTGTAACGAAGAGAATGCTGCTGTGTATCGAGTCTATTGTATTTCGAGCGTGCTTGAACCCGATCTCATAGCCCAGAAGAAAGAGTGTCGTAGATTGTGTAAAGGGAGGACAATGAATATTGCGGAGTCGATTCCGCGGTGGTGTCGCGGAACCCAAGTTCCCATGGGGTGGAGAATGAGAGTGGGAAGGAGATCGAAGGGGTATGCGATGGTGGACGATGAGGATAGGAGGGGTTTAGTTAAACATCGTTGTGGAACAAGACACTAGTCCAGTTGCAGTGACGGGTAGTGAGGCAGAGGCAATGAGATGGAGTCTAACAATGTGCGCGGTTTGTGGGTCTGTGACATGTTGCAGACAGTCAGTCAGCTGGGTTGTTTGCGCAGAAGGCATCTCAGACGTTTTCGAGGTCATGAATCACTGCTACCATGTTCCTCGAGGGTTTGGAGTGCAGATGGGGCTCTGCGGGCTGATTAGATAGCTGTCGTACTCACGCGTTCATTCAAATCAACTTTCAATCTCCGAGGCTAAGAGGCAAGGAAACGCAGAGCGAAGACAGGGGGAGAGCCAAAGAAGTCGAAGAAGAAGTCGAAGAGCGAAGTAGGAATAGTTAGCTGACATCTTCAGCTGCTGTAATCACACTGAAGGGAAGTGTCCTCGGATCGAAGCGGGGAGAGCCGGCGGGCCGGATCAGTTAGTACATGCATGGAAGGCAGGGATGGAGTCAGTTCAGGAGGAGGCGGGAGTATGCCAGGAAGTTTGGGCCTTCACTTGCAACAAAGACCTGCAGGCTCGGCCGTGACGTCGCCCACTGGCTTGCACACTCCCGCCCCTCTGCGGCCCGCCCCTGCCCCTGCAGCCACGGCTATCACTCTTGCTAGCCCAAGTCCCGCGACCAACAGCAGCACCTCTCCGTCAGATGGTATTGCAACTCCGCACGCTGCAATCATGAGTATGAATATCGGACAAGCAGGAAGTTACACACCCATCGCTTCGTCAGGAATGGTCGCAGCGAGTTTAGGAGGCCGCCCCGAGCCTCCCAAGAGAAAAAGAGGGAGGCCTAGAAAATATCCTGGAGCAGATGCCAGTCCAGGAGGCAGCCTGGGAGTGTCGCTTGCCTTGACTCCCATCGCTGCCAAATCCCCCCAATCTCCAACAGAGAAACGTGGTAGAGGGCGACCGCCTGGTTCAGGAAAGAAACAACAGCTCGCCGCCTTAGGTATTGTGCTCGTCTCGCGATCGTCGTCCTCCTGTGGTGTCTGTGATTTCTCTTGTTCGTGTACATCCCTGTCATTTTCGTTGTATGGCATGTTTGATAGCCCCTGGAGGAGTGGTAGTTTTTGTATCAATCTTCGTCCCGAAGCATTAACCTGTACCAGTGTGCCTAATGAATCTCTCATTTCTTATCTTGCAGCTACAGCAAACGGTATTTACGCCAACCCTGATCATCGATAAAGCGATGTGATGACTGGTCTTTACCGTATGTGTGTCTCTAGAGGAGACAACTCCTCGTTAGTCTCTTCGTCTGGTCTTTGTTATTCTGCATCTTTGGAAGCAGAAGGGGCGTTTCGTCAAGTAGTCCTTGATCATCTGTAGCTTTTCAAATCTCTTGTTGTGTTTGTCTCGCTGGTACGTGTTATTCTGGAGGTCTCTTCCATTGTCGGCACGGTGAATTCTTTTTCTTTTTGGAGCTAGAATCACTCTCGCAATTTGGTTTAAAACCGTGTGTTCAGGGGCTTGGTTGGCAGGAGCAGCTGGAGGAGGTTTCACTCCGCACGTTATAACTATTGCTGCTGGAGAGGTACAATTTGAAAGCATGTTATTCTCTTTGCGCTCACGTTCTTGGGATTTGATGATGAGATTTTTTGAAACTAATACGATGACGTTCTTGCCTTACAGGACGTCGCCAACAAGGTGTTTGGCTTCTCCCAACAAGGACCGCGTGCAGTCTGCGTGTTATCGGCGAATGGTTCAATATCGAACGTTACCTTGCGTCATGACTCCTCTTTCGGCGGTAACATCACCTACGAGGTGAGCTTTTTCCTAGTTATTAACAAAACCTGTTTCTCAGAGAGAGGGCAAGTCTTGCTCGTCGTATGAA
Source organism: Marchantia paleacea (assembly GCA_014180765.2). Lineage (NCBI taxonomy): Eukaryota > Viridiplantae > Streptophyta > Marchantiopsida > Marchantiales > Marchantiaceae > Marchantia > Marchantia paleacea. The sequence continues at coordinate 1,839,767 of MUAA02000049.1, forward strand.
CATATCAGTTGTACATTCCAGGAATGTGTACTGCATCGACAGGCAGTTGTACTGCCCGTCGATGTGGATAAGAAGTAGCTCTGTTTTGCTTTCTAGCCCCAACGTAGGTGCTACAGTCGCCAAGAGAGGTTTCTGAATTTTCAAATTGGTGAATTTTCGAGTTGCTTTATTGTACGCTTACAGGGAGTATAGTACGATTTTTGGTGTGAACATGATTATGATGAGCTTCTCAGTCCAAGGAGCCCATTTATGGAGCTATTATACTGACTATATTTCCAACTTTTATGCTCAAGCAGGGTCGTTATGAGATTCTTTCCTTGTCCGGTTCTTTTCTACCCACTGATGTTGGAGGCACTCGGAGTAGGACTGGTGGTTTGAGCGTATCGTTGGCCGCTAACGACGGGAAAGTGGTCGGCGGAAGTGTGTCGGGATTACTTGTCGCGGCTACGCCAGTACAGGTTAAAGCTCGACAATTTGTTCGAATTATTGATGTGTCTCTCATTTCCCTTGGGTTCCTGGCATGTGAACTATTATCCGAAGGCGTTGTGCAGCCACATTAAGTTAGTATTGTGTATGTAGCATCTACTTGATCCAATCATTGCTCCTGGACCTACGAGCCTGAGTCCTCTTACGTCATTGCGCTGAGACGGTGTGACGTATGGTCTAGCATGTCTATATCTTCCAGACATGTGATTATGGGCTAGTAGCTAGTTACTAGAGCTGGTGTCTGAGGAGATAGCGAGGAAGTACGACTGAATGGGCTGATGCTGGAGTGATGCAGCCTTCTCTTGACTCCCTTATAGCTCCTCTGTAGCGTCTTGAGAAGGCCTTCTGGGTGCATCTATTGGTTTGTATGCTACATCACTCGTTCTTGTGTCCTCTCCCGTGGACAGACGCTGTTTACACTGTCGTCTCTTCTGCTGCTGCTAGTTCTTGAAAACTCGTTTCCAATCCATGTACGTTCTAAGCTGGCGAGGTCGTGGCCTGCACTTATGATTGAAAACCGCTTATTACGGTGGTGTAACAGATTTCATCTTGACGTGGAGACTTTTCATGAGTGTCCTGAGCGTGCGAGTGATCAAGCACTTCTTCCAGTATTGACAATGATGATATGAATACCCTCAAGAGTTGTTCGTTAGACCTAGAAAACTTTTGTTGGTCGTTCCGTTTTCTAATTCAACTTTTACCTTACTTGTTAAAAATTGTACAATACCTCCCACAAGAATGTAGCCATGGTGTATGTTTCATTCGGTTTTCTCCGGAAAATTTTGTGTAGGAAATAACTTGTTCCATCTCTACTTGCCTGTGTGTGCTACACTTTGAATGTATCTGTCATCTATACACTACTACACAATTTCCTTGTCACAAATGGGGGCCCTTTCTCACTATTACTAATTAGGAATGGGAATACCTGATAACGATCCCGCCTTTAGCACTAACCTCTGTAGCGTCTGTACAGTTCGAGAGTCATTTGTAGTTTTGGTCCCATTTGTTTTACAAGTGGGACATAGTGTCTTGAATATTTGGAGTCTTTCCTCTTTCTTTGTTTTATGCTTATATACTTCTCCTTCAGTCATTTATCATTTTCTTTTCTTCCATTTTTTGGAGATGGATCAGTAAGAGTGACTCAGTTTTTTGTATTCAACGATTGTGCTTGCAGATTGTTGTTGGGAGTTTTGTTCCTGACTCTGGAGTAAAGCCCACTAGACTTCCGACTTCACCTACCACTGCTGGAAACGGGGAATCGAATAACGCAATGATGACGTCGATTGGGCTTGCACCTGCAATGGGTTCCACAGGTGTAACGGTGGCCTCACCTCCTGCGTCTGCAGCTCGGCCTTCAAAAACCGAAATCCCTTCTGTAGTGAAGGGAGGATCGAGTTCAGCTCCGAGTCCAACCCCGAACCATCAGGGAGGAAATGTCAGCAGCGCAGCCGTATCGACACCCCAGAGCATGGGAATGTTTCAAACTGGAGGTTGGCAACCCACCCAAGTGGGAGCTGAGAGGCGGACTCCAACGGATATCAATATTTCGCTACCGGGTGGGTAACTGCAAGAGTAAGACCAATTTTGGGACACCATCTATCTTCCGGAACTATTGACAAGCCGACTCGGTTCACCTCTTGGACCGAATGTTTGATCAAATCTGTGAAGTTGTTCAATTGGCCACTGAGAGATGTATAATCTCGCATCAGTCGTCCCCTGCCTCATTTGACATTAGGGGGTTTTGCCATGTATTGTTCATTAAACAGTGGCAACGTTGTGCCTCCGTTGGCAGATTTAGAGAGATTAGCTGCTCGGTAATATCTACTCCTTATCCTTCGTGTTCTTTTGTTGGGGTTGGGACAACCTCATCAGCGACCTTGTGAAGGTTCAACAGCTGGGGATTAGATATTTGCTCCTATTTCATCATGTTCTTTTGTTGGGGTTAGGATAGACGATCTCACCCAGCAAACCTTGTGCAAGTTGCAAAAGTTCGGGATTAGAGCGACTTCATATCCCACATACAGTCGGAAGATGGGATGAAGATTCAGGATGTTTTAAATCCTCCCACCATCAAAATATCTACTTGTATTGAGACGAAGTTAGGCTTTGAAATGATGGTAGAACATGTCAGGAGTTCTTGCATGTTTCTTCTGCTGATGTGAGTTACTAGAGTACTGTGATATGAGCCCTTAGCTTTCGAGACAGTTTCATTGTGACCACGAGATAATTGTCATTCTTTCAGCCGGTCACAGTAAAAGCCGCATGATTTTTTCCACAATCTTTACTCATGTGTACATTGTTCTGATAAGTAATTACCTTCGCCTCTTATGAAAAGTGCCTTTGTCCTCTTGCCTCCTATTGATATGGGTTCACTGATACTGCTTAAATCGGGTAGCAATTATTCGGTGAAATCTGACAATTTTCAACCTGACTGTGCTCTGTAAGCAGTCTGAAGTAAATCTTTTCCAAAGTACGGTAAACAGTGTGCTGGGCACACGAGCTCTTGTGTGCCCAGCACACTGTTTCATGTGAACGTGGCGGAGTACTTAGCAGGATAACGCTTAGATGTCGGTAATGGGTTTCAGCAGTAAAAGTCTTCTGATTCATCTGTAGTTGTGCTCTGTGCACCTATTTTATGTGTGAGTATTGTTACTTAACATATCAATCGAGATCTATGGCCGAGGAATTGTTCGTGCCACTCAATGCACCGATTCTTACCTGTTGTGCAAATTTGAATGTGACACATCTCGACTCAAATATCCTACCTCCTTTCCTGGAGCACTAACACCGCCGCTTAGACGGAGGAATGTAGGCGAGTTAAACACACGGTATGCCAGATTCGAAATTTCGGTTTCAACTCTCGGATGGATGATATTGTGATCCGCACTAGGAAGATAAATTTGATCACGGAGAGTATCGAAGGCTAGGCGGAACAGATCTTTGAATAGGTCAACTGTGGAAGATATGGCCATTTGCTCCAAAGAGATATATAGTGGGAAAATTTAAATTGCTTACGCCGGGCTCTGGAATCTGCAAAGCCTTCTCCTTCCGACGGCATTACTGTAATGGAAGTCTCCGAAACGAGGCAGATTTGTGCATGTTCGCAAGTTCCATTCCGCCAAAACACGCACACACAACACTTGGGATAGAAAGCGATAATTCACAATTATCATCTTTCCTGCCACCTTGACCAACTAACCGTAACGTGCAAGACTTAAATGCTTGAAACTGTAGGGCAGGAGAAAATTCGTATCAAAAAGAATCGCAGTACGCTATCACATCCGCCATAGTTGCTACCTGAAATGTGCCTCGACCGGCGACAGAGGCTGGAGAACAACTATTGATCAAACATCATACGTCGTGTCATGCAGCATGCCGGTGCGGTGCCCAAACCTCGTTCAACATACAAAAACGACCACAATTAGATGGTTCATTTTTCACGAGCCTTTAAACCTGAGTCACACGATGAAACCTCCATGCACTTGACAAAAATTGCCTGTCTTCAAGGAACAAGGGATGGTGCCTTTGAAACAAAAGGCCGGAGATTAAGCTTCGATCAATATCCATGCACTCGACAAAAATTGCCTGTCTTCCAGGAACAAGGGATAGTGCCTTTGAAACAGAAGGCCAGAGATTATGCTTTGATCAATATCAGTAACTCCACTTCCGTAACAGTTTCAGGTCTTCACTAAGGCGGAGGCGGAAAAGCTACCGTTGAGTTCATCCTCCATCAAGAGGTTAACAAATGCGTTCCGACAAATTCTGGTCTTAACGTTTATTATCACATGCGATGGAGTATTAGCTAATTAAGCTCTTGTAACTTAGCTGGTCCACAGATCTAAGGAAAGCTGGTAACCTTAAGGCATAAATAGGTGGCTCGTACGCCACTCGGTAATCAAAATACAGTACTGCTTTAGGAACGTACAGGTGTCCAGAGTATTTATGATCGCTATGTTATCAAAAATATTTATGCGTTCAATCTTGGTACAAGAACACTGACGAGCGTTAAAAATGAACACTACAAACAGTTCCCAGTCATCCTCGGAGACTAACTCTTAACATCAACTGTGATGGTACCAACGATGTGGAACCAACAATTCGGCACTTGGACAACTGATATGAGCAGTGAAAAGACTCAAAATAAAGGATTCTCTGTGAATGTGGTCTCCTAAAAAAAACATACATATTAGCTGATATCTGTACGACAAATTACCTTCCTTCATAACCTTGTGTCGACCAAAGAAGGATAACAATTGCAAAATTATCAACAGATACACTTCGTGTACAATGAAACCAGCCTCTTGGTCTGCAGGGCAAACCCAACTGCTGATAAGGAAAATTCTCAACCTATCTTCTCTATCTTGGCTGCAATATTTCATCACTTTTGAGGGAGACTTGACTTCTGGACAAGGAAACAGTCCCAGTGTGTCACTCGAATGATACACGGATCTTACCAGCCTCAATTAGACGACTTCCAAGGCTTCAAGACTTATGGCACACAGAAACTGCCACGAGACCACAACGAAGCACACTATGAGATTGAGAAACAAAGCTAGCTAGCTTGCTTGCCTCAGACTACAGTAAGACAAAAAATATTGACAGCAAACCTTAACTTAGTGGCGCAACCGTTGAACGGCAACCGCTAAGACTTCTGAACTAAATGCTCCATTGTGGTCGGAGATTAATATGAAAATGAGCTTTACTTTGAATCCGTGGTGTGTACTATCTTATCGCATCGACGTGCCTCTTTTCTTCTGAATATTCCTTCAGATAAAGGTTGATCGACCTCCCCCTCTTCTGCTTTGTTTGTCATAGGCTACGTTGAACTTGTCAACTAGCTCATTGATCGTGCTGTTAAAAGTCAAACGAACGATTTAGGTAAGACATCAGGAGAATCGCGGACTGTGAGGAGAAAAAAGCCCGAACGCCCGAAATTCATTCGCGACTACATCAAGGGCTACATGATATGTAAGAATTGCATTCCGACATAACAGCCAAACATCATTCTACTAAAATGAGGCCCGTCAAAAAGAGGTTACTGGGTAGAGTCCACGCACCTTGAACACTTCGTAATTGTAGCCAAGTAAGTCATCAGAAGCGTGTCATTATACTCCTACAAAATCAGAGCACCATTCATAACAGACGTAAGTAAAGGCTTGGGAACTGTGTAGAATGTCAAACAATTCCTTATGTACAAGGAGGCTGACTAAACGACAACCCACACCACAGAAACTCACCATCAAAAAGTCATCCTGAAACTTTGGTGAATCTATTGCTGGTAATCTTCTCACAAGACTAGAAATTTGACGCAATAGCGAGTGCTCGTACGGAACGTCTCCTGCAAAAACATATGCAAGGTAAGATTGTGAAATTCAAGAACTTTGAGCAGGCAAAAACAGCTCTGTAGCAATGGCTCTTTGCTGCTCCAGATTAATTTCTACCACCCGCGCGCTCAGCAAGTACTTGATAACGTCATTACAACCACCTAAAGTGACAAGAAGGTTTTAATTGTCAACCTTTCTGTATAGAAACCAGATGATGGTGTAAAACTTTGACTCGACTGTTGAGCATCTTAATGGCACTGTGCATGCCTGTCAAATGAGCTGCCACTGTCATCCAAGAAGGTAACTGGTTACAAACTTGAAGCTTTAGCGGACAAAAACTTGTAACTTTACTGTTGTAACTGCCAACAAACAACACTGAAGTTTCAAACAGTACTTAATAACTATTCCTTAATAAGAACTTCATTAAAACTCCTCACTTAAAAAGCACAGATCTGTGTCAATAATAACTTAGTATGCTTACATTGAGTGGCAGCAGTGCTTCCATCTGAGGGCTTGATATGAGCAACATGATCGACAGAAATTCTCTCGGCCTCAACAGTCTGCAGATATAGAATTTCATGACCACTGACTCACAATCTAAAGGTAAAACGGTGCAATCGTATCAACAACGAGCGATTTAGCTTCTTGAAATGGAACGTTACATGCACTCAAGTACTTTCATTCAGTGTATGAATTCCTGACGGAACAGAGCGGAGCTGTGAGGATTGGTACTTGCCAAACTCCATATTTAAATTTTTCACTATTGAAGTCAATTCCGAGATAGCCCAACTCTTTCAGAAAGGAAAGAAAAGACGTGGAAGCCCTACTTTAACCTCTGCGAGACCATGTTATTAAACTGGTGATCCATAACAGGAGTCACAAAATTGGACAATTCACAGAACAACATGAGGTCATCGACTTGGTTAAGTATCATCATACTTAACTTTTACACCAAATTCTATTATGAAAAGTACCTCAATAGTGTAACTCGACTTCACGAAAATGAGAGATGGAACCCCTTCGATTACATGCAATTCTGCATATGCGAGCATACACAAGTCAAAGAGCCAAAAAACAGTCTCGAAGCGGGCACAAGAGTCCCTCCGAAGCCCAAACGTCTTCTCAACAGCCAAATACACGAAACTATCGAAACTAAACGTACATGGGCTGTCGTACAAAATTAACGGAAGGAGCCATGAACCGAAAAAGAAGCAACATCCGGATCACTCCTTTCCAGTTTAAAAACTTCTCACTGTAGATGCAGCTTGCATGAATAAATAAAACCGCTACCAGCATATAATTTGATCAACAAACGTACCGCTTTCATATAAAGTTATTGGCAAATCTTTTTGTGCATGGTTGATAGCAGGATTAAGAACAATGTAGATAGGACTTTCATTGATATCCATCAACTGTCGCAACAAAAACAAAAATTAAAAGTTAAAAGATTTTGAGCGCAAAATCTTCCTACCGAAAACATATCAAAGTTGGAAAATACTGGACCAAAATGGATGCTTCAGAGATTTGAGATCTACAGTCTATCATGAATGCGAAACACTGTCGCTTCTTCTAAGCAACTGTCCAATTCGTGGATCCATTTGTAGATCAAATAGCAAATGCACAAAAGTTCGAATATGCTCACTTAATAAAACCTAGAAACGTTCGCATAAGATCTGATGAGATTGGATCACAAATTACTGTGTCGCTCGGCCTTGTCACTGTACTAGAGTTTTTCTCAGGCAACGTTGCTCTCTTTTGTATTCAGTTTTTAAAGAGTCCGGCATTTGGCTACAAGAACACTCACCGCCTTGTGAATAAGCATGTCGGAATCTTGGACATCGCTTCCGGTGGAATACCAGCCCAGCACATCATACTTAGGGAAGACTTTTTTGTCTGAAAGTAATAGTACAAGGTATACTTCAATTATAAAACAGAACTCATCTTGACATCGCGTTCATACATACGATTCTCTCCAGCATATACAATTTGACATGACCCTGGCAATGTGTCTATGAAGGTATTGTTCAGTATGTCATTGCGCTGGCTGTTACTGCTTCAAATACATCGCGAACTCATCCGATATCCTCCCAGGTTCTGCCTGACAACATTTGGAAAACTACAAGAATTCTCCTCGGTCTTCCAATTGGGGTTTAGAGTACGGTGGGCAATTCAAACGGAATAGTCTAAACCTCTACGAATTCCGCTGTCGTGCAGCCCGACTCAAAACTTGCTCAATGGCTCATCAGCGTGCTTACAGAAGAGATACGGAAGAATCTCGTAAGCGAAATAACGGGACAGATTAAATCAGAAAGGGAAGAAGAAAGGTAAACAAGCTCACATTGTTCCTGCTTGGTTTCGAGAAACTGCCGATCCAAACAATCGAGAGCAGGATCATATTTCAGTTCAAAGCTGTTGAAAATTTCCACAGTCCGCCCGCTCTGCACGCCCAAAACACACCCGAAAACTCTCGGAGGTCGACCACTTCCAACCCCACTCTGCGCCTTCACTCGCGTGTGGTGATCTGCTATGTTCACTATTACCAGCGGATGCAGCTTAAAAGTCAATCCACTGCTTGACGACATAACTCTCCTTCTCCTCCTCCTCTTCCTCTCAACTTCTTAAAATCTTCTCCCCACGCTCGAGGACGATGCCCTTCCAAACTCCACTCTCTAATTTCTACCGTCCTCTCCCCTCCCTTCCCCTCCTTTCCTATTACCGTGTGATTCTTTAGGTTTCTGCAAAGCTCACTTTTCGTCGTCGGGAGAACCTTCGTAGAAAGCTCGAGCTTCTTGGGCCCAGATACGAAAACCTTCGGCACTTGCGATTCAGCGCCTTGTCGTTCAAAACTGTCGACCTTTCATTTGTTCGTTTTCGTTCACGCAAACCTCGAGCGCTGCTCCGCTCCCTCAACGCTCCTCAACGAAGCTGATCCGCGGTAAGTACAGTCAAGGGACAAAGTATAATAACAAAAGGGATGGGTAAGTACAGTACAGTAGCGAGGTGCTACATTATTCCTGCGCTCTTGATTTCAACTGAACGCGGTTCAAGGCGAACCATGTACAGCACAGTGCTCTCACTTCATTGTCTTGTCCGAAGGCCTCCGATTTTACGCGGTTGCCTTCAATCTTTGGCCTTGTTTCCACTGTACAGTGGTGTACAGAAAGCATGAATCTTTCTTGAAAAATGTTTAACGTAGTCATGACTGAAGTCGTGAGTTAGCACTTACGCGGTTGGAGCAGGTAGAGTGGAAACAGTACACCGTGAACAACATGCTGTGGACTGTGGTATGGAATATATGGATGGAGGTAAAGTAAATTAGTATAACAACACAAATTAGCTTGGTTCACCTTTTATCTATGTATGGATCAAAGTTGCAAAGTACTAAGAAATAACCTCATGGATCTTTCAAGAAGGAAAATGAATTGTCATGATTCCATAATGACTAATTGCTCTAAATATACTTAAGTCATGAGGGAGTGGCATACATTGCCAACGTCGTTATCGTTACCTTTGTTCATATAGCCGTAGTAGGCATCTAATGTAGAAAGAAGCACTCTTACATTAAGAGAAATCCTTCCATAGGTTTCTTTTCACTAGCCATGGAAGTTTTTGATTGTATACACACTTGTTTTGTGCAGTTGGCATCATCCTCCCATATGCAAAGAGAGGATAATATCATTACCACCTACCATAGATGTGGTTTGTTGCATACCTCCATCATAGAATATGAGTTGTTCTACACAAATTTCATGCAAAGTTACTTCAATGTCACGTCTTAGCATTGGGTGTTTCCAGAGGTCGTGGTCCTAGACTAGTTATCCAAGATTCTCACATGCTTAGATCCGACCTCACTTGATCACATAGCTTAGTTGGCCACACATTTATAGCATTTTTGACTTACTAGGTTGGTCTTTGTAAACCTATTTTGTACTATTTTTTGATGGGCTTACCAGCACCTTTTATTTATCCTATCACTTTCAATATGGTAAAGGATTATAGTTTTTTTTCTTACTTAAATTAAACCAACAAAACATATATCTATTCTGAAAAGGCATGTATTTGTTTGTATCCACATTCTTTTGAGGCGTATTTTTGGATATTGTGCAGATAAATGAATTAACAAGTGCTATTTGATGGAATTACAATTTATCAGAAGAAGGATTATTCTATCATTTAACATTTTAATTGGTTATTTTTTGTATTTCTTTGTATTATTACATTTTTATCTCCCATCGTCAATATATAGTAATTTTCATAATTTTTTCTTAATTAATTTAGATTCTTTACTGCATGAGATCGAACAAAATATTATATAATTTGTCGTGCACATACATACTATATCACAATACATAGATTCATCATTGTCACATTAAAAATCACAATACATAGATTGTCATTCACCAAGTAATCATTACTACTCTCAACATCCACAAGGACGGTTTGAGAGTCCACAAGTACACTCCGTTCGAAACTATAGAATACAAGAGAGATTTAAGTTGAACCAAACCCTCTTTGAGCTTCAAAGACTCATAGTTCCAACATTAGCTAATATCAATCATATCCACAACCTCAAAATCTCAACTTTGAAAATTGCAGATCAAGTAGTCCTAATTCAAACTCTACACCTTGAGCCCTACGTCTCTTAATGGTATTGTCGACCCTAATAGTAAGTTCAGTCCGAACGGCCCTAGTTGTGGCATATGAGTATTGAATGATGATTCACACTATCACATATCATACATATAGCCACAAACTGCTAAACCTTGGTCTACATACCTCTTCATCATTAGTGATTTTGAAGTAAGTTGTATGTATGTTTCACTCCAAAATGACATAATTGCTCATGAGCATGTATGACCAACTACACTTTGAGACGGAAGTGCGATACCATCTTGCCATACACGAAGAATGTGGCTATCTTCCCATCTAAACCACCAAGCTCTTTGTAGGATTCGATCCCATATTCAAAATGCCTACCAAAGCACATGTACGAAGGTACTCCAACATTTTCATGTCATCATGGATGTCTCGGCTTAAATACCGGACTATCCTCAGTTTTAGTATTTAAGGTTAACATATCCACTTTATGACCCAAGAGGGATATCACATAACTCCCAAGAGCCAACATACTCAACAAATCATATGCACGTCATCTCCTCATATGTATCACCTTGCAAGCGAGCCCCAATCTCGTCAACTTGACAAGTACATGAATTTTGACTGTCCTCATCCACATCCCTATTCATCACTCAATGTTTATATACAACCATGCAATCATACTCTTGTAAGATAATAGTTCATTGTGCAAGCTTTTTTGTAAGCTTGTATGATTCCATCAATCATTTCAATGGTTGATGATCAATCATGAGAGTAAACGGGTTTCCAAACAAAAAATATCTAAAATGTGTCACAACCCAAATAACTTCCAAACATTCTTCTTCGTAAGAACTATGCTTTGACTTAGTTGCATTGTTGGAGTAATTTGCATAAGCTACTACAAACTCCTTCCGCTCATCATCATGTTGGGTAATCATTGTTCCCAAACCCAACATACTTCAATCAATATACACTTGAAAGGGACAACCTCTCACTTATTACTTCAAAATAGGGGGCAAATGTCTTGTCGTGCATATACATATCGCATCACAACACATAGATCGTCATATATCAACACAAGTGTACCACAATAATCTTTTCTACTCTCAAAACGTCCACAAGGACACTCCGCTTATAACCATAGCATAAAAGAGAGATTACAAACAAGCCAAACCATAGCATAAAAGAGAGATTATAGTTGAGCCAAATCCACTTTGTGCTTCAAAGACTCAAGGTTCTCTTACTAGCTACTATCCATCAGAGCCACACTCAAAAAGGTTCAACTTCAAAAATTGCCCTCTAAGAAGCCCTAATTCGGACTCTACCCCTTGAGCCCTATGACCCTAACTTATTTGTTGGTCTAACTATGACATTTAAGGTAATGCGGCAGTACTAAGCACTGTCGATTCTAATTGTTGTATATGCTCTACATACGCACACCTACCTAACTAGAGATGCCGTTACATAAGTCGTGCCCATTTGGAGAGGAGAAGACATTGAAAATTGAGTGAACATGACATCTCAATTGGAGTAAAAGATAGAGAGTATGGCTATAGTTCATCAAAAATTAGATTCTAGAGCTCATGCTTTCACTTCATATGATGGAGATGTTGTATAATGCATGTGTGAGACAACACAATCATGTGCAGTTGTTGTGACTGGTAATGCAATTTAGACTATTGAATATAGAATAGCGTGAGTGCAATTGGATCCATAAAGAGGAGAGATTAGACTGGAAGTCAAACTTCCTCAATCGTTCACACTGTTAGAGGCATTAAATACCTCATACATGGCTTCTAAACGACCTATTGGAGAGATAAAGGTGGAAACAAATATTGATGTACTTGAAGATGGAGCAAATAGGCTCTAATCATCAACATCGTCGGAGGTAGCATCAAGCGTAATGTTGGGGACGGCGAAGACTTTTGTTCATTGTCATTTTTTATCAACCAAGGATTTATTTGCATTGGGGATGTCATTATCCCATGTATTACCATTGATAGCCACATTTTGCGAAAGCAAAGATGATGTGTTTGCTATTAGAAGTTTTTATTAGTAAAACTTTATAGAGTTTATTTTTGGATAATAAAAGAGTTTCTTTTGAAATTTGAAATCAACTTGAATGAAGTATTGGAATTTATGATGATTTTAGTACACAAGGATCTCCATATCACCTTGTGATAGAGTGTATGATTAGATAGTTGTTTTGAGAGATCTGGATGTAAAAAATGCAAGGAAATTTTTTGAGAGCATAAAGAGATTAAGACAATTATATGTGAAGTTTGGTCAAGAGTTAACGGTGTCGTGTTGTGACGCGGCTACTATGAGAAGATGATGACATGTGTCATCTTTAGAGTTGTTGTCATGACGACGATACTTTAGGTTAGGATAACAACGGGCGCCTTTATAAGGTTGTTAAGAGTCCACCGTTGGATCAACTTTGTAGGATTAGGATGTTGAAAAGGCTCCAAGAGATATTATCTTGGACCTTATTAGATATAAAGCGCAGTCAGGATGGAAAGGGTATGGAAGAGAGCTAGACACATCACTTTTTTCGACTAAGAAGCTTATCTGATCGAAGTGGAGCCGACGCAGGACATGGATAGAGGACAATATGATCCTCCAGATGTACCAATGCCCAATCCATTTGTGATCAACATCCGGTGTCTTTATCGTGATCACTTTCGGGCGTGGTTAGTGTATCATTTTGGAGATAACTTTCTGCAACAAGTGATAAACTCTCCATACCCGATTATTCTTCCAGTTGTTTCCTACGGCGCAATTTGGGACGTAACAGTGTACATTTTGATTTAGTTTGGGCGCTATGGATCTGAACTTACCAGTAGTGGTGGCTTTCAACACATGGGTTCCAATCCATCACTATTGCTTGCCTAAAACAAGCCATATGGAGTTGATTGTTAGGAACTTTGGCGAGGAGTATTATTCTCAAGTTATAAACTCCCCGGTTCCGTTTGTAGTTCCGTTCATACTTAGCCGGTTTCGAGTTATCATTTTGATTCTTTATTAGTGGCAACTCGTATTGTGTATAGGATGGCTAAGTAGTGTGTTTAGAATAGTTGTAAAGCTCTTAGTTAAAATAGAGCTAATTTGGCCACACTAGAGGTCAAAATACCATTCTCCATTCCCATTGGTCTAGAAGTTTTGACCAATGATGGCACTTGGGCAACTTCTTCAAGGTTTTGAGGAGTTTTGGAGACCTTCCAGGAGGACATTCGGAGATTTGAGGATTGGGTTGGAGGGCTGACAGGACGAGCTACGATGTGGGCTCAAGAATGGATGGATTTGAAGGATTTGTCACTCTAAAGTGGTGATTCAAAGTTAGAGTAAGAAATTTAGACCTTTGAGTGTATTTGGAGTGTTTCTGAGAATTTTACAAGGGTTTTGGGAGATCTGAGTCAATTGAGATATAGTTTACGACTCGTGCTTGGGTTTTGATTGAAGTTTTGACTCGATTGGATGAGTTTTGAGTTCGGAGTGATAGCTTGAAGTTTGTATATAAAGTCAGAATTGTAGGACTGCACTGACTATCACGAAGTTAGTACGGAGATCATATCTTTTGATATCAGAAAGTTTTGTCAATTAAACTTTGCAGAATTTAAGTTCTGATGATGAGTGATATTCTCATGAAATCTAGGAGCAATTGAAGTCAAGGATTGGGATTTGTGATGGGTTTTGTACACAAGGGTCTGCATATTGCCTTGTGATACAGTGTAGAAATCAACAATTGTTCTAAGAGATCTAGAGGAGAGAAACATATGAAACTTTTCTGAGAGATTGAAAGGGTTGTGGATAAATTTTCTGTGAAGTTGAAGCAAAAGTTATCAGTCGAATCATCAGATATCATAATCTTCTTCCGCTGAAGTTTTACCGGTTCTAATGTGAAGTGCTGAGGAGAAGAAGAAGAGATTGTCATCTCACACGAGGTTCTAGAGGGTTCTTCTACAGCCAGGTGCTCGGGCGTTATCAGAACAAAGAAATATCCATGCGACAACGGTTCAATTACGAGATGACACAACCTTCTTATATGGAGATTTTGACCAGCTCCAATGAACTCGAATGTGAATTCTTGAGAAGAAAAAAAAGAGAATTGTAGCTCACACAAATTCACATCAAAGCAAATGAATTCACATTCGAGTTCTTACAATTTCTACAATCATCTCATTACAAAAAGGTTCTTCTACAATCATGCGCTCATGATTTTTCACATCAAAGCAAAGTCCTTCCAAAAACAATGCTTATATGGTTAAACATCTTCTCTCTTCTATCTTGCTTTTCACAAAAATGAGTCACTCAAAAAGCTTTTGACTCCATGTCCATTCGAATTGCACAAGATAACTACCCATGATGCCATTAGGATTGTGATGTTTGTCATGATATGTGTTATTTATGTATATATTATTTAAATATATATATATATATATATATATTATTTCTTTAATAATCTGCTAATGCAAAGATTACTCTGCCATGTTTTTAAAAAAAAATTTGAGGTTTGGACAACAACCTAAAGAAAATATATTAGGTTGTTATATTTTATATAATATATTATTATATTTTATAAATTCTTATATTTTTAAATTTTACAATTAACTTTTTATAATTTTAAATAAATATATTATCAAGTCATATATATATATATATATAAGCTGAAAAAATACAGAAAGTTCATACAATATTATAGTGTGATACATTGATGTGATTTTTTACATGAGCATTTTAATTCATACAAATTTATGAATTATAAAAAAGATATGAAAATAAGTTGATCATTATAAAATATTTTAATAATATTCTTATTAATTAATAACATTTCCATTACATATTAATACATTCATAGCAATATTTTGTTGAATATATTTATATTTATAGTGATATTGTATTTTTCCAAAAAAATATCACTATAAATTTGATATTTTGTTGAAAAAAATATATCAACCAAATGACTGAAAATATTATATTTTTAGTCATTTTGGTGTACGATTTGATAAATGGTTGCTCTATATATATAGAGCAACCATTTATCAAATCTTATGTATATATTTACAATTAAGATAACTTTTTTGTTATTTGTTTATTTCTATAATGGACTAACATCTGTCTTATTTTTAATTAAATAAATTTATATTTACATTAATCTATGTACAAATGATAATTACTTGCTTGTACATAATACATAATCACAAATGTACATGTGTTTAGTATATATTAATTGAAGAACATGATTTTTTTTTCAAGAGAAAAACATACATGTGGTAATTTGATGATAAATAGAATATATATATATATATATATACACACACATATATACATGCACATTACTACTTTGTTAAAACATGCATATTACAAATGTTAAACTCTTTGGGCTTTTTTAAAAACTACCGGGTCATCCGATAGAAAAGTAGCTTCATTGAGTTAAAATAAATCAAAATTATATTTGAATGATAAATACAAGGGATTTATGACTACGTAAATTGTTCTTTCTACTTTAGCATTTCAATATTGAATGAAAAGATGACTGTTACAGCATTTGTTCACGGAATTGATGTTGGTATAATCTTCTATGGCTTAAAAATTCCTTAATTATATATATGCAATAGGGCGTTTCAACCGATGAAAGGAGGGATTTTTAAGTACATGGTATATTTTCAATGGAACAAAGTAATATTTCCATAAAATGTACCCTGACATATATTTTCAGTCAAATAATCCCCTTTATATTATAAATTCAGGATGGCTATAAATAACAAGGGTCGGACTTCTTGGTTACTCATAAAGTTATGTACAAAGTTACTTATGATTATTTTACTGTATAATACACTACGCCTTGTATCCTATGCTGAATCCCCCTCATGCATAGTAGATATATTTGGGTTTGGATTGTCCATGAAGTAATACTAAACGATGAAACGTGGGAGTGATGTTTCAGCAATGCAAATACAAATGGCGAGGAATGATGTGGTGTTTCAAACACAACATTCAATAGATTAATGGAATTTTCTAATCATAGGTGAAGCATACAAATTTAAAATGTGAGGAGGTGAATAAGACCAATGGATAAATCCTCCGCATGCAAAGATCCCTTTATTGGTTGGAAAAAACTACCATCATATCATGTTAGTACCGTAAATTGCATGGAACAGTGTACGAGAAAACCATGATATCCAGTCTTTTAGACTTTATCAGATATCCAGTCTTTTCTTTGTCTTTAACGAAAATGGAGACACACGGAATAGCAAACGCGATGAATACTATAGCCTTTGCTTTGTACCGCTGGAGATGGGTACCAATCTCCAGCGGTACAAAGCAAAGGCTATAGTAAACAAGTATGTCATTCCCCCAGACGACGAAAACGCCCCCACTGTCAAAAGTAAAAATTCAATAAAAAAATAAAAATACTCAAAGTCAATAATGCTTAATAATGCTAAAGAAATCCAGGAATCAGTTGGACGTGATTATGAAAAGCAAGGGCCATGTCACCGGTTGAGGTGGATATCGCCATGACTTTTGACAATGGTCATGTGTAGACTGAAATGAAAACCTATGTAACGGACTTCTTCCAACGTGTTTTTTCTTTTTAATTGGAGAATTATGCAAAATCATGTTCTCGAAAGATCTAGGATTGGAGTCTCTTCATTTTTTCATCCACATACAATAATATGCATTCAAGTACACGTGATAATGGGAGTAAAGTTAATGGGTTGGGTTTCAGTCTGTATTTGAGAAGCCTCTGATACGATCGTGACCTAAATTTTTACGCTGATTGACAGGGATAAATTATTTTTACATGAAAATCATTTTCTTCACTTCTGAGAATTTTGTCAAAGGTAGGATGGTTGATGTAAAAAATAGTCTATTAATTTCAATGTAAACTTAGTAGCACATACTGCAATCGGATTAAGAAAATTATTTAAGTGTACAAAAGAACAGACTTCGAAGCTAAACAACCCGCTTCCACTTAGAAACTAGGTCATATAATTTTAGTGCATATATCAAAAATCTCCATCCAAGACACGTGTGATACCCGGTAAAAACTTGTTTCGGAACTCTTATGCTTTCACAAAATCTTGGAATGGTCAAATATTTCCACGTCAAGAAACCTGCAGAACGAAGTTGGTTAATCGACGACAATCAAAGCGTATATTTTGGTCTAATTACACGCATGTGTATATTGTATGTATATTCCAATGATCAAAAGGAGGACCTCGTCACCTACAATACTACCGCATCTATTGCGCATACCCCCTGCGCGAAGTACATATGTAAATTAACGGCTCAAAACTAATTTGTAACCGGTTTTGTTCCATCCTTGTACGTTTTGATGGGGTCTTCCCATCCCTTTTGTTATTATACTGTGTCGTTGTTCTTCCCAAATTAACGGCTCAAAACTACAAATAACATGTAACTAATTCACTCTTTTCAACACCATTATTCATAGCTTTCGGGCAAACGAAGAATTACTGGGTACATTCAAGAAAATATTTTAATTTTAAGTCTCAAGCTTATGCACACCCTTTGGCTCAATCTTGTACAGGGTTGTTGTTTTAGCTAATGGTTGATGCGCGAAGAGATTTGATAGTATAGTGCCTTGAACTCGCTTCGTGTTATAACTACTGTCAACAATTAACCAAGGTAAAAAGTAACTGTATTAACCACATGGAGCAAAGTTACTTTATGCGGGAGAGCCTCACCTGAAAGCCCTCAAGTGTATGGTTCAAATTCCCTTGGTTATCCCTCCCCACTCTTCTCATGCAGTAGGGGGATTGCATTTTGTGCCATCTTGTTCATGTCTTCTCTAAAGGGGGAGGAAGGGAATGCAAAATAAAGATAAAATAAAACTACTTCCGCTATGGGCTAGGGCACGCGAGTACTTGAGTGATGAAGACTTGTGATTCTTTCAAGGATAAGCAACTTTGGCCCGTGATATATTGTTGTTGTTCTCCTCTGAAGATCCATATAGCTGCAAAAGACATACAAGCAAGTGAAGCAAAGATATAATATTGAATTTGAAGCAATAATGAACGAAACAACAACAACAACAACAAAACCTCTTGGAGAAAGGATACTCTGTGTTTGACATCTATATTATTATATCGATAGCATATAATAGTATCATAAAAGAACGAAGACATTTGAAAAGAAACCTGATGGCAAAAGCCATAAAAATCCAAGGGAATGTCCAATAGAGCTAGTCACTCTTGTGACAAGAAAATTATTCTTCTACTTTCATCTCTCTTGTAAAACTATACTAATCTGCTGTCTATAGTGTTCAATGAAGATTCTTAACGAGAATATTATATTAAAGTAACCAATGTACAAATTTTAGAATGTATGCTTCAATTAACAAAAAATAAGATCCAAATACCCAAGATTTCAATTTGTATCATCCGTAAGGGTAACTTACTAATATGATTTGAAGACAAGTAGTATACATTATCAAGCTCACACTATCTTTAAAAACAAAATTTCGTTTACATAGCATATTAATGCATATTGGCGTTTGAAATGTGTGACATTAAATTTTGCTACAAATAAAACATTACATTTTTTATACTGAGCAATTTTCAGTTCTATAAATATGAAATAAAAATGCCTCAACCTAAAATATTACGTTGAAACCTGTTACACCATAGCAAAAATACAATTTATTGGCATGATATTAATTATTAAATTAGCAATATATTCAAAAAATAACATAAAGCATTAATTAAAAAAGATGTGTGTAACAAAAACTGTCTTCATGATCTTCACGGGGTTAGAGATAAATTGCAGTTGATAGTCATATTTCTTGAGATATATAACTACGCTACAATGAAAAAATTAATTATCAACAAGTAATAGTTTTTTTGAAGGCCAGAAAACCAAATCTTTATCATGATTCATGGCTTCAAAAAGTCATGTCATTTGAATAAATAAATAAATAAATAAATAAATGTGTTAGCTATCTAATCACGCTTTAATCCACAAAACCTAATCGTTTATCTGGTTTTAATTCTTAAAAAGTTATGATTATATCTCCTCCACTTCACGGAAGTCAAATAGATTAGCAATTCACAAATCTTTCTCATGGAAATATTTATCCTTTTTTCCAAGTTCGTATATTATTACCGAAGACAATAATCAAGCATTAGGAGGCCTTAATCGCCCTTCAGAGCTTATGCTAGAATTTCACAACCTCATAATAGCCTGGGTACCTTCACGAGTTTATATGGCACTCCGATCAGAGTCGAACAACAACAATCATCTATTAAACGTGAACTCGCTTTAAAAAGACAAAGTAAATATTGAAACTAACAACATTTTCTCCGGAAGAGCTTGACATGTTCTGCACGAGGATTACTATAATTGCTGATAGAAATCCTCGCATATGCATGAGGATTTAATGACTAAACATGCGAGAAACAAGAAAAACGAAGTAAGCCAGCCATTTTTTATACGCAGGGGTGCGTGTTTCTACCTTCTAGAGGAAAAAAACTATATTTTCAACTGTTAATCAGCATGATGACCTGGATGTTGGAAAAAAACATAAGTACACCCGATGAAACATAAGATGAAATGACCACCCGCTGTTATGTAAAATTTAGGCCATGAATTTCCGTAGTGCGGTAGCATATTTTGTGGGATTACCCAACACTGGCTTATATTCATAAACCAATGGCTGATATCCTTTGACCGAAGACTTTCACGTTGAAAAACACAGAAAAGAAAAACCTGCCGAGAAGAAAAAGGAGACCCAGACAAAAGTTAAAAGTAAGAATAAAATACTGCTCCGCAAGATCGACGTCCAACGGACGCTCGAGATACATGACAACGACCACTCAAGATCAAGGCAGGCAGAAGAAGGCAGACAGAAGGAGAAGCAGGCAGGCAAGGACTGGACTTGGGGACCGAGAAGTACGTCCCTCCAACAAAGCAAAGCCAGAGCCAGGACTGGCCGCCAAGCTCGAGTCCGCTCCCCCAGGCTGGGACGGAGGTGGCGGCCGACGCCGAGTCCGTCCCCAGCAGAAGGTAGGACTGGAGCCGCCAAGCTCCCTGGGAAAGATGAGCCTTGGATGAGCTGCAGCAGGAGCTGCTTATTCACCAGTTCATGTGTCGAGATTGTCCGAAACGCACGGGTATTGTATGAAGGAAGGAAGCTTTGTCTGGAGACGATATGGGGAGTAAGACCGGGCCACGACGACGAGGCGCAACCTAGCGCAGGTGCTTCATCCTCCTGCGGCTGCTGCTGATCTCATTGTGTGTTTTTCCCACAGCGTCTTCCTGGCATCCTGCCTGCTTCTCCTGTTGCGGTGGTGGTTGGAGTACGAGCGCGGCTCGCGAGCGAGCGTTTTCATTGATCCTTCTCTCAGACATGAAGGTTTTCAGCCGCGGGACGAATTCCACTGCTCTCGCTGGTCACAAGGCGCGAAGCTGGACGCTGGCGCGAGGGAACAAGGATTTTGTATGATCGGAAGAGAGTAGAGGGACGAGCGACGAGGGAAGAGGGAAGAGCTGGTTTCGGTAGCTCCGGCTTTCTGAGGAGTGTTCGAGGGCTGTGAGATTGCGGAGGGAGGAGGAGAGGAGGGCGGTGGAGGATATTAGGGATAGTAACGGGACTCCGGGCTGGTGCTGGTCGCTGGTCTCGTACTCTTTTCCGCCTTGTAACTACGTGGTTGTTGCTGATATGCGACTGTGAAAGTCGAGAGTTGTGGAGAGAGCAGGAAGGAGGGACGTGTTCGTCAGGGTGACATGGAAAGCCGTCGGGAGTGAGCTTCGGAGGAGGTGGCAGTGGAGTTAGCCTGAGTTGGAGGCAGGGAGTGAGTGACAAGCGGTGGAGGAGATTGTGTTTTGAAGCGGATGGCGTGGGGAGTTCGTTAGGTACCTGACAGTGAGTGACTTCTGCGAAGTCTTGTCGAAGCGGTCTAGGAGACTGGCAGACTGCAGAAGTAAGGACGGGAGCGTGCCGGGGTGGCGAGAGAGCGGAGGAGATAGAGATTGTCGAGAGGTTGTCGGGGATGCTGCAAAATTGGAAGCTGAGAAACAGAGCCAGTGGGTGACGAGCGTGAAAAAGTCGGTTGTCGAGGAAGAAAATGAGATGTAGCTGGGGGAGGTTAGTGCAAAGCTTGCCGCTCTCTCCGTCGCGTGTTTTCCTTCACTCGTAACCGATCTCCTCATGGCAAGGGGCTGTCGCTGTGCTTCTTCGTCTCCTGCCATGAAGAGTTGTTGAGAGCAACGCGGTGGTGGAGGGCCGGTGCTGCTTCGCTGTTGAGTTCACGGTCTTGCCTTATGCGTGTGTTTCTCCTGTTTTTGGTCCTTATGCTGCCGCGGAGTCTGCATCCTTCGAAGGCTCAGTGGAAGAGCCACGAAAGGAGTTAAGGGGCAATGACTTGTGCAACAAATAGGGTGGTGGGAGAAACGAGGACTGTAAGATTAAGATCAACAGCGACGCAAAAAAGCTCAGCCTGCTGCTTAGTCTACCTCGTATTTCTGTTAACTTTGCTCGATCTCGGACTAGCTCTTTCTAGTGATGGAGTACATCTCCTGGCCTTCAAGAGAGGGATTACGCTCGACTATTGTAATGTCTTGGCCGACTGGAACGAGACACACTCTCATCCTTGTAACTGGCGTGGAGTAACCTGCGACGCTAATACTCTGCGGGTAGTAAGTTTGATCATTGACGGAAGGCAGGCCGGATTAGTCGTACGGAGTGGTGTGTCCTCTAGGCCCGGCCTGACTGTGGTGAAGGCCACTGCAAGTAGTTTTGTAAACGATATTGTTCTGAGTTCGCCCTTAGTCTCTAGTAGAGATGGATCTGGCCTGCCAAACTCTAGGCTTAGACAGGTTTTCAGCACGCGGGGCGAGGTTGCAGATTCGGTGCGGTGCCCTCTGTCGGGTACACTTTCTCCTGAGATCGGAAATCTCTCGGAGCTGAGAACTTTGTCCATAATCCACAACAAGATAACGGGAGAAGTTCCTCGGGAATTAGCTAAGCTAGAGTTCTTGCAGACGCTAGACCTCCAGTCAAATATTCTGAATGGGAGACTTCCTGGGGAGCTTGGTCAGCTGCGTGAATTACGAGTTCTTAACCTCAACAACAATGTTTTGAAGGGCCACATACCTCGCGAACTCATCTTTTGTCGCAAGCTGCGTAGTTTGAGTCTTGCAGGAAATGAACTCACAGGAACTGTTCCTCCATCTCTTGGAAGCTTACAGCGATTGGAATGGTTGGCTCTCTCTTCCAATCGGCTTGCTGGTACCATTCCGACGGAGTTGACTGGTCTGAGGTGCAAGTTGATTTTTTTGGACCTCTCAAGAAATGGTTTCACGGGTAGTATCCCTTCGGAGCTAGGCAACTGTGGTCGCTTGAGGTGGCTCAGTCTGAACTCTAACAGCTTCTCAGGTAGTATCCCTCCCGAACTTGGGCGACTGTCCAGTCTGAACTAC
Organism: Marchantia paleacea; assembly: GCA_014180765.2. NCBI lineage: Eukaryota > Viridiplantae > Streptophyta > Marchantiopsida > Marchantiales > Marchantiaceae > Marchantia > Marchantia paleacea. The sequence goes on from MUAA02000049.1 coordinate 1,862,614, forward strand.
TTGCAGGTTGCGGTCAATGATTTGAGCGGTCACATTCCTCCTCAGCTAGCACGGTGTCAGAGGCTCGAGGTTCTGGTCCTGTCGGGCCAGAGTGCTTGTAAATCATCTGGGGAGGATACTCCTGGTTGCTGGACGCGCCGTAGCTTCAGAGTGAGTTCAGGCGAGAACAATCGCTTCGAAGGTCCTCTTCCTGAGGGACTTAGTTCACTCCCAGTTCTGCGCGTTCTGTGGGCTCCTAGAGCAGGTTTGCGTGGAACCTTTCCGAGAGAATGGGGTGCTTGCAGCAATTTGGAGATGTTGAATTTGGCGCAAAATGCTTTCACTGGAGAAGTGCACGAAGGTTTGAGCAGGTGTAAGAAGCTTATCTATCTCGACTTGAGTTCCAATCAGTTGAGTGGGAGTTTTCCTCCCAGAGTAGCCGTCAGATGCATGGTGGTTTTCAACGTCAGTAGGAACATGTTTTCTGGGGTACTACCTGAAGTTTCATCTCTTAAGTGTCGGAAGCCCTTGCCTCTGAAGGACTTTTACAGTTACATCACCTGGTCCCTTCTACTTAGAGATACACTGAACCGGGAAGCGTTGAGTTGCAGTCACCATCGTCGCACCGTACTGTGGGCGACCCATAATCATTCGCCAATCAGCTGCAAGACGGATGTTGTTCACGATTGGAGTTTTAACCAGTTCGCAGGTAGGATTTCCCTCTCCCTCTTGGGAACAGGCATATCGGAAAGTGTATCTACGTACTCTTTGTCTGTGGCCGGAAATCAACTCACAGGAACTATTTCTCCACATCTATTCGAAGTCTGTGAGAAAGTGGGAGGATTTGCAGTCGACTTCAGTGGCAACAAACTCACAGGACTTCTTCCATCTGCGTTGCTCGGGAGGTGCGCGTCTCTGGTGGAATTTCTGGCTGCTGGAAATGACTTTACCGGGGAGATCTCACTAGAGTTTGGTGAGTTGAAGAATCTTGCACGCCTCGACCTATCGAATAATCGTTTGCAAGGTAATTTACCGAGTAATTTGGGCAAGTTCGAGTCTCTGAAGGTGCTTTTGCTGGCACAAAACAAGTTGTGGGGATCACTGCCATCTTCTTTGGGGCACGCCAAAAGTCTTCAAGTTTTAGATTTGTCCCATAATGCCTTAAGCGGTACTTTACCAGAGGATCTTTCCTCCCTTCGACAGCTCCAGAAGCTCTATCTTAACCATAACCGATTTGCGGGAGTAATCCCGGCTGGCCTCTGCAATCTTTCTTCCTTAGTGGAAGTTAACTTCTCCTGCAACACATTTTCGGGATCGGTACCGTGGTCGAGGAATATGAACTCCGTCACTGTTACTGGAAGGGTCGGTGGAAATCCTATGATTCAAGGATGTGAGGGGACCAGTGCGTTGTCTAGGCGATTGCTTCAAACCACTATGAACAACTACTTGGGGGGTGTGCCACCTGATTCAGTGTCCCAGATGCCGCCGGGGTTTTTTGAAGTGCAGAATAGGAGGTTGAGCTCTATATTGATAGCGGCTATCACGTCAGGGTGCGCTATTGCATTGGTTTTGTTGGTGTTGGGTATCCTTTTTCAATGCACAAGGCAACGGAGCCCTACGAGTCATTGTCCGACCCCAGGTCGGAAAGAGGTAGTTACTTTCATGACCATCCCCTGTCACATGACCTACGAGAGTGTGGTCAGGGCTACAGGCAATTTCAGCATCGACAATCTAATAGGGAATGGTGGCTTTGGCGCAACTTACAAAGCTGAGTTGAGGCCTGGCTTTTTGGTGGCAGTGAAGAGACTTGCCATAGGTAGGTTCCAGGGAGTGCAGCAGTTTGACACGGAGATCCGAACTCTTGGAAGAATACGACATCCCAATCTTGTCACGCTCATAGGCTACCATGCTAGTCAGGATGAGATGTTTCTGATCTACAATTACTTTCCGCAAGGAAATTTGGAAACTCTCATTCACAGTGAGAGAGGGGACATGGACTGGCATACACGACATAGTATCGCTTTGAGAATTGCAGAAGCACTGGCCTACCTGCACGACGAATGCGTACCCAGAGTACTTCATCGTGACATAAAGCCTAGTAACATCCTTCTGGATGATAATTTGAACGCACATCTTTCAGATTTTGGCTTGGCACGGCTTTTGGGGACTTCCGAAACTCACGCAACGACAGATGTGGCCGGGACATTCGGATACGTCGCCCCAGAATATGCAATGACTTGCCGTGTCACTGACAAGGCTGATGTGTACAGCTACGGGGTGGTTTTGTTAGAGCTTCTCTCCAACAAGCGAGCATTAGGAGATCCCAGTTTTTTTGAATTTGGAGACAGCTTCAACATTGTGAGTTGGGCCTGTCTTCTTATCCGTCAGGAACGAGCGCACGAGGTTTTCACCGTTGGTTTGTGGGAGCAAGGGCCGGAGGATACTTTGTTGGAGACCTTGAAGCTGGCGGTGCTGTGTACAGTGGACTCTTTATCAATCAGGCCGACGATGAAACAAGTTGTCAATGGTTTGAAGAGACTTCAACCCTTGCCTTTGACTACTTGATACTCGTACTTCGTTCCCATCGCTATCGTGTTTACGAAGAGAGTCTGTCCTTCTACCCGAGTTCCTCTCTTTTTCTGTGATTATTCTTCTACTTCCTTTGCCCCCGATATCCTTGAGGAATACACGGGGTGCTATTTTTGACAGGAGTGGATGAGTTGTGCTTGAAAGATTGTTACCATCCCACATGAAGATTCTGGGGTGGTTCTGCAGTCATTGTAATATAATGAAAAGAGCCGGACAAATGTGGTTTCTTCACAACAGATCAGTAGTTGTGCCACTTGTCCATTTGTTTATAATCATTTAACACACTTTTACTTCTTGTTCGGTCACCTGCATTGTCCTCTGATTTTTTTTTTGCAGAGCAGTGTAAGTCTTCCGAAGAATCTGTCAGTAGCAGTACATAGCTTGTATCCTTGCCTTGGAGCGTTAAACGGATCTTGGGACTGGATTGGCGTTGCTAACAAGAATCTGGGCCCTGCACAGAGGTCACTAATGATGAAGTCGTGCTCGGTTCTGGTCAAGGTGACATCAGTATGCACCTCACCTCACCGGGATGTAATATTGACCTAGTATTGGAGAACTCGCTCTTGGTTCTGGATCTTCTGAACATTACTTCTGAATACGCCTCTTCTTTCTTCTAATGTCTGTTCTTTTCTGTCCCCAGCATCAATTTGTTCTTCTTTATTGCTCGTTGTGTCTTGAGGTCATCAATCCAACTGTTCGCAGATACAGGTAGTCATCTGTATATAATGCTTTGTATAGTAGTTATTTTATTAGATAGCCAGTTTCAAATTGTTACGGACATTGTAGGTCCAGTTTAGAACAATGCTTCACACTGGGATTTTATCGTAGTGTGCAATGTCACCCCTTCTGTAGACATCATAGAGGATACATATTACACTGTCACTTTGCCACTCGTTTCGACTGTCATACCAAGCTCCTATACAGGTCTTCCTTATCACGTACAAGGCCAAGCATGTTAAGACATGGGGGCCCTTAGTTTCCGTTTGTGATGTTAGTAACGGCCCTACTAAATTCTTTAGTTTAGTATGGTTACCCATCGACACGGGGCACTCACCTCTTTTGGAGTCAAGAAATGTCTGGGTAAGCCATATTTGTAGTTTTCAATACGAGCAAATTCTTCACCAGCAACCACTTGAAACTCAACCCGTAGTTTTTTTGTTCCGAAAAGTACCAGCTATGCTTCTGACCATCCCCTGACTCCACCATTGACGATTAATATACACGTAAGTAGGTTTGTAAGTCCATTATCTAAGTTGAAGAAGAGATATCATGTAATTTATATGAATTTTTTAAACTGAACGAACTAAGAGTGTACCAGTATTTTAGAGTAGAATTAGAGGCCATTTGGGCATTCCGTCACACCACCCGTGTAGAGTCCATGACACATACAAAGACATTATATATGAAGTCACACTAAGTGTAGGACAGGCTTATCTGATTGTGTAACTTTGGATCTGAATTGTGTAGTTAAAACCCTCAATCCAAGGTTATTGGATGGTATTGAGTGAAATGTATATATTAGACAAAAAAATTATTGTATTTTTTGATCAGCTAAAACTTTGTAAATTGTAAACCTGAAGATTTATGTTTATTTTCCTTAAGCATATAATAGAATTATCCGTATGAATTATAAATAATTCTTCAAGTCTCGAATTAAGGGAATTTTAACAATTTTAAATCGAAACGTTGTATATAGATTTAAAAATCAAACAATAATTATTTCTGGTTAGAAATAAGACCTTTGAAGCAAAGATTTTGTGATTTAATTATAATTTGGTTTATAAAATTTTATGAACTTTTGTTACACAAAATAAATATATGAGAAAAAATTTCTACATAAGATTTCAAATATTTAATTAATTACGAATAACAGTAAATTTAATTCAAAAAATATGGCATATCCCCAAATAAATATCTATTGCAATCATATAATTCTAGATTTTTTAATTAATTAAAAATATGAAACTTTTATTTTACACATCAATATCTAATCAATGGTTTTTGGTAAAATATACAGTTAACTACATGATAATTTTTTTTTTAATATCTATCTCTAAATTTGATTTAAAGAAATAATTTTTGAAGCATAGTCGTTTATCCCATAATTTTGTTTGTAATAAGAGATCCTACGACATGCTTATATGAAGGTCTAATTTGAAGATGGTTCCAGAAATTTATTAGACCTGGAAATCTCTAAATACTCCGCAGCCCCGTTGATCATAAGCAACTGTTTTAAATTTGTTTTCTTCGGTCGGATGATTGTAACAGAGGGTGGTATTAAGTGCACCGAGAATTCATACAAAATCATGCCAGCGACTATTTGATTATTTCAGAAACTGCAAAACTTTCAAAATACGTGGAAATGAGAAGAAGACAGAAAAGTCTTAAACGGAGAATGTTTGACTCTTTGTCAAAAGATCTTACATGAGTACTTCTTCGGATGCAGTGAATACAAGGTGGCTCTTCTCGTAATAGCAACTTTCAGTTGTTTCAATCTGACTGTAAGTTCCAACGAGACAGTTGTTCCTGTACATGTTAAATTAGCAGAAATTATGGTATCTCAGGGAATTCAACCCGCTGAGCCTTTTTGAGACCGGACGCAGCTGAATCGAAAAAGTTGCTGCTATTCATGTTCATAGGTACATACTATTAAGTACAGTAAAGAGTTTAGGAGTTAAAGTCAGCTCAGCATGTTCAAACTGATGTTAAGTAGGTGGACGTCGTTTTCCTTCTTTTTGCCTCACCTTTTGAACGGCAAGATGGTTGAATTGATCACTGATATAAAAAGAAGGCTAGAGTGCTCACCATGAGCACTTCAGGTGATTCAGATGTTTTTACATAACGGCAGTAGGTCTCATTCCCGACCTCCGAGAGATGATAATCGGTTCCTTGGATCATGATTTCTGGTAGCACGCAGTTTCGTAAAAGACTTGCGAGTCAACAAGAGGCCTCCTAGTGCATGTGTCTTCCTATATTTGTGCTAATTTCTCGTAGCGGACTTTATTTCTGCATTTAGCAGATAGTAGAGTTGCTGAAAGAACGAATAAACGTACCGAGACGAAGAATGATAACCCATAATTGTCAGTTATCCAAGACTTTGTTGTACAGCGTATGCTCCCTTGTTGGATCCAGTTTTAGAGCAGACAGGGAAGCTCACTGTTCCCTTTTGTGTCCTTCGTACTTAAAAGTTTTTTGTTATTTTACTGTGTCTTCACGTTCTTACATGAAAGTTCTAAGAAGCACTTCCTACACCGTATGGCGTAACCATGACACGTTTCTACAGTCGAACCCGAGTAGCGTCACCTTGAAGCTTTTGGAATATAAAGCAATGAGGGGAACAGCCTCACATGATGTTAATTGACATACGGTGGTCAAAGGCTATCCCCTCTAGCATAATTGAAGTAGTATTAAATTTAACGTCTTTACAATATTCTTACAATAGTTAATATATGCGCATACACCCATTTTAATGAAAAGGATACTCACGAATATAGCAAAAAAGATGGGCTTTGTTCCTCTAGGCTTAGAGTTATTAGGAGATACGGAGAACATGTCGAAGTCAGCATCCATATCTCTGACTTCAACATGTTCGTGAGAGAGTGCATTTGAGCCTACCATACTATGCAACATGGAGTATCACTTTCTCTATGTTGTGTAACTATAGTGCTATATAGTAGCCAGTGCTCTATGTAAAGCATTAGCTATTGTATAGCAATGTATGGTGCAATCTATAGGAGAGCAATCATATTAGGTGATGGTTATTAGGATGCTCATGTAGTATGTACACGGTTTGATCTAAATAGTTGGGATATCTTAGGTGCACTATGAAATATTTTCCATTGTGATGCTATTAGGGCCTAGCTCCATCCTACCCCTTGGTTTCATCCTTGTTCAAAAAGATGGGGTATGTGGAGTTTGTAACCACACATAGGGTTACTGTTGTGGAGGTTATAGTTTGTAATAATTACCTCCGCAACAGTAACATGGTCCTCCCAAACCAAGTACATATCTGTTCTAACCCGAGTTGACTGCAAGGCATATCAACATATTTCTATTGAGGTATCCACACTCTCGTACCATAGCAAGGTTACACCGAGTGAAGTAGTGAGAGAGAGTATCAACATACTTCTATTGAGGTATCCACACTCTCGTACCATAGCAAGGTTACACCGAGTGAAGTAGTGAGAGAGAGAGATTGTGTGTACGTTTTATACTTAAAAACTTATCTTTAGCCAAAGTAAAGTATGGGCACTCACTTCAAACCTTCATCTATGCCTTTCTTAAAAGATAACATAGCAAGTGGAGTGTTTGTACTTATTCAAAGGTTAAAGGGAGTACAAAGTAAAATAAAAAAAAGGATGAAAAGATCCCATCAAGTCGTTCATGGATGAAACCAAACGGGCAATATGGGGCTAGGTCCCAATAGCATCACAATGGGAAATATGTCCTACTGCACATAAGATATCTGAATTATTATAGTCAAACGGTCTACAAACAACTGAGCATCGACAGAAGCATCACCTAACGTGATTGCTTTCCTATAGATTACATGAGCTAGTATTTTATGTAAAATAATGGCTAAAGAGAGTGATACCTCTATCGTCTAGTATAGTAAGCTCTTGCACACTCCATCACAAACATGTCGAAGTCGATATCCATAGCTCCATACAACTCCAAAGCTAGAGGAATAAATAGACGACCTCTTTGCATACCCCTATACTTGGAGACCTTGGCTACTGTCGCTCTACACGCCATCCATCAAGGAGGATGGGCGATCAACTCTAAAACTATCACATGTAGGATTTGTAACCTTTACATCTACCACATTAACCTGGTCCTCCCGAACCAAGTACAAGTATGTATTAACTCTAGTGGACTGCATACCAACGCTCCATACATGTAAGGTATAACAAGCTGATGCCATATCAAACAACATATCACTAATGACATCATGAGTAGCTATTCAAAGTTATTTACCTCATGTATTGTAGCCAAAGTATGACTCCAACTTCTTCTCATCGAGAGTTTGCATTCAACCATGTGCGACCGTTTCAATATTTGCTTGATAAGCCTTCTCATCCTCACTTACATTCCACGTATTAGAATATCGTGCTCCTGTCCCACGTGGACAAGCCCTCCAATGGACAGCAGGTCATGTAATACGCCGTATTCAATCTTTACAAAACCGGTCTTATGAGTGCGACGCACAGGGTAATGATATTTAGTAGGCAAATGCGGTTAGCTCAACTAGGGCGATCAGAGCATAGTACAGTACAGGTTAGTAGAGTAGTACCGTGTACGCGGATAACTTTTAGGGGAGAAAGTATTAAGTATTGAAGGAGAGCGGTCCGAGGGTGGCTTTAGAGGAAAGGCCTGGGATTAAAGGGCCGGGACGAAATTCAGAATTGCCCACCAAATGAATAAGTGGCGCTGCGATTGACCGCCTCGGTCTCGGTGGTGACTCGAGGGAGTGGGGAGGTTGAGAAGGGGCAACCGGTGGCGAAGGCGAACGAGAAGAATGAGGAAGGCCAGAGGCAGCCGTACATAGATTTGTCGATTGGACACTTGGAGACGAGAAGGGACGAGACCAGACGAGGAGAGGAAGACGAAGCAAGGGGAGAAGGGAATATTTGAAACGAGTAATTTGTTCGTGCACCGGCCGATCAAGCCTCGACGGCGGTCTAGCTTTTGCAATTTGTTCCAGGCCGTAGAGGATAGAGATTGTTGCTTCTTTGAATTCTCTGTGGAGTTCGGAGTGGTCGGAGAAGGCAGCGACGGATTTTAGGAGGTAGGAGTTTTAGGAGTTAGGACGAGGAGGAGGAGGAGCGATATGGAGTCGAGTGCGAACTTGACCGCTGAGCAGGCGATGATGGACCCCTTGTTGCCGTCTTCTTCCTCTTACTCTGCGTTCCCTTACCTGGAAGCAGTTATCGGTATGCTTGTTTTTTCTAGTAAAGGGTTTTTTATTTGATAGGTGTTTTGTCGATTTCGTTTTTTTCAGCACAAATTGCGGTTTTTAAAGTGTTACTGTATCTCCCCGGGGGGCTGGACATGTCAATAATCGATACAGATGGGTGAAGGTCATATCGTTTTTCGTTTGCTCAGTAATTTGATGAAGACACTCTTTTCCACAAGAAACTGCCGTTAACTGTTTCTTTTTTTGTCGAGATATGTGCTCGTCCTTCAGCTCTTTAATCTTGATCGCTGGTCGCCTGTTATTTCCTGTGATTTCCTGTATAGTAATATCCAACACGGAGTGGGAAAATGCAAAGTGACGATTGTTTTTGTGAAAGAGCTGTTGGAAGTTGAAAGGATGTAACGAGATAACCATCGTTTCGTACCCGCCTTGAATGTGAGGCTGTTTGTACGCTTCTTGTTACACTTGGCGATCTCTTTCGTTTTGATCCACAATCATATTTCGAACCTGACATTGCTTGTTACAACTTGAGAATCTATTTAGGTTAGGTCATGTTACAGCCTCCCTTCTTCTAATTTACTTTTACAACTGTGGTTTTCGGAAAATAGTGATTTAGATGTTCTGATTCAATCGTCTTCTGATACAGGTTTTATGATATGTATGTACTTCTTTGAAACGTACCTTGACCTTCGGCAGCACAAAGTTTTGGCGCTCCCAACCCTTCCAGCTACACTGAAGGGAGTTGTGAGCGATGAAAAGTTTGGAAAGGCCCGGGCTTATAGTTTAGATAAGAGGTACTGTGTATATTTTCAAAGGTGAAATCTAGGCATTTATGCATTGTCTTTAGAACAGATCCAGGTTTCGACTTTACTTCATTTCTGCCCATTATATTTACGGAGACTGATGTGACTAATAGAGAAAATTCAGGAAGTGGAAATACCGCGAGAACTACTGTTGAATGAATGCTAGAACTACAGAGTCTGCTAATACTTGTACCCAAACAATTTGATTTTTGATATGTCTGTGGTGTGCGCAGCCGGTTCCACTTTGTACATGCATGCTTCAATATCTTGGAGGAGGGAGCAATCTTGTCTTTTGGGTTGCTACCTTATTTTTGGATGGTGCGTGTCTGACATTGCCTGATATTGTTTACAATATTTTGATCAGTTGCTTTCTATTATGGCTGTAGTGGAAGTTGTTTTATGTCATCATCTGACCTAAGAAATGTATTGGCGAGTATCGCACTTATATGTTTCTTCCTGTATCGGAAGATTAGTTTTAACGATATTGATTAGGTCGTTTGGCGTGATGCTGGCAGAAATGTGGAGTGCTTTTAGAGAACTGGGGTTTCAACCCAGAAAACGAGATCCTACGCACGTTGGCGTTTCTGGGCGCTACGACAGTATGGACACAGGTTTATCTCTCAGCTTTATCCAGCTTGATTCTGGATGACCTGCGTCGGTTGACTGTGGCATTCGCACAGCTTTTATTACTGCCTGTGAAGTCTGTTTAGCTCCAAATTCTGGCTTGGAAGTAATGCTGGATGGTATACAGGTGGTGGAGCTACCGTTCTCACTGTACTCTACATTTGTAATCGAGGCACGCCATGGCTTTAACAAGGTGACTTACTTCCTCATATTGATTGCTTTACGCGGGCTTCTGCAGGAAATTTGCGAAAGTTTTCTTATGATTGTTTTGTTGCAGATCTAGCTGTTGTAAGGAACTAGAGATCGACATAGTTGCTACTTGAATCCTGGTAAAGAACTTCTTAGCGAAATTTACAGTTGATTTGTACACACGTGAGAAAGTATCAGACTTTTTCTCCCATTGTGGTGAAGTGGTCTGCCTATTGAGGTTGTTTTGATTGCATCCTACAGCAAACAGTGTGGCTTTTCTTCAAGGATATGATCCTTGGAATGCTGTTGATGGTGGTACTCGGCCCACCCATTGTTTCTGCCATCATCTACCTGGTTCAGGTATTATTGCACTTCCTTGTGTCCTTATGTACTACGACCTTCACTATCGTATTAATAGTTGTTTAATTGTGTGACGAAAACGCATGACTGCTTGTGCCTTTCTAATACTTCATCTTGCGTTTCCCAATGTCTGCAGAAAGGAGGTCCATATCTTGCTCTTTACTTGTGGGGATTCATGCTGGTTTTGTCACTTGGGATGATGGCTATTTATCCCATTCTCATTGCCCCACTATTTAACAAGTTCACTCCAGTAAGTGTTCCAAATTAGGGTGTTATTGTTGCCTGTCAATGTTTGTCTGGAAGACCTGTGTTGTTAGCAGCCATTTTACTTGGAACTGCCTGAAGCTGTGAATCATGTTACTCCGACGGTGCAATGCAGTGCGAGTGGCTAACATATGGGTCCTGCTCGGCATATCTACACAGCTGCCCGAAGGAGAACTGAGGGCAAAAATCGAGAAGCTGGCGTCATCACTAAAGTTTCCCTTGAAGAAGCTGTTTGTTATTGACGGATCTACAAGATCTAGCCATAGCAATGTAAGTTGATTCACATTCGTGGATTCGTGCTCAGATCATGCTTGGATGTTCTTGTGCCTCATGCTTAGTTTTTATTCGAGGTCTAATATGATACTGTTTTGCAGGCATACATGTATGGATTTTTCAACAGCAAGCGCATTGTGCTTTATGATACACTTATACAACAGGTACTTCCGGTAGAATGTCACTTTATTGGAACGAAGAATAGATGCTCTTCTCTTCTATCTGAAGTCAATGGGCTTTCTAGTACGAATATTGTTACTCTGGTTGGATCGTAATTCTGGACGGTACCCTGGATTGTATTCTGCTCCATTTTGAATACTTCGAGCTTTTGGATTGATCATCAATTTTTGTCCGTTCACCATGAAAGTGAAGAGATTTGATGCTGACCAGATTGATGAAAATTGCAGTGTAAGGAGGAAGAGGTCGTAGCAGTTCTCGCACATGAACTTGGCCACTGGAAGCTTAGTCATACAATGTATTCCTTTGTAGCTATGCAGGTACTTATCTGACAGCTGATCACATTACTCCATATCTTTGAAGTGCTTGAATTCAGTTGAAGTACACAAGTAGTCCTGGCATATTTGTGTACACAAATTGATCTCCCTTCTTTTTAGTTGATGGTTGCATAGCACATACGGCCACTGTCGAAGACCTTACTCGTTGCTTACAGGATTATTTGAGTATACATAGGGTGTTATTTACTGTTGTTCCGGAGTAAATGTCATTCATTCATCTTATCAAGAAGATGATAACTTGAATCAACCATTGAGCTTGACTGATTCGCTTGAACGTGACAGGTTCTTACGTTGTTGCAATTTGGGGGTTATACATTAGTTCGCAATTCAAGGGATCTTTTCCGAAGTTTTGGCTTCTCAACCCAGCCTGTTCTCATTGGCCTCGTATTATTCCAGGTTCTTTCCCTGTCTCCTTCAGTTATGTGCTTAAAATTGATCAACAGCTGATTGAGATTGATGGTGATAGCCAGATTAAATCAGTTTTGTCGTCAATATCCGTCGTTGGCATAGCTTCGTATCTAGTTCTTCATATTTTAGAGTGTGTGCCCACATATTATGATTTTTGAAGAAGGTACATGTGTTTTCACACATACTGTCCTTTTTGAATGTATAGTGGAAGTTTAGTTCAACAATTAGTGTTAAGAGGTATTACTTCTTTCTGGTCTTATTTCTCGTTTGTCTATTTAATGTGGCCGTTTTGATTCCTCGAAACATGCAGCATACAATCATGCCCTTGCAACATGTTGTTAGCTTTGGCCTCAACCTGGTCAGCAGGGCATTTGAGTTTCAGGTTAAAGTTCCCTGCCACCCTTCTCCGTTTCATCCTCTCGTACATCAATTGCAAACTTTTGCTCTAGTATTGTAGTCTGCTGTAGAAATTTGTTGTTGAAGTAGCTCAATACTTTTGTTCCTACTATCTTGCGTCGCTATGTACCAAATTGTGCTTGAAACAGATCACATTTTTGGCTTCTCTTCGAAATTCTGATGAGTTATAGGACGTGGGAAAGTGCCGAGTTGTCAGTATAAACAGTTGTCGCTTTCTGTTTCTTTACAGGCCGATGCATTCGCAAGGAAGCTTGGTTATGCAGATTCTCTGCGAGGAGGCCTCATCAAGTTACAAGTACGGTCAAGAATGCAAAAGTTGATAGTTTGAGTTATCTTTCCTGATTATCCTTCAGTTTTGCATCAGGAGATCAAAAAGATGTTATGTATGCACTCAAATCAATCACCAGTGGTTTGATTATGAAGTCTAAAATATACAGACAAAGAGTTCTTGTAAAGAATCACTAATCCGTAACGAGCTTTTTCCTAAATATTAACATGTTGACGTTACTTTTGCAGGAGGAGAACCTTTCAGCAATGAACACAGATCCCTGGTACTCAGCATATCACTACTCTCATCCACCGCTTGTCGAACGGCTCCAGGCTCTTGACAAGTACACAAAGAAGGAAGAATGATGGAATCACTTCTGGAAAAGAGCACCAGAGTTGTAGCGTCAGCTATTAGAGCTTCATTTGAAAACGTCCAGCGGACATATTGTACACAAGAGAAAATGTTCTGGAATTGTGCAGGGATGACAGGGATCTGGTTACTTCACCAGAGTATATCATATGAGCAAAACATCACACCTTAGGCTGTTGGGGACTAAAGTAGGTGGCTTTACCTTATTGGTAAGATGGGTAAGCAGTTTTCAAGGGAGAGCTTTAATCAATGATCTTGTCTTGAACTGGTTAACGCGAAGCTGCACTTTGTCACTTGTTCCAAATCCATGTGCTTCCGTGAAGCTTGATCGTCACTGAAGGGTGCGTACTTCATGGATTTCGTTTGGTTCTCTTCCACCTCGACTTCTGAAGAAGATTCAATTCTGTTAAATTCAATGTTGGTGAGTTGTAGGTCTTAGTTTGCCGCTCATATTTCCAATAATATCTCATTATTCATTTCCTGTAAACCGATGATAGACTTGGAATGTGCAGGTACGTATTTGTCGAGGATTTGTCAGTTTCTTTAGTTATACCTTCAGGATGTTTATATTCTGGACTGGTGTTCCTTACCTTGGGCGGATGCAAAAACTCAACACACTAGGCTAATAAGTTTTGGAAATCAAGATCAATATCATCATAAGATTCAAATGCGATTCGAGAGCATTGGTTTTGCAGTAAAGATGAGAGATATGGTACATTTGTCAGCGTCTGCTGAATTCGCCGTTGGTTGGAGTTTTGCGCGCACTCTTCCATGCTTGATCGTTCGTCATAGCTACCAGTACGTTCAAAGAGCTCCGTATTTATCACGACAGTAATGTGGAATTCCACATCCAAAACTACAATACCGGTGAAGGAAGTCTTAAGCGGCATAGATATTGTTTAACAATGGAAAGAGTCGGGATCCATATAAACGGAAGGATGATATGCCTCACGCATATCCACAGCTTCTGTCGTAACAGTAATTGTAGCAATGACGGAAACTGAGGTAGGTTGGAACGTATTGTCACAAAAATTACTGTAATGTTGAAAATTGTTTTGACTTCAGATATTATTGTATGCATTTGATAGCATGTTTACCTTTTGAAATTTTAATCGTTCCGATTGGTCCACCGTAGCAACCTCTACATGGATAGCAAGTTGCATTTGAGTGTTTTTCACAACTTAAGTCTCTTTTAATTTAATTACCTTGGTCGTGACATAAAGCTAGAAGTATTCACGCATCAACCTTTGCAAGTGCTATCACTCATATATGATTTCCTTGTTACTCACGAAAGAACTCAACCTTGGAATTTGTGATGAATTGGTTTCTATTCAGAGGGTTTGACGTTTTGTATGAAACTGTAACAAATAAGAAATTGCCCTTCCAAGTCACACAGTGGAATACAGGTGTGCCCAATTATCTAGAAACACAACTTTCTTTTTGCCCAAGTGCATCCAAGAAGTCTCGGCTCTTTCTTCTCCCCAGTCCATCTCCTTATGGGAGCTTATCCGAGCAGATGTCGTTTCGTGTAAGTCCAAACTAACTCAATGAGACTTGGCTCTTCCTTTGTTCTAACCCATCCATGCAAGCTCGACTCTTTCTTTATCCAAGGAGACTAGAATCTCCTCTCGTCCTAGCATATCAAAGGGAATACCTCTCTTTCTTTGTCCTAGTAATTTAACTAGGACAAAGAAACTAGAGACTCAGACTCAAACTTGTGTTCGTTCATCTAGTGGGATTCGACTCTTTCTTTTTCAAGTCCATCCAAAAAGACTCAACTCTCCCGTTGTGTTAGCCCATCCAAGGAAATGCCGCTCCTTTTTTGTTTGGAAAACCCATCCATGAAGACTTGGTTTTTCTTCTCATACATCTAAGAAGAGTCGGCTCTCCCTTTGTCATAGCCCATCCAAAAAGACCCAACGTTTGCTTTAACAAACCCTATTTAAATAGATGTCACTTCTCCTTTGTCCCAACCCAACGAAGGATATAACACTCATCCTTCTTCCCAACCCATTTAAGGAGAAATTGTTTTTTTTGGGGTGAGATAATCTAAATAGACTTGACCCTCCTCTTGTCATAGTCCATACAAGAGACATTGCTCTTCTTTGATCATAACCCATCTAAGGAGATTTGGCTTTCTCTTCGTCTTGGCCCAATCCAGAAGATTTTTTTTTCTTCTGTCATAGCCCATCCAACAAGATGCGGCTATCTTTTGTCTAAGCACACCCAATAAACACTCTTCTCCCTTTATCTCAAATCATCCAAGAAGATCCACGTCTCCTTTTGTCAAACCCCATCTAAAGTCACCTTCAATTTAAATCCCTGCCCCATTTGTGGAAACTTGATGCTTCCTTTGTCTCGATTTGCATGAGAAGATTGGGCTCTACCGAACCAGTCCAAAGTGACACTGCTCTCTCTCTCTCTCTATGTCCCATCCCATCCATCAAGCTCTCCTATTGTCCTAATCTGTCCATAACAACTTGATCTCCCTTCACATCTTAATCCATCCACAAAGACTATGTTCTCCTTTGTCACTTTTCATCCAAAAATTTACTACCTTTATCACAATCTTTCCAAGCAGTCTATAGTCTTCCTTCGTCCTAAGTTTATCAAAAGAAACGCCACTCTTCACTTGTCCATCCAAGAAGATTTGACTCTTCTTTTGGTCCAATTCATGGAAAAATAAAACACTTTACTCTTTTCCTAAACTCTCCAAGAAGATTACGATCTCTTTCTTTGTTGTCCATCCAAGAGGATTTGGCTCTCACTCATCTAAACTCTTGAGTCCTAGGTCTTCTAATGATGCTAATGACAACTCTAATGCAAGCATTGTGAACTGTGCTACGGATTCTAACTGATGTATATCCTCTTACACCAGCACACCTACTTAACTAAAGTGCCACTATATAAGTTGTGACAACTGTGGTGCTCATAAATATCATATCATAATATACATAAAATATCATACACTAACAAACGGATATCACAATCGTCCACTATTGATTCTAATGACACATGTAGTGCAAATAACGATATAAACTCTATCTAATACATGTGACACCTACCTAAGTAAGGTATTGGTACATAATGCAATGTACACACACACACACACATATATATATATATATATATATATATATATATATATATATATATATATATATATATATATATATATATATATATATATATATATCCTATCACAACATACATTACTATATAAAACATCACAATACTTTCATACACTCACAAAACAAGAATAAATCCCATAATTTACGGTTGGATCCCACTAACACAAAGTAATCATCAAGTACATTAACATACTAAGCCCTTCATAGGGTTAGGAGCATATGTTAGTTGCATATATGCAATCCATATAATTAAACAGTCAAACCGACTATTCTACTAACCACATCAAGTACATCTCCATCATCCACAGAGCATTGCAATGAAAGAGATGTTAAATATAACATATACTATCCTCTCAAGCAAGAATCATAGAATAATTGATTTTCTTTTCTTCTAATTAATCCATATAACATACACCACATGTCTGCCAACTTTCATGCTTGGATCCTTGATATTATCCATTTTGGAAGCTGACATCACGCACAATTATGCATATGATCCTTCTAAACCATATCATCACATACCCAAATACCAAAACTCTAGGCTTTAAAATTTGTTATAAGGACATACAATTGTGCGATCAACATTGGATATCAATCCAATCAATGCATTATGCTACAAGACAACGTAGCCATCTATATGAAATGTATGAATTAAAAATCAATATCCAATTCCTTGGATTGTAACATGGTACAAAATATTTCTATGTTGAAGAAAATCAAAATTTTTAAATACCATGTAGATCATTTAACCAAAAATTTTGCACATATTATAAATATATAATTAACACATTTTAATCCAAACATCAAGGTTATCCAAAATCTTAGTTGATTCTCTAAGTTCAAATAGCTATAAATAAATTTGCATCTCTTTCATATTATAAAAAATACGGTGAAAATAATGATAAAGATGCATATTGGCTAAAATGATAATCCATAAACAACCATAATAGCTAATGTTCTAGTCTCCTAAATGATCTTTCTCTAAGCCAAACTTTCTTATTCCTCTTTTCATTGTCTCAAAACCTTTCTTCCTTAACCTATTAGCCTTAAAATGATCTCATGAAATGATGTAGTGATCAATCAATACTCTATCACACAAAGTTTGTAACTTGTCTAAAAACTCATAATCACTCAATTCATCCGATAATGCATCAAGTATGCTAAGTTTGAAAGCTAAGAACACATAGAATGTTCCTTCATTTCACTAGTCAAAAAATGTCACCAACTCAATTTATTCCTCTATGTGTACAATTACGAAAAATAAAAGATGTTTTGTCCTTGGAGGCATGACAAGAGCTACCGTACTTTTTTTTTTGGCTGCAAATTGAACGAGAGGCCTACAATCTATCCTCATGGATTGATATTTTTAGTATACTGTACATTCTTTCTTAGTAGATCTGACCATTTCTTGCAATACAACGGCTCGTCTATGCCCTTGTTCCGGCAAGGATGCATGCTTGTGGATCTTGTCTTGACCATACATAAGGATTTTCTAGGTAATATCTGCTATCTTGTCTACAACATGAGGTTTTGTCCATACTTCTACATCTTCATTACTCACCTATGGATGTGATATTACTTTAGATGTAATGGAGATCCATTTATATGACAGATGATAGCTACTCATGATGTCATTATGGATGTGATGTTTGCTATGATATAAGACGATGGATAGCTCACATTGAGAAAGCATTGGTATACCTTGCAGTTGATTTGGATTAGTACAGACGTTTACTTGGTTTGGGAGGACCATGTTACTATTGTGGAAGTTGAGATTACATATCCTACACTTGATATAGTTTTGAAGATGATGATTACCCATCCTCTTGAATGGACGACGAGTGAAGCAGTAGCAACCAAGGTCTCCTAGTATGTAGGTATGCAAAGAGATCATATTTTGTTTCTCTAGCCTTGGAATTATGGACGGTATTGAGGCCAACTTTGACACATTTGTGAGAGAGTGTGCAAAAGTATATCATACATTGTGACATGGGTTATCACTTTCTTTATCATATTATGTAGCCTATTTTAGGCAGCATGTATCCAAAGCACAGTGGGTGATGCAATCCATATGAGAGCAATCACATTAGGTGATATTTCTTCGGATGCTCCATTAGTATGTAAACTATTTGATCAAGATAGTTTGGATCTCTTAGATGCAATATGACATATTTTCCAATGTGATGTAATTGAGATCTGGCCCCATCCTACCTGTTCGTTTCATCTGTATGACTTGATGAGGTCTTTTCATCCTTTTTGTTATATTTCTAGCCCTTTTCTTGGGATAAAAAAGTGGATATGTTATCCTAAGACATAGATTAAGGATGACTGGACAGTAAGCTGAAACATCCATGATGATATTACAATAATGGAGTTATTCCATACATGTGGTCTAATGGACATTTTGAGTAACAAGGAGTACAAATAAGTTAGAAAAATAATCCACATGTTCAAATAAAAAAGGTAAACATCTTATTTGTCTAGTAGTAAATGGTAACATTTTTTATCTGCCACTTACATCATTAAAAGCATATTTTATCAAACATGTTAATGATGAGTTTGGCCATTTTGAAGTGGAGCAAACATACATCTTACTTGAAAATCATTATTTGTGAAGAGGTATGTAGACAGCAGTGCAATAATTATTGCCAAGATGTATGATATATAGATGATGGGACTAAATTATTAGTAAATGATCCCTCTTCTCATTCCTCACATACATCTCAAGAATAGGCTTATCCGCAATCATAAACTGGGAGAATAAAAACTTAGAGGTGCTAAAAGTGTCCAAGTACCAAAAAATACTAAGGTGATGACTCCTCCATAAAAAATAAGCCTTCCCTTCCACACAAATTCAGCAAACATGTATGTCTCAGTGCCAAATTTCCTATCATACACTCGAAGATCCTTGGTCTAATGATGTCACCAAAAATGTCCATGATCCTCATATCAAAAGTTATCAAGCGTGATAGGAATGCTAGTGAAGGAGAATGCAAAATAGGTAGCTGGGTTGACAAGAATTACTACAACATAGTATATCAAACGTCACATATAGATTCATTATTAGAGGAAGATCATCTACATGCAATACATCCTTAGCAAGAGTTGTATTTAGGTAGCGTGAGACAAGTTTAAGAAGGCATAATTTGTCTGTTGATGTCATACATCTCTATAGAAGCTAGAGATCAAAAGGAATGTCCAAAGGAGACCATGCTCAACACTTTGACATCTTGATTCTCAAGCCTACAAGATGTAGCTCAATAGTCAAGTAGTCAAAGACATGTCTAATATGATCTAGATGGCCCACAATGTGTATCATCCACTTAGAAAGGGAACACATAACATGACACATCCAAAGTAGTAGATAGAAGAGGTCTATAATGAATCATGGTAAATAGAAATCCTTCTAAAGGATTTGTTTGTCAAGTACTAGCGGTGGACTGTAGAATAATGATTCCCTCGTGTGACAAGTCGAGTTGATAAAAGAAAGAATAAGGTGAACTATAGAAAGGACCGTACAAAAGGAATGATGTTTGTCAAAGATCCAGTTACCTTGCTAAGCTTTTTAAAGATGGATGCATGTGAGATGATATTAAAAGTATTTCCAACGTTCATTTTCAAAACAATATAATCCCAATGGATATATAAGAGTGTTGTAATGTCCAACAATATGACCTCAAAGGATATCATAGAGGGATATCACATCGTTTCTAAGAGCCAACAACTTCAAAAAATAGATGCATACCAATCCAACAATATCTCTTCATTTGTATCATCGTGCCATTAGATCCTAATCTTATCAACATGACTTGTTTGAATTGACCTATGTGCATCACAATTCATCATCCATGTTTTTATACAACTGTGAAATCATATTTTTATAACATAAATGTACATTTTGCAAGCTTTTTTCAAAAATATATTTAATAATAAGTGATAAAAATTAAGAAGTTTCCAAACAAATAATGTTTTAAATATGCAAAAGCTCAAAGGGATGTTTAAAATTTTCCTTTGTACGAACTATACATTGACATTGCGACATTATTGAAGTGACTTGGATATGCTTGTTTCCCTTGACAATATGTTGGTTGAGCATTACTTCTAGTTTTAATTATATACTAATATTAGTATATAATTAAAACTCAAAATAGAAGTTCATGTCAATATATCATTAAGCCTAACAAAAACTTTATCTTGTTCATCTCCTCAATGTAATTTTTTATCAAATGTGTGGAGGCTTTGAAAAGAGTACTAAATCCTTGTACATATTTCCAATAACAATTTTTCAATCCAAAGAATGCTTGCACCCTAATCACATTTGTGGGTTGGGGGATACACAAAATTGCATCCACTTTTGTTTGTTAAACATTCAACCTCATGAATATATGATATGAACCAAATACTTCACTTGCTCTTGAAAAAACTTACACTTTCAAGAATGAAACTTGAGGCCATGAGCTATCAATTTGCGTTCTATTTAACCAAGCGTTATCATATCGCTCAAATAACTCCTCCAAATTTCTCTTATACTCCACAAATATAACATTGTTTACTAAATTATCAATATCATCACCCTATGAAGTCAATCCAACCATAGGCTCTAAATAGCCTTACAATAAGCCTCAGTTATCTTGACCTAAAATATCATCGTCATGACAAATGGCTTTGAAGATGACACATGTGGTAGGTGTGAAAATCTTCTCGAGGATGGATTAATAAGATTTCATAATGGACAATATGTCCATAGTTGATGTCAATGCAATTATATAGATAGATGCATTGTGATAACTACCTATGTATCAATCAAAAAACAAAATTTGGTTAATATACTATGCATATACTTGACTAGATATTTTATGTAGTTGGGTTTGCAAAGGTTTTCAATACATTTGATTTACATGCATGTTATCATTGGTTGAAAAATTTAAAACAAAGATCTTTTTCGTTGAAATGATTCTCATGGCAAAAATATGTTGTATCGCTGGACTTTTTTATATATATATATAGGGTTGAAAAATGTAACTGTTGAGTTTTCGAAAGTGATGGATAAGATCTAGTAGGACTTGATCGTGCCTTAGCCTACATCCTTACCAAACATTTCTTTTCTCTTGTTCCTTTTCGATCCTAGTAAAAAGAATTCTTTTGGGTCAAAATGGTGTTCTTCTCTCAACACTCCTTCTTGATCCTTCTTTCAAGTACCATCATTAGTTTGGGTAGTCGAGAGTGTCTCCCTAACTCTCTTTACTTTTAAAATAGTAAAGAACAATTTGGAGGAGGCATCTCCCTCCTTCATCCACGGTATATGTACCACCTTGCATCAGTATCTAGACCACATCAAGATCTTTGCATGCTCACTTTCCAGTTCGGTTAGTTTTTTTTTTTCAGTTCTCTCATCCAAATTCTATCTCCAGCTTCCATGGCCGGTGCTAGTTGAAGTATATCTTTCTCTAATTCTCTATCTTTCATCCTTTATTTGATGTTATCGAATTTTTAATACAATTTGCACCTCTTTGCACCTCTTTATCCACCGGACCTTAGCTTTGTCGTTCCTACCACTTCCCACATAAACTTGATGGACTTACTTATTGTAAGGTTTGGACGCTTTTTGAACTCCTTCATGCTCAGTGTTGAGGTTGATCCAGATCAGTATGTGATGGAAGGCATACATTATAGTAGGATCTGAATCGTTTCCGAACTCTTTCCTACTAGGTTTTGAGGTTGATCCAAACTAGTATGTGATAGCAGGCAGATATTTCCCAACTCCTTTGTGCTTGGCGTTGAGGTTGATGCAGATCGGTATGCGATGGAAGACACACATTATAGTAAGTTTTGGATTGTGACCTTGTACACATGATATCTTCAAACCACCTTAGTTCTTCACCTTTTTTTTGAACGCCTCAGAAATCTAAGTCCATGTACTCTTGTCACTTTAGGACAAATTTTATTATCTCATATCATCTCTCCATCAACATTAAAGATAAAAGATAGAATTTGGTTGCTAAACTAAAATCTCTTGAGGAAAATATTTTTATATTCTCTCACATCATCCTTCACTAGCTCATGTGAACTGCCCTATTGACTATAACCACTTGAGTTGTATCATGAATCTCTATAGTATTAAGCATTGCTTGCTCGATACAAAAAAATTCCACCGATATAGGTTGTTAACTCCACATCTTCTTCTTTAATATTCTAATAAAAGATATTGAGGTCTTGGTTTTGCCTCCAATATTTGAATAAACAAAAAACTCAACTTTGGTCTAATTGTTATATCTGTGGATGACATGCATCTTTGATCAATCAATCTAAGGATTATAATTTATGCATGATTCAACATATTACGTTGTTATGATTTTGGTAATGTCGGAACTGCTTTAGATCAAGTATAAATATATCATCATAGACCCAAAATCTTTGAGGAAAAAGAATAGACATCCTTTATGGGTTATTTCCTTGTAATTCCATCCCATGACATATGCTTCTGAAAAAAGATTTTGATAAGGCATTGTCTAGCCAACCGAAAGTCAAGTTACTATAATGTCTCGTCTCTTATATAGCAAAAACCTAAGTTAGTGAGATGCATGTAGGAAGAATCATATATATCAGTAAGAGCAGGAAGTACAGTTAGCATAGTTTGCATATGACATGTACTTAGGGCCAATAGTGTCATTATGATAATACTCAAGGGATGGAGTTCAAATTAGGACTCCTTGGAGGCCTATTGAAGTTTAGAGTGTGGTTATGGTGGATATTAGCTAGTGCGAGAACCTGGAATCTTTGGAGCTCAAAGTGGATTTGACTCGATAATAATTTTTCTTTTATTGTCCTTGTGTATATTTTGAGGGTAAAAAAGATAACCTCGAAAACTCAACTTGAATTATGTGATGAGAATTGTCAGTTCTAGGAGTGCTGAAGGTGTTTTGGTTAGTTTTGATTGATGATAGCTTTAATC
This sequence comes from Marchantia paleacea, assembly GCA_014180765.2. NCBI lineage: Eukaryota > Viridiplantae > Streptophyta > Marchantiopsida > Marchantiales > Marchantiaceae > Marchantia > Marchantia paleacea. The sequence goes on from MUAA02000049.1 coordinate 1,885,672, forward strand.
TTTTTGTTGTTGAATGTGTAGGGCGTTGATGAAGTGTACACCATGATGGTGATCCAAAAGTAAAGTTTATTCAAAATTTACATTAAGTATTTTTATTTTTATTTTTTTGAATTGAGTACTTAAATCTAAATCTAGAATTTGGAGGGAAGAAGTAATACTGAAAATTACCCAGATGGATTAATACTTATAGTGATGTTGGAGCTTAAAACCAATATTGGTATTTAGTAGTTCACAACATTTCTTACGTTATGTGTTAGTAATGAAGTATGATTTGATTTACTTGAGAAAAGATATAAACTTAAAAGTAAAATTTATGTTCCGAAAAATCTTAATTTTTTATTATTTATATTTTCAAATTTTAAATATAAAATTAAAAATCTTGCAAAATTAAGTAATTTATTTGAAAATATTATGAAAAAATAAAACCAAATGGACTGATCACCAAATGTAATATTAAAAAAAATGATAAGAATCAAAAAAAATTTAGATGTTATAGAATTAAAATAATATAAAAATGTTGAGTTTATTAATATCTTGATTTCAATTTTCTGGAGTTTTAATAATTCCATCATAATATAAGATAGTAATTGATACAAGGTAAGTTTTCACATCAAGTAATTTTACAAATGGATCATACTGATAGAGACTTAAATTTATATCTATGTTTTCAAAAATAATCAGATTATATTATTTAAATTGCATTACATCATAGATTGAAGTATAATGATTTTGTTTCGAATTTTTAAATCCTTAAGATTTATTTGCCATCCGAGATTAGGAATAATTATAATTGGATAAATTTCAGGGTATTTTTAACAATATCATCATGAATTACATCGAACAGTATTGTGTAGAGCTGGCTTTGATTTTTTATTTCCTGCTTTCATGCTACAAGTTTGCAGTAAGTGGGTTTCTACTGAAGTCACATGTGCTCTTTTGCAAATTAGAACTTTTGTTGTGTCCAGTGCAATGTTCGAGTTTCTGTTCTCAACTTACTCGTTATTTCGTTACTCGTTAATCTTATCAATAGTGATTCTGACGTTTTCAGTTTACTTCAGACTGTTCGATCGTTTATGTTTACTCATGTTTGAGATAATATCCGAAATGTTGAAACTTCTGTTTTCTCAACTGAGTTGATTTTGCTCTCTTCTTACACGAAAGTGACTTTTTCTGTATAGAAGAGACGGTTCTGCCACATGGATGGTTGAACATCATTTTCATGATATTCTGAAAACGTGTACAAGGCGTTCGACTAGCTCGAAAAAACCAGACTGATGAAGAAACCCGTGAGTGTAAGTTTTATAACCAAAGAAAAGGCAGATTTATAAATTAGTTCTCTTCTGCCACTGCGCGAACGTAACGAACAGTTGTGCATACCCACATTTTGGAAGTTTATCTAACTGTGTTGGAACGGACATGTGCAAGGAGAGGAATTTTCAACACCATTCGTCTACCCTACGTTAGTTGGGTACGTGTGGTGTAGAAAGTTCCACTACCCTCAGATCGATCACCTTTGAATTAATTAGCTCTCTCGGGTCTTAGTTCCGAACACTCGGTTGAGCACCTAAGCCTTCACCTTTCAAGTGGATGGACTTGGAGTTGAAAGTGCGCCATTAAACAGACAAGGAGAGAGCCGTGAGTTGCTGCGAAATCTTCCTCCCTCATTGTGCATCCATTAAACATGAAATAGTATTGGATGATGATTGAACTTTTAAAACTTGATGCTCATATTAATGAGATAATAGATCTTTTGACAATATTTATAATATGTCAAATAATAAATTTAATTATTTTTATAAATAAAATCACATGTTATTTATTGTCAATATCATTGGAAGTTAATTATTGTTTGTTACATAGCATTTTGTGATGAGATTATAATTTAAATTGAATATTCAAAAAGGGAAGGACCTGAAAACCTCAAAGCTTGTGTGAGATTTAATATAAATGACATGTTAAAATACTATAATCTAGATTTTTATTTATCTATAATATTTATAAAATTTAAGTTAATTATTTTATATATTTTCACACATTCAACAAACAACTTCGAACATATAATAAAATAAAAACTTTATGTATGTGTCTTATTGATTTGTTAAGTATAAGATTATTTTTTGTTTTATTTATTTTTTGTGGACATTATTTTTTAATAGTTTGGATTTGACATTCTATCTTATTCTATCTTATCAAAATTTGACATTCTATCTTATTCCTTTTAATTTAATAAAAAAATTTATATTTTGTAAAAATTAATAAGATATAAAATAATTTCAGAATTTTATGTTTTATTTGAATTTTTCCACCAAATGTAAAATCAGTTGAATAAATTGGACTTCTATCAAAATTACTATTATGATGATAACTAAATTTACATATTTTTTGTTACATCAACCTCCTACAAAAAGTATAATGTTGAATCAAAAAATTAAATATTTTGGTATTTTATAAAAAAGTTTTCATAAATTTATATAAAATGATATAATTATTTTATACTTGATTAAAAAAAAATAAAAATATAATAAATTTAAGTTTTAAAAAAATTAATGAATTAAATTTTATATTGATTTTGGAATAAAAAATATTACTGTTTTGCAAAAATCTATAATATAACAATGTTCAAAATTGATCCTTCTTTTATACTCTATGTATAAATTAAAAAATATTTAAAATATTCTAGAGTGAAATTAAATCAACTTGATCTAAAAAAATTTAATTCTTTGCTATTGAAATAAAATAAAATCATTTTTTATTGAATGAAAGATCTATTAAACAAAATAAATGTAATTCACAACAAGTATGTAAAGTATTAAAAAAGATTGAGATTCTTCATTGATGTTTTAAATATTCTAAAATGAATATTGGTATGTGTTTCTCAACATCTATATTTATACCATTTAAAATTTTATTTTAGTTATCAAAATTAATCTTCATGTAACATTCATTTATCAAGTTTAATCAAGATAGATATTACAACTCTGAAGGAAAATGATTATATGGCAACATGTCATGCCATTGATCCATTTGGATCTTTTAAAGATCTATTATCATCTAATAGATTTTGCTTTACCAAATCAATCTCACTTTAGATTTATCAAATCTTACAAAGTCAAACCAATGAAATACTAAAGTCAAATAAAGTCAAGATAGTCATGTGATGGTATATGACTCTTGATTCACACAAAATACCAAAATAGTTTTTCTCAACATTCACTCTACTACATCAAGAATTCTCTTATTAATTTTTCCAATTTAATCATAAAGTATTAAACCTAATCATGATTAAACTAATCTTGATGAATATATAAATTTTATCATAGATAAAATTACATTTTATGTAAAATCAAACAATACATGGTTATGTTGATCCACACATGAAGTGGACAATATTTTCATCATAGGACACAAAGACACCAACTTCAAAATCTGATCTTTGTCGAAATATAGCAGTACTAACTATATTTTATTCTAAGTGTTTTAGTCAAAATGTTGTTTTCACCTTATGAATAGCCTCACTCTAAAATCACAAGTCCTATCATTTAAAATCTTTGACCTCCTTTAGCAATCGCTCTTATGGTTTTCATCCAGCAAATCCATTCTTTGAACTTGAAGAGAATCCAACACACCAACTCTACAACTGATTGTTAATTCATAAATGATGGTAACGGTTTTGATATGACATCTTCATATGTCGGTGTTAATGATAGAGGTTGACTTAATAATTATATAGTAGATTGTTTATGCAAACAAATTGATGATGATGGTGATCCCTTGATGAAACATGCAATAACCACCTTTTATTTTACATATTAAGCTCAATAGTTTTGGTAAATCAAAAAATAATAGACAAAATAGGTGATGTTTTTATAATAAAGCAACATCTTTTACTTCATGTCTCAACTACTCTTCAATAATTCATATCAATTTTGTGAAGCATGTGCCCCTTATCAACCCATGCCTTACTTTAAGACAAGTTACATCCAAGTATATGTCACTTAGAGGCTTTCCTCACTCCTTCATTGAAACTAAGGCAAGAGTTTTGCTTGTGGATTCTCATCTCAACCGAGCAAAACTGCAAAATAGAATTAAAGGTTGAAACTTGATTAAAAAACTCATTTGTATCATATGTGACAAGAAGAGAAGAAGAATCTTACTCCATCAAACACTATACATGAAGAAATGGAGATGTAGTTAGGATAGCAATTTTGTATCTAGAACTTTATTCTTTCATGATGTATATGACAAAACTCATGATTATCGTCCATTGACGTACCCTTCAAAATACTTGCATAAACGGACTACACGACATAGAGTTTTGCATCCACTATAAATTCAACCATAAGTCAAACTTCTTGATGGAGTAATCAAGCTCAATGATATCTATTGGTATCCTTGGTGGTTTTATGCATATGATCCATGTTCCACAACAGCATTATGGAGACACACTCCAAGATATCATCAAGACCCGCTTCGTCAATCTCATATTTCAAATCATAATTTTTTCTAAATCATGACATCCAAATATAATTCAAGTAATTGTGTCCTTAATAATTTTTTTTACATTATTCATTTGATCATCATTTGGTCCAAATTCAACTTAAACCAAAATCCTTACATATGGGACAGTGAGGACCACAAGGTGCTTATACAAGAGCAACCTTACATCTATCATCATGCATTCATCCAGTCTACTAGTTATGTATCACTAAAGGGAAACATGGATAGTTTGACTAGTTGTCAAAAATCCAACCTCATTATCATTTGCACACATGAGCACTAACATATCAAACTACAAAGCATCAACACAAACAAATTGGTGCACAAATAAGAATACAAAGCATCAACACAAACAAATTGGTGCACAAATAAGAAGCCAAGATGGAGATATGTCAATCACAAAAAGCATAAACAACAATCATCCAACTCTAAAACATCCATGAAAGTTTAATTTATCTTATATCTAAATAAAAGTAGAGATAAGATGGGACACAATCTCTCATTATCCTTCGCCATCCAAGTTAATATTGCTCCTTTTTTCTCCTAGATCATCTCTAGAGACTTAATTATTTTTCCTTTAAATTCTTCCAAATGAACCATCCCAACCAAAGAGACTTCTTCTTTCCAAGCTCATCTCCTTTTTTTTTCTTAACTCATCCAAACAAATGATGCCCCCTCTTTGTATGAACGCATCCAAAAAATGTGTGAATATCCTTTTGTTTTGACCAAAAAGATTAAGCTACACGTTTCTGTTAAAATTGCAAATGCCCTGGTTTTAATCGGTTTTTTTCCTGGAATTCACGTGATGTTTACATGTTCGCAGCCTCTTGGTTTGTTTTGAAGTTTGCTAGCTCTTGTTCTTTGATCTCTTCTTTATTTTTTGCGATTTTTTCCCCTTGCTGATCGTTCGCCCATCGACTGTTTTATTCCACTTCTTTGAAACTTCCCATTCGGTACTTGTTATCTCCACTCTAGAGATATCCCTATTCAAGTTTTGCCGACTTAGCTTGGAGGCTATACTGCCTTACGACACTCACCTGCGCTTCGAGACTCTGGGAGGATGGGTGGATTATGTACTACTTTCGATCCAGTAAAATACACGAACTCGTAACATCGTTCATAACCTTTACTATGACACATGATCGCGGAGTCGCGGTCCATACTCAAGGATTTGCCATGGCTTCCAACAGGACACGACAAATTGGCCCCAAACAAACTAACTCAGATAACTGGGACAACAATCTTACCCACCTCAGCCCTTACTATAATTATGGCAAAGGGTCAGTGTAGACTTAAAGCAATTCAGTTCAAACCTAAAAGCCTGCAGCCATGTGGAAAGGAAAAATAATAAAAAGGCACGTCCATATGATCGCATGTCTCGAGTATCAACATTTTCACAAAAATTAGCTTATGCTGCAAATTCATTGCCGTGGCCTTTAGTGGCCAGATCCATGCAGATGTTGGTTTGACTCCTGTACAGTACTGTCTACACTCCGAGAAAAACAACAACATAAGCCTTGCAGCCAGCTTGACAGAAACACCGACTTTCACAACATTCTCATTTGTCAATCGATAAAGATCATTCAAGATCCATCTATAAGAGAAAACACGTAAACAGCTTAAGAATATCGATGTGTAGAAAAAGGATGTTGCTGTCAGAGCCCTGCATCCGTAACGACAACCACGCCAAAGGTGATGCCTTCGGCACTTCGCATCAACCTTGGCACTCTGATAACTCTAACAATCATTCACCTCAGTTCACAACAAAGACGAGTCATCTTTTAAGGGATCAGCATACGTTAATCACAGATGCCAGCTGATGGCCATAATATCCCAAAAAGGCTGGGAGTCAACCCCATCCTGCACACTAAATGCTCCGTAGCGCCTAAGTTAGAAGGGAAGAAAAAAGGGTTTTAGACTTTTCCTTAAGACACAACACTTTCGGTCTAAGAAGACGTCAGTAACCCAAATTTCAGACCTATCCAAGGGGGGTCTGTCAAGGCTGTTGTTGGGGGGTATAGACGGTGTATCCGTTGCGCCCTAAAGAAAATCCAGGGCAGTCTGGGACATTCAAATGGTGATGGCCTTGAACAAGGGAGTAACCTACATGTTGGTCTAGACCGCTGCGACCATTGCTACTATTGTTACCGGTGGGCATGGAGCTACTCCCAATAGGCCAAAAGTGAGAGACTCCGTCAAGGACCCCACCATGTTGGCTGTGTAGTCTTGCCAAGGATGAATGTTGGAAAGGACCACCCATTCGTGCATTGTCTCGGAGTCCGTTGCTACTTTGCCGGTCATCGTTACTATCACCACCTCTACTTCTATCGCCTCCGTCCATCCCAACTCCATTTGATCTATCTGAGGTAAGCTGCCCGTAGTTGAGTTTGTGCAAAGAATTGTGCCCAGAGAGTGAAAGAGGCCGATTGAAGCTTGAGCTACCTGGATGCTGTAAGATCTTCAGCGCCATACCAAAATTTGGGTCCTCGTCCAGTAGGTCGTTGATGATATCCAGATGTGGGAATTCCTCTGACAATACTGAACCATTGTGGAGGCTCTCCACAGCAGAATCCAAAGAAGACGTTTGTCGTAACGAGGCCATATTTACCCGTCCATTCACATCAGCGCATGAAGCTTGTAAATGCTGGTGATGAAGTCGCTGTTGAGCAGTCGAGTGTCCAGAAAGGCTTACTTGTGAACTTTGCTGCTGCTGTTCGTGCTGGAAACGCTGATAGTGTTCACGCTCTTCTTGCTGGGAATGCTCAGGTGCAGCTGTCAGATCTAACTGATCATCAGTCAATAATTCGGGTGTCACGGTACCGAAAGTGATGCCCATCGACGTGTGACCGCTTGAGCTTCCGCCACCTACGGAGTTCTCGCGTGAAGTCTGATTGACAGGAGCTGTCTCTGTCCCGGAGGAATGGGGTAAGGGTGAAACTGGAGGAATGAACAAACCACCATCTCGTTTGGAACCATTCGAAACCAACGTTGCATGTTGAACAGGTATGGCCCGCATCTTCGGTGAGGGTGTCGGTGGTGGAGAAGACGAAAGAGCAGCACTGCTGGTCGGAGCTGCCACTATATTCGCAAAAATCTGGCAAGGAATATTGCTGACACTGGAGGTAGCTGGGACACCTGATCCAAACGTCGAAACTGAACCACTTGAGTTTTGGACGATAGTACCTGGATGAGTTGGACTCCCTGCAATTGGAACGCTGCGAGTTTTTCCAATAGTGGCATTTTTATACGAAGGTGTCACAGGGGTTGCTTGCGTTGCCCCGCCGTTCATAGTAGGACCTGAGGAAGGCTCTCCACCCGCAACCAACCGTCCAGCTCCAGCACTCATGGATCGTGCTAAGGGCTGAGCAGGGTGTGGAGAAGAAGCCAAAGGTATGCTGGGCCGAGTCCCTGACCCCAGTCCAGGAGCACTTGACGGCCTGGAGATCGACGCACCCATCGCTGCCCCAGTTGATGGAAGAGAATGCGGTAAGCTACTCTCCTCGATCACCCCACTCGGCCGAGCTACCGACAAAGAAAACCCTGTGATTGAAGGTGTAAGAATCCTCGGTGGTCGAGATGAATCAACACTTCTGCTTCTAGAAGGAGCGTTTGAGCTTTTTGGAGGTTCCGGCTTGACAGAAGCAGATGCATAACTACTGTTAACATTCTCACTTCTCCCAACAGATGACTGATAAGAGGCAGCCAAACCATTTGCTGAACCAATCACCCTACCCAGACCCAGGATGGCGACCCCTTATCCAGATCTAAACAGTCTCCTGCATCTGACTGAGGGAAGGAAGTGGACGTCTCACCCCTTGACTCATCAACAGACCTAACTCCTCGAAGAAGATCATTCGCCTCGGCAACAACTGCAGATGGTCGATCAAGCCCCATTTGGTGTTGGAATAGACTCAGCTGCTCCTGGAGCAAGACAACTTCCTCCTCCTGCAATCAAAGAAACCAAACGTTTTATATAGCTAGAACAGGTAATGTACAGTCCTATAGTCTTAGAAGTCACAGGTGCACCAGAACATCAGATGGGCGCCACTGTCCACTTTCTAGTTCCACTGCTAAAGGAAAAATGAAATGTACAATGAAAAGCCTACACTGCTTACACAAATTGAAATAGACAGTTACCAACGTGGATCAGAATACATCTTCAGAGGCAATGATGCTACCAGACCTCCTGTCAGAAACCAAACTCAGACAGCGACAGTGACACGAGACACGAGACAGCAGAATTTACAACTTTATCAGCTGAGACGAGTACAAGACTAGAAGTCTGTCCATGCAGAATTTGGCAGGTACAGATGAAAGGTAATTCTTCAGACTGGTACAGTCCTTGCCCTCCTAGAGAGGCCGAAGATCTACGAGGGAAGGAAACACAACTTGAGTAACAGAAAGAACTAGTCGTGCTCGACGTGTATTCTTAAGCACAAAGTGTAGAAAAATTCTAATCGGGTAAGACATTTAAGTCCACTATGCCGGGAACTAAGATCATTTGTCTTGTAACCAAGGGTAATGACACAAAGAAGAAAACGACATGAAGAAACCACAGATTTGAAATTTTAAAGCATGTACGACAAATAGCTGATTTCCCGAGAGGGGTTGTTACAATTCCATTATAATGTTCTGCTAAACAAACACACTCCAACATATGTAACGTTGAGATAATCTAACGCTATCTCCAAGCATGAATTACCCAGCCACGTCCCACTCGTAACGTGTACAACGATATATTGAATTTGATGAGTACCTTTTCGAAAAGACGTTGCTCCAACCACAGAACACGGTCTTTCAACGAAAGGATGACAGTTTCCGTATCTACACCAACTGAACTACTACTACTGCTGGGTTCACCAGGGCCGTTGGTGTCAGGACCCGCAGCACGCAGCATTCCATCAGCTTCAATATATTGCCCTTCGTTGTCGTAATTGTCACTATCGATTCTATTCCCTCCCCTGCACAATGAGTAATCTCAGATTGGATTGTAGGAGTAAAAGTGGGGCGTCAAACGGAAAATTATAAACTCAAAACCAAATGATATTTCGAACATACTTGTTTCATATCCAGGTGTTATTTATAAATTGGAATGCAAAACTGTTAATGAAGAATACAAACAGCCTTTTCTTTCTCTATCTCAATTTCTACAATATGATCACTCCACAAATTTGAATACCTCCTAGGAAGGACACTTTGCTCTGGCAGTATTGGCCGCGACACAAAAGAATCATTCATGCTCGCTCGCACAGATGGTAGAGAGTCAGATGAGCAAGTGGATGAACTGTCATCCAATGTCATTTGTTGCTTTCTGCTCCCCCGGCGATTCCTTGTGGCTTCCTCGAGCATTGCTCCACTGAATCCAGCTTCCATACCATTTGGCCCGTATGAACCCTCCCTCTCCCAACTTGCATGATCAGTGTCACCATCTTCGGTAGCTGGTCCGAGAGTACCGACAACGTCATCTATTGGATCTAATCCAGGATGGTTATCTTCATCCTCTACGGCCTCAGTGGAGACAAGGGGTGACAGCACACGCTCTTGATGTAGCCGATCCTTAGATATCCGGCTTGATATATCTCGGCGCTGGCGCTGCTCTTGTTCTAGTCGGACTTTCTTTTCTTCGGCCTCCTTGTCTTTTTCCTTACGATCCTTTCGTCTTTGTTTCGCCTGCACCAAAGTTAAATGATTTAAACAAGAGTTAGCAAATAACAATCATCAAAAGCGCCCGCCCATTTGAAGCCCGATCCAATTGTAAAGATTAGTTCTCAGTATGACAATCAGGATAAGAACTGTATAGCATTTTCCTAGTGTAACTATTAGACGTTCGAGTAGTATGGAGATAAGCAGTGTATATCCATAATACGCAGTGAGCACAGTTCTATCCAGGGATATAAACCAAAACAGCATAAACAAAGATCTAAACCGTATGTTTCCTATTAAGGAACCATACGGTTTAGAAACTCCAACACACTTCATCCTCACACATCATGGTGTCGAAGTAACTGGACAGTAGAGCTTGAAACCCTCGTCGCAAGTTTCGGTGATACTCTAGAGCGAGCACAAGATATTTATAATCTAGATCTTGGGCAGGTAATGTAACAGACAAGTATCAGTAGATTCAAGTGCGTTTTATCATTCCTTCAATAATCTCCAAGTGAGGGGACATTCTTTTGATAAAAACAGAATATAGACGTTAACCACCTTCATGAACCAGCTTTCATGTGACACCTAACATATATGAACATGCTTCCCTCCGCAGCATTCCAGGTCAGCGAGGGACCCCCCAAAAAAACTGCCGTTGCGATGTTCTAGGCAACAAAGCATTACCTGCCGCTGACCTTGAATGCGTGGAGACAAGCGGTAGAACCATTGTCGTTTCGATTAATTGATCACTTCTTTCAGGGTGAGAAGTCCCTAACTTCCAAGTTTTGTTTGATAGATTGACCTGGCCATAGGATACCTTTACCGCTGTTTTTCGATTTCTCATTCAAATGCCAAATGCTCAGAGATACATCGCCCTGCTCCATCGAGGTGTACATTGACTGTAATTTTATATTTGCTAACGAAATTTGACTCAAAGTACACCAATAAGCACCTACTCCATAATTTCTCTCACTAATATCGAAGTAAAAGACAGGACCCAGTTGGACGTAATCTTTCGCTATCGCGAAGAGATAAGCGGAAAAAGTGTCAAACTATGCGAAAAAATATGAGTATGATCCCAACCAAGCAGAGGGACACAGGCTGCCACGCGGGATAAAAACAACATACAGGACTGCAGCAGACTGGTACATTCACATTGCAGTCAGAGCTTGTCAGGAACATTGAAAGATACTGTACGGAACTACGTCAAAAGACTTAAGAATGTTTTCGGCACAATTGAACACTGGTTTTTGGTTCTGTTTAGCCTGTCCTTTAGTCGAAGATAACCAAAAATGTGTGACCCACAAAATTTTTGAAAAGACGCAAAGATTTAAACTTGAGGCTCACACACAGGACACACTAATGTAGTCAGACGCCTTGCCTTACCTGCTTCTTCTTCGATCGCTTCTCTTTCTCAGCTGCCTCTCGCTTGGCCCGCAACTCGGTTTCAGCCTGCCCTGCTGCTTCCTCCTCCCTTATAAGCTCCTCTTGCCTTTTTAATGCAACAGCTTCCCTGTATGCCACTTCAACACGATTTCTGTGTTTCCGAGCAAATACAGGATTTCAGTTATTTCTGTATAACCCTTCGACAAATCCAGGTGTCTTGTTCATTTTGAGACAGAGGAGAGAGATGATTTGGACTGATTTTGTGAGTGAAAAAGATTTTCTGTTCATTTTGACACGGGACGGGAACATACATCTTAAGGAAGTTCAAGAAAGTGGATGCTGGTCACTATTTTGGAGGTTGTGTACGTTAGCACTTTGCACCCAGCGGCCAGCAACCTTTGGTGACATTCGATATAAGAGATGCTGGATGTAATTGCAAATTTAAGAGAGTGATGCGGTTGTTGAGATAGCAATAGCAGTTAGAGGAATTTATGTCGGTATAGTTACGTGCTCATGGAGGCTCGATTTTGGTGGATTTAAGATATGGCATTTCATATATGTTAAACCGAAGGATATTCTGATTACTCGTATTATAAAGTTCAGGTACATTTTGTAACACCATAATACAGCTCGCCACAATAATCCCGTTCAAAAATCACATGTGCGAGGAAAATATTCTGTGAGATCAGCATAATTACAAGAGCTTAAGTATAACCACATCATGACACGTTATCACAGCCTTCATGCTTTCAATGAATACCATAGTTCCAAATTCATATCATACAGTTTGGCCGTACGGCATTCACATCATTAACGCTCTCGATAATTACCATGGCTCCAAGCATTTCAAATCGTTTGGCCATACGGCATTCGATATGACAACAAATTTCGATTAACCACAACCATGAAGGAAAAACAATGAATTAGTGACGTACGTGTAAAGGTGGGCGAGAACAAACATCTCCACGGTGCGCCTGCCCAGTTCTGTAAGCCTCCGTTCATCACGCTCAACAGAGTCCTTTCCAAAGTCATCTCCAGAGCCGACATCCTGCAATGGACCAATCGATCTTCGCTTACCAAACCATGAAAATATGCTTATAGCTTTAGTTTCTTGCATTCAGTATCATAACACCAGACCGAACAGCGTCACCCGTTTCGCCACGATCTCGTCTACTTTTCGTTCCATGTTAGGGATCCTAGATCTTTACTTCGATATCCAGTACTTTACATCTGTTGATTTCTGTCGCCTTATTTAATGATGTCCACTTTTTATCCATAGACCTACACAACAATATGAGTCTGGTTGTTCAAATATGGAGCAAAAACAGAAACTTGAAAGAGGCAAAAATTTTGACAGTACCGACTCAATATGACAACTGCGGGCCAGCTAGAGGTGCATTTGGCCCAAATTTAAAATGCAACAAGGCGCGCAACATTGACAAATTGCGATTCATGAAAAACAGTATGGAATTAACAAACGAGATCAAGACTTCAGTTCTCTAATAAAGAAGTAAAACACTCATGGAAACGTAAGATGTAAAGTCAGCACAAACATAAGAAATTTACATGTATAACCACAAACAAAGACACTCCAGTCTCAAAAGACAAACGTACCTTTGTTCGATTCTGTGGTCCTTTATCATCCTTGTAAGGTGGTAGAGACTCGGAAACGGCTCGTTCCAGAAGAGTCAGAACATCCCCAGCTAGAACGAAAGCATCTTTTTCTACCCATACAACAGGATTTATGGTTTCCTCCATTTCGACACCATTGATCTTCCCTTTCTTGTTCCTGCTCCTGTAGTCAAGTGCTTTGCACCCACTGTAGAGAGCATCCATAACTAGCGTCGACGTAACCTCCTTCTCATTAAAAAACCGTTTGACCACAGCTTTCAAAATGACGTCTGTTTTCTCCCTTGCCAATCGACGACGCGCACCTTCTTCTACAGCGGACCAGAAGGCTCGGAAACTGCACCAGGACACAACGTTAGTGCATTTGTCTTCCTCGTTCTGTGTTGTCTTTACAGAAACTTCTATCAATCTCCAGACTTGCGTACTGGCTGTGGATTACATATTATATGAAAGTAGAATCCCAAACGCAAGAAGCATCGGTGACATCTCCCGCATTAATTCCTAAATTTGTATATATGATTCTGGAAGTCATCCTTGCAGTTACCACTGTGCCTTTGTCTATTATAGCTGTAAATACACGTGATCTAAAAGAACGGGAGAAAATCTTATATTCTTACAGTCAGAAATCTAAAATGAAACGAACGGTGAAATGAATTCCTCTACAATCCGAGGTGATAGAATGTCTGGAGGAAGTGAACAAATTTTACGTAACAACGTAAAACTCTTAACGTAACAACTCACAAGCGCTCAAGATGCGGAAAAAGGAGTTAAAGCGGAGAGGTAACCTATCTGCTTTGAACTACTCAAAACACAATAAAACAAACTCCCACCAAAAGACAACAGATGGCAAGATGTTGGAAGGTGTGTAACATAACACAGGCGGTAAAAAGTAATAGGCCTGAAAACTTCTTACAACTTTCTTCCAGTGTAGCTTTAGTGACATACAGTATGTTGAACAGATTCATGGGCTATAACTCACTGCAACTACTGTCCATGTCAACTAATTCCTCAAACGACGGTCTCTACAAAACTTCTAGACAGATAGTACCGGATTGCCAACGACGTTTGCAGAAGCTTGTCTCACCTAGTCCACCTTGGCGTGTCCTCTATGAGTTTCCCCAATTTCTCTCTCTTTTCCTCCACAAAGCGCCTACATATTCCTTCGACATTTGTGAGGTACACTCGCACAAGTTCCCTCCTGTATTGGCAATCTAGGCACCGGAATGGACGATGAGGATTCTCCCTGCAAAAAAAATCACAATCACAGTCACTTTCGCTAGCTCGTAGAAATGAGTACCTCGTGACAGTGAATAGATGACCAGAAGAAACGAGGGAGCAATTATCTTAAGACATTGAACGGCATGAAAAGAAATGAAGTCTATTTTCATCGATGAAGAAGCTGACCGGGGGCGTAGCCAAAAGAAATATTCCGCGCCGCCCCCCCCCCCGCGCCCCCCCGGATTGATGGAGAAGAGACACGTATATTTTACGTTACACAGTGCAAGGGCGGAGAAGGTCCAACAACAAACTAGATTATGTAATGCCCGTTCTTTCGGAACAGCAGCTGTCGAGCTGCTTCAAGCATAATCGAGGTGATTAAAACGCTAATGATCTGGACTAGCGGAAAGAACTTACAAAGAACATTTCCAACCTACTGCTATAATTAAAAACTTGTTGTCTTCCATGTAAATTACACAGGGCCAGAGTTGTCAATGCAATATGGCGTGAATGAGCTGCCTTGCATGACACCTAAATTAACTCTAAGGCCAACCACATTTTGTCTTCAACAGGAGCAGACCGAAGGCTTTTGAGCAGTAAATCTAAGATACGTATTAGACATCCACGTCACCGTGGAAGGCTAAAGATTATTCCTGAATAAACCACCTCAACAACAAAAGCGATCGAAGACATATCTTGTATACCAAAATCAGTCAACAACAAAAACGATCCAAGACATACCTTGTATACTGAAATCAGACAACACGGACATGAGTTTGAGACTTCCGGTGGAGAAATATCAGTTGAAAGATCAGAGAAAACCTTCACGCGAACACTTCATGATAGAGACAAAAAAGTTTGGGTTTAACTTTCAATGAAAACTATAAATTCACCCACCGACCGCAAGAAACCTAATGAAAACACATCTTGCATATTTGTAGGTGCTACTTCCAACATTTACTGTACATGGCCGCCCTGTCACCTATGATTCCTTCAAAGGAGTCTAATCCAGCACCCACTTGATGCCTCTCAGGTGACAAACTTACATGAGACTCCCTCCTTAACATTAATTTTAAGACTAGCCAATACAGATAGCGATCTAGACAAGCCGAAGGGGAAGGAAAAACGGACATCAAGCACAAAATACGAAGCTGCATGCCGTAGCCTTGTGATCGTAGACCCCGCGCGGATAGACGATGCTACAAGAGCGCACGCAAGCATACTATTTCATGCACAAACTCAATTTACCGCAGACAACAATGGTCTTGTGAATCTGTGTTAAATCCTTCCAACCCTCAATTAGAAAGATTGCCCACATCCAATCACAAGACCACCTGCTTGTCATTGGGGCGAGTTTGCTAACGTGCGGCCTTGAACGTTTTTTTAACAAGATACAAAAGTCCACGTGGACCTCATCTGAAACCCAAATTCGAGAAAGGACGGTATCCCTCCAACGTAAAAAATTACTCATAGTAATTCATGTAGAAGGAACACATGCATTCACGATTATTACTCCCAAACTCGCTGTACAGATGTCACCTTGCCACAAGGGAAGATGGTAAGAGTTACTACCTCAAACCTCTTTGGCACGCATTCGATCTACAAGTGCCCCCCAATTAAAAGGGAACAAAGTGATCACGAACATTGATGACGGTGAAGAAAATGCATCTCATTGAAGTGATGAATCTTCAGAACACTTCAGAATTTGTCCACTTCCTTCAACTACAAGCGTAGTCCTCGTCAGCCTTCTGCTAGGCAGGACAGAGTGATCCTGCTAACACCTTCATTATGATATGAGGTAGGCCTGCATTAAATACGTGGTATCTAAGGAGTGGATCGATTTGATCAAGTCTCTTAGACACAAATATCCTCAGAGACTCGCACAATCCGTCGACGCGTACATTGTGCCAACCTTGGGCTTGACTGAACGCCTAATTGAGCAACTAGAGGAATGAAGATCATGATATATACACAGGGATAATTTATCTGTCCCCAAAGAAACCACACCACAAACCTCGCGGATGAAGGAACCTCCAAACTAAAAAACTGAAGGGCCCGTGTTTCCAAACAAAAGTGCCGTGCATTGTTTCACCAAAAAGAGCAGACTCAAGCAATCTCCGCACGAGGAATATGATCCGAAGAGAGATGTCCCAACAGAAGACTAAGACGTGGATGAGTTGGAAAAAGCTAAGTGAAACATAAACTAGCCTAGATGTTATGCTTTCATATAAAAGGTCCAGACAACAAACCTAATAACTTGAACTTGGGCTTTGATAACAAGAGTATCAGCGACGGTAAAACCGTCCAGAACTTTGGAAAGTTCCATAAACTTCTTCCATCCCCAATCATGCTCTTTCTTGCAAAACCGGTGCAATGTATCTGCAGGAATAGATGCATGTATCAGGGTCATGTGGCTCAATCAGAGGAAGCAGAGATGTAACCCTGAATAAAGAGGTCATAACTGAAAATGTCAAGATGAAACACATATTGATGCTTTCGAAAAGCATTCATATGATACTGTTAGAAGGATACGAAAGATTACAGCAACATTTATCTGAGCAATACACCTCTAACGAGATCTATGTACCAGCGCGACTTTGACCAGTCTTGAAACTTCCAGTCAGCAAAACGAAAACAAATAGTGGGAATCAGAACTCAACATTTGGAATTTAAGGCCAAAATGAATCATGATTAAGCAACGACTTTCTCAATGTCGCCTTTGAGAAAAAATGAGTTCCTCCTTAAAAGATAGGACCCCATTACTTTAACACAGCGTACCGTGCACCCACTGCAATCGCAATATTTTCGGTTGAACGAAAGAAAGTCGGGTAACGAGATTCATTAAGCAGATAGTTGAGGTACATTGGGGTCTTACTTTAAGAACAAGAATCTACAAAATGTGCCATTGAAACCATCACAATTGTTGAAGGCCAAGTTCGAGACTCAAACAGCTGAACTCTCCACTATATGGCATCTTCTCATAAATCGAGGACGCAGTGGAGCTCAGTGGTTAAGGAGGTGGGAAGGGAGGATTCTTACAACTACCTCAACTGAAATGGGAATAAAGAGTGGGTGGTGGTGTGGCTAGGGTGCAGAATATGTGGAGTCCAAGAAGCACCAGGATGTACCAAAGAAACCCAGGGAAATACTGAAATGGAAAGAACAACACTAGATATAGTGTGAAAATATAATTCCTAAGGCGTTTCGAGGATCAGATGCGAACTTCCAATACATAAACATGTCCATGCAGAGGTCCCAAAAAACAAGATGCGTCTGTACCAACCTGAATATTTCGACTTCTTTGGATCCTTATTAACCACGGCAATAGTGAACTGGGCAAAGTGACTCCATCCTTCACATATAGCACCAGAATCAAGTGAGCACCACAAATATTGAGATATTCCTATTAAACTGCCAACTGAAGCGGCCAATCCTATACAAGTTGTAAGTACATCAGGTAGAAGAAATTGCATTGCGTCATAAACAGAACTTGCAGCTAAAATATGTGGTATGCGTTCCAACAAGTTTCTTCTCAACATTTACGAGATGCAGTTCAATTTTGCACTAAAACAAGATCAAAAGACCAATACAGCCACGCAGAGGTCCACTGAGCACCAATCTAACACAGTTCACAACTTGTAAAACGTACCAGGGAGGAGTTTATCATAATCTGCAACACACAAGAATAGAGATAGATGGTTGCACACATCACAGCCTTGAGGATAAACCAAGATATACCTGCAAGATCAGAAACATTGCTCAAAATTCAAAAATTCTTCCAGAAAACTTGAGGTCATGATTATCCTACGGGATTGGTTATGTCAGGGAAAAAAATTAAGTGAAGAGTGCAAATTACATTGTGATTCGTTTTCTGCCTACAAGGATGAGAGGAAAAGAAAAAGATCGAGAGAAAAGGCACCACAACACGAAACATGATCTAGAACTGTGTTGCATTGGAAGAGGTGGGAATATTATTGGAAATGGTAACACAGGCAAATAACTGGACTTACCGGAGTGGAGATTATCACCTTAACCTTGGCTAAGCAAGAATAAAGGTATAATCGTACGTCGCTCAAGACAACAAGACAAGTGACCTACCTAATCGACAGCCCCGAAATCTTCAATTCATTCCGTACACAACTCGATACTACAAGAGAACATAATATCCGGTCGCTCAAGACAAGACAAGTGAACTACCTAGTCAACAGCTCCAAAATCTTCAACTCCTTCCGCACAGAAATTAATACTACAAGCTACAACTTAAGGACGCTAAAATAAAAGAGTACAAAGTATCTACACTACATAAACAAAAACGGTAAGCCTAAACTTCTCCGGTAGGAAGGTAAGAAGGATGACTTCAGAATAAGGGCAAAAATTTACCATTTGTAGCCACCAACTTCGAAAACATTGCTTCGAAGCTCACGCTTACTGATCTCTGAAAAGTTCTCAATTTTCCATGTGAATTTCCCGTACAGATCGGATGGCTTTGGTCCTGCTCAGACAGAAAAGTGCGCAGTGTTCAGTAAAATATCAACATAAGGTAGTGCTCCAAGCTAGGTGAATGGACCGTGCTCGGTGAAATTTCACACACTGTAGAAAGATCTCAACTACTGTTTATTGCTTTTAAGACAATTTGATCACATGCGGACCTTCAAAAAAAACTTAAACCCTTGACTGGATACTTTGGGCAACTACTGTGGGTGCGGTCCTAAACCCCAGGCTTCCTTACGGCTGAAAGAATATTATCTCTTGCGCACGGTTTTCGATGATAATCCCGCTTAAACTATTCGTGCAGTCGGTGAGAAATTTCCAAGGAAATATCACTTTTGAGATTCATGACCCAAACCATGTGCAAGGTACCGCGATCGATTTGACTATGAGCACAAGTAACGGGTTAGGACTAAAACTAGGATACGTGGAGACAACCGCTGGCCATCACCCATAACTGAGTTCATCAGTCATGGGTTCTTAGCCGACGTATATGTTCGTGTACGAAAGTCGACTGTGAATAACCGGGTATCGACCGGACAGTACAACTAGGTGTTGATACACAAATGAGACTCATAAACTCCCGAACGATTAGAGTGACTCCGAGAACTTGCCAGAATCCAGGAATGAATAAGACAAGGGGGTGCTAAACAGGCTGCTAGAAAATACTAACAACGTGCGCCCTTATTCTTTCGAAAGTCCTCGACAAAAAAGAGGCCTACGCTGAGGTGCATTCTCATAGACAATATTTTCACAAGAGCTGTCCTGCATTCCTGGACGGATAAAATATGGTTCTTGACCTTCCCCGCTAAACCGTGCAATCTGGACTTAACCATTGTGCAGAGACGTAAGCAGATTTGAAACTAAGCGAAGACAAACCAATACGAGCTGAGATATAATTTCACGGTCATTATTCTGAACCTTTAAAGTGGATGAGGAAAGATGATTGCTTTCATATCATTCTGGCAAAGGAAGACCTTATAATGTTCTCGAATTCCGTCATTTGTTTCCACTCTTTAAACTCCGCTGTCCTCTAATCGAGAGTCCACACGCTGCCTTTGGACATATGTGCTTAACCCGTGGCAACCTCGGAAAAAAAAACATCAGAAATGCATGAACTCCCCGCCCAGTAGTTTAATTGGAGCCCATCACCTGACAATTCTGGATTAGCGGACGTACCAATGATCGAAGAAGGGTTCAGATCGTCTTCCTCGTCGGAATCCCAATACGCAGGAGATGTAGAGGGCGGTGATGGCTCCAGCTGTTCCCGAGACCTCCACTCAGCAACCGAATCAGACAAATGTAACTTGGCCGAGTGAGAGACATCGTATGGCACCGCACCCCCAGACTCTCCCCGGGAATGGCACGCCATCTGCTATTTATCCTTCCCCACTGGCCACGCGACTTCTTTACCCTATGAATTTATTTTTTCTAAATAGAATGTAGATATATACCCTGATCTCGTAAGCTAGAGTCCGTCCCTCAATCGCAAGACCTTACTCACCCCACATGTTTCATCCTGGCTAACAAAAATTCGCAACAATTTCTCGCTCTACCATACCGTACTATGTCGACTTCCTTCCCGCCTTCGGTCTTTCGATCAACCCCCGAGTCACTCGTGCAACCTATCTGATATCTCCTTCCTGTTGTTAGGGTTTCCGTCTTCGTTCTGCTCTTTCGAAGTCCTTCTCTTCCTTTCCTCCTGCTGCCCTCGCCATCAGATTTTCCACTTCCTCTTTAGCCCATAAAATACCCAAACTTCCCTTCCCTACCCTGCCCTGTCTGTCTCCGCTCCAAACTCCGCCTAGCCCGCCACCCTATTAGTTTCGTTCAACTTCCCGGCCTCCCTCTCTCCTCTTCTCGTCTCGTGCCTTACCGTCCCGCACCCTCGGGCCCCCAACCGAAACCACCAACAGAAACCAAAAAGCGCTCCCGCGCACCGGTGCGCTCCGAGCGTCAACGAAGGAAAGTGGAAAAGAAAAAGTACGAGGTCCCAAGCACCAGCCCTGTCAAAAAAACCAATACCATCGACCGCATCGACCTGAACCAGCACTCGAACCAGCAACAGCCGCGGGCAGAACCACCACCACCGTCAGTCAGTCCAGCAATCAAGCAGGCCAGCAGATGGACACACAGGCAGACGGCAGCACCGGCACTGCACTGCTCTTGCTCTGCTGCAGTTCAAAACCGAAGCTCCTCCTCAAACAAAGCAAACCCTTTCCTCTCCCTCTCTCCGGACGAAAGAACTAAGGCGGGATTTGGGCCCGGCCCCCGGGCTCTCCTCTCCTCGCCCTCTCTCTCTCTCTCTCCCTCTCCCCGTCTCACCTCACTTCGCTTCTCTCCTTGCACCATCACATAACGAATATTTCCTTCCTCGGAGCCAGCCTCTGGTTCGGCATCCCTTCTCCTCTCCTCCCCTCTCCTCTCCTCTATATGCCTTCCCATCTTTTTTTCTTTCTTTCTTTCTTGCTTGCGCAGTTGGACAGCGGCTGGTGTGAAGGTGTTAATATTTCTCTTCCCTCCGTCCCTTCCTTCGGAGGGACTTTCATCCGAAGTCACAGCATCCCCTGGTCATAGCACTTAAGAAGCGCAGGCAAGACCCATGGCTCTACATGTTTCTTGCTTTCTCCTACGCAATGACTAAGCAAGGAGCGCCGAAGGCAAGTCCATGACATAGATTACATTTTCTTGAATTCCTTGTCAGCTCGGTTGGTCAAGATGTTGGAGCATGTTCTTGCTCCGTCATATAATAATGTTGACGAGGGCGGTTGGAGGAAAAGTAAAAGCATTCAGATTATAGAATGGGAGTATTATTCTGTATATGATCCATCCAGTACAGGAAGTGAGATGCAGTCTATTTCAGTCTGCCTGTGGAAGTACTGTATCAGCTTTATCCTATAGGAATTTCCTCGCGCGTCTTTTACTTTATAGGACCACTTATGCTCAATTACAAGGATGATAATGTGTACCTGGATCTCCTGTCCTTATAATGAGTTCAGTGCTTGGGTTTATGTGGGAGTACGAGGTTTTTCCAAGTACACTTCCCCTATGTAATCCTTGCGAAGTCTTTTGCTGAAAAGGAAGTTTACACACATTTGACTGAGTACTCGAATACATCGCTGAAAAGCATGCAAAGAACAACTAGAGATTCTAACTATGATAGGTGTGTCCTATTTGTAATACCGTCCAGACAATTATCGCGTCACTCGGAAAAAAGTATCTTCTTCATGTAAACACAATGTAAGTCTACAACTTGCACCATGTGCACGCTACATCTACAGAAATATTCATTTTGAACAGGAACTAAAGAAATCATTCGTTCATGAAAATTCTGCGACTCTCAAGAACTACAATAATATTTTTTACCAATTTCGTCAAAAATAAACTGATTTTTTTCTTTAATGGGTAGTAAGTACGAAATCAAGCAATCTGGTTTAGCACTTGAGTTTTTGTCACATAGCTCGAAGATGAAAGATGTAGAGGTTGAATGATACACAATGAGAATGTCAGGAGCACATTCATATAGATATAAAGGGTAGTGAACTTAATAGAAAATATAACTCGTCTCAAGTGTAAGTCAACCTGGTAATTGGCAGGCGCAATAACTTGGTTGGCGGCAACATACAACTATACCGACCACTTATTATACACTTCTAAAGTTTAATACAACTGTAAAAGAGAGAGAACATATATAACATGTATGTGCCATTTTGACTTATTAACGGAAAAGCGAGTGTGTTAAAAAGCAAAAGATTTTAGAAGATATGTCGCACACAAGCACAAGCAATGATATATTGAAAATCAAATATATGAAAATGATTGAATTGAAGTTTGAAAATTTGTAAATAACAGATATATATATATGAGATGTATTATGGTGCTCCTCAAATCATATGTTAGAAAATCTAAAATATTGATTAAACAGATTTCTAAATTAGTCCATGTAATATTACACACATAAAGTTATCATTCACACATATATATATTTATTTTAGATGGTTAAAAAAAACTTTCACCATGTTACATATGACATGAATAGTTATAAAATGTATGACACTAAACGGTCATCCATTAAGGGCAATTAATAAATAAATAACTATTAAAAGCCATCTTATTGAGTTTAAGGATAATTGATATTAACATTGAAAATGTTTATGTTACAAATAAAAAATTGATGATATGCTTAAAAAACTTATAAATATATTTTTTCAACATAATTTGATAAATTATCACTTCACTCTTTAGGTGTATGTTGTTGCCCCGTGATTGAAACAAGAAACCAATAGTTCATAGTTTAATTTGTTAAAATCAAATTTTCATCAAGAGAATTATAATTTGCATGTAACGAAGTGAAAAATAAGACAATACATGGATAACTGTGTACATGAATGAACATGTCAAAATCAATCAATGTGTTAATTTTTGTCCAATTTCAATGATTGAAACATAAAAATCTTAGGTTCAAAATCTTGATATACATATTTTTTATGTGTTGTTATCTTTACTATTCTCATATCATGTTTTTATAACAACTCATGACACATTTAGTTCAATTATAAAAATGAACATTTTAATAATCAAAAATAATTTTGATGATGTATGATTCCAATTTTGTTGCATCTAAAAGTGATATTGGGAGGATGTTAACAAAATGTTAAAAGTATAATAATGTTGTTAGCAACAACATTATTGTAATCATAATTTTTGATCAAAAAACTATATTTAAGTGAATAAATATTGAAGATCGTTTATATTGAATATAATTAATTATAATATATCAAGAAATCATTACATCAAAAAAATTCAAAAATTCATGATGATTGATATCAAATTTATTGTTATCAAAAACAACATATGATTGTAAGTTAATATTATAACTTAATTAATATTGTTACAACCTTGATATATTTTTATTGAAATAAATAAATATTTATGTTTATTTATTATATGATTTTGAATGAAACTTATGAACAATGATTTTTCAAATTTAAAAAAACTTGTATACAATGACAAAATTATGATCAATTATTTGGGTTCGCATGCGCTACAGCCTCAACGACTCCCGCAATCAATGTATAAATAAAGTTTTTTATGCTTGCCGACCTTAACATTAGTCAAACAACAAAAGACATACCTAAAACATAAAAAATAATAAGAAGGTAAAGTAATCATAAATTTTGCCAAAAAGTACTTATTTTAATAATAAAATATAATCATAATTAATTTTAATGATAAATAAAGATGTATAAAAATGAAATTTAATTATTTTTTATAATTTATAAAATATAATTTTATATAAATATATTATTATTTTGATAATATTAATAATATTTATATTTATCGAAATATTAAAAATTTATAAAAATATTAATAATTATATCAAACTAATAAACATTTTAATTTAATTTTTTAAACAATTATTTATTAGTATAAAGATTTTTATAAGAGAAAACATATTTTTAATTGTCTATTAATCTTAAAATAAAAGATTACATTCATTATTTTTATCATATTATTGATGTTTAGAATTTATTTAGTTTTATTTTACATAACATTTTAGTCATCATTACTAGATAGGGAGAATTCATTGGAATTTCAAAGATGTACAACTTTAGTACAATATTAGAAAAATATAAATATTCAATTTATATTATATTATATTTTAATAAGTAATACATATAGTTACAAGTAAAATTGAACTATTACAACCTTTATTTTATTCGATTTTAAGCATTATTAATACTTAAAATGATCAACTTTAGTTATTTCTTAATGCAAAAAGTGGAATGAGTAAGGTAGCAAAAAGTATGAGAATACCTCATCAAGTTGTATGGGGATGAAACCAACCTGGTAGGATGGGGCTAAGCCCCAATAGCATCATATCATGAAATATATACTATTACATTTAAGATATACTAACTATCTAGATTAATCGGTCTACATACTACGAGAGCATGTGATAACATGAGTGCTCTCATATGTATTGCATGAGCCAATGCTATATGTAAAGCAATAGATATACTATGTTTACAATTTGCTACACAATATGATAAAGAAAATGATCCCCGTGTTGCATAATATAGTAGGTTATCACACACTCTCTAAAAAACTTGTGTGTCGAAGTCAACATCCAAATGCTAAAACAAAGCTAGACATATTCAGTAGCTGAATGACATTTGATTTACATATTGGTTTCTATTTTAAAAATAGAAGTGGTTTGAAAATATTTATTTTCGTATGTTCATTAGTTAGGGAGTTGACATTATCTTATTGATCTAAGAAAATCATATCAGTTAATGTGATAATAACCCCATAAATATAATAGAGAGAAAATATGTCATGTGATAAAGTACATTATGATTAAATATGTGAAAGTGATTTTAACATAATTTGTAGGGTAGTACTATCAAAATTAGCATAAGTTTAGAACAAGTGTTCGTAATATACTCAAATGTATATCATATAATATCAAATGTACTCATATACCCCCAACTAATTTTAGGTCGTGCCGTATTCCTCTGAATAATTGTTCGCTCCTAATAATACAACGGAACTTTCAACAAAAGTCCACCTTGCCAAAACAACTAAAGAGTAATAACGTAAGTTTAAATTTTCTCGTTACAGCGATTCTATTATGTAGAAGCATTTATGAGAATATAGATAGAGAAATTACTTTTCTGACACTCATTGGCATAAAATATTAAATTTCAATCTGACAAAATAGGTGGTTGAAGAGCTATATTCTCATTTGGTGAATAAATCGAATTGTCATAATCAGTCTAATGTATTGTTTATTGTCTTAGGGAAGACAAGATGAGTCAGTTAAGCTTAGAGCCGAAAACAATTGACCTCTATCCAACATTTTTCCTAGTTCCTAGAACTTGATTTAAATCAAAAGGAATTGCTGTATTCATGACTCTGAAATGATTGAATTACTCCAAACCATTCGTAAACTACATAAATTATACTAAAAGGGAAAAAATGTTACTATTAAATATATATAAATTTTAATTGCATACAATCTCAAAAGACAGATGAAATATGCATCAAGTTCGCATTTATATCATAAAACGAAGATAAATATTTACAACATATAACTAGACGTATATATATAAAGGAACAAACGTACCGATGCATTGGAAATACTCTTGTATCCCTTCACTAAAAAAATAATTTCGTATGATTTTCCTTACGGGCGGACCTATGAAGAAATGAAACCAGAATTGTACAGAAACATCCTTTTTGTACGATATCTAACATCTATCGTTTCTTTATTAAAAAAGGAATCAAAGGATAAAATAAGCCACAAGAGAGCGAATCCAATACCTGGAATAAAACAACTTTGTCAGATCCTCCGATTTTTGTAAGCTGATTTGCAAGAGATCGATGAGAACATGACGTACACAAACTGACGTTTCACATTTCAATCATACTCTAAACCTTGATGAGGAATGTTCGAAGGTAGAACCTCATGCGAAGTTGCGATTGTTAGTCCAGATGAAGTTGACAATCTGGGACTTTACGCATTCTTATGACATTACGGAGAATTCTAAATAACAGCCCGAGTTTGAGGATGTGCGGAGCATACTCCGTAGAAATCGAGTCAGGTGGAATTCTTCTTACTTATTTTTTTTCGGAAGGGACACCATACAATAACAAAAAGTATTGGAATATCCCATAGAGTCCAACATGGATGAAACCAAACGGTTAACATGGGCTAGCCCCAATAACATCACATTGAGAAATATGTTATATAATATACTCAACGTTACATATCTGAACTATCTACAAACAAAAAAGCATCGAAAAATATCACGTAACGTTATTGTTTCAACAACTAGTGATCTTTGTACAAGGATGAAAATATGTTATGCAATAACGTATAGAGAATGATACCTCTCTTGGAAATATATTGACTAAAATATATTATGCCATAACCTAGAGAGTGATGCCCGTGCTGCCTAGTATAGTAAACTCTAGGTCAAGTGGGTGCCCATAGCTAGATAAAACTCCAAATCTAAACCTGGAGGAACAAAGATGCGACATATTTAATAATAATTTGATACCCGAATAAATGACGTCACCTTGTCTTCTAACTTCAGTCGCTAGAGGACGACACGGGACGACCAGCGCCATCCATTGGCCCACTCAATCTTTTCCGTCCTTGTGGAAACATCGTCCCCCGGCACGAGAACTACGGTGCATAAGCCTTCAGTAGCTCCAAGTTCCAAGGGCGGGTGAGGCCTCACCGCCACGCCAAACTCCGCGCCTTCCTGTGATCGTCGCGTTCCGATTCATTGTTCGGACTGAGTTGGTGGTGCTTGGGCGCTGAGTGTGATAAATGCGATTGTTCTGATAATTTTCGCATGTTCAGACCAGGCGGAGATTACTGAGGGACGGAGGGAGAGAGGAGAGGAGGGGAGGGGTGTGGAGGAGGTCGATCGCTCGATTTATCGCCTGTTGCGGTGGCACCAGGGTCCAATATCTGGCCTCCGTTAGCTCGTTTCTTCTTCTTCTTTTGCATCTTCACGATTTGGTCGCGATTGGCACCAGTGTAGAAATCAGTCTGCTCGTGTGTCGGCCGATCGGGGGTGTCTTTTTATGAGGGCCGGTCGCTGGTTCATGCTGATGAGGATTTCGTTCCGTTGAGGGAGGGCATGGAGCACTCTTTGCTGCTTTAGCTGTTGTAGAGAGAGATTGTGCGGCCCCGGATATTGAGCGTGGCATTGTGGACTGAGAGCTAGTGAATTACAGCGTCTGAGGTCCAGACTCCTGATCCTGCTTGTCACGAAAAGGCGGCAAGATGTTGGAGCAGATCAAGACGCTGACTGACATTGGGGCTATGACCCGGCTCTTGCATGAGAGCATCGCTTATGGGAGGAGCATTGATGATGAATTGGAGGTTCTGCTGTCTCTGCGATATGATCTTGAAAAGAAGCTGTTAGGGCTTCATAAATCGTCCGAGGTTCTAGAGTTCGTGCGCTCTGATTCGGATCAAATGCTCGCAAGCGTGAGATCGACCTGTGCCCTAGCTGATCACGTTAGTGGTAAAGTAAGGGAGTTGGATTTGGCCCAATCTCGTGTTCAGGCTACATTAGCGAGGATTGATGTGATCGTGGATCGCACGAATTGTATAGACGGAGCTAAACAGGCTCTCGAAACAGAAGACTACGAATCTGCAGCCAAGTATGTGGAGCGCTTCCTGGAGTTGGACGCCAAGTACACCGTCTCCAATTCAGACGAAGCGAACGGCGAAGGTAGAGACACAGTGTCGGAGCCAAGGAGGCAGCTGCTCGAGTCTAAACAGAAGTTAGAGGAAGTGATCAGGAAAAAGCTGGCTTTGGCTGTAGAGGCTCGGGATCATACGAGCGTTGTGAGATTTGTCAAACTCTTTCCTTCACTGGAGCTTCAGGAGGAAGGATTGCGGCTGTATGTCGATTATCTGCGAAAAGTCATTGCCCTGAGAGCTAGAGATGAGTACGAGGGTATTGTGGAGATTCTGGAGCAAGCAGAAGGAAACACCGGCGATTTTGTGGGAGGGCTTAATAATCTGTTCAACTACATTGCGACATCGATCGAAGACAATGAAGACCTTCTACGCACCTTTTCTGGGGAAGATGGCATTGTCTTCGCTATTCAGGAACTCCAGCAAGAATGCAACCTCAGGGGACCTGTTATTCTTAAGAAATATATCGAACATCGAAAGTTTTCGAAGCTGAGCAAAGAAATTGCTAATCAGAGCAAGAATCTAATGTCGGTAGGTGGCTATGAAGGGCCTGACCCAAGAGATGTCGCCGTGTATTTGGAGGAATTGCAGGTTTTGATCCAGACCAGCGAAGACTACATTCACTACATGATTATGAAGATGAGAGAGGCTGGTTCTGCTGGCGCTCAACTGAGCCCAAGGGCTGCCAATGGTTTCAAATCAGGAGCATTTGGTCGTTCGGTACAGGAGCTGACGGGATATTATGTCGTTCTAGAGGAGTACTTCATGGAAGAAAACGTTAAAAAGGCGATTAAGATCGATGAGTTTGTGCCTGATGCACAGACTACTTCGATGGTTGACGATTGCTTCTACGTCCTCCAA
Source organism: Marchantia paleacea (assembly GCA_014180765.2). Taxonomy (NCBI): domain Eukaryota; kingdom Viridiplantae; phylum Streptophyta; class Marchantiopsida; order Marchantiales; family Marchantiaceae; genus Marchantia; species Marchantia paleacea. Next base: position 1,914,623 of record MUAA02000049.1, read on the forward strand.
ACTTGCTCCAGAAGGGCAGTCTCCACTGCCAACTCTCAAGCAGTGCTTGCCACGTTGAATCACGTTATTGACATACTCAACAATGAATACAAGGAGGCACTTTTGAGAAAGATCAACCTCCCAAACCTCGCAATTAGGCTTTTCAGTGCAGGGGTTGGCTCTGCAAAGACCGGCACAGAGGTAGCAGCCGCCCTCAACAATGTGGACATCAGCGCGGAGTATGTCATCAAACTCAAACACGAAATTGAAGAACAATGCATGGAGGTGAGTTTAACAACCGAAGTGAAACAGGACTGCACAACACACTTCATACTATGCTGTGTTACTGACGACAGTCGAGTGAAAAATACTGAACTTTAAATGGATTTTTTGGGCGCTTGTGATAGACATTCATCGTTATTGTTATGGTTGTTTGCAGACATTCGCTGGGCCTGGAGAAAGAGAGAAGATAAAATCATGTCTCTCGGAACTGTCGGAAACAAGCACGGCTCTCAGACAGTTGGGCAATGGAGGCCTGGAGCAGCTCGCCAATGCCATAATACCACGAGTCCGGGGTATTCTCGACGTTGTTGGACCTGTTAGTTATGAATTAACCGAGGCCCAATATGCAGAGAACGAGGTGAACGACCCCTGGGTTCAGAAATTGCTGCATCTAGTGGACGGGAATGTTGCATGGCTCCAACCACTGCTCACCAGCAACAATTATGACTCTCTAGTTCACCTAATTATCGATTTCTTGGTGAAACGTTTGGAAGCAATTATGGTCCAGAAACGCTTCAACCAGTTGGGCGGCTTACAGCTTGACCGGGATGCCAGAACTCTTGTGGGTCACTTCTCAGGTATGACTCAGCGAACTGTACGTGACAAATTTGCCCGGCTCACACAGATGGCAACCATCCTCAACTTAGAGAAGGTGTCTGAAATTCTTGACTACTGGGGTGAGAATTCGGGTCCGATGACTTGGCGTCTCACCACAACTGAAGTCCGCCGCACGTTGGGTCTCCGAGTAGACTTCAAGCCAGAGTCCATAGCTGCTTTGAAGTTATAGTTTTGAGCGTAACTGGCCTCTGCCTTGATACACATATGTTTCAAGGGCTTTGTTGGTCATAACATCTACATACCAGCGGATGAAGTATAGGAGGTCAACCTGTGCAGGTTAAGTCTCCCGAAGTTGATTAGCGTTGTGGAAACGAGCGAACACAGCTAGAAGATAGAAACTTGTTCACTTCTCGTCTCTGAAAAAGTTTATCAAGAGAGGTGAAGAACCATGTAAATACATTTTTTAAAGCAAGATCTAAGGCAAGATAATGCAATCAAATGTATGGTCTAGCGTTGCCGACGACGATAAATGTCGAGAAACATATTTTCACGAGAAAATAAATAGAGTAATAACAGTTATCCTCTTTCGCTAGATAGAGCGACACGGTGCCCATCAAGATCGTAGCGTCATGAATTAGTTCCAGCGGTCGAGGTGCTGGGAAGTTTCTAAACTAACATCTAATTCAGTTTTATCGAGGAGATGCCACCTAGCTCACGAATAGAATGATTGTCCCGAATGGGGGTGTCATGTAGGGTTAGCTTTCATTTTTCTGTTCGCAAACGCTTCTGTCAGCTGAACGGTGTCTTAACGGTTTGTCTACTCGCTCTACACCGAGAACTGCTGGAATAATGCTTACAGCTTTATTACCTGCAATATAACTGAAACAATGGAGGCTGAGGTGGCGCTGGTGGAGGATGTTTCATAGGCACCTTTCTACCCTGACTGTAACGCATGAATTTTTTAGGTTTGAAAAGGTGATAATGCTCGGTTAGGCATTCAGCATCAAAACAGGACGTTCACATAGTACCGTATCTTGCCAACAATAAGACTGAAATTTTGTCTGTTCTGCGGCACGAAGAATTACTCATGGATGTGAAGTTTCGATTCTTCACGCGGACTCACATGACAGTTTCAGTAAGTGTCGGCAGGTAGAATGATAGGAGCGTTGGTATTTACCGTAGTTCCAACGTAGAACGTGATTGTGAGGGAAAACGCGGGCGGGGCTGTATATTGGAAGACATGGAAAGGCGACTGACTGCACGTCTGCACTGAGCGGTATACAGAGTGCAGAGTGCTCAACTCCAAAGAGCACAGATATCAGATGATTCTCTCGTGGGGCCATTTTCACCGCGAGTGTAATTTCCTGTTATTGCGGGGGCCACAACGCTACCATTTGTGCTACATAAAACTGAGGAAATCAAATGCTCTGAGAAGAGTCTGTTGGTGGAACGTAGAAATTCCACCTTCGGGCTACTACATTTTCTAAGTAGCAGTGTGCTAGATGATGGTTCTACTGAATTCAAAAAATGTTCATACTGTACTTCCAAGTTACACGACCTGAATTTTTCACCGCCACCAAACCAGTCTGCATGTGACTTGGAGTAAGGGTGGGAACAATCATTGCCCAATCTCTTGGCATGCGAATTAGCACCGTTAAACTATGTCATATGAGCAGCCACTTTACATGTGCTTCACTTCACGTAAGCTAGCGGATCTAGATCTCAGGGGAAATTTCAACCCGCGTGCCAGTATTCAGTACAGAGCATTCTTAACGGGATGCAGAGTCAGGGAAAGGGCCTGAATGTTGCTTACACATCACAATCAATCTCAATGCTCTTCCGCTGCATCCAGTAAATCTCTGCCACTTTTCAGGCAATATCCCTGGATTAAAAAAGCCTGAACCAGGGACCACATCAAAGGACGGCTTCTTGTTTCACGTTCAGAATTCGAGACGTAAAGTTGTCCTAGATTAAACCAAAACAACCAACGGCAATTTGTCCGCAAAGATGAAAGAGTAAGCTCCCACCCACACAAGTAACGTCCATGCGAATTGCGGATTTGTAAAGTAATAGATCCGTTGGCTCCTGCAGTAAGAACTAGTTATCTAATCCCATCTACGTGGTTTTCAGCAGAGAGTCGGACTGATATGGTGGATGCATTTGTGGTAAGCCATCAGTTTAGTCCCACTAACGCGCACATCTGCAGATATGGCTGCTGTTAGAACAGCTCTGTGAGTAACAAAACAAGACATGGAATCTAAAACTGCAGAGGGGACCTCTAAGGTGCTCGGGAATAATGGGAAAATTTAATCAGGAACACAAAATTCTGTGGCGGATAGCACGGAACAGGATCCCAAGTCGTCGTCTCCTCCTCCCCTAAGTGCGACGAACGTTCTGTTGTTATACTCTCACAACACACCACGGAACCGTCGGGGCTGCTTTCATGTTCGGAACTGTCTGCATGTAAGGCGGAAAGAAGAACAAAAATCCTATGGAAAACACCATCATGCTGACATTATGAACGCAACTCCGCTACACTTTTGAGTCCGTCCACAAAGACTTGCTCCTCAAGCCTCCTTCAGTCATGGTCTGCAGTTAATATGCTTGGCGCCTTTTGGCAGGAAGTACAGATAGGATAGGAAGAATATCTGTACGACTGAGAACTCGAACAGCTCGCATTGTAATAATTGGCCCGTTCACATTCAGTTACCCACTGACCAGGAGGTACATTGATAGTACAGGGCAGTCATGACTTCAAGTAGAAAATGTAGACTCTCGTGCTTACTGGACAGCTCGGAAGACGGATCGATGTACGACGGGGCCTCTCACGGCGAAGACATTCTAGGAAAAAAGAGAGCATACATGAGATGTATGATCGTGTCTAGAGAAGGATCGATGAGATGAGCCAAGCTCACATTACACATGACAAAATTCAGTTCGGAAATGGTCAACTCACGTTTCTTTATACAAAAAGACTACATGCTCGTGAGCAAAAACTGCATTATTTACAGACTCCCTGACACTCGTAATCTGTTTGGCAATTCCCCTGTACTTCGCAAAAATCTATCTCTAATGGTGCGCTGCCGATGGCGCATTCCGCTGTCAGAGATGGTGCGCATGCGTGTTTTTCGATCTCTCTGTTTAGAAGCACTCACATATACACAAGGTGAATTCGGAAGCAATCGTTCTCCTCGATGACTGATTTCACAAGAGCGCATTTACCACAATTCGATGCCTCTGAGATGACTTGTCGAAGTTCTCAGGGTTGGGAGGACGAAAGCGCAGGACACGGAAGATCGATGCCATTTGGATCATCCAATAACATAACCTTCCTTTCCTTGGCGTCTCTTCTCGATGTATTGCACCGTCACAGCGTTACTTCCTACAAGGAAGAATGGTGTAGAAGTTAATCAAAAGCTCGAGTCGTAGCCACGATTTGCTCTTGGATCGGCGGATAGCTTCATTGAAATGTCGGGGCGAGATCCGCACAAAACTTCGCTTTGTGAGAGCATCGCCCGAGTAGATGAGATGATAGATAAGCCAAGAGATTAGCTGCTGCTGCTCACGAACCGCCATATTTGTGCCAACACAGAAGCATGGTGATGCACCTCCGAATTATGTAAAATCTAGCCCGTTGCTCCCTGACGAGGGCGAAACACCCGTTGCCATAACTCTCTCGCTGAGAGTATCTACCTGCAGGTCCGCCTTTGCCGGATTTCTTGATCCATCTCTCCCGCGGCTTCTGCTGAGCAGTGTAACACTGTCCCATGGTGCACCCTCGCTCTCTCAAATTGTACAAGTCTCTACACTCTCCTCTCCTCTCTCCCCTTGCCTCTCCTCCTTCACAAACCTCGACCTTCTCTCACTCGTTCAATCTTCTCTTGTTCTTCCTCCTCTCCCTCCTTCCGAGCGCGTTACAGACAACAACAACAAAAGCTGAAAAGGCCCTCCTCTATTTCACCAAAACCCACAGAACCCAACCCAAACAATGAAGCGGTGAGTGGAAGGAGATTAGGTCTCAAGTGCTGCTGCTGCTGCCGATGAGCCACACAGGACTACTCGCCCTCCGAACGGATATAACAATGCACAGCCCACGCACTTCTAGTCTCTGCTGCTGCGAACAACGCCTGCCAGTCCAGTCCAGCCCAGCCCAGCCCAGCCCAGGCAGCCCCACATCGCATCACATCAAGCAGGCGTAAGCGGAAATATAACAAGACCCGACCACGTCCGCTAATATTTTGATCCGGTCCAGCGACCTGCTAGCGGAATTCAGTTGTTCGTGAGCGAGCTCGAGCCCAAACACTTGCTATAATTGGCACACCGTGCCATTCCGTGTAGCAACAAACATCTTCATCCCATTCATTACCTGCACAGGGCTACTTTGGCAGCACTTGGACGCACACACCAAAAGGCCCTTGACCGGTCCAGGGAGCCATGGAAGAAGGTGCTCTGCTGGTCTCTCAGACGCAAGATTCTCCCATCCTCCTTACGTGTGTCTCTGGGTGACTGAGATAAGCTCCACCAACATCTACTGTACCGTACCCGTACGCCCAGCGCCCACTTGGGACTTACCGCGGCGCCTCTTACTGACCTCCAGTAGGCGCTCTCACCGCATACGCTCTCCCCTGGTCCTGAGTCCTGCTCTGGAGCCTGGGCGTGTCAGATCCAATTGGATGTGATTGATGCAGCCATTTCCCGGCTCCCGAAACCGTCCATCAATCAATCCGGAAATCATTTGAAATGAAATCATCTGCCGAGAGGGAATCAAACTTTCCACTCCTTGCCCTCTTGGGCTCTCCCCACTCTTGCTCTTTACCCTCTGTCATGGAATCTAGGGGGGAAAATGGGCACACTTTCTGTTTCTTTCACGGTGCATGCGCATATCATTGAAAACTCAATTGATTGCATTCCTGTGTCAGGGGAAATTTTTTGTTGGTTTTGTTTGATACCCTTTCTTTCTCCTATTGCTTCGTGGGAGGGAGTAAATCTTCAAGACTGGAGCCGACGTACGATGTACGTCGAGGTAAATAGCAACGAGGAGACTAATCTCGTTGCCATCTTGGAGGATTGTTTTGTCTCTGGGTGGCTTGTTTGGGAATGAGTATCCGATTCCAGACCCTCTGTGGGATTTTCTACTATCTTCTAAATGCTAACAAAATGCTATGATCTTGTTTGGGATTGAATTCCAGATTCCAGACAAACGAAGTGGGATTTTGGGTATCTACCATTGTTTACAAAAGTGGTAGAAGCGTGTTTGGAATTTTTCGACAGATTCCAGACAGCTCGATGGGATTTGTTGAGAAAATGTGTTGTTTACAAAGACGTTAGGGGATCGCTTGAAATTGTTCATCATATGCCAGATAGCTCTCGAGATCCATAGAAGACTTATATTCTTGAAAGATTTCATTAGATTCAAGTCTGATGGTGCGTATCATACTTGTTTTCAACATTCAACTCCCTCCCTTGAAACGCGATGGAAACTCGAACACTATTTGTCTGTCATTTGTCTGTCTAGTTCGAAAGTTCCGGAGCGAAGATACTGCTATCAAGATGCTTAAGTCCACCTCATCAGCTTCAAAATAAAAAAATCGAGTCGTTGACACACTCAAGTAGAATAATATTTTCCACTATCATCGGCATATATCTTGCGAAACTGAAACCGATTAGTATGAATCAAAGTTTGAAAATATGATATGATTACTCTTTCCACCTCGTCTTAAGAGGACAGGAGCACAGGAGGATCTCTTAGCACACTGAATCTCCAGATTTATCCTCAAGCTACTCTACCTGCAAAGCTTGACAATGCCTGCGCCATCAGATACAAGTTTTGAAAATAAAACAAGCTCTCTCAAATGCGCAGTGATTGATGTCATAAAACTCATCGTCAATTCAAGTGATGGTTCTCGCAAACAGAGAATTAGGGTCGTTAAGGAGGCGTTCTATTATAGGGAGAGTAATTAGTCTAGCTTGAAGACACCATGTTACCTATACTATCTATACATTCGCTAGGTTTAGTTCCCGAATGTTGACTTCATGAATAAACAAAAGCTTGAAAACATGTAAAATCAGTTTACAATATTGAAAGGCATCACCAGTGGGTCCACAGATGATGCCACTTCAAAATGAATCTTGCTTGCCTCGAAGATCTCAGTTGATGACTCGAGTGATTAAGTTCGCATGTGGAAATCACCAGACAGACGGAAACTGATTTTATGACTTTCTCGATAACGCTCCCCTTGCTGCTCACTTGCTCAATTATTCTCGACATGTGCCGAACACAAATCTCCGGCTTTTGTGACTTTTCGCTTCCCATAACATGAGAAGGCTATGCTATGCTCCACTCCGCTGCCATTTGCTGGAGCCCCTGGACCAACAGTAGAAACTTCGTGTTCACGACCAGATTTGCCAATTTGGGGATTTGCACCATTCTTCGACCTCGCCGTCTAGGGCTTACGAGAATGACGTGGATGTTCGAGAGAATGTTTCCAGCTCCATCCTCACGCATACGTGAACGTCTCGTATGTCTTCGACACCTCTCCGTTCCAAACCTCCGTCTAACTGCGTACAGAGAACACAAACCGCGGTAACTCGCGACGTGGTAAAACTCTTCGGGAGGCGTTTCCCAGGAGCAAACCAGAACGGTAAAAGTCCACCTTCCATCTTCCAGACAAACTTCACTGTTCCAGCTACTTCAAGTTAGTTCCACACGCAGCACGCGAGAGGGGAGCAAGTGAAACCGTTCGATGAGATTCGAGCGTGCGAGGGAGCAGCTGCAATGCGTCGATTTGGCATATGCTTGACAAGATTCGAGTGTGCGGTGAGAAGAACTGGTTGGCAGCAACATTGCCAGTGGCATTTATACACATGTGAACATATTTGTGGCTGTGAGTAGGTTAATGTCCATCTGCCCTATTTGATGTATCATACTCTGGGTCGGCACCCCATGGCCCATGGCCGCTTCTCATGAGCTCACATTGTGGCAGTTTTTGAATAATACACCTAATACTGTATGCGGTTGTTTTAATACATATATTTAAGAACCTCCCACCACTATTGTATACAACAGAGGATTACATTCTCCAAGGACGCGACCTACCGAGTCAGGTTTACCGACTAAGGAATTTAGAACTGCGAGACGGCTCACATTATGGGAATCCTGGCAACTTATGAGCCTCGACTCCAGCAAAGATTGGAGCGTTCAGAGGTGTCTGCTCAAACTGCCCTTGGGAAGTTGGGCTGAGTTCAATTAAATCCAGCTCAGATAAGATCGATTTGCACCGATGTGTATAGCCTTTCAACGATGGGAAGAAGAAATTAGAATGGTGTTGGGAAACGAGGCAAACCTCATGCCATAAAGCTTCTTTCCGATTGGCATGATGTGTAGTTTGGATCAAGCTACCTGCATTAGGGTCACTTTACAGAGAGTACGACGTTGTGTAACACTCCTTTGGATACGCTCACTTCACCTCATGCCCGTGTGCTTACTGAAGTGTACTGAAGTAAGCTTTATGAACTCCCTCAAGGCAGAATTGTTTAAAGGGATGGTGCTCGGGATTAAAAAATGATTTCCTTAAGGCTGCAAGGCTAAAAATTGGCTATTATCATGATCGAACTATCATTTTTTGAATTATCTTTGTCATCTACTTCTCCAAGTCAAGGTCTCTTGTTATAAAAGCTGACCATGTTATTTAACTGTATTCTATCTCACAAGATTCTTGAGCCATGCGCTCTCCCTATCCTGGCTAGATTCTTTTGCTACCCTATCCCAGCTAGATTCTTTGCTACGCGTGATGTGAATAGTCTGACACCTTAAGCATGCTCGTGTTCTTTTGAACGACACTGTGATCCATTTGCTCTCATGGTCGACCAAATTTTAACCAATGGATGCATAGGTTGTTTGCAATCCATCTGCTCTCTCTGACAGCCTACGCTGCCTCCAATAAAACGCGCTCATTGCGATCGCATCGACCACGAGCTTATTTTAGGTTGTCTGAATTTTTGGTATATACTTATGAATCAAGTCTGGGATGAAACTGGCCGAAACTGTTTTCGCGACAATGGAGACTGTACACTACTGTAATCTGTTTCAGATAAGACAATTTCATTAATGATACTTTGTTAGCTACAGAGAATATCATAGAGTAATATAGACATTGATTCCTATAACGGACATTATTCAAGACATTCGTCTTGAACAATGTCCGTTCAATGAATTATCTGTTTATGAGTTCCAGGAATTAGGGTTTACATGCAGATTTTCCTTTCTTCGTTCAACATGAGATTTAATGTATGTCCAAATTTATACTGATGTTTAGATGCGAATGAAGCGAAATATAAGGTAAGATATTCAGGGCATATTACTTTCCTTCATTACGGATGGTAGTTTGAGCGTATTTGACAAATTCCTCACTAAGTATCACGAGGTAGAGTTTTGAGAAACGTAGTATCTGCATGCTGAGGTGTACAACGGAGGGCACACAAAAAGGGATGGAGGTGTACAAAAGAACTGTTGAAATCTGGACAACGCAGCGTCTGCTTGCTAGAACTAGCTCTGATGATAAAAGTAGACAGGCTCCGACAAAGCTGGTAGCTCTCAGGTATGACAACGAGAGATATTTATGAGAACCAACTCAGCACAGCAACTTGCTGACATGTACAAGAGCCACAGACACTTCTCTACAAGTCAGCTCCTACTTGTCTCTGGCTGTTTTGACCGTATTGGAGTCATTGGTCCTAAAGCTCTCGCTTCCTCCCGGCCTTGCCCGAAATGGAAAGACTCTCTGAATAGTTATGGCCAAGTCCAGGTCTATTACAGATATTTCTGATGATTCGCAAATGATGATTGCTCATCTTCCTTACTGTAACTCGGTTGGTCGTGCGAAGTGGTGACTTCTCGGATAAGAACTTTCCTTCTACGAAAGCGTTAGCTCATTCCGTATGAGGTACTGTAAGGAGTAATGTACGTGTCAACGATACACTGTACTAGCTCGCGCCTGCGACAGCACAGCAGAATCGGACTGGTATAGGTCCCTGGCGGGAGCGAATCAGAAGCACCAAATCCCTATCGACGTCACAGATTTCTGGCGTAGGTGGCGGGTCTCCGTCGCTCTGACTAATCAGAACTGGATGCGTGTTTACCGTACACGCGTCGCCAGCGCCAGGGCTCTGCTGTGGCCACCCCTTGTTGTGGCTCAGATTCGTCAGCACTGACGGTCCCACCGCTGAACTACCCAGAACAACCACCACCTCATCGGCGTACCAGGCTACCAGCCATCGTCGCGGTTGACTGCAAGTCCGGAGCCGCGTCCGGGAGGTTCAGAGGCCGCAACCAAAGCAGAATTTTCGAGCCGCAAGTGCGCGATTCCACGAAAGTGCACTGCGCGCATGTCCTAATCTACACGACTTAGTATTCCCGACAAAAGGAATCTGTCGTCAAAAGGAAGGAATCAAGAAAAGCAGGAAACATACCGCGGGAAAGTATGGTAACTGCAGAAAAGGAGGAAATATTCGAGGACGAGTTGCCAGTCCTTTCAACAAAGTGAAGCGAAAACGACTTTGGACGAGATGAATGATCATCTAGCTACATCTAACCACAATGGATGAAGATTTGCTCTGCATGCACTCCAAATGCCGATGATTAAAAAATGATGCTGTTTTGTTTTGTATTCAAATCTGATGAAGGTTTGCGAATGATGAAGATTATGCTTACATGTAGTCCAATCATGTATACAGTATCAAGGAAAGGATGGTTTTTTGGTTTGCATCTAGATTTGGATGGGAATCAAGATCATGTCTACGTGTAGTCCCGATCTTCAACCTTGGAGAAACGAAGGAGTGATACTGGTTTTTCTCGGATTTAGGTTGCTGGATAAAGTCTTCTTACAAGGAAAAAAGAACGGAAGAGAAATTACAGCCTTTTGGGGGTTTTGTGGAATATTTTATTCGGGTCGGCCAATAATTATGTGAGCGAAAGGAAAGAGAAGTTATCGATTGCGAAGTAACAGCTCTCGGCTTACTTTCGCAGCTCAATCGAAAGCTCCGCAGTTTGTAAATGACATTGTAATGATTTCGTCTGCTTTTGCGAATACCCGCAATAACTCAGAAGGTGTTCAAATGATCAACTTTCCCAGACTGAAAATATTCCAAAGTGGCGGGGAAGGCGATGGAGCCATAATAATATTCGCATTGCGTACACACAAAGAGCACACAAGCCACGCTCCAAACCAGCCGTTCGATGGACTTCCTCCCGGTCAGAAACGGCTGCAAGTCGTAGATCCGTCAAGATTTGGGCGAAATAACCCGCAAGCCATTTATGGGCACATCGCAGGAGAGCCAGAGGTAGCGCGCGGGGAGGAAGAGGAAGGAGATTCATACAGATTGATTCGCACGCATCCCTCATCGGACGGACCGCGGTCTGTCTGTCTGTCGAGATACGAGCATTGGCCTTCCCATGCCCCTTCAATCCTTCGCGGCGCCACAGGTGCACGTGAGTCCCTATCCTGTTCTTCTTCTTCCTCCTTGAGCACTCCGACTCCGACTGTAGTAAGTCACGAATTCGCCCTTCTTATCTCGCAGTCTACTGTATTTTGTCCTGTCCCGTGTCTCGACTTTGTTTTTGTCGTGACTCCTCCCAATTCCACAGTACAATTCCCTTCCCCGCTCCAGGCTCCATCCATCCATCCATCCCTCCCATCATCACCTGGTCTTTTCCATTGTGATCTCCGATGAACGAGCTCGCAACAAAGTCACCCCGTTCCGGCCATCGCTTTTGCCAGCAGCGACTTCGAGCGAATCCTCCAACGAACTCGCACTACAGGACATCGCAGTAGTAAGCCCGGCGAGCACAACGAGGTGCGCGGAATGTTCTGCTACCGAGTGCTGTGACCACCGTCACCGTGGTGATTTCACAAGCTCGTTGACACACGCTCGCGCAGGATCCGAGTCGAGCGAGTATTCACAGCGCAGTGGGGTGGGGTCGGGAAAGCTTGACGGTGTCGGAGTCGACGCGCACGGCGTCTGTGGCCGCCCGCCCCCGGCTCTTCGGTTGTCGGTCGACGAGTAGGTCGGTGAATTGCGATGGATCCGAGAGGTTCCGATTGGAGACGGAGCGAGAAAGTGGCGGAATTTACTGCTGTTCGGTCGTTCTCGTCGAGCTCTTCCGTTTGCCAGTGAAGAATTTGAATGGATCCGCGGGTTCAAGGAGGAGGCGCCGGCGCGGGGAGGCGCCAAGACGATGCTTATGGGCAGAAGGGTAAGCAGGAGTATTTCTACGGACAGAGAGGGAAGCAAGTCGAGGAGCCTAATGGCGGGCAGCAGAGAGGAGGGCGTCAGGAAGATTCATATGCTCAGAGAGCGAAGCAGGCAGACGAGCCTTATGGTGGCCAGCAACGAGGAGGGAGGCCAGACGGTGAGAAGAGAGAGAAACAGCAGGCGGAGGAGCCTTTTGGTGGTGGGGGCAGAGGCTGGGGTAATGATTCGGGCGTTGCGGGAAGAGGGAAGCAGCAACTCGATCCTTTTGGGTCGAGCATCCCTTCGAGAGGAGGGCAGGAGTCGCCAAGATTCCAGCAGGAACCTCAAAGACTCGCTACTGCGAAGGAGCCTTATGCTCAGCTTGATTTCAACGAGCCGAGTTCGCATGTTTCTCCTTACCATGGGGGTCATGCAGAGCTTCATGCAGCTCCCGGAGCTCCCGTTAACCCCGCTTTGCATACCATGGTGAAAATGGTCACGATGCTCAATTTCATGAAGGTGAGTAATTCTGCGATGCCGACAGAGGATTTGTTGCTGAACCTGGTTCCTCGCTATGACAAGAAGATGAATTAATCATGATTGTGATGGATCCATCCTCTGGTCCTAGCGAGGTTTAGGTTTGCAAGATTGGAAGTTTCAGTTCTGGCTATTGGTCTCAGGTCAAGTTTGAGCACGAACGGTGTATTTTTGTCTTTCGTGCTCCTTCAGCAGATATGAATTTTTTGTGTCTGCTTCGAGGAATGGGCGGACGGCTTTCTGTGTGTAAGCTACTTAACAACCAGTTTTATCAGACTTCTTGTTCCACATTTCAACAATTTCATTTTGTCCTTGAAAGTACCGTTGGTGTTTCTGACCTCCCGATATGTCTTGGGTATCATTCACTTGTAACGTCTTTCTGATTTTTCCAAGACATCAAAATTCACAGGGTAGAGAAATACAATTTTCAGACTCGACGGGATGTTGCGTGAGCTTGTAGGTTGAGCTGGGCGAGACTAAGACCTTGAGATCGAAAGAGCAGTGGAGAGCTGCGGGAGCTGAGTTCATTGGAACATTATTGTTCGTGTTTCTCGGGTGTGGTTCTGTTGTTGCCACAGGCATGCAAACCTCCTTGATTGTCTATGTGGATCTGATTCTTCGTTGTCAAGATTTGAGAGGGTTCGTCCTTAAGACTTCTATCGACGAGATCAAAAGAACTTGATGTAGTGGACTTGTGGGGTATTCTTGGCCAATTTTTTAATGATCTCTTTTGTTGTCTTTTGTTTCATTGGAAGTGTAAGGAGGAAGAAGAATTTCAAATTATCCATAACAGCATACATTAGAGTTCGAACTGGCAGCATCTGAACACAGGATTTTCTGTAAACAGGAATTTTAGATCCGAAGATGACAGCAGCAAGGCTTGTAGCAATAGCCCTTGCACATGGGCTAGCAATAACATTTCTGGCTGGTGCGACTGGAGCTATCTCGGGCGGTCATTTGAACCCCGCTGTGACCCTGGCATTTGTTGTGGCTGGGAAGGAGAGTCTCTTGCGCGCTGGTCTTTACGTTGGATCTCAGGTCCAAATTCTCTGCACATAGAAATAATGTGTGCACATGATTCTACCTGTACTAGCGGCGTCTTGAATTTAGGAACAAGTCATAAATTTTATCCGAGTTTACACGATGTATGTTGTTGCGTGTGTGCACGTTAGGTCTTTCATGAAGTTTCGTATTCTGTACTCTAGTAAACGGCATCGTGTTTCGTTCACTAACAAGAACTTCTAGTGTTCGGCTTTTTTCTGGAAGAGACCAACAGGTTTATTCTTTTTCAAACTCTAAGCTGAGTCTCGATTGTCGGTATTTGATTCTCCGGTCAACTCATGTGGACGGACGTGACGCACAGATCTTTGGAGGAATTTTTGGAGCATTGTGTTTGAAATGGTGCACACCAGAAAGTATGAGAGGAACTCTAGGATCACATGATGTCAACCCACTCATATACGGCAGTCAAGCATTTCTTATGGAGCTTATCCTGACATTTGTTCTCATATTTGTCATATTTGGTGTTGCCGTTGACCGACGGGGACCTGGTATTCTTCGCTCTCTTGGGAGGGGCTCTAGTCAAAAGTTACCTTCACGTTTGTTCGAGCTACATAGCAACTTTGAATCCGACTGTCATTTATCCTAGTGGTTTCTGTAATTAAATCATGCTATATAAACCGTAGTATTTTTTTTGTTTTTTGGCCTAATATTCTTTCAATTTCAAGTACAATTTTCTGTCTTCTGTATTTGAGCGCCGAGAACTCTAATTAACATTCGTGTTTTCGTTCTTAACAATGCCGAATTTGAGCTTCGAAAATTCAGTGTCTTTTCGAACCAGTGTAGGTTTCACAATGTAGGACCAGAAGAATGTCTTAAACGAAGGACATATCCTGATTCAATGTAATTCAATAAAGCGAACCACGAAAATGTAATGAATGATGTATTTCATGTTGTAGTGATACTTAAATTTTAGGACTGAAGATGACGATATTTGTGCCGGTGATGTCTGTACCTGTAATGATTGTCTTGTTCACTTTGACCCTCCCCATAAAACAGGTGTCATCGCACCAATACCCATTGGGTTTGCAGTTGTGGTGGATCATCTCGTAGGAGTACCATTTACAGGTGCATCCATGAATCCTGCAAGAAGTTTCGGACCTGCCATTGTGTCAGGTGCATTTGGTACTCAACACTTGGTATATTGGGCAGCACCAGGCTTTGGTGCCACACTTGCCTCTGCCCTCTACAGGTAAATTGAAATGGCAAATCGACAATGAATTTCTATGCTTTTGTGATTTAACATCCTGAAGCATGTCTCTAGCTTATTTGACGACAGTGTCTTGTAGGATTTTTTTAAGTTTCTTTGCCTCTACTAACGGTTCTTGAAAGAATCTGAAGCTTGAAATTTCAAGCAGTTACTTCTTTGAACTTAAGATGGGATGCTAGGGGGTCTTCGTTACAGACGTGTTGGATAGTACATATGATTAATTAACGTGAAACATGAAGCTTAAGGCTTTGAATAGTGACTCATATGAATGACGACGAATTACCGCTACTGACCTGTATCTGTTGATAATAGGCTGAGATAGTAGTGATGCCTATTATAAATATGATGTTGATTCACGGTTATTTATGATACAGGTACGTATTTCTGGAACCAGCGGAAGCTGCACTAGCTGCTGCCAATCCAGCAGCAGCACCGGCCAAGTAGAGTGACACATTTGAGCAAGCCTATGTTTTACCATTGATCCCCCTCAACTTAACTATTTTTTTATTTCGTTACACGTTTCGCAGTTTTCGACTTTGTACATGCCAAGGATCGTCTTCAGATGTTCTAGTGTGCTTAAAGCTCAGCAAAGTCACGCAGAAACGTGTAGCCCTGTCTTATGGATGTACCGTAGGTGATTTGAACATCTCGACTCCAGGTTGTGTAACGAGTTGCCAGGAAGTCTGGAGAGGAATAGAATGGCTTCAGCCATCTACAGTATTCGCTAATCACTTGTGCAAATTGTCAGAAGATATAGAAAAGGCAATGGTGCACCTGTCCAGGATTATATAAATTTATTGCCTGCTAAGTAATGTAAGGATTCTTTTGGTAAGAATAATATAGTATACTTGATACTATATTGTTCTTCCCCGTGAAGATTTGTTGTGATGGCAACGACTCAATATCCTTTGTCACATCAGAGGAGCGAGAATTACACACGAACTTCGTCATATCCTGTCCAGCGTGGTGAGTGCGCACGAGTCTACTCGATGTATATAAAACTAGATGTGCAGATGTACTTATGTCAATAATTCTGCGAGACTGCCTTGCACATCCACAAACACATGCTATAATGCGGGGAAAATATTTACAGTATCACCTGAACGGGGGCCGTACAAACAGCGATTCCATAACTCTAGGTACGAGATATCTAGCAGGTAGATTGGGTGGGGTCATCAAAGATTGAGAGTAGAAGACGGCTGATAAAGTTGAAACTTATCCTTCACAGATCTCTCAGCAAACAAAAGTGAGGAACATGTTTAGCCAATTTTGACACTGTACGCACTAATATATGTACAGCTGTTGGAAAGCACTAATCTGGATGGCAGCAATAACTCCTGGTGATATAGTGTAGGAACAATGGACTTCGTACTGAATACTTGTCTCCAACCTCTTCTTCTCTGACCTCCCTTCTAAACTGGCTACCACAGCTATAGACTAGTGTGTGGTTATTCCGAGGCCATTTGACCATTTGAAAGTCAAAGGTGACAACGTCGAAGTTGTTTGCACGTTGGACGGACATGGAGATAGAACTCAGAGAATCCTGCCAAAAACAACTCTCTTCATCAGGATCTTTGATCCTTCACCGTCAGGAAATAACATACTCCACTGTACAGCCGCATGTTGTTACACGCTGTTTCTTTTTGCTCGCTCGTATATTAATGCTCGGAGGATTGAGAAAACAATTAGGTTCGAACACATGTGACTGCAGTATAACAGATGCCAAGGCTCCAAGTCATCGTAGCCTTTCATGCGAAAGCGAGAAAATCACCTGAAGATGTCAATGTTCGGCATTAGAATGTCGTCACTCTTTTCCAACTTTTTTTCTTCATCATGTTCAGATTCCCTACATCCAGCAATTTGCAAGCCACCTGTTTGCAGATTTGTGCCATTCCTTGCTTTGCTGCTAGAGCACTCTAGGCACAAACTTTGTCCATGTGTACAAGTCACCAGAGTACATATATCTGTGATAACACGACGTACAGATTTGTATCTTTTCGGATCATGGTCAGCAAGTGATAAGACTTACTTTGTACCTGCGCAAGAAGTTTACGGTCCATGCATGCCCGAGGGATCATCTTCAGGCTTTTTGCGAGAATCTGGAAAGCAGTTTCAATATTTTTAATGACCATCGTTTCACATCGTCTTTTATCATCAGACCGTAGCTACCTTTGCAGTAATAGCTGGGAGCATGCGCCAAGGAAGACTTGGGGAATTTGGGCACGTTGTACTTGCGTTAGTCCTGCGTTACTGTGATGATGCTTACCGCATGTGGATGTGGATTCGTTGCTCGAAATACGGAAGTTAGCTGAGAGCAGCAGCTACCTGCAGACCAAGATACACGCACTTCCATTGCCAGCAGTTGATGAGTCATCTTGCGTCATGCCCATTCTGCCTCAAAACCGACCAAAACATGGTCTGGTGGCGGCCTCAAGGTCTGGGAGGGAGTCGAGGGTGGACTCTGGGCCCTGTAGGACTGACTGGAAAAGGTTGACCAACTGATTCCTTCAGGTCGCATACAGATAGAGATTCCTCTCTTTAACAGACTGATAACCTTTGGGGGTGTGGGCATCCGAGGCTGCTTGTGCATGGAACCTTCAGAGAAGTGACAGGGAAAGCGTGATTCTATCTTCTTTTAGAGGTCGTACTTACTGGCTCCTTTGCAGTCGTCAGGCTCCCTCGGTCTACAAAGGATTCGAATGGAAGGCGGTACACTACTGTTCTGACAGAAATTGCTTCGATCCAGCAGTTGTACTCATGTAGATACAGACAAAACAAATACAAAGCCACTACTGGCAGGTGACAAAACTGCTTCGGATTCTTTGCTTCTGGACACATACGACGCACGCTAAACCTGCTTGCTAAAGACGGCAGTCCTTCCAGTGTCACAGCGTTAATGTCATGTGCTGTTCGTGGATGTGCATAATTAGATCAGTGGTCGATAGATGCAAGATGAGAAAGCTGGACGTCGTCATAACCATAAAGTATGCTTGTCAGCATTCATCACATACTTGTTATTCAGGGCAAGATGATAACGTCTGGAACTGTATTTCAAATCATCGAGGGTGTTAATTTTCTACTACATTTATGCTATATCAAATCACAGATCCAGATGCAAAATCAGACATGATACAATTAGCCCCAGCCCACAGTAAGCTTAGACGGGGAGCAGTTTCGGCTTCGTGAGTTTGTGTCTGAACACTTTGAAATGTATTGCCTGGAAGATAAGGACACTTTCATACAACTGTTAACACTGGCTCTCGGCCAGCGGCCAGAATATCTTTGGCCAAAACAGAATCTGACTGAAGTCTCGTTCTATTATGAGTCTTACTTCAATTCAAATGTAGCACAACAACCTCAATCTATCTCCGAGAAGTATCCAACCAAGAATAATTACAAACTACCAGTGACTGAGTCATCCCTCGCTTGCAAAAAGCAAAGTACCTCACACAGTATGGCGTACGGCCAACATCAACCGGGCACATAATAGTCCATTCTGTCTACTGGTAGGTTCAATAGTGATGTTTCCACCTGCACGAAAGAGAGCGAGACGTTAGTGGATGAGGCTCAAGTGGTTTCAAAAGAAAACACTAGAATCAACTGCTGAAGAGAAAAGTGTGCACCACACGGAGTTGACATTTGTACACACGGGGCGGAACACTAACCTCTTCTAAAGGCACAAAAACAAAGGTTGCAGTTCCCCTTTTATGTTTTACAGCTGGAATATCTGGATCATGTGTTTCCTCTTCTCCCCACCCTTCGACTTCATCCATCACATCATCATCATCTTCCATATGTACATCTTCACCAACTCCGCTTGTGATCAATGACACAAGGTCCATTCGATCGTTGGCACCAGGCGTTGTTCCTCGAATGCTGTTTGTGACACAAGAATCAGAATCACCCACACTTCAGATGCCACTAGATTCACATGCCTCTCACTCCATGATACTACAAAAACAACTGACATCTAACCCTGTAGCGTGTTCTTAGGGTAGTCCAATATTGACCTTAGGCGAATTCTCAAGACCGTAGGTCTCTCTCCTGGGTACAGAATTGCAGCATCAACCTGCCACATGATATTGGTCAATCAAGAATTCCGACCGAGAATCATAATAGCCTTGTTAATCCTCCATGCAGGACATAAAACAAAGATACAGAACTCAAGGAGTACTCAAAAAGTTCTTTGTTGAGATCCTCCACTGGATGGTGCCATGCAAATATGACGCAAGAGAGTGTTGCTGATTAGGATACAGTACAAATCTCTTCAGTATGTGTGAGATCCCAGTCCAACATTATTTTCAAGAATCATCGAGAAATTGCTAGGTACTCACCGGTGTCAAACAAGTTAAATAAAGATCCAGAAGAAAGAGAAAAACAAGAATGATTCAATTCGTAATAGAAAGGACACGAAGAATACGTCATAAATTTCAAGTTATACTTAACAAGTTACAAACAATGTACGATGAAACAGACCTGATCGCCTGCAATTGTGTAGCGTCCGCCAAAGACACAATCTGCTTTAGATGGACGGCCTTGGATGTACCTCGCTACCTCCTTGAGTTTCATGGGTGTTGTCTGTCCGGAACAACGGGTTGTCAAAAGATTGTGAGAAACTTATTCAGGTCCCAGTTGTGCTATGCCTGTTAAGTAAAAACCTTAGCCGTTTGTGCCGAGACATTGTCAATACTAAAAGCCAAAGATTCATCTTTCTTACGCTACAAATTGCCCAGGGTGTCAGTTCATGGGTAGTGATGAATAATTATCGATACAGAAAATGTGAAGAAACCATTCGATAATCACGAACCAAATGAGTGTTCCCTCTTCGACTCGTGCACCAAAGATGCATACCTTGTACAGGAACTTTCCATATGAAAAAAACCGAATGTATCTGTAGTAGCAGACCTGGACAACATAAGCAAGATCGCTTCAGTAATATTTTTCCATAATATCAACGTGTTATTTACGACAATTTTGCGACAATATTATGTATGAGAATCAACCTATGACCTACCAGATGCACGGGATTGGTGATTTTCCACTCGGTGATGCCTGCACGAATGTAAGTATTTCGAGACACGTAAATACCTGCAGCAACGATCCATATATTAGTATTAGTTACCAGCTCCTCTAAAAGTCTCTGCGACGAGTGCTATATGCTTGCACAACACTGATGCTAAAAATCAAGCAATCCGAACACATGAATAAATTTATGCTTCTAAAAATAATGAACAGGTCAATGATGTGAATTGTAAACAATGCAAGAGATTGCTTACATCGATTCCAACTTCCAACCGAATTTCGTTTATGGTCAACATCAAGCCAAACATATTTACAAATGGGTCTCTACAGGCTTCCGTTCTGAGTAAACCTCAATCAAATAGACAAGACTACTACGAATAGCAGATACTTACCATCATATCGGAGCCTAGGACGTTCTATCCACATCCTTTTCCAGGAACCTCCATAGGACTCCTTGACGATTCGTTCGTTCTCTTGTACCCCAAACATCTGGTCATTTGAAACGTGTTGTCAGACATGATCCGAAAAGTGCACACCCTGCATACCCTGACAACTCACTTCGCTCAAGGTAGACGGATAAGGAGTCAAGCAGCACTGATATCAATAGTGGACAAAGAACATGCCTGCCAAGCTTTGAGACAGGCACCCCGCCAAAGAGCTGGATGGCGTATAGCATGCCGCCATTTGCGACAGACACATGCACCTCTTCCCAAAGCGTAGGGTGCAGCTCGGCTGAATACCTGCAGTACAACAGGAGCAGACCGTCAGAGTAAAGACCAGAAGATATTATGGATCTAGACCATAGAAATCTTTATTTTTTTCAAAAGTTCACTTCGATTATTATGTTTGCTGACAGTCCTCTCGACGCATGGAGGTCTTTATGAGATTCATATGAGCCTCAGTGAAAGGTCACAGCCTGAAATAGCATGACATGCATAACTTGCCTTAGTTCAAATAGTTGCGGGGTGTGTTGTGTTACAAACGCATGACTTACTTACCTCGTACAGAAGTTCATCGGGAAGACTACGATGCAGAAGAGATGGATCATTAACACCTACTCTACTCAGGCTGCCCACAGGAGCCACAGGCCGTATTCTTGTGCCATAAAGACCTACAAAGGACACTGAGCTAATGAGAACACGCAGAATATCAAACATGTACTTGAACAGAGTAAACTTGGACCCAACGGCAGAAATGTATCATTTGTGTTGAATCAAAATGGTCAAGAGTAAAACTCACTCATCCATGGTCGCCAAGTTTCCAGATACTGAACCGCTTTCATGTGGGTGATTCCATCCATTGTCCAAGTACGTCAGAGTCTGAAAATAAGAAAGAAGAACGATGTAACAGAGCTTCTGCATTTGATGCACAAGGTTCACAATGCACAGAAGAAATTGAAGAATACGACAAATTTCTTACCTAAGCCTTTCATCACTTATACCGCAATGGGTGTCATCAGATCTCTCTCGACGTCCGACTAAATGCCATCTTGCTGAGCGATAGAATAGTCCGGAGTGAGTAGCCCTCAACAAGATGAATGTTGACCATGTGCCTTAAAAACAAGCCATCCACTTTGTTCTTTCCTGCCAACACAACCAGCAAAAAGCTATGATAAAAAATATACGACGCTTAATTCAACCAAGAAACTTTTACTATGAACAGCTAAACTTCTACAACCATACAAACTATCCATCTTCATTGTGGCTAAATTGCTACTGGATACAATTAGTCGTTCAACATGGACATTTCCCGAAAAAACATTTAGATTCTGATGGAATGTTGTTTCTTCAATCTTCCCAAAAATTCCCCTTAAAACACGTCGTCATTCAAGCTTGAGAAGATTCTGATATCTGATTGTTGTCTCTTGCGTTGCTTCCTTTGGCCATCACCGCGGAAGCTATCAAGATACTTAGGCAGAACAAAGAACGTTCCAACGTTGTGAAGCAAGTGTAGCGCATTACAGTGCCTGAACAGTTGTGACCCGTTTCTGAATAGTTGTGTCCCACGCCAATTCAAAGGAGAAATAAAAATCCAACAGTGTGCCAACCCCTACTCCATATCATCTTAGTGGGTGAGATTTAAACAAATAAAACTGGTGTCACAGAAGTCTTTGAAAGTACTAAGGTCATCTGTGACAACCCGGCTACGAATTGAATAAATCCTTGATTCCAGTCCTTCAACGGACTGTTACAAACCAGAGATTCTCCGCACGATGATGGTTCATTCGTCGGGAAATAAGTCATATGACCTAATTACAGACAATAGCCTAAGCGCAGAAATTGCTAGCCCTTCTTTTGTGAAAAAAATTAAGCCATAGCTGATTCCAATTCGACACCACAAGACTGAAGATTACCAGCTAAGGCAGAATTCTAAGCATTTATACTAAAATTGGCTACATTGAAAAATCTCACACACAAGAGATGGGAAATTCAGGTTCACGGATAGAAAGAACATTCCAGAGCCAAACTCAAGAGATTTTTCTGAACTCTTCTGGAGAGCAAACTCATTTTCACGCAAGGCAAATGAATGTTCAAATGGAAGATCCAATTGAACGATTCTCCTCAACTAGTGCGGAATTGCTGTCAATTGAACATTCAATTGCTTTGCTTGAAAACCGCTAATCACTGAAATAGCTAAATTACACTCCAGCCATTAGCAATGTCAATCCTGAGCTGTAACTAGCGAATATACAAGATAAGAGAAGAAGCGAGATGGGTTGCAGAGTGCACTTACAAACATCCACGGACACCTGGCGAGAATCGCGCAAACGAGCTTAAACCCTCACAAACTGAACTGCGAGCAAAAGCCAAGAGATAATCCGAAGCCTGCAACGAAGCAATGGTTCCAACATTTGGACCCCATTATCGTCGCCGTGGGCAGACGAGATTCCCCTTCATTTCTTGCAGCACACTCTTCCTCACCACCCACCGTCGAGCATTGGAGAACCTTGGATCCACCACGTAGCACCATGGTCAACCAACGAGGAATCTGTTCGGACTTGGTTACAGACTTCTACTTGTGTCCTATACGAGCAAATGCTTTGAAGAGTTTGAATTTGCATCATGGACAAAGTATAATAACAAAATGGATGGAAAACCCCATCAAAGCGTCCAGGGATGGAACCAAACCTCTAACATGGGGCTAGGCCCCAATAGTATGGAAATATGTCCCACACCATCTAAGATATCTTAACTATCTAGGTAAATGGTTATAAACAACGGAGCATCTAAAGAAACATCACACAACCTAATTGCACCAGCTAGTGCTCTATGTTGAGTAATGGAAATACATTATTTAAAATAGCCTATAGAATAACCTAAAGAGAATGATACCCCATGTCGCCTAGTATGGTAGGCTCTCGCGCACTCCCTCATGGACATGTTGAAGTTGGTGTCCATAACCCCATATAACTCCAAAGCTAGAGGAACAACAAAGAGGTGAACTCTCTGCATACCTCTATACTTGGAGACCTTGGCTGCTGCCACTTCACTCGTCGCCCATCCTGGAGTATGGGTGATCACCCCCTTTGAAACTGTGTCTTTAGTAAGGTCGGTAACTACCACATCTGCCACATTGATCTGGTACTCCCGAACCAAGTACATGTCTGCCCTAACCCTAGTGACTGCAAGACATACCAACGCTCTCTCCATGTGAGGTATCCACGCTCTCGCGCCATAGCAAACACCACATGTCTAATGGCATCACCGGTAGCTATCCTCTATGCTCCGAATGGACAACGAGTCATATGAACACCTGCTGCATCTAAACTGATACCACATTCACATGTGAGTAATGAAGATGTAGATGGATGGACCAAGCCAAGGCGAATCCTCATTGATGTGAAGAAAGTAGCTGGTTCGAATTAGTAGAGCTCCCAAAAGGTATAGAGCATGGGCTGATTTATCTATTCTTGAGGATCATGATATTGAATCTGAGAATGATGATGGCAATGCGTTGATCTTGGAAGAAGGAGAACCTTGTTCATATAGAGAAGCTCAAGCCTTTATCAATAAGCTTTAGTGGGATATTGCTATGGAGCGTGAGATGCAATCGTTTGTTGAGAACAAGACTTGGGAGCTGGTGGTAGTTTGAATTCATAGCATGAGTTCAAGACAAAGACTAACATGCAGGCCGGTTACACATATAAGGGACATATATGGTATTTGTTACTTGTTAGAAAAAAAAAAAAGTGTACAATGCACTTATGCTAAGCGCAAACACCACATATTAAATTTTTCAAAAGTACATGTGCAATATTTTCATGATTACATTTTTACACTTCTGAGGATGTAAACATTACAAAATTGTGAGGATGTAAACATTAGAAAATACCAACAGCCATTGATGTATTTGAAATCAGTTCTAAACGCAGAATCTGGCTTAAATTCATAACTTTTCATACATCACATTTCTTACATTCAATCTCTAAATGCAGACTGTGTCTACATGAACAAGTGGAAGCTCATATTAATCTGAAAAATGTTTATTTCATACTGTGCAACCACAAAAAGACTGATTTTGACCTTACGCTCAATGAATTATTGTGTCTAGTTTGTATAAGATATATTTATCTTGATGCCTTGACTTTGCATATCCTAATAAAGCCAAGACGTTTGGAAATGTTTAAACCTTTTCGTTCATAGTCAACAGATTAAGGTTTGAAATAAACTCAGAATCATTTAGTGAGAAATGACATAGGAGAATTAATGGGTTTGTAAAATCACAACTAAAATATAGAATAATTAACTTTCCCTCTATAGATGTTGAAATATCCAGTCTCTTTCTTTCCCGTCTTACCCTGTGTCCCAAAAGATCTTCTTCCTGTTCGATCTTACAAACGTACGACGGAACCAAACATCCGGACAGGCATCTTCGTGGTTAAGCGTGCCCATAAAATTCAGGGGAATGTCAAAGGTTTTCCGTATTCCGAATCTCTTCTACTACCATAACAACTTATATTAAGAGATACTTATCACATGAAATTCTTGTACAAATGCACACAACGACTTATTGCCCAATAACTTGGAAGATTTTGCAAGAGTCCTCTTCATTTGAGTGATATTTCAATCGTTGACCATGTACATACTTTCATAGATTCAAAAACATATGATGAGTCCAAGGTTGCAACTGTCGTGAAATTGTTTCCTTTGTTATTTCAATTTGGGTTCAATTGGTACTTAAATTGAACACTATGGAAAATGATGTAGAGATATGAATGATTGTATTTTTTTTTTATTGTTTTCAGTGATTTTTCTCAAATTGGATATATGGGCCTTGTTGTTTCAATCTCTTTCTTTTTTTGCACTGGTTTTATTGGGATCTAGTTGGAAAATTATGGAGATTGGAACAAAAAGTTATGAGTGTTTTCATAGTTAGCATTTCCCCATGTGAGATGAGGTGTCAAGGGGTTGTGGTTTTGCAGATGGGAGAAGATATAGGATGGAGTGCTCGGTATCCTTTTTGTACTAACTATAACTTCACTTCTCCTCATGGGGCCGCCAAAAGTGATGTTTGGATATGGTATCAAGCATCACTTTTGGCGGCCCCAAAAGTGATGTTTGATACCATATCCAATGTGTCATCCTTTCTTTACCTCACAAAGGTTCAAAAGATACACATGAAAAAGATTGACAAAGATTATGATTGGATCACTTGGGATGCGTATGTAAGGAGGACGATCATATCGACATCCTCACGTGCGCATCGACATCGACATGATTATTTTGGATATACCAATCGGGTCGTGGGAGTGATTAACTTTCCATGCATGTTCTATTCTAGGGCTTTTCAAGACTAGGTTCTCATGTCCACATTTATTCCATAGGCTCCCTCGTGCACTCCATGACTAAGTTATACATGCTTTTTTATTACCACTCGATTGGTTGACACGTGATCCCATGGACGAGTGAGTATGGTTTTTGTTTCTTTTACTTCCGCGATGGTGTCTACGTTATGTTGGTCCAAAATAAAAATTCACTGAGAAATGCATGCGATCAAGAGTTGACAAAGGAAAATACATGGTTCAACTCAGTGAGGCTATGTCCATAGAACACAAAATCATTTTACTGAATAACCCTAATTGTGTCACATAGAGCTTCTTCTAATCCTCTTATATAGTAGTTCTAGTCCTAGTCTAACAAACTATAGTCTTCCCCTTGACTCATGTCTTGGGGTCTCTAACTCTTGTTATCGATATACATACTCATCATGAAGTTCTAGAAGTAAACCTGAAGCATAGACCCTCCTAAAAACAAGGATTAACTAGAACTAAGCCGTAGCCTAACTAGGAAGAAGTAAAACATATACAAGAATCAAACAATTGCTAGAGTAACTCTACTAGTGCTCCTTAAGCAAAACCTGCATAGTAGCACAATGACTCTTGAAACTCTCAAAAGGAATAACTTTGGTAAATGCATCAACTAGATTAAGTTTACCATCAATCTTAACTAACTCAACCTTCTTCTCAGAAACAACATCTATGATAAAGTGATACCTGATGTTGATGTGCTTCACCCTACTATCCATCACTTGATTTGTTGCAAGATGCAACACACTCAGACTATCACAATGGAGATTTACAACATCATGTTTTAATCCCATCTCATTGATAAGTCTATTCAACCAAATAGCCTGCTTTGTTGCTTCCGTTGCTGCTACATATTTGGCTTCCGTAGTTGACTAAGCTATGCACTTCTGCAAGATAGATCTCCAACTAACACATCCACCTCCAAGTATAAACACATACCCAGTTGTAGACTTACTCTTATCCAGATCTTGTCCATAGTCAGCATTAACATAACCCAACAGATTTGACATTGTTCTATAAACCATCAAACAAAAGACTATAATCCTTAGTACTCTTGAGATACTTGAGAATCCACTTCACAGCTTCCCAATGCAACTTCCTTGACATATAACTTCTTCATGGATCAAACACACTCCGTGAAAATCCTTGTGCTTTCATGAACTCATCAAACCTTGCATTCCATTGCCTAGGAGCTTGCTTCAATCCATATAAAGATTTCAACAATCTACAAATCAACTCCTGACCTTTCTTCTCGTAGCGAGTAGGTTGTCTTTTGTAGATTTCTTCCTCCAAAGATCCATGCAATACAATCATTAAATTCATCCAACTTTTCTCAGAATGTGCTTCACGTCGGAAAAGAACTCCGAATAGTACGCACAAACCCATATCTTTGTCAAATTCCTTATACAACGCGCACCAACACTTCACTCGACTTTGCGATCCAGCCTTTCTGCTTTGAATGAATTTTTTTTTAATGCAAAACAATGATCAAAACTGCTTGTCCTTGACTCGATCACCGTTTGCAATCTTGAATTTAACGTGCATCAATTTGCTCCAAACTTTCGACAGTTTAACATCAATCGATCCGTGAAAACATAAGAGTGCTCATGGTGATGATGTGACCAATCCCACTATTTGTGCAATTGGATAGAAAGGTCGCCATCAAACCCTCGAGGCTCTGATACCAATTGTTGGTCCGAAATAAGAATTCACAAAGAAACTCATGAGATCAAGAGTCAACATAGGAAAATACATGGTTTATCTAAGTGAGATTACATCCACGGAACACATTCTCTTTACTGTATCATCTTAGTTGTGTCATATAGAGGTTCTATCAGACCTCTTATATAGTAGTATCAACCCTAGTCTAACTTATTATAGTCAAACTAACTATAGTTACTCAAGACCTAAGTTAACTCCTTACACGTTATATTAGAGGGGTCGTGTTGGACATAGGGAGGTGACAACTAGATTTCGGAGATTTCAAGCCGGGGATTGGACTACATTGCATAAATAGTTTGTTCGGGACACACAGGTTAGGAGTTGGATTCAACCACATGATACTTCTGATTCAGTACAATTGCGATGGTGTAGGATCTTGGGGCAGTTCGGGAAGTATAACAGGGCAGCACTGGCCCTTCATCCTTTGTCTATGGCTAATTCTATTGAGGAGACGATTTCTTCTTTATGCCTTTTACATCCACCCATGGGTCAAGAGATGTCATAAGAGATCTTGGAATATCAGCTAGAGGAACCATTATGTCTTGATAGATCACTATTTGCCCATTCTCTATGCACAACCCTACACTTATCCTCAAGGGGCTTGTCATGGATGGTATAGAAGCATCTTTGAGATTACTTTCGGTGATGATACTTCTAGTGGTTTCACATAGTTGTTCAAGGTGGTTGCATCAGTTGCGAGAGGGGAGATTTTGTTGTCAATTAGTCATGTACTATGTGCGAGTTGGCTTATCACGATGGAGAAGGACACTAAAGACATCTATTGATTGCTATTGGGATGATTTTATTCCGTCTAGTCAGTCGTACTTTGATTTTGCAATATTGTTCACACTTTGAGCAACATCTTTGTCCACACCAGTTTGGAGTCGTCACACTAGAAGAATGTGAGATGGTATCGTTGGGCATTAGAGCACTTCTAGATATCCATCCGGATTGGATTATCTTGCAAGTGGACGTTGAGAACTCTTTTAACAATTTCTCACGTGCATCCATTTCTAGAGACCTTAGAGAGGCTGGTGGAGCTTTATCAAGCATCATTCCTTTCGTATAATTTGTCTACGATTCATATTTTTCTCTCTTTTATTAGCATGGCTTTTTCAAGGAGGGAGTCACTGTTCTACAGTCCGCCGTTGGTACTCGACATGAAGATCCTTTGGGAGGACCCCTATTTGTCATGGCTCATTATGGAGCTTTTTTGTGTATTGCTTTGGCTATGACAGGTTGTGTGTTCACCTCCTTAGCAGATGATACATACATTGTGGACCATGTAGAGCACATTAGGCAGATCTTTGATTACTTGACTGTCAAGCTTCATCTTCTAGACTTGAGAGTCAAGGTGTCAAAGTTTAGTGCTTGGTCTCCTTTGGGCATTCCTCCTCATCTTCAACTTCAAGAGGGATGTATGACATCGATATACGGCTTATGTATTCTAGGAATTTGTCTCATGATGTTGCACTTGTTGAGGATGTTTTGCATGTAGATGATCCACATGTGACATTTGATATACTATCATCTAATATTGCTCGTTGACCCACCTACCTTCTTCGCACGGTTCCTCCATCACCTACATTCATATCACGTTTGACCGCCTTTGATAGGAGGATCATAGACGTCTTTGGTGACAT
This sequence comes from Marchantia paleacea, assembly GCA_014180765.2. Taxonomy (NCBI): domain Eukaryota; kingdom Viridiplantae; phylum Streptophyta; class Marchantiopsida; order Marchantiales; family Marchantiaceae; genus Marchantia; species Marchantia paleacea. Next base: position 1,943,670 of record MUAA02000049.1, read on the forward strand.
CATTAGCCTAAGGAACTTCGAGTATGTGATAAAAGATTTGGCACAGAGACATATATCTTTGCCGATTTTGTATGGAGAGGTAGACTTATTTTTAATGGAGTAAACTGCACCTATAACATTCTTGGCTAGTTGGTCACTCTCGACACCTTTGTTATCTTCTAGATTTATGATTATAGATAGATCTAACCTTGAGATATATGTGAAGTATGTGGATATGGTATCATTTACCTTATAAATATTATTGAGACATACAAGAGATGCTTTATCCATAGAGGTACAACATGCTCATGAAAAAGGAAGATGATTCCTTTTCCATCTGCATGCAAAGTATCTTACCAATAAATACACTAAATGTTGTGCTAGTATGTTTTGTCGTGTGTCATTATTATTTATATCGCGAGAGTCTCTCCTCTTGCCTCTCCTTTTGTGTTTGGGTTACAGTATGATATATTTTGTCATTTCCATGCGTTCCCATTATCTTCTTGGATATGGGCAAAACCTTATGTACGGCATTCTATCCGGAAAGAGTTTTTTCTCTTTCAAAAAACAAATGATTTCGAACTTTCTCTGATTTTACAGAATCTTCTCACTCCAGTAAAAATATTTGAAGAATCAGAAGTACTCCAAGAATCGATATCACCCAATCACGTGAACTTCATAGGTAGGGAAGCGTGTTCACGAGAGTATCAGAGTCCGCGACGAGCGGATGTCAGTTCAATAATCCTTTTCACGTTTTAAATGAAGTTTAAAGGTACTCGTGAGAAGAATAGAACTCGCAGGAAAAGATGAGAATTCAGAAGAGGAGGCAGCACTCAAGGCTCCTTTTCAAATTTGATATGAAACTTACGCATTTTCTACCCAAGATAAAAATTGTGTCATGATGTCTTGTAAATTAGATATAACAAATATCATGGGAACCGCAAGTGATTGTTGTTCTATTTACGTAAATTAGATCCCTCAGTTCATTATCCTGATCTAAACGAGTCAGTAGAAACTCACATGCATGCACCTACATATTTGAATGCAGTAAGAAATGATGATGAGAGTTTATGTTGGCCTAGTCTTCATCCTTGCGCATACAGAATTGCAGGTAATTGCATCATGGGCGAATGAGAACAATTTCATGCAGTTGGTTGTTATCAGGAGGCTGTTCGAGATTCACAAGTAACTCCAATAAACCTCAAACTTCAAACTTCCACAGCAGTAGTAGTAGATTTACGTTGCAAGCTTATCGCACCTGTAGGCCGTGCCATAAAAGACAAGGTGGAAAGTGGAAGCAGCAATTGCACTGAAGTTTCTTGACATCCCACATACTCTTCTTTTGAGAAGGTTACAAGTTAGCAAAGCCATCCACGCGCCCGCCTCACATCTGCTCAAATAAAACTATTTTCCAGGTTGAGTCCAAGAAGAGCTTCATGAATCCGATTAATTTTCTAATCCAAAAGCAACAGCCAATTCTTCTTATACTGACAAAAATTATCCTTCAGGTTTCTCCCTGCTGAAAACTGTCAGATGAAAATTTTTCCCAACCTCTACACGTGAACAATAGACATCTACTCTTGGCAGGACCTCCACCCCAAAGTCTCACGTGTTACATGACCCTTGAATCTTCAGCAGCGTCCAGCTGCTGAAGAGATCTTCCTTCCAAAAGTTTCTCAAGAACTTGTGCAAAGAAGGAAATGAGAAGAGGGACCCAAGAATGAAAGAAAAATCCAAATTTAGGGTTCGGCTCAAGACTCAAGATGGTGCAGATTTTCTTTTCCCACAAAAAAAAAGACTGTCGAGAAGTGGGCGGCTTGCAACCCGACCATTGGGTTGGTGGCAGTTGGCAGTTCACTTTGCAGCCAAATAATCGATTAAATAATGGATTATTTGGATTTGACGGAGGAAGGGATGAACAAGTGCAAGCAGTCAGCACAATCGTGATCCTGAAGTCAATACCAAATGTGAAAGGTGGTGACAGAACCTTATGGTAGTGGTATCATACTTCCGAGCAATATATGCATTTTATATTTCATTGACACACATTTATAACGTACTCGTTGAAGCTATCCTTTTTCATTTCATGTCCCGGGGCTCCTCCGATCAGATGAACTTTCTTCTTTCCAAACATTAGCCACAGAAACCGTGCTCCAGGCGAAATCAGGAGTGGCCCCCTTCCAGCTTTTTGATCGTCCTTCACTTATCGATAATTGCCATCAAAATCGAGCTCCATCGACAATAAACTTCCAGATTTTTTTATTTTATCGTTTAACCTCATACATTTCTGTCCATACTCAACAAGACATGCTTGTAAAATATACTCAATGGGGATGTGTTTGAACCAATAAAAGTGTCAAAATACTGTTTGCTCATCAAATCTCAGTTTAAACACTATATTTTATTGTGAAAATAGGGACAAGTTGCACGTTACATATTACGGGAAGTTTTGAAGTGATTCAATCCATGTACTGTTATTTGTTTTATTTACTTTTGAAGACAATCGAAGTACATTAGTGTGGTTTATTCTTGATTATATATTGTGTTTCAATTAATTAAGTTTTATTATAATGTGAATTAGTATGCAGATAAAGGATTCTAAAGTAAAAAAATGCAAAATTCAGGTTCTTTAAATATTATCATTATTCTAATACATGTTATAATAACTTATTAAAAATCAAAAGTAATATCATTTACACACATATCTGCATTTATAAAATTGTCATGTAAATTCACTAATTATTTCTTCAATTTTATTCTTGACACTTCAGTAATGCAAACCTAGGTATGCTTTGGAACCTTGAGTGCTTTTTAGTACCACTGTGATCCATCTTTCATACTGTATAAAATTGATAAAATAGAAAAGAGTCCTGAAAGAATTCTGCATATTCAAGCATTTTGATATCAGTGCTATAGGTTTTTAGATGGAGAACACATCGCATAAGTTGAGAAATCCCACCTTGATCTAAATTCTATGTACATCGTAGAGTATATACAGTGAAGACGGATTTTTGATAAAAATATTTTGTAGAGTGCTCTCACATTTGATGTGGTTTAAAACACCTACTATTCTAATTTTATCATTGCTCTTGTACAATTCGAGACTAAAGAGTGGAGTTAAGTTTGAGTGATTCATACACTTGCAACAACATTATGAAATATTTAATTTGATAATAAAATATTCTGCAACTTTTTTAGTTTCAAAAGATTAATTGCTTCAGATGTCAAACAATTTGCTTTTTCAACTTTCATTTGTTTGAAGACGTACAACCTCCACCTTACCAATCTCTCTTCTCAATACACTCATCTAAAAACAATCTTTTATACTTTAGTTGTTGATATTATAGCGAAAGATTTGCATGTGATTTGATTAAGAGTAATTGTATTTATGATGTGTCTAACTATACATTCCCAATTTTTCAAATCTAGAGCCAACTCTTGAATTCATGAGTCTTTATAATGTCTCACCACTTTCATTTCTTACTGCTGTTAAATATGCACATCTTTATTATGTAAGTACTGATCAATAGTTTACACAATTAAGTAAACATATGGATTTCAAATTAGAAATCTAATATCTTATAAACACATTTGATAAACTGAGAATGCAAAATAATTACTTTCAAGTTCTAATTAATCACATCTTGATTATTGATGTTAAATCAAGAGGTTTGTGAAGGGTTTTTGAATATAATGAATAATCATCTCAAAATAGGGATTGGGTTGGAAGCTATGAAAGAAAATAGGTGGTAAGAGATAAACACGACAAAGTATCACACATTCAAGAGTTGGCTGAAGAAAACAACATTGTATAGAATATTTGTTTAATTTATGAATGTATATTTAAACACATAATAGATACACCATACTCCTACTGCATGAAAAGTATATTTAAGTGATTTATATTTTGGACAGTTTTAGTTGTTGATCCAATAAGAGTGGAAACGTTTTTTTTTATTAAAGATTAGATGATGAAAGTATATGTCAAGTTAGCATTACATACATGAAACTGCAAATCTTTATGGTCATGAAATAGTAAGATACAATTCTACTCGAGAAAAAAATGGTGTGTGAAGTAGAATCGGTGAACCATTTGAATGACAATGTTGACATATTTTAAAAATCTAAATTTTTAGCCTATGAAAAGGTCAAAGTATGACTCTTAAGCAAATGTGATCAATCAATCTGCTTCTTCACTTGATATCTATTGGTCTTGTAATTGATAGAGCTCATGTTTGTTCTCCATGTTTCATTGAAGCAAACACCTACTTGATCTTGCACAACTATAGACCTCTCCGTGTCACGTCGGAGAATAAAGAAACAACAAGGTGTGTCCAACTTCACTGCGTACTTTTGTCCATCAGTGTGTCTCTCGTATTGTTATACACTATGATAATCAGTTTAAAATAATGGAAGCTGAACTAAATTAAAAAACCCTATTCTAGCCAATTAATTAGATTGAAATTGAGTAAAAATTCAACATCATAAATTTTTTATAACTAATCAATGAATCTCATGATAAATTTTTTCTTTTCTAAAATAAGTATAGAGTACGAGTAACTTGTTCTTTAATGATCTTGCATTAACATATATGGCATGATATCCAACTTTACAAAAAATGAAACAAATAAATTTTATCATCCATATATCTATTAGGTATTATTTTAATCGTTAATCTAAAATCTTCATCAGATGTTCGTCTTAGCCTTTGGGTTGCATGTCATCCACTAAACAACAACTTTCGGTCTTGTCTCTACAACTTTCAGGCGGCTGGTGGTCGATGTCTCGGTTGAGAAGGAGGATTTGTTTTCCAAGAATTAGATTTACACCGATTGGAATGATTTGTAAGCCCCTTCCTTGAGGAGGAAAGAGCACACTGAAAAGAAGAGAGAAATACAGTAGAGGGACAAAGTGCTAGAGGCGCGAAACTAATGGGCGCTAAACAAGTCACGATCCCTATAGGGCATGCACATTATAGCCAACCCAACATTTGTGATATCTTATCGGTTGGCCCCGAGTCTACAAACTAGATCACTTACCGCTTTTAACAATGACTCATTCAAAGCCCCCACTAGAAACTCAAGGGCCATTTCCTTACTCTCAAATCATCATTTGTGTTCATATATGTTGTGTGTGTCTACGACCTTTTTCCCTCATTCACATTAAAGTGCACTAGCCCCACAACCCCATGTAGAGTAGTTGGATAAAGTTAGTGGATGTTTGGAGGTACCTAGTAGACTGAGTTGGGTCTATTTTTACGTCCCATTCATCAGAACAAAGTAGTGCAGTTGCCCAAGTGTCGACATTACTAGAGCTTGCATGCGTATATTATGAGGACAAATTTTTGTTTCGGGGAGGATATATTAATCTTGTAGGCTGTTTTGGAAATACAATATCCATGCCCAAATAAGATAATATGATTGTGAGAGGAGAGCAGAATGCAGTGTTGTCTTTGGTTTTCTCGTTTTCCATTTGTGGTAATCTGCTACTTGCGTTTCATTACTTTATTCACTAGAACAATTTGAGGCCAGAATACAAGGACAAAGCACCTAGAAGTATATGATGTACATTACGGCATATACCTTGTCCCATTTCCGTGAAACCTCCATTTAATGCTCTGGAGATCATGCAAGAAAAGACGCTCTTGTTGGACATATTGCATGGCTTGAAGAAAATATTGCTCTTTTCCTGCATACAAGTTTTTTACGCATGTTTTTTTTTGTTGCTTATTAGTCAGTCCAAGATAGGATAATGTCCTAGGTAAGTCCAAGGTAGTGTCGAATATTTCTCTTCGGCTTTTCCTCGAAGCTTAGTCTTCAAGTGGATAGAGGGTCGTCATCTAAGGAATCATTCTAGCAATTATTTTGTAATCATTATAGTAAGTTTATGCTGATATGTATAAAAGCTAGGATCTGTTACGTGTAAATATGGACCGGCAATAGTGGGAAATTAACGCGTTAAAGGTCACAAAAGATTATTTGAATCCGTAAATCGAGCTTCTATGTTTTTAAGAAAGGAATAATATCCAGGTGAAATTTTCTTCTACTAGATCATTACTCCTATTTTTGTAAGTTACGCGTGGAAAACATGTATTCATCGATTTCAAGACCTGCTTGAATACAAGAATTTTTGATGGATAAATAGACCTATCGTACACAAAGAATAGATAGCCGAGGTTGCGATGGTAGTACAATAATTAACCTTATAATCTAACCTGCTGTGGAATTTCGTTTCTCTCTCTTTCACGAAAATATATTTGTAGCTCATACATCCTATTGGCTTCTAAAAGAACGAGATTATTTGAGTCATGATTTGGCAATTATCCCCCGTTTTCCGGTTCTATTCCACCTTCTAATTATTTTCGGGAGGCATATTTTCGGCGAGGAGTCTCATTCTTTCGCTCTCATATTTTTGCCGACATGTTCGTCTGGAGTGGGTTTCCCATCAATTTTGGCACTTCAAGTCTGCAGGTCGGAGAGGTCTTGTCTCCATGTTTCACACTTTGTCAACAGGATCGTCCTGCTTCTCCGCCTTGCGGAGTTTCTCTCCTTCTATCTGTCGATGTTGTCGAAGTTAGGGCTCACGGACGGGAGGGAGTCAGCAAACAAGTAGAATTGGAGTTGCGCAGGCATCGCCAGGTGCGTCATCCCTGGAGCGGCAAGTGGAAAGGGAGAAGAGCGCAGCAATAATGAGCCATGCAACTTCAAGCTTGAAATCACGGGATTCAGAATATTAATTTTAAATCAACATGCCAATCCCCACAAATTTAGGCCCTTTGTTGGCATAGATAGACTTGCCAACATTCTATGACATGGAGGTTTGAACATGAATTCGATTGATGATGGATGGCTCAATCGCAAGATGTCAATGGCTAGGCCACAGTTTATTTCAATTTTAGTGTTCCCGAAGATTCTTGGCTCGAGCCAACAAGCAAACAACGCCTCACCCTTTTCCCTTGACAAGACAGCGATGGGCACCAAGTCATCGACTTGATGGTGGTGTTGATGTCGTTCGCGTTGATCTGAAAGGGACTAGAGGAGCCCACCTTTCTCCCCCGACTTTGACGAGCACTCCTCTCTCTTGCTAGAGAAGACTGCTAAAATTATCAGAAGATTCAGGGATCGCATGGAGTGGGCCGGACAGAGGTGATCAACTCAATCAATCGGGGCGATAAAGGGTAACTATCGTAATGAGGGCAGGACCGGGCACCGGGGACAAGGACAATCTCCAAACGACATCGTTGTACGTTGAACAAAATTCATGTAGAAATGCGAAAGAGTAAATTTAGCGATATGCGATTGCAAATCCGCGAAATTGGGAAGCGGAGTCGTGGCGGGGGAGCACTTTTTGATCATGGCGGCATCCGTTCGGTCAATGAGGCGAGTCAGGGCGTGAGAGGCGCAGGACATTGCTCGCTGTCGCGGATGGGGAGGGAGAGCCCGTCGGGGAGCAAGCGAGGCCAGAGATCGGCCAGAGCGAGAACACGCGTTGCAAGGTGAAGAACGCGGAGCAGCGGCTGGAATTGGTTACGGAGAACCGGTTCCACTCGATGGGGGTCGTCGAATGGGAGAACGCCAGAGCGATGCTGGGATTGGTTCGGTGTTGATGCGCGGTGGTTGTGGACGCGGGTGCGCGCTTACGCGGAGCTCGATCGCAGCTCTGCTCCTGCTGCGGCTCTTTGTCGCTTGTTGCCCTCTTTGACGGGTGTCGCTTTCGGCCGCTTGTCCTCTTCTTGCTCTCCCTGCCGGGTGTCAACGCCTGCACTGCATCCCTCGAGCGCTTATAATCCGTTCTCGGCGCTATCTCGGTCTTTTCTTATGCACGGAGTTGGGAAAGCTTTAGGATTGTTTGAGTGCGCGAGTGAGCGAGCCAGGAGCGAGCGAGTGTCAGTCACTAGGCGAGCCAGTAGACTATTCGGTACCGAATCCTACCGCAGGGAGGAGAGGAGGAGTAGGCGTTCGGCTTTCGGCCCCTTCTGCGCTCATAGTCCCCGAGACGCATCGCTGATCTCTCTGCCTGTCTGACAGGGTTTGATAGCGACGAGGAGTCCAGGCCAGGGAGAGGGAGGACAGGAAGAGCTGGGGCTCAGGGGACGACCGCTGGAAAGGTGGTGGACTATGTGACGTGGGAATCTAGAGGATGAGTTATCACTTTTCTGCTGCCAAAAAGTTTGGGTGGGTTCCATGTACCGAAAAGCTGGCGTGCCGAGAGTTTCATTCGGGCTCATCAGAGTATATTTGCCCGACTGCAGGAGTTTCGTCACCGTCAATCTTGACCTTATTACTAGTTTAAAATAGTTCGAGGAGTCGTGTCGGGAAATCTTTCCAGACCCCGTGGTCGAGCTGGTGCTTAAGGTCAGGTAGGGAAAGGAAGGGTGGGCGGAGGTGGTCCTGTCAGGAGGACCGTCTAGTGGACGGAGGGAGGAGGGTAGGGGCGAGGAGGTCGTTACTCGCGGTTGTGGTGTGTATCTGGAAGATTCGAAACCAATCGGTGCGAATCGTTTGGAGGATTGGTATATGGTGTGGTGTGATCCGTAATTTGATATATTTCTCGATCATAGCTCGATTACATAGAGAGGGAGATGGGCTATGGTCACTTAGTCGGGTAGAAGCCCGGCTTCACGTTCCGAATTGGAGTGGTGGTGGTGGAGGTCGCGGAGAGGAAGATGCACGAAGACACTGCTACCTCAATTATGAACTGTCAGGTCTCGTCTAGTATACGTTAATAGTGTGTCGCTTCTGGTTTCTGTAGTCCGAGTAATTTTTACCAGAAGATGAGGAATCTCTGGGTCCGGCAAATTCGTCCTGCGTTTGTTCTCGCCTCCTTCATTATATTTTTCGTTCTCGTTAGACCCCAGGACTATCGCCCAGCCGGGGCACTCACGACACAAGAGAGGCCTGGACATCTGCGGCGCAGTTTGCTTACGAAGGTTTATTCTGCGGGGGTCGACGGAGCTGAAGCGCTTCAAGGTTACTATCAGTTGAGGCGGCTGACAAATTTCAGGAATCTACTTACCACAAGTGGAGATGATAATGGTATAGAGGTCGAGCAGCAAGAGGAGAGCTCTACAGAAGCATCGTCTCCCGTTTTAGTTAATGCGGGACAGGTTGAGCAAATATCTATTCGAAATGAAAGTCTTAGAGTTTCTTCGGAGTTAGACCTGGAGCTTACTCCTCAACGTACTCCTTGCGAGAATGTCAGGGAGCATTTGGGCTTTCCTGATTCCTGCTCTTACGTGAAGTCCATACCTCAGTGCAAGTCTGGAACCCTAATTGAGTACACTCAGTTTTTCTTCTGTACGTGTAAGGATGCCGTTGTGCCAGCTTACATCGCCCTGGCCATCTGGTTAGTGATCCTCTTTTACATGCTGGGAAATCAAGCTGCGGATTTCTTCTGCTGCTCAATAGAAAAGCTCTCGACACTTCTTCATTTACCACCGACCGTTGCGGGGGTTACTCTTCTCCCTTTGGGCAATGGAGCTCCTGATGTGTTTGCCAGTATCGCTGCGTTTGTGGGAGCCGGACAGGGCCAAGTTGGGCTCAACTCGGTGCTGGGAGGAGCGACATTCGTGACTTCTGTGGTTGCTGGATCTGCCAGCCTGGTGGTGGCTGCGTCGAATGGGCCGGTTCACCTTGACCGGCGTTGCTTTCTCCGTGACATCGGATTCTTCTTGTTCACTCTCGCTGTGCTAACCACGATTTTGTTCAATGGCGAGATCCATTTCTGGGGAGCCATTGGGTATATATCTATCTACGGAGCTTATGCAGTCACAGTTGCAGCCGTGGAGTTTCTCAAGTCTCATCGTCACAAACTTGCTAATTGGCAACCGCTTGCTAATTGGCAACCTCTTCAGCCCCTTCTTTCAGGTACCCATTCCTTGAATTGCATGCCCCCTTTTCAGTTTTTTTCCTTGGTTTAGATTGATGGTCATGTCTTTCTTGTGTTCAGTTGTTCGGTCCTTCCATCCATAGGGTTTTCACTTGAAGATGCTGGATCCTTGAATCCAGTCATCTCAGATATGATCTTTCATTTACGAAAACTGCCAGTTAGTTTAGAGTTGGTAACCCGTAAAGACACACCCGTAAGTTGGTTATCCTTCTCTGAGCTGGTAACCCGTAAACGGGTTACCAACTGTACATTAAGGAGTGTTAAGGCTAGGATATTGTTGCTCATAGTAGACATGGTAGTAACAGACAGTTTGGCCCTGCTGTTTGAAGGTCAACCTTCCTCCCTGAGTGATGATGAATCGGGATTTGGTGGCCCTGGGGGCCCATATACGGAGTTGTTTGACACCCGGAGGGGTTTTTCCTCTGCAGTGGAGACGACTTTACCACAGTGGGCGTGGGCACCGCACGTAGCTATCTACTCCACGACCAGCAACCTTCAAGAGGAACTGGACAGGGCAGACGCGGGTGGAGAGCGGACTCTGTGGGGCAATCACGAGGCACAAGTAGCTCGAGATGTGAAATGGTACAGTGCTAAAGGATTGTGCGCATGTATCATAGAGTGGCCACTCACTTTGCCACGGCGCCTCACAACTCCATTGGTAGAAGAAGCGCGCTGGTCAAAGTTTTATGCCGTTTCCAGTGCCGCTCTTGCTCCTTCTCTACTGGCTATGGTTTGGGACGGCAAGGACAGTGGACCATTTGGCAGTGCTTGGGTAGAGTATATCGTGGCTGGTGGGATTGGGTTGGTCCTGGGTGGGCTCGCTTTTTTCACCACAGTGAAGGAACATCCTCCGAGGAGATACTTGTTTCCATGGGCCCTTGGTGGATTCGTCATGAGCATTGTGTGGTTCTACATCATCGCCAACGAGCTTGTAGGGGCTCTCGTCTCCCTTGGAGTGGTCCTGGAGATCGACGCTGCTATTCTGGGTCTGACGGTGCTGGCCTGGGGTAACTCTATCGGAGATCTTATGTCTAATCTTGCTCTGGTTGTCCATGGAGGTGATGGTGTCCAGATTGCGTTTTCTGGTTGCTATGCCGGACCAATGTTCAACACTCTGATGGGGATCGGCTTATCTCTTGTGCTTGCAAGCTGGAAAAGTTATCCTGATAAGTTCGTCATACCCCAAGATCCAAGCATTTTTTTCACTCTGGCCTTCTTGGTTGCTGGACTGGTTTGGGCTTTCGTCATCTTACCATCACGAAGAATGCAGCCCACGAAAGGCTTTGGGATTGGTCTCCTGGGACTCTACGCTGCGTTCCTTACTCTGCGTCTGGCCCTTGCATTGGGATTATCGGTGTTCTTGGATGACCTTTTCAATCTGAATAGCTAGTTAGTTCCTTGGAGACTGTATGATAAAACCATGTCATGTTACCGATGTGCTGCCTCGCATATCTGTTGGGTGTATATATCTGGAGCAAACAGCACCGCCATCGCACTTTTACACGAACATTGCGACTTCGCAGAACGAGACGATGGTTTGTTTGGAGCATGTCAACATAGTCCGCTGATGACTATCTACGAATACTGTGAAATTTAAAATGCGTGCAATTCGCTGATGAAACGTTGGTCGAGGACCTTTTACTAAGTAAAGTGGTTTACGTGCTCGAGTGGACAAAGTCCCTGTTCTTGTAAAATCACAGTTAGCAGGAAAAGCACACCAAAGCTTTTCATCAATGGTAAGCTGAGAATATTTTGCTTCGACAGTACTGCTTCATCTTAGAAAAATCTGTTAAAAGATCAGCCCACACAAATATCTAAACATTTCTGGCTTAGAATGAGATGAAAAGTACTAGGAGTTGGCAGCTCCAGTTGAATGTAGTATATAATTCGCACACGTTAGGTAGAGGTAGGCTGCTGTCTTGCTCTGTTTACTCATCTCTAGATAACTAGAGCTTGTAGAATGATTGTTTTTTAGGTTTCATACCTGGTCTGTAAAGTTAACCCTTGCTATACATCTATTTGTCCTCCAGCTTCATCACTGAATTGGAGGGTTTTGACCGACATTTTCTCCGCCTATTTCAAGTGTGTACAGAATTGAAGGTGTGCTGGTTAGATTCTTTAACGTTGGAATACCTGGAGACAGTTTTCCGGCCGTCAGTTTTGTACCGTTGAAACTCGTCCTGAGTTCTTTTGTTACAGTGTTTGCCTCCGGGCAAGGGTTGGGGAATCTGCTCTAGCCAAGGCCTTGGCAAACATCTGAATGCGTCTCTTCTCCAGCTATATTGTCAATTGCTGCGGACTTATAATTTCACCCCTTGCGGTTCCTACTTATGTCTGAAACGTCGCTAAATTTGACTTCAGCGGCTTGTGATGTGCGATTGCTTGGTTCTGAAAGGAAGGAGCTAGAATTCTTTTCAGAATTGCGATGGTAGACGAAGCTGTGAACTGTTGGGCTTTTTGAATCCTATATAGGTTTGAAGATTAGTAGGTTTTGTTCCCGGTCATAATGAAACCTTGTTAGATCTTGGTTATCACTTGGGTTGTACCTAAGATGGAAATGATCATAAGAACGAAGACGTGGACGAATTTGGGAGTGCGTGTGTTTGATTACTCTACTCATAAGATAGAGGTAGCTTGATTGTACCTATGTTACTCATGTGCGCCTTTGCATTGTTGTGCTTGCTTATGGGAATGATTTATTGCGCGAGTCACGGCGTACTACTCTCATCGGCTTTGTCTGTGGTCTGGTTCAGTTGGTAACTTACGGATATGTACTCACGTATTCTGTAGTCTGGCGATTGATGACTATTTCCAGCATCTGAGCGGAATCGGTTCAAACGTGAGAAGTTTTGTTCTTGAAAGACCTTTGAGGATGTTGACTGTCACACTGTGGAATGGTTTCACGAGCGGATCAGATTCCTCAACAATTTTACGAATGTTGGAATTTACCATTTTTTGGAGATTTGGACATTTCATTCAGTGAATCAATAAATGATTTGTCCAAATTTTCAGGAGGACTATATTATGGCTTGATTTAGGATGACTTTCGGTTTTGGGGGCGACTTGAGTCTGTATTTTACTGAACAATAATGGACAACGTGGTCATGGCACTACTGAACTTGGGAAATTTGTGGGAGATGGGATTGCACTGTCCTTTGTCTCCAATCGCATGTGGAAGTCTCTCATCCTGGCCTGTGCAACATCTGTCCACCATGTGTGAGGAATCAGTTTGGTAGTCTTACGACAGGATCTGGTAATCTTGGCACGAATGCAGTGTTACATAAACCTGGAAATGTCATGGTCTGTTATATTGTCAATGATTTGCATAGCATCCGAATCCACATGAAGGAGGTCAGTACGGCAGTGCATGGAGTCGGAAGGGCTTTGTTTTGTATTCAATAAATTATGGCAGTCAGGAAATTAGAAGTCCGTTATATACTACTAGGGGTGAGTTGAAAGCAATCTACGACCAAAGCTCCGATCTACATCTGCCGTTGCGGCAGTAATCTTGTAGATGAATATGGAGAACAAGCATGGGTCGGTATAAACCTTGTCTCTACTCGCAATCTGAGTACTCATCTGACAAAATTAAGCTAACGATATAGACCAGAATGGTCATCTGCAGGCATCAAGTAAAGAAAATGGGAGACCCATGGAATAAAAAATGAGATGAGTCATCACATGTACAAAGGTACAAGTCAAAATTCAAATAACCAATCTCGGGGCCGAAAGAGCTAATATCTCTTTGCCCATAGATTGGACAAGATACTTACCATCTACCCAAATGGAGAGAGTTTCAATAGACTCTACACTCTCTCTCTCTCTCTCAATGGAGACTTTACACTTTCTCTTTCTGGATGGTGAAAAATCTAATATCTCTTTGCCCATGGATTGGACAAAATACTTACAATCTACCCAAATGGAGAGAGTTGCAACATACTCTACACTCCCTCTCAATGGAGACTTTACCTTTTCTCTTTGTGGATGATGATAAATCACTATGTCTCCAACCACTCATAACTGCTTGGTTGGTTACTATCCCCTTTGTGTTAGTCTGGAAGAGTGATTATGGTTATGCAAATCTTGAGTATGGGTGATAACATGAAGTAAAGATAAGAATTACCAATTAAAGCTATCTTTCTTTAAAGAGGAATATTATAATGCATATATGATATCTACAATATTCGATGCACTAAGACAACCATAAATGCATCAATATATCTTTCATGATAAAACTTAGCATAGTCTCTAGCAAAATTATCCATAGAATTTCCATGCATCTCCAAATCCAATGGAATGAAGACATGTCTCTCACTCAGTCCTCGGTACTTACTTACGGATATTAGTGGTAGCATTGATCTAAGTAGCTCCTTACAATTGTGGCAATAGTGTCTCAAGTTATATCAATGACCACAACATCAACCACAACAACTCGATCCTCCCTAAACATGTAGAGATTAGTTTGTAGGGTTGTCATGGATGTGAAGGTTTATCCTCTCTCTATCCAAATTGCATGACCATTCTCTCGAGCAATGACATGGATGACATTACGAATGACATAATAGGTTTGCTACACATTATGTCATCCATTACGAATGACATAATGTGTAGCAAACCTATGACATCCAAAAAGACAATGTGTCAAAAAGTTCTAATTGAATCTAGATCTCGATCACATTTGCATTTTAGAGGCTAAAGGCTAGATCATACTCAATTAAAAGCACTATGATGAACGTGAAATATACAAGGTGGAAAGATCAGATAAAGGATAACATCTATTGTTACTTTGGCAAGGATGGATGCCAACTTTATATGATGCAGATCTTTAATTCATCATGTGCAACACGCAAAGAAGAAGACTAAAGAAAATAAGGATTGCATTCGACTTGTGAAACATATTCATATAAGAGGAATCTATTGAGGATGCAAAATCAAGAGCATAATATAGAAGTCATCAAGGTCCAACTATCCAAAAATAACATATGGAGGATAGTGCTCCATGGCAAATAGACCCATGACTCCAAAAATAATCGCCAATCAAGCTTGGTGGGTAGCCAAAAGATCTTGAGGTGACTCCCAACTTCCATGAACCATAATATCACCATAGACATGAAGAACTCTTCTATCAAAATTAGCAAGTTGAGCCATGAAAGTAGGTGTGAGCATGAGATGACAGTAAATGATTTGGATAAGATATGATGTGCATCCTGATTGCATGTGGATAAAATGCCCCATGCCACTTGAGCATCTCCCAAGTGTGGTAGGTCTTTGACATGCAAAATATCATGCGATAAAGCCTCATCCATATAGCTTGTTAGAAAATCTTGAAAACCCAATGGCACCCCAAAATCCTAATTCCATCTAAAGTAACATAGCATCCATGTAGAACCTGAAAATCAGGAGAAAGTTAAGATGGAGAGCAAATATTATACTTTGATATCTTGACCATAAGCCCCGAAAAGAGCCAATTGGATTACAAGGTGATCAAATGCAACATCAATGTCACTCACAAGTATGAAAAAATATGTGTTATCTGCCAAAGATGGAAAAATATAATCGGATGCTCACATGATTAAAACTGACATAAAAAAATGACTTCCTCTAGGGTGTGCTCGTGTAGGATCCATAGAATAATCTTGTGTACAAAACCAAACTCATTAGTGATCCTCTTGCGTCATTGCGTCATGTACTCCCTTAAGATGGCTGAAAACATGAAACATTATTAACTGCATTTTCAACATTGACTTGCATAACTATCCAATCGGGGAGCAACTCAAGAAAAACTCTAATCTCAAATGTGACAAACTTGCAACCTCTAGGCATCGAAACTCATAACTGATGACATGGTACATCTAACCAAGCTCAAAAAGATCTCCCCAATAGCAATAGATCGAAATCCTCTAGTGTACTTGACCACCACTAACAATCTACTAGCACTACTACTTGAACCATTGATTTAAGAATTTCACCATGTGCCATTGTTGAACTATGGTTGTTTCAAACAACTCAATAAATCATGATGAAGAATCTTTTGGGATAAAACAAGCTCTAAAATGCTCATACACTAGATCCAATAGCCCACCTGAAGAAAGATAATGAGTTGTGGCAGAGCCTGGGCAAAGAGAGATATGTCCAAGACTAGAGTGAGCTTGGACTGATATTCAAAAATCTAAGATGACACTCGCTCTAGGGGCTGAGGATGAAACTGGTGCAAAGTCGATAGCAACGACAAGTGTTAAAGCATGTAGTGCTCTTGCAACTCTACCATACTCTCCAGCTCTATCCAAGGCGTGCAAATACTTTTCTTTGACATGACTGACCTCTTCCGATATAACTCAAAAACCAACATGAAAATAGGAACCATGCAAGCTAGTCCATATGATCTAGAGCAATACAATCAAAGTTAGATGAAACATATATCTAACCTTATCCACCAAAGTTCATGGAAACCAATGGTAGAGAAGTCTACACGCAAACTGAGTGTGGTATAAATCTAAAACATGAGTAGATTGAGCTTGAAACCATTCCGAAAATGCCAATGGTAAGAAATTGCGATGATGTATATGACTGCAAAGATATACCAACCAAACCGAATGTGTAGGATGCATAGTCACTACAAGAGCCTCTTTAGAGTGACTTGTATATACTTGGTCAAACCCCTGGTAGGGTATAACAAACCCCAATGCATTGCATGGTATCTCTAACAAGGTGTGGCTGCTTAGAGATAGTATCTCAAGTTGGCCATGGTCTATGTGAGGAAACCATGGTGCATGTGAAAGCACATGCTCTTCACCCACTCCATGTTGTGGATGGAGAGCCAAATTTCATACCGTTGTTCTCGTACTCCATATATACTTTGTTTACCTTTTTTTTTTCCCCCAAATTCTGACCGAATCAAAACCTGCTTCATCCATTTGAAAACTTAATGAGGTTTGGCGTCAGCTATTACAACCACCTTTACTCTTCTTGACTGCAACCACATTCCTCTTTGACTCTATCGTTATGCTTCATTGCTTCTTCTCCTCTGCTTGCAATAAAGACATTCGAAATTCGTCCATCATCCAGACCTCGCAATGGCGGTAAACCTCCTCCAACAACTCCAATTCGTGGAAGATCACTCTGTTTCACGATGTTGTGTCTGGTACTCATCCCGCATCGGGGTAGTAGAATCTGATGGCACGATGGCATTGTAGTTGTACACAGGGCTATCGAATTTGTCTCCGCAAACAAGCGGCGTGTCGCCCCTACTCTACCAAACCGCACGATCAAAAGCTGTGAAACACGAAGGAGAAAGGTACTCGATATAATGTGCTCCGGACGATGTTCCCAATAATCACGAGTTGATCGCAAGTGGTCGAGAAGCTTGTGAGATCTTGAAACAAAAATGTTGTGAAAATTGAATCAACTGACTCGGTCCGAGGATGGAAACGCCTGTTTCCAGAAACATATTCGAAAAGCTTTCAATTGAGACCTCTGGAGATGAGGCCTTGTCCAGCCCGGCCCAGCCCAGTCCACCAAGTGCAAGCTTGGTCCAGGTGGGTCCAACAGGTTCGTACTTACCAGATCTCCACATCCGGTCCCTTGGCCCTCCCTCGACTCGCTTAGTCTAATAAAGTAAGGCCCTCTTCATCATTTCTCGTAATGGCCTTCTTATACTCGATCATTGCTTTCGGTGTGGTGCACTTGCTTCAGAATAAGTGCGAATCTTTTCTCTCCATCTCGACATCCATCCTGCCACTATTATCTGCTCCGAAACTTCAGTGGCCGAGTTCTTGGACTGGGTACTTTAAGAACAAGGGCTGGCTTCTTCATAATTGCAGCAAAAGCTTTCACTATCCATCTGGGAAGGAAAGACCACACCAGCGAAATCAGTGCGAGTCCTTTAGGCACATGTCTTCACTGCCAAATATGAAAACTTCTCGATGAAACCCCAGCAAGAAATTGTGTGTCGCCCTAAATCGATTTGTTTCTTGTACTCGCACCTCTCAAAGACTGACAGTGTAGACAACCTCTTGCCAGAACGAGACCTCTGACGTCAAGTCCTTCACCTCTTTGTGATCACTTCTTCCGAGAGTCCCGACGCGCGCATGCATGAAGATCATTATCACCGTCAAGGAGGCTCAATCCGCGTTCGACCTACATATCATTACTAAAGACCACGACATAAACGAGCTTTCAACCGTGTAAACTTTTCGAGGGCACTACTCATCTCACCGACTGCAAGATACAGGAGCATGATCTTTGGTTCGAACTATGAAACCACGCAGTGGCTCCGTATTTCGGAACCAAGTTATAAAACTTCTATTCAGACCATTTCCAAAGAACCGACTTTGTTCCAGTTTGCAAAGTGCGAGAAGCTGATTCTGTATCACTTTACGTAGACTGACATAAACTTTGTCGTCTAATCGCTTCGATTGAAATTAATCACAATCCTCCACGAAATTGCTACATCGGGGTAGGAAGTAAAAGCACGTCTGATCAAATCTCTGGCCTACGTTTGCAAGTGAGAAAAGCGTAGTCTCCGTACCCACTTGGCTGGCATTAACAAATTTGCATCGTGACGTGACGCACCGTGCTTCTGCAGGTCATTAGTGCTACGACTACCACACGGCGCATTCACCTTCAAGCACAAGTTGTCTCCACAGCAAAAGTGACCAAACGAGTGAAAATGACAAACCCTCCGTTACCAAAACGCGCAGACTTCACATTTCATGGACGCAACATGCCCACACATGCTGAAAAACAACCTCTCCCTCCACGTTCCGTGGTTGGAAGGTGAATTTTGACAAGGTATCCCATCCCTCTAATTGCGTTCCTGACCACTTTTCTTGGGGAATCGGAATCAAGCTCGCCTGTATTCTCACAATCCCGGTGCTTGCCGGGATTGTACACCACAAAATTCTCCTACATAAACTTGGCTACATCTATCCACTGGGAGATGGAGACATGCTTAAAATCCAGTGGCTTTCTCGTTTGGAACCCATCGCATCTACTGTATGTAATTACATCCTAATCGCGTGCTTTCATTTTCCGACTCTTGATGGCAACAAGGTGTTCCACAGCGACCCAAGGGAAGCTGAGCAAGTTGCGCCTTTCGGTGTCTTTGGCGTCATCAAGGTCCGATAACACTTGTTTGGCCTTCTGGTACCACTTGGGGTGATATGTTACATGGTACCAGGCAGATGCTTTCGCCTCGAGAAGATTTTGCTGGATGACAGATGTTTCATCCGAAGTGTGATCCTGATCTTCTTGAATCCGACACGGATCATTCTGCAACACACTGCGAAACTCTCTTTGAAGTGTTAAGTATTCAAGCTTGAGTCTCTCCTTCACGTCGTCCAACCTGCGACATGTAGGTCTGGGGCCCAAAACCACTTGGCCCGTGGCGACCTGGCCCTCTTCAGAGATGCTGAAGTGGCTCATGATGACTCGCAGTTTTTGATCGTAATCCTGCTTGTAAATCCACGCCTCGTCCAGATAAGCTTCGAAGCCACTGACCTCGAGATCCGTATCATAGTTGGGATCAGGGGCCTGAGACTGATCGCTGGGGAGCACAGGGACGCCAGCATCGACCTCAGGGAGAATGTGTACAACCTTCCGGTACAGAATTCCAAGAACGTTTTGGGATTTGTAGCTTTCTGACGCGTCTTTTCCCATGAAATCAGGATACTGCTTGGGACTCAGCTCGTGAGGCATCACTGCTGGCTTTCCGGTCTTTGGATAGTCTACTGCTGTAGCCGCCAGCTCGGCCAGAATCAAACATTTCTCATCCAAAGCCCCGGAATCGCTTCTGTCCGCATGGACCACCTGAGCATTGCAGATCCTCCCCAGCTTGTCGTTGACCATGTACTTTGCAAAGAAATCAACCACTTCCTGCAGCAAGGCACAAGAGAAGAAAACAAGACAAAGATCAGTGTGTCTACCTGCAGTTTCCACACAAGGTTTCCTGAGCCGATGGTGACACTGTAATAATGGAGTTCGAGCGCTCGTTTCGACGAATTCTGTGAACTTGAGCTGAATGTGGACGATTCAAAAAATCCTTGGGGCAGTTCCCTCCACACTTGTGAGGCCATGTGTTGGAGGGACCAGTGACGCAACCGGTTCAGTACATCCAGACTCGTAGTAAGAGGGAAGACTGCCCTCGCTGAAAGTAAACGAGTTCGTGCTTACCTCTATTCTAACAGCGTGTGGGTTTTTCTTCACGTTGTTGTCAGGTGAGCATTTGTACTTCATGGGTTCGCTACTCACGCCACTCGGTGGGATAAGCCTTCGGTCCCAGGTGACGAAGTAGACGTCTCCGTCTAAGTCACTGCCAGAGGCTTCATTGGAGTGAGGCCTGGGGCCCTTCTGCGGAAAGACCAGGCAGTCCACCATGTGATGAAGGGCAGGAACATCGACAGCCTGCAGAACTCGGATGTCACCTGGATGCATGCAAGGGTTCTTGGTCATGACTATTCTTCCCGTGATTACTGAGCTCGTACTCCGAGATATACCGTGAATGTCTACTTCGGGTGGACTGGACGCCCGAATAAAGCACTGACCGTATTCGAGAGTGCCCGTTTCGTCCATAATACCCACAAGCAATCTGCCATTGGGGACATATATCCTGGTCTTCTGTACCAGTCTATCTATCTGGGCTGCCCTGGTCGCAACCAGCATTGCTCTGAGGTGCGGCTCATCTTGTGGCCGAAATCCTGCGCACAGCATTCTCAAAGGGGTGCTGTAGAGCTCCCCCGGGCAGGTGGCCATGAGCACGGAGTAGGCCAAGTCTCTATCATTTATCATGCGGTTCAACTCGTCGACCATGGTGTCCTGGAGATCAATAAAGACACTGTCCTCTACATTCAGGGTCGACAGCAGAGTGATGATTTGTCGATTCAAGAAACTCGGAATGAACTTAGCCCAGCTCACTATCTCCAACTGACAATGCTGGGAATAGAACTTCCGCATACTGTCCCGAAGTGCCAGCTTGTATTTGGGGCCTTCTTCTATGGGCCACACTCCGAGCACCCCCTTGTAGCCACCATAGCGAATCTGGTAGGCAGATGGAGGGTTGTCCTCCAAGTTCAACAATTTGGCAACCTCCGGGGCAAACGTGGGACTAACTTTCCCACATCCGTCAGAAAAATTGTAGCCATTCGCCAATACGTCGCCTACGGCGATAGTCTCCTCCCTGGATACTATCTCGGTGCTGTAAGTCGAAGAAAAACACTGGCCCATCCGTGCAGCAAACTTGGCCACATTACCTTGAGGGAAGGAGCCCATCCAGCCTCGGATATCATCAACCCCCACGCTCGGAGTCCGAGCAAAAAACCAAGCTGAATTGTCCCTCAGCTGGTTGGGTGAAAAGGCCAGGAACATGTAGTGTCGCCCACACAGCCAAAACCCGTCGGTCATGAAACTTCTGATTCTCTTAAAGACGGCTGATCGCTCCAGCCATGGCTTGGCCAACGAACGAACTATGGGGGCGATCTGAACCGACAAGTCTCCCGGTGCAATCTGCTCAAAGTTCTCGTCCAAAAAAGTGACTCTTACGAACCGGTCCGTGATTCCACTGTAGTATCTCAGAACTCTATTGGAACATTCGATCTCGGGAGGCAGGCAAAGAACTCTCGTCGGGGTGATGATTACCCTACGAACTAACATGTTGGAGCCGGTCACGTTCCGCTCCATGGATCGGAACTGCACAGACTGCGCCCAATCGATGATGGCCTTCAGCCGCTTGGTGGGATCGAACACCTTCCCTTGGTAGGAGGTGAGCATGAGATGAAGAGCATAAGTCGTGATATGCAGAGGTGTGACTACAGATCGCAAGAGCCGGAAAAATTCAGGGCTGAGGCCCTTCTCGTGCACAATATTGTGGTGCACTAGCCCGTTTACCATGAACATAAGACTAAAAGGAACGCCCCTCTGATTGGGAACACTGAAAAAGTAGTGGATCGGCTTTGGACCCTCGCGCTCCACCTCAGAGACCGACAGTGAACCAGGCTTCTGCAAGAGCCCGAGGCTCTGAAAGTAAGCCAATGCCTTTTTAAAGGCTGTGCACTGACGCGGCTGCACTCTGATTCGGTAGTCGAGACATCTGCCTAGGCTTTTGGCCGGAGTGATAACATCCACAGAACGGGTCCATGGATCTTCGTCGTCTGTGAGCTGAGCCGAACCGTGACAGTACTCGTAAACATCATCCTCTGCTATGCGGTAGAAGATGGCAGGAGGTGACCAGAGCTGGATCAGAAGCTCCAGATCACAATCTGAATCTGCAGCCGAGGACTCGATCTCTTTTACAAGTTTCACTCTTCCTAAGTCCATTTCCAGCATCACATCGCATGGTTGAGCCCTACCTCCTTCGAGTTTGAGATTCTCGAGGAAGAAAAAGCGCATCCTTCTAACATCAGGCTCGATGCGCATCGTAAGTCCTTGCGGGGATCCTTCCCAGCTAACGAGCATGACCCTCGGTTTTACAAGAGAACCCAGGTCTAGTTTCACGTTCACCAGATGGATGTTCGCTGGGTTTTTCAGAGGATTGTAGCCCCTCCGCCCCAATCTGTCATCCATTTGGGCAATCAGAGGGAGGTCCCTGAACAGCAGACGGTTCCGATTTGCTTTTTTGCAAGCTTCATTCGCCACGGCTGCAGACTCGAAGTGGACGAATGCATGGGGCGGTATCTCGGTGCCGGCCACTCTTTTCACCTTGCATTTTAGCACGTACCCGACTTTCATCTCCAAGAAATCCGCCAGCTCTTTGGAGGTCACATCTGGAGGAAAGTTTCCGAACGAGGCTTGGGTGGGCTCCATCTGTCCAGGCCTGAGATTCGCTGCTGCTGGCGATGGGATTTTCTTCTGTTACGCAGTAGGACATCGATTCTTCCCCTGACTGCTGTGTGTGGGGCATGCATGGACACGCCCGATGAATCAATTTCATGTACGCTGATGGCAAACTCTAACTTCAATATAATATCTGAAATTCTTTGGAGTACATGTTTTACCCCCCCAAGCTCGGAAAGTCTTCCATAGCATGGATTTGGCCCTTGTGAGCCAGACCAATCAACTCAAGTCGCCAGTCAAATCAGACTTCTAATGGCCTTTTCTACCGTGATTTGTTGACAATGTTTTTCCTAACGACCTCCAAATCCTGGCTCGTGTATCGGAAATGTATTATTGAGCACAGCCCATTGTCAAGAAAGCCCATATCCGCTGGACTCTTCAAAGACAGAAAAGAAAAATCCCTTGGCCTTCAGAGATTTCTACGAAATAATTAAACACGCTGAAAGACCTCCCGCACTCCTCTCATGCGTGTAATCTAGGGACGAGAGGGATGGCTGGCGGGGATTTGTTTGCCGGATTCTGATCTGAGGTGAGAAACCTCAAGCTGGAAAGGCTGAAGGCATATCCACCTCCTTTGAGAGATGCAAACCTGATCGAGTCTAAGGGCAGGAATCAGATGAGTGAAGAATGTTTCTAACTACCCTCGGAGCATAAATTGTGGACTCATTCGTTCCTGGATGTGAAGACAAAGAATGCAGATCACAATCGAGATTTGGCACCTGACAGAAGCTCGGCGTCGAGAAGTACCTGAAATGAGCAGCAACGAGTGGCCACTACCGAGGCATCGAGCGCCTTTCGATTCGATCTTCAAGAAAACACGGCGGGGCTGGTTGAGAGAAGGGTGAAATCATCCGCTGCAGGAATCCGTGGGGCACTGAATCTCCTCCCTGCCACGACATCGGCTCCCCACACACTGGAGCATTTCCAGAACATTGTGAGCTTCTCGCCAGAGCAGCTCCCCGTGCCCTCCATCCGACCTCCGCCCCGCTCAACTAGAAGAAAGAAGGAACGATCGGAAGAGCCGCCCTCCTCTCGACCGAATGCCACCATCAGCTCCCAAAACCTCGTGCGGCGCAGCCCCGACCCAGACTCGACACTCAGCGCGTGACAAAGCACGTGGGCTCGCCGTTCTCTCCAGCGGATTCACTCCACAGCCTCGCCGTCTGACGAGAGTGATCCCACTGCTGCCTCGCTCGGAGAAATTCGCAGTTCACAATGCGACAAATCGTCAGGGGTCGATTCGCGGCAGGAATGGGGAAGACCCACATCACGAGTCCGTGGAGGACATCAAACGGGGGCGTCCATCGCCCCAAGTGCGCAGCCCGGATCTCTTCCTCCTCGTATTCGTCTCGTCTCGTCGGCCCGGACCCAGAGCCTCCCTAACCGCTGGAATCGGGCGATCGATTCTCGACTCGTCTGGCCGTCCGCCGCTATTTTGCTTTCGGCCCGTCGAATCCGAGGCTCCAGTCGCAACAATGGCAACGATCGATTGCCGTCGAGAATCGACTGGTGGGAAGACCGATTCGAACAGGGGCCGAGTCGGAAGAGCACTCTGACGAACTTGCGGCAATGAATTTCAAATCCCGTCCCAATCCTGATCGCAGCGCCACTAAAACCACCGCCGCCGGGGGTGACATTTGGATCCGATTCCTCCAAAATTCACCATGGGATCCGAAATCCCGCAGCTCCAGCATCGGACCAGCCTGCATGCGAATCACTTCAAATCCCTGCCCCGGCCCAAACACCTCCTCCACCACTCGGTCTGGACTCTGGGATCCAGCCGCCGCCCTATTGATCACCAGACCAGTCGCTTTCCGGAGAGAATCCCAATGGAAATTCGTTGAATTAACCCTCGACAACCGTCAGCCCCCCAATACCTAACTTCTCCATAAATTCTCCACTACTCCCCCTCCCCTTCCTCCTCCTTCACCTTAAATCCCCATCGCTCCCCCTCCCCATCCGCGCCGCCGCAAAGGAGAATCGCATTCTTCGCAGAGGCCGCCTTGCGTCCCCATCACCATAAAAACCCATCGCTCCTCGGGTTACTCACTCCCAACTGCTCTGCCGCAGCTGGTTCCCCCCTATCCGTCTGGGCCGAGGCCCGGGGGGTACTAATAGACGACAGGGCTGTTGCCGGCTTTCTTGGTGCTGGATGACTGACAACTCTGCGGATAGTTACAAACGAAGACTTGGCTCGAAGCTCGCCGAGAGGAAGAGATCGCGAGCGATCACGAGCGATGAAATTCTCGTACGAAAGTGTACATTCTGCCATGGACTGGAGGTGGAGGCCACTCGGTGGAGGGTCCGAGGCGCGTGTGGGGCCCATGGGTCCCACTTTCGGACGGCAATCCTTCTTCGGCCGGAAACCGGTCTTGTGCCCCGTTGCGTGCCCCCGGCGTTAGGGTTCTCCGATTCCCCGGGAGACGTTCGAGGTCATTGAGCAGGTTTCGGGCATTCGGGCCCCTCTTTCCAGAACGAAGGCTCCTTGGGTACAGGGCTTTGTGTGGAAGGAGGGACGAGAGTAAGAGCTATGGAGAAAGAAAGGGGTGTCTGAGATTTAACGACGGAGAGGTTGATTGTTCATGCGGCCGCCTCCTCCTCGTCGGTAGAGGGTTGGAAGAACAAACAGGAGAGGTGCCGCTGAGGTTTTAGGGAGGTTTTGGGATTGGGTCTTAGGCAGGCAGGCAGGCAGACAGGGAGGGAGGGAGGTGACGGAACGGAAGATAGAACTTTGGAGATTGGAGTGGTGCGGGTTGAAGAGGAGGAGGAAGGGTGAGGGGGAGTGGGAATTTGGGTTTAGGAGGTCGGGCAGGATGGGAAAGCATAAGACGAAGACGACGGGGAAGGGGAGGTTGGATCGATTTTATTATCTGGCCAAAGAGCAGGGGTTTAGGTCGCGAGCAGCGTTCAAGCTCGTGCAGCTCGATCGGAAGTATCACTTTCTGTCCAATGCGCATTCGGTGCTGGATTTGTGTGCTGCGCCCGGAGGATGGATGCAGGTGGCTGCGAAGCACATGCCCGTGGGGAGTTTGATTGTGGGAGTGGATTTGGTGCCCATCAGGGCAATTCGAGGTGCCCATACCCTTGTTCAGGATATTACCACTTCTCAATGCAGAGCTGCCATCAAAAAGCTGTTGAAAGAGCAGGGGCATAATGTTATTCAGGTCGTTCTTCACGATGGTTCGCCCAATGTTGGAGGAGCCTGGACCAGTGAAGCAACTTCGCAGGTTTTGAATTCAACTCTTGCCGCAGACTTCTTCTCTAGCTTTGAGAATGGAAATAGATTATTTTTTACTTGAAGAAATTCTTTTTGAGCCCTGGGTTTTTGTTGCTGGGATTCACGAGTCATCCAATCTGTCAACTAACGCCTGCTGGTGGGAAATGTGCATGTACTTTCACATGTGAATTACTCACGGCTCACTTTGCTCTGTATCAGTCAGCGCTGGTTCTAGATTCGTTGAAGCTAGCCACAGAATTTTTGGCACCCGGAGGAACTTTTGTCAGCAAGGTGCGAAATTGTTCCCTTGGTTGTTGAGATTGTGTTTATGTTATTCTTTGATTCCCTCCTCCAAGAATGAGCCACAACTCTCTTCTGGATTGCGAAGGAAGGGTTTTAATAGCGATAGACGACGAAGGTACCATGGCATTGACTGAATTATCTTTCTATGTTAACTGAAGATGTGAGGTTCTCTTTGATTTTGCAGGTCTTTCGTTCTCAGGATTATACTGCTCTGCTCTATGCCTTCAAGCAGGTTGGTTGCTCTTTTCATTTTTAACAATCCTCTTGTTTAGTCAATTGTTTCAGCCCGTCCGTATGGCAGTCCGATCTGCTCTGTTCCACTGCTGGGTTAACTTATCTGAGTGACAACCGGAACTTGGCGCTCAGACCTCAAACCTCAACTCTTAAACCTTAAACCCTGGCTTTAGCTTAGTCTTTAGTCTTTAGTTCGACTGAACTCTAAAAGCAACCTGATCATCGAGAAGGCGTTGGATATCTCGACTCAGAGCAGCACTTCATGTCGTGCCTTCACATTCTGACATTCGGTTTGAATCGTAATGACAGCTTTTTGAGAAGGTGGAGGTTACCAAGCCAGTTGCCAGTCGTGCAACTTCCGCGGAAATTTACGTTGTTGGTTTGAAGTATAAGGCTCCTGCCAAAATCGATCCACGTCTCTTGGATCATCGTCATTTGTTCAAAGAAGTGGAGGAGCCGACAAAGGTACGATTCCTGCTCACTTTGGGCAGAAGCTTTAATTGCTTGTCAGATTGCTGCCAAGTCGTTTCGAGTGAAATGTGATGCTCCTGCAACCTACCACGGGAATATGCTTGCTCTTAGTAGATTATTGATTCATTCTGTCTCAGCTCGCAAGGGAAGGACGATGCCTGCTGGACTTCCTTACAGATATTGAATTGTCGTTTTGACTTCTGATTTCAGGTGGTTGATGTTTTGCGGGGTTCTAAGCAAAAGCGACATCGTGAGGGGTGAGTGTTGGCCTGCACAAAAAAATTCAGCCTGATTGCAATAGAGAGTCCTTTCGTTGTTGTTATTTTTGTCGTTCAAAGTCGATGTATTGACTTACGCTGCCTTCTGAAACCTACTCTTTTCAGTGGAACTCTGTCACTCTTCCGTTGCGTCTGAGGATGGACACTTTTAGCGCTTCTGAATGCATTGAGCCAATGTGGTTTTGCAGTTACGAGGAGGGAGTCACAACCTTGCGGAAGGAGGTCCCTGTTAATGACTTTGTTTGGACCGAGAAACCTTTGGAGCTGTTGGGAACCATCACATCCATATCTTTTGCCGGCCCAGACGACAAATCATTCAGTGAAAATCCTCTCACCACAGAAGAGGTACGTAAGTTCTTACAGATTGTTTGTTGAGACTTCCCTCCAACTTCTAAATATCATTGAAGAAATCGGGGGAAATTTCCCTTCGGATTTCCTTTCGAACCAAAATTGTCAAACACTACCTCCTGGCGTGACCGAACGTCGTCGCTGAATTAAATCTGCTGATACCAACCATCAAAAGCTTGAAAGACTTCAGATCTATATGACAACCTCGTCAACCGTAGAGCTCTGTATGCAACAGCGATTGCTAATGATCAGGAAATTTTGTAACACACATTGTTGAAGAGATTTAGCCTCTACGCTGCAATTCTCCAACGAAATGAGAGTGGTTAATAAACCTGGTTATACCTCATTCTAACGCCTTGTTGCTTCTCCTGTTGTCCAGGTTAAAACGTTGTGTGAGGATCTTCGTGTTATTGGAAAGCAAGACTTTAAGCTTCTTTTAAAGTAAGTGAAACCCGTATTTCCATTTATTGGTTCAAATGCTAATAGCCGTCGAAGAGCCTGATGCAGATTGACGTCCCTTGCACCTACTTAGACTGTTGTGTTCATCTGAAAATCAGGTGGCGCTTGAAACTCCGTGATGCCCTCAAAGTGCAAGGCGAAGATGGAGAGAAAACTAAACCCGAGGAAGAGGATGCCTCACCGAAAGTGGATGAAGACCAAAAGCTGCTGGCTGAGATGGAGGAGCTCAGAGAACGAATGGAAGCCAAGAAGAAGAGAGAGAAAAAGTTAGCTGCAAAGAAAAAAGCAAAGGTCTGTTATCAGCATCACACCCTGAACGGTACAACTGCATCTTGAACGCGCTTGATTACCCTGGTCCATTATTCGGGTTGTATAATTTGAAGAATTGATGAATTCGGTTGATCCGATCTATGGATCAGACGGAATTTGTCGGTGAGAACCTCACTAATTGTTGTTAATTATGTTTGTCGCTGCTTTGATTGGTGCCAGTTGAAAGCTCGTACCGCCACAGGCATGCAGGTTGATGTTATGGAGGACAAGGATATGTACGGTGATGAGGATTTGTTTGCCTTATCTGTCATCAAGGTAAGATAAACCGTTGGTGTTTTCAGTCGACTTCGGAATCTTCGTATCGCTCATGCCTGTAGTGCTCTCATTCTTGTGCAATCAACGGGGCTTCTGAGATTCAATCAAGTCAACTTAGAAAGTCTTAAGCCAGTTGTGGATGAGATCTTGGTAAGATTCGTAGCATGATTGATGTAGAACCTGGCGCGTGATTTTGATCCTTGAGCCGTTGGTCATTTCAGGCCAAGAAGGATTTGGCTCGTGTCGAAGGTGCTGGCTCATCAGACGAAGACGAGGCAGATGTATACATGAGTGACGATGATGACATGCTCAACAACGTTCCCGCTAAAGAAGATGATAGTGATTTGGATAGTGAGGAGGAGAGGTCAAGGTAGGTACCCAACCCAAGAGATTCTAGTTTTCTGTCAACGAGGACTTGCTGAAAGACGAAGTTTGTCTTGATACCGAACTTCGTCTTCTTATTGGGCTACCTCCAGGTATGATGCTGAGTTAGATAAGGCTCTAGAGCAAGCCTATGAACGGTACGTGAAGGACACAGACGGGAGCTCCAAACGAAGGAGGCGAGCCAGGCTAAATAATGACGATCATGACGCCGATTTGTGGGAGGTATGTTCCATACTTCCGCGTGCTCTCTACAGTCTCTTCTACCTCCCGATGAAGTTGCTTTGCTGACTACAAGACCTGAAGCTTACTTATCCAAGGATGGAGCTAGAATGGCTTGTTAACGAACCCCAGTTTATAAATCTGAGCGCATGTTGCGATCCAAATTTGTGGAGAAAAAATGTGCTAGTTCTGGCTCTGAAGAAAGTAAGTTTTGTCGTATCTAGACAAGTGAAGGCAATTGACAGTTTCGAATCAATATCGTCTGAATCTCAGGAAGGTGAGGAACCAGAACCTGTAGTACGTAAAGGTCGGAAGGTCACAGAGGAGGATGAAGATGCCAATCCTTTATTAGTGCCCCTTTTAGAAAAGACGAAGCCATCCAAGGAACAACTATCCCGGCAGTGGTTCAGTCAAGATATTTTCAGTGATTTCAAGGAGCCTGAAGATGACAATGGCGTGAGTACGACTGACAAGAAACGTAAGAGGGAGGAGAATAACGGGGTTGTGAAGAGTACAAATGGGGTAGTCGAGGAAGATGATGAGCCAAGACTGGCAGCAGACGATGATAAGGATAACGACTTTGAGGTGGTTCCAGTGGAAGCAAGTGGTTCTAGTGATTCTTCTGCGGACGACGACTCAGAACTCGACGACAACGCGAAAGCTGAAACTCTTGCCTATGCCAAGAAAATGCTGACGAAGAAAAGTCGGGAATCCATCCTTGACGAAGCTTACAATCGGTATACTTTCGATGATGATAATTTACCTCGATGGTTTGCAGATGATGAGAAAAAACATTCTGTTGTTCAGAAACCCGTTACCAAGGAGGACATCGAAGCATTCAAGGCCCAATTCAAAGCCATCAATGCTAGACCTGTGAAGAAGGTAGCAGAAGCCAAAGCCAGGAAGAAGAGGAGAGTGGTGAAGAAGATGGAGCAAGTAAGGCAAAAGGCAACAGCCATTGCAGACCAAGAGGACATCAGCTCAACCTCAAAGAAGAAGATGATGGAAAGGTTGTACAACAAGGCAAATGCGGTAGCTAAGAAGCCGAAGCGAGAAATAGTTGTAGCCAAGAAAGGAGTGGGATCGAAGGGTGGTGCAGGACGAGTGGTAGTTGATAGAAGGATGAAAAAGGATCAGAGAGCCCGAGGAAGTGGCAAGGCTGGGAAGAAGGGAGGTGGTAAGGCACCTGCAGGAAAGGGCAAGGGGGTTAAGGGGGGAGCCAAAGGAGGCTTTTCTGGTGGCAAGAAGTCGAAGAGAGGTCCGAAGCCTCAGAAGGGCTAAACATTGTACTCGATCGATTTTTTTTTAAATGAAATTTATTTTAGGAATATTTCAACCATTCATTCTTAGGAAAGACATGCAGTACTTGAACTTGTGATCCTCTTGTTCCTTATCTTCCCAACATACAGGAATGGCCTTGTTTATACGAAGGTCATTGAACGCTAGGTCTGTTCCAGTCTGAACCTCAATATCCATGTACATGACTATTCCATACTGCTCTTGTCTTCCTGCAACAAGGCTGGAAACTGTTTTTAGTCTTGTGAAACATTACTTTGAATTCTGAGTAATTTTTCCCTTTTTGCAGTTCGCGTTTGTGTTGTTCTGTTCGTTGTTTACATCATTCGCTTGCCTTTGGTCCTTATACTAAATTTTCTTTTATGCATGCCACTCTTGTCTGCTATCCCTTCTGTATAGTACATTTGCTAACCTTGTCATCCTTTCAGATTCTTCTCTTGTTACATTTCTGGCTCTAAACATGTACTCTCACGGGAGTGTTACCTTCCAGGCCTTGGTTGGGTTTGAATCGGACCTTGTCCGAAACTAAGGAAATATATATTCATCCATTTGCACGAGTCAGTCACTTCGCCCTTTAGTGTTTTTGACTGTCCATTAGAGACGTTCAAATTAGTTGCGAATGTAGTTTGTAGTTGTGGCAATCAACAATCTGAAGTCGCTTGTCTTTTATTGCACATGCGAACAACCACGGCCAATTCGCAAAGATAGGTAGGTGCTAAGCTGTGAACGATAGCAGAAGCACTTGTTTCCTGGAGTCCACTTTTTAGATGAGATTTGTGAACTGTCGTGATATGATCTTATTCAACGTCGCCCAGCCGTGCTTTTTTTCTTGTGTTCCTCCCGGAATTCCTGAAGGTTGAGGTCGTTTTCTTCGTGTCTGACAGGGACTGCCTGCATTTTGATTTTATTCGGTTGCGTTCCATCTGCTCTGATGTGGTTGGCTTTGTGGATTCACTGTCCTGCTTCTCTGATTGCTGGCCTTAGTGTGCAGCGTATCCTTTAAAGACTAGTCTGTGTCATGGGACCCTTGGTTGCGGTGTACCCAAACATTTGTTCATTGTCTATTCCTTGAAAGGGCGAATTACTACCACCCTTCGTGCGCTACAAATTTGTGCGTTGGAATCACCATGCCGACGATTAATTTTCTGAACCCAGCAGGTTCTTGTCAGTCTTACAATATGTCGCTTAAGCTTCGTCATAAACCAACGGTTCTAACAATGTGCTGGCAGTTGGTTAAGTATAACCCGGCAATGAAGGTACATGTAAGTTTCACATTAAACCACAGGAAAGACTATATGTTGAAGCCGTGGCAGGCAAAAAGGCTTACGAGGCATTATTATAGATCCTTTGGCGGTGAGCTCCGAAATCGATAGTCATTTGGATGGCAGTTTCATATGAATATCCCTGAAACACTTTTCTCGTTTTTCTCTATTGTTTCTAGTCGGTTAAGGATTTTGATAGGCTACATTTTGTAGTTACGTTTTGATATGAAATAGTCCGAATTCTATTTATAATGTTCCAAGCATCCAAAGTTTCATGAATAGAAAAAGTCTATCATAGTTTTCTTGAAAATGGAGGATGTGGGGCCCCCATGCCCCCTTATACTAGGAATTGTGTTATAATCTCAATTTCATAAATTTCTAACTCTTATTTTCCATTTATCTCCTCTCAAAGAGGTACTTACAACGTTCTCTTTGACAAACGTCTTACATCTATTGTCGTTAAGAGTATTCAACTTTCTGAATTTCTATTTTTGAGAATCACGCAGTCATCCTCAGACGATTTAACTAGTGATACACTCACCCCTCAAGAAGATTCAAATAATGACACACCGAATGTCGACCTATTTCGTTGTGAAGGCAAAAAACATCATACAGATGTATCTGCAGCTGTTTGACTGCATTTTCGCTCTCAGAGGACATTTACCTGAAACGTTGGCATTATTTGAGCACGATGTTTTGACTTTCAGCTTGGACGTATTTATATCGCTGTCTGTGTCAAGGCAAACATCACTAAGGTCAAATCCTTAAGGTAACTATTAGAATTTAAATAACATATATCTTATGCATGTTGTCAAAATCAAGGAAGACGTATCGGAATTTAATTGAACCACTCAACGAAGAAGTGAACTAGAAATGAACAACCAGTGATATACATGCACAAGCATCACCACCATCTACTGGAAAAGTCACGATAAAAGAATGGAGTGAAAATCGATGACTTCATCTCAACTTTTTGCAGCAACTCCAGAATGAGACATCAGGCGACACAGTATAATCCCCTTCAGAATCCCCTTCTTTGATCTCAGAACTCCAGCAGCCAGCAGCAATATTCTCCCCTTCATCATGCAAAGGAGACAGATGACCTTCCACTCACGGAAGAAGATGAACATGAACATGAGCACGTTCATCATCATCTCAGCACTTTGTGTGAGTGTGTCACAGCTAAGTTCAGTGCAGGCATCAGCAGCTCCAGCTCCAGCTCCAGCTTCTGCAGAGACGGTGCAACAAGTGCCGGCGGATGTCAGTGCTATAAAGCCCGAACCTTGTACTCAACGAGTCTCAATTTGGAACGACGAGCGCAACGACACTCTGAACATCGACTGCCGTCCCACCGACAATCCAAGCGGACCACAGACAACGGCCTCTCTGAGCCGCTACCGGGGCAATTTTTTCTTCAACCCTCCAACGCACGACGCTGAGGCAGTTCGGTGGACGTGTGTTGTGGACCTGGTTCATGTTCCCGCCTGCCTCAAGTTCACTGCTTGGGCTGACGAGCAGCATCAGTCCTCTCTGCTGGTGCCGTGCCACTTCTGTGCTTACAAGGTGTCCACTGTCGGAGTGTGGATCAACACCAACGCTTGCCAGTGGAGGGAGCTTCCCGACTGGCAGTTGCTTGCTGTAAAAACGGGCCAGAATTGTGGCTTTTAGAAACCCATTGCGGTTCATGTGCCAGATATAATAACCCACAAGCTTCCTAGAAAAGAAACCGAAGTTTCCTTCTGGAGCATGATTTCTGAGTTGATGTGCGGACTATGCTGAAGGTATGATGTACTTGGTGATCATATGGAGGAAATTTGGGGACTGCGCATACTTTCCTGATAATCAAAGGTTTGTTTTCTACATGTTTTTGAGTTGCAGCTCACACCTTCTTATTTTTCTGAACTTTTTTAATTTTTCTTTTTTCAATTTCATTCAATTCAAATGATCATCCACTACAGATTTCAAGAATGTCATTTTTTTAATGTCCGGGCAGTTTTTTTCTTTATCACCATTCGTGCATATTTTTTACAGTCTTCAGAAAATGGACTAACAACTTTTCAAAGCTACAGTTTTTGTCCAAATTATTACAATTTCTCCTTGTAGATGGAAGTTCTTAAATCCCGTGTTTGATTTGGTATTCTTTTTTCCTTCTTTCTTTCTACTGGATACATACATGCACATTGCATCTCTAGCATGTCCAATCGTATTAATCAGTTGTGGAACGACATTATGCAGCAAATGTTTATCTCTTCTTTCCGTAATTTCTAGGCTTAAATATACCTAAGCTCTGTATTATCCCACTCAGCAAATTGCTTTTACAGTAAAAAATGAAACATGAATATTAGGAATGTTAGGGTCCAGCCAACCTCAGCCCTGAACGTGAGTTTCATTTTATGTGGCACTTTTGTTCGATGCAAGAAATATATTACCGGAAATAATGTTGAAAATTAATTAAGATCATCTAGCATGTGATATATCTATCAATTTGACTTGAACATAGAACTATACTTGTTGCATTAGTATTCAAAATGGGTTAAATGAATGTTTCATTAGCTGCAAATTGTAACTGTAAATTGGAAGTTACCAAATTTATTATTCAAAACACGTGTAGAAGGAATTTTAGTTTTAATCACTTCCTACTCTTATCATATGTATAATCAGATTAAAAAATTTTCTGTTTAATCTGATCATCATTCACGATTTTGTAGCAATTTTGGTTTGATCAGAATATTCAGTACTAGTCGAGCTTTATGACCCAAAATTATCACTCAGTATATAACTATTTTCTAATTTTAAATGATTTTTGCTGGATAACATTTTTCATTCGCTTAGACATACTTAACAGTTACTATACAAAGAATATCATTATACTTTTATTGAAAGAGGCTTGATGTGACAGAGGAGATTGATTTTAGCTAAAGAAAGAAAAGAAAGAAAAGAAAGAAAAGGTACTCGGAAGTATTAAGAAAATTCAATATGAAAATAGTCCAATGGAGAAGATATATTAACTGGAATTTTTTCAATGGACATAGTCAGCAGTGATTTAGTTCTCCTTAAAACCTCGTTGTTGCCAGACGTAAACGTGAGCTTCCAATTTCTTAGAAGGGTAGACACTAAACTGTAACTACCACTTAAATTGCAAGGACCGTTCCAAACGTGAAGAGAACTGTTTGAAATAAAATGGGTCATTTCAAATTGAAGGACAAAACAATTTGAAGATTATTCTCATCTCTTTTTATTTTCTCCTTTGTCCAAGTTTGCTAGACCAGAAGTTCTTGCCACACGCTGGTGAAATGCTTTTCTTGACCACATGAAGCAACAAACGAAATTGAGGCGATGGAAACCGGTAACGCCCAACAGTCAGTTGCTGGACTGGACTGAAAATAATTGACTACAGATACGAAGCTAAGTAAGATGAGTAAAATCAGAAGCCAATGTGGCACAGGCACCGTTTAAATCCATGCCGAGTTTCTTGAGCTATATATATGTCTTGAAACAAGATCCAAATATTAACTTCAGTGGACTCAGTGAATCGTTGTGCAGCGTTTCCAAGCTAGCGTAGAATCGTCCATCCTTCCGATCTTTGCTCTCGGTGATACGGCAGCAGGGATCTGGGATTTCTTTTCCATTCTTGATGAAAAAGCCCTTGAGCATGCAGGAGGTGCAGATGACGTTTCAGACTAGAATCGAGATCTGCATGATTTCTGCACGCACGTGCATTTTGGTTGTGATTCTATCACACCCGAATAATGTCCAGACGGCAGCAGCTGCAGCTGCAGCTAGTTCAGAGCGAGGGCTAGCGGAACGTCAGCAGTTAAACTTCAGCAAGAAATCTAATGCCACAGCACCTTGTGCTCAGCGTTTCTCCTTCCTGAACGACGAGCGGAGGGATACTTTGCAAGTCGACTGTCGTCCCAGCAGCAATTCCAGTGGACCGAGAGCCAGAGCTTCCCTCGAGTTTTACCATTCATACATTTTCTTCAACCCTCTGAAGCTTGATGCCGGAGCTGCTCAGTGGACTTGTGTGCTGGACATGAATCTTCTTCGGCATTGCATCAAGTTCACTGCTTGGGCCGACAATCTCCATCAGTCTTCTCTTCTGGTGCCGTGCAACTTTTGTTATTACAAAGCCAGTTACGCGGGCTTGTGGATCAACGCTAACGCTTGCCGAGGAGGACGGAAAAAGCCAATGTGGCGGCAGCTCGATGTTGAATGGGTCGATGGTTGTGACTTCTGAAGAGAAAGAAAGATCCGGTTTGCAGCTTGGATTTCTAGAGATAGCTTCCATGGACCAGCTCTATAGTTCTGTCGCCAGCTCAAGAAGTTCGAAATTAGCTCAAATTTAGCTTGAGACTGTCACATCCTCTGGAACTTGGATTTTTTGACAAACATCGAATGATCGTGTACTCACTTTGAGCGACTCAACCTTCTTTCTGAGACTTGCTTTGAGCTGATTCAAAGCTTGCTTCTTTCTTCCTCGTATTTTTTTAATGGAGTAGTTGAGTGTCTTGTTAGCACTACATAATCGTCTCTGATATTAAGACGATTGTACACCACTTGTTTTTTGTTAATTTTTTTTCGTCATCTCTCTTTCTGAGGAAGCGCTTTGTGAAGATGATACTTTGAGCTGGATGTAGATATTTCGATTCATAAATCTCAAGCGTGAACATGATAATTTGCAAAAATATGTGGTTACATGTTTCTTTCATGCGTCTTCATTGTCCCACTACACGGATATACAATATCTAGCAATGATCGATCATTAAGGTTCAGACTCAAATTTGGAGATAAGTATATGTGAGAGACTTCAGTTGTATGATAAACAGGATGCTTTCATAAAATTTAGTAGCCAATGGATACGCGGCTACCGCGTTTAGTTAGAGATATTCCCTCCAATCTTGCTCACTGCAAATGAGTAGCAGACAGCCGGATATCTCGAGACTTGAATACATTGCTTGCATCTTATTCTTGTCAAGCGTCTGGATTCACCAGGATAATATTCCACTGACTTTTATGGTTGTTTTGTGTTTCCTGGAAAAAGCAGGCCCCCCTTCTTTTGTGTACTCCCATAATCCTTGTAGGTTATATTAGTGCATAAAGAATTTTTATTTCCAGAACTCCTAATGAATTTGTTATGATGTTATATATATAGGAATTGTAAAAAAGCCTGTATCTTATGTCTTTCAACAGAGTTTATATCTAAGAGTTTTGCCTGTATCATAGAAACTCCTGCTGCTGATAATCAGGGGGATCACAAGAATTCTAGTCATGTCTTGAAGCAAACCTCAGGTATAAGCTGACCTTGCAAGGCCTGCTTGCTTCCTGCTCAGTCGCAGCGTAGATCCTGTCGAGAACACGCACGCAGGGACAGAGCGTGGACGCGGGGCGACAAGAATAACAAATAAGCAGTTGTTATTCGGAGACGTGGACTGCCGATAAGGGAGGCCGGCGAGGAGAGATAACATTTAGCGGGTTGCGAGCAGAGAGTGACTGGACATGCCGTTGTTCCGCCAAGGACCACCAGTGCCCAACTTTTATTTTTAGCGGATAGAGCTCAGAGCTCAGAACTCGATCGATCCACCCATCCTCCGTGGCGCGTCACCGGAACGTCTCCCTGTCCCCACCCCCACTCCACCCCGGGGGCCCCTGACTGCTTCTGCTGCTGCTTCTGATTCTTCTACTTCTTCTGAAGGAAGGAAGGAAGGAAGAGAAGTTG
Source organism: Marchantia paleacea (assembly GCA_014180765.2). NCBI lineage: Eukaryota > Viridiplantae > Streptophyta > Marchantiopsida > Marchantiales > Marchantiaceae > Marchantia > Marchantia paleacea. The sequence continues at coordinate 1,981,134 of MUAA02000049.1, forward strand.
TGCTCTCGCAGAGCACTGATTTGCAATTGCGCTCGTGTTTCTGCCTTGACGCAGCGATGGCGACCGCAGCCGCCGCTGCTACGTGTGCAGTTTCTGCAATTTCCGCCAGCAGCTTGTCGTCGGTGAAGAGGAGGAGCGAGAATTTGGTCTCGTGCTTCCATGGCCAGAGCTTGAGCCTGGAATTGAGCCGGAGATCGTCCGTCAAGAGCGTGGGAAGCGGGCCCCGCCGCACCTCCATCTCCTGCGCTGCCAAGCTCCCCGCTGGAGTGAGCCCTCTCATCCTCCTCCTCCTCCTCTTCCTCTTCCAGCCTCTTCCTCGTCCTTCCGTGGATTACAATAACCGAAATCGCTGCATGGCTTTGTGGGTTTTTTAATTTTTCTGTTCTGTTCGGTTTTGTTTGAGTACATTGGAGGGAAGTTCTCTGGCTTTCGAAGATTCTTAGCTTTTCCGAATTTCGTGCTTTGGCAGTCAAGACTTGAGCAACACAGTTCTGCTCTAATTTGTGGGTGGGTGCAATTTACATGACCTGGTTGTGGCTAGGAAGCGCAATCCGTTTCAGAGAGTGGGCGGAATTTGCTTCGTAAGTGTGCTGATGAATGCGGTTGCTTGAGTTGGGAGTGCAGGTAGAAGCTCCCAAGGAGGAGCCTAAATTGCCGACATCATTCTGGGGATTCACAGAAAATGCTGAGGTTTGGAACGCGAGGGCTTCCATGATCGGATTGATCGGCATTATTCTTCTGGAACTTGTATGTGCAGCTCTTTGCCTCCCCTCGCTTCCCTTGCCCCTTTGCCTACACGGTTTGATGAGTTTTTCATGGAATGTAGGCCTGATTATTTCTATTCTTTGTCAATGGAGGGCACGCAGACAACGTTATCATTATAATTCGATTTCAGCATAACCCTTCAAGAGGTCGCACGGTCGTTGCACAGTTATGAACTTCTCCGCAGTCCATCGACTGAATCACGAGTTCCTCAGTGAATTTTGCACCATCGGAATCCGCTTTAATGAAAAGTTACTTTCTCTGATATCTTTGTAGTATTTTCCTCGTAGTGGGATGACAATCTTGCGCATTGGTCGAAGACTGCCATCTCTTTTGCTCTGACTGGAATCTACAAGACCATGTTGACTTGTACCTAAGGAAGTTGAGGCACCTCCTGGTCTTGCATAAGAGTACAGTAGTTCGCATTAATCTGGAAGTGGCAGTCAGAGAAACCTCGTAGAGATCAGGACAAGAGGAATTGCGCTGCCGCTAAATGGGGCCATTGGACCATGTCTGGACTTAGGTAGGCAGGACTTTCGGGAGGATTTAGTTTTGTATGATGAGTTCAAACGAGAATTTTCTGATTCGATCCAGTGCTGGGAAGAATCCTCAGCTGGATTCTTGTACGTCCGTCTGACCACGACGAACTGAGGCGAATTCCTGAGCAGGAATCTCACAGCACGTGTTGAGATGCAGTGATCTGATTCTCACGAGGTGAGTTGCTTTGTGCAGTTTGCCAAGAAAGGTCTACTCGAAATGATCGGAGTGGAGGTCGGTAAAGGTCTTGATCTACCTCTTTGAGGCCGCCTGCCAAGCAACGACTCGTACTGCAGATCGACCACGGTGAGCAGAAGCGCTCTGAGAAGTAGTTGAAGCAGTGAATGTTGATTTTTCCATTCGGCCATGACGGCGACAAGATACATCTGTCCAAAGTTCATTACGAGAGATGAAAGGACACTCCCGCCCTGAAAACTTGCTGCTGTGACTCAACTGCTTAGACTGTCCTTTCATGGGAATCACGAAACGCGCAACCTGCAGGTTGTGATTGTAATTTTAACCTTCACGTTCTCCTGTGACTTTCATTTTTCTTATAAAGCGGTCAACAGTTTTCCGTGCAAAGTCAGTCACTCTCACTCTCTCTCATCCTCTCATAAATCGTTTGAGCCATTAGATGTCACAGCATTTAAGTTAGAACATTCCTGCCACGAACCTGTGGCAAATTTTACCCAAAATTGTGTTTCCTTGTGTTTCCGAAATCGACGAGGTTCTTAGAACTGTACCTGCAGATACTTCCAAGCGAAAGGGTAAAGGAGTGAGCACCATTTGTTCAGGGTTCTGCCACAGTTGCATCAAATGCACTCTATCAATAAAGAGACCCATCTTCGCTGGACTTGCGGAAGAAATGGAGAAGCAAGCAGATGTATGTAGATTCACATGGAGCACTTGTGCAATTCTGAAATCACGAATTTCAAATCCTTTTCCTCGACTCACCTGAATATCACAAGCACCAGACCATGGTGCGCCGACGAGGGTCCCGACTCCAGTTCAGCACTGGAGCCTCTTCTCGGAATCTTATGTTTTTATGAACACCAATTCCTCATACAATCAATTCTGCCATAAGATGTGAAGAAAAACTTCAAGCACAAATGCAGGGAAAAGAGAAAACGACGTGTGAGATTTCGATTTGCTCACAACCCAAGCACGCTACAATTGGATCATGCTTCCGATAACATCGACTGGTCATCGGATGTGCTTGAATCTCGCCTCGGTACATGTTTAGGTCATGCTCCGGCAAGACAGCATTACTGGTCACGACTGCCCGAGGGAGGGTCGGGAACGATCTGGCACCCTACCAGAGAGTGCAAACAAGTAAACAAACATTGCCCCGATCACTTTGTAGAGACATGATGGTGCTTTTCTTAGCCGTATCTTTCTTTCATTCTTTCTGCTATGATTTCGACGGAAATGCTAGCAGCAATGCCCTGCAACTCTGCAAATCTGGTGACAGTGATGCAAGCGCACAAGAAGAAATTGAGAGAGAGATTACAGTTTGTAGGAATTTCCATATGGACTAGAATGCTAGCCCGGCATGTCAGTGTGGTGATCGGAAACTTTGTACTACACAAAGAGAATTTTCTTAAGACCCTCTAAAAGAAAGATAAAGGGAGAAAAAAATAAAAATAAAACATGGACCAACTAAAGCCTCTATCCACTATCCATATTATTTGTGGTCAATTATATTTTCCACTGTATCCATCCTAAAGCTTTACTTTTCATGGGAACATATGCGAAGTAAAAGTTGTGAACCCTAAATGTATTTTATTTTTGAAAAATAGAATAAATGTTGATTCACAAGGGTAAGTGAAGATATGAATGCTTTCCCTAGTTCATGTCCTTTCCCCAAAATGATACTGAGAGATACCTAATGTGCTTATGCTCCATCAATTTGTGAAAAGCATATAGAAAAAACTAATGTGTATTGCGAAGATTATCCAAAGGTGTACACTCCATATAAGTAAAGAGGTGACCTTTTTGTGTAACCCTATACTTGGAGACTCTGATGTTGCTCACTCCACACGTAGCTCATCCCCAAGGATGGGTAATCACCATAATGATTTGTAACCACAACGTCTCCAAGGGTAACATGGTAATACCAAACCAAATATAGGTTTGTCTCAACCGGTGTCTACTGGCATATCAAAACAAAACTATTTCTCTCCTCAAGGAGCTATCCTCGCTATAGCAAACAACACATCGCTAATGGAATCATGGGAATCTATACTTTGCACTCTGAATAAACAATGAGTCATATGGACTTAGGTTCAAGTGTTGCTATACCCAAACTTTGGATTTAGTAAATCTAGCAGTCCGTATACATGTACAAATAGAAGTCAATGTCTTCAGGTGGAGGGGATCATATATTACAAGCCATTATTCTAAGCCTAACAGGACCATGTTATATGTGAGTGTGGTACTATCTTACATGTAACACTCACATGTGATAGTACCACACTCACATGTCAGTAATGAGTAATGAAGGTGCTTATGGGTGGACCAAGAACCCCTAACCTTATCGCAATAGAAAAGTTAAATGTTTTGAGTTGGAAAGCCATTATGCATGGTTCCACCATTCATAAGGGTTTTGAATTGTGATGGAATTCTTGAAAACTGTGTGTGAGCAATAGCAACCACATGTCAGAAATTTTCTTTCTAGAAATCAGGATGAAGAGATTGAGTGTCAAGATGATCTCCCCAAAGAATGACGCACACAAATTCCAGAACATGGAATTTGTATCCCCAGAATCTGCATACAGAATTTGTTAATATCCCGACGAGATATTGACAAATCCAGCCCGAAGACCGTTCGCGGGTGGGAAGGCCCGTTAAGGACGAGGCCTGGACAAGCTGTTCACGGCAAGTCAAGAAGGCGGAAGGCAAGGCAGTGCTGTGTTAGACCCATAAGTGGAGAAGGGCTGGTAATGGGGGCTGTCATACAAATACCTTCTGAAAACATGGAGAAGCATACTTACCTGGGCGGGGCCTATCGCTGATCCTGAAGGGCGATGACCTACGACGAGCTCCTCCATTGCACTCCGGTCGGGCAAGCTGTAGCATTTCCCTAAGGGGAAAATGCACGTCATAATTTGTGGCAGCGGAGGGCTCGCGTTCGCGCGGCCCTCCACAAATACACCGAAAAAGCATGTGACACATGGAGGCAGTGGATCAATTCTCGCGAATGCCCCGAATTCGTCCGCTGGACAAGTCGGGTTGCAAATCGCCTCATCGACATTGAAGCACTAGACGAGTCAGGCGTGGACTTGCTGCGCAGTGGAATGAAAATAGACGGCACGTGAGTGATCGAATACGTGAGGAACGTAGGAGAAATTTGCGGTACGACTGCCAGCTTCAGTTCAGCAAATTGCATGAGTGGGTCTGTATGAATTTACAGTCTCCAAGGCTCGAGCTAACGAGTCGTAATTGAGCTCTGTGGGAGAGGATGACCGATGGGTGGCAAGAGCTATTTCAGAGGACGGTAAGTGTGCGAAATGTTCTGTACGTGGGGCAAAGCGGAACCCCGAGCTTTGAACACTAGTCGAAAGTTGGGTGGAAGAAGCTCAATCGGATGCTATAAGAGTTAGAATGGCTGTTGAGTTTCAGACATTTACTTTACAGAGCCGAGTGCTGCTCTTCAAGACTCAGTCGCACATGCAAATGTTCTGTCCGTCAGTTACTGCAATTGATTCAAACAACTTCCTACCTTGTCCAATTCTATTAATATGGAAACGTCATTTGTAAACCCATCGATCGTTTCGCAAGCAAGGTCGAAGGGTGCTGTAAATCGAACCGTACGTTGCGTTTGATACTGAATTCGGGGTTTTCTGAACTTGATTTGGCAGGCTTTTTATCAATTGCGATATTCTGGAGAGGTTTGTTGTCGATAGGTCCTAGGTGTAGGATCACATGTCAGTTGCCAGTCTCAGTTGATCTTGTCAACCTGTAAAGTACAATACATGCGACTTGCGAGCTAAAATGTTTGCGAGAATTGCATCTATGACTGTCTATGATAAGACGTAGTGCGGTATGTATTGCTACTCGTGATTGCCCCCGCAGACTCTCATAGGAGTAAAAAAAAATTTGTGAGTTTTTGAGGCAAACCTTCACCTTCTCAATGCTCGTCGCAACAAGCATTTGGAAGAAACATGCATGCTAAAGAGGAGCAACGATTTCAGAGCCATTAGACTATCAAACAATTTTCTAATCCAAGACTTGACATGAGAATAATGAGCAGCCATTCACTTAAAGTATAATCGTCACAGGAGGATGCCAAGAAACTCGAATATGATTTTGCAGGATAATCTCCCATTCTTGTGATAGGCCAGCCTGCTATAATAAGCTCCAATTGCTTAACAGATTTTTGAGTGACTGTTTCAGCTGTCTATTTCAAGCGTTTCAAGCTCTTCACAATCTCTTTGAGGTCTGGACCACTTCGCCATGGGGCAAACTGTGTCACTATCTTCTCTAACTTGGACAAGTCGTCCATAATATCGGAGGATGCACCTTTATTCCTTGGCTGAGGGAGAGCAATAAGCACCCGGTTCACATCTTCGTTCACCTCGATATCATATACCTCCACGAAATACTACGCACAAAAAAAAAAACCGAAGAATCAGTGATGGGAGTACAGCTAGCTAGATGTAACCAACCAACCAACCCAGAGAATACCAAGGTTCATCCCAACTCCATTTTACAAACCCACGAAGCAACTTAAAGAGGCTACTTATGGAACAAAAACTGTACTTAACCATAGAGGTATCTGAAAGAAACAACAAACAAGAGTGATTTCACCTGTCGTGATCTATCTGCTTCACAACCATCAGACAACAAAATGTACATCTGAAGTACAAAGAGCAAATTACCCAACTTTGTCCCACTTTCCGAGAACCATACCTTTTTCAGTTGGGCTACGTATGTGACATGATGTGCGGTTGCCCTTGAAACCACGTTAATAATCAACACACCACCTTCGGCAAGGGCACCTCGCGCAGCGATCAGGAATTTATCTTCGATAAACTCTTGGGGCGGACAGCTCAATCCCGAACTGACAGCAAATAATATCACGTGTTAGTTCAATGAATAGTCAAATACAGAACAATGTAAGAGACAACCAAGTCTAGTTAGGGAGACTGCTGACGAATCAACAAAGCAACGTTTGGAGATATATCATTAATTTATGACCGAAAACATTTATGTACGGACAAACCACATTGATGACATTAAACTTCGAAGGTGCTGAGGAGAGATCACTCCAGCAGTCACCTTGGGTCTTCAGAGTCTGCATCAACTATAAGTACATGAAGCCTGGAGTCTGTGCTGGTAGGTGCTGATCCTTGACTAGGCTTTTCCTCCCAATTCAACTCCAGTTTCTTCAAACTTGCATGAGAAGGAGAAGCCGTTAACTCTTCCTCGTGCAACTGGCTACAGGATTCCTGAATTGTGGATGTTCCATTCATGCCACCTTCAGATGTGGATCTCTCGGCGTCTTCGATACCATTTTGGGAGCTCGAAGTGGTTGCGGCATCAGCTATATCTTGCACGGCATCTATACCATCGCCGATTACAAGCTGGAAAACAAGTCCAAACGAAAAAGCAATTTCGTGAGATAGACGACAAAGTACTCGAGAGCATAACAGCTCCAACGTTTCATCGAAGGCATTCCAAATAAATACACGAGCGACAATAACTACGTCAACTATGACAATACGATAGGGTTTCTCTAGGGTTGCAAAAGCATTCGAACCGTAATCTTAGGATAATTACAAATGTAGGACAACCAACCTTCATTCGTTCATCTTCGATGAAACCGAAATGCTTTTTTGCAACATCCCCTACTACTGGATCCAATTCGACAATCTGCAAAGAATCCAAGTTTTTGTCAGATCCCAATTGTAAGTATGGATGGATGAAACACCAGGCATATACTGATGGAAGAAAATTGCCTGATAGTTACCTGAATATCATCAAATGGTAAATGGTTGTGCACGAACATGGGTAGCAGCCCAGCTCCAAGCCCTACGATCATGGATCTTATCTGCAAGATAAAACTTAAATCAGCCCGAAGGAACTCACAAAGTACATTGCACAATACAGATAGTAGTGCTAATCACCAAGGATCAACTCGAGGAACAACTTCTTGTATAATTATACTAATTTGAAGTAAGATGCCCAGTTTGAAAACAACGCATTGCCACCTTGTGAAGCAGACTGACAGGTACGTGAGATCTCTCCAAACATACCTGCTGTTTTGAACCTAACCAGTTCTCCAAATTGTTCGATATTAATATTAATGCTGCGATCATTCCTCCATGATAGGGACTCGCTAAATAGCTGTGGTCAATTCTCAACTCCTCACCTGTTGAGGTCATTTACAAGCCCAATAAATATATTTCTCAAAAGTCTTCAATCCTCTTCCATCTTGTGAAGACATTTACTGCTGATCTATATAAGCTGCATCCAGATTGTACATAATGACTTGTTCTCCTCGATGCTCGCAAAGTGCATATTTCTGCTGGACAAGCACAAATATGTACAGTACATGTAAACACCTCCCCATCTCTGAGTGCCCAGGGCCTACCTTGTTTCTGAGTAAGAACTGCGTCCTTGGAAGGCTTGCCCTTTTTTTTATTGGCGTGCTTACGACCAGTTCCACCAACGTTCTTCCCTTTGTCCTCAGCTTTGGGTGGGGTTTTCACTCTGATTAGAAGTGCCTCTGATTGTATTAAGTTTGGATTTCTCCTGAAAACCAGACGACGGAAACATTCTTCGGATGACTTATTACTGCTCGTGTTTTCTTCTGATAGAACAACGTCTTCGACAAGCATGGCTCCTGTAAGGGGCGATTCGACCTGTCACACATCCTGACTTTAGAATATGTTCTACTAATCTTTTATGACACACAAAACAAACTGGCAAATAAAAGCACTCGCTGACTTGCTACGAGCTGTGAAATGTGAACATTAAAAGCAAAATTTGCATGCATGCAACACAACTATCTGAACACCAGGGCCGTATTCAGATACCGCTTCGGACCAATATTGGACGAAGACAAGTAGCACCAAGAAAGAGAATTGAACACATTCCGGTACGGGCCTTCTAGAAAGCAGATAGATTCCAACTCAACTTACTTCATCCAAAATGTTCCTAGTCGAGATCCCATCACCTTGCGTCATATATCTGCAAATCAAATTGAACGCAACAATTGCAACTGAGACTCAATCTAAATTAATTGTTCTGTGAAAACCAGTTGGCAAATTTACAACATGACTATAACCAAAATCAGTAAATTCAGTAGACGATGCATGTTCCGGAGGTCTCAGGCGTTTTAGACCCGTTCTGTTGAGGTACTATGTTTCAAAACAAAACACTCTTTGACCTCAAGTATAGCATCTTACACTCGGGATGTCACTCAACGTTGACAGTCTGAATCATTCTGGCGCCCTGTCTTAGGTGCCTTCAAACTGTGACTGATTTTTTATTAGCATACTGTCCATGACTAATAATAGCAATGAGAGGCTGTATATCCAGGTAAATTGAATCGCAAGACACGTTCAGTAGCCGGGCTTCTATCATCCGACAAAAAGTGCAAAACGAAGATGTTCATTGAGCAAAGCGTTAACTTACGGTACATTGGAACTTTCTCTACAGTCCAAAGGGAGCAGGCACTTAACCAGTGGCGATAAATCATCCTGAAAATTCCCACGAAAAATTATCAGATTGTTTCCATTTAACCCCTTTGATAGAAAAACATACTGTTTTAACTCTTCCGCTCCCGATAACACACGAAATCAGCACCTCTCCATGCCGACAACAGTAAGAAAGCGACTTGGGAGATCAAGTTTTGTACATTCTTATAAGAACACAACGAATAAACCCTTACCTTCACATTGAGAATGTTGTCAACGTACTGATTGGGAGCCAATGCAACCTGCAGTTCAACAAAAACATTTAGTCAGAGAAAAATTACATCAACAATGGAAAATAGACGTTAACGATCAAGCAAATTGTCAAATGATCACGGTAGTGCAGTTCTACCAGGATGAGCCGACCTGCTTTGGTACTCTCCGCTACCTGCCACTGCCCTTCAACGGATGAGAAGAGCCACTCATGTGCTCTGCCCTGCATGCAGTACAGATCAAGTAAATAGGCATTTATCCTGTAGTTTAAATCAATCAAAATAATGCTAGTGACTTGTATCCAAGGGACGCAGACATCTGCAACTCTACACTTTTGGCTTGTGGAGATTTTTGTTACAGGCACCCGTACACATGAGAAGTCTTTTGCTTCTCTGACAATGGTCTACTGATGCAAAGTCCAATTTCACCATTGAATAACCAGCTGCAATCTTGGCCTATAGCCAATTCTTTTTCTCCAGTTCCAGTTGTAAATCTCCCACCTTGTTTGTTCCAATGCGTATCCATATGTGGTCAAAGACATCCCTCCAGATCTTCCAGAGTAAGCAAAATCAAATAAGACGAAACTTCAAACCTCACTGCTGGAAACATTGAGGTAGAACGAAACAAAAGGTTTCTCTTCCAAAATATATGAGACAAATCGAAATTGACTTCGTGAGCAGAGCGCAAATGACCCGCTCACCTTCGGCACCAAGAAAACAGCACATCGATACTCAGGTATGATATCTTCCTTTGCATCCATGATCACAGCTGTGTAATTATATTGTGAACGGTGACTGCCCAAGTTCATGGTCAATCGGCGACCAGGATGTAGATTTTCGTACGAGTCTTTAGGATTAATTTCGGGGCTCCTGGGTGCCTTAGCTTCACAGAGTCCTTGACTTCGCAAAACGTTCTCGTTATCCACGGCTTTAACAATGTCCTCCATCTGAACAAGATGATGAGCACATAACCATTAGGAATTTCACACTCGACTCTGCAAACAGCTTCCCTCCACGCATATTTCTGATATTTGTATCATGATCTCAATTAAAAACTGGGCGAAACCTTTGACATTCAAATACTTCGCTCAGATTCAAGAGCAACGTTTTATTTACTCGAAGTCCAGATAAAAATCCATGCATAGTTTCCGGTCAAGCTAAACCTTTGTGTCATACATTAAATACTTACTTGAAATTTATTTGATGCTCCTTGCCAACTTAAATCCAACGATACTAGGGGCAACTTCGCCCTAGTCTCCTTTTTAGCAATGACCATAAACGGTTGCAGGCTAGATGGCGAGGAGCTTGTCAGCTGTAAAGCATATACACTAAGGTGCCAACCTTCCCTGAAGGTCTGTAGCAACAACTCTGCAGATACACAATATGAGGGTGAGAAACACCAACTTGAGTGCACCGGTGAGAAGTCGCATATTCCTTCAGTGTACTGGCTTCCACACCAGAGTAATAAGGAACACACGGATTCGATCATTTAGCGTTGCGATACAAAACAGTCATAAAGGTGTTCATTAATATGTATCGTTACCTATCACGTGTTGTTGCGCCAGAGTAATGACGACTAATCTGCCGTTAGGTCTTAGCACACGCTTGACCTGCAACAATATCAAAACAAATAAGTTTTATGGCAGGACCCTGGGTATAATCTGATGGCGGGTTTCCATTTCGATCTATGCATATGCACGAAATGTTCAAAGTGCATGTTCATATTGTCACAGGTCAAGCGGGTTATAGTAACTGTGTCCACAAAGCTTCACTAAGTCCTTTACTTTCACAGGTGTATCCAACTAGCTAAAGTTATATGTTTCCTGATGTGTCTGCAAAAACTACTCTGTTGCTCATTTGATGCCAAATATTACCGTAGATATCAAGATTCACTGAAGTCCCAGTGGCGCTGTGACTGTATTGAGAAAAACGTCTTCGTTTGAGGGTTTTGGTCAGTGATTACAGAGGATCGTAGAGACCAACTAAACTAACTGAAACCAAGGCCAAGGAACTCGATATAAGCTACCAGTGAAATCTTGAGATGTTCTCTTATAAAATCGAGTTGAACTTATTTAATCACTGACTAAGCGCTGTACCTGCAGCTTCTCACGACGAATTCACAAGTAGAAGATGCTTAAAGGTCATCGACACAGGTTATGCCACCTGGTAATTCTGTGCTCTTCAAAAGAGTAACCTCAGTGAACTCATGAACACCCTAACTGTCAGTATCCTCCCTCATGTACCCTCCTCGATATTGTCAAAACTACCAATGTAATTATTATTGGCCTGATTTGTCTTTCATTCCAAATTGAACTGAGATAATGATAGGTCCAGCTACACCCTTACAACGTTTTATCACACAACGTGGTTATTTCTTACTAAAATTCATCAGAGACCTCGGAAAGAAGAGAGACGCCGGCTGTAGATTCGTCCTCTGGCTCCCCCAAAATTGCATCGAGTCCTCCCTTATCCACGACTACGTCAAAAGATGAGTCGGAAAACTGCACACATACCCAGAGACACTTCAATCACTAAGAGAGAAGCAAGGGACATTCATTTGAAATTAATGCCAGAATCTCCTCAACTCTTGCGATTCAAGGTCGTCCAGACAGACAGACGAAATTATGTAATCAGGTTGTTCTCCGACAGACAGTGGCAACATATGTGTCCCACGATAAATCGTTTGAGCTATATTGCAAGCGAAAAAGGTTCACGCCATAAATTTTTCTAAACTGAATAAATTCTCAAGAGGCCATCGGCAGTTAACAGTGCAGAACATAGTAACTTCAAATGACAGGCAGCTATGACAAAGAAAAAATACATAAAAGCCGAAGGTACAAAATCTTCAAGAGGTATACGGTACACAGGAAACGTTAGTAAAACTCATTCTCTGAGACACATGAGGATGACAAATAAACAGCGTGAATGGAGTGGAGAGGTAAGATAATATGAATTCGATTAATAATTGAGAACGTACTGAGTCTTTGAAGAGACATCAAACTCAAGCAAACAATGAGGGAGACTAACACCTGCATTTTTGTCATATCCATGACGAGCCAGCGCATGCGAGGTCTCGATCGGACGTGCTGACGCAACATTTCAGAGATCACCACACGCGAGAAATCAATGTTCGTAATATCGGTAAACCCAGCATCGTACATGTCGGCGGACAGAGTCGAATTGCCACATCCTGGGATCAGAACTTTCTCCTTCGAATCTTTCGAAACCCCACATTGCGCCAAAAAGAGCTTCCCAATGTCCTTCCACTCCCCATACCACTCAAAGGGCTTCCCGCCTCTGGCCTTGAAAAACGAATCCCAATACTTGGCAGTCGAAAACTCCTTCAAATCCTGAGGCAAAGGCACGCCCGTGCCCATCATGTCCTCCCACCACTACCACCACACAAATTCTTTCCACACTCCCCTCCACCAGCTGCTCCAAACTCAAATCCTGCTCACTTCTCCAAACCCAAATTCTCACCCCCAATGCCACTCCTACTCAGCTAAATTCTCCACCGCCGCGACCATCCTCAATCCCCACAGATCGCTTCAAAACCACCCCTTCCTCGTCACCGCCACCACCCGTCCGTCCCCAGGTCGAAGCAGAAGCAGGCGCACCCGGCTGCACCATCAGCAACGGCCCAGCGCCAAAGCAGAACCAGCAAGTAATCCCTTCCTCTGCAAGAATTCACGGGGCGCCCACTGACTCGCCGGATGTAACTACGAGCGCCACAGGCCGATGACGAGAATTTTCCGACGTTGAATTGGACGAGGAGCGTTCCAGCCTATCTCTCATCGTCCACTCTTGGGCCTCCGCCTCTTCCCGCTGCAGCCTGCGATGGCGGCCGCTGCTGGAAACGCGCGCTTCTCTTCTCGTCTCGTCTCGTCTCGTCGCTCGCTCTGCTTCTTCCGGCAGTCCGACGCTGTCCGCGGTTCGCGGGGATTCGGGTCGGATGCTAAAACCCTTCCGGTCACGCCATGGCCCTTCGCACTCCCATGACTGGGCCGCGACGGTTGCTTTAGGGCTGTTGTCTTGCATGGGCTTTCATTCGGTACTTTTCGCGCCTCTGTACAAGAAAGATACGGTTCTGTAGTTCTGTACCGTATCTCGTACGAGGTACCCGCGCCGGCTTTCTTGTTGTACCGCGGGATTGTGTCCAGTGACTAGAGTCCTGGACTCCAGGAGAACAGACCGGGGACTGACCGCAGGATACAGAGTTGTCCTCGTCATAAGAAAGTGTTACCGCTGAGGAGGTAAGTTGCGCGGTCGTAGCACGTCTTCCCCGGGTTCAAGGTTTGTTAGTCGTTCCACTAATTATAAAGTTAAGTTAAGTTAATCTTGCTTCTTAGTGTATACTAGATCTTCTCGAATTGTGTATTGTTTTAGCAAAGATTGAACATTAAAAAATCATAGCCGTGTACAAGGGCCCCGTACATGTCATGGCTTTTCATGTCATGGAGAGACATGAAAAGCCACAATAGCCTGATACATCCTTTCAAACGATGGCTTAGATTAAAGCCCACCACTTAAATTACTCAACACGAACGTAAAACAAGACGAAATTAAAGGTTTTGTTGTTTCGATATTCGATCAAGGTACATGTGCATCACACCATACGGAGCTCCAATTGCATGATATTGGCGAGGTCTAACAAATAGAAGGAAATTGTCAGAAGCAGAACATGACTAAACTTGTTCACTGGTTGAGCATGAAGGTTATTAGGCTGTGGAATAGCGCAATCGTTCATACCGGTCGTTCTGCGAGCGAGTGAGCGCTTGTTTGTTTATTTGTACCTCCGCAGATTGGTCGGTCGGTGGGTCGATCGATCAGGAGGGAGGCGGAGTGAAATTTACAGAGGCCGCGAGGAGAGGGAGGGGTGAGTGATGCATGGCAGGAAGCGAATTCCGATCGGCCAGGCGCCGGACAAGGGCAAGGATCAGACAAAGACGAACAATTTGAAAAAGTTGCTGTCAGACTTTCTTCGGAATCATCACGAGAGATGGTACTGCTGCTGTGAAATTGTCTTGGATTTTATCCTCAAGAGAGGGATCGATGGATCGACTCGTGAGAGCTTGTGGTCTGAAAGTTGCCACTTTCTGCTCCGGACATCGGTGATTAATCGTTTGGCAATGGGATGATTGTAGTTACTCGAAAGAGGCGTTGAAGCAGAATGCGCAGCTGCTGGAGCTCAACCCAGAGGTTTACACGGCCTGGAATTATAGGAAGCTTGCTGTGCGGCATCTCTTTGAGTCTGAGATCGGCGAAGCTGCACGAAAAATTATTCTCGATGAGGAGCTTCAGCTGGTATCTCATGAAGAGCTTTTGCTGTTGCACATGTATAATTTGATTGGTTCATTAGTTATTGATTACTTAAGTTTGTTTCTTTACTGACATCTCAGTTGGCTCTAACCTGATCAGAACTATCTGCTTCTGATTCATAGATTGTTCGTTTTGGGGGATGAGAACCAATTCCAGTAGTCGAGGATCCAGATGGTAGCGTTGAGAAAACCAAAATCATGAAGTCTGCTGCTTGCAGGGCCTGGTTGTCATTCTTGAGTAAATTCTTGCTTTTTTTGTGCCTTTGTGCTTGGCGCGGTGCTTCTCAAGAGCAGGTGGAGAGAGCGCTGCAATCCAATGTGAAATCTTACGGAGCCTGGCACCACCGTAAATGGGTTATCGATTTTGGATTGTCATCTTTGGACCATGAATTTCTGCTGCTGAAGATGCTTCTGAAGGCTGACTGTAGAAATTTTCACGGATGGAATTATAGAAGGTGGGTTTATGTTCATTTCGGCTCGCATTATTGCATGAAATAAACCGATCGAAATCGCACCCAGTACCATATATCAAAGGAAGATGCAATGTGATTTGATGGAATGCTGTGCTCACTTTTGATAAGTTGGCCTTTAAAACTGCGTTGATCTTCAGTTAATTGTCTAGTTCGCAAGCTCGTTTCGTAGAGTAGTTGGGACTTGTGTTCTCCATCAGCACATCTTCAGTAATTAGAAAACTGATCTCACCTTAAGTACATTGGTTCTCTTCTATTTTTAACTATATGTATCTGGAAAGACTACGTTGTACTCGTCTGTCTGTATGAATTAAATGGATTTCCTTGTATGTTATGAACATACAGTTCTGTGCATGTCTTCGCAGTCATCTTTTCAATTAACTTGCAGTTTTTCGGCAGGTTCTGCGTGGAGAAGAAAGGCATGACACGAGAGAAGGAGCTGGAGTATGCAACTGAGAAAATTAATGAGAACTTCAGTAATTACTCCGCTTGGCACTATCGCAGGTATCCTGCCCTGTAATTCCCTCCACCCCCACTTGTCATTTGATTGAGTGCCAGAACCATTAGATGATTCAGGTTGATCAGCACACAACTATTCTGTACTTTGGGTCATCATTTACCTTTTTCGAAGAATTCTCACTACTAGTATCTATTCTGTACGTTTTTGGACGTATACCGATAACACTGCATCACTGAGAGATGTGTCTGGGCTGACTTGCAGTAAACTTCTATCACCTTTAATGAAAGGTAAAGAGAACAAGGAGGATGTTTTGAACGAAGAATATAGGCTTGTGAACCAAGCCTATTTCACAGAACCGGATGATCAATCTGCTTGGTTCTACAACACATGGCTTCTGGGGGAGACGAAGATAGAGTCCGGTCCTCATGTAGTAGGGTCGTGGCCAGAAGATGGCTCTTCTATTTCTGTCGATGCTCAGGAAGGAGCTTTATTAGTGGCTGTTAACTTCAGGACCCCTTTGGATTCTGAGCACAGGTTTGAGTCTCGTACTTTGACTCTCGTTATCTCCTTTAATGAGGAATTTTCCGACATAGCTGCCACAGTAAGATCTAAGCCAGGATTGCCACATTTGAGTGAGGTGCAGTGGAGGTCAGTGTCTGGTACAGAGGCGCCTTCAAGGGCATGGCTAGCAGACATCCCCATTCAGTCCTTTGCGGAAACAGAGTACACTTTTTTCGTGGAAGTATCATCTCCCAAGGAATGTCAAAAAACACCAATCGCTTTCAAGTTACAATATACAAAGCGTGGCACAAGCGAAGTGTCCAGAGATCAAAAATCGAGAAGCGAGTGTTTTTCCTGGCCAAGTAAAAAGTCATCACCAGAGGAGTCTGAAGTAGGGATGAGGCTTGAACTTGAGCGTTTGAACGTTGATCCATCTGCTGCTGAACCTGGCTCCATCAAACAAGATCCTACAAGATATTTAAGGCGAGAAAACTGGCAGGAAACAGTTTTGGAGGAGCAAGTTGATATTCTGCGTGAGCTCCTTGAACTGGAAGAAAAGAGGTTCAGAACAGCCTCCTTGTCTAATTGAGTTTATGAAGTCTCGAACGTTTGAATGTTAGGGAGATGTTGCCTCAGCGAGCTCGACCTGTCAACAGTCTTCGACAGTATTTTCTTGTTAGAAGAAAGTAATTTGTTCTACAAGCAAGCTGATGAACTTGCTTATATTATCAGCCAATATCTCGTATGTCTTCTTGATGTATGATACTGTCCTCTAGTCATTTGTTGGTGAGAATCTGGCTCATCGTGTTTGGTTATGTTGGTCTTGCAGCAAATGGACGCTTTTAACGCTTGCTCGAGTTTTAGCTGCACATGGTGCCTCTCGGTTTACAGATGAAGTTTTGAAGTTGTACAAACGCTTGCCAGACATCGACCCAGACCATGTAGACTATTACAAGGCTCAGTACAGCATCCTGTACGTTGATAAGGTTAGCTTTCCGTTCTCATAGAAGGCTGTCATCTACTTCAATTATGTTCTGCTGTGCACTTGTCTAGTTTTGTATAAGAGTTGCCTTACTGCTGCCTTGATCTACTGCTACCTTGATCTACCTGGTTTTTCTACATCCTCCTGGTGAAGAATTCCCCCTTTCGAGAGGTGTGAAAGTCGGCCCGATGAATTTTTCATTCGTCGTCAACCTATCATCCCCATCTCGGTGTTGATCTTGTTTCTCTTATTGGGGATAAAATGATTTACTTGATATTTGAGTCTCTGGTGGAAAACTCTGTCATAATCAGCTCACAAGATCTCAAGTCGAATCTCACCACCATATGGTTTTGCCACAGAACATCAGACGTTTTCAATGCACACTCTAGCTTGCTATATTTAAGTATGAGTTGAACTAGACCTTGTACTTACGTGTATAAGATTACCCAATGCAGATAACTAGAAGTCCAGATATTTTGAAAAAACTCTGGTGGGACGTCGAAGAACGGTTGTCAGCTGGGTGGCTTCGATGGAATGGACTTTCTTTGAGCGATTTCAGATCTGTAGAGAGACTACTCTGGGTGCAGAGACTCGATCTAAGTCATAATCAGCTGCGCACCGTTG
This sequence comes from Marchantia paleacea, assembly GCA_014180765.2. Taxonomy (NCBI): domain Eukaryota; kingdom Viridiplantae; phylum Streptophyta; class Marchantiopsida; order Marchantiales; family Marchantiaceae; genus Marchantia; species Marchantia paleacea. Next base: position 1,998,700 of record MUAA02000049.1, read on the forward strand.
ATGGTGAGTGCGCTTCTCGCCACACGTTCTGTCATTCTTGAAACAAAAGCGTTTACATTCTGCAGCACAGACAATGAACTCGAGATGCTTCCTATCCTACATCCTGAACTCTCCGAGAAATGTACTGAAACATCGATGTTTCAGCACATTCAGAAAGTCCAATGTTTGGACTTTCTGAATGTAGTGATGTAAGTTTCAGAAATTTCTTTCTTTGGTCAATGTAAGACAAGCTCGTTTTGAGACATGAAGATGAGTCCAGATATATGCTCAATTCTGTGCCCCCGCCAGTTTTTACGGAGTTTTTGAATTCCTGCTGACTAACTAAAGTGGCAATCGCTCCGGCTACAGGTTTGGAAGCGATGCAATTACTGGTTGCTTTAGATGTAAGCCACAACAAGTTACCAAGTATAACATCCCTCGCGTCTTTACGGTTGATTCCCAGTCTTCAATATCTCAACATCTCCCACAATGAAGTAGGGGATCATCAAGTAGACGCCACGAGGTACTCGTTCCCCTCCATTCTCACAAATCAGATGTATAACTCCTCACTTTCGAACAGCAATGTGAACGTTGAGCGGAGTTGGGAGGTACAAGCTGTATTGGGAGGTATGAACTTGAGAGTTCTGGATATAGCCGGCAATACTGTTGCCAGTGACAAGATATTTAGAGAAATGATTGTGGGAGCACTTCCACAATTGGAACTTTTTGACGGGGAACAAGTAAAACGTTAGGTTAGTTCAATTTTTGTTGCTGGTGTGATGTTCTTAAGATCTTGTCGTTTGTAGGTTCCAGTACGTAATGTTTCAGCGTTCTTGGTCGACCTTAGGCTGAAAACATGTTCTTTCATGTTATGAACAGAATATAGAGCAAGAGTCTAGTCTCTTTCATGTGAATGGTTCAATTACTCGCATAGCTTGACGTAGTCCCCTATATTGCGTTGAATCAGCGCGAAGTCTTCAATATCATGCCGGGTTATGTCTTTCCCAAATACTGAACTTGTATTTCTGAGTCATTCATTACTGCAAAGTATAGATAACTTTTCTATCCATCTTTGGGTCTCCCTCAAATATCACCTAATGCAATTAACCCGAGCTTTTGGCTCTTTTGAGTGCATTACGATACTTCAACAAGGAAGAATCTTCAAATACCTTCTACAATTGAAGCTGTTCACGAATGTTAAGGACAAAAGAAATTTCATCTCTCTTTTTTTGGCACATACATATCTTATCATCGTTGTCTCATCCTACATTGAGATATAGAAATAGTAATACACCTACACAATTATATCATATTCGAAAACTCAGATTGGATGAAAAATGTGGATTTTTGGAAAATTAAAAATGTTTTTACAAGTTTTGATCATAATAGTTTCGATATTTTTCGATATTTTTTCATGGAATGAAGTTATGTAGGAGTAAAATTCTCGAATTAATTTTTATGTAGATGATAACCATAACGATAAGAGATATTACAATCTAGTTAAATCCAATTTCAATTTCAAAGAATCTAGATTCTTGTGCTTCCTAATGGCACGTCATTGGCACATTTTTAAATTCTTAACTCCGAAAATGGAGACCTAATTAAATTTAATTTGAACTTTATCATTTGAGGGTAGATTTTTCAATCACCTGTAAGTGTTTACTGCAATGTTGAAAAAGTTTTGAATACAAGTGTGCATACATAGAAATGATGTCTTAGTAAGCACTCCAAAAAATTGCTAAAGCTATGACTCAAACGTTTTTTCCACATAGATGTTTACAGAAACTATACCACTATAAATGGTAATAACTATTTGAATGGGCTGCTTTTACACTATAACCACTATCATATTCTTAAACAAATTTTTTGTTTCAGTTTTATTGCCCGAGATGGAGCTAGGTATCCATTCGAGTTCGTTCAAGTACTTCGACCTGGTATAATTGTTAAAGTAACGTGAGTTGATTCCAAAAATCACATTCTTTACACAACTGCAAATTACAACACTGTCTCAATGCAATACCATTATATGATGTCTCCAAAGCTAAATTCTGATATTTGAATAATTCATTATTTAGACAGAAAGTTGTTTAATTGGGTACAGTCAAAAGAGTTGGGATGGAGAAAGTAAACGATTTCAGCTCCTTGTATTACTAATGTCAAACAAAGGAGGCAACTCTGTTCTTGGATAAATTTGCAATGTATTGCTTGGGTAATTGTCCTTTGTTGCAACACTAGTGCAAAATCGAAATTATTGAAATGTATCTGTAATAGTAATTTGAACTTCGTTTATTTGAAGTTTGTTCTCTTATATTAGAGGTGAGAACGGACCAAAGTGTGGAAACTCAAGTCTCAAAGTCGTTGAGACATAAAAGTAGATGCAAAAGACTTCTCGCTAGAATAAATTTATGTGTCACATACATACCACATTCGGACGTTATAAACTGTGATTGACAATGGACTCAGTGACTTCTAATAATTCACATATTTTCCACAGATGCCAATTAAATGACTCATAGTGACGAAGAACTGCAGTGTGCTGGGAGACATGCAATCTTGGTCAACGTTGGATTAAATCATGGTAGGGATAAATATGTCCACATAAAGATCATCTTGGAGATTCACATTTTAACCCCATATACAAAGGCAATTACGCTTGTAGTAACAGTAACATAACATAGTAACACCTGATATCTTTAATATATTACTCATTCTGGTCAAAGTTTCAATTCATTCATGTAATGAAAAGTAAAATCCACCCAAAGTTGGATTGGATCATGATGTGGAGTACATTTTCAGTGAAAGATTGCCTTCAAAATGTATATAATTAAAACGAAACGACAAGCACTCCTCAGAACCACTTGCTAGCTCAGACATAAAATTTCCTTTCAGTCATGATGGTTTCAATCATGCAATGAATAGTCAAATCCACGCAAAGTAGAATCTTTAGAACTGAAAAAATAACTCAAGGTATATTTATTTATTTATTTATTTATGTTTCCTGGTAGACGTTGATATTCATAACATTTCCTTTGTTTCTTGGTTATGCTAGTGTGTGTGTGTGTGTGTGTGTGTGAGAGAGAGCTTGATCTTTCCAGCTTCTGAGGTTATATTCCTGAAAATAAGTAACAACAAACCACGTAGAAAGATTACTTAAACCCAACATCGCTTGGCTACATAACAATTGAGCAAAATTTAAACACACCTAATATTATTAAATTAGAAAATGCCTTGTTAAGGCGAATGTAATATGGTAAGAAATTACTCTGTATAACATGCATGAATCCGTACATTGCGTCCATATCTTGGGGTTGATCATCGTCACAAAGTCCTGCATGTTTCCCTGTTCGTTCGTTGCTTCCTATTTTGTTTCATTTTTACCACCCGATTCTTGACTCGAGATTTTTGTTTCTAAAACCATGCGCCTAGAATCCATTAGACATCTGGTGGCCTAGTGTAAACAAAATCGACGGTGAAAGTGGTGAAGTCTCACAACAAACTTCAACCCCATAATGTAAACCATGTGTTCAGTGACTGCAGAGATTTTTCGAAAACAGGAACCTCATGATTGTCTCCCGCTGCTTTGAACCAGAAAACTTTCATGCTTTTGACTTGTCGCTATCGTGACCACTCTTCGAAATGAGTCATCTAACTTTGGGCTTGATTTCTGGAACTATCCTCCTTGGACGCAGCCATGTGTGTGGCTCATCGTTTGTTCTTTCAAAAATATACAGGAGTTTCGTTGAACTGGACTTGACTTCTATCTATTCGATGATAGAGTCAGTTTTGCAGCAAGAGAAGTTGGCATGCCTTAGGTATAGCTGAAAGTACATGTAGTACATGTTCCTGAAAGTTCTAATTTCTCATGATCCATGATCTCTGTGACTTTGAAGGATCTGCTTTTACCAAAATGCATTTTCTAGCATACCTTTGCTAGATGAGATGAGGAGTTCATATGATTTAGGAGTGATTGATCGCATGTCTACATAGCTCTACGATGGTTGTGGAACGAATCAGACTTGATTTGGTGCTCATTCCTTCCACCACACTGTGCCCATCTTTGAAAACAAGTCGATGTTAGGTTAGAGTCACGGCTTGCGAGATCTAATTAGCTCAATTTCAATAATTGCCCGAGAAGCACAAAACACGGCTGCACAAACATACTTACAATGTGTTCCCTCGTGATGCTGAAAGAGTGGTTCTCATCTTGAGGAAATAATGATCTATTCTGCATGGATTTCTCATCTGTTATGCGTAAGGACATGGCACGTGTAATGTGATCATGAAACATTTCTCACACTTGAATGTGGTCATTTTCTTACGCTGGTTGCTTGCACTGGCTTTCACCTCAAGAAACAATGCTGAGTTCACAACAGTTGAGAAGTACTTTTCTGCCCACAAGAAGAGCAAGTTGGAGATGTGAGAGTGCACTTGATGTTAAAATATTTTTGCTTCACTGCAGGGTCTTCTGCATAGGCAGGCTCTTCTCGCCCTTGGCGGACATTAGAAGTTGATGCTTTTACTCCACGTTAAACCAAGCGAGTGACTAGCACTATTTGATTACTGCAAAAAATCTTTTATGTCCCTCACCTTACCTGCATTGCTGAAAGCAAGTTTTAGGTCAGACAGTTTCAAAATGAAGGCAGTTTCAGAATAGTCCTGAATTTTCATCATGCTTTCTTCGTGATGCTGTACATCAAGTATGTATTTTCACAGTTTCAAGGAGGCCGCCACCGAGAAAATAAACATTTTGAGATCAGGAACCGAAATTGTGGAAATGTGACCCAGGAGTTGTTGGCGTAGTTCGTTGAAGTGTTTACGTAGTTGCATGGGACATGGACTGTGAACCAGGAGTGACCTCTGGTATCCGTTGTCTCTTCCTTGTGTTTCTTCCTGATGATGGTCTGGAATTTGCTGGACGTCTGAGTTTATCAATGTGAGAGTTTTGGTGTTTAGGTGTGACAATTTGACGACTCTTCAGTACTAACGAAGACTTAGATAGCCATCCACCATTTTATGCCGATGCAGGATGGTCATTCTGGAGTCTGTCATCGCTGCAGGAAGGTCATTCTGCTGGTTTCAGGGTGATAGAATTTGGGCCTTTCTCGAAGTTGCTTAACAAATCAACTACTCCCCACAAGACGTCGTTATCCCCTGTCAGCGGTACTGAAAGCTTTCACTCCTTCAGAATCCTCCATTATCTGCATTTTATTTACAGACCATCTTCACAGTTTCCAAGGACCATCGTCGCCTGTTACATTCAACAAGAAGTAAGGTGAAAAACTCAATTTTTCCAAGAACTGCAAGCCGCCTCACAAGATCTGAATACCTCCTTGGACATACTTATAAATGGTTTGATGGAAATCTTCACAACAAGTTTCCACCTTGCCAGTCAGAACTCATCATCGTCGTCAGTAAGGCCAACCTCTTTCTAGAAGTGTTCTATGATGGTACATAGTTTTAAACATTGGCAAAAGACACTGACATCTTGTTTCACAAACCTATACTTCCCAATATTCCACTGCTCGACCAATAAAGATAAACCCTATCCATTTTACTTAACTTTAGGCCTCCGCGTCCCAAAAAAAAGCCTATGGCCTTCAGGAAAAGCTGATTAAACTCCCTCATGCCCAGAAGCAAACTCCAAACAAAAGATGTGTGAGTTCCAGCAGGAACAACCGCTGGAACACGAAGATTCGTGACAGGGTGAAGACTGGGAGCTGTTGACTGCGTCAAGGGGACGAGGGGAGGGGACAGTCTGATGATTGAGGGCCCTGCTGATCAGACCGGACGAGACGTGTTGTCCAGCCCGCGGGGCAACGAGCGAGCGCCATTCTTCTTCTCCCTGTCCGTCTGTCCTGGCGAGGTTGTGCGTGGACGGACGCTGCACGGGGCGGATGGATGGACGGACGTGCTACGTGCTGGGCTCGTTCGGGCACGGACTGATGCGCAGTCTCTTGAGTCCTGACCTCGCTCTCGTTTGTCTGCGAGCACCACCTCGTCCTGCAAATACAGTTGATGACCGCTGGTTTAGCAAAAAACACACAGAGGTTTCAAGGATTGTCCCTCAGAAAACAGATTGGAAATGAAAGAATCTCTCGACCGTTATTTCACTTTCCCATTGTTTTTTAGAATTAAATACTGTATTGACTATGAAATCTTCTATGATATAGAGGGAAATGTAATGGATACAGAAACTATTCACGTCTCTCACACAGGTGAAAACGCTCTTCAGTTTGGGAAATAATTATCTGGTTTGAATCAATGAATACGTGAGCGATTTTGTTTTATTGTTTCAAGTTTGAAGATAAGTTACAATATTTTGTAGTTATTTTATGCTTTTGAAAAAAAAACAGTTTGACATGTCAGGCAAGATTGTGTTATGTGCTAGGATGTACGAAGCTATAGCGGCACATTACAACAAAGTGGTCATATGTGAACTAACCTTTACTCTCCATAGGTTATGTTATAATCCAATCTAGAACTTGCATGTAACTCTTACCATCAATGTTGGAGTAATTAAGTTGCTTGATATCCAGGTATTACAAGTTCTCGGCCGTTTAATTACCCCGGATTTAATAGGTTTTTTCAATGCAGATTTTTTTATAAGATATGGTACATATGTTAGGTAAGAAATGAAAACAGATACATATACCAAATATTTTCCCAAACACTATGATTGAAGCCTTTATATTTCCATTTGCTACTGTAAAACTGTAACTTCCTGTATTTAAAGTGAGTCTCTATGTCGAACGCGGATATCTCGACCCATAAATTCGATTCCCGATGAAGGTTTCACATTGTTTTGGCTTTCAATGAAGCGGCAGTTTATGTGGGGACCGTTAAGACCAGGAAAACAGCGAGGAATAGAGGTCATGTCGAGTCTGAAAGTCGAAGTTGCGGAAACGCCCGATTGGTTCAAGTGATACGCTGCCTCTCTCTGAGCTGGATGCGTCGCAATGGATTTCAGTATCCCGACACGGAACCGCCCGACCGTCGCGGGCACTCTCGTCGGGTCGCACGCTGTGATTGCCAGAGGTTGGTTTTGTGCTCATGAAACCCCCGGATCCGCCAAAGGTTTCGCGACACGACTCTGATCCCAGACGACGACGACGACGACGACGGCAAAGCCTAATCATCGGAGGAAGTCCTCGCCCGTCAGGGAGGGCGAGCGCGAGGGAGGGCGGGGAGGGCGCGAGGAACGAGGAAGTCGCCCGCAGCTGTAGAGAGGATTATTGCCCTGCCCTTCTTCATGCGCTCCTGCTCTTCCCTAAATTTTCTCCCTCCCTGTCGAGGGAGCAAGGAAGGACTATTCCATGGAGAGAAGGCCGGAGGCCTAGGGCGATGGATGGATGGATGCAGGGGTTGTTGATGGCGATGAAAGGCACAAAGTTTTGCCGGAATGGTTCACAACGTTGTGCAACTTTCTTTGCCACCTCGGCAGATTTTGCAAATGATTTGATTGGGGATTGATCCTCCGGGTATACTTCGGTGATGATTCGGTGGGGAGTTGTGGGAGGCATGGGCGGGTGAGAAGTTGTGGGTCTTGCTGAATTTGGGGGTGGGCTTCTTCCGACTTTGGGACTGAGACTTTTGATTCTTTTGTTCTCTTTGTGCACTTTATCCCAAAAAGTCCTCGAGGTTTGAGAATGTCCGCTTCTGTCAGCAACAGCGGAAGGGTTGGGGAACGGACAGGGGCCACAGATTGGACGGACGTACATGTACTTGTTGTGGCGAGCGATCTCGGACTCTAGACAGGTGTGATGACTCAGATGCTTTGCGATCTGGGACCTCATCTTGCTCGTCCTCGTCCTGCGGCAAGTTCTGCTTGTTCTTTGCCCGAGCTTTGAGGATTTCTTCGAAATTCTTCCTCTCTTCTCCTTGGCTGTGGGCCCCGCGCCTGCACTTTCAGTATTTATTGTATTATAAAATATTGAAGAGCAAGGGAATGAGGTACTGCCGCTCGTCGTCTCTAGCTCGGGTGGGCGGATCCGAGGTATTTGTATGGCGATCACTCCAAAGAATCTGCTGCACAAGAGTCGCTCATGTTCTCTCCACGAACGTACTTCAAAGCTGCTGCCGCGTATCGAATCGTTCGTGTACTCAAGGCTGATCTGATGAGGCCGAATGATGGTACTCTAGAGCATCGATGTTAAAATAATAATTTCTGATGGAGCTGTGCTCGAGTTCTCGGTTCCCGCATATATATGAGGTCCGTCACTTCTTGCACTGTTGATCTCCGTCCCCCTACGATCAGAATGGTAGGAATCATTGCGGCGTTCGTAGCAGATCCATAAATCTCCGACGAGAGGAAGTGGCGGTACAGTAAGTAGTGCGCGCTTGCCTGGTGGAACTGTTACTGTAGTCATTAGCTACTTGCTTCTCCTTTTGTATTGTTGCATGGACCCGGAAGCCTTGACCAGTAGTTGTTGTTATGTCCTCACTTCCACAAGGAGGACGGAAAGGCTTCCCTTTCTGTCTTCTGGAAGTGGAATGAGCGCGGATTTCTTTTGGCTTGCCAGAATGTAATGTTTTGCTGTGTGCACAAACACCCGGACACATTCTCTGGTTTACCAAGGCGCCAACCTGAGAAAAGGATTCCGCTGCTTGACCGCTTGGAGCCCCTTGTACATGTTAGCGGGTCGGTTCCTGGAGTTGGTTGTTACTGCACCAGGTCCTGATACCAGTTTTTAGTGCTGGATATTCAACAATCTCTACCCAGGCTTCGTCCCGGTGCGCTCTAGAAATTTAGAAAGAACTATCATTGGTTCATCCTTCCCACCTGTCGGATTTGCAATCATCAGCACAGGTGATTACGAATTTATTCAGGACCTTCAAACGTCGAGAAAATTCCTTCTTACTTCGAATTACTGTAAGAAGTCGCCCCAGCCAGATCTACAGATCTCGAAGATTCAGTCGGTTTCTTATAGCTGAAGAGCGATGTTGTAGATCCAGCAGAGAGAGATTCACAAATCTCTGGTAGGGTTTGATTGAATTGCGTTCCGGGTAGTTGACGGCTTGGTGAAAATTGGAGGGTGAAGCCTTGTCCTGACACGAGACAACATCTCAAGTCGCCTTCGAGCTGGGGGATGCATGACGGACAAAATGTCAGTGCAGAGTTCCGGATGAGGATCATTACGACAGATAACAGTCACAGATTTGACTGAACTACATTTGCCGATTCTATGGCAAACATGTTGAGGAGATGGTCAAAATCGAATTTGAATCAGGCAAGACCCAGCGGGCTTATCAGCATGCTTGCACCAGACAAATAGATAGTGTTAAGTTAACGTTTGTCCCGGTCAACACGCAGGAATCAGAGGGAAAGGTGGCCATGACTTACAAGGGTTGGATCAATGGTGTGCCTGTGGGCTTCAGCTTTGTGGAAATTGTACGGGGAGTCTCTACCCTGCTTTGACACCTTCTCAGTATTTGGGGCTGTGTGTTTTCAAGCTGATTCTGATACTCAAATCTGCCGAATTAGAGATCACGGTGCATATCGAGTTAGCTTTTAACCGAGACCAACCGTCCTTGAGCGGCTTCAGTTCGCTGAGGAGTCTTGCTTTAGGCTGCTCTGAAACCTTGTAGTTATACCACAGGTCAGCATTGTGAAGCATCGGACTTCAGGCGGGTGTCCAATCGACAAATTGATGCTTTGCCTCCAGATCAGCATTTTGCAGTTTTGCTGACAATACTCTGCTTATCAGTCTTAGTCCTGTTGGTTCAATCATGTCGGTAATAACGCAAATAGCTGACTTCAAGCGCGACATTCATAGCTGAAGATGGAAATGCCGCAACAATTTCGTGCCATTTAATTTATTCTGTTGAACAGAAAGCCTGTTATTGGAAAAGCGATTGTGTCCGATCGTTTTTAGCTGCGATTTTTAGAACAGATTTCAAATAATTAGGAAGTAGGCGGAAGGATTTGGGCTTAGAGGGGAGGCGCGTACATCGTCGTTGAATTTGCTAAAAATTCGACGGGGTCTCACAATTTAGCGTGGTTTGATTGTCACGCGATTGTCTGCGATGCCAGCTGCCTTCGAACAAATGCAGCGACGGCCCCTCATGAAGAAGCTGTTTTGGAATGTTGGAAATCTCTACGAACGCATGGAGCCGATTAAAAGAAAGAAAACCTCTTACTGCATCTTTGACCATGAAGGGGTAATTAGGATCGATTTGAAATTTTTAACGAAGAGAATATGGAGTAGTGTACACATTCACCAGCTATGGGCTATAGCAAACATGTCATAGACGAATCTGACGAATTTTACTTCGTTATTTCTTGAGTCATTCTTCTAGGACGTAACCTACCAAGGGAATTTTTAAAAGAAGCGTGAAGATCATCCAAGGACATCTTCTTCCAATTGTGATTTTTTGGGATCATGTGTGATTTGGTTCATATGTGAGTAATATTTTCTCTATGTTGTCGATGAACTGTCCGAATACAGGTGGAGAGAAAACCCGGTGACGGAAAATGGCGCAAGGTTTTTCGGCCGAGCTTTTTGGCTTGCACAGCTGTCTTCATCATGTTTGTGTTATTTATCTGCAACGTGGCTGTGAATGAACCTTATATCGTATGTTTGTCAACCTGTTCTTCCTTTCTTTTCGATGGTTCTGCACTCGTGCTTGTTATGCCATGCGTCGCCCCATTCACAAGTTTCTTCCTTGGAGCAAGCTGTTGCAGGCTTTGCATTTGTAGATACAATTTCTTGTAATGATGTTCATGATAGCTTCCGTAGAATGTCCTTACGAGTGATGGTTTCAGGACATAGTAGTATTCATCACTATGCTTGTTGTGTCGCTTAGAAGTGCCTAGCCATATCTAGGAGCATTGCGGCCTTCAGAGCGTATGCTCCAAGTGAACAAAGCTAATAACTTATTTCATCTGTGTACAGTATCACAGGGAATGGAGTGTTACGACGTTCATGCAGAGTTTCAAACCTGCCACTGTTATGAATTGCACGGTAGGCAACAGAATTTTCTACTCGACGGTTGCCCTTGTTTGAACCTATTTCTTTCTGTGACAGTGGACAACACTCTAGTCTAAAGCAGGAGTTTTCAAGCTAGCTATCAAACCATCCAGGGTAGCAAGAAGTTTTGCCTCTTCAGGAGTGTTGTCAAAACACATGAGAAGGATGTGACAACAGAAACATTGAATATTTTGAGGCCTTTCTTATCCTTCTGCGGGAGGAAACTTGATTAGGTCTTGCTGGTAGCGGTTGCCAACTGTGCTGTGTAGTTAGGATGGTTGACTGTAAGAGACTAATTTTTGCTATTTGCTCATTAAACCACACTACTGAGTCCCATAGTGCTCCGATTTCATTTGGTGAGAGCGTGAAGCGCTGACTAAAAAAGTGTCGCATATTATGTCACTGAGGTAAGTCTACGTTTCCGCCAGTGGTTGGGAGATGTAGAGATCTGGATCAGTTAACATGAACACGAAACCAGCCACTAAAGCAGGACATATAAGCAGGGCCCTAAAATCTAAGTTACATGAAAGTATTCGTCAGTAGCTCTCTCAAAACTAACAACGAAAGTTTAAGTAGCAAGGAGGTCATCAGGTGTCCACTCGCAAGGAACGTGAGCGAGAGATGTGAATGTAGAGCAGCGCCCATGCTTCGATGGAACTTAGGAGAGGGACACCCAGAGTCAAGAGAGAGTAAATGTCTTCCGACAAGATATGCTAGGCGAGAATAGAATGCTGTAACGCAGTGTGGGAAATCTGAAATCACAGTGTCAAGTTCAACATGAACGAAATTCATGCAGAAAGGATCACACAGAAGTGAACAGGAGTGAAAGATGTGCCAGAAAGAGCAAGTTCAAGCGCAAAACCAGCTTGTAGCAACCAGTTTGTACCTTGAGCCTCGTTGTCTTGTATCTTATTTCTAACTTGAGTAGCGGGCAGTTTCGCGTCTTTCCGTGGGTACTTATGAGCACATAATATATAGAGGAAGTCGTTTGTTTCTCGTCCGGAAGAATCTGACTTACGATAAGGATATCTTCTCAAACGCATGATGAAGATTATCTGCTTGCAGGTACAAGCGCAAGGTTCAGCAGTCAAAGAACGTCCGATCGAATGCTCGAAGCCTGGAAAGCGAGAGGGTACTGAAACCTTGCCAAGTGGAATAGTGGAGGCTACTTCAGACCTTGAACGTAGACACCTATGGAAAGTTTCCGAAAACGTAAGAACGTGATCTCTTCCTTTGTGGCAGATCTGCTTCATGCACAGGAATGCACGATCTCTTTCTCACTTGACCCTTCGCAAGGAGCCAACATACAATGACGATCTTAGGAACAAATCAAGAATAACGAGTGGGCTCAACATCAGATTCACTAATGTCTTTCTAATTTAAATTGCTTCTTAGTTTGTCAGTCCTTTTTTTTGGCTCAGCGCTTTGCATAATTTCATCGTTTGGTGCATGTGGGTCCATTCTTATTTCTTCTACAGAAAAATCACATAATGGTGCTTTGAGTGATCTAGACAGGAGCAAATGAGCAGTACATCCTCCAAAACAATTGATTAACATTTGAAGGTCGTTGCTTTTGTGTGCAGGATGCAGTCATGTCCCAAAATCTTCTTGCTATGGCTGTTGGTATCAAGCAGAAACGCAATGTGGATAAAATCATTCAAAAGGTGCATTTCAGATTATACGGCTTTAGTTAATTAGTTATATATCTTCAATTCTGGTGAAGTGTATATCTGGATACAGATGCATGTGATAAAGAATGTCTTCGGAATTGCAGCATTCTTTATGTAAACTTGAAGAATGTCAAACTCGTCCAGATTTACGGTGTCGATAACATTTGATTGCTTTCATCTTGTACATTAACCATGATGCTTATATAGATCTGACTAGCTCTTTAACAGTTCCCCGCAGACAATTTTACGATCATGCTCTTCCACTACGATGGACAAGTAGACGCGTGGATGGATATGGATTGGAGTCCTCAAGCAATTCATGTAATGGCTGCCAATCAGACAAAATGGTGAGCACATTTTTGTTTGTTGTAACCAGCCTTCAAACGATTAGTATGTGGTGCATCTGTTTGTAGATTGAATCGAGCTCTATTTGATAGTGAAAATTCTGGTCTCCCGGAACCGATCTCGTGTTAAGTAGTTCTTTACTTCGGTCGGATCGTCTTTGTTGTAATCGGGAAGCACTTTGCGAAGGTTCCTTTCTGTTCGGAGTTATGTTACTCATAAATATCCAAAGCTATCTTTTTCACCCAACTCTGACACGTTGTGTGGTCAAGGGGGAATGTGCTCTTCTGCAAAAGAATGAGCTATTTGATATCTATTTCTATACTAAGGGGTGTTTAATAGGCTGTGGCTCAACAACAGGAGGGCTCATTTTCTTTTACCGTAGCCAACTCAATGGATTACAGTACCGTAGTTGGGACAATTCGGTTCTTGATTCGCCTGCGCACTAAATTCGAAAAATAACCAATTTCCAAATAACAAATTGAGTACATCTCTGGATAGGTGGTATGCCAAGCGTTTTCTGCACCCGGACATCGTCGCGAGGTACAATTATATATTCCTCTGGGACGAAGATCTTGGAGTGGAAAATTTCCACGCTGACAGGTATGAGATTCCTGTAACATCGTCATGTTTCGCTTGTGTTACCGGTTGAAACGTTGTTAGCCTCTTGCGGTGTTATCTTGTGAGGAAGTGAAAACGCTTCTCAAATAACCACCCTGAAATACAGCTGTTAATTCATAAATTTAAAAATCATTATTTTAACATGTTTGTACTCGTTAACAGTTCTATTTCTGAGCTGGTTAAGGGTTGTAGTTTAAGGTTTGCAGTACAAGATGTATCATCCTTGTGAAGCCTCAGGCTTATGCAAAGTTCTTTTCATCTGCGACAGATATCTAAACATCATGGAAGATGAAGGACTTGAGATTTCTCAGCCTGCCCTCGCTTCAAGCTCTTCAGAGGTTCACCATAGATTAACTGTACGCCAACCAAGAGAGAGAGTTCACAGGCAAGAGTAAACCCTCATTTGTCAAATAATCTGATCTTTGATAGCAGAGTACAAATGCTAACATGATTTATGCTACTATAGATCATTGCTCTACCGAAGACCGGCAGACAGTATTTGTGTAGTTCTTATGACCTGTTTGTTGCTCTCTTTATATATATTGCTGCAGTCAGGTTTGAGCCTGAGGACATTCTTGGTTGAGTATGTCTCGTCATTCATGATATATGAACGTTTCTGACCATCTGAAAGTAAATGCAGACGTTTGATAACAGGAACTGGATGGAACTCATGTAACGCCAATAGCACCGGTCCTCCGTGTACAGGGTAAGTGGATATTCTTATAAAACAGCAGAGAATTGACATGACATTGTCTATCATCTTCCGTGAGATCAGGCCCGGTTCGGAACAAAATCCTGGTTCTAATTTAAATCTGGAGTTTTCTCACGGATTGTTCTGGGTTACTAACGCAGGTGGGTAGAAATGATGGCTCCAGTGTTTTCTCGGGCTGCCTGGAGGTGCACCTGGTACATGATTCAGGTTTGTTTAGTTCTGCATTTGAGTCTTCATTAATTATGAACGTGAGACAACGAGTTTAGAGTATGTGAATGGAAAGCAACCCGTCTGCTGCTGGAGCTCAAGGCAAATCTACATGTGAACTTTGGAAACAAATTCAGGCAGAAACCTCACGGTTGTTGATCATAACAGGCTGATTGCAACGACATGGTGATACAAAGTTTAGTTCTTGGTTATCATCAGAAGCGGTGTCGAAATTCGTTCCACCTGCTTAACTGAAAAGCATAAACTGTTGCCAGTCACCTGTTTTGTTTATATCGAATTCACTACTTAGTGTTCAAATCACACTAGCCCTCATACGTCGTCTATGAATATTCCTCATATGTATTCGAAATCAATCTGTGAACTCTTTACATATGGTTTAGGCCAGGGTTGATGTTCGGGTTCAGGTTACTCTTCACTTTTTCGCGCAGCTCCTTTCCGTGGCCTGAATTTTACTGCACTTTTTGCTGAGCAGAATGATCTAGTTCATGCCTGGGGTCTAGACTACAAGCTTGGTTATTGTGCCCAGGTACATCTTTGAAACCCTTGCTTTCAACTGCTTTATCTTTATATTTATGATGTGTGTGGTCTTTCATCATTAAATAATTCTGTAAGGAGTGACTTTCTGTTCTCTGGAATTCAGATGTGAGTGATCGAGTAGCGATCATGATTAATTAGCCTTCTGGTCGTGAAATGATTTTAGAACTATATCACAAGTCTCCATATTGGCACTCATATTCTGTATTTTCATATTTTAGGGAGTTCGCAGTGAGAAAGTGGGTATCATCGACAGTGAATACATTGTTCACGAAGGCATTCCCTCCTTGGGAGGTCAGCCTCATGACAAGGTATGCTTGTCAAGATGAAGTTGTGTGTGCAATTGTTTTTTCGGCTTTGGATATCACGCTATGTCTCAGTAACATTTTGATGATTGCAGTTTCAAGAGTGTGGAAGTAGAGAACGAGTTCAGTGATCGGTCTGACATGGATTTCGAGTTTAATTTTCCCAAAAGTGACAAGCCCTACTTTTTGCCCAAGGTAACATAAACCCGTAACGCACTCAACTTGGAATCTGGTGCAGACTGCAGAGAGTCAAATAACTCTGAAGACTGCTAACGTGCTTGACGCTAGCCTCATGGTATGTTTCTACATGTTTGCGGTTGAGACTTTCCTTTGCAAGCGTCTGTTTGGACCTGGACTTGAGAACCTTCCGCTCAGAAGATTTTATTCAAAGTTTATTCTGTGAACTTTCTCTAAGGATGGTTCGGAAAGGTTTTGATACCACGTGTGCAAGTAGGAGCCGCACAAGAACGTGCATTTTGATTCAGGCGGCCTGTAATCTTCAATTGTGATCTTGACAATGTTTTCGATTCAGCACTTAAATGTCTTATCTAGGGAAGAGCTTGTAGGGAGGGATTCTTTTTAGTACGACGAGATCATGGTTGATTGAGAGGGCATTGAAATGATCTTGATACTGAAGTGCTTCCATTTGCTATTTATTGATCAACTTTTGAGGACACTCCATCACATAATACAATGAATCTTTCAGGGACACCGTGTGCCAGCCGGTGTTACGGTCTTCTCAAAGTCTTGCTCCTTTTCCCCTTCATTAGTTCAATCCGTGTTCGTGCATTCCATAATGGCATGGAATGACGAGTGAAGAAGATATAGTGAGCGTCTTATCTTGACATTCCTATGTTGTACTAAATAAAGATCCAGAATGGACGTAGAGCAAAGAAAGGAGTTCTCCCAGAAGGTTTTATATCAGACAAAACTTCGAAGAAGTAAACCGAACCAACCGAAGGTGGTCTGTGAAATGAGCTGAAATGCAAGCAAGTATCTTGCCACTATTTGTCTCATTTTCAAGACACGACGAGAGGTTCGAGTATTTGAAATCTAACACTGGTGTAACCTTTTCTCTTGACCTCTGGGTTTGGCTAGTAATACCACAAGTGATGACCCGGGGTCGAACCGAGTGCCTACTTCCCTATCAGTCAGAAGCTCTTGTCCTGAGTAGAGGGATCGAGGTATCTAATCAAGCAAGAAGTTTTGACTCTGAAAGAAAGGTCAGGGACGTTTATTCCATATGTTAGTATATATATTGACGGCTAACTCGAGATCGAAACGCATCTTTTTCATGCCCCTTGGTCTGAGACTGGTCGTGAACACATTGCATAAATGGCAGTACTATCTTAGTACCTGCAAACCTGAGAAGATTTTGCTGTTCTCTTAGATCTCCTGAGCTTCCGCCTTTAAGGAGCTAGAAGCAGAAACGTTTGTTCCGTAATTCTAAAGGTATAGGACTATGCCCAAGAGAACGTTTGTTCCGTAATTCTAAAGGTATAGGACTATGCCCAAGAGAACTTTTGGACTAGAGAACGAGTGAGCACAAGGCAAGAAATGTACATAAGCCAGATATAACCAGTGATCTCAAAGGCCACTTAAGCATATTGGAATATCTTCGGCAGGCGAACGATGTCTGGAAGGAAGTCATAATTTGAGAATATGAGACGGCTCTTGACGAGTGGCGCTAATATTTCACATTGCCCGCTCTTGTTGTTTTATAGGACCCCGACGCTGTGGATACCCGAGGAGAGGTCAGTTGTGACTTTCTGACTTCTGTTCCATCGTTCTTTATTGTTTGATGCCTTTTACGGACATCTCTAACCGTCACATTCGATTGTCCATTCTGATCTGCAGATACGAAATAGATCTAAAGTTGAGTTGCAAGCGTTTTCACGACGGTGGAGAAGAGCAGCTGCAAGTGATTCAGAATGGATGGATCCATTCAAAGTCGAGCTTCCGTCCGAGGAAAACCATTACGCTGTCGAAACCAAGCCAGAAGGAAGGTGATTAATTTTTGCCCTCCACAAATTTTCGGCTGCAGATGAAAGCATGACATGATAGTACATCCTGAGGAAAGGAAATCTACTACATATACTCATCAGAGTACAGCTGAAAGTATCCAGATTGTAGGAGTTACAATTGCTTCCGGAGGACGAAGTGTGGAGTTTTTATTTCGTGTCTTATGGCCGTGACGCGGTGCCATCCTCTGAGTAGGAGCCGTCAGCCTGATGGTTGCTCGTGTTCGCGCCATTAGTGCGATTATCCTACGTATTAGTAGGGAAAGAGCAGACTTCTGACGAATATCAGAGTGGTACATAGGCATCTTGAATTCCCCACTGAAACTCAAATGGTTATGGGTATCCGACATACTCTTCCTGGAATTAAAGATCCAGTTGCACATGGCCAACTTTAGTGTGCACACATCCTTGTAAGACTCTGCAAGGTTTCATGATTCTAAGTTTTAGCAAGTTGAGGAAGATGACGTGTAGCTCATCTGGGATGTAGCCTTGTAGACTGGAAGGTAGTGTTGACTTTTTCGTTTGCAACACACGGCTATTTTTATCTTGTTCACTAACGTTAAGCGGTTGACTAGATCATGGTAGAGATATACAGGTAGATTTTCTAAAGATACATCGTGAAGCAGACGCTTACAAAAAATCTAGCAATATTTGTCCATGTTCGCCCGTTTCCTTCTACTTGTTGTATATGTGTTCTGTAACAACACCCTAACCGGAGATCTAATGTAAGTATATCTCTTGTGATGCAGAACTGCTCCAGTTGAACCGTCGGCAAAGCAAGTCAGGAAAGCCTCGAGAAATAAAGCCAGGGAACCGCATAGGACAGGGTAATGGGAAACTACCATAGAGTAGCGGATTATTTTTCCTACACTGCATAGGCCGTAAGAGGTCAAGCCGGCGCCAGATGCTCTTTCTGTCGCTTTAAGTAGGTGGTCTGGCGTAATGCGCCCTCCTTATATTGTACAGTTTACAGTTTTCTTGTACACCTCATCGTTGTGTTCACTTTCAGCTCAGATGGCTAATCCAGCGAAGATGAACGGAGCAAATGTCTTCTGTGGTAGGACTCAATTTTTTCTATATGCTGTCTTTGGTTTGTATTTAGTTCATCAACGCTGATATAGCTAAGAGGGGTCCTTTCAATGCTACTCAAGGATATTATTAGGAACAGGACTGTCACCGAGATCGACTGAACGGAAGCTTTGCTGCGACGACAATCATCCAGCATCGTCCAGGCCGTCTGGAAGATGCCGAACAGTGGAAATGGATCTACCACAGTTTTTTCGACATTGTCCCGGTTGTTGAGGTCTAGTGAGGAGACTGTCGACCTGGAATGGTTTGTTAGCGGGGCTATAAATGAAAAATGAGTTGTGAGTCTTACGGTGAAGGTATGCTTGATGCAGATTATTGTTTAGTCCGTGGCTGTGATTATCACACCACATTCAGTCTCATACCCCAATTATTTTTGCTCAAAAGAGAGAGCGACAATCACACGATCTTATTTGGATCCGCTTTTTTCCTTGTTCAAAGCTTGTGTAGTTTCGAAGATGACTGTTGAATGCTTGCAACTGAGATGACAAAAAGAGCAGAAATTGAATCTAGCAAATGCGATTCTCTTCTCGAGTCAGTGTTGTGATTCTTCTATAATTGTCTCACGACTGGTTTCTATTGGTTCTGTATGTTATGAAAGCTATCCTTACTTAGAGAAGGGCTTCAACGAAGTAAATGAGCATATATTATTCTATACATACTGATAGTGATCTGGACATGTTCACATGCTCTACTTTGTGTAGGTACTCTCTCTAATCGTTGGCTTTCACAGGTTACTTCCTTTATCACCTGCCGTATGATTTAAATTATGTATGCACGTCTAGTTCACCTGATATCTCTCCTGTGTTAGACTTAAATTTTGGATGCATGTTGTCGATGTCTATTGTTTATTGATTCCATCTCTAATAACCGTGTGAGCATTGCAGACAATGTATTGTCTCGGAGACTATCAGATAGATCTCTCGTTTGAAATCTGTTAGTGGGAATGTAGATTTGATTTTTGGCCGGTACAATCCTATGATATATTTTTGCATTAAGAATGCAGCATCCAAGTAGATGGATCACTAGCAGTGTTGTCTCTCCTACACCAGGTACTACAGATTCTCTTGAATTTGTCATAGCTTACTCACGGTCTGATTCTGAGCAATGCTATTGAGGTTAAAACTCCCCACTCTTGAACCAAGCTCCAGCTCGAGTAAACGATTGGTGTCACCACTTCCACATCTTAGTCATCTGACACCTTTCACGTGTGATCAACGGCAAGGTGTATTCTCTTACATGATTATTTACAGGGGACAAAGTACAATGACAAAAGGGATGGGAAGACCCCATCAAAGTTACAAGGATGGAACCAAACTAGTAACATGGGGCTAGACCCCAATAGTATCAAAGTGGCAAATATGTCCTACAGCACCTAACATATCCGAACTATCTAGGTCAAACGGTCAATAAACAACAGAGCATCCGAAGAAGCATCAACTAACGGGATTGCTCTCCTATGGATTGCACCGGCTAGTGTTTTCTGTAGAGCGATGGAAACACGATGTCTAAAATAGGCTAAACATTAAGTCAAAGAAAGTGATACCCTCTGCAACCTAGTATGGTAAGCTCTCGTGCACTCTTTCACCAACATGTCGAAGTCGGTGTCCATAGTTCCATATAACTCCAAAGCTAGAAGAATAAAGAGTTGACTCTCTTGCTTACCTCTATATTTGGAAACATTGGTTGTTGTCGCTCCACTCGCCGTCCATCCTAGAGGATGGGTGATCACCCCATCCAAAATTGCGACCAATCTTGGTTAGCTATAGTTAGTTTAGCCAAAGCGTAGATTGGTCACTGGATCACAAAAAGATAGTGGTGTGCACTATCCAAAAAGGAAAAGATAAATGACGAGATGGCTATCATGCATTGGTGGGTCGGATTGTGTGCTAGACGTCTTTTAGGATTGGTTAGGATAAGATAACGAAAGATGCAACCTACGCATGTTAGCCATGTGGCATAGTTTGGATTTCGAACTTTTCTAGTCCTACAGTATATAAAGCAAGGAGAGGTCTTGAGAAGACACATCATCTTGGAAGTCATTCCGGAGTCATTGCCTTAAATGTAACAATGGTATTAGAGCAGACTTATTGTTCCTATGAGTGTGGATCACTCCTCTTGGAATAATAGTCTTGGTAAACGTCTACTTAGTTTCAAGGTTGGATGATGGAGCTCAATGAGTAAGGCCAACAAGTTACTTGGAGTGCAATGAAACAATTGCATGTTGCCATGTACCCTTTTCATTGGGGTTTGTGATCTCTACCTCGTTTAAGCTTGGTAAGAGAAAGTTACATGGTGATTACTTGTAGTTACTAGGGTAAGATTCTAAGTAGTATAAATAGAGAGGTTGAGAAGCAACTCTCAAGTTAGTTTTCAAGGAAGTTAGTTTTGAGAGAATTTAGTTTTGGAGAGAACTCATTTTGGGAAGCTTGGTTTTTGGAGAAGTCATGTTCGGAGTGGAACCTTGATTTAATGAAGACTTTGATTACCAAAGTATCCATTCCTTTTGAGTGATATCTTAGTATTGGGTGAGAATTTGCATAATGGAGTTTGGACTTTGAGAGTTTGTGTAAGAATGTGCATTAGGGTCATGGTCATAAGATGAGATTAAGTCCTTCTGGATTCATGATGAACTTCCAAAAAGCCATCGGAGGTAAACCTGAGTGAGAGTCATCCCGAAGGTCACAACACTAACTCTATGGCCTAAGTAATCTACTTCGTTTTTGCCAAAATCACATTTTGACATCTTAGCATACAACTTATTTTCTCTCAACACTTGGAGTATTTCTCATAGATATTTCTGATGATCTTGTAAGGATTTGCTATATATCAAGATATCATCTAAAAACATAATCACTGATTTATCTAGATATTTACGAAAAATATCATTCATAAGTCCCATGAATGTGGCACGGGCATTGGTTAAACCAAATGGCATAACTAGATACTCAAAATATCAATATCTAGTTCTAAAAGCTGTCTTTTGTATATCTTCATCGGCCACTCTGATCTAATTGTATTCGCTTCTAAGATCAAGTTTGATGAAATACTTAGCTCCATGAAGTTGATCAAACAAGTCATCCATTCGCGGTAATGGATACTTGTTTTTCACCGTTTGTTGATTTAGAGCACATCCGCATGGAGCCGTCCTTCTTCTTCACAAACAACACTGGAGCTCCATATGATGATACACTAGGTTGGATAAACCCTTTCTCGAACAACTCTTCCAATTGTGCCCTGCATTCCTCCAGCTCGTTTAGTGCAACTCCCGGAATCTCGCCAGGAATCGGGCTTTGAGCCCATCCCAAGAAGAGATTTCAGCCGCATGGCCTTTATGTTCCAAAAACAAAAAAAACAGTCTGAAACCTCTAAACATGTCCCTACATACGTCCGCCCCTAGTTGTGAGCGCCCCCGCGAACATCACTATTCGTAGTACTTCTTGATTCGCCACCCATTCACGCGTGTGGCAAATAGCGCACCGTCCAAATCCAACAGTTGTACTGACCCATTATCAAAGACTTCCTTGACCTCGTAAGGTCCCATCCAACGGAGATGGAGCTTCCCGGGAAATTTCATATAACGGTTGTCATATAGTAGCACTTTGTCTCCCGCCATCACCTTCTACGGTCTCAACCGACTATCATACTTCTCCTTTCGGCGAAGCTGAATGAGCTTAGTCATTTCTTCTGCTTCATCCCGAGATTCCTCTAATCTTGACAATTCCAACAGCCGATGAAGTTGGCTATCCTCGACTGATAGTCGTTCCTCCACCAAAATTCGATAAGTCGGGATTTCTAGCTCTACTGGCATAATCAGGTGCATCCCGTAGGTAAGATAAAACGAAGTTTGCTAAGTCGTGACCTTCTCCGCGGTTCGAAAAGCCCAGAGTGCAGCTGGCACTTTCACATCCCAATCGTTAATATGGTTCACCGTGACTTTGGTAAGAATTTTACATAGTAGGCCATAAGATTTCTGTCAACCCGTTAGCTTTGGGATTATACGGTGTCGTCTTCCGATGTTTGATCTGGAAGTAGGTTGTGAGTTCTTCAATCAGATGATTCAGGAAATGGGTTTTTGTCCACTCACCAACTCAAGTGGACACCCGTAGCGACAAATAACTTGATTAAAGAAAAATTTAGCTACCGTCTTAGCATCGTCGCGTCGTGTGGCCACCGCCTCAACCATTTTAGTCGCGTAATCAGTAGCCACCAGGATATATCTTTTCCTCGTTCCTCTGCTGGCTGGTGAAATGGGCCCAACAAAGTCAATGCCCCATTTCTCAAAAGGTGCCAACGGCAAAATGGGCTTCAACGGCCACCGCGTTGTCTTGCGTAGGTTTCCCAATTTACCGGCGGGCGTCACATCGCTGAATGAATTTATGCACGTCTTTAAACATGGTTGGCCACCAGTAATTGGCCGCCAAAATCTTCTTTACCGTATTTCGCAGGGCATACTGTCCGCCCGCAGCTTCCTCGTGCATCGCTCTGATCACCCTGATGACTTCATGCGACTCCAGACATCTTCGTAGGACGTCGTCTGCCCCTAGTTTGAACAGTATTCCTCTTTCCAATTGATATGGCGCAGCTCTGTGTACAAACCCCGTGCGTTGCTCGATGGACAACCCCTTGGATAATTCCAGCATTCGTAGATAACGGTACAAATCATAGTACTGCGTATCCTTATATTCCGTAAGCTAAAACAACTGTTCGTCTGGAAATTCATCGTCTACCGCTACGGCTGGTATCTTCGTTTCCAGTCGCGACAGGAAATCGGCATTCGTATGTTACACCCCTTTCTTGGTATGCACTGTAAAAGAGAACTCATGCAACAATAACATCCACCGTGCCAACCGTCCCGAAAGATCGGCCTTTTGCACCAGGTACTTCCCAAGTCCAACCAATGAAAACTAGTCCAAGTCAAGGAAAGTCAAGATACCCATGTGATGGAATCTGTTCCTTGATTCCTACTAAAAAACAAAATAGTAGTTCTCATCTATCACACCAAAAGTTACTCTATATTTTTCTCCAACTTAACCATAACTAGCTAAATATAGTCATGACTAAGATAAACTTAGGCACAATTTAGATATACTTACATTTTATCCTATATGTACAACCCTGGGTCTTACATTGCAAAAGGCATCCGAGTCATGAGTGACAAAGTGAAAGCCATTCAAAATTGGAGTGCTCGAGAGAATCAGACTCAACTACGTAGTTTCTTGGGTTTAACCGGCTTCTATAGAAGATTTGTGGAAGCTTTTGCTCGTATTGCTCAAGCTTTAACAAATCTCTTAGGGCAAGGGCAGAAATGGCAATGGTACAGCTCAAGAAATTGCATTTCAGGCTTTGAAGGATGCGCTCTTACATGCACCAATCCTTAAATGGTGCATGTAGACCAATGAAACTTACTACAGATGCATCAGGTGTTGCAGTTGGAGGAGTGATACAACAAGAATGGAAAGATGGATGACACCCAATTGCCTTCTTCTCACGGAAACTTTTGCTGGCGGAGCAAAATTATCATACCACAAAGAGAGAGGAGTTTGGCATTGTGTTGGCTACTAAACATTGAAAGCACTATCTTGGAGACAAGGAGTTTGTGGTTGAGACAAACCACAAGCCTTTGGTTTATTTAGAAACTCAATAGTATCTCTCAAAACGGCAGATTCGTTGGGTTGAATGGCGACAGCGTTTCAATATGAAGATCGTGTATGTGGAGGGGAAGAAGTAGCTTGCCAATGCATTGACACGAATGTCGTGCATTAATCACATCACTGAGGTGAAGATTCACTCTAAATGGTGGGAGAACCTGAATCGAGCTACCAAGGAGAATGAGGAGATTGCACAAGCTCTTAAGCAGGGTAGATCACATTTAGAACGGGGATTGGCGTTCTCTAAGAGAAAGATTTGGATACCCTCAGATGTTACTCTCCGTATAATAGTGTTAGAGGAGGCACATGATTCAGCTATTGTTGGCCATGTAGGAGTGGAGAAGACCATTGAAGGCGTCTAGAGGGTATACTTTTGGCCAAGACTAAGAGAGGACATCACCAGCTTTGTTCGAAGTTGTGTGGCATGTCAATAAAACAAGGCTAGCAATCAGAAACTATCATGTCTACTACAACCTCTACCAACACCAACTAGAAGATGGGAGCACATCAGTATGGACATTGTATGTGAGTTATCAATGACGTCTACGGGTTATGATTCGATAGTCATTTTTGTGGATAAATTGAGCAAGATGATCCATGTTAGGCCCACAACAAAGACAAATACTGCACCTGAACTTGCTCAAATTTATATGGATGCAGTTTCTGCTCAACATGGTTTAGCTATAGTTCTCATCACTGATAGGGACACTCAATTTACTAGCATGTTTTGGAAAACCATATGTGGGCTATTCAAAACAAAACTAGCCATGTCCACAGCTTATCATCCTCAAACAGATGGGCAAACTGAAAGAGCAAATAAAACTATTGAAGACATGCTTAGAGCTTTCATTTTGGAGAAGCAAGAAGGTTGGGATGCGCTTTTATGTAACCATCTTTAGTTAGTGAGAACTAAAGTAGAGGTTACGCAAGGAGGAGATAGATGGTCTTGAGTTGACTATTAGTGGAGTATCTAAAGGTGTCACGTCAGCAATCCGTGTGCTCTTTAGGTTGTGTTTCTTGTGTGTAGTTGGTGTGTTAGTTGGAGTACACGTTAGCAGTCCGTGTGCTCTTTAGGGGTGTCCACCACGTCATCGATCCACGAGGAATTGAGTGGATGGTGGTTGTGTAACCTTATCTTGTTTGTACCTTTTTGAGAACTATATATGGAGAAAGAGAGACCATTGAGGTATCTCTCAACTTCAAAATTCCTTGAGTTATTCGAGTGGTCTCTCCTCACTTCCCTAGTGTTACAATGGTATCAGAGCGAACTTGCTCTTTCCTTGAGTGTGGATTACCCCTCTTGGAATAGCAAGATCATGATGATAACTTTAAGTTCTTGAGAGTTTTATAGAGACTGGCAGAGGTCATTGATCTGCATGTAGGGTAAGGAGGAAAGGGAAAATTGTGGACTGCATGTATGGATGTGCCTGAGGGAAATCCTGTGCCGAACTTTCCATTTCCCAATCTATCCATATTCGATTCATGGAGAAGGATGTTTTCAGAGTGTACCTTGTGGCAAATTGGGGTGCAGATTTTATGGCTCGAGTGATGGCATCACCAGTACCAATGATACTTCCGATTGTCAGTTATGGAGAAATGTGGGATTGTACCATTTACATTCTATACTGAATGTTGGATGGATTTGAATCGTGAACCACCCACACCGGTTCCGTTCAACACGTATGTAGAAATTAGAACAATTTACCGACGTAAGAGAGTATGGAGGGAGGCTTTTATTGTTAGGAATTATGGTGAAGAGTACTATAGAGGCGTAATAGGATCACCTCGGCCTTTTGTGATCCCTATTTTGAGAGATTGGATTGTTATTATACTTACATTGTATTAGTTTGAGTGGTGGAGAAGCATGGAAGCATCGGTTTATGAGTGAAGTTCGAACTCAATCATGATAGAAATGAAAGAGTTAAGAAAAGCTATTGTAGATGGACATACAAAGCAACAAGCCATGGAGGACAAGATCTCGGCATTAGAGAGTGAGAAGGTAGAGAGAGAGAGAGTTGGTGAGATGGAAGTGGAAACTCCGATACAAGAGACTCAATCCCAACCGCAGTTTAATGCTATTGCCAACGAAGAGGTAAATAGGAGAAGACTTCAAGAGATGGAAGATCAAGCCAATCTCTTACTTTGGATGGGAAAGTCATGTAAGGTGGAAGCCTACAAGGGCAGTAGGGCCATGGGAGTTTTGGAGGGATGGATCATGAGGATGAATATACATCTATCACATTTTCATGTTTCTGATTTTACTGCATGAATGTTCATGCGGTCTTACCTCATGGATAAGGCTCTTACATGGTACACTACATGGGAACAAATGCTTTCGAAGCGAGGTGCTTCTATTTCATGGAGTGGGATGCAAGAGGGACTTCTTCAGAACTTTCAAGCGGTGGATTCCTTCAAACCGCGAGAATGAAGTTGTGGGATTTGAAGCAGAAAGGAGGCATACATGAATACATTGAAGAATTTTGTGATCTTCAAGTATCCATTATGGATATGAGTGGAGCGAGAAGTTTAGATGTCTTCAAACGAGGTGCGAAGGAGAGAGTGCGAAAGGAGGTGATGGTAAGTAATCCATCCACAGTGAATGAAGCAATCGCAATTGCTCAACGGATTTCAGGTGCTTATGGGATCACACACTGTGAACCATCAAGCAATGTTCGAGAACCACTTGGCCCAACACCCATGGAGTTGGGAAACCTTCGACGTAGGGAAGGATATGCACCACCACGAGGACCACCGCCTAGGTATGGAGGTGATAATCGTCGACCATTTATTCCAAATTTGCCGGATCTTCTTGCAAATAATGGAACGGTTAATCGAGGAGGAATGGGGGTTCGTGACAATCGTCAATGCTATACATGTGGGAGGATAGGTCACATTGCCAAGTTCTCAGATAACTCGATCGGGGACCACCGGAGGAAGACCTATGTTGCGAAGGCCTTTCAACAATATGGAAGGAAGGGAGTACGACAATGAAGATGAGATCTTGCAGGGAAACGAAGATCACCAGGAAACTTGCCTCGCGGCCTTACTAGTTCCACTAAATGAAGAAAAGGCGGGGTTGGAAGAAGACAACGATTGGAAGCTCATGGAGGGAGCAAGAAACAAGCACGATTGATTGTCACAGATGGGATGATGGAAGGACACAAGGTGAGAGTCCTAATTGATCCTGGAGCAACAGAAAATTTTCTATCACGATCTGTTGCAATGAAATTAGGATTGAGTTTGATGAAGGATGTGAGTGAGGAAGTGGAGTTGCCAAATGGCCAAACTCAACTAATTGAGACATTAGCACGGAGTGTACAACTAGCCATAGGCAAGTACCAGGAAGAGATTGAATGGAGAGTAATCTGATTAGCTCGATATGATGTCATCCTAGGAATGCCGTGGATGGAGCAATACAATCCGGAGGTAGATTGGAGAAAGAAAGTAGTAAAAAGTGGTGGATGGAAGATTTACGGAGATAGAAGCAGATCTCAGAATAGAAGCTTACCTCTCTTTGTGATTGGTAAGGCGCCATTTCTAGAGGTGATGTATGTTTCTTGGGACTTATAAGAGATGTTGATGGTTCTAAGGACAATCTATACATTCAGAATCATTGAGTGATATTATTCTGAAGTATCGGGATGTCTTCCCGGATGATCTACCTGCAGGGGTTGCCACCTAAGAGGCGTGTAGATCACAAGATTGAGGTGATACCCCGAAGCACTCCAACGTGCAAAGCTCCATACCGATTGGCGCCCAATGAGTTGGAAGAATGTAAAACTCAAGTGGAGGAGATGTTGGAGAAAGGGTTCATCCAACCAAGCATTTCACCTTATGGAGCCCCCTGTCTTTGTTTGTGAAGAAGAAGGACGGGAGTATGAGATTGTGCATTGATTATCGTGGGTTGAATCAACAAAGAGTGAAAAACAAGTATCCATTGCCTCGAATGGATGAGTTGTTTGACCAACTTCAAGGGGCGAAGTACTTCACCAAATTGGATTTGAGGAGCGGGTACAACCAAATTCGAATTGCTGATGAAGATGTGCATAAGACAGCATTTCGTACTAGGTATGGTCACTTTGAGTATCTAGTGATGCCTTTTGGTCTCATCAACGCACCTGCCACATTCATGGGATTAATGAATGATATTTTTCGTCCTTATTTAGACAAATTTGTTATTGTCTTTTTGGATGATATTTTGGTATATAGTACAACCTTAGAAGATCATAGGCGACATTTACGAGAGGTACTCAGGTTTTGCGAGAGAGAATGATTTATATGCTAAAGCGTCAAAATATGAATTTGATAGATCTGAAGTAGATTATTTAGGCCATCGCGTCCACAGCGGAGGGAATCCAAGTGATGAGTGAGAAGATAGAAGCCATACACAAATGGACAAAGCACCAGAGGATCAAACTCAACTAAAGAGTTTTTTAGGTCTTACAGGATTTTATCATAGATTTGTTAAAACTTTTGCACGCCTTGCCCAAGCCTTAACATCTATGCTAGGAAAGGGTCAAAAATGGAGATGGGGAACGGCACAAGAGATAGCTTTTCAATCTTTGAAGGATGCACTTTTGAATGCACCCATTCTTAAGTGGTATGATCCGAATAGACCCATCAAGTTGGCTCTTGATGCATAAG
Organism: Marchantia paleacea; assembly: GCA_014180765.2. NCBI lineage: Eukaryota > Viridiplantae > Streptophyta > Marchantiopsida > Marchantiales > Marchantiaceae > Marchantia > Marchantia paleacea. The sequence continues at coordinate 2,027,460 of MUAA02000049.1, forward strand.
GTACAACGGTGGGTGGAATTCTTCAACAAGAGTGGGAGGATGGTTGGCATCCGGTTGCCTTTTTCTCCCGAAAGTTGGTGGCAGCTGAGCAAAACTATCACACAAATGTAAGCGAGAGGAGTTAGCCATTGTTCCGCCACGAAACATTGGAAGCATTACACAGGAGACAAGGAGTTCATGGTAGAAACGGATCACAAGCCATTGGTGTATTTGGAGACTCAAAAAGACCTCTCCAAACGACAAATTGATGGGCGTAAGAATGGCGTCAACAGTTCAACATGAAGATAGTGTATGTGGAGGGCAAGAAACAACTTGCAGATGCTCTCACGCGGATGCCGTGTCTCAACAACATCTGAGGTGAAAATCCAAGTTGGATTTGGTGGTCTCAAATGATGGTACGCAACAAAGGAGGATGAGGAGATCATGAAAGCACTTCCTGCAATGGCGGCAAGGAAGGTTCGAGGTCAAGCATTTCGGAGAGCGTATATGGATCCCACAAGATCCAAATTTACGCACAATGATATTGTCGGAAGGCCACGATCTGACCATTGCGGGGCACGTGGGAATTTGAAAAGACTTTGGAGAGCATACAACGAGTGTACTTTTGGCCAAGGATGCGGGAAGATGTGGAGGCATATGTTCGAAGTTGTATCACATGTCAACAAAATAAGGCGGGGAATCAAAAACCAGCAGGTTTATTACAACCTCTTCCCATTCCTGAACAACGATGGGAACATGTTACTATGGATCTAGTATGTGAGTTACCAAAAACCTCTTTAGGATATGATTCAGTTGTGGTCTTTGTGGATAAATTGAGTAAGATGATAAACATCCGACCTACCACAAAGACAGTGACGGCACCACAACTTGCTCATCTGTATCTACATGCAGTTTTTGTGAATCACGGATTAAGCAAAGTCTTAATCACAGACAGAGGAACTCATTTTACTAGTTTGTTTTGGAAAACCTTGTTTGGGTTATTCAAAACAAAGCTAGCAATGTCTACAGCCTATCATCCTCAAACGGATGGTCAAACAGAGAGGGCCAATAGAACAATAGAGGATATGTTGCGAGCATTCACTTGGGAAGAACAACAAGAGTGGGATACTCTTCTGCCTCTAGTGGAATTTGCATATAACAATTCTGTTAATGTATCCACAAAAGTGTCTCCATTTTATCTGATGTATGGTGCTCATCCTTTGACACCTTCCACTTTGTTGGGAATTCCTAAGAGGGAGGAGTTTTCAACCAAAGTCGCGGCAGTCAATGAATATGCAGATGCTCATCGCAGGGAGGTGAATTTTCAGGAAGGAGATCAAGTTTGGCTATCCACGACCAATTTGTCACTTGTAGGAACACCAAAATTTAACCCTCGATTCATCGGTCCTTTTGTGGTGTTGAAACGTGTTGGCGAGGTGTCTTACAAGTTAGAGCTCCCGTTGCATATGAAAATACATCCCGTATTTCATGTGTCACGATTGCGAAAACATGTACCACGTCCCAAGCAGTTCACAAATCCATCAACCCCTCCTCCTTTACCTACTATGGTAGCAAATCAGGCAGAATTTGAGGTTGACAAGATTCTCAAAAAACGGATTCGGGGTCATAGATACCCAAAAACGGAGTATTTGGTTCAATGGAAGGGATATCCATCATATGAATCAACTTGGGAACCGGCAAAGAACTTAGCCAATGCACCTTTGATTGTTCAAGAGTTTGAACGTGTGTGCAACGAGGACGTTGCATCTTAAAAGGAGGGAGATTTGTAACCATCTTTAGTTAGTGAGAACTAAAGTAGAGGTTACGCAAGGAGGAGATACATGGTCTTGAGTTGACTATTAGTGGAGTATCTAAAGGTACCACGTCATCAATCCGTGTGCTCTTTAGGTTGTGTTTCTTGTGTGTTAGTTGGTGTGTTAGTTGGAGTACACGTCAGCAGTCCGTGTGCTCTTTAGGGGTGTCCGCCACGTCATCGATCCACGAGGAATTGAGTGGATGGTGGTTGTGTAACCTTATCTTGTTTGTACCTTTTTGAGAACTATATATGGAGAAAGAGAGACCATTGAGGTATCTCTCAACTTTAGAATTCCTTGAGCTATTCGAGTGGTCTCTCCTCACTTCCCTAGTGTTACATTTTACCCTTGATTGAGTTTGCTTATAATAACTCAATCAATGCATCCACAAAAATCAGCCCTTTCTTCCTGATGTATGGAGAACACCCCATCACACCATTTAGCTTGGTGAATGTAGGTCACATGCAGGAACCATCAACCCAAGTTGAAGTGATGAATGAGTTTGTGGCACGAGTTCAACGAGGAGTGCATCAGGCAAAGCCATTGCCCAAAATCGGCAAAAACAGTATGTCGATGCTCATCGACAACATGTGGAGTTTCAAAAAGGAGATTAGGTGTGATTGTCTACTACCAATTTGTCATTAACAGGGGTTCAAAAGTTAAGTCCACGATTTATTGTACCCTTCTTGATTGTCCAACGGATTGGAGAAACTGTCTACAAGTTAGAGTTGCCAACATACATGAAAATACATCCCATCTTTCATGTGTCTCTCTTGAGGAAGTATACTCCACGATCTCCTTCCTTTGGCAACCCACATCAATTTCCTCCTTTACCAGCCATGATTGATGGTGTAGAGGAATATGAAGTTGCGAGAATTCTCAAGAAACGGACAAGAGGTTAGCGGAATCCAAAAGTGGAATATCTAGTCCAATGGAAAGATTATCCACTTTATGAAGCTACTTGGGAACCATTGGCAAATCTTACAAATGCCAAGATACTTGTAGAGACTTTTGAGTCTTCTTGCAACGAGGATGTTGCGTCTTAAATGGGAGGAGATTTGTAACCAATCTTGGTTAGCTATAGTTAGTTTAGCCAAAGCGTAGATTGCTCACTAGATCACAAAAAGATAAGATAGTGGTGTGCACTATCCAAAAAGCAAAAGGTAAATGACGAAATGGCTACCATACATTGATAGATTGGATTGTGTGCTAGACGTCTTTTAGGAATTGGTTAGGATAAGATAATGAAACATGCAACCTACGTATGTTAGCCATGTGGTATAGTTTGGATTTTAGACTTTTTTATTCCTACATTATATAAAGCAAGGAGAGGTCTTGAGAAGACACCTCATCTTGGAAGTCATTCCGAAGTCATTGCCTTCAGTGTTACATGCAGCCACCAAGAACAAATCCGTGAAACCACTAGACGGATCTTCCGCCTGAAAGCAATCTCGAAGATACTCATAAACCATCCCTGACAAACTCAGAATCTCCAAAATCTAGCTGCCACCTCCCTATGTCCAACACGCCCTCCTCTAGTATAACGTAGACACCATCGCTGAAGTAATAGAAACAAAAACCACGCTAACTCGTCCATGGGATCACTTGCCAACCAATCGAGCGGTAAGCAAAAAGTATGTCTAGTCTCGTCATGGAGTGCACGAGAAAGCCTATGGAATAAACGTGGACATGGAAACCTAGTCTCAAAAAGCCCTAGAATTGAACTTGCATGGGAAGCTAACCACTCCTATGATCCGATCGGTATACTCGGAATGCTCAACGAAGGAGTCAATGTAGTTTGCGTATTTTTCAAAGTGACAAATACCGATGTCGATGTGACTGTCCTCCTCACGTGCGTTTCCCAAGTAATCCAATCATAATCTTTGTGCATCTTTCCCATGTGGGTATTTACCCCTTGTGAGGTAAAGAGACAATAACACACCGAACATGGTGTATCACGCACCGCTTTAGGTAGCCCCATAAAGATGTTACGTCAGCAATCAGTGTACTCTTTAGGTTGTGTTTCTTGTGTGTTACTTAGTGTGTTAGTTGGAATACACGTCAGCAATCTGTGTGCTCATACTGATGCACGTCACGTCATCGATCCACGAGAAATTGAATGGATTGTGGTTGTGTAACCCTATCTAGATTGTATATTTTTGAAGATTATATATGGAGGAAGAGAAACCATTGAGGTATCTCTCAACTTCAGAATTTCTTGAGCTATTCGAATGGTTTCTCCTCACTTCCCTAGTATTACACATATATCATGTTTGATAATTCTTCTCAATGCGGTGCCCAATGGGCGGTAGAGATGTACTCGATGTGATTAGCAAGCAAGCTGGTTTGACCATAACATGGTATGGATTATAAATATACGACTAATGATGGGGCATTGTAGCATCAAATCTCCTTATCTTAGTCCCACGAAGGGCACATCATGTTATGGATTAGATGACTACATTGTGTTAGAGAGATCTAACCGCCAGTTAGGGGACGATAATGGTACACTTGTGTTGATGTATGACGATCTATATAGTGTGATGTTTGATATGACATCGATGTATATAGTGATGTGATATGTATGTGTACGACAGTTGTCACGACTCATGTAGCAGCATCCCTAGTTAGATAGATGTGAGCATGTTGGAGCAGGTTGTGCAATTAGAGCTGATTGTGCATTAAGCGCCATTCGCATTGAAACTACCGTTAGGGCCCATAGCGCCATAAGGAGACCTAGGGCTCAAGGGGTAGAGTTCAAATTAGAGCTCTTAGAGGTGCAGTTTTTAAATTGAGCCTTTAAGAGTGTGGCTATGATGGAGAGTATTTAGTGCAGGAATATGGAGTCTTTAAAGCACAAAGTGGATTTGGCTCGACTATAATCTCTCTTTTATGCTATGGTTATGAGCGAAGTGTCCTTGTGGACGTTTTGAGAGTAAAAAAGATTATTGTGGTACACTTGTATTGATGTATAACGATCTTTGATGTTTGATGTGACAACAATGTATGTTGTCATGCAATATGTATGTGCATGACATACTTGATGATGTGTATCCTATCGGATTTAGCATTTCATGTAGGGAAGGTGAGCATATACATGTCAAATCGAGGCAAGGTGCATTAGGAAATAGTGAAATGGATATTTAGTTTATGTTAAGGGTTCCACTTGACATGGATTGTATTTTTGTCTATGTCATATCACTTTTTGCCTATGTGGAAATCAAACAACTAAAAATCTACAATTGGATATATTTTCATTATCATAAGTGGATGCATCAGTTGAAGATCTACACTTTCTTGTGTTTGTATTCCGTGTTGTATTGGTTGTAATGTTGATGTGATTGCAGAAATCAAAATCAATCTTCGCAAAAATATTAACATATAATATTGTAACCAATCTTAATAACAATATTTAGTTTTGTAGAATTTTTTATCACTAAATCACTAGAAAACAAAATAATAATGAAAATGATACAAAATACAAATGATAAATTTTGATACATGAATAAAGTATGAAGTGATTATGATGCATTGATGTAGATATTCTAAAATGATAGATAAAATATAACCATTTTTGAAGTAGATAAACAAGTTAGATGTCTTTTGAAAAATGATAACTATAAAATGGATAAACATTTTTATTACTCATGATAGCCATATCACATAAAGTGGATTTGTTATTCTCTATAATCTCATAGTATACAGAGAAAATGGGATTCCTTGATGAGACATGTCATGTATTTTAAGTCATTTTGGATTCCATTCTCCTTAGTGTTACACATATACACTATCTTTTGATATTTTTCATTTTCTTCCGAGGATGCTAATTTTGATGCCGCTTTATTTCTCCACATGCATAACTGATTGCTGGATAAACAATCAGGAGCTAAGGTGTCTGAAAATGAGACATTATTATTATTCATGATTATCAATTTGGCCATTCTAGTCATCACTATTTGCATAATTGCTTACAATGATCACTTATATTTTCATGTTTTGAAAGCTTCCCCATGCAAGTTTGCTTGCAAAATTGAAGTGTTTATGTTTGTATTTGGTGACTATATTCTAGAATATCAGAAAAAAATTTAAACAAGAGGAGATAACTATTTCTGATTAAAAAAATGAAAATAACTATGTATGTACCAATTTGCAATTTGTAACAAGAGAGTAGTAAGAAATATATAGCAAAAAGGATGGGAAGATACCATCACATGGATGAAACCAAAGGAGTAAGATGGGGCTAGGCCCCAATGGTATGAAAATGTGAAATATGTACCTACAGCACCTACCAGTAGTTTCTAGCTATCTTGTTCTTCTAGAGAACCCTGGTATTTTACAGAAGATAAAGAAGGGCATACATATTGCCGTGAATTGTCAGTAGGTTTTGAATGATTTTTGATGGAGGATCAACTTCAGATATAAATATTCGACAGGAAATCGAAAATGTAAAAGAAAACAGAGCAACCCAGGTGGGAATACAGTTATTACGTTAAAAAATATAAAACAGAATGAGTTATTTAACGAATAAATATATACTAGTGCACTCAATGAGCAGCTGGTTTTATGGTGTAGTGGTTATCACGTCTGCTCTACACGCAGAAGATCGCGAGTTCGAACCTCGCTGAATCCTCTTCGATGTTTTTCTGGAATTCTCTTCTGAGACTTATATGGACCGCTGTGGACATTCCTCTTACCCAGCCACAGCAAAAGCTGGCGAGGTGGCCAAAATTACAATCTCAAAAATCCTTTACCTGGCTTTGATTTTGTAACTTTGGCCACGTACGAACAATAACAACAGGAGAATTGCGATTGTATGATAAAATGTAAAGAAAAATACAAAAGCAGAAAATGTGAAAAGGATATGTACTTCAGACTCTTCTCTCGCGTGGTCTCTCGTCTTTTCAAAGTCTCCACAACGTAGGTAAGAATATAATTCGATACACCACCATGATTTCACCTAGTGATGCTAATGAAATATTCAAAATCTACTTGCCTCACTAAATGATACTAGGACGAATAGATACAATCAATTTTTATTGCTCATGTCACTTTGGATGATGTGGTGGTTACAGATCCTACTAGAAAAACAGTTTCAGAGAGGGTGATCACCCATCCTCCAAGATGGACGGCGAGTGAAGCGGCAGCAGCCAAGGTCTCCAAGTATAGAGGTATGCACAGAGGTCACCTCTTTGTTCCTCTAGCTTTGGAGTTATATGGAACTATGGACACCGATTTCGACATGTTCGTGAGAGAGTGTGCGAGAGCCTACCATACTATGCGACATGGGTATCAATCTCTTTAGCTTAATGTATAGCCTATTTAGGCAACATGTTTCCATTCCATAGAGTACTAGCTGGTGCAATCCATAGGAGAGCAATCACGTTAGGTGATGCTTCTTCGGATCATTAAATCTGGCGCTGGTTACCCATACCTTGAGTTTGCACTCGAAACAGGTGTATTATACCAACAAATACAGCCATAACAAGTACTCCTATGTAGCGCAAAATAGTAGAGCCATAATATATCAATATTTTGCGTTACGAGTATGACCATAACTCGATATAATATGAACCATAAAATTTGTATGTCTCAAAATAATATTCTACCTGCCTATCATGAAACGGCCTATGATCGATTGTGCGTACACAAGCCCTTCTGACATCGCCAAATTTTTTATTTTTTTTGGGTAGTGAAGGTCATGATCGATCCATTGATCCATTTGCCCGGTGAGCTGTGTCGACCCGATTCTTAATTTCGGGTACGTGTAGCTTGAAGTCCATCCGTAAATTGACTGCCACTGTCTATCGAGACGAAAGTTAGTAATTCCTCCACCACGTCGCAGCAACAACATCCAGGGAAAATTAAATGTACAAAGTAAAAGTAAAAAGGATGGGAAGACTCATGAAAATTGTTAGTGCACTTCGTTCCTTCCGTTCCTTGCCTGGAGCTTGACTTTTCTTACCTCTTTTGGCCTTTTCTGCCTTGTACCATTTGATGTTCCCTACGTCTGGGTACCTGACGTCGACTTCATACGTACCTGCCAAATGAACCTTTAGAATCTATAGATAGACCCATAAGCATAGTGCGGCTAGCAGCGCTGCGGGAAGTACATGTTCTATATTCGAACTATGGAAAGCATACTTACCTGGGCGGGGCCTATCGCTGATCTCGAAGGGCGATGACCTACGATGAGCTCCTCCATTGCACTCCGGTCGGGCAAGTTGTAGCATTTCCCTAAGGGGAAAATGCACGTCATAATTTGTGGCAGCGGAGGGCTCGCGTTCGCGCGGCCCTCCACCAAATACCCAAAGTAGGAAGTGGATAATTTTTCGGAACCAATGTCGCGCTGTATCCAGGCTGTGACAATGCCAAACGCTGGCCGAGCAATGACAGGACGTGGAGGCAGAGTGGATAGTACATGGGTAATCGAATACCTGAGACATTTTCTGGAACTTCTGCTGAGTTTCAGACATTTATTTTACAGAGCCGAGTGCTGCTCTCCCAGTTTCAGTCGCACATGCAAAAGGATCAAGTTCATTTCCTGGAATTGGCTCAAACATAACCCCAACTAGCGTAGAACCTTTGTGTCTCTGGGCTCCATGTCAGCCCCAGGCAGAATGGAGCTTTTTGATCATTGAGCTTGTTCAGTGTTTGATAAAATTTGGGCCATCAAATTCAGTGATCAATCTGATCGTGAATCGTCTAGAATCGTCCCAAGAGTCGGCTCGTAAGCGAGCCTGTGTGCCAAATGTATGAAGCCAGGTCAAACAAGGACGCACCGAAGCAGAAGGAATGCCGTATTCGATTTCGAGGGAAATGAAGGGGACTTCAATTCATATTGAAAGATATGAAATTGAAGCTCGTGTAACAAGTCAAGGTCCTGAAAAATTTACTAAGCGTTTCGCGGGAGAAAGCGTTTATCTAGCTCTGTTGAAAGTTGCCAGCCGCTTGACCTTGATCAGTGTAGAAGCCAGAGGCAGGCTGCCTGGAAGGTAAGGAAACGCTTGGAATCTATCGATAGCCTGCCGAAGTTGAACTCGGAGCTGAATGCGATGAACTGAACAGTTTGAATTGAACTGAACTGAACTGGATGAGCATCCTGTGTCTATGATGCAGCTCCAACACATGGGCCAGTTGTTCATGATTGAAGGATGGAATCCATTTCTACCTGCGTAGCCATGGCAATTGATGGCTGTTACAGTCCGTGTAGAGAGTACAGCCTTCTCGATCTGCAGATGTGATCACATGTAAGCACTGCTATTACGGAACAACAACCAAAAGATTCTACGCCTTTAAGACAGAAGCCGACATCTGCAAATTCGTGCAGAGGTGGAAATCTAAAAGCCGGAGGTGCAACAGTCCAAAGATTGAATCGTAAGGTGGATCGCGTGAAGAACAGTCTTACAGGGGCACCCAGATAAGCCAAGTGGAAGACTGGAATACTAGAATCATGGAACTCATCGTGACCAGAGAACATTTCGACAAGATTGTTCAACAAATGTCTGCACACATATGAGCACTTTACAGTCCAATTGATGGATGCCATTGCCAGACATCATATGCGTGTGACAAGCACTACATCATTTCGCTTATCAGATGGATAAGATGATACACCATTTCATTATATTGCACCATTTCACTCTTTCAAGAGAATGAGTACTTTTAGTCAAAAAACAGAAGGTGAATGAAGTGAAGGCGAGAAGATTTCAAGCAGGTGAGCGGATACTCCAACTCCAACGCGCCGTTCCCTCTTCTCGCCCATGTCCCCAGACCAAAAAAATAATTAATCTGGGACGCGTTGCATTTAGCGTTCCTTGCTGGTATTTCTTTCGAACTTTTGTCTAGTAATTACTTCAAAATTTTATTTGCATCCTGACCCACCACTCAACACAAAGTGCTCCAAAAATATCAATGAAGATCTTATATACAACTCCTACCTAGATCTGAACAAACACTAAATTACACGGGTCGCCCTCTCTAATGCCTCCGAGCTTATTGTAATTCAATGATCTCCTCGATCTTCTATGCCTCTAGAACCAACTCCGGCGGCAAAACTTGCATGCTCCCGCTCATCTCTGCTATTCTCCTTCCTTGCCTCCGAAGTGTCGCCTAGGTTCCAGTAGGCTGCATAATCCGGCCAAGGATGAAAATAGAGACACCGTAAAATAACAAAAGGGTTAGGAAGACCCCATCAAATCTTACAAGGATGGAACCAAAAAGTTAACATGGGGCTAGCCCCAGTAGCATCACACTGGTAAATATATCCTAAAGCACCTAAGATATCCTAACTATCTAGGTCAAACAGTCTACAAACAATAGAGCATCCGAAGAAGTATCATCTAATGTGATTGTTCTCCTATGGATTACACGAGCTAGTAATTTCTGTAGAGCAATGGAAACATGTTACCTAAAATAGGCTATATATCAAGTTAAAGAGAGTGATACCCTCTGCCGCCTAGTATGGTAGGCTCTCGTGCATTCCCTCAGGAACATGTCAAAATCGGTGTCCATAGCTCCATATAACTCCAAAGCTAGAGGAACAAAGAGGTGATCTCTCTGCATATCCCTACACTTGGAGACTTTGGCTACTGAGGCTCCACTCGCCGTCCATCCTAGAGGATAGGTGATCATCCACTCTGAAACAGTATCACAAGTAGGATTTGTAACCACCACATCCGCCACAGTGACCTAGTCCTCCCGAGCCAACCCTAGTCGACTGCAAGAAATACCAATGCTCCCTCCATGTGAGGTATCCATCCTCTCGCACCATAGCAAACACCATATACCTAATCGTGTCATGGGTAGCTATACTTTGCTCTCGAAATGGGCAACGAGTCATATGAACACTTGTTGCATCTAAAGTGATATCACACTCACATGTGAGTAATGAAGATGTAGATGGATAACCAAGCCAAGACGGAATCTAATCTAAACTCGCCTCTTTGGGTTTGCATCTAGCAAATCGCGCGTGCTTTGGCCGTGACTCCCTCTACATGTGGAATGTACAATCATTAACACAAAGAATTACTTTGTACCATGTTATATTTGTTTCCAAGGGAACGAGGGACCGAATTAATGGAACCAAGTGTAATAATCTCCTTCAAACTTCTTTGGTAACTCTTGACTCAACCGTCCGGAGAGAAAGGATCTCCTTCTTGGTCCAACTCATGCAGAAGACGACTTAAAGATCCAACTTCAATCATGCATTCATATCCCAATGCAACATTCAACTTAAAGTGCTCGAAAGATATCAGCCACTTCACTAGATCTACTAGATCGAGGCTCTCTAAAGCGTCAGGATATTACACATGTAGATTGTCACTGAGTGATACCACTCTTGCCCAGCAATAAGGTCCTCCTCACTAGTACAAAGGGTCTTGGCTATTTACCCAAATCCTGCACCCAAATACTCTCAAGAGTCGGTCTTTGCTACGGCATAGAAGCTGGTGTACTTTCATTCATGTCCTATATTGTATGCACACTACTCAGTGTTGTGTCAAAACTACTGCGACTGAAGAATCCATACTTGGTCTTTGACTCTATCTATATACAGCTCGCAGCTGGAAAGTGTCGTCTGGTTCCCCATAATCTTGGCTGAGGCTGCCACGAGGCAAAGAGGTAATCTAGGTAGTTCACCAGTAATCCTTTGACTTAAACCAACCTTCTACCGAGCTTCACCAATACCTCTTCCGTCTATTCTACCTGCGCCTTTGGTATCCGATGGGACTTCAACCAACACACTTCAAAATATTCCCGCTTTGCATCTGTTGTCGCTTGGTCTGCATCTGTCTGTTATCTCTTCTTGCAATCCTGCGTTGGATTTCGTCAATTGAACCACCAGTCTCGTCTCATGCTTGGGTTTGTTTGCCAACATATGCAAACTCTGAATTAAATTAAGAATATCGCGTATCGGATAGTTCTCACTTATTGTTTGCACACTCCTCAACACTTGTTCAACTCTCATTTTAGTCTTCTCGATGGCCTTCATCTCTGTATGATAGACGTCATCTCACTTTGGCCTTGAATCTCAGCCGAGTTGTCTTCGGCACAAAGTTGTTTGCTAATCTTGCTGCTTCTTCTTTTTGCTCTGCCTCGTTTGTATTCTCGGAAAGACACCAATTTTCTCCTCTTTCTTCAAGCCTTAGTGTGCCCCTTTTCTTCTAGATCCCTTTGTCTAGAGGCTCTGGAACTTCTTCAGCCTCCCAAGAGATGTCGTCTGTTTACTCATGAACCACGTTATCCAGCCCCTTTAATCTTTGAATCTTTTACCTCTTTAGCGTCCAAGAGTGGCTCTACTTTGGATGCCACCACGTGATTCTTCTTCTACATGACTCCTCGTGCAATCATCATCTTTGACTATCAACACAATTGCTGATGTGTTGAGATCATCACTACGGAGAGTAACTTCCCTAGAAAAGATAATTCTCCTTCCCACCGTTATCTTCCCCTTGATAAAAGTTTCAGCCACCCAAAAGCAATGCATCTTCAGATACATCTTCTTGTGCCTGCCTCTAAGCCACAATTATGCATTTATGGCTCCTATCTTTCATCTCAATAGATCGCTGATTTTCTACATTCTGTACCCATTCATCGCTTGACTCTTCTTTGGCTTGAACCAAATGTTTAACAAAGTTTTAATCCATTGTTGAACTTTCCCATTCGAGGCCTCCTTTATCACCACATAATGGGACCCATGACTTAACTCCACATTTTGGCATTCTACTTCTTCGGGTAGCTGTGACCTCCAAATTTGTGGGTGATTTTCTCTGTTTGCGCTTTCCTGCACAATTACGGATCCACACCTTTGCCCAACGGCTTTGCGTCTCACGCGAAGCGATCTTCCACTCAAAGTTACCGTTGTCGTCTTTGTCTCCGCACTATTATTCTGGTAACTTAATATAAATTTGCAAAAAATGTAATTTGGTTTATATATGTCCCTGCATAGGACCCCGATTGCACTGCTTTCATCATTTTGTTTTCTCATCTAGATCACAATGAGTTCAACTTCTAGGGGGTGAGATCTTAAATATCTCCCAAACAAATTTACAGCCGTCAATAACATCGTGAGCGATTAAAAAGGGAGTTCATCGATCGCATCTCACTAATAACCTTCATTCCTTGTGATTTTTGAGCACATCCATCAAGCAGTTGCATCCCTTCGTCGTATCATCCACTCCCTAGAACGATGTCATCGTCTAGGGAGAAAAACCGAAGTTATCTCTCTCACCAAAAACAACCATAGATCAAACATTTTATGAACTCATTATATATTCAAAAAGCTAGTTCATCAATATCATCTTACTCAAAACATTTCTTTTGACTCATGGTCATGCCCATCAAATAGCTCCAATATCTCTCTCAAACAACAACAATATAACAACATTCGATTACATAAATCATGAAAGATGTAATGAGGGAGTCCACCAATCTCATCTCACTCGTAACCTTTCTTATCAATTATGAACACATCGATTGTATCAATTTTTAGAAAGTTCAGTCATAAACATCTCTCATGAACAACAACCATATCACAATATTCAATTAACTCAATTCATGATAGAGTTGAGAAGTCAATGCTCAGATTGCATCCAATATCAATTCGGAGTACAGAGTATAGCTCTCCATGATGTCATTAAAGATATTATGTTTGTTATAGTACAAAAGTGTGGATACTTCATATACAATTAACGTTGATATGCCATATGGAGTATATCTAGGTTAGGATAAACCTATACTTGGTTTGGGAGCACTAGATTATTGATGTTGACGTTGTGGTTACATATCATAAACATGATACAGTTTCGGAGGAGGTGATTACTCATCATCATGGATTGGCGGCAAGTGGAACGGCATCATCTAAGATCTCCAAGTAAATAAGTATGCAGAGATGTCACCTCTTTGTTCCTTTAGCCTTCAAATTATATGGAGATATGGATGTACTTGGAAATATTCGTAAGAGAGTGTGCAAGAATCTATCATTCTAGGCAATATGGGTACCACTTTCTTTATCATATTGTGTAACAAATTTTAGGCAATGTGTATCCATTGCTCTACAGAGAGCACTTGCTGGTCCAATCCATAGGAGAGCAATCATGTTAGATGATATTTCGTTGTACGCTCTAGTAATATGTATACTGTTTGATCTAGATAGTTCAAATATCTTAGTTGAAGTAGGACATATTTCTCATTGTGATGCTATTGGGGCTAGTTTTATCCTACCCCCTTGGTTTCATCATTGTGAGACAAGATGGGATCTTCCCATTCTTTTCGCTATATTAATCGGTTTCCTTCTTTTTCTTCTTTTTTATTGCATCTCACTTAGAACCTTTCTTACAACTTTTGCTCACATCCCTCATGGAGTTACAAAAGGAGTAATAAGATAACAACGTTCTGGTGGATGGTTACCACCAGAATGTTGTTATCTTATTACTCCTTTTGTCATCCTACTAAAATTCCTAGTCCTATCACACACCATGACTTGCATATGGAGCCATGCAATTCATCCACCAAGAGATCTTAGATTGCTTAGTATCACATATGTCCCACTCAAAACAAAGCCGTGTTGTGAAATCTAGGCCGGGCAGATCCTCGTGGATGATGAAGTCGGTTTCGGTTGCCTCCGTAACATGGCAGTGCAAGGGGTATTAGAGCCTCCAAGGGCACGAGTGAAAAAACTCAAAACCTGAAAAAATAAAAATAAAAATGTGTGATCGCATTATTCGTCATTGAGGTCATCATAGTCATGTACGGCGCCTTGCCTCCTCAACTTTGGCACACAAATACTCCATATCATATCCATATCACTCTTTTCGCCTTTCCCTTTTCACCCCTTATCCTTTACTTCCGGTCTTTGTAATATATATTCAATTTTGTACTCATCAACTTTTCTACGTCTCTTCGTGACGGTTTGTAGGACTTGCATCACGGTTTGCCACATAGGCTCTGCTTCTTCATGGTCACCAACTGCTTTAACCCCTTGCGCCGCCAGGGTGCTACTTGCCCTTGTTCATTGTTGCCCGTATGCTCTGCTTCCTTTGCATACCCACTGCTTATCACTAGCGCTGCCAGGATCCTGCTTGCTCCTGAATACCGTTGCCACATATGCTTCTGCTTCCTTCTTCTTACGGACTTGTTACCAAATGCACTGCCAGGGTGTGGAGTACTCAATTGGGGCCTAGCTCCATGTTACCCGTTGGGTTTCATCCTTGTTGGACTTGATGGGGTCTTTCCATCCTTTTTGTTATTTTACTCTGTTTGGATTTATCAATAGGATCTCTGCTAGCACTTCACGTCTCCTCCCTCAGTACGCTACCTTGACGTTGCATTGGCCAAGGATGTTTTGCATGTAGACGACCTTCCTCTACTAGGGGATCCGCAGGTGGCATTTGGTATACTATCATCTAGTATTGCTCATCGACCCCCCTATCTTCTTCGCACGGTTCCTCCTTCACATACATTCATATCACGTTTGACAACCTTTGATATGAGGATCATGGGCGTCTTTGGTGACATCATCGGACCAGGGACATTCGAGTGTGTGACTGGAGATTTGGCAAGGAGACAGACATCTTTGCCAATCTCGTGTGGATGGGTAGGCTTATTATCGATGGAGGGGATGGCACCTGTGGCATTCTTGGCGAGTTGGGCACTCGTTGCACCTTTGTTATCTTCTCGATTTGTGATCGCAGATAGACCTATTTTGGAAATATATACGAGGGACGTCGATACGGGATCATTTTCCTTACAGGTATTATTACGACATACGCGAGACGCTATACCACGGGAGGTACGATATGAGTTCCCATCTTTTTTGTCTTTGACTACCGATTGGACTAGGGGTCTACAGTCTATCTTGATGGACCGGCAGGCCAGGGGAGACTCTACATTCACTCTTAGTGGATCCGGCCATTCCTCGTACTACTAGAGCTCGTCTACGCTCTTGCTCGGGCAAGGGTGCAAGCTCGTGGATCTTGGTTCGACCATGCATCAGGGCTTTCCGACTCGCACCAGCTACTTTCTCCACGACGACGAGGTTCCGTCTTGGCTTGGTCCATCCATCTACATCTTCCTTACTCACATGTGAGTGTGGTATCAATTTAGATGAAGCAGGTGTTCATATGACTCATTGTCCATTCGGATGGCAGAGGATAGTTACCCATGATGCCATTAGGGATGTGGTGTTTGCTATGGCGCGAGAGGGTGGATACCTCACATGGAGAGAGCATTGGTATGCCTTGCAGTCGACTAGGGTTAGGGGAGACATGTATTTGGTTCGGGAGGACCAAGTCACTGTGGCTGATGTGGTGGTTACCGATCCTACTCTGTCCCTCCGGCAGCCGTTTGCTCAAGTGGCTTTATACGCTGGCCATAGCTTTTCAGCTCCGCGATTGGCGTCCTTTTTATCACTACACCGGGTCTGCACTTTATATGTGCCGGTTACGAAAGATATGGTGTCTTCATCGTATGGATCGAAACCTCGTGGGAGGAATTCCAATTTGAAACCCTAGGTCTACACTCTTGCTCACGGGCAAGGACGTCAGGGGTATGAGGAAGTCTTGGAAATAGCAGGAGCGCATTGATGCATGTTCGCTTTCTTCGCTGATTACAGTCCCTTGATTCCTATTCGGCATCCATCCTCCAGGATGGGCGGCAAGTGGAGCGGCAGCCGCAAGGTCTCCAAGTATAGAGGTATGCAGAGAGGTCACCTCTTTGTTCCTCTAGCTTTGGAGTTATATGGAGCTATGGACACCGACTTCGACATGTTCGTGAGGGAGTGCGCGAGAGTCTACCATACTAGGCGACATGGGGTATCATTCTCTTTAGCTTATTGTATAGCCTATTTTAGGCAACGTGTTTCCATTGCTCTACAGAGAGTACTAGCTGGTGCAACCCATAGGAGAGCAATCACGTTAGGTGATGCTTCTTCGGATGCAACTAATGTTTGTAGACCTTTTGACTTGGATAGTTCAGATATCCTAGGTGCTGTATGACATATTTCCCAGTGTGATACTATTGGAGCTAGCCCCATGTTACCGGTTTGGTTCCTTCCTTGTCCGATTTGATGGGGTCTTCCCATCCCTTTTGTTATTATACTTTCGTATGCTCTACCTCGGTACCCACTGTGTACTTCTTACTTCGCACTTACTATCAACTGCCTCCGTTCTTGATCGACTTGGGCTTTGTTGGATTGTTTCGCTTCCACGTGTTTTCACACGACTTTGGATTTATTTTGCTCGTGAACTTTTTTGCTCTTGATCGGTTGATTTCGCTTGCAGCTCCATTCACTTGAGTTCTCGTTTCTTCCCGTGGCGGTTTGTATTTATTCTAATTATCGTGGGACCTCTTGCGTTTAATTCGCTTTCAATTTGCTACCACCCTTACCCACTCACAGTCCCAGGGCCCGTCCTGAGTACTTGTACTTGGTCTCGCTATCTACGAATTCATATGGAGGATTGAGTTGAGTCATCACATTTCAGCCAACCCATGTAGTTTTTATACCTCGCGAGAAAGAAGAATCATTTTGGTCTTTGTTGCATAGAACACTTTTGTACTCCTTATTACATCATCATTTCTATGGTTACACGTTAGCGAACTACAATGGTTACTAGTTTCATGTCGCAGACTCTGTGACCGCCCTGGTTAGCCACCGTTGGATGAAGGTAGTGACGATGAATGTAAATTTCACAAATTCGCTTTTTCCTTTTTACTAATAGATGCCCCTTACTATCATGTTCACGATTCTATTTTTCCCCTCTATCTAACGGACTCTTTGAGACAGAAATTGATACATCAAACAAAACTGTACATCTTGTGAATCTTCTAACAAACATTTTGAAGAAATCCATATACACCTGCTGTCATGATAGCCACCAATACAAAAAGAAGTAACCTTCGGATGAAACATCCATTCCACAAATGGATCAAAACTTCGTGATTTGGAGGGAGATTTTCGAGTAGTCGTTTGTGTGCTTAACAGGCTTCTACTAATCATCCCTCGAGTTTCATGAATTCCAATCATCTTTTACCTATACAATGATCCCTATTCACCAGATATGATGAAAGAAAGTGCCTAGCTACAACCGGACGCAAGTCGCAATAAGTACGATGTACGCATATGTCAAAAAGAAAGGAAGTGTAAGACGTAATAAGTTCTCGAGACGTGTGTTGCATCGGAGACAAAATACAGAGTGGACTCGCCTGGATTCACAAAACCTGAAACGCTTTGAGCAAATTGTGCTGAAACCTAGTCGCAAGAACGTATCGCACCCTTACCACGAAGACACCTCCACATGTCCTATGACCACATGTCCTGCTATGAAGAAGGAAGCTTGTATTAGAAGCTTGGAACCTTTACTCTGATTAGGAGTGACATATTTTTCTTACAAGATTCGACAATATGAACTATCTCTGTGAAGAATAATGGGACGGCGAAAAGTTGGAGATTCTTCGCCCTCAACCGTACACCTGTTTAAAAGATTGGGTACCTATGTAAACCGACAACTACCTCTCTACAACCACGTATCTAAGACCAGATAGGAAGTGAGGACCTCATCGGCGTGAAGAGTATCAAACTCCTCAGCAACCTAAATAATTAACCAAAAGAGAGGAACATAACATTATGTTTCTCTCTTTTGGTTTGCTGTGTAAAGACCTACAAAATCACGATTTACAGGTTCTGCCATGCTTCAGAAGCACGTCACGTCACCAGCCATCTATCGCTCTCTGCGCTAGGATGGGATTGCAGAGCATTTGCCATCATAAATCCCTCTTCCAACGACCTACCTTGGTAACAATGTCGAAAATACGATAACCCATGAATGTGAAATCAATGCAGCTCCCCAACAGGTGCCTCGCTGAGCCACAAGAAATGTATGAAATCGTACAGCTTTCCACTAACGCTGACCTGGACATGTTTGACGACTAGAATGTTAATAAACATAACAGAGCTTATAACAGAGCTCGTTATACCCTATGCGTTGAACTGTGCTGAAAAAATACGTTAAGCATCAACGCGCTTGGGGACATTGATCATGCCTCTACCTTGTAAGGAGTGGGATTTAAGCCACGCATATGATCGGTACGCTGTGCAGCCAACTCTTCCTGACAGTGTCTTCTTAGCTCCTCCAGTGGAGGCAATGGCTCTCTAGGGGCTCCTGCATTGCACCACTTTGCGACTCAGAAAGCTAGAAACAGATTAGTAACAAGACCCGCCCATGCAATTATCATACAACTGCACGTAGTTCTGAAGAGGTAAAGTTCACGCTGGGATGAAATGCATTTATTTCTAAATCTATACATAACATCTTTACACTGAAAGACCACCAGTGGAGTAATAAGGTTATTAAAGTGGTCCAGACCAGATGTTCCACTCCAGTAGCATTTGTAAAGAGGTTCCACTCGTTGCGGAATCACATACGCTCTTTTTGATTCACTAAAAGGATGTCGACAAAGAATACGCTCTCCTGCCTGCAACAGAATATAAAGTTTTGTTAACCTATCACCAGTGGAAAGCTGCAACTGTACGGCTAAGCAAGGCTCGGTACTAAACCTGGTTATACATACCAAAAAAGCGACTGAAGCATGAAATTTCTGGGTGGACAACTTAACAAGATTCAATGCCACAAGCTCGTAGTGTCGAATCTTGGCTGTATTCCAAAAGGTGGAAGAGGCGGAAAGGAACTTGCCTTTGGTACGGGTTCATCCTCTCCGACCATTAAATCGACCAATGCATATCCCTCCTTTCCATAAAGGCGATAGCACTGTTTCTTGCATGGAATGGTAACCTGCTCAAATCGAGGATCGAAGTAAGTGATGTGCACAGTATAGGCAGGCACATGATAAGCCACATTTCTGAAAACGATCAGACAGACGATCAGAATCAGAAGTAAAGATAAAAGTGCTTCGACAAACCTTGGCTACATCCTCGGAAAGCTTGATTCGTGGCTGACCGTTGATTTCGACTAATTTGTACACGCAACCTAAAGCCGGTTGTTGATAACAAGTAATCAAATGGGTTCCTATTCCGAAAGCATCTATCTCATGTCCCTGTACACGAAGCAAATTCATCACCTTGTAAAGAAGAGAGCAGTCATAGGAACTAATATAAGGTTCTCTCAAGCGCAACATTGACAAGGACTTTGAGTGGAGATTGTTTCTTTGATAACAAGATCGAAACTAGCCCTCTTATTCCACTAAATGTTTAACTAAAAAAGCCAAATAAACAAAACCAAAAAAAAAGTAGACAGCCCAGACACGCCAATATGAATTCCAGCGTGGTGAAAGACGTGCTTCGAATGAAGAGCACTGTAATGAAGAACTCAACTGATTCACACCATATTCACATTCTACTAACAATAAATTACAGGCCAAAAAGGAATTTTTTTGGGCCTGTAATTTAATAATTCGTACAATATCTGAAACGAGGAACGCAAAATTCGTAGCTTATACCGGGTGATAAAAAATCTTCGAGGAGAGGACCTGCTGACTCACATGCAACATGCACAGAAACCTTAAATACAAAGTTACCTGTTTATTCAATGCATCAAGCGTGTCTTCATTGATATCATTACTAGCCGTTATTATCATATTTCCGAACCCTTCAACTCCGAACTCTTTCTCAATCAGCTTGAAGAATTTACGGGTCTCTACTGAGAAATAAGAAAGGTCTCCCGAATCCAGACGTATACCGACGGATTTGTACCTACATCAAAAAATCCAGAGATTTGGAAGACATAATCTCATATGAGAGAAACTATTCTCATAGCCAGTCACATGACAGAAATCGAAAAGGATCAGCGAGTCCTTTCCAAAAGATGCAAACTCAACCATCCAAATATCAAGTGTAATCTTCATCTGATGGACCAAATTCATACAATTTCATAAAATAAGTAACAAGCATACAATCAAAGCGTACTGCATGTGAGACATACCCCAATTCGTGGAGTGCAAGAGCGACAGCACAAAAGTTGGGAATTCCACTTTTCAGAACCTGCAGGAGCAGCTCCCACTTACACCAGTGAGAAATCCCATAACTAAGAGGAATATAAAGCAGAAGGATCCTTCTCTCAAAAATTTCGCATGCCACCCCACAGTTCCTCATCCACCTCGTTTCTCAAAACAAGAACATTCCGACGACGGATGTTGACTACGCTGGGGGGATTGTGTTGATGTATTTCTTCTTGAAATTGTTCTAATTCAAGAAACAGGACGCAAACAATGAAAATAATAACTCGATCAACTTCTGCACTAAATGACACGCAATAGCACGTGACACATTGAGCTGATTGTTTCATGCAAAGCACAGTAAGGTTCAGAGTTACTACTTACGTCATACGTGTCGACAAGAGCTTGAAACGAAGTAGGAAATGCTAGCGCATATGATATGAAAGCTGCCAACTCACTATGATTCGTCTCGGAAAACCATTGTTGCAGTGATTGCACTTTCTGCATACATGTCACATTAAACATCTCAACACGAGTCCATTCGATAATGCTCGACGTATGATAACTGTGGCACCCAAACTGTCAACTAACGACAAATTGCCAAAACCAATCTTGTGGTTTAAGTAGACACGGTTTATTAAATGATCTACCTGGTTACAGTTTTACCTGGAAATGTGACCAGATTGAAGACTGATCAATTGACGGGAAAGGAAAAGACTTAGGAGGCCAAATCTGTTAGCAACAAGGAACTGTAGAAACATTACCTGCATGCGATTCAAGTACTGCATCGTAAGGAGCACGAAATCCTTGCATATGTTGGAGCTATTGTTGTACTCTAAAGACCTTTTGGTGATCTCATCAAAACTCTGCATATTTGCAACGAGTCAAATTCCATCACTTGACACTGAGCAGACCAAAAGTCTACACACCACAGGAAATAACAGATTATTAGTTTGTTCATGAGTGCCCATACGTGTAACCCTCATTACTTCGCAACATTCTTTAGTCAAAGTCACTAGCTTGAATAAAGCTGATGTGAGGCAGCGACAACCATAGCTAATTTCTTGCTTTACTCTTTCTCGTTTCATCAGTTTTGTAGCACAGTCCATTCCGGGCGAGAGGTTTTCGGCCGAAAGGCTACGGAAGGCGGTGCTTATTGGGAACATTCATTCTCCTTTCTCTCCAAATACTGGAGGAATAGAGCTGGCAGTCTGAGAAGGAGAGATGGAAATAGGGTCAAATTAGATACTCGGCCTACATAGCAGTAAGACTACTCGGGGAGTGATTCTAGAACAAGACAAACCTAGAATAAGGTAGAACTTCACTTACCATGAAGGAACTCACAAAAGCATGTGAGTGTGTCCCACGTACTGGTATACCAAACCTCTGTCCAGCATCAATATTGCTGAAATATGTAACAAGGAATGGAGTTACTTGCAGAATGGCAAAACTGGACAAAGAAGGACGGCGTGCGTAACTTCACTAACTAAATCGTCATTTTTTGTTCTTTCCTCGGCCCCTGTTAACAAGATGCACGTAAGTCAACTGAAATTTAACAACCATTTACTTCCTACCGTGCGGAAGCCTGGCAAACTGCAGGCTCTAAAATCAATTCTCATTCATATTCCAGCCATGTGAAGCTACAACTCTATCATACTGACATCTAAGTTCAGAAAAGCTTTAAGATTAACTTGATAAAGAATCTACCTGGTAGCATTGAATCCTCCTAAGTAGCAATACTTTGAACCACTAACCCCACCATCGGGACCCTGCAGTCGAGTAAAAAAGCATACCTCAGGATATATGTCCGTGAAAACCAATATTCAGCAACTTCGAAAGAATTTTAAAAAATTATTAAAGTTCAGTGCCCGTGCCTGAGCTCTCCGAAGTCCAAATTCAAGTAAAATCTTATTCTTGCCCGCAACTCGCCTGTGCCTTGCAGCATTTGTAGCCACCAACGACGCGTAATTCACCAGAGTCAAAAAGGTAGTTTCCAGGAGCTGAACGATCTGATTCCATTGGCAAGCAAATCTCCCACGAGTATCAATTTGACTGGCAAAAATTCAACGACAAGGCTTCACGAAAGAGATGAAGGCACAAGTACATGACTTCCCAAACGCATGAAACATACGTAGAGAACAGTCAAAAAATTTACTGGAGGCATCCTGGAGAATAAGTTGACTAAATCAAACCAAAATTTGTTCCACGAGCTTACCAGTAGGGGACCTTCGACCCTGATCAGAGGTACTCGTGGAAAACAAACCGATCCTTCCGCAATGCCGTTGATAACTACTTCAGAGCAATCCACTCCTTTAAGGTAAGAAAAAAAACCATCCTGCCAGCAAACGAGCCACCCTTACATTAGCTTCCACTCCCTTGCAGGTTTCTGCCACGAAATCTAAATAGCCCTTCGATCCTACTTCATGGTATACATAATGTTGACAGAAGGAGGAATAAAGCCAAACCTCACACCGTGAAGGCAATATGGTCCGCAAATATGCAACATCCGAATCAGTGAAGTGAAAATTTGCCGCAAATCGAATACACTCTTCCAGACCTGCAAAAACTGTGTATTCTCCCCGAAAAGGATTTTTCCGATGTAAAAGGTCAAACCTGCATACGATATGAGAACATCATCTTGTAAATTTCCAAGGTATCTAAGTCACAAGTTACTAATTTCGGCAACTGTAGGCTTTGCATACGCACGACAAGCAAAGCCTTAGTACCTCTGTCCAGAAGCATCACCATCCAGAGCTTTCATCAGATCAGATTCGAGGCAAATGTTTTTAAGGGAGGGATAATTACACAGCAAGGTCGTTTTGCTTTCCAGCTTTCCAATAAGCATACGCCATCGTAATCTGATACATATCCGTCAAGAGTGCTGTAACCAGGGGATTGGTAGGTGGTGGAATGGGTTTCTCAGCTCCAGGTTTGGCATCAACTCCATCTTTCGTGGACAATCCTTCCACCTTGCGCGCATCAACCAGATTACTGATACGAATTTCCGCCATCTTTGCTACCGAATTAACCAGCAATGTCCCATTAGAAGAGGTTTCCATCGAAAGAACTTTTCCGCGTGACACGAGATCTGAAGCCACTCCAACGATCCAAAGCAGCTCAAAATTCTACAGCTCGTCCCCAAATATTCCCCATGGAAACTTCTCAGCACTCAGTACTATCCGAACACCACTTCCCCTCTAATCCACACATCTACACGCTCCAAATTGAGCTGAACAGCACAACCGCATCAAGTGTACAGACTCTTCGACCGAACTCGTGCTCTGTCCTCGAATCCTCTCTGCTTTCAACTCTCCGCTCTTGGCGTTCATGCCCTAATTGATGGAGACAGCAGTCCAAGAACGCGCTGAACGACGCTTCAATTTCACAAATGCTCGCCACAGCAGTGCAGACGAATCTCCACCTCCGTGGACTGCAGCGTTTGAATTTGCGGCGTCTCAATTGGCTTTTTTCAGTGTCCCCGCACCGATCACAGAGAAGCTTTACAGCACTTCGCTCCACTTGCACTCAAAGCACCGAATGCTCGAATTCTCCCCCATACACGATCTCTGTCCCGCGTCCCCGTTCCGAATTTATCGACACCCATTCCACATTTTGCTAATCTCGTCCTTTAGTCTGCGCCTCCTTCGCTCGCTCCGTCGCCTTCTCTGGAACTCTGTTCTGGCGCTCGGTCTGCCAGGCGCACCTCCGTTCCACCGTGAACTCTTCCGTAGGAGAACAACATTCTCCGGGTTTTACCTGCGTCATCTCACGCTCCCCCGTGCTTAGTGACCGGACCAGCCGCTATAAGAACAGGGTCATGTCATTTGTTTTATGTGAGATGCAACGCAGCGCATTTTCGTCAGTGGATGACCACACACGAGGACAGGCGGTCTGTGTTTCACGTTTGGTGGAGTCCACTCTGTCGTACACAGTTCGGTAAACACCGGCGGCCTTCGGTAGAAGCCACCGGCAACAGATTCGGAGTCGACGGCTTTCCGCTGAGCCGACGGGCTGCTGCAAGTGCACGCAAGACAGGCAGGTGTGTGATGATTCCTAGGAACTTGCAGAAGTACTCTGTGGGGTTAACTTTACGTCGGCCGTTAAATGTCCAGATCTGAGAAGTGGACTTTCTGGAGTTCCGAGTTCCTAGGAACTTGCCGAAGTACTCCGTGGGGTTAACTTTACGTCGGCCGTTAATTGTCCAGATATGAGAGTGGGACTTTCTCGAGTTTCGAGTTCTGCCTGTTCTCTTGCCTCAGAACTGTGACTATGCAGTTCTTTGCTTTACGCCCCCGTGCCCACTAGAAATGCATACTGTACCTTTATGTGTGGGTTTTTTCTTGTTCTGTAGGTGCAACTAAAAAGACTAGCTTCCTCATTTACGTGCCTTTACCAACCGTTTTGTATCATCTTCGCTTGAGTAAAATTGACATGGCATATAATTCAGATGTGTAATACTTATTACATGGATTAATTTACCGAACAAAATCACGTGATATATATTACAAAAATTAGAAGATATACATTTTACATCCAATTATATTTGTTACAAGATGTCGGGTCATGTCTTGATTCATTATGTCACTCAACCTTTAATGTTATCCTCATATAAGTTACTTGTATTTAATCGTCTTCGGATGTTTCTTTTACCGTGAGCTCTATTCATCCCTTTTCAATTCATAATGAAAGATTAATATTTTTTCTCTTTAAAATTCTCCTTCAAACTAAATATAACCCAAAAAAATTAAACGTATTCTCGCTATTGCTCTTTCCAAACCATACCGAAATTATTTTTCATAACCACATATGCATTTGGTTTGAATCAAATTTTGAGTGACAACCCCTACCTGATATTTTGATAAAATTGATATGGATACTCATGCAACAGAAAACTACTGAAAAAAAAAACTACATAAGAAGTTCAAAAGATATATATATCTATCTACTACCGGATGGACGATGGATGAACTTGGTAAAATATTTATATCTAGGAAGATAACTATGAAAATATCTGGATAAAACAATGAATGATTAATACTCATAAAATTGTATCAAACTTCTGAAAACGCTACAGATTCATTCTAAATCAAACTTGTTAAAAATTGGTTGCAAAATCAACCTCTACCTTTAAAATTTACGAGACACTATCATAACCACGAAAAACTTGAACCTATATTTATATTTTTATGGATTAAATTCAATTTTTTTATTTGTTCTAAACGCCACCAGTATACTGTTGACACCTTCTTTACTTCTTGTTGAAGCATTTGCGTGAAGTTATGAAATCTTCCTTCAGATCTATTTGAAATGGCACAATTTTTACTAATGATTACATTGCGCGTCCCACAATATTTGTCATGATACCGGAACACTCTTCATACAAAATTGAATTGAACCATGCATCTAATGCTATTTTATTTTCTGAAGTGAGGACCACATAATGCTTCACGCAGTTTTTCACATCCTTGACTAGTCATGCTTGTTTAAAAAAAAAAAAATTATTATTTAACTTTAATCTATATGTACGTGTGGCTACATTTTTGATAAAGGTATTCAACCTCTTAAATGTTATGATGGCAAAGACATTATCTTCTACAATATGGGATGTTCTAAGACATATATTTCTATTCACTAGATTTGTATTCGGTAGTGTATTTTAAAAACATCAAAATCATTATCAAAATTATAATATTTGTAAAACGGATGATGAAAGACTTTCATAATTCAAAAGTTCCAAAAAATTGAGAGATGATTACAATTTTTTTTTTCATATATAGTTCTTTAAAATTACATTATAAGATTAGGTGACATTTATCATCACTTATGAAATGTCTCGAGGATTGATGAAGTGAAAAATATCATTATTAGCATATTAATTATTACTATTTATGTATAAATCCAAGTAACATATTTAAAAAAACAACATATTAAACACATGTATCATTGAAATGACATCTCAAATAATCTTAGTAAAATCAAAATTGATCTAAATTTCTAAAAAAATTATTTTATTTTTATTTAAAAAAAGATTATTATAATGACAATGAAACACATTAGATTTCAAACAACTTGCAAGTGTTATTTTTATGTCATCATTGCATGCAAAACACACTTCAACAACAAAAATATCAAATGAGAAAATATAATTTTGCTTTGTAATAGTTGTACAAGTGTGATTTCAAATCAATTATTTAAATATTTTCAAATTTATAACTTTGAAATTTTAAATCCTTGATTTACATCTATGATTGCAAATTGATATTAGAAATATTCTTTTGAATATATCCAATTTTTAAATGAATATAAATATTTTTATAACTTTTATCAATAAATAAAATTTAAAATTTCATGTATAAAATGTAAAAAATTCCATCGAAATTTATAAATTTTATTTTTAAAAATTTTTAATCAATCACACACATATTTAAATGTAAATATTATCATAAAAAATATATTTTGAAATTTTTTAAATCTTAATTTTAATAAAATAATTTTAATTATAAAAATATAACTCATAAATTCTAAAATCGTATTTTTAATTTTTAATTTTATTAAAAAAATATTTTAAAAAATTAAATCATTATTTTTTATATATTAATTTTTAATTAATATATAAATATTCAATAAATTAATCATATTAAAATTTAACTTTTTATACATAAAGTTGTGAGTTAGTTCACTTGGTGGGGTAATAGAAAAAATAAAATATCATTTTGATATAAAAATTAAGTTTGTTTTTTAAAAAATATATTTATATTTTCATTGATGTTTGTAGCTTTGTAATTTAATTTTTTCACACAGATTAAAATATTTTCAAAAAAAAATTTATAAATAAATGAAAATTTAATACTAAATTTATTTATTAATATTTTTATTAATTTACTATTATGGTCATAATTTGATAAAAAATCAAATTTGAAATTTTTAATTTTTAATTTTCAATGTGTTGAGATTTTAATAGATATTTTTTACTTTATTTTAATTTTAAATTTTTTTCATAATAATTTAATTTTTTACATTTACGTATTTTTACATTGTGCAGCATATTACAAATTTGAAAAATATTGAAGATTGAAAAACAAAAATTATCAAGACTTTAGTTTCAAAGTTATCTTTGTTGTTTTGTTAGATGATTGAAGAAATTTACATCATGCAATGGTATATTATTGTTAAGTTTTGATCTTACATTAGATGATGTAACATTTTTAGATTAAACAAAAAGTTATCCATAAACTCCATAAACTGAAAAAAAAAATTATAATGATGTGTTTCTAATGGATATAAAACCTTGACTATCTTTTGTTCCAACTTGAAAAGCTACCAAAAAGATGGTCAAAATAGAAAATCAGATAAAATTTGTATAAATTATTTTTGAATTTATTTTATTATATTTTTTGTTATGTGCAATCAATAGATAATTGAACCCAGCAATCAAAAATAAAAAAATAGACATATTAATATAAAATTAATTAAGTATTAAGTATTTACGTAAAAATTTATAAAAAAATTACAATCTTAAAATCATACAATAGTAGTATATTTTTATTTATTCAATTTTCTAATATATATATCTAGAATTATTCTACAAAATATTAAAATTTTTTCTTTGTATAAAAGTTCAACACAAAGAATTTAAATCTAAATAGGACTTTAATACTAAAGTAAAATTATCAGTATAATAAAGTAATAAAATTATAATTATTAAATTTTTTATTTTTTTCATTCAAAATTTAAATAAATTATATTTTTTAAATTTTTTTCAAAATTTATGCATTAAATTTTAGATATAGGCAGAAGATCAATTATTTGATAAAGAACTCCAACAACATGAATCACATCATTGAAATCTTTTTTCAGATTTAAGCGTATGTTTTTCATACTAAACACACTTAATTAATACAAATCATTTTTCAAATTTAATATCAAATCTATACCAATAACATTTCTGAACAAATAGTTTAAAAATTCATTTTTTTATCATTCATATTATGATATTGAGACAAATTTTCATGATATGTCATTATCAAATACACATAAATAATCCAAGATTAGAGCAACGGATAAAATAAGTTTTTAAATTAAGCACAATTGATTTAAAATTTGAATCACTTTTGTGTCAAATAAGATATATAGTTTGAACATATTTTTTTAAGTAAAAATATTTCTTAAAAATATCTTTGAAATATATGTTTTTTTGGTGGAAATATAATTAACCTAATCATTTATTGACACATCTAAATGTAAAAAATAAATCTGATACCTGTTCAAAAATTTCAATATTATATCTTTTTATCATGAAATTAATAATAAATATGATATTTTTTGATTATACAAAGATAATCAAATATAAAAATTCATTTTTAAATTTTTTTATTAAATGTCAAAAGATATTATTTAAAAAATGAAATTTATATATTTTTTGTCATAATTTGTCAATTTTTTGTAATAATTTGATTTGGTTTATTTAAAATGTATAGAACTCACATAATCATAATGATGAAAAAATTAATCAAAAATTTTCAATTCCAAGTCAATGAAATGATGTATGTCAAAGAGTCTTTAAATTGTAGACTTGACATCATAGTGGTGCTTCTCCAATACAATCTCATACAAATGATGTTTGCACAAAATCAAAATCATGTATCATGCAAAATTTTAATTCTTAATGCAACAAAAATACATGATAATTAAATTTTACATCACATCATAATATATATTTAAAATTTTTAAATAATAAAATTAAAAAAAAATATTTATAATTAATTATATATTTAATTATAAATTTTGATACCTTTAAAAATTCATCATAATATTGAAATATAGTGTATATTTATATATATCAAAATATTGAAATTTAGTTATATTTAAAATAATTTTCATTTCAAATCAATTTTCTAATTGTAATTTTTTTAATTAAATATTTTAATGTAACATGATCTCAAATTTAACATTAATATTTAATATTCAATAAATTCATATAATATATATATTTTTATTAGATTTGTAATTCTTCTAGAAAATAAATATTAACCACATATTATGTAATTTAAATATTGAAATTTAAATATTAAGTTTTTGCAAATAATTATATAATTTATTTAATGATAATAATATTATATATGTTATAAATTTTTTTATTTTTTATTTTTTCATAATTTTGAATATAAGTTTCAATCATGAATATTCGTATGCATATTTAATCCAAAAATTACAAGGATTTTTTTTTGAAAGATTAAATGCAATTGAATTAATTATATCATCAAATTTTTTAAACTTTTTTACATTTTAAATATAATTTTGATTGATTATTTTTATGATTTATGTCTTTAAACACATTGTGGATTGCAAAGTTCAATAAGATTTTGTTACTTATGTTCATTGTTATTCATTTTTAAATTAATTTACTATATTTTGATTAATTTATTATACTATTCATATTTATTTCTATTTATATAAATATGTATATTTTATTATTGTTTAAAATATATAAATTTATTCAAAATTTATTTTTGGATTAAATTATCACAACTAATTTCTAAATCTTATATTGAATAAAACTAAATCTTTAAATTTTATTTTTTTAAATTCCAACATATACATTAAAGATTTTGTATTAGCCTTCAAAATATGATTAACTTATTTTAAAATTAAATACATATTTTTAATTATTTTATTAATAGGTCATTATTGATTGTATCTAATATTTTTAATATTTAACAAAAAAAATTGCAAATCAAAATTAAAAATTATCAACATTAGTCAAATCTTCATTTGAAAAATACTTTAATATGAATCAATTAGTTTTTTATACATATAATGCTTATTATATAAAAAATAAAATCATGTAATATGTAAACAAGATTCTTGTTAAGTATTATTGGAAATATGCACATGATTTATATTAACAATAATGAAACATGAAAAACTATTAATTTTATGAATTTTTATGACATTTGAAAATGAGTGGATTAGATCATTAGGTTATGGCATTGTTAATTCTACAAGCAAGAGATAAACTCCTATTAAATTATAATTACTAAAGTTGAATATATATGGTTGTTCCACGAATAACCAAACAAGCAATTTGGTTTAAAAACATTGTTGAACAATTTTGGTGAAACACAAGTTAATTGAACCTTGTTACTTTTTTGTTAAAAAAACCAAAAACCAAAAACCTATTACTTCAATATTTTTCAAACCAAGAAATGACAACCAATAAAAACCAAGAGTACATAATAAAAAAAACATAATTTTTCTGTAAAATACTAAAAGTTAAATCATATGAAAATTATGAGATAAATAATTGAATATGGTAATTGAGATTATAGTAACAAACAATTTAAGAGACAAAATTCATTTAATTTGAATCTCTTAATTTGTTCATGTGAAATTATTGAAGTAAGAATCAAAGAAAATGTTATGATCAATCATGTCTGATCATTAGTAATGAATCTTAAATAGACTTTTACCTATTCACATGATTAAATTGAGAAGTTCACAAACTTCACATATATCAGCAATAGTAATTTTGAAAAATAGTTAGAAATATTGTATGTCACAAGGGTATTCAAAAGTGTACAAAGAAAGATAACAAAAATGATGGGAAGATCCCATCAAGTCGTACATGGATGAAACCAAACTAGTAACATGAAGCTAAGCCCCAATAGCATCACAATGGGAAATATGTCCTACTGCACCTAAGATATTTGAATTATCTAGGTCAAATGGTTTACAAACAACATGAGCATTCAAAGAAGCATCATCTAACGTGATTGCTCTCCTATGGATTGCACCAATTATTGCTCTCTATAGAGAAATAGAAACAGGTTGGCTAAAATATGCTTTACAATAAGTTAAAGAGAGTGATACCCCTTGCCCCCTAGTATGATAGGCTCTCACACACTCTTTCACAAACATGTCAAAGTCAGTATTTATAGCTCCATATAACTCCAAAGCTAGAGGAACAAAGAAGTGACATCTCTCCATAACCGTATACTTAGAGACCTTGGTTGTTACTGCTCCACTCGCCGTCTATCCAAAAAGATGGATAATCACCCCCTTTGAAAATGTGTCACGTGTAGGTTCTGTGATCATTATGTATGCAACAGTAACCTGGTACTCCTGAACCAAGTATAGATATACCTAACCAAAATCGACTAGAAGGCATGCCAACGCTCCCTCCATATGAGATATCCAACCTTTCATGCCATAGTAAACACCATATCCCTAATGACATCATTGGTAGCTATCCTCTGCACTTTGAATGTTCAATCAATCATATAGATACATGTTGCATCTAAGGTAGTATCACATTGATGTGAGTAATGAAAATGTAGATGGATGGATCAAGCCAATGCAGCACCTCATCGCTTTAGAAAAAGTAGAGTGGGAGTCAAAAAGATCTAATACATGGTCAATTCAAGATCCACGAGCATGCATCCTTGCTGGAGCAAGAGCTTAGACGAGCCCTAGTAGTAAAAGGAATGGCTGGATCCACTAAGAAAGAATGTAAAGCATGTTGAAACTATCAATCCATCAAGTTAAAATATAAACCTCTAGTCCAATAGGTTGGTAAAGAGTAAAAAGACAGGAGCGCATGTCTCATCTCCGGGGTAAATCATCTCTCTTATGTCGTAATAGTATATATCAAAGAAATGATCAAGTATCCATGTCCCTCCTATATATATCTCAAGGATAAAACTATTTGCAATCACAATTCGGGAAGTAACAAAGATACTGACAGTGCCCAACTAGCCAAAAATGATATATAAGTTTCGTATCCTCCATCAATAATAAGCCTACCCCTCCACACAAAACTGAAAAGAAATTTGTCTCTGTGCCAAATCTCTTGTCACGAACTCCAAGTTTTGTGGTCTGATGATGTCACCAAAGACACTCATATTACTCTTATTAAAGATTTTCAGACGTCATATAAATGCAAGAGAAGGAGAAATTGTGCAAAAAAGATAGGTGGGTCAACGAGCAATATTAGAGAAGAATGAATCAAACGTCACCTTCGGATTCCTTGGAAGACGAAGGTCATCTACATGCAATACATACTCAGCAAGTGCAACGTCTAGGTTGAGTGAGACAAAATCCTTGAACCCTATTATCACCCATAGAATGTATAAGCGGTTTGTTGATGTCATACATCTCTCTGGAAACTGAAGATGAAAAGGAATGCCCAAAGGAAATCATGCCTTACATTTTGATACCTTGACTATCAAGCCTACAAGATCAAGCTCTGTAGTCAACTGTAACACTGAAGGCAATGACTCCGGAATGACTTCCAAGATGAGAGATGTCTTCTCAAGACCTCTCCTTGCTTTATATACTCTAGGACTAGAGAAGTCCGAAATCCAAACTGTGCCACATGGCTAACATGCGTAGGTTGCATGTTTTGTTATTTTATCCTAACCAATTCCTAACAGACGTCTAGCACACAATCTGATCCACCAATGCATGGTAGCCACCTCGTTATTTACCTTTTACTTTTTGGATAGTGCACACCATTATCTTTGTCTTTTTGTGATCTAGTGACTACTCTACGCTTTGGCTAAACAAACTATGGCTAACCAAGATTGGTTACAAACCTCCCCCCATTTAAGACGCAACGTCCTCATTGCAAAAAGACTCAAAAGTCTCTACAATTATCTTGGCATTTGTAAGATTTGCCAATGGTTCCCAAGTAGCTTCATAAAGTGGATAACCTTTATATTGGACTAGATATTACACTTTTGGGTTCCGCTGACCTCTTGTCCGTTTCTTGAGGATTCTCTCAACCTCATATTCCTCTACACCATCAATTATGGCTGGTACATGAGGAGGTTGATGTGGATTGCCACAGGAAGGAGATCGTGATGTATACTTCCTCAAGAGAGACACATGAAAAAGGAGATGTATTTTCATGTGTGTTGGCAACTCTAACTTGTAGACAACTTCTCCAATCCGTTGGACAATAAAGAAAGGTCCAATAAACCGTGGACTTAACTTTCCAACCCCTATTAATGACAAATTTGTAGTAGACAACCACACCTGATCGGCTTTTTGAAACTCCACATGTCGTCGATGAGCATCAACATATTGTTTTTGCCGATTTTGGGCAATGGCTAATTTTTGCTTTGCCTGATGCACTCCTCGTTGGACTCGTGCCACAAACTTGTTCACCGCTTCAACTTGGGTTGAGGGTTCCTGCATGTAACCTACACTCACCAAGCTAGATGGTGTGATGGGGTGTTCTCCATACATCAAGAAGAAAGTGATGACTTTTGTGGATGCATTGATTGAGTTATTATAAGTAAAACTCAATCAAGGGTAAAAGTGCATCCCAACCTTCTTGCTCCTCCAAAGTGAAAGATGTAAGCATGTCCTCAATAGTTCTATTTGCTCTTTTAGTATGCCCATCTGTTTGAGCATGATAAGCTGTGGACATGGCTAGTTTTGTTTTGAATAGCCCAAATAGGGTTTTCCAAAATATGCTAGTAAATTGACTGCCCCTATCGGTGATGAGAACCGAAGCTAAACCATGTTGAGCAAAAATTGCATCCATATAAATTCGAGCAAGTTTAGGTGCAGTAACTGTCTTTGATGTGGGCCTAATGTGGATCATCTTGCTCAATTTATCCACAAAAATGATTATCGAATCATAACCCGTAGACGTTATTGGTAACTCACATACAATGTCCATACTGACGTGCTCCCATCTTCTAGTCGGTGTTGGTAGAGGTTGTAGTTGCCAAATTCACATTTTGACATCTTAGCATACAACTTATTTTCTCTCAACACTTGGAGTACTTCTCGCAGATGTTTCTGATGATCTTGTAAGGACTTGCTATATATCAAGATATCATCTAAAAACACAATCATAGATTTATTTAGATATTTACAAAAAATATCATTCATCAGTCCCATGAATGTGGCAGTGGCATTGGTAAACCAAATGGCATAACTAGATACTCAAAATATCCATATCTAGTTCTAAAAGCTGTCTTTTGTATGTCTTCATCCGCCACTCTGATATGATTAAATCCGCTTCTAAGATCAAGTTTGGTGAAATACTTAGTTCCATGAAGTTGATCAAACAAGTTATCCATTCGCGGTAATGGATACTTATTTTTCACCGTTTATTGATTTAGAGCACAATAGTTCATGCACATCCGCATGGAGCCGTCCTTCTTCTTCACGAACAACACTGGAGCTCCATATGGTGACACACTAGGTTGGATAAACCCCTTCTCCAACAACTCTTCCAATTGTGCCTTGCATTCCTCCAGCTCGTTTGGTGCAAGTCGATAGGGACTTTTACAAGGAGGAATACTTCCTAGTAAGATCTCTATCTTGTGATCCACTCTCCTTCTTGGTGGTAAACTTGGAGGCAAATCATCTGGAAAAACATCTTGAAACTCGTTCAAGATACAAGTTAACTCCTCGTGTATAAAAGATTGCTCTTTTGGAGCGCTTACATCTCTTATTAGGCCCAAAAAACATACATCTTTGTGACTGATAGCAGTTCTTCCTATCACGTATAGAGATAAGTTTTTTTGTTCTAATCTAAGTCTATCTCCAAAGATCCTCCAACTGATAGTTTTTACTATCTTCCTTTGCCAATCTACCTCAGGATTATATTTTTCCATCCAAGGCATACCCAAAATAGCATCATAGCGAGCTAATCGAATTATTCTCCACTCCAAGGATTCCTTGTATTGCCCAATCTTCAACTCCACTTTCCTAGAAATGCTCTCAATGTTCCCTCTTTGCCCGTTTGGCAACTCTACCTTTTCACTCTCATCTTTCTCTAAAGCTAATCCCAACTTTATAGCAATAGATCGAGATAAGCAATTTTTTGTAGCTGCTGGATCAATCAATACTCTCACTTTTACTCCTTCTATCTCGCCATCCGTCACAATCAAACATGTTTTCTTTTTTCTCAAACCATTTACCTCATGTTTGTGATTCCTTCCCTCTCCTTTCCTCTTTTTCATCGAACTAGTAAGGTCACGAGGCAAGGTTCCTGGTGCTCATCGTTTCCCGGGTTTCCATCAGTCACTTCGTCTCCACCTTCAAGATTGTTGTGAGCTCGTCGATAGGGAGGTCTAGCTCCTCTTTCTAGAACTCGGGTACAACAATTCATGGCAATGTGATCAAATCTTCCACAATTATAACATTGCCTCATTTCTTGTCTTCCCTCCACTCCGTCTTGAATTTGCTTCTCGATGAGGATTCGAGTTGCAATGATCTCCTCCTTGTGCTTTCACTCCCCTTGGAATGAAATCTTCTCTCCTCCTTATGTTGCCCAACTCCATAGGCATTGGTTCATAGTATTGATTCGTGGGAATTGATACCTCTCCACTGTTGTAGTAGACGTTGGACATTCGTTGTGCACAAGCAATTGCCTTGTTCAAGTTGCTTGGATTGTCCCAAATCACCTCCTGTTGAATCTTTTTGTTCAACCCTTTCTTGAATAAATCAAGAACTTCAGCTCCACTCATATCTCGTATTTGAATTCGAAGAACTCAAAATTCCTCAATGTACTCCTCCACACTTCCCTTCTGTTCAAGTTTCCACAACCTCATCCATGCCGTGATGATGGGATCAACTACTTGAAAATTTTGAAGAAGACCTCGTTTCATTGCACTCCAAATAACTTGTTGGCCTGACTCATTGAGCTCCATCATCCAACCCTGAAACCAAATATATGCTTTCTCCAACAATAAAGTACAAACAAAAAGACCTGCAATATGATCGTTGATATTGAACAAAGCAAGATAGTACTCTATTCTCTCAATCCAACCTTCCAAAACTCCCATGGTTCGACTACCTTGGTAAGGATCTATCTTACAAGCTTTTGTCATCTTCAGAATCATGGATGTCTGAACATCTAGCTCTCTTGCTCGTTGTGCCGCTTGGGCTTCAAGGGCACAGGCTCTCAATGTTTCTTCACTCTCCACCATGGATGGTGACGTCTCTATCTCCATTTGAGTTTCTCTCATTCTCTCATTTTCCATTCCTCTCGTTTTGTCTGCTGTCAATTCTTGAGCTAACTCTTGTACTTGAGTCTGGCTTTGTTCAAATGTTTTTCTCAAATCTCTCAACTCCTAAATCATTTCTCTCAAAGTGTCCTTCATGATTCGTCTCCATCCACTCTCTCTCAGTATAGGGTTAAGATGAACACTCTCCAATTTCTCAAGATTGGCAACACAAAAGGAATAGGTGATGCTATCACCTCGTGGTAATACTGCTCTCCAAAGTTTCTAATAACTAGGCTCCAAAACATAGCTTTAGGATGATACACACAATAGATTTCACACCGTATGTTGAATCTGACCGGTGGTAGTCTATTGAGATCCATCTCTAAACTAAAATGTATATTGTGAGATCCCAAATAATATTATAGGTGACTATAGGTAAGATAACCGGATCTCGAGATCTCATCACTTGGTCCATGAAGTTGGCACCAAAATGATAAACCAAATACTGAGTCAACCCTGGTCTCTCAATGTATAACAGTTTTTACATGAAAAGGATTAAGAAATGGGAATCTCGGTACTATTCTATCTCCCCCATCCATAACCTGTACCCACAATAACCCCCTTCCACTACTTGCAGCTCAATGGCCACTGCCAGCCTCTAACAAACACTCTCTCCTCAAATAATTTTACCAACCCTTACTATTCTTCCAAGAGGGTGATTCACACTCATAGGAACAATAAGCATGCTCTGATACCATTGTAACACTAAAGTCAATGACTTCGGAATGACTTCCAAGATGAGAGATGTCTTCTCAAGACTTCTCCTTGCTTTATATAATGTAGAACTAGAGAAGTCCGAAATCCAAACTATGTCTCATGGCTAACATGCGTAGGTTGCATGTTTTGTTATTTTATCCTAACCAATTTCTAACAGACGTCTAGCACACAATCTGATCCACCAATGCATGGTAGCCATCTCGTCATTTACCTTTTACTTTTTGGATAGTGCACACCACTATCTTGTCTTTTTGTGATCTAGTGACTACTCTACGTTTTGACTAAACTAACATGGCTAACCAAGATTGGTTACATCAACTAATCAAAGGTATACCTAATGTGATCTATATTGCCCACAATGTGTGTATTATCCGCTAAGAAGGGGAACACACAAATTAGCATGGCCAAAATAGTAAACATAAGAGCTCTATAATGAATCATGGAAAATAGAGGTTCTCCCAAAGGATTTCTCTATCAAGTATTAGCAGCGAATATAAAACAGTGATTCGTTCATGTAAAAAGCCATGGTGATACAAGAGAAAAGAATGTGAATCGTAAAAATATTATACAAAAGGAATGAGGCTTGATAAAGGTACATCAACCTCTCTAAGCTCTCTAAAGATGGATGCACATGAGATACTATTAAAATCGTTCTCAATGTCCACATGTAAGACAATCCATCCACATGGATATCTACAATTGCTCTAATACCCAACGATACCACTTCATAATCTCCTAGTTTGATGACTCCAAACTAATGTGGATAAAGATGTTGCTGGAAGTGTGAATGATGTTGCATGAACATGGTACAACTAACAAGGCACAATAAAACCTCCCCTATATCAATCAATCTAATGCCCCCAGTGTCCTTCTCCACCGCAAGAATCCAACTAACATCTCGCATCTTATTAACTAACAACGGAATCTCCCCTCTCGCAACTAATGCAACCACATTAAACAACTCTGTGAAATTATTGGAGGGATCATCTACTAAAAGTAATCTTGAAGATGCTCATATATCATCCCCGACATGCCCCTTGAGGATAGGGATGTGCATAGAGAATGGACAAGAAACAATCTACCGAGACATTATAGATCTTTTGACTTATATTCCAAAACCTCTTATGGTATTTCCTCGCCCATGGATGGATGTAAAAGTCATAAAGAGGAAATACTCTCATTAGTAGAACCAGCCATATACAAAGGATGAAGAGCCATACGGGCCCTTCATCCTTTGTCCCTAGCCTGCCCCAAGATCCTACATTATCGCAATCAAGCTAAATCATAAGTATCATGTGGCTGAACCCGACTCCTAAATTGTGTGACCCGTACAAACTCCCCTTGCAATGTAGCTCAATCCCTTACTTACAGTCTATGAAATAGTTAGATTTCTATGAAATCTAACTATATATGTTAAGCATGTCACTCTAGTATATTATAGACACCATCATGGAAGTAAGAGAAACAAATATCACGTCAATTTGTCCATGCGATCATATGTCAACCGATTGAACGGTAAGCAAAAAATATCTCTAGCCTCATCATGGAGTGCACAAGGGAGCCTATGGAATAAAAATGGACATGAATATCTAGTCTCAAAAAGACCTATAATAGAACTTGATTGGGATGTTAACCACTCCCACTACCAGATCCATATACCCATAAAGATCAATGAAGGAATCTATGTAGTATGCAAATTATCCAAAGTGTCAAATTTCAATGTGATCTCTCTCACGTGCGCATACCAAGTGGTACAATCATAATCTTTGTGCATCTTTGCTAAATGGATCTTTACACTTTGCAAGGTAAAGAGACAATGAAACACCTGACATGGTGTATCACGCACTACTCTATGCAACCCCATGAGGGGAAGTGAAACTATAACTAGCACAAAGAGAACGATAAGAACATATGGCACTCCATCATGTATCTTCTCCCACATGCAAAACCACAACCTCATATCACTCCACCTCACACGGGGAAATGCTAACAATCAAAACCCTAAAATCTAAAAACACTCATAACTTTCTATTCTAATCTCAATAATTTTCCAACTTGGTCCCAATAGAAACAAGATAGGAAAAGTAAAAGATTTGAAGAAAAAATACCCGACCCATATGTCTTATTCGAGAAAAATCACTCAAAACCCTAAAAATAATAAATTTAATAATATCTCTTTATACAATTCTCCTTGGTGTTCAATTTAGATACCAATGGAACCCAAATTGAAAAAGGGAGTGGAAGGAATAATGTATAAAGGAAATGATTTTCTATTCTTAGATTAATAAGATTGGGGTATTATGTGTGATGAGTAACGTGAAAGAGTAATTGGTGGCAAGGTATTTTGGTATGATATATGTAAAAGAGAAAATATATTTTTGAGGAGTGAAAAATGGTGGGTATAAAGTGCTTATAAAGGGGAACAAGTAGGATATAGGTGGTGTAAAGAACTCATAAACGGATTGGTTGTCTTATTTTTCAATTATGCGAATTATTTAGATGTTTGTATGAGTTAGACGTAATATATATAAGGTATACGCTACTATATACGCTTGATGCGTATATAGTAGCCAAACTGATGTGAAAAGGTTTTCCGTGTGTTTAAGAAGGAAGGAGTCATATATAAGGTGGTCTCATATGAGAGGCAAGAAGCCCATGGACTTTGCATGTGGTTCAGTTTTATGAGAGAAGTGATCCAAGTCTATTATTGTTTTTGACATGTGGAATGCCCAAGAGGCCTCCCGTTTGATGTGGAGGTGTTCCAAAGTGTCGTATATGGACGGACTACAGCTTAAGCATATAGCTCTACGTACTTGAGTATAAGATAAGTAGAGGTAATGCAAAGACAGAACCATGTGACGTGTAAAAGGAGTGAAGGAGTAATGTGTACCCATTGAATTAGATGTATACATATGAGGCTATGACAATTAGGAAATATCAGTGCATAATTGTCGGTTATTAGACAGTTCTGAAAAGCATAGAAATTAATAAGGTGATTACTGAATAAAACAAATATTGGAACCTGTATTTTTATAGTTATAAAAAACTTAAAAAAGACAAAACATATATTCTTACAATATCGTATGGGTAACGATTTTTTTGAGTAGAAACATGTGTTGAAAGTCAATGATGTTCAATTCATATCTGAAAAGATGAAGTGTGCGGTGTGTGACAATGGTTGATACATTTAAATACTAAGAAAAATGTTTATCTGCAATTTATAAAATCCTTAAAAGAAGACAAAACATGTATTGAAACAAAGGTGGTATGCACATTGATGCTCACAGCATAAAAATTTGGTGGCAGATAATTATGTTCACTTGAAACATTAATAAGCATAATGTACGATGCCTGCATATTGAAAAGAAAAGAAACAAGTTTAGGAGTCCACGGGAAAATTTTATGTGAAGTTTAGTGTAAAGTAGATGTAATAGAAAGAGCTATATGCAATTGATGAGAATGGAATTTAATCTACATTCAAAGCAATTGAGGATTTCGAAATCTTTTGATACTAAATCATACATAAAAGACGTGTGTTGAAATAGAAGCTGAAAAAAACTTGTGTGTAAAAACAACAGAAAACATAAGAATATGGCGAGCAAAACTCACATGGTCTGTAGTTTTGGTGAAATACTGACCAATACTAAACGTAAATAAATAGCAAAAAGGCCTCTCAACTAGAGAGTGCATTCTCAAGGCCCAATTATTTTTCTTTATCTCCAAGTAGTGGACTTAGCATGCTCCCTAAACAACGGTTGTTTTGGCAAGATCTAGAGGTGGTGCTCTTTACCATTGTCATACGTGATAGCAACAAAACTCAATCCCACACAAGTCTGGACATACTCTGGTTTCATGAAGCTTACTAGACATCGCAAATTAGTTCTGTTGTTGAAACTCTACTGCATGCCACTAGCTTGTAGAAAAAGAATTGGTAGTTGTAATAAGGATTGATATTGCAATGACTATCCATGATTGTGAAGAACTAGTACTATAGGGTTGCACACATAGGTGGAAGACAGCTGCGCTTCTAGACGAGCAAGGATGTTATCCAAATCATCAAAAGTTGCTTCAGACAAGGATTCTAGCAGCTCTTCGACTATTGGAGTATCTTCTTCAACCATAGGTTGCTATCAACCTCAGCCATTGTGCCCTGTACAAATAGTCAAATTTAAATGACAACTGTTGTGTGCAAATCAGGAACCAAATAATATAGCAAAAAGGATGGGAAGAACCCATCAAATCAAGTCGGACATCGATGAAACCAAACGGGGTAACATCGGACTAGCCCCAAAATGACAACTGTTGTGGTTAAATAAGAAAAAAACTATAAATGACAATAAAGTTGTTGAGTAGATCCACTAGGAGGGTATTGAGGTCTACCACATGTCTAAGAATGTGCCGTAGTTCCTGCCCTTTTATTACAAACCGATGTGAGGATCATTCCCGTAAGCTACAAGGACTCTTTGAATTCTGTCAAGCGTACTGTTAGGGAAAAGAAGGCCGTGGGTCCCTGACTTTTATTACCATATTTAGCTATGAGAATTCATCTGATTCAGCCTTTATCTATCTAGGGGGGTTCTTCGTTATTTATCTATAATGATTCTCCCCCCCTGTCTAGTGTCACACATAAATCATGACAAACTAGAAGAATCCATTCAATGTGATGAAAGCCAAACCAGAATTAACAATGTTTTTCCTTTTTGTTATTTTACTTTGTACTTTCGAATCAACAATACAGAAAGTAAAACTGGGAGTAATAGCGCAATAGTTTACTGGTTGTAGACTCGCAGGTGGCAGCGACCGCAAACTGAAGTGATTCCTCTTGTCGTCTCGAGAGAGTTCCAGGTTCCAACTCCAGGTCAGGCCTAGCCTTGAAGAGTCCAGCGACCTGCTGCGAGGGTCACAGCAGGTCGTTTCTCAGCCAATGGTCCGGTACGGATTCTCATGCGCGAAGTCGTGCAAATTCAGTAGGATTCTTGTTGATATCTATCGAGATCGATTTGATCTAGGCTTGACATGACTGACATTTGTTCATGCGTCTCATTTTTCACCTCAAGTCCGGGCCCCGGTGTAACGTCTTCAGGTATAATAGGCTAGCTGTGACCACGTCAAAGGATGTTCTCTGTCCTAACAAAACCGGACCAAGTCTACAACCCTGATGACTCGTAAATGAAAAAAGGACATTCCATTGGAGATCTACCCACAAAAGAAAGTCAGGTATGAAGAAGTGGTGGGGGATATGTGGTGTTGGCAACGGAACTTCATTCAAAAGACTGGAGAAGGTACAAGCGTGTGAATAAGCTCAATAAGGTACTACCGTAGCCCGCTAGAAACTTGTAAACCATTGAAAAGTTGATGTAGCCGCACACACAGAATCACACTTCTAAGAATGAAGGGCCACGGGAATGAAATTGAATGGGTAAAGACCATCCTCTGTGCTAAAGAGAAATTGTAAGAAAAATAAACAATAAGACTAATGAAAGCCAACTCCCAAGTATAGATAACTGGAGCTAAAGTGACCCTAGGATTAAGTTAGGGCTTAATCGTTATGGTCTTCACTATAATGTTTTACAATCACAATTTATTAAAAAATTCAACATTCTAGCATAGAAAGCTCTTGCCGTGTACAGTAAAGTCGTTGGTCTACAGATGTCACCTTTTCTGCCCCTGCAGTCCCAAACATTCCACCTCCAACAAATTGGAAGCCGGAAATCAAAAAAATCGAAAGGAAACGCTCTGGGTACCAAAAGCAACGGCAGCTAGTTTAGTGGCACTGGGGGTCTGAGTTATGCCTTTCGAAAACGTCGACTTCTAATCCACCGGCAGAACGCTCACATCGCCGGTGAATACCACACAAGAAGATCAAAACTTAATGAGTTCTTGCAGTCGCACATTTTAGATGTATACTAATTCCGTGCATTCATCCTCCTTGAATACTTACAGCTTTTCATCGTTTTAGATAACCGTTTTAATACTTTCGTGACTTGGTACCAGTGCATAGCATTGTCAACGCTAAGGTCTTTTGAAAGTTTTAACGGAAAAAAACTTTCTAACAAACGTAAAGAAGCATCCTAGCCAAAGCTAATACTCCATGACAGTACATCCATTGCTACACACGGTGGTCCTTGGCAGGGTCTGAGGTAACAGTCCAATGTGACAAAACTAGTAACCTTCACATTCTTACTCTCTGAACAAGATGCGA
Source organism: Marchantia paleacea (assembly GCA_014180765.2). Taxonomy (NCBI): domain Eukaryota; kingdom Viridiplantae; phylum Streptophyta; class Marchantiopsida; order Marchantiales; family Marchantiaceae; genus Marchantia; species Marchantia paleacea. Next base: position 2,071,142 of record MUAA02000049.1, read on the forward strand.
AGCTTGGAAACATTGAGACCTTCACATAGGCAGGCATGCTTGCGAGTGTCTGCGTTAAACATGCAGCAGCACATAGAACTTGAACATTAAAGGACAGTAGTGATCCCATCATATAAGATTTCGCAGATACGCACAAAAAATACAAAGTAAATCTATTTACCATACAAAACAAAAGAAGAAAACGGGTTTCGAAAATCTTCCTCGTCTCCCTCATTCACAAGAGCTCTGGTAAGCGCTCTCAAGACAACGAAAATAGGTGAGACGTCATGAGTACAAGGCATGTTGTCAGTGCTGTTGAAATTAACTAAGTTGTTCTACTCACAAATATACACAAAAGCCTCTCTAAGTCGGTCGTATTGTAATCTGTTTGTACTCTACAGATATATGGATGGGAACTGCTCTACACTAAATTTACGTATTATACATATGTATTTTTTAGATAAATTGGATACAAATCCCAACACAGGCGGCAACAGTTCCATAAGACTACATATGTATTTATGTCAACAAAGTAGCTACTTGTCCAAGACCAGCAAGTAAGCTAGAAGGGAGAAAAATGTTCCAAATCAGGATGAGATCCTCCTGGCGGTCGTCGAGGATCCCTGCAAACAGCACACAGTGGTGGCGTTAGTAAAGTTTAAAAAAATTTGATGCTTTTTTAGCAAACCAGAAAATTTACATACAAATAGTGTTTAAACATTACCGTGTTGTCCGCTGATTTATATAGCTGCCAAATATTTGCCTCGAAAATAAAACGACCTACAACCATTTCAAAACTTGTGACATTTAAGTATACTCACATGATAAACCTGTTTGGTTCAAAGCCTGGTACACCAGGAGGACCAAAAGGATCAAACCTCGCTCCGGGAGGCACTCCTCTGCATTTGCACATATAAATTAGTCCTTAAAAACATGCACATTTGCTGATGCATATCAGGTTTCTAGGGAGCCCTTAAAAATAGCTTCTGCACGTAACCCAGGACTTGCATGCGTCCTACAAAGTAAGTGTTAGATATGTACACCAATGAACTAGTACTACTTTCATTATCATGTGTAATGTGTGCCATCTATATGCAACAGTAGAACCGAAACTTACGGAGGATTAGGACCTCCCACAGGCGGCTGACCTCCGATCCCCACACGGCCCCATCTTGGATCGTTAGGACCTGCAAGCCAGCAAGTACATAATGTTCCGTTCTGTTACAGCCTTCAGTTTTCGATCACGTTCGTTTACAATAGCGCACTCAGTGAGCAAAATTTCTCTCAAACCGAAAAACCACAAACAAATGCAACGGCAGTTTAAAAGAGCAATCATCAGTAAATCACCAGGAAAGAAGCCAATTGGATCGGACGACAGACATGTGACGTGTTAAAACTGAAACTCACCAACTAACATTGATCCACCAACTCCGACGTCTCTTCTGCACATGGGAACAATATTTATTAACAGCGCACACTTCAGCGGTAACAATCCAATAATTGCACATAAGGGAGAGAGTAATGTCGAAAAAAAAGCAACGAACTTTGAACCTGCTGAAACCACAAGGTAAAGACTATTGAAGTTGTTTTTAGTAAATACTAGCCAGCGTCCTTCAAGGTAACCAGCGAAAAGACCAAGATGAGAACTTCGATTGTGGGAACAGAAACACACAATGAACTACTTCACAAGAAACTTGAAAATAAGTTGAGTCCGCTACAAATAAGATCACAATTGTAGAATCAATGACTAGTTGTTCTAAACCTACTGTGACAATCTACATGAAACTAGTCAATGCATGCATGACTGCAGGATTAGAGCAACACTTTACACACTAGGCCAGCATTCTCCCCACCTATGCACCGCATAGTTTGGGTCAGTGATACTCCTTACGACCACGAATTGCCTTTAACGCGCCAAACTAATTTCCAACAACAGAGAACGCAATAAACAGGTGGTAAGTGACAAGGATGAGGAAGAGAACCTGGGCGCAAAAATGCCAGCTCCAAGCCCTGGCAAGAGATCATTTCCACCATATGCTGGAATCTCAGGGTATTGGAACCTACAAATCCAAGTGTGCATCAATTCAGCCGAGCTTGATATGTTCTCAGGATGACAGCTTTCTTGCTCTAAATCATGAAACATGAAAAACATGTGCTAAGAAGCCTGCTCTATGAGCCTTGAAACATCAATACCAGCTCCACATCCATCCAAGTCAAAAACCTAAAGCCAGCGAAAAAGTTCTACAACTCACCCTCCGGCGCGTGGTGGATCTTCTAGAATGCTTGTTCTCGCAGACGGCCTAACCTCTCGCTCCCGTTCAGTCTGCCTGTTGATCTCAGTTGAAAACAAGTTATAAGGTAACACTTCCCGCTAGAAGCACAAGAACCGCAGTCTGCCCGGCATTCAACTGACCAAAGACCACGTTCACATTTGACAATTGACACAAATGGCCTTGCGATTTTCTCCATCTAGGTTATCCGATTCCGATACCTTCAGGAGAGATGATTTGAGAACTGGTATATAACAAGGCTTCAAATGGAGGTGCCGATTGTTACTCACGGAGTTAGCCTAACAGATGCGGTAATATCTGAGCAGGAATCCACCATTGTACAAGGCAAAATAGAGACTTACGCTGAGGGTGACTTAGTGTCCGATGACGTTTCTCCGGTTGAGGATGACAATTTCGAGATGATAGAAGAGTTTATACGTTCAACTAAACCTTCCAAATTGGTATACTGCTGACCATAGTTGCTAGTCATGCTGTCGACAGTATAGTCATTAACCCTGCCAACGAAAATGCCCTTAGTACATTTGCCATAGTACGTTATTGGAAGTCATGTCCTGATGGAGATGAAGCGAGCCTTCGAGGTCGTTTCAGTAATCTACTCAAAGCATCTGTAAATAACCTGCTAAAATGTAGGTCAAATTAATAAGGTTCATCCCTAAAGTTTACATCCTGTAGCGTTATAATGCTAGCGTTATGTAGTTGCTTTTGGGAGTTATGCCTTGCTTCTCACGAGAAGCAAGGCATAACTCCCAAAAGCATGCGATGTGTCAAAGACATCGCTTGTCGAACAGTCTTTCAGACCCACGAAGAAAATTAACTTTCTTTCGAACCCTAAAATATAAGCTGGATCGTTAAAGAAGTGAATAGACCTCGTTTTGTTCTAGTCAGCAAGTCCTTCAACTTAATTACATAGCAATGTGGTATTCCGATTTCTATCAACACAAGGCAGTAAGCTCGCTCCGCCAAAAAAAAACATTCAATAATATCAATTGGAATCGTATCTAGTACTGCAAAGTGCTTATTGTTATGTAGCAGAATGAAACTAAGGGTTTGGAGTAGTACTTGATTTCCAAGCTGTAGGGAGTATCGGAGTCGGATAGTGGAGCAGCATCCACCATCAGTAAGTCACCAATGGCGGTACACTTTACAATGACGGATTTACAGAGCCCAGCCTGACTGCCATCGGAATACTGAAAAGCATATGAACCATCAAGCTCATTCCAGCCTTCAACTCCAACTTCGGTCTCTTCTGTATAGTTCAAAGCAAGGGAAATCAATATCTGCAAGTGTAAAATGGCTCAACTTCCGCCCCGCTCATAGTTCAGTCACATCAGCTGCCTTCAAAAGTAAGAATACTCCGACCACGGCCTGAGCAGACCAAGCGTCGAGGAAGCAAAGGATCAAACCAAACCATGACCCAACAGTCGAAATCCTCCACGCCAAAATACATCGTAGAACCTTCCCCAGTGGCAAAAACTACAGAGGACGAAGAAGAAGAAGAAGAAGAAGAAGACCTGTTGCAGATGCCGCAGCAGAAGGAAACGTTGCTCCCGCAGTAGATCCCACAGCAGTCAGAGAATAACCGCATGCTAGAAACGACGAATGCACAACGAACGCAACGCGGTCATGGGCCGATCGAAAAGCAGGTCTTGCTGCACGGATTACTCCCAGCACGGATGCTGCCGTAGCCATCTTCGATTGTCAATCTTCTCAGTTCAATTTTCCAAGCGCAAGAAGCCCGATTTGAAACCTTCGCGATAAACCTCTTCAATTCTCCCCTCGTCGTCCCTCTCTTGGGCGCTCGACCCTTCAACAACTTGCACAATTCGCTTTAACTCGAAGCCATCTGCTCAAAGAGCCCCGACGTGACACGTGTCGCGTCTTGTACACTGCCTTCGACCTTGGCCAACTTGGCCTCTCCTTCCGTGACGAGCAGCACACTCTGGTCCCAGAGTGCTTCCCAAAGTGGTCAAATAAATGTCGATGAATTCTGTCAGTCGGAGGCATGTACCAAAGCTACTACTCGTTTTCGTTTACTTTGTAGTTATATGGAGCTATCGGGAGTGCGCAATACCCTTCAATAATAGCCCGTAGTGGGTATTAATTTTTTTAGTTCATTTTAGTCAAAAATAAACTAAAGAAATTGTTCTACAAAGACCATTAGCCGTTGCAATTCATATAATAATCAGATTAGGTGATGATAGACCGTTTCACATAGATAATTCAGATATATGACATATATGTTATTGTGCTAGTGTGATGCTATTGGGGCCTAGCCCCATGTTAAGTGTTGGGTTCCATCCTTGTATGCTTTGATGGGGTCTTCCCGTCCTTTTTGTTATTTTACTAGGTCTCTTCTTAGTTGTACTACTCGTTTTTGTAGTAAATATATTAGGGGGTTTCAACTTGGTCCGCAACTATATGTTTCGTTTCCGCAAGTGACAATACGGAGTTTTCGGATTTTCACAGTTCCTCCATAAATATAGTGGGGATAACAAAATTTCCAGAACTGCTTGCACACTCCTTAGTACTAGTACAAAACTCAAGGTAATGTAAATATTGAGTGAGAGTGAAAGAGAGAACGAGGAGGGACGGGTGCCCAATGGCGGCGCGTTGACTGCAATGTGCCCTCTTTTGAGTTGTATACTGGAGGGGAAATATTGAATGGGGTAAATATTTACTCAACACACCCCCGTTCATTATTTTTCCATGATCGCCGTGAAATTGCGGGTTTGGTTTAAAATCTCCTATATGGTAAAAAAACCCAATAAGTTTAGATGTTATTAAAATCGTAAACCCCTTTAAAAAATCAGCGTTTCATAGCTCTATAGGCATTTCTTCTCTAGGTACATGTTTGTTCGAGAAACGTACAATCCAATAACAGAAATGAAGAAATTTCCACTATTTTACTTATGGATGAGCCTTAAGACCCCCTATCATCTGCTCTTTTGGAAGGAATAAAGTGGAATAGGAAAGTAGAGCACAAGCCAACAAAATATAAACGCAAAGAATAGAAACTTTTGGTCGTTCCGGGCCAAGCCACATTTTTTATCAGTTATTCTCATATTGGGACACTCACCATATGGCCAGCAATATTCCCGCCCTTTTAAATCTCATATGACAAAGGAAAATACACAGTCGACTCAGTTAATTAAAACACTTGTGTAACATGTAAACTCAGAGTCGTAGTTCAGAGGAACCACATCATCCGAATGTCCAAATAATCTTAGAGTGTTTTTAAAGTTTTTAGGGAGGCTCAAATTTGCGTGAAATCTGGTGTGCAATGCTCTAGACAAAATGTCAAGATAAGTTTTTTTCCAAATTAAAGATAATTTCTTCCGTGCACATGAATCAATCAGATTAAAATTCCTAAAATATTTAATTTACAGTTTTTATGTGTGTCCATCTAGTATAGTTCACTATGTTTTGAGTATATTGGCTTTTGAGTATATGATATCACTCTTGGATTAAAGAGTGAATATGTTATACTTGAATATTAAAACTTAGTACAGTTTGGAATTAACCTCAGACATCCATGATGACATGATAGTGTTGGAAAATCTTTATACATGTGCTTTGATGTTCTTATTAGAAAACTCTTTAAAGTCTATAACATATTAAAGAACAAAAAATTACAAAAATATATGTCTTTATTCTTATATACATATTCTCAGATGTGAGAGATTTCTTAACATAAAATAATAATAATAAAAAATCAACACTTTAATTTTGATTGAAGTTAGTTTTTGTAAATTTTTATGTAATTTTATAATTTAATTTTTTAAAAATAACATCAATAAAATTTCATAATAAAACATCAGTTGATATAAATTTGTAAGAATTAAATTAAATTAATGAAATATTATTGATAAAATTTTAAATTTCATGATTTATTATTTTAAATTAGTTTTAATATATGAAATTAGCTGTATATTATTTCATAAAATAAGTATAAATAATATAAATAAGGTTTATAGCCTTTACAACTATATTGATTGTTTGAATTTCAGTTACTATTTTCTCCATATAATTGTGTCATTGAGCCATGGTATCGTCAACTTGACTAGTACATGGATTTTTGAATTAATCTATCCACACAAACATTAACAAAAATAAAAAAATTTGCATGAATTTATAGAATTTACATATTTTTTCAAATACAATTGATATATATAAATTTTTATTGTGTTTACAATAGATTCAACATTCAACATACTTTGAAATACAAAAATGAAATATATTTTTCAACATAATTATGAATCACAAATTTTAATCATGATATCTACATAAATCATTGCAATCAAAAGTATTGTTAGTCATGGCAATGAAAGTATTGATATTGATGACAATGCAAAAAACCTGAGTGATGTTTACAAGAATTGATAAATAGAATTCGATCATGATGTGCAACACATTTGAAAATAAAATCATGGATACAAAAAAAAATAACATAAAAAAATTAAAATTAAAATTTTTGGATTTATCACCTAATATTTGAGAAAAATGCATAGTTTCAAATTTTTTTGTCCAAAAAAATTGATACTTTTTTTATATGTGATGATGGATATAAAACTCAATCATAAATTTTTTTATCTCAATCTATATCACAATATGAATGTTCATATTTAAGCATCTCAATAGATATGACTTATGAAATTTTAATTGAAAATAAAAACATAGAATATCATTTCATACTTAAAACTCCAACAAAATATATATCAATAAATTAAATGCTATTAAAGGCTGACAATACATCTAATTTTTGTTAGCTAACAAAATTTAATAAAGACATGTGGAAGAAAATAACTGAAAGTCATTGAATTGTAATAATGTTGATAAAAACTATATCTTACTTGAGTATAAATCATAGATAATGAAATATGAGATTTATAAAGATAAATTATTGAATTAGAAATATTATATTTAAATATAATATGAAATTAAAAAATTGAACATATTTTTATTAGCATATGCATTAGATGCATAATCAATATATGAGAATAGTTGATTCCATCCTTGTACGATTTGATGGGGTATTCTCATACCTTTTGTTATTTTACTAAATCTCATCACTAGAATAGTTGATACAAGCATAGACATATATGGTTGTTCATGTGTTAAACAAACTTTTACTCAAAATGTAAATCAAGCTAATTTGCATGTTTATGCATATTATTTATCTTATGTAAATCTTAATAGCGTTCAAATATGAACATTCTTGAATGAAAGTCAACAATATCCACATCTTCAAATATTATAACCAACCTTAATTAATAACAAAAATTGATGGTTACATGAAGATAAGATGGTTGATCCAACTGTTGACTACATCAACAATCGGTGTGCTTATTGTGATAAGTTTTCAGAACTGTAAATTATTTTGTTAGTTTGAGTTACTCATTAACAATATGTTTTCATAGTGATGTTTGCCACATCATCAATCCATGAAATTGATGATGTGGCAAACATCACTATGAATGTTATCTTATCTAATATTTTTGGTATAATATATGAAAAATGAAATTTTATTAAATTTATTTCTTAGTTTTAATTTTTTTGAACTATTATGATTTTTTTATATGTTTTTTTAATATAAAGTCTTTTAAATTTATCACAAAAATATATAATATTTCACTTGTTACAATCTTAAGAATTATTTTTAAGATCATTAGATCTATCTAGATAATAAATGATATTTGAATGACCAAATATTTTTATCTCATGTACATATATGATAATATTAGATATTTATATTTACATACAAATTTCTCAAGAATCTTAGTGTCATATTTTGAATAAATCTATATATAACAACATATTTTTGCCACCTCATTGCCTCAAACTTCCATATTCAAACATTTATGGCATGAATACTTCTCAATTTTTCATATGTACAAATGACATATGATATTCATTTTTCAGACTCCAATATTAAATATTATCGTGAATGATATTTTTAAACTTTAATAGTTATAAGTTTAATTATATATTTAATATACTTCCACTTATTTAATCAAATTATTTTTTAAAAATTAAAATTTACATTAGCAATAAATTTTTGTATTGTATGGATATCATGAGTAAAATCATGTATATTGAATACATATCATAGACCATAATTAAACAAAGAATCAAAAGGATTTATATTTTGAGTGGAGATACAATTAAAACATAAATTAATAATTTTTAATGAAATAATTATGTAGTAAACTTTTTTATTATAATTATACTCTAATTTATAACGTAAAATATCACATATTTAAAAAATAATTCACATGAACATTAATTTAAAGTATCATGGATCAGTTTTATTTTTTATAAGAAGTATATGATAAAAATTAATCATTTCATTACAAGTCAAGAAACATTTGATAAGAGTAAAAACAAGATGTAATACATGTTAATTAGCTCCATATATTAGAATATTATACATTAGAATATTTATTTAATCATTTTAGAATACATATTTGATGATAAAAATATGATTATGATTCATTTCAAATGATTTACATGTACAATTCAAGTTTCTCTCTTACATGTAAATAGACTAGATGATACGATTCAATTTTACAAACATGAACTTGATATATTGTTATCTATTTGTATGAAACATGAATGAAATAATTTTAATGTTACCTGTTTATTAAACATAGTTGAGGTGGACCACAATTTTCGTATAAATGATGTTGAAACAAATATAAAAATGAATAAAAAATAATTATTAATACACATCATAAATATTTATGTATCTTTCATTATTTCAATACTAAATAAAAAATTCACAATGGATGATCAATATGTATATATTAAAATATTCACACTATATTGAAGATATTTTTAATATCTTAAACCAAAAACTGTTATATACTATGATCATACATCTCTTTTTAGAAAAATAATATTTCTAATTTTTTGATGGAAGTCATAATAGTAAATTTTTAATGTTTGTTACATGGGTTAAATAAGTTTAACACAAGCACTTGCTATATCAAAATGAAAAAAAAAGTCATGATGTAAACATTTATTTTTGGTTTCTAATTGATAAAATTTGATAAATATTATAAAATATTTAATTTAAAATTATTGACATTAACATATATGCAAAATTAATTTCATGTTATTTAAGATTGCATCAAATATTTCACTATTCTATAAAAATCCAAAAACATAAAGTATTTAAAGATGTAAGATATTTTAAATTTATAAGGGACCAAACATATGTTTTATTTATTTATTTTGATAACAAGAATGAGATTCTCACACAAATTTAAATGTTGACATACATATAAACACATATTCTTTAAGTTGTATGAATAAAATACTTGTCAAATTTCTCAAGAATAATTATTATAATATCTTAAATCTTTTAAAATTATAATATCAAAAATAAAAATAAATCAAAACTTAAATTTTATTATATGTGTATTAATATAATATAATAAATAAATAAAAATAAGACAAATAACAAATAATAAATATATTTCAAGTTAAAATACTTATCATTAAAATTATTTATATTTATTGCTTTTCAATAGGTTTAAAATTAATTGATATGATTCATACATTTTTATTTATTGATCAAATTTTGAAAAATTTATTTTATTTTAATAATTTAATATTAATTAGAATAAATAAAAATAATTTATATTTATGTATTGCAAAAATAAGAATTATCATCAAAATTTTAAGATATATCTGTACTTTGTGAAAAAATGATATTTATTAATTGACTTGATTTATTTAAATATTTCCATTTTTAATTGTATGAATTTATGAATCATATCAATAAATTCATACCATTCATTTATCTCACATTGTTGAATATACTATAATTTTTGCAATGAAATGAAAATAAGCAAAAAATACAATTTGAAATCCATAGATCAAATTAAATTGAAGTAAAGGATAAAGAATTGAAAATAAAATAATTTTTTTTGCAAATTTTGAATTAGCTTAAAAATGTATGTTATGAATTTTGAATCAAGTGAAATTTCTTTAGGTCATAAAAAATATGATTTGAATTCATTAAAATTGGTTTAGTTTTGATTATAAATACATGTATGCATTTTTATTTGAAATAATTATTGTAGCCTCTACATACAAATAATTTATCTCAATGCTTATTACATACATAAATATTTAATACTACTTTTATCTGTTTGATTAATTTGTTTGAAAAAAAATTAATATTAAAAATTTTATAAGGATTTCATGTTGCATTTCTCTAAAAATCAATTCAATATGAAAATGACATGTTAAATTTTATTTATCTTGATTCTTAATTAATAGATAAAAGTTCAAATCATTCATACATGTTCAATCAATATTATGTTAGTTGTTGTTGGAAAATAAGATAAAATGGTTAAGAAAGTATGATTTGGTAGTTTTCTCTATTTATGATATATATATATTTTGAATAAATCGAAAATGTTACAAATTAAGATGTATACATTAGGTGTTGTTTCTCTCATGTGGTAGAAATATCCAAATGCAAGGAAAACTATTTTATTTTCAATTCTTTATCCTTTTCTTCATTTTAATTTGATCTATGGATTTCAAATTGTATTTTTGATTTATTTTCATTTCATTGCAAAAATTACAGTATACTCAACAATGTGAGATAAATGATTTATGTGTCAATCCGATGTAGCGAAAGATATGACCATAAATAATATCTTTAGCTCCTTCCTTCTTTGCTAAACTCGTGACAATAAACTCTTGTTAGCATCAAAGAATAAACTTGACTTGAAAAGTTGATAGATTGATACAAAGACAAATCAGAGTTCATCTAATGACTTAGTCAAGAGACTATGTCCCTCGAGTTCATCCCTTCCTTCCCTTCTTTGCCAAAGTCAACATTGATGCATAATGGTAATGGAATTGTTGCGAAAAATATATCTCAAAAACTACATCTAAACTTGCCTTCGTGATGGTGATTTCTTCCTCTACCTTTGTGAGAAGTTTTTTCCTTTTCATGAATTCCTCTCTCTCTCTCTCTTCCACCCTAATTGAAGCTAAAAAAATATAACGGAAATTGAAGATTCTCTTCCCGCTCTCAACCTCAATTGCGATTTTAATTAGTCAGTCGTACTGTTGTCTTGCAGCATCGTTTACACTTTCAGAAGCATATTTGTCCACATCAGTTTGGAGTCGCCACACCAGGAGGCGGTATTGTTGGGTATTAGAGCACTTCTAGATATCCATCCGGATTGGGTTGTCTTGCAGTGGATGTTGAGAACGCTTTTAACAACGTATCGAGTACATCCATTTTTAGAGAGCTTAGAGAGGCTGATGGACCTCTATCAAGCCTCATTCCTTTCGTATGGTCTTTCTTCGGTTCACATTCTTCTCTATTTTATTAGCATGGCTTTTCTGAGGAGAGAGTCACCGTTCTACAATCCGCCATTGGCACTCGACAAGGAGATCCTTTGGGAGGACCTCTATATGCCATGGCTCATTATAAAGCTCTTTTGTCTATTGCTTTGGCCGTGTTCCGTTGTGTGTTCCACTCTTTAGAGAATGATACACACATTGTGGGCCCTGTAGACAATACTAAACATGTTTTTGATTACTTGACTACCGAGATTCATCTTGTAGGTTTGAGATTCAAGGTGTCAAAGTGTAGAGCTTGGTCTCCTTTGGGCATTCTGCCTCATCTTCAGCTTCTAGAGGGATGTATGACATCAACAGACGGTTTACGTATTCTAGGAGTGCAAGTATGGTCTGAGGATTTTGTTTCACGCTACCTTGACGTTGCAGTTACCAAGGATATTTTGCATGTAAATGACCTTCCTCTACTAGGGGATCCGTATGTGGTGTTTGGTATACTATCATCTAGTATTGATCATCAATCCACCTACATTCATATTACGTTTGGCAGCCTTTGATAGGAGGATCATGGTTGTCTTTGGTGACATCATCAGACCATGGACATTCGAGTGTGTGACATGAGATTTGACAAGGAGACAAATTTCATTGCCAATTTCATGTGGAGGTGTAGACTTATTATCGATGGAAGAGACCGCATCTACGGTATTCTTGGTGAGTTGGGCGCTCTTTGCACCTTTGTTATCTTCTCCATCTGTGATCGCAGATAAACATATCTTGGAAATATATGCAAAGGACATAGATATATGATTATTTTCCTTAAAGGTATTATTATGACATACGAGAGATGTTTTACCATGAGAGTTACGATATGAGTTACCATTTTTTTCCTGTTGGGTACCGATTGGACTAGAGGTCTACAATCTATCTTGATAGATCGATAGTTTCAAGAGGCTCTACGTTCATTCTTAATGGATCCGGCCATTCCTCGTACTACTAGAGTTCGTCTACAATCTTGCTCAGACAAGGGTGCAAGCTCATGGATCTTGGCTTGACCATGCATCAGGGCTTTCCGACTCGCACCAACTACTTTCTCCAGAACGATAAGGTTCCGTTTTAGCTTGATCCATCTATCTACATATTCATTACTCACATGTGAGTGTGATATCACTTTAGATGCTACAGGTATCGTACGACTCGTTGTCTATTCGGAAGACAGAGGATAACTAGCCATGATGTGGTGTTTACTATAGTGCGAGAACGTGAATGCGTCACATGGAGAGAACGTTAGTATAACTTGCGACCGACTAAGGTTAAGGCAAACTCGTACTTGGTTTAGGAAGACTAGGTCACTGTGACAGATGTGATGGTTACCGATCATACTAGAGACGCAGTAGAATTAACTGCAAAACATCAACCGAAGTCTCCAAGTATAGAGGTATGCAGAGAGATCAACTCTTATTCCTTTAGGTTTGGAATTATATGAACCTATAAACACCGACTTCGACATGTTCATAAAAAAATGCACGACAACCTACCATACTAGGCAACATAGGGTGTCACTTTCTTTAGTTTACTATATAATTTATTTTAATCAATATGTTTTCATTACTCTATGGAGAACACTAATTTATACAATCCATAGAAAAACAATCACATTAAATGATAATTCTTTTGATATTTATATACCATTTGATTTAAATAATTGAGATATCCTAGATGAAAACATATTTACCAGTATGATACTCTTCGGACCTAGCCTTATGTTACCAGTTTGGTTCCATCCTTGTGCACTTTGATGGGTCTCCCCACCCCCTTTTGTTATTATATATCCCCTCTCAACTTATGTCATGCATTCTTCGACTATCCTCCCGCTCTACAATTTTGGAAGAAGCAAATCATCACATGCTTTCCTATTGAAGACATGAAAAAATAGTTTTGCAAAATATATCTTGGCAAAACAATTCAAAATTTTCAGTGCAAAATACAATTTGGAAAACTGTTTAAAACTTTTGTTATTTCTAAACTTAATCTGCAATTCTGGATTACTTTCTGCAATTTTATACACGGTTATGCAAAACTGTATATATAATTCAAAAAGCACTCTCAATAATTTAGGACGAAATTTTTTTTTTCTCCTAGATTTTGACAAACCAAGATTTCTCCTATCTCTAAAACCCCAAGCTGAAAAACCCTATTTTGGGTAAAGGTTACCCTGTAACGCAAGTGCGCGTTACCATAGGGATTGAAAGCATTTTGAACTTCTAATGCTTGACCTGTTTAAGTCCACCCTTGCACCCAAGTGTGCAATCCCAGGTACCCCTAAGAGTTTTTGGAGCCGTCGATGATCTGGGGGCATCATTGTTTACAATAAACACCCTCGGGACATTTCGCATACATATATAGTCACTATTTTTCTAAAAATACAAGGATTCTGAAAGAGAGAGCACTCCAGAACAAAAATACTTAACCATTGGATACCTGACAGTCTGGTTAATTTACCTGGGGTGGACATAGCGTGAAACCTACAGTAATAACTTACGTTTCTGAAAAGCAGACCTTCAGACGATAAAGTTTGAATGCAGAAACCCTGAGAGACTTGACAAATCATTCAGGAAATCTCAAACTTTAGTCATGTCAGAACTAGAGATACTTACATAGGGTGGCTTAGAATCCACCCTAATCAGAATCATCGTGACCATGTGTTTCACCCTTGACCTGACTAACAGGTTGAAATCCCCGTTCCGGAACTGGAGATATACACTGTTCTGCTAAGTAAATAAACTTGGCTACAAAAAGATCTGCTTACAAAAAAATGGATCTCTTCTGTAGAGCGGGTGGAATCCACCTGCCAGTGCATCTCCTGAACCTAAATGTACTGCGATCTGGAACTCAACTCGGTTTACGTCTTGAGTAAGCACAGCGAGGGCTGCTTTTGTGACTACTCGGAACATCCTGATTTGAATGGCAAGAATGCTATATGTACAGTACTTTCCTCAGAGTGTGCCGAATGATAGTACTCAAACTGGATTTCAGTGACAACCACCGTAAGAAAATTAAGACAGGGAACAAGACCTCCTACATGCAACATAATTTGATACCGAGATCGAACCTAGTAGCAATTACGCTCCTAATATACGAGGACAGGACATGATCTGCTCAGTATAGCCCCGTTCAGGACAGGTGGACAGTCCAGAGCGTGTACCCGGTGAGCTCCCCAGGTTTTACAAGTGTGGATGTTTACTTTGATGAAATGGACCCCAGAAGAAAAGTTGAGCCCAGGATATATTTTACAGCTCCGACGACCTACAAAACTGACGTCTCAGTGACACTGATGACAATTACACTCATCCTTACTTACAAGCTGCCGATCTGGTGTGGTCATCGCTCTGATGAGATTCGGAATCTTAAAGCAATAAACACATCACTTTCTTTTCCTTAACCTCTTCCTGATTGGTGACATATTACCCTGCTTTGGAGAAGAAGGAGATTCCGGAGCCCGTGCCACCGGTACCTGTGTTGTTGCTGTACCACCTACTGCAGATTTTCTAGCTTGTCGCTTGAAGACGGTGCCGATTAGAATTGAAAGGTCGTCGCATTCAACATCAGGCTCCGCTGCTCAAGTTGAACATGAAGACAATGACATATAGTTAGGACACAGTTGATACCATACTAATCATTTAGAATTATGAACATCCACCAGGTCCGTTTCCATATGTAGAAAATTGATGAGATACTATAGCTGTATACAAATCAGGTCACACCACATCAAACGGTCCAACCAGAAAAGAACTCATCAGAGAAAACCTTCAAGTTGTACACATCTTGGACTTGTCAATTATGGTCCATACATTTTGGAGTAATTTGGGAAGACGGGGTGGGCACGCTTGTTGATTCCACAACAAGTGTGGGCAGGCTGGTTCGATTTATAGGAGGTGAGGGCACGCTTGTTCGATTTATAGGAGGTTTGGGCACGTTTGTTCGTTTTACACCAACTGTGACAATATCGTCCTCTGCCTGTTCCTCTGGCTCACTACAAGTTTTGGAGTAGGGCTTCATGTAACAAAACCTGACCAATAAAAACAATAAATTAGGCCTCCCCTATGATATGAAAGAAAAGTTCTAAACGTCATCGACTTGTCTCAACAGCACTTGATGGACTTCTAACCAGGACATTCTCACAATACATTATAAGGACACCATGGACAAATATTCTGTTGTTATAATGCGGCATTCAGCAAGAAGAAGATCATATTTCATGTAAAAGGAGGGAAACCTAACCATTACTGTCAAACAAAAAGTTCCCTTACCATTCCTCAGGCAAGTCACTGGTGTGAACACCTCCAGGCAGTTTCCTCCACTTCCGACACTTATCACATTGAACCCATTCTCGATCAGGCTCAAAATGAGCTTGACCGTCATTCGTCTCACTGACCTGCACTTTGATAACATGACTAGAGTAAACAACTAATGAACTCCCTTGCCAGAATATTACAGTATCTATTAAGGGACATCATATCTAATAATTATATGTCAGCTTATGCTGTGTGAGCCTACTTGCATGGAAGAGCTGAGTTTGATGATACCCAACGCAGTACTTTGTCTTCAATAAAACAGGCCTTCAATTACACTGGTTATGCTTATGAACTTCAATCATTAACAAGCGCTACTGCTAATTCACATGTTTTACAATGTAGGATGAGACAGCACTACTAGCATTCACTCGTTTAAGAGAAAATTTTCTGAACCTACAAACGAGAATAAGTTTCCTGGTTTAAGGCAGGTGTAATTACCACTTCCAAGTTGTCAAAATAGCGGTACCAATAATCGTTAAAAATATCCCCAAGCCACTTCTCTAACATGGCATACTCTTCACAATCTTCAAATGACTGCTTTGTATTTAAAACTTTAGTTCCATGATCATCTTCCTGCATACAAGGACAATAAGAATAATCAAACATAATTAATCAAGGAACATGGTCGAAGATGAGCACGCAAAGAAATCATGTAGGTATATGTATGTAGCCTGTAAATATATGTAGATGCCACTGTTTTGTCTGAATGTCATGTCACGAAACTTGAAATTTGCTTGTCATAAAAAGTTTTACCATTAGTGTGGTGACGTCAATCACTCCAATCACTCCACGACCTACGTCAGCACTGTGAACCATTCCGCCAACCCTCTTATAAGCCTGCAATCAATGACGACCATACAAGGGCGGAAGATCAATGATAATGAAGTTTGACCCAAAAGCTATCTACGTGACCCACAAATCTATCGACACAATCGTATAGCTGAAAATTACTGCTCTAAACTTCAAACAAATAAAGTACATCCTTGCACTTGTTTAGAAAGATTTGGTTAGATGATACGCGGATAAAAAAGTCTTAGAACTATATCCACATATTAGACATGTATAAATTGGAATTCAAACATCTGCACAATCAATTGAGTGATTGATGCTTTCTACATCACTGCAAGCATCGGAAGTTGACAACCAGTATAGCAGAGGTTTTCGGAGAAAACAAATTAAATGTTCACCTCGATCAAGCGTCCATGCCAATACAGAAAAATGCCGCAGTTCCCTCTATTATATTCAACTGAGGATCGTCCCAGCGTAAGCTCTATGAGTTTACCACAAACATTGCCCCTTCTTCTGTACGTTTTATTCAAAGATTGAGCAAGTCTCGTAGTCTTAACCTGTCTCACACATTAGATGCATGTTAAAAGTTGGGTGACAGTGCCAAATCATGCCAAGTCAACTTTTAGGCGAGCAGCTTCTCAAAATTTAAAACACTTGTCGAGTAGTTCCAGCAACACAAACAGTCCATCAGTTATTTAAACGAGTACCTCAAGAATACAGCATCCCCAATATGACTAATTTTCACTGAAACCATCAATATAGATTAACCACCTATCACATACTTGAAAATGAAATATGAAAGGTGAGATATGAACATAGTGGGGAACAATTTTCTAATACAAGATGATGTGAATTAATCTCAGAGTCAGACCATAGCAGTAACTCAGGAAAAGTAAAATGTAAATTGGATTGCCAGTGAGTTATAGAAAGGAAATAGTAATGAACTTTAGGGTTACCTTTGTGGCTAAAGAGTCACCAGCCACCATGGTTTAGGGTTTCGGATTTGTATATCTAGGCTCAAAGCTAAGCCTGAAAGTTGTATATATTGCTGTTCAATTAATAAAGCAATCAGTTCAGAGAGTTCATCTTGCAAGTGATCATTTCTTCAGGTACTGATCACACCTGTGAACTGTTAGATTATTGAGATGTGGGGGTGGTGATAACAATCTAGCTGCATTCGAGTTGGAGTTTGGTTCAAGGTGAAGAGTGCTACATTGAGAATTCTGACCTCAAGAGCATTGCCTAAAATCTACCTGAGGGTTAGATTGAGTGTAGACAAGCTACGGCAAGTGTAAAGGAGTCCACATGACCTGCTGTGGTAAAGACATCATCTAGAAATGATCCATATGTATCACATTCATACACTGATTATCAAAACAAGAAAACAAAATGGACAACAAAATACAAGAAAATAATGTCGCTTTATGGAAAATCTTTTAAGATGACGGATGATAGGGAGAGCATAAAATTAATGTCGGCATGCAAGCAGTATTGTTTATACTTGCTATATTAGACAGCAGGAAATACATGCGGACCGCGAAGATATACATATGTAATTCTCAGTGAGCCAAAGACGAAAATAGAGTGTAGTGTGGACTAGAAAGGCACATGACAACGGGACTATGACCTTCCCAACATATGAACGCATTACTTGGATCATTAAGGGAGAAAAACTCTCCAAAATATTACAGGAGGAGGAAGCATTGCCGACATGATGAGAAGTCATATGACGCAAACTTGAGTACAGGCCTTACTGAAAACCTAACTGACCTGCAGCACCTTGATATAATGCAAGTAAAGAAAGACAGGATTATTATGTTCTTCACGTTATGCATTGCCGGTTTCTCACTGTTGAAATCCAACAATTCAAATCAAACAAGAAATCAGACGCGTGCAGTAGAAATATGCAGACACTTACCTTTGATCCTTGTATTCTTATTATCATTCGTGGATCCAGGAACAAAACCTCCAGATAAGAACGGAGAGAATAATCCAGGGGGATCTGTGAATGCAATATATAAAAAGCGTTATTTTTTACGGAACATTCCATTTGCATAAAATATTCTCCTAGCCTTAACATATCTAAAAAACGCATACTCTTATAAAGGGAAGTTGAGAGTAAGAATCTGTGCATGGAGATCGCAGATTCCGGTTGACCATTGTTGACCATATATTCCATCACTTCGAACCTAATACTATTACATCAGAAAAGTATTGAAATGGCCCACCTCCTTGCTGGTTTGACTAGGTCTGGCTCGTACACGTTTTGAACGTATTGTGATATCTCTATCACGGCGTGTATGATATTTCGTCGGATCTTCATCATCCCACTGTAGTGCATATTCCTTTCCCCACCGATCCAGATTATAGATAAAAATATATGTACCATTACCCTTGCCTTCCCCAATTTTATCAAAGAAAGAGCCAATTTCAAATTCGTTAAATGGCGAAAATGTTTTCACAGCCTGAAGACAAGCCAGCCCTTGTTCCTCAGTTTGTACGCTTAAATCCATCTCCATGATCCCGTGAACCTTTCGATATGTGACGATAGGTACCTCCAAAATCTACATCAAATAGTTCCTGCTTTAGTACTATATCATTGCAATGCAAATACTGGTCATGAGAGCAAAATCGAGAATGATGTTTAAATAGATGAGATGTTTAAGAACTCCAAAAGCATAACACCATAAACGTCATCCAACGGACAAAATACCATCAACATTTCAATCATCTAAACATCAGGTATCGCTTGTATACACATACATTTGCGCGATATAGATATATTGCATCCAAGGTGTCCAGCCACTCGGAATCTAGTAATAGAAGTATCATAGAACTAACGATGAGCCAGGACTTGTTAGCGATTATAATAGAGTTCGACATACGCGTATCATGAACACCTGAACAATCCTTGACAGACGAATGGGGCAGAGAGGTGGTAGAACTTATGAGATGAGGATGACAACGTGAAGCAGAATGAAACGAAAAGATCAGCACGAATCCCACGTATCATCAATCCAGCACCATATTGAAGAACATAGACATAAAACATAAACAAGGAGAAAACAAAGAAAAACTTTTCATCAAGTTCTCATCAACTGTACATTATATTGCTGTCAGATATGGACTAGTGTGTGGGTGTAGTATTCTTCAGCAAACATTACGGGTTTAGCATGAGTAAACCTTCGGTTGGTCTTGTACTAGAATTCCTTCCGGAGGTGCTCACGTCTTGCAACTAGTCATGTTGATGCTAGTTACTATTTGCAACATAGCTGTTGGGTTTCTCGTACAATCCAGTTAAACTTGTGTTTTACACAGAAGAGGTCTCTCGCTAATTTAGTCGGTGTCGTGCAAACCGATCTGACTTTTGTGATACAAAGGTGCCGCCATGCCTATGTTTCAAGCTGGTATCACGTGTCTACCTCTACAGCTTATGTCTGGCACGTCGTGATGAACTTACAAAGGTAACAGGCTGGCCTACTTAAGACAAACTGCCGCAAATTGGGCATTGTGCCCCTCTCTGGGGCACTCTTAATCCGACCGTTGAACATCTCCTATAAACCTCACCACCGGTATACTCAAAAATCACTTTTGGGCTTCTTCTTATCAGTACAAAGATAGGTGTACACACCACGACCCTCGAAACCTGGAGAGTTGCAGTTTATAGTTTGTTTACAGGAAACCCTCGTTTATATGCCCTTTTCTTTCATCTAGGCCTCACTGCAAATTACATCACTTCTACAATCTGATGAGATGCTTCGGGCTTTCAATTCTTGGCTTAATTTAAGGGTACTCGCATTGTGGGTGAAGGTTCCTGCAAAAACAAGGGTCATTAAAAAGGGTCGAGAGATAACGTTCCTCGCCTCCTACAAGGGATGACCAGTTTCGGGAACGAAGACTTGATTAAGTTTCGCGTGCTCTGATAGATTCGGATAACGCTCTGTCCAAGCTAAGCCACGTCCAATACACACGAGATCATCAACCCTGACCGTTGAAACTACAAACCATCCCATATATTGATTCAACTCCACCTCTTAACCATGGTATGAGGAAACGGAGGAAAGCACACTGCCTTCCACCTGATTTGGTCTCGAATCTCGTTGTGAGATCCCTTGTATTGTGCGGTGTATTATGGTAAGATCCAGTAGTTTGTTTGAACTCTCTGACCAAAGAGCAGAACGACCATAAATATTCTCCAACTTGCTAAGAAGGCAAGGAGTAGGGACATCACACACAAAAGTCGCAAAAGGTGGATGGATCTTGTATCAGCACTGAACGGAAGGAGGCACAAGTAATAAGTTTGAACCTTCAATCAGCCTTGCTTCACAATCCAAGACTTATGAGATCATTTCATTCATTCGTTACTGTGATGAGGATAATTAGCAAGAAAACTTCAAAGTAATTCAATACTTGTGCAATAATACCTCCTTATCTGCGTTATACGAGGTAGACAAAAACCCGATGGAGCGAGAATCCTTCGATTGAGTCAAGATTATCACATCCCTACCAAGTCTCATTGAACCCGACTGCAAACACATCACATAGGATACAACCGTCAGAAATTATTAGTAAACACATAACCAACCTTTTCTTCTCGGGAACCTAGTTTTACTTTGGCTATCTTGACAGTTTCTCACATCAGCGGGTAAGATTCATGCACATAAGATTGCTCAGAAGTTACTTCTTCCACCGATGTGAATATTTGAATGCTAATGATAGAAAAATTTAACGAGGACGAGTAAGGCCCAACATTACTGCCTGAAGGTCAAGCACTGTACCTTAAATCCGACCCCAAAGTAACCGATATGATCGTGATCTTTATGGTTTGCCATCTTATGGCCAAACTGGAGCATACGGACAATTTCGTCGTGATTCATCCCTCTCCCATTGTCCTCGATTCGTAACAGTGGCATAAGATCTGATTTTCCTTTCATTTTAACCATGGTGATGCTAATGTTTAATCTGCGAAGGACAAAGAAATAAAATCAAACATTTCAGCGAGTGGAAAAAAGGTTTCACCTTCGTTGACCTCAACACTGGGTATGCCAATTTTGTTGACTTACGTAATAATCTACAAAGAATGACAGTTTATAGAAGATGATTTAGAGACCACACACACCACGATTCACATACAGTAATACTTAATACACAATCTCAGATCACCCTCAAACAGAGTTCTTTGCAAGCCTACATGCTGAAATAGAAATTACGAGAGCATTACTTCCCACTGCCTTAACAACTGGAGGTAATCATAAAAGGAATTTACCGGGTTGCTTGGGCATCCCTCGCGTTATCTACAAGTTCTGCCAAACCTCCAAACTGCCAAGAAGCATGCAATTGCGCCAACGTTTGAAGGTAGCTTGGGTGCATTTGCCCAAAACTCCGTCCTTCTTTGGGCTTGTCTCGAAGATTCTCTGCGACAAGATGCGATAATAATTTACACATAATAAGATCTCAGAACATGCTCTACACCTGGTTCACGTCAAACTTATGAACCTTTACAAAGATGGATGCCATGTTCTTCACAATAAAGATACAAAATTCTAGATATAGACAACACACTCAACGGCCCTATGGATGAATAGTATTCAGTAGTTCCAGTTGACTGCGAAATCAATGGAGTACTGCACTTGAACATTTATATGGTCAACAGTGCGTGCACGAGATGGATTGTAAGTTATGCAGTAGCAAACTTCTAGAGTTTTCGTAAATGGCGAATTTACTAACGCCCACTGATTACTAGATCGGACGTCGTCAACTCATTGGACCCAAGTTGTATCTTCATGACCCTTCATTTTGTAACTCTGAATAATATTCTCAAACTTTCTATTATTATACTACACAAAATTTGAATATAACAGCAACACAATTACGATTTACAGCAAGATATTATTCTTCGCTCGCTTCAAAGGTCCTTTCCTTATACCGGTGCTGTCATGTAACTACGTGAAAATTGCTGGACTGGACCACTATTCCACATATAACTTGAAACCTTGAATAGACTGTACGTGAACATGCAGCTCATAATATAGAGGTTTGAAGTCATTATTTGTATTTAACCGAGTGATTGTGAGGAAGATACCGTTTATTGCAGCTGATCTCAATTTTTGTACTGATGAATATTATTGGCGATTTCAGCCCATTAAGGAACCTTCATGAAGAAAAGGACTTGTTCCAATAAGGTGGTTGGATTTCTCTACCATTGCTTTAAAAAACAAGTTTGCATGGACATTGCACTCCTTTATAGTCATTGGTAGATGTAATATGATGGTTATAAAGGCCCTTCAGGATGAACAAATTCATAGCAAACTATTGTTGTACTTTCTTATACGTGCAGGTCTTTTCTTTCATAACTTCCGACTCCCTTGAACTCGGATAAAAACATGGCGTACTCGACATTGCATATCCTCTACTAACAATGTCAAAATTTGATCAGGACCTGATCGACTGTAAGACCTATTCTACACTAAACTACTGGGCTTTGGTGTCCTCTGAAAAAGTTTCCCAATAACGTAATAACTTAGTTCCAATACCTTCGCAGGCACATTGAGGTACGACAACATGATGAGAAGACTGCTAACATTCTACATGTACTCAGTTATCTTGTTAGGATGTGAACTACTTAGCTCTACTCTATACACAGATATACAAACCAATGAAAGTGGAAATATGATAAGGAGAGATTGAAACCATGACCAGTACCAGGTGGGTCAAGAACTTCTGCGCTCGACCTACCGATCTCCGCCGCAGGCTTGGGATGCGCACTACCGTTAACCGGCTGCGGAGCCGGTGCCACCCTCGGAGATGGAGTAGGTGGCATCTGGTGTGCAGGCGCTCGAACATTTTGAAGCCTTCGATAGCAGACACGGACAGGACTTTTCTCACCGGGAGGTACTTTGGGTGGTTTGATAAGTAGTTCCCATCCATCGACAATAATAGGTATAACCTGTACACAAAAAGAAAACATGCAACAAGCAAATCACAGCGATTATAGGGTGGAATCTCCTCAAAAGAAGTATGAAAACAAACTTTCCATTGAGACAGAACGATTGATAAATCAGTAAAAGGTGAAATAGTGTGACACCTTGTCTCTCGTATGTAGGTAAGAAGTGAATTTCAGCCACTCCTGTCGTCGATCTGGGATGGAAGCATTTGGTGACGGATTTTGCGGGTGTAACTCGAAAGCAGGCAAGTTGTCTAATGGGTAATATGCAGCAGGTTTGAAGTCTGAAAAGTTCAGATTACTAGGCCTGCACAGCAACCACCAAACACAGCCCAACATAAGTCATGTTCTGCAGACCGACATACGAGCATATTCGTCAAACGAAAACTTGAAGCATCTTCAAATGATTGAACAAAATATGGTCAAAAGTGTTTTTATCCTTTCAAGTTGCTTATAAAACAACGGCAGCAGTAAGTCAAATTCCTTAAGTCCTTCGAAAAATTCAGCGTATACAAAGTAGGCAACACGAAGAACGAGATTTTTCAAGACAAAAATAGAGATCTCAGCTCTGTGAATACGTGAGACGGAATCTGAAAATTGTATGGTGGTTTAACTAATTGCTGGGTGTTCTTTCAACAACAATGACAAGAATTTCATGTTTCGAATTGGAAACAAACTCGGAGTCATGTGGATCCACTAATTGGTGCAGCCTCTAGATCTAGGTCAAATCTGAGAGTCTGAGACAGCATGACAGGGTAAACACAACACTAGAAAAAATCCCTCACTGAGTTCCACATGCGTTTGTCCAAGGCAAACCATCACTCTAAGCTTTTTTGAACGCAATTCTCAAAGGAATGAACATAAGCGAATGATAACTTGATTTAGTTCTCTTGGAAATAATGGAATTAAAATCCTCAAAAAGCTAATATTCAAAGAAGTGAAAGATACATAAAGACCGGCGAATTGAAACTTCCCAGATGATCTCCAGAAGTAAGCTTCTACACGACCTGTGTGGAACACAAATCTCGAGTGACACATTCCTCATGAACAGCTAGATGTGACCACAAAGTATTCATGAACATAATGCATAAACTGAAAAATCTACGGAGTTTCATGTGGGAAGAACTGAGATCCACACTTTATATCCATTCACCTAACTCGTTCACAACATGCGTATGAAATACACTAGAAAGATTAATTCGATCATCAGAGAACCAGTGCGTGTAAGCACGATGACTACAAAATTAAAGTGCTTTGTGTCAGCTGGATATATAGAGTAGACTATCTGAATCATAAACACCATCACCAGATCTCCGTCAAATCTTGGGAGTTATGAGGATAATAGCAACGTAGAACCATGTAACAGCGTTGTCTAAGCATAGAAGCCTCAGATATACCAGCCAAAAAATATGAGAAAGCTGAACGGAGCAGAAACCATTAAAGGGACATATATTGCAAGCGTGGAACCATTGTGGACCCATTTAGAGCATGAAGGGAACGGGTCATGCAAGACAGGAATACCAATCGTACTGGCATTTGTATTCAATATTAAGTTACAGCTCACCGTGGCATGCATCATTTTAGTCATGTGATAGAGGAGAAATGCATGCAATACAAGGTCCAACAACTGTACTCACAATCTCATGGGTAGATTCTTCACCGCAACAGGTGATACCATGATACCATCTTTAGAAAGCAACCCTACATACTCGTATACATCGGTAGGGCGGCCTGGAACACCGGAGCAAACGGAGTCTTTATTAGAATCGAGTACATTGAATTACTTAAACAAGCTACGAATGGACTTGGATATTCCATAAGCACTCTAGACATATAACTGACAGAATTGGAACAAAATATATGATACTGTCAGCGCACAATCTAATTCCAACCTCGTCCCCGTACGATCAGCGCTGAAATTGTGGTTCCTCCATGGACAATCATTTCTAAGGTCAAGCTATGTGAAGATGCATACCCTCATCAGGCAGACTGTTCAGATCTAGATTCACGCCAGACATTCTCAACTTTCACCTACACAGGATCAAACAATTCCAGTTGATGTTAGGAACCAATACATAAACACATGCAAGTAGACAACACCACAAAAACATGTAAGAAGAATACTTGGTGACTCCTCAACTTCAGAATCTTTATCATCCCCGGTTTCATCTGATGTTTATAATAGTGCATATATACTTCCAACTCGGGCGAAAGCAATAAAAATGCAATAAGGAGGTGCTCTCAAAAGTGAGCGACTGATGCCTGAATAGACCAAGCACCAGGCGTAATGCTAAAGAGTAGAAGCGGCATAGGCGATGAGCCGACCACAAGAGAAAACGGAAGCCAGAGACGAAAGTAAGTGCATGATTTACAGTATTCTAGGAAATCAAAAGAACGTTAAAGCTTTGTGTAGAATAGAAGTCTTGAATATTAATGAATGTTAGTGGTCGGTAGCACTAGCGTTAGCAGGTGTGAAAACCAATTTCCAACACAAACCACGATGGGAAACAACGTAACAGAACAAAAGCATTCAGCTATATGATCTCTAAGTTCTACGGTTAAACGAGTTGGTAATTTTGAGTACTAACTGGTGAATACTCACCAATGTACTCCGAGTCTCTTTCTAAAAGTAGTTATGACGAGATGATGAACAAAATCTGGTTATAGATGACTGAGAATGCCCAAGTGTTAAAAAGGAAGTTCCATGCATCTCTAGACATAGCGCGGAATGCACAATACATAAGTGATTCAAGTTAACGCAGGAATTGCAGAGGAGGAAATAGAAGTGTCTATGTAAACAATTGCACTACTAAGAATTTCCAAGGACACAGTTAAATAAACAAAGTACCAAAGGCAGTGGAGAAGTAGACATAGAAAAGCACTTGTTGCAAATAAAAAGAAGCACTCGTTACCTACCATTTGCACCACAGCTAGACCCACGATATGTACGTATGCAACAACGTCTCGGGCGGTAAGGAGCAATGGACTCAATCCATGAAAACAGCCGGTAGAAACTGAATATATGTGGGGAAAACAGAGTAGAATGGACAATAATTGATAGCATCAGCAAGTCTACTACGGAAAGAAATGTAGAACTTGTACATAATCTGTACCCACAAGTATTTGCGTGTGAATGCAAAAACTATAATGAGCTGTACAGCTCATTACAATTATATTTATTCTAAAAAAGTTGGCAAGAATCCCATTAGTATTACTTGCACTTCCTACTTCCTACAATCGTATAAAATACCTCCAATAGTTCACTGTTTTTCAAAACAGAAAATTAGTAAGCAGTGAGGCTCCTCAGCTATCTGTTGCCTTCATCGGCGCCGTTGAACAATTTATAGTAAACATACAACACTCGGTTCTCGGGCTTTGGTTTCTCTCAACTTTGTCTTCAGTGAGGGCCAGAACCAATTTGCTGTTGGCTAGCACGTTTGTGTTCAGAACAAACATACGAAGAAACAGCCAAACTTGGAAAAGCGAGTCGCGAAGTACGATACAGAGGTATGTACTCGAACACAAGTGGGAGAACACGGAAGAGTGAGTCAACAGAGGGACCTGCAAGGTGTATCAAGGGGCATAGAAGCATGAGTATGAAACAGCGGCAGGAAGGCACAGTGTCAAATAGCCACAGATGAAAGATGCAAAATGAACAAGACCCTTTTGGTATGCGTGCAGTAGCATGGTTATAGCGTCACAAGGTTAAACAGTAATCAAACAGACGAATCAAGTCCAAACCTCGTGAATGATCACACCACAATATCTGGGTCATCAAGTACAGCAACACGAAGTTAGAAAGTTAGGATATCCTAAAGTATGAGAGGTTCTTAAACTAACATCATCACCTATAGGTATGATCTTGACTAGTTTCCGTTATTTCTCCGTCCAATTCATGAGCCCAACCCATCTGTGAACCTATCAAAATGGTTGCAATCAAAACAACTCAAAAGAAAACAGAAAACAGCCATGCACGGGCCAAGGTGAAGGAGGGCAACGGAGTGAATGAGTGCATTTTACAGTGAGAACAAACAGATCTTGGTGGAAATTTGAATTTGTTCATCTTTTTTATTTAGGAAGAAATCTTGCTCGAGGCTTACCCGTGCAAGGGCAGAAACTGCCTAACCACAACTAATTAAACTTATAATGCTGACTACAGAAAACAACTATGCACATACTTGAGCTCACCTACATATCCCCTACTTCAGGGCGACGAGTATCGCTCACTCGCTGGACTTCTTCCTTCACCAGCTGAGAGGTGGATCATTTTAGAGAAGAGAGAAATTGAGTATGCAGTGCAGACTCTGTCATTTCACATTCTTCCCGCTATTGGTGAACAAAAAATCATGGGATCGACTGTCGCAGCTGGATGATTGACAAGTAGCCTCACAGGAGTCGAGTGTTTCCAAATTGAGGTAACAGACCGAGAATCAGAATAAAAAGAAAGCGTAGCTGTAACACCCCGACTTACATGTACGTGCAATTAGTACACGGACATATTCCTCAGGTTCTCTGTAAATGACTGTTCTCATGAAACTGCAACAGCAACATTGAATCTTATTCGAGCCAAAGCAATGACGCTTTAATTCCCCGATGAATAATCTACGCCTTCCGGTGGCTGCAACTGGACCCGAAACTCCTCCCGAATATGTATTCCTCATGTGTAATTTTCCCTGAACCAGCAGGGCTACTTACACCAGAAGCCATGGCTGCAAAAGTACAATGAACATGCACTAAACCATGCCCGCGTTCACTGTCCCCACATAGTTATGGGACACCGAAACCTTGCAAATTCAACGAGGTACAGTAGAGCACCCTGCGATGATGTTCCCATGAAAAATAATCGAATAGAACCGAAGTGCATACCGTCCGGTCGCTCCAATAGCTACCCTAAACTTCGTATGAGGGTCCAGTAGCAGGAAACTCAACACCGACTACAAGAGCGAGAATAGAAGGCCCGCTTCGCAGCCCAAGTCATAGAGTTCCCGCTCCAACCTGGCTTGATAATTTCAAATACTTCGGAATTGCACTCGGGTCACAAATTTGAACAACCATCGGCGTCGATCATTGCGGACGCCACTGACTAAAGGGAATCTGAACATAATTCCTTGTGAACGCGGAGGGGAAACCCGGAAGGTGTAATTTCGTAATTAACCACGTAAGCCGGTCCCGGCTCCTTCCCTCCCTTTCTCCCTCCCTCATCTTCACCGAATATCCACCTACGCCCCCAAAACTCTTCGTACACCGCCGCCAAAATGCGATGAACGAGGAACGAGATCCACCCGCGATTTTCAGCCCTGGTTGATGGATCGGGGCCTGAGACAATGTCACGGTACTGCGCCAGATTTACACACCCGCCTCGCTTTTCCAACTATCGTCCTACCAATACGGTCCAAGGTATAGTACTTGGCGGCGGTACTGCGACAAATTTACCGAACCCAGGCCCGCTAACGCAAGCGTGCAATAATCTACCTTGTGATACATCCATTACGACAGTGTGGTGATTTCAGCCCCTCCTCGTTAATTCATCCCATCATTACGTTAACTCCATTGTAAATCAACTTGTTTGTACCTGAGTCTGAGTATGTCATAATTCGATCCAGCCAGAACGTTTAAGAGTTCAAAGACTGAGAAATAAGTTCTAACAATAATGACATGGAAAAGAGAACAGAAAAGAGAACCCAAGTAAATATAGCGAAAACGATGGGAAGACACTCCATGGATGAAACCAAATGGTAACATAGGCTAGCCCCAACAGCATCACAATGGGAAATATGGCATATTGCATCTAATATATATCAACTATGTTTGAAGTAGATAGTTTACAAACTATCTACTTCAAACAGTGTACATACTCCCTAGTATAAGAAGAAACATTATCTACCGTGATTGCTATTCTATAGATTCCAATGGCGAGTGCTCTCTATTGAGCAATGGTTAAACATTACCTAAAATATACTATACAATAACCTAAACATAATGATACCCCATGTCGATAGACTCTTGCACACTTTCTCACAAATATATCGAAATCGGTGTCTATATCTCCATATAACTCTAAAGCTAGATGAACAAAGTGATGACCTCCAAGTATAGAGGTCTTTGCATACATCTATACTTGGAGACATTGGCTTTTGTCACTCCACTCGTCGCCCATCCGGGAGGATGGATAATTATCACTCCGAAATATTATCACATGTAGGATATGTAACCACAACATCTGCAACACTAATTTGGTCCTCCGACCCAAGTATAGGTCTGCCGTAACCCAAGTCAATTGCAAGGCATACCAACGTTCTGATGTTGGTCCATCAAGCAGACTACTTCTAGTCCAATTGGTGGATAAAGATGAAATGGATCAGAACTCATGTCGTATCTATGGGACTAAAACATCTCTCGTATGTCGGAATAATATATGTAAAGTAAATACATGCACTATTACAACATACATCTAAAGGAGTGACCTATATGCAATTACAAATCGAGAAGATAACAAAGTGTCAAACTAGCCAAAAATGCTATAAGTGTTGTCTCCTCCATCGATAATAAGCCTAACCCTTCGCACAAAATCAATAAAGATGTATGTCTCCGTGCAAAAAAAAATGAAATGGGAGGTATGATATGTACCTATGTAAGTATAATTTTATCTTTCATACAATCTCTATCATCCTCTTTCTAATCATTCCAAGGTTTGAATATTAAACAAAGATAACACTACATGATGAATTGTTAACTCTTGGTGTTGATAATTGTTTAATTTATCAAACAACGTATATATTTTTTTAAGTTGATATTTTTCATCATAGAACATTTAAATAATTTTATGAGTTTGAGAATTGATTATTTAATGTAATTTCACATCTTTATAAAAATTTTAAATAATTTAAAAGAAATTTATGATTAAAACCTAGAATTCTTACAAGTGTATTATAATTTCAGAAATAAAATTGACTCTCGTGTATTACAAAATGTAAGCTTTACCTTTTAAATGAGTTGATATATAAAATTATTTTTAAAAATATTTGATTTAAAAATAAAGTTTTTTTTTTAAATAAGCAAATAAGTTTTGAATAATAAATATATTGTATTTGCATATAAGTTATAATTATGTTCAATCTTCAAGTTGAAAAATGAATGAGGTAAAACTATAATGTTAATCATTATATTTGTGTCCTTTGTTCCATTATCATTTTGGTTCCTCAAGGGTTTTGAACAACATTAATAGATTTTTAAAATTTATGAATTCTTTTGTAACAATCACAAAAGATGATGATATAAAATGGTTTGAATTCAAGATTGTTGAGATGGGTGTGTGTCAAAGATAAATATGAGTATGATATGATTTTCATATTTTTATCAATTGAGCAACCATATGTTATATGGTTGCTCAATTTATGCCATTATTTTGAAGATTTTGAGTTAGGAACATGTTGTATATGTGTGAGAGATGTAGGTTTGTATATGTATGGTTTATAATTAATTAGTGTTGTTGATGTCATAATAAACTCTATATCATTTGATGAAAAATCATATATACATAAAGTTTATAACATAAGTATTCACTAATTTTTTATAATTTTGTATATGAAAAAGAGTAAATTTTTATCATACTAATTTTTTTATTTTCAAAAAAATTTGAATTGATTGCAAACATTATGCACTTTGTTTTATAATATTAATGAGCAATTTTATGTTCATGAGATTTTGTATTTGAAATCACATGATCTCAAAATTTGAGAATCATTTTTTTAATAGTATCATGTCTATTTATATGTTCTTTAATATGTATAATATTTAGATTTATTAATTAAAATAAATATTTGATGAAAAATAAATTAATAAACATGAATTATATATATAATTATGAATATTTATTCATTTTTGGATGTTGAATTTAATTAATCTTATCTATGTTACTGGTCTATTATATACATTTCATATTTGTATCATTATTGATTCATATAAATTTCAATAATAATTAAAATTGTAATTCATATTTTAAAGTTTTGTAAAAAGTTGAAATCATCATGTGTACACGGAGTAAAATCCATAATGTTTAAAATATTTTTAATAATTAAAATATTGTTTCTTTTGATCTAAAATAAATTTTAAAATAATTTTATCATTGTAATATTTTACATAGAAATTACTACTACACAATTAATTCTTACAAGTAAACTCTTAAATATCATTCTCTCGAGTCATATAAAGTAAACATGCATGATATTATTGTTAGGTATATTTATGTTATAGATATGATCATATATTTCAAACCTAACATTACTTATGTAATTCTAAGTCATAATATATATAGGGTAAAGCAAGTACATTTTGATTGGGTATATTTTATCTTATTGTATTTTCTTATATTATATTTGAAAAAAATTTGATTTTTAAAATTTTCTTTTAATACATTACATATAAATAACATAAAATCATTCTCACATATACTTGTTCAATTTATATTCAAGAAAATTTGGTTGTTGAGTTAAAAACAATCGAAAATATGTCCATAAAACTAAATATTTAAAATATCTGATATAACACTCACATGTAAATTTCACTATCAATTCAAGAATATACACATTCACTTCTTAAACCTGTGTGAAAGTCTCGTGGATGGCTGCAGAAACGTCTACAATTATTTTGAGAGCATTCATTGTTTCCAAATGTACAGATCTTTCCATTTTCTTATTGCTAAGGACAACCATCAACTAATGTTTATCAATAGAGAGATTGGATTGTTCCTAAGTTTCATCTCTTGCGAACTCTTTGGTCTTAATTGATTTGACCATGATTCAATGTGCGTTGTGAAATGAGTTCCTAAACTGGATATACTTTGTAACATTCAGGAGCTTCATTCACCACTTCCTATTAAAGAAGCCCAATGATCGCAAGAGTATGAATCATAAGGATGGTGAGTGGTGAGAATGGTGTATCAAAAATACAATAATAAACAAATGGTTCAAAAGAAAGCATGCGAAAAGGGTCAATAGATACACATGCGATTGCCTATCATCTGGAATGACATATTTCCCATATGCAGAAAATGTGGGACAGTGGTAAATAGTCGTGATCGTCGTCTGCCCCAACTACTCTTGGTGAAAGATATCTGCAGGTTTGTGGCAAAATTCGACAAAAGTAACATGGAACACGTTTAAGAACATTGTAGTATAAAGCCGTGCAAAATACTGAACACTGCACAACACACCGCTGCCTTACAATCTCCTGTTTGATTGCCCAATAGAATGTTACATTTGATGCTGATGAAACATTATCTCCAAGTTTTTTAGGATCCAACTAACAGACTAAGGTTTCCATTATCGCTACCCCGGTTCACCATCCACAGACTTCGATCAAGAAGATAACGAGTTTCATCTATGTTTGACCCCAGCTCCTGTTAGCACTTTCGTTCAGACTGCAGACACGACATTTACAGGTTAAGTCCACCTTAGGATAAAAACCTTAGCTTTACACGTTGGAGAAGATTTTCTCCCGAATCCAATGAGGATATAGTTTTACCCTGCACCTCCTGTTTCTCTTCAGCTAACGATAGGAAAATCGTCTGCAATGGACATGCAATATAGAAAACTCGCTCTAAAGCCATCGTATAGACATATCCACGCCTGCATTGCTGGCCTAAACACTGCTTTCCCGACTATATTTCCCTTTGCTTCTCTCCACTGATCCAACTGTGTTAACATCTGTAGCAGAAGGTGTGCCACACACGTTCTAGTTTCCATTTCAGCATACTTCAACTAGGCTTCTCCCTGCGGCGGTCGTCTGTCCAGTTCCAGACAGACAGGTTACAACTCATCTACTCTCCACCAGGTTTTCCGAACCTCACGGAAACTAAAACACCTTAATAGCCTTTCACATTATTGAACGTATTGAGAATTGACTAGATGAAATCTGTTACGAGTACTCAGCGAGAGTGCGTTATAAGATTACAGCAAGCATGACTCAAGCCAGACACCAGAAAGAAGAGAATGCGCAAGTCCAAAAAAATCCATTAATCTAGAACGTGACCCCGTATTCAACTTCACTCAACACACACCTTCAGCATTCTTTTCTTTTAGCGCGTTAGGCCATCACTTCAACTTTACTAAAGGCTGGTAGCTGAAAAAAATTATCTGAGCTAAATAAGATTCTGCAATACATGCCCGAATTTCAATTTTCCGGGCGATATGTCACATACTGTGCGATCACACGAGAGCTTGTGGGCGTCCCCTTTTATAGTGGTAAGAAATGTTGAGCACCGTTTCCATTAGTCATCCCGCTCCTGCCCGACTGACCTGACCTGCACGACGTCATCCTTTTCCTCTCAGAATAAGAGACAGAAGAATTAATATGCATCTCTCCAGAGAAGATCACCCCTAGAGAAGACAGGCACTGTAGGAACGAGAACAGCTACAAAAAATAACAAAAAAAGCTTATCAATCTTTGCGTAAGAGCTGCCTTAATCACCATAATGGTTCCCGTTCGCTGTTTGCCTGACGATTCTCGCCTTTACCAGTCACCTGCAAGCGATGGGTGCTTCAGACCAATTCGAAAAACACAGTGACCTCCTATAGCCAATGTCTCGTCAAGCTTTAGGCAATAATTCTTTCAAAACCATCCAGTCATGGCTTTTGCTGACTGTATTGACTTGTCGAGGTAGCAAACCTACCTCACCCTCAGCAGGAAACCAATGCATTACTGTCCCAAGTTGCATAATTATTGGTATAGCTTTGAATAGCAAAGGCGTGGTAACCTGCATGTAAACGTAGTCCTCTCATTAGAATTGAGTGTTTCACTGCTCATAACTAAACAGAAGAGAATGCCAGCAATGTCAAATGTCCACACGCCGATGAACCCTGATATTTGACTATAATCATTGTGAGATCAAGTAAGTCACTAGCACCCAAAATGATGAAGAGCTTCAGCTCAAGCAACCAAGAGAAACTCAGACCATCGGTTTGCCTGATTATCGATGCCGGGAACTCATCAAATCGTTTGTGAGAATCAGTGATGACACAATCTTCAGAAAACATTGAAAAGATAAAATTCAAACCCGGAAAAGTAGAACTATACCAGACTGAGGGCGGTGGTGCCCAACAGCAGCAGATACAGTTTATTCTGAAAATGAGCGCACACAAGTTAGTCAAAAGAGATTCACGATGGGTTCGAATAATCTTCCCAGCTCAGTAAACCATCCACAGCACTGAAACTTCTTGCTTTTCATTGCACCCGCTGCTATGAGTACTCACAGAACGCAAAGATCAATGCAGAGTAATCAACGAACATACTTGGACAAGGTGAAGATTGGACGCTCGGCTGAGCAAAACAAAAGCGAACTCCCCAATTTGAGCCAGGGACATGCCAACCTGAAAGCATACATCCAGAAACTTTAGCAAAGCGCCTCCAACCTTCAATATCAATGCCCACGAAGACTTGGTACAAGAGTTCAATTTGATGACGGTCGATCGGAATCTTGTTAACTCTTCGGTGACATTTTTATAGGAAAAGAAAACTCACAAAGAATGCCGTCTTCATGCTATAACCGAAGCTTCTGACGACCATGGTGACGACAACTGTTTTCGCTGTGATGACAAGAATCAAAGACGCCAGAAGAATATCCATATGGGACCATAAAAATTGGACATTTATAAGCATTCCTATGCTTGACAGGAAGAGCGCTGAAAACAAGTTCCGAATAGGTTCCACCTGTGACAGATGAAAACATTAGTTGTACTATAGAACAGATCTGTGGCGGTTAAGAACAGTGAAATCATCAGATCTGTCCAACGTAATTTTTTCCCTAAGAATTTCTCCGTGTTTAAAAAAGTCGAAAATTCATTGTCCACTTGCACGACCGTGATACCTGTTCGAGTGTGTGCTGCGAATAATCAGTGGAAGATATCATCACTCCCGCCACAAATGCACCCAGCTCAAGACTGAGCCCAGCCTTGTCACTGCACTGGAAGTTGATGTTACCAAATGTCATATCAGATTCTCAGCGCCCCTTGAGTACTGACCATAACCAAACTTACGTGCAACAGGCCATCAATGCACAAACCAGGGAAGCCAATGAAAACATTTAAACTTACCCATGCTACTAAAAGACAAAAAGCTACAGCTCCTAGTTGGTAAAGTTCATTCGTCTGCGCAGTTGACAACCATAAGAGTTAGAAATAATCCAGTCAGGCTATCTTCAAATTAGAGATGTGAGCAAGCTTGACCAAACAACACGAAGATAGTGTGAATCCTTTGCTGACGATTTTCACATCCGATGTCCGTAACTACAGCGATAACAAATGCCTGATTAGTACTACAGCAAAGGAGAATTGCACCCAACAGATAACTGAACACTATGAAAAAATGCGAGGAGTATTACTTGAACCGACAATTTCATCATTAACTTGAAAAACTGGGGAACAAAAGACCGTGACAACAAAACAGCAATAGTGATGAAGGCTCCCAGCATAACCAGCCTGCGAGATAAGCGCCACAACAGAGTCAAAAGGTCAGAAAATCTGCTCCATGCTTCGTGTGGCACGTACATAGCCTTTCCCATTCTCGCAAGTCACACGGTGCTTTCTCAGGCTGATGGAACATATCCGAAAAAAAAAAAGGATAAGAAAAGAAAGAAAGAATGAAAGAAAGAAACTAACTAACGACCGGACGAGAGAACGTCCAACTAACTTACAGAAAATTTCCACCAATGCCACAATGACAAGAACTGGTGTCACTCTATCCGTAATAGAAGACAAAACTTACTCTCGAGTCATGGAAAATAAACCTTGTAGTATCCCATTCTCTCCTCCTAGTACCGGCAGGAGAGCAAAAAGCAAACCTACGGCACAATCCTGCGCAAGTCGACACCAATTTTTACTTGTATTCTTCATCACTGATTTTCACTTCATATTTCGCACTCCTAAGCAAATACTGCAGCCCAATGCAAGCTCAAGAAGAGGGAAAAGCTCAGACCTGAAGGATAAGTGTGCCAACAGTGATCTGGCCGTGCAGGGAATTAACTGTACTCTTGTCTCCGATAAATTTTAAAACCTGCAAGTCCATTCGATACCAAATCAGACATTGCATTATAGCAGTCCATCTAAAGAGAACAACGTCTCGTTATTTCCCACGTTTCGACGTGCCAAAATCTTTTGCTAGCGAGAACAAATTTGTGATCGAGTTGCTAGTGATTGCTCCCATGTTTTTCTCAGCAGATATAACCTTGTAAGTCCATAAATCACAAAGACGCTATGACCATGATAACTCTCCAACAACCAGACCGTGTTGCTGAAGTTAATCGAGACTAAATACATACTTTATTACTTCTCATACAAGGATGTACCCACCTTGCAATCTCCAAAAGTAGAGATAAATAACAAACCCTACTTTGCAACATAAACGAAACGAGGAAACTATACCACTGCTGTTGAAGACATAGACAGGAACGCCCCTACGAATACACCTTCTGAGAGCTTAGCTCCACAAAACTGCGAAAACCAAGACAAGCACAACAACGTCATGCTTTGCAGTTGTAAACCAGCGTAGAAACAAAATTGAGAAATTAACAATCAAAACACCCTGCTTACACTCTGGACAAATTTGTTCTTTGCAAATCGCTACGGTGAAGAAGACAGAACAACTATACGAAAAAACTCACCACCGCAGTAATACCACAAAGGCCCATGAATAGGAGAATTTGAAGGAGTCCGCCAAATATTGCAACGGATCGAACGACTCGCAACTGCGTACAGCAGATTGTAGTGATCTCACGTCGTGGGGAAGAATAGTAGAAATACATTGCATTTGGGATAATTGGTCAAACCAATCACTTGATTTAGTTTCTGACATTGTAAAACTTTGAGTAAACGACACTGACAAGGGTAAAACTCTTACCTTTGCCATAGAGAATTCCAAGCCAAGAGCAAAAAGCAAGAACACTACACCAAATTGTGCAAGTGTTTCCACCTGTAATTTACACAATTACCCCTGTCATCAAGGATAACTTGTTTCTTCCAAATCTGCAAATTCTACATAAAAAACATGAACTCCCTTCAAGTTGGTTTTGACGTTTTAAGGGTCTACAATCTTCATGCTATGATAGGCACACACTAATGAGCGCAGTTTCAGCTTTACAACTTAATGGTTCTTTTCTGTCCCTAGAGCTGCGTTGATTAAAGACAGAAGAAATTCAAACTTTGCGATCAACTTCATCCCTGAAGCTTAAAGCCTTCCATGTATACCTGAACCAGCTCACTGACAAAACTAAAGCCTCCAGGTCCTATGGCAGATCCAGCCAATAAGTACCCAGTAATTACCTGCAATGTATAGCCAGAAACTGTCAGAGGAAATTACATGCACCCCTCCATAAATCTCCAGAAGGGAGACCTCAATCGAACGAGGTAAATAAGTTTAAAAAACAATCTGTACATGGATCAATTCCAACCATCGAACATATGCAAGCAATACCAAATGTGGGAAAGAGCGTAAGAAACGAGAAAACACGTCGAACAGTCGCAAAATCAGGGCAAAGAGAAGTGTCAGATAACAAGTCGAAGTATCACAGTAAATAGAGTGGCAGCCCTGTAGTCCCAACAAACAAGAACAGGACAGGAGGTAAATGGTATGGCAACCATTAATTAAAGGCGTATCAATCCTTCGCATCCAAAGGTTGTTATTTGGATAAGGATAACTCAAAATTCGTCCCAAACAACGACACAGAACGCTGCCTACGACTATGTATAACTGTTTGCCGTCATACTCGTATCAAGCATTCAAGAAATCTCTAGAGCCAAAAGAGCGAAGACTTACAGGCTGACCAAGGGAGGCGAAAATGATACCACCCACTGCGGCCGAGACGATGACCACCACCAGGTCCGATATGAATCTGCCGATCATGCAACTTGCTTTAGCCTTAAGCTTCTCCCTCTAATACACTTCAATTTATTATGCTGTCCAATTGTGTCCTACTCAAGATAATCTTAAAAATGGCATCATTAAATTAACGTTTAACCTATAAACAACTTCATTTTGTAGTTTGCATCTCAAGAAAGAAAAAAATTTATCGCCTGATATGCATAAAGACATATTTCCTAGAGCCGTCCGAGACGCAGACCGACGGTCTTTGGCTAT
Organism: Marchantia paleacea; assembly: GCA_014180765.2. NCBI lineage: Eukaryota > Viridiplantae > Streptophyta > Marchantiopsida > Marchantiales > Marchantiaceae > Marchantia > Marchantia paleacea. The sequence goes on from MUAA02000049.1 coordinate 2,109,949, forward strand.
ACCTCAAATCTTGCTGAAGAACCATATAACCGGATCTAGGATTTGACATAACAAATACATTATCCTGAAAAATCGAAGAAACACTCCCGTCATTCTTCGAAACCTCAAGTTAATTGCCTCATTTTAGGACTCAAGATTTCAATCGAAGCACAACATGAGTCCGATATCTGAAACACTCTAGAGACAATTCCACTACCAAAGATCCGTGGTCATTTCCTCGAACTGTTAAGTAAGATAAAAAAGACTGGGAACCTTCAGTTGGTTTTTTATCAAAGTTCACACATCTCCCTGACTTTCCTCACGACAACAATCTAACTGAGGGATACATTTGCAAATATGACCAGTTCCTGTTGCTACACCCGACCTTTTTATCGATGAGAGTGGGCAACTCCTCGGAACCGCTTTCTTCGAGATTGATGAGGTCTCCGAGTTGGAATGATTTGGATTTTTCACTGAAGGAAGACAATATTCACAACTTACTGGAAGGGAAAAATCACAAGGCGTGTTCTCCACACATCTTGCTCTATGTGACGGAGAAAAATAGCCAATGCCTTCAAATTTTGACAATATTGCCACACACAAGAAACCTTAGCAGTGCAGACGTACAAGACTTGAAGATACAAAGATAAAAAAGTATGAAAAATTAGAGTTGAAGTAACATTACCGTGCAGGTCATACTGTTACAATTCTGGGAGTGAATATTAGAAGAGTTATAAGAAACATCAAATACCAGCAAAAACTCGAAAGCATTCTAGTAAAGTTATAATGCTGAAGTTAAAAAATATCCTACAACAAAAATGGTCATGACTCTGATGCAAAAATACCAATCATGACTGATCGGCACAGACAATCGCTGCAGACATCGCTGCAAGTATTGAAGAAGGAAGTGAATATGATACATACTGCTCCTCCTCTGTCTCGTTCTTCTTGGGCTTGTCATGCGTCACCCTCGCTACAGTCTCCAACACAGCCTACAACACATGCGGTAAAACGTACATGAATAAGTCATGTAGAGAGCTTAGGAGAAAGACAACGATGCTAGTTGTATAAGCAAATGTACAAGATAAGCGTTGGGTGCGGAGGCTGCAACTAACACGTGTAGGTAACTGATGCTAATGTATCTCTTAATTGAGTACAGGTGAGAAGAAGGTCGGCGACATCAAGAGTGTGCACCTGCTGATCAGCAACACTGCTATTAAAACTGCTCCCTACTTCTCCCTCGGTTCCTGCAGGAGGCGCATAGAAATAAGATCCGACTGCTAATTTGGGAATCCGAAACCGTGTCTTCACAGAACGTATGACGCCTTAAGCTAACAAGCGTCTCGTTTCATCGTTACATCTTTGAGAGGCCCCAAAGTAGCAATGCGGGTGACCACGATGCAAGATTCTGAAGTCAACGATGTAGCCTCCCGAGGATGAGTTGCAAAACATACACAAGATGAGGCTCAAGAATTTAACGACTAGGAGCTTGGGTATGATGCTATCTATCCATATATTCTTTTCGTTCAATATATCTGTCTTACGACGGTGAAAACTATAACATGTTCTGAAAGCTGTTAAAAGCCAAAAGCATAGATGCAAGTCGTCTGAAAGAAATAAGACAGACAATACTCACTATTTCAACTTGTCTCAAAATAGCATTAGTAACCGTGTATGAGGACAAGATTCAATAATTCAAGATTTGCAACAAAACGCCAGTCAACTAACCTTCTTGAGGATCCTTATCAGGAAATTCCTTGTCTAAGACGCGTTCAAAAACCTCAGCAATGCTGCTGTCCTTGGAAGCCTTTGGTGGCTCTCCACTCTGTGTCCCATTTCTTTCAGGTAGCCTATCTCCATCAAGATTGACATCGAAATTATCCAAACCCGCCTGAGCCCCACAAAGGCCCGGCAGAAGTACACAAGCAATGCCCAGCACAAGGAAAAACCGAATTATCAACCCCATTGACGATCCTCGAAACGTTCGTTTCCCACTGCACATTCTTCTCGCAATCCCCGATCTGCAATCCATTCCAGAACGCACCCGTAACCTCTTCTAGCCTACACAAGGAGGATCAATAACAATAATCCTCAGGCCGGGCCGGGCCGGCCAATGGCCTGTTTGTCAATTCAAAGCCCTCAGCATGTCCAGCCGAGGCAGGAAGCACTCTTCGCATGATCGCTCATCCCTCTGAGCGTAGGCGGCCATCTTCCAGTAACAGCGGCAGCATTTCCTTTTCCTGCCTCCGTTTCCTTCAATTCTCATCCTCCCCACTTGGACTTCCTCCACTACTCGAAACTTCGCACCAAACTCTCTCTACGCAACAGTCAATCGAACCCCAATTGCTTCAACCGTGTCATCCACCTGTCCAGTCCTCTCCACGCAACAGATCATGGAAGAAGTAAGGAGTACACAATTTCACCCCGTCTTCACCAATCGATCTCGTCCCTGCCCGTCCCGTCCCGTCCCGTCCCCTGCAAAGGCAAGTCACACCAGCCGGGTAGTCGGAGCCGTGCACAAACCTCTTCCTGTCCGCTAACTGACCGAAATTGACCGCACTTACCGACCGAACAAAACAAAACAAATCCAACACCAGTTCCTCACTTCTTCCAAGGAAGAACTTGGCAAATGGAGAGGCAGAAGAAGCTGTGAAGAAGAGGGGCCCTTGCGAAAGGGAATGAAAGGCGCGGGGCAGGGGGGAGGAAGGGCGCGGATCTTAGGAGAAGAAGAGGAGAATGGGCATGTGATCGAGAAGAACAGCGGCCTGTGTGCGGACACACAGATCCATGTCTCTCTTTCACAAACACAAAGCCCGAAATCTCAACAGCGGAACGATCACAAACAAGTGCTTTCTACTTCCCCTGGAAACACACTCACTCAATCACCCGCCGTTTGCCTCCGATGACTGGTCAACCAGCCCAGATCTTCGGTCCAATTCTTTACATTGTTTTTGAGATTGGATCACTGCGCCCGATGATGAACTTATCTCAGGGCGGCGGACCTAGCCTCGGCCTCGGAAAACAAACAAAGCCGAAGATCCGCAAAGATCCCAATGCGACACTGCGACATTGCACTGCACGAGTGAGCGAGTCAATGAGTCGTCGGCCAGAGCAGCGGCAGTCCGCTCGGAGCCTCAGACTCAGCGGACCTTCCAGCACCGCGTACGAATTGCCACGCAAAGTGAGGCCGAAACTACGCCTTCGGTCGAAAGCACCGCTCCCTTTCTTGAAATTGACTGCGTTACTTCGGACGGAATGTCCTTTTAACCTGTCAGAGGACATGCGGTACAAGGCGTTGGACTTGTCCGGTGATAGTTCGGTTGTATAGTAGAGCGTTCTCGATGTCGTATTCTCCTCTCGCTTTCGGGCGAAAGGTCTGGAGGTCCCCGCAGCCCGCAGCGAAATTCATCTGCAATCTGGAGGCGAAGATGCCATTTCAGAGGATCCTGTTCTACCGCAGCAAAGATCCATGGAGAGCTACTGCCACAGCAGATTCAACATCTGAGACTTGACAGCATAATGCGATCTGGTGGGCATTGCTGGCCTATACACTGTACCGTATTTTCGGTCGATGTCATGTCATGTCATGAGTATAAACGACATTCCTCGTGCGAAATTACTCTTCACCTCTGATCGACGTGAGCCGGATGAAAAATCAGCTCCAGGGAGTAAATGCGATGAATGCAATGTATAGGGCGTTTCAGTATAGGCAGGTGGAATCTTTATGTAGAGCAAGGGTAATTTTATGGAATCTTTAGGGTCAGCTTGCCTCCGGATCCATGGTAAAATATTGCCAGTTTGATGGTTCTACGATTTTGGCTTCCCCAGATGGGAGGAGTTTTGCTATTCTTCCTCTCGCAAACCCAAGTTCTGGATAGCCGGAGCCAAATGCGACGATGTCGCAATACGAGTAACAACAACACATAGTTATGCTGTTGCACTCCTGAAAACGTAAGCATAAGTAGAGTCACTACGTATGCAAATATTGTGATGATTTTTGCCATAGTACCATATTTTAAATTTTTTTTATGGTAAAGGTCTATGAGGGCTGTTGCAAACGGAGTTGAAGGTTAGAGATTTTGACAAAAAGCAATAAAAATTGAGTATTCCATTCTGAAACGCCCTACTATCAAATGCGTTCTGGAAAATTGCCAGATGGTGCGATTACGGTATGCCATGTGAATTTGACAGCGTACAAACTTCCAACTTTAGTACTCCACGAAACTGCCAACTGCGCACAAACGCAACGCCCTGTGAGAAGCGAAAATACGTTCCCTTTGTCGTTTTATGTGTGTGAAACCGTACTCTCGGATGAAAGGAAGTATTTACAGATAACTCTTCTTTCCCGTCGGTCCATACTAAGATCCAGTCGACGGGGACAGCATTTGGACAGAGTTTTGTTTCTTCGTCCCTGGACTGACCTACAGACAGCCCGTAGGACATCGACTTGGCATTTAACTGTCATGTCAGTTATGTTCCTCTGAATAAAATATTACGGTACCATTAAATTGTAAATAATACCATAAGTGGCTTCTGCTGCTTTTGTAGTAATACACGTTGCTCAATAACTGAGCTTAACCAAAAAAAAAACCGAGCGTCTGGAATTTTGATTTTACTGTATAAGTGGCTTCTCCCATAGGTTAAATTGAATTAAAAGGCTACGGTTGTGTGATATACCGAAGGGTACATCAATATTTGAAGCTTATGCCATTATAATATATTAATTTTTTCACTGGTAGGCAACAGACTGCGTACGTTATGGTGTGAAATTGAACTGCAGTTGTGGACAAAAATATTTCCATCATCATTACGTGTGTACTGAGCTTGCATTCTGCAATGATTGTCCACCAACTTCCATTTTTCGTGTATTGTGTGCAAAACTTTATGGTGGGTGTCCATGCAATGTACTGCATGGAAACTTCTCGCCTGAAGAAAGCCACTTACTTCTCTTTTGTATGATTGGGGTTGTGCAAGATACTGCATTCTCCTACCGAGTTCACCACATGAATTGCTGTACATATCTTCCAGCAAGAGATAACAAGCAGAAGGTTTTCGATAGATTTGTCAGATGACTTGTTCCTTGTGTCGTACACACAAAAGAAATGATAATGCTTTTTCGTATCTCAAATTTGTGCATTGGGCTTTAACAATACAACACAAGATTTTGCGCGTGAATTCTTAGCCGAATGCGACTTTCATTACTTCCAATATTTCATTCCCTATCACACTCCGATATCTGACTGTGAACAGATTGTCTACTTATTCCACTTTCCACTACCTTTTAAACCGCATGGAACAAAACCCCCACCCACGGAAATTACATTCGTCAAAAGGAAAGAAAGTAGCGAGTAAGATAGCAAAAAGGATGGGAAGACCCCATAAGTCTTACATGGAAGAAACCAAGAGGTTAGAATGTGGCCTGGCCCCAATAGCATCACAATGGGAAATATGTCATGCTACACCAAAGATATCTGAACTATCTACATCAAATGTTCTACATATTATTGTGAGAAAATGAAGAATCATCAACTAGTGTGATTGACCTCCTATGAATTGCATCCGCGAGTGCTCTATATAAAGCAATGGATACACACTACCTACAATATGCTACACAATATGATAATGAAAGTAATACTCATGTCACATAGTATGGTAGGTTCTCACATACTCTCTCACGTGTCAGGACTTATGTAGTGGTATCTCTAGTTCTCTAGTTAGGTAGGTGCACATATGCATTGAATTAGGTCTTCTTGGGGTATAGTTTTTGAAGTTAAGCCTTTGATAGTGTAAACAAAGTGGGTTTGGCTCGACTATAATCTCTCTTTTATACTATGATTATGAGTAAAGTTTTTGAAATGATTTGCTCTTGTTGAGTCTTATGTTGATGATGCTCTATTTTTTATGACTCTTGAAACTTGATTATCAAATTTGAAGATGCAAACATTTTTATATTGTTTATTCAATTTACATTGTTCATCAACTGATTGAAAATTTTGATCACGATTGCAGTTTTTATTACCATCTTATAAGATTTTAAAATCCAAAGTAAGCACCCATATGACTTGACTTAAATCAAATCTCTTAGCGCAAAAGATTGTCTTGTCCATGGGATCTTCCAATCCTTTTTGTTATATTACTTGCCACTGCATGGACAATCTCCAAATGAAATCACTCATTTCATTCAGTATATTTCTTGAACGTTCTAAATTTTCTCCAATAATTAAATTCCTAGGTGATAAAATATGCTTCCAAGGAAGGAGTTCACTAGATGATTGCTATGTACATTTGAGGATAAATTGATTTCGTCGGTACTGAACATATTAACAAGTGTATTACACTACCTTCCGTTCTACTCGTATTGGATAATTCATAATATATCCTCACAAATTATACACATGAGAAATTATTTAGTGGTCATTTTTTCCAGATCACAACTAGGGGCTTGAGGCTTGCAAATGATCATAGAGAATTCAGACATGAATCCTCATGGATTTTGGAACCTCCAATGACAAAGTATAGAAAACTACATCAAAACCTTCAATTATTTCTGTGTCATTTTTTCACTTTCTCAAAAGTCAGAGTATAGCCACCCATGATGCAATTAGGGATGTGGTGTTTGATATGGCACAAGAGTGTGGAAATCTCACATGAAGGGAACATTGGTATGCCTTGCAATCAACTTTTAGTTAGGGCATATCTATATTGGGTTTAGGAGAACCATGTTACTATTGTATTCACATGACACGATTCCGGAGAGGGTTATTATCCATCCTTCTTGATGCGCAACGAGTGGAGAAGCATCATCCAAGGTCTCCAAATATAGGGATATGGAGAAAAGTCACATCTTTATTCATCTAGCTTTGGAGTTATATAGAACTATAGACACTGACTTCCACATGTTCTTGCGCGAGAGCCTACCATACTAGATAGTATGGGTATCATTTTATTTAGATTATTATATAACCTATTTTAGGCAATGTGTATCCATTGATCTACATAGAACATAAGTCGATATAACTCATAAAAAAAAATCAAATTAGATGATGTTTCTTGGGACTAAGTGTAATGTGTAAACCATTTGATTTAAATAGTTTAGATATTAGCTTCGGAAGTACATATTTCCCATAGTGAAGCTATTGGGGCTAGCCCCATGTTATCCATGTAGGACTTGATGGGGTCTTCCCATCCTTTTTGATTTATTACTTGGTACTCTACTCTGAAATTATTCTTTCCACGATTCGAGTAATGCACTGACCGATGATGATAGCTGTCGTTCACACTTAACTTGAGATTTTTGGAAATGTAGAGACTTCTGTACTAGTACCAGTAACGATAGCGTAGAAGAAAGCAACTGGACATGGAGCAGGAGGAGGACGTCATCATTGCCAGTGATTTAGTTCAAAAATGTTGAACTGTCCTACCCCACAACAGCAGTACAGCCACTGATTGTCTTTGACGAGGTCATACTACGTTCTTGGACTAGAATCTTCTGATCACTGGCTGGGTCTCATGTGTTTGCTCATCCAAAGGTGTTGAGCTTTGTCCAGGTGGCCACCATCATCGTGGATCCGCGAGTTTGTAAAATCCAAGACTGCATGCAAGACTTTGGACATGGAAGTGCCTCTCTGTTGTCGATCGGAGAACCAGCAGGCAACTGGATGTGGAGAAAGATCCGTCAACGGCCAGCACCACCAATTTCCTGATTGGTGGACAAACTCTTACTCTCACTCGTGTAAATTATGTTCTTATGTAAATTCTCGGATCCTCATTTGTCAGTTGATTGACATTCACGTCTCCATCAGTATAAAAAGTTGCATCTCCGTCCGTTACGCATCAGGTCTTCGGAAAGTCCTCGGGTTGAGCGTAGAGGATAGGCTGGACTACCTTCGAACTTCGAACCCCAGACCCTATTAAACAAAGAGACCCAAACAAATCTCACAAGGATGGAACCAAAAAGGTAAGATGGGGCTAGGACCCAATATCACAGAGGTAAATATGTACTACAATACATAAGATATTTAAACGTTAAGTGATACTATACTGTGTTATTTATATACTATTTGACCTAGACCCATATTACCGATTTAGTTCCATATTACCAATTTGGTTCCATCCTCGTAAGCTTAGATGGGGTCTTCCCATCCCTTTTGTTATTATACTTTGTCCCCGTCTTTCCCCTAAGATATTTAAACTATCTAGGTCAAACGGTCTATAAACAAAAGAACATCCGAAGAATTATCACCTATCGTGATTGCTCTCATGCGGATTGTTCCAGTTAGTGTTCTTTGTAGAGCAATGCAAACACGTTGACTAAAATATGCTATACAATAAGCTAAAGAGAGTGATACCTTGCTGCATAGTATGGTAGGCTCTTGCGCACTCTCTCACGAACATGTCGCATTTGGTGTCCATAGCTCCATATATCTCCAAAGCTAGAGGACCAGCGAGGTGACCTCTCTACATATCCATATACTTGGAGACCTTGGTTGCTGCCGCTCCACTCGTGAGGGGTGGATCACCCATCTTAGAGGATGGGTGATCACCACCTCTGAAACTTTGTCATGAGTAGATCAGTAACCATCACATTCGTCACATTAACTTGGTCCTCCCAAACCAAGAACATGTCTGCCCTAACTCTAGTCGATTGCAAAGCATACCAACGCTACTTCCATGTGAGGTATCCACTGTCTCGCATCATAGCAAACACCACATCCATAATGACATCATGGGTAGCTATCCTTTGCACTCCGAATGCCTTAGTCGACTGCAAGGTATACCAACGCTCTCTGCATGTGAGGTATCCATCTTTTCACGCCATAACAAATACCAAATCTCTAATGTCATCATAGGTAACTATACTCTACCCTCCAAATGAATAACGAGTCATATGAGCACCTTTTGCATCTAAAGTGATACCACACTCACATGTGAATAATGAAGATGTAGATGGATGGACCAAGCAAAGACAAAACATCATTGATGTAGAGCAAGTAGATGGTTCGAGCTGGAAAGACCCGATGTATGGTCGAACCAAGATCCACGAGCCTGCACCCTTGCAAGATCAAGAGCGTAGACGAGCCCTAGTAGTACGAGGAATGGTCAGATCCACTAAGAGTGAATGTAGAGCATGTTGAAACTGTTGGTCCATCAAGGTGGACTGTAGACCTCTAGTCTAATCGGTGACCTAAGAGCAAAAAGACGAGAGCTCATGTCGTAACTCTAGGGGTAGAGCATCTCTCATATGTCACAATAATACCTATAACGGAAATGATCCCATATCCATGTCCCTCGCATATATCTCAAAAATAGGTCTATATGCAATCACAAATCGAAAAGATAACAAAGGTGCCCAAAGTGCCCAACTAGCCAAAAATGCTATAGTTGCAGTCTCATTTATCGATAATAAATCTACTCCTCCACATAAAATCGGCAAAGTTGTATGTCTCAGTGCCAAATCTCCTCTCGAAGGTCCATGGTCCTATGATGTCACCAAAGACGTCCATGATCATATTATCAAAGGTTGTCAAACGTGATATGAATGTAGGTGAAGGAGAAACCGTGAGAAAAAGGTAGATGGATCGACAAACAATACTAGATGAGAGTATACCGAACGCCACATGCGGATCCCTTAGTAGAGGAAGGGCATTTACATGCAAAACATCCTCGGCAAGTGCAACATCTAGGTAGCGTGAGACAAAATCCTTGGACCCTATTAACACTCATAAAATGCGTAAACTGTCCGTCGATGTCATACATTCCTATGGAAGCTGGAGATGAGGAGGAATGCCCAAAGGAGACCAAGTCCTACACTTTGACACATTGACTCTCAAGCTTACAAGATGAAGCTCGGTAGTCAAGTAATCAAAGGCATGCCTAATGTGATTTACATGGACTATAATGTATGTATCATCCACTAAGGAGTGGAACACACAACCTGACACGGCCAAAGGAGTAGACAAAAGAGCTCTATAATGAGCCATGACAAATAAGGATTTTCCCAAAGGATCTCACTATGGAGTGCTAACAGCGGACTGTAGAATGGTGACTCCCTCCTCGGAAAAATCATGTTGATAAAAGAGAGAAGAATGTGAATCGTAAAAAGACAATATGAAAGTAATGAGGCTCGATAGAGGTTCATCAGCCTCTCTAAGCTCTCTAAAATGGATGAATGTGAGACACACTATTAAAAATGATCTCAACGTCCATCTGCAAGACAATCCAATCTAGATGGATATCTTGAACACTCCTAGATATCCAACCGGATATCTATGAGTGCTATAATGCCCAACGATACCGCCTCATAGCCTTCTCGTGTGGCGGATCCAAACTGGTATGGACAAAGATGCTGCTAGAAGTGTGAACGATGTTGTAAGGCAACCTTACGACTTACTAAACGCAATAAGACCTCCCCAATAGAAATCGGTTTGATGTCCCCAGTGTCCTTCTTCATCGTGAGAAACCGTCTAGCACCTTATACCTGAGTAACTAACAACGAAATCTCCACTTTCGTAACTGATGCAGCCACCTTGAAAAACTCTGTGAAACCATTAGAAGGATCATATGTCTGAAAGTAATCTCGAAGATACTCATATACCATCTCTAACAAACCCTCTCAGATAAGTGTGGGGTTGTGCATAGAGAATGAGCGAATATTGATCTATCAAGACATAATGGCTACTACTCCAAGACCTTTAATGGTATCTCCTCGCCCATGGGTGGATGTAAAAGACATAAAGAGGAAATTGTCTCATGAGTAGGACTAGACAAAGAATGAAGGGCCCTTGCGGCCGTGCTATACTCCCCGACCTACCCCAAGATCCTACAGTGTCACAATCACGCCAAATCAGAAGTATCATGTGGCTTGAACATACTCCTTTTACAATGTAGACCAATCCCTTGCTCGGAATCCCCAAAATCTACCTGTCACCTCCTTATGTTTAACACGTCCCCTTTAATATAACGTAAGCATCATCGCAAAAGTATTAGAAACAAAAATCACGCTAACTCGTCCATGGGATTATGGGTAAGCGAAAAACATGTCTAGTCTCGTTATGGAGTGCACAAGAGAACCTATGCAATAAATGTGGACATGGGAACCTAGTCTCAAAAAACCGTAAGATAGAACTTACATGGGAAGGAAATTGATGTAATCTAAGTGACAAATGACAATGTCGATATGATTGTACTCCTCACGTGCGCATCCCAATTGATCCAATCATAATCTTTATGCATCTTTCCCACATGGATATTTCCCCATTGCGAGGTAAAGAGACGATGACACACCAGACATGATGTTTCACGCAACGCTTTTGATGTCCCCATGAGTGGAAATGAAGCTATAGCTAGCACAAAGAGAACGATAATGACATCTAGAACTCTATCATGAATCTATTCCCACATGATGTATCTATTCCCACCTGCAGAACCACAACCCCTTGACATTCCACATCACATGGGAAAATGATAACTATAAAAACCATAAAATCTAAAAACAATTATAACTTTTTATTACGATATCCATAATTTTCCAATTAGGTCCCAATATACCGTACTTAACAAAAAAAATGATTTTGCACATTTCAAATAGTAATCTTCTTAACGTTAAGAGTACACGATTTTGGCCTGAAATAGTGATTATTTTGTTAACTTTTCAAGAATTATTTTCAAAATTCAAAAACATCCGAACAATGTATTGTTTTTGAATTTTGATGTTGATCGAGAAGATGGAGCATGTCAGTCTCAGGTCCATGTTCCCCAACGATTCGTGAAGATAGAAGAATATTATTTTGGATCTTTGTTCCCATGTCGTTGTACGGTATTTGGATATTGTCTGCTTCCCTATATCTTGTTTAGGAAAAGAACTCATCAGCTCTTCCATCAAGCGACGGTGAAGTTGCCGTTGACGTGCCTCAATCACAATCTCTTTCGGAAAAGAGCTTGAGCTTGCCGCAAAGTGACTTTGCCTTCACGACTCTATGCTTTCAAGATGCAATTGTGGAAACATTTCACGACGAACCATTCTTGAGACATCCTAACCGTTGATTTGGGATTTCTGACGCTTCTCTTGAGCCTCCACCCATTTCTTGTTGTCTGGATTTTGTAGCAAAATCCGCTTCATTTTTTGAATCACGCCAGGGCAACCTCTCGCTGGAAATTTGATGGCTCACAGTTTGGAGGGAGTTCCGGAGTTTCCAGTCGGATTACAAGTCAGTGTGCCCAAAATAACCTAGGAATTTCAAACAAAATTCAAGTAGTGAAACCTAGACACTGATCCTCCGAGTAATTATTTTGATAATAGAATCGTTAATATAGTGTTATTTTGTTAACGAAAATTTACTTTTTCATTAACAAGGAGCACTTTTGGCGCAAATAGTGATTATTTTGTTAATTATTTTTTTTTGTTAATTACGGTAACCAATATATGAAAAGTAATAGATTTGGAAAAAAATCAGGACCCATATGTCCAATTTGATAAAAATCACTCAAAAACCAATACAATGATGTCTCTCTATATCACTTTCCATAGCTTTCGATTTAAATACCAATGCAACCCAAATTGAAAGACAAAGAGAGAGGTCTATTCACTTTCAAAGCATAACCACACCAAACAGCATTCTGCCATGGTCCATGCACGCATTTTGTCACACTATTGGGTGTGGAGTATGACTCCACCGTTTTGGCCGTGGAGTAAGGGTTTGCACCATTACTACAGAGTGCTACTTGCGGTAGAGAATCTGGAAACGCTAGTTCCCATGGCAAAACAACAGGTGATGGATCCGGGCGTTTTTCTATTTCAAAGGTCTCCGAAACCGAGGTGTGTGTTACATAAGGTCGCGATGGAAGAATTAGGAGAAACAACAGAAAATAAATCTTGTGACCAGTTCTGCACTCACCCGGCGTTCTGTTGTTGTTATTGTTGTTTGTCTCCATGTTGTAGTTTCTCTCATCGATCGAAGGCACTGAAACCTTGAAGTGCTTCATACGGAAGAAACATTTCCACGAAGCTAAGTTTTTGAGATTCCCCGCGAGAACGGATAAAGATTACATATCTCTGCATCTCAGGTCCTTATGTGTACCCGGACATTTATTCCGAATTTTATCTCCCTAACACCTCAATCTCATATCATGACACTGAAGCATAGCTGCGAACAATTGTTCCCATATTCATAAGCTCACGTCGCTCGTCGGGTCATGTACGAAACACGGTAAGCACAAAAACATCGATGGACATGTTTCATAGGACAATGAAAGTCCACATGTGGGAATATAGTACAATAAATAACCAGCCATGACCTCCTCAAAATCGTTGGATCACCTCGGTACGTGCCCATGTCCTGGAAACCACCATGCGAAGAGCTGTTTGTCTTGCTGTCAAGGGTTTCAAAACCCTTGCTCAAGATATGCTTATAGTTTCGCCTTATTTGATTACTCGGGCGAAGGCGTGGTGTCTCTCAAAACCTACTTCATCTAGTCTTCGCGGGGACAAGGAACGGTGTCTGACTACTGCTAGTGTATACTCATGGCATGCACAGCAGAGCCCACTTTGCTCGCACGAGGATCTTCTTGTTCCAAACTTACTCCCTGTGGGTCCTCAGTGATTGGGAGACTCAACACGCCTTTGCTACTCCAAGCTTCCTGCACACGATTCCGGGCGTCTTCACCCAGAGTGACTGCAAAAACTGCATCAAAACCTCCAGCACCTGGAACTCCGGCAAATAGAACACCGTTCAGACTCATGGTTTGATCCAGAAGTTGCGTTTGAACTGGTGGCTCGAGCTGAAAGGGCCAAACAAACGCAAACGGAGAAGTGAGGAAGCAAGTATAATTTCAGTCTGCGGAAGTACATTGCTTTGGCAACAGTTTCAAAACCGGGAGATACAAACCAACGAGATTGAGATCATAGTACTGGGGAGGCATGAATCACTTACTGGAACTTCAGCACCTTCACCCATTTCTCGCATCAACCCGCGTACAGTTTCAAAAGCAGTTCTCGTTTCCAGTAGTGCTTCCACTATTTCCTTCCCTTCTGAGGTTGTGTCGATAATTGTTTGCCACTGTCCAAAGTCATATCATATTGTGGAGTCAGGCATAAGGGGAGGGTGCGAAGTGCTGCCTAAGCAGTTACACTCCGATCATGATAGATGACGATGCCAAATGACAACCAAGGAAGCAATAGAAGTAAGCGGAGGCTCCTACACAACCAGCAGTTTTTTGAGGCGCAATACTGGAACAACACTAGTTTCTCCAGGTCACATCAAAGAGCAAGCATCAAAGAGAGCATGCCATTAAAAGTCTAAACATATACGCAAGGTGGTGTCGATGGTGGTACCTGGTCCACGGGAAGAGTGCTGCACAGGTCGAGTACAGTTGAGTAGGTCTTCCCGACTGATTGTGCTAAGGTGTTGAGGAGTTTTAGTCCGGCTTCAACTCTGAGATTAGCTTTCGCAAGACCATTCCAGATTTCGTCTCTCCCAGGAAGATTAGCCTTGCGCCACTTCATCACCGCACCTACCAGGGATGGAGTGTGTGATCCACCGTACCCAGGTTCTCCAATGATCTACCCATCGAATAATCGTCAAAGATGTTGCATGAAGATGATGACATGTTGAACTCTTGAACTGTGGCTTCACAGAAGAGAAAATAGTACCATTTATCAAAGAAGCAGGTTCAAGAAACTTACTAGGGTCAGATGCGGAGGTAAACCATAAGGTGTTCGCTCCCCATCCCATTCTTCAAGCATCAATCTTCTCATCTTCTCGACAAAAGTCTGCCGGCTACTTCCTTCCTGCAAGTAACTAAGGTGAGTGAAATAAATACAGGATAAGTCGATAAGAAAAAGCTCAACCAGATTACTCAATCAGAGGTTTTGAGTTTCAAAGTTGTCATACCTGGGATGCGAGTACAGAGGGCGAAAATCGAACGTAGCGCTGACTCCCATACACAGCTGCACTGATATCAAAACCACTCCCGATCTTTCCCTGTGCTGCACAGTGAGCAGCCTGAGATACAGCATGAACCAAGTCCAAGTGTTGCCTCAGCGCCGAGCTGTCCGTTTGACTGCTACCATGATGTGGAAGCTTCACATCACTCAGATAATGAAGAACGGCTGCAACAACGGCAGCAGTCATGGCTGCTGAAGAACCAAGACCTGTCTTCGCCACCTCTGGCAAAACATTGGTGTCACCACTGACAACCTCCGTTGGATTCCTTGTGATGGCCGAAAATTCAGGAAGGGATATCAAAGTTTCAACCGTAAGTGGAAGTTGTTGGGCTTCGATCTGTAAAAGAAGCATGACGAGGTAAATATGTTCTGAAACTGTAGACTCTTGATGCCAGATTACTTCAAGACAGGGCTCCTCTCACGAATTTCTGAATGGGTTCAAGTGCTCCTTTACCTGCTTTCTGAAGGAATAAAATGAGTTATTCCCCAAAATGATGATCTCCAAACCTGCCGGCAAGGGTATCCGACGAGCCGTGAGATGCAAGAGCGAAGGACATTGAAAAACAGGTATCGAAGAAAGGAAAGCCCCCCCTTGTGAGGACAGCTTCAAAGATTAGCTAGTCAAGATACAGACAGATTAATCCTCTTAAATCGATCATATTCTCACACAACATACACTCGATCATCCTTAGTTCTCGTCCTCACACTACGGTAAACAATTCATGATTCAGTGTGAGCTTGTCCGGTGTCAACCTTGAAGTAGGAGTGGATTGATTGATCCAGCACCCGAACTCGAGGTCCTTGCAGCTGCCACCGCCACAGCCATGCTGACCGCATTCTCCACAAAGGGATTGCCTCCTTCACTGCACAGTCGAAGTACGGGAATGCTCTTCACTATTTGAGTGCTTCCCTGGTTTCATGATACCCAATACATCCTGTAACAGTTGCGGCGATACACCCACACACAAAACCTTGTCGGTTGTTGTTTCCAAACCAACAAGTTTCGAAACAAAACTCCAACCGCATCTTAGGCCCCACATGGTTGCGAGCATGAAACAGAAAGGAAAGAAAAGTTCACCTTGGAGCAACATTTTTGAGACTATAATCTCTCAATGACAGCTTGTAGTTTGTCTCCTTGAAAAGCTGAGGAGACGAAACTTTCACATCTGACCAGGCCTACATCGGAGACGAATTGAATTTCAGAACAATCGGCCCAAGCTCATAAGAAGAAGCAGGCGGCAGTGCGTTAACCGATAGGGGTACGGACCGACTGTAGAATCTTTGCTTTGAAACTCTAGGCATTGAAATGCAATTCCCTCGCGCTGATCGGAGACAATCCAGAGAGATCCAATTTGTAAGCAGACTGGAGCAAATTCCTCTTGCGACAAAAATCTGCCCTGCAGATGGACCCTAAGGGCTCGAGGTTTCAGGTTTCAAATCCCAAAATCTATAGAGAATCAAGCGCATAGTCACAAGGGCAAAAAGTGAGAAATCCCGACATGAACACCGATCGGATAAATCGGAGTAACATGTACAGCTGCTCAACATCCAGAGCTTGCAAATCGAGCTGGAGAAAAACAACGAAGGAATCCCCGAACAAATCCCAGAAGATGACGTCTTGACAGGTAAATTACAGAACTCACCCACGACCAGCTATCCGGGGCAAGAGTTGCATGTATATGTTTCACAATAGCGTAAAATCGTGCGGTTGTAGAAAGCACGAGGCCGATATTCGGTTGTTCGAGAACCAGGTAGCCTCCAATAATCAAGACCTTCCCGGGTGCAGACACCACCCTGCAAAGAAACCGTCATTCTGTGAATAAGAGCCCGCAAACCTGGTCAGGGAACCCGCATCACAGACAAGTCATGATCGTGGTGGATCTCTTGGGCATCCACCACAATCGAAGGTAGGTCCACCAGACCAAAAATTCTCAACTCTTTTGATAGATCATGCAGCTGACTGACTTTACTTACACTGCCATTATGGCGATCAAACAAAGACTCCGGAGGGGTCGAGCTCGGAAGTCGGTTGATTCTCGACAATTCGAAGATGGGGAGAAAGAGGAGTGAGTTCAGGGACCGAGTCCGTCAGAGAGGTTTGTGGTTTCAGTACCCAGAGTCGCCCATCTCTCACAAAAGGACAAACGGAACAGTTAAGGACAATGTGACCGTCAACGGTTGCAGTTAACTACGAAGCTTTGGAGGTCTACGTGACTTCAGAAGTTTTGACAGTGTAGGATCATGATTGATCGTAAGATGTCATGGAGCATGTGATGACTTTGTAGATTCGTCTTCCGTCATTAACACAGGCATGAAAACTGTAGAAAGAGTCGGTATTTGTCGGTGCAATTAAGGCCTGAATAGGTTTTCCTAACTCTAGACATGTAAAGAACGGGGAGAAAGAGTTCCTCCATCGATCATAGTACAGAACGTTGTCCACCTTTGGCCAGCAAACTGGAGAATGTAGCTCCGACAAGGGAGTACTCTTTTCGATGTACTCTTCTCAGCTACTGGAGTAGGAGGAACCTCCTCCGGTGCATGTGTTCTGATTAATGATGCCTACTTATCGTCGGCAGTCTACCACCACTTAGTTCATTGATGTGTCAGGGTTGAATAATTTACGGTACTCTCGTCTTTGAAATGATTGCTGCAAGGTCTTCTTGGTTCGATTTGTAGCACATATTTTAAAGCAAACCTATTCGGACCTGTGCGTCGTCTCTTGAGCTTGAACGTATGAAAGAACCAGAATTTCATTACTTTGGAACAGGTCAAAGATCCTTACATAATGCCTCCACATGTAATGATTACAGGCTTCTGTTTTTCTAATTGATAATGAATTTGAAGAATGCCCAGCTGCAATCGGGTATAAGACCTCACCTCACCTCACCTCACAGTCTATTCAACTGCATCGTTTCAAGGGCAATGCATGTACTCAATAAGCAATGGACTCCTGAAAGATTACTACTGTCACGGTTACTACGTGGGCGAGCTCCTGTACATTTCTCTTGGAATCACCTTCCTTGTAGCAAACCCCTGTCAACTATCTGTGGTTTGTGGCTTCACCAAACAACGTATATTTGGGACGGATAAGTGAAGACTCGGGCGAGAATTTCGAGCACCGGGACTTTTGACACCGATCAAATATTCAACTACTCTGTCGGAATCTTGTCTACAGCGAGATGCACTTGGAGTTCAACGAGCGTGTTGACTACTTCACGACCAACCTCTGAGCACTTTCATCGAGTGCGGATGCTGATGAGAAGTACAGTTGATGTGATACGTTCTTGTATCATCTGCCAACTTGTGGAACACTGCAGCTTCTAGAGTGCCTAGAGGATGGTGTGAGAACATTGATGCGCCCCTCTGGTCTACAGGACAGTCTGGACTTGGAATCGCCTGATAAGCCCCATGTCTGCACTTCATAGCTACTCCACTCCTCTTTACAACGTTGTTTTGAAGTGCCAGAACTTCGTTTCTTGAACATGATGCCAAAGCTGGACTACATGTTGTCTGTAACATCTTTCCTCACCTCAGTCTAGAGCTCTCACTTAGTTTGCTTGCTTTCTGTACTGCCACTAAGCTGACTAAGAAAGGCCGGTAGTTGACCAGCAGCCATGAAGTCTTCTCCTGACTTAAGCTGCTGGCATTAACATTTCCACCTTTGCTGCTTTTGACTCACAGTGTGCTCCTTCTGCATTCCTTCAAGCAACAGGATCATCCACGATTCTGGAGATTCATTTCCGTCTCCGTCGGAACACATAACGATTCAGGATCGGTGGTTGTACGTTTGATTGGGAGGAGATTCTTGCATTGAGTACCGCTCTTAATTACAATGCTTGCTGTTGGAGTAATCGCACTCTTGATTCCCATTTTCCTTCTCAGTCAAGGGGGAGGAGAAACAGACGGTGAAATTCAAGGAGGAGGTTCTAATGACGACGTTGCTGGAAAGCCACTTCTTCCACCCATGGTATTAGGACTCGGTGTGTTCTACGTGGCGGTGATGATTGGAGTATTCCTTACTGTCTTGGGTCCTTTCCTAGTCGTTGGTTTGGGAGTTCTCTTCCTTGGAGGATATTTAACAAGTACAATATGATGATCGTAGCTACGATTGTGTAGATTAGAGAGCCCAGTGTTAACCGGTTAGGTCATGCACTATATGAGGACACTGATGGGGTAATATTCTTCTGTTTCATCATGCTATCATGGTTCAGATCTCAAGGCTGATCCCAGCAAGTGCCGACCCTGAACATTATCGACGTCGAGACCATCAAGACTGTAAACTTAGAAATTTTGAAAGGTTGTAGATCTAAAGGACTGCAGCTTGTACGCTGGTGGAGGCTACCACAGCTGGTCCAAAAAGAAAAAAACTGATGCAGACGACGAAGCAGTCTGATTACAGTCTTTGATGGAGGTATATTGGACAATGTCCGAGACCGTCTTCACAATCGAGGCATGCTGTTCAAGATCAATCAGTTGGCTGATGTCGTCTAAATTCAGTTCTTATAAGTATGCTGCTTTCATTAGCTAAAAATACATAAGATATGCATGTCCAAGTTGAACTGACGTAATTTTGTGCATAGGGTCGAAAGTATGTAGGGGCACACCGGAACAAGCCCAGCACACCGGATGTGTTCCAGTCAGATGCTAACGACTCCCCACTCCCTCACTGTAAAGCAAGCATCTTCGGCCGTCTTCTTGTTCTTCAAATTTTGGAAACAAGAACCAAGTCAGAGCCTGCTTGCCACCTCTCGTTCATGATTTGTTGAACCTCTGAAAGATTCGCGACTTGACAAGGGATGTGACAAGTTGCCAGAAAATAGATCCACGTAAAGTACGCTTCCGCCACTTACTGTCCTCGATGTTCTTCACGGAAGAACTTCACCGAAATGTTCGGGCACAGTACTTCTGGCAAATGATATTGTCGGTGATAGATACTTCCAACAGACGACATCTTTTGACACAAACATAGGACATCCAAACAGTACTACCTTACACATTTACAGTGACTACAAGAGAATGATCCAGGGGACGACCAATAGTCAAGTACTACATGGAGATCTCGCTAATGGGTACACAGGACAATAGTTGGCAGCTGAAGCTACGGTTTAGACATACATTTATGATCAGCAAACTTTGCACGACTGGATTACTACAATAACCATGTCTGAGCTTTTGGACTCGGCAACCCGCTGTCCATGAAGGTCATTGATACTCTCAGCTTCCCTTGAGAGCTAGATATCCAGCAAGTCCCACTGATAGATACCTTCTGTATGAACCCTGACAACACAGTGTCAACCCGCTGTGATGACCGTATCATTTCGCATTGAAAGAATTGATGTCAGCACTGACAATTCCATACGTGCTGTCTTCAACCCATTCGATGCAAAATCGTTGAGACTGTGCAAGTTGAAAAAACTGTAGCTTTCCTGGTGACTCTCCTCCGCCTCCATCGCGAATGCTTCAAAACTTGTGTCCAAAATGTTGAGATAGTGAAGTGGAAGCAACAAGTAAGAACCGGATTTTGGATTCTCGTTGTACGCGGAAGAACGAATCTCTGATTTTTTAATTTTTTTTACACAGGATTATTCCGGACTCCCATTGAAAATGGGGCTACTTGCTCCAACACTGAATGAAACTCCAGTTAAGATTTCAAAAATATCCAACAGTAAGGTGCCTCGGCGACAAGGTAAAATACAATAAAATTGGTACCAGACACCCAGCGCTCAAATCGTGCTTCGCGTGGCAATGAGATGTATGGCAACGAAATAGGATAATAGGCGATTCACATAGTATTACTGTATACAATATCACAGATGAAGGAAACCTACAAGCTTTACGAAAATTCAATTTACAGGTTACGTACTACTGACCTGTAAGAAGAGATTACTCTTTCAACGGCTTACCTCTCTACTAATCTCTACTGTAGCCTCCAGCCCCATACCTCCCTGAAGCTGAAGGTAGCGGGAGCTAACGCTATCGCTTTTCTATCCACTACGTCATACGAGATCAAAAGGAAAGAGCATCCATTGATCGCCTTCACATTCTTCCACAAAAGATAAAGTACTCAAAGAATAAGGGTCTTTACCGCTGAGCAATGTTACGATGTAACATCGTAACATCGTAACACTCTTCTTCTTTCATTATCTAGAAGATAGGTTCGCATCTGAGGGCTGGAACTGGTTGATATACACAAGAGACACTGGTTCTTGCCAAGTAAGATTGGTAGCTGATTGATGCTGAGACCAACCTTGAGCCTAGCAGGCTATGGTCAAATATCTACTCACTAATCTGAAACTCTAGTAGAATTGTTTGAGGGTTAAAAAACGAATTAGTCTTCAATGCTCCTCTAAACGTGTTCGCTACTCCGGATAATGACCTACTTACAAATTGCTGGCATTTCTTTGCTCTACAGACTATCAGATGTAAGAAATTTCTTGCTCTACTCTTTGTCTTTATTCTCTGAACTTAATGGCTTATAAGCTAGGGATGATTTGTGGCGGTATCTATGGCACAGAAAGCCAGAAAAGAAGGCAAAAATACTCAGCAAGGTTACTACACCCGTGTAGATGATCGAAGACCAGAAGAAACACTTACCCTGGGGATATTTAAAAGGACTCCAAGGCCATGAACAGCCTTTCCGGTAAGCAAAGGTTCTAACTGGCGATCGTACGTCAGTTGCCTTACTATAAAGCACTTGCTCATCTATTTTCGTCATCTCCGAATCGTCGAGCCGCTTCCACGTTGAAATATTAGGACTCTGACCTTGCGGTTCTTTTAGATTAGCAAAGATGACTCTAGCCCGTCGAGGAACACCCACCCTGCCATACGCGTGGTACCCAGTTCCTCCTCCGTAACACAAATTTACTCCCATCAGCTTCCCACAATAATCGTTCAAGTGATCGTGTCCTACAAAGGTGGCCTGAACGTCTCCCGATTCGAGTAGAGTGGAAAAAAATCCTGAATTAATTGGTGCCGAGTACACATCTTCCAGCTGACGACCTGTAACTTGATCGCGGTATAGAATGGTATCATATTCCGGGATTGGAATGTGGAAAAACGCCAAAGCTGGGGCAGGTGAGGCCATCTGAAACACAGACAGTTAAACCGTCAAAACACTCGACAGTAAACGGGCGAATTAAGTGGAATATTTATACAAGGTGGACTTGATTGGTACTATCCCGGTACGGCTAGCCCCTCCCTCGAGAGAAATTTCCCACTGTCTTGAAAATCTAGCAACTGTCAGCATCCTCGAAGACGAAAGAATTTTTCTGTTCCATGTACTGCTGCTAATGCTTGACTGTTAAAAGGAAACTAGCTGACAGTAAAGTCTCCATGCATCACGTTTTCTCCTTGACTTTCAAGACCTGAAACTGGAGGCCCAAATTCACTGGACTAGGTCCATCACAAACAGTATGGGAAACCGATGGACAAAGTATAATAACAAACAGTATGTACTTTGCATGATGCTCTTACTGAAACGAAAGAAGGGAGAGAATGCAGACCCTAAGCTGCTGTGAGAGGCTGGAAAACCAAGTCTGTTGACTTCTTCTTATCCAGTCGTAGCCCCTAATTCCTGGCAACTTCGAGTTGTCTCCACTATCCAGGAAGTATAGATTTAGCAAACTTGTATTCTCCAATGGCGTTCCAGATGATCCCAACACTGACAGGTAATAATTACCCCAACCGTGAACCCCTGCTGCTTGCGGGTTGAGGACTTTGGCCAAGGAATTCTTCATTTGAGATATATATTCCATCAAGTGGGGCCGAGGAAGATTAGAATCCACATCATGATTTCCGAGAATAGCAGCCCATGGTATGTTTGATTCTATAGCTGGTGCAAAGGCTGCGTCCATGGATGTTTTAGCATCTGAAGCCCCCCAGTCGATGTTGTCACCTATGTAATCAACAGTTTCCACAGGGTTATTCTTGTGTTCAACTCAGATTTCACTGTGTGAAAAAAAGAAATATCCCCATCAAGCAGGAACTTATTTCTGCGCGATGAACACCCTGCCAAACATGTGAACACAAAACATAGGTGTCGAGACTAGTTGGCGCACATTAGCTCTTTTAAAATACTCGTGTGTCGCGTGTATTCGAGTCTGGGTAGGTCAACCTCCCAAGTGCAAAGTGCAAAGGTGTGCAGATGTGGTTCCAGTCGGGGTAACGCCGTGCTTATCTTCCTAGGGGTTCTTGGGCATGGTAAAAATTCCTTTACCTTTGAATCCGAAAGCAATTGTTAAGGCAATTGCATACCTGTGTAAACAATCAAGTCAGGAGCTTCTTTCTGGATCAATCGACGGACAAATGCCGTGGTATTCAGATCGGAGCAATATGGCATTTCCGAAGGCTGAATTTCACTGCACTTCGTTGTTGCCCCATTTCCGTAATGCATGTCGGCTACCTGAAAGGAAACGTGCGGTGTAAATTTCAGTCGAGAAGATTTTCTTCAAAGACCTTCATCCAAGACATCAACATCGACGTCGACTTCAACGACAAGAAAAGATCTTCTTGGACGGTGTGAAAAGACCAATTACGACTACGATGCTCCTTCCTGTCGCTGATTACAGTCAATGAAAAGACCCCAACCTGTCGAGAGCAGTAATAATCAACACGGGCGAATACCTGCAAGATTTTGAACGTGGATTCACCGTTGAATCGAAGCACCATGTCGGCCCCCGAAACGAGAACGCATGCTCGAGAAATCCACAACACGAGAAAGAAAAAACTACAAGCAGCCCGTATCCCCATGGGAACAATCATAGCTGGAGACAGAACTGAAAAGAACCCCGCTGCCCTGAGCCACGCCTCTCGTCGTGATCGTTGCTCCTCTAGAAATTCCTTCTAGAAAGCCCACACTGCCACATTCACTTCGCTTCAATTTCTAAATCGCAAAACAGCGGAGCCATTAATTCCACCTTTGCAACAACCTTCCCTGCTAAAGGCATCAAGACTTGGACGCTGACATCCCATGTCAACGCCCATCCACCGCATCGAATTCCTTCTCCTGTAAGTACGCCTTGTGCAGTGCTGCGCTGTGCTCGGAGTTCCCTCCCACTGTCCCCGGTCATCGCTTACAGTACTTTCAAATTACTGGCCGTTGTTTCACTTCGGAACAACGTTTGCCGTCCCTTCTCAAGCTACTGCTTTCTTCCTCTCTCTGGTTACGACTCACTAATACACTAGTGTAATATACATTATTTAATTAGTGTATATTTAATTTAAAAAAAGATGAAAACACTAATTAGGGTTGAAAGTATGATTTTTGAACCATAGAACAAACTCCATCATGTTCCATCATGTTTCAATCTGAGGTTTGGAGTAAACAGAATTCAATTTTGGATAGCTAAGTGTGAACTTTTTTTTTGTAAAAATAATTCACAAGTTAGAATGAAACCTTGCAACTCTTCTTGTCCAATGAATTGCTCTACCGCCTATTTAACGTGCTTTGACATAAACAAAAATACATTTAATATAAAAAAAATTTGTTTTCTAAATCATCTACCTCCCAATTTAAATTTAGCTAGTCTTCATACAAAAATCTACACACTCATACAATATATAACTAATAGTGTATATATCATCCATCCAATATCTACATTTAATATATTATCTCTAACAAGTGTTTATGACTCTCAACCCATAATGTATGTAGTTTCTCCTATTAATGTATACTAAAAATTAAATAAAGGATGAACTCCCAACAACCTAACTTCAAATAGTACACCATACACTATTTAAAAATTTATTTGTGGCAAGATGACAATAATTAATATCATGAAGGCCTAGAAGGAAAAAAAAAATAATTTTTGAATTTTTATGATGGATGTAAGAAAAAATTTAAAAATGCATACTTTTCTTTGATATTTTAAATTCAAAATAGAAATGTGCCAAACTTTGGATCATAAACAAAAATTGAAAGATCTGAATAAGCCATTTAGATTTGAAGTTTGGTCAATGTAGTGGAATGTCGAGTTTTGAATGAGAACTCAAATGTGAATCTGGAACAATAATTTACACTAGTAAGAGATTGAAAGATTTCTAGCACAAATATACAAAACAATCACAATGTCATAACTAACTAAGGTAATTCAACACATTCAGCTAATTAAAAAAAACTCCAAATACTCCAAGCAACAATTTGAAAGTTATACATATGAAAAAAAATAACTTTTGGATACTAGCAGAGTTTTCTTCCTCTTCACATTTTACCAATGCTATTAGATTCAAGAAAAAAATAAAGATTTTCAATCAATTCTTGTTGCTCTTGGAAAAAATTGCCAAGAGCACCAAAGAAGAATCTTGTTCATTCATCATTTATCAATTTGTGTCTTGAAAGTATTTGCATTGAACACATGACTACATCTAGATATCTTACAACTGTCTCTACTTGAGTCATTGCAAGCTACTCCTTGAATTAGCAACAATTCTGAATTTTGATACTCATACCAAGTTTAAACCTTACTCCCTCCATAGACTGAATGAAATCTTAAAGTCCGGGCTACTCTATTTTAGTTGAGGGATCCTCATAATATTTTTTTCTCTTATGTAGGACCTACTTTATAACTCAAGCTCTGAAATTCTATAGCATATATTCATTCATTACACTAATAGTTGTGGAGGAACCAAAATCTCCTCATACAACATTTTGAAAATTGATTAAAATTTTAAAATATCTCTTATCATTTTTTTTGCAGGGCTTTTAGATTTGCATATGCACATAATCATGATGATTTGCACATGACACGTTAAATTTTTTTTATTTAAGGATTTAATGGAGAAGAAAGGATCCAAATCATGAACAAAAAGCTATAAGTATTTACGACATATTAGTGATTTGATATAAAAATGGTTGAATGAATTATGGACAAAGATGATATAATAACAAGTCAAGTCTTCAGCATGATGTTGTTCCTAAAAAGTGGAGGGAGAAAGTTTAAAGGATTTTTTGGCTAGTAGAGCTTATCAAAGACATTCATTTTAGCTTTTAGTAGCATATAGATATGATGACTACATCATATTTTTGGATGATGCAAACAAAATGAAAAAAAGTCTTGCCCATTGACAAATGTTTGAACTTTGCAATTGGAGGTAAAAAAATTAAAGAGTACTATTGTTGTAAATGACAATGGAAGTATGGAATGAATACATTTGTAAAAAATTGAAGATGAAGATGTCTTGTAGATAGACATGTTTGTGAGATTAATAAAAATTTATTGAATCCTACGTTTTGAATCTTCAAGTTTGAGAAATGTGATCAACTTTCTTCGATACTACCTCAAGTTTATGTTGTTTTTATTATATGTTTTTTGTTTTTTTGGATATCTTGTATATTTTTATAACCATGAAGTTTTGGTATGGACAATATGTGATTTTTACTGCTAGTTTCATGGGCATAATTTCCATTTTTATGATTCATGATATGTTGGATGACCTCTTGAGAGCCACTTCTTATTACATTGTCTTTTTGCTTAATGAATCATAAATTTTGATTGGTAAGAGCTAAATAAATAAAGCTTTTATATGAGTCTAATATGATATCATGTTTACATAGGATGTATTTACATATATCATATATCAAATGTGATATGTGATATGTGACATCTCTAGACATGTCTTGATCTCATAGAACTCAACCAATTGGGGACAATCTTTGGCCATATTGGTAAAATTCATGAATTTACCTATAGTTTTTTAGTGTGTTTATACATAAATATGATTTTTATTTATGATTAGGTTTAATAACTAAATTTAAATTAATTATGATTATTTTTAGTAAGTTATGATTAAATATGAAGAATAGATAGAATAATTGTTGATTAGATGCAATAAAAGATAATAATTATTTTATTGTTTTGTGAAAATAAACAGCCATATTCCATGATATAGTTATATAACTTAAGTTTTATTTTTCTTAACCTGAATATTTTTTATTAATTGGACTTCATAAGCTAGCTTAAATATAATGGACTTTTGAACATTATTTATAATCATTGTGGAAATTTTTAGATTGAGGGTTGGCAGAAGAATTTTGTGTGAAGTATTGATCAATTGAAAAAGATCAAAACTCATTCAAAATTTTGTGAGAGGATGCAATGGGTTAAGATCATTCGGATTCTAAACATGTTATGACAAGTTTTATAAATCATTAGAGTCAAATCTGAATGAAAATGATTTAAGAGGTCACAATAATACCTTTTTCATAATCCAAGGTGTAATTAGACACCTCATCATATTGATGGACTTGAATCTATAAATAATACAAAAATGATACACATCCCTTACTTGAAATATTTATCATTGTAGTTACCATGAACTACATGATCCACATCATGGCAATAGCTTAGGTCACAATTATGGTTTATTTCAAGATTATAAAAAATATCCTATGCATACCCATTCATATTATACAAAATCCTCAAAATATTTCATGATCATATAAGGCACACATTTTGTCTACCATGAGACCAATAAACTGTCATGATTTTTTCTACTCTTTAACCTACACTGATGCCTTTGATCTACTAAAAAATTTGCTCAAGCTCACATTGGTGTTTTCAATATACTTAAGAAGGTTGCTCTAGTAAGAAAAAGGGATTATTTTGACTAAAGAGATCTATGATAGAAGATTTATTGATTCATCAAAATATGATTGTTTGTTCTTCACACTCTCCTTATATTCATTGTTTATTTCAGAACTTATCTAGCACACATATACTTTGTTGTAAAATCTCAATAAGAATAGGAGGGTAGAGCAAAGCATCAAGAGTTATACAATGACTCTATATTGAGGAGTCCATTGCCATATTATGATAGTTACATCCTATGATATTACATCTTACTATCTCCTAGATAGAAGAGTATTAGTTTGAGCTTATTGATATGACATTATTTGTGCATATTATATCTACTACTCCTAATCTATCTTTGTATGGATTATCACAAATGATATATGAATATTTTAGAAGATGTTTCCTATTGAGAGGATTCATCATCAAAATATTTAGAGCTATTTCATGCAAATGTGATATTACATACATCATTATCACATCAAAATTCACAATACATAGATCGTCATACACCAACACAAATGTATCACAATCTATTCTTCGTTCAAAATATCCACAAGGACACTCCTCTCATAATCATAACATAAAAGAAAGATTATAAATGAGCCAAACCCACTTTGAGCTTTAAAGCCTACAAGTTCTTGCACTCCTAATATCCACCATAGCCACACTCTCAAAGTTTTAACTTCAAAAACTAGCCTCCAAGAAACCTTGATTCGAATTCTACGCTTGAGCCCTAGGTCTTCGAATTGTGATATCGGCACGTCTAGTGTGAACGGCATTAAATGCATTATCAGTTCTAATTGTTGTATCTACTCATGTGCACATCTATCAAACTAGAAATGCCACTACATAAGTTGTGATAATCGCCATGCACATACATATTGCATCACAACATACATCAATGTCACATCAAACATCATAATACATAGATCATCATACAACAACACAAATGTACGAGAATTGTCACCTTAATTTGCGATTAGGTCTCTCTAACACTATGTAGCCATCTAGTCCATTAACGGATGGGATTCAGATCAAGAGCTTAGGTGCTACAAATCCCCATCATTAGTTGCATGTCTGCAATCCAAACCATGTAATGATCAAACAAGCTTGCATGCTAACTGCTTGAGGACATCTTCACCGCCCATTGTGCATCACATTGAAAAGAGTTGTCAAACAGGACATATGCCATCCTCTCTAACAAGAATCCCAAATCAACATACAAATTGATCCACAAAACATACATCTCAAGCCTATTTGCACAATTATCAGGCTTGGATCCATGATACCATCAATGTTTGGAAGGTGATATGGCGCAAAATTACGCACATGATCCTTCAAAATCACACCATCATGACCCTCTAGTACCAAAACTCTAGAAGGTAAAATCTTCTAGAATTTTGATAGAATCGTGCGACCAATAGTAACATCCAATATGGTCAATGCACTCGACTGCAAGTAAACTTAATCACTAACATGAAATTTACAAATTGAAGGTTGATCTTTACATCCTCGGATTATAAAATAACGCAAAATATGTCTATGTTAAGCAATATCCAAGTTCAAATACCATGGACATTATTCTAAGAAAAAGTTTTGTCCTCTACGAACACACCCTAATTCAAACATTAGGATTATCTAAGTCGAAGATTTCATTTGACTCTTGACCAATAGCTGTAGTTAAGTCTAGATCTCTACCATATAATAAAAACTACGGTGAGATGAATGCTAGATATGTTTGTCGGTTCAATTAATAACCCATGGCCAACCATGGTAGCTGGATGTCCATGTTTCCTAGATTAGTTTTCTCCAAGGCAAACTTTCTTAGTCATGTGTTCACCGTTTGAACAACTCTCTTTGTTAGACCATCAACCCAAGACTAAACAATCAAAGCTCAATCACATCAAGCCTAAAACTCATCCAAAAACTGAATGCCTTGCTCAATTAACATCTCAGTTGATGCATCAAATTGGCTAAGCAAAAATACTAAGAACGCATAAACTGTTTCTTCACTTGACTTTTCTGGTAATGCCACCAACTCAATCCATTTGGAAAATGTTCCATCATGTAACAACCAATATATCTACTTTGCTTTCATAAATTATGGTTGCCAATTATAATACATGGGATGATGACATCTCCAACATCAATAAATTCTCGGTTGAAAAAATAGAAAAATGAAAAATAATCTTCGACTTCGTCATCCCCAACAATGCGTTGGATGCTATCTCATTTGATTTCTATGGTTGCATCCTACTTGCTCCATCTCCAAGTACATCAACATTTGCTTCTATCCTCATCTATCCAATAGGTTGTTTAGGAGCCATAAATGAGGTATTTAGTGCTTCAAACAATATGAAAAACTGAGGAAGTCAGGCTTGTCAACGAGCCTCCAGTCTTTGTAGACCCAATTCCGCTGATGCTTTTCTATACTCTAATCTATTTTACACAATCAATCACAACAACTGCACATGATTGTGCCGCTACACACATGTACAACATCTCAATCATAGGAAGTAAAGACATCAACATTAGAATCTAATCCTTGCAGTGATATAACCATTCTGACTATCTTTTGCTCCAATTGCTCCTGGTTGAGATGTCATGTTCATCTCATGACTAGCCTTATGGACTACCACTTGACTAGGGCTTAGTCCTCTACCACAACTCCTACTAGCTTGAACTCCTTGCTCTCCTTCAAAGAGTTTCCATGACTCTCCTTGAAAGAGAACCGCCATGACAACTTTTGCTGATCGCAATTTTAAATAGAAATCAAAATATCGATCCTTCGTGTGTCCAGATTTGTCATAATGGGCACATGATTTTGATTGAACAAGATCAATTTTTAGACCTTGAAGGCAATCCTTCTTGTGATATAAATCACCACATGTCCAACACACCATCCCAACAACTGATTGCATATCTAAAAATGATGGCAATTTTATAGATCCAACACCTTCACCATAGAGTATGAATGGTGAAAATTATCCCACATGTCTATCATAATCACTACGGATTTGTATTATAGACTGATAATGTGAAGGAGTTGACAAAGATAGGATTTCTTGCCAAACCCAATAATCACCACTCTCTCTTTTAGCATGTTAAGCTCCATACGCTCATCAATACAAAACAAAATGGCCAACAAAGGTGATGTCTCATGTAGTAAGGTGACATCTTTGAGTCTACATCCCAACTCCTTGCCCAATATTCCTATCCAATATTGAATATTATGTGTTTTTATTACTCCTTGGGTAATGCTAAACAATTGACACATCAAAGTGTACACATTTTAAAGACTCACAAGTCTTCCGCTGGAACTCATGCAAGCCTTTTCATAATTGATAATATTTCATAAAGAGTGAGGACTTTTTTAGCCCTCACTCTTTATGAAATATTATCAATTAAACAAAGAATTCTAAAAGGGGGTTGAAAGTTAAAACTTCTGAATTCTTTACATCTCAAACAATTCCAATTGTATCATGTGTGATATGTACAAGAGAAGAACTCAGAAAAACATTGTATCTAAAGTAATAGAGATTTTGTTTGAAAACCAATATTGTTTCCAAAACTCAATCTCCTCATGATGTATATGCTAGAACTCATGATAATCATCCAGACCCTACAAATGTTGGAATAGTCCCTTCCCAACCATAAATGGATTAAACAAAGTAGAGTTGCACATCAGTTGAAAATCGTATCATGATTCAAACTCATGTATCAAATCATGCAACTCAATAGTAGCCATTGTACCATATTATCATCAAGTACCCTAGGTTGACTCACAGATATTGTACATGTCCCACAATAATGATGTTGGGACACACTCCAAGATATCACCAAGCTCAACTTTGTCACTCTCCCGCATCAAATCATAATCTTTAGTAAGGCTCCTTTACAAGATTGGTACCACACTCAACTATGGATGCATCCACTGCTAATTCTATCAGTCTCTCATTTGGAACTCAAGAGAACTCCATTGTGCCACCAATATTTTGGTCTCTATATCTACAATAAGTTTCCAACTAGAACATGCTCAAAGATATGTTTGTGATATAAATCCCTTTTTTAGTCAAATAGCTACTTCTTTAATGAGGCGTTGAAAATATAAATTCATTGGAAATTCGTATAAGGCCTTGATCAATTGGTCTTGATGGAATTTGTGCATGGATTGAAAAAAATTGTTCAATTTTAGAAAAAAGAGACAAAAATCACACCATAAGGTACCAAAGACACCGTAAGGTGCTAACACAAGTGCAACCTAAAACTTGCCATCACCACATGCACTCACCAAGTCTATAGATCCTCAAGTCTGATCTTATTGAATAGAAACAAAGATAGAATGACAGGTATGCAAATCTAGCCTCATTATCAGTATCACACAAGAGAATTAATACACTAAACAACAAAGCACCAACACAAACAATCATGATGCATACATAAGAAGTCAAGATGGAGGTATATAAATCACATGAAACATAAATAATAATTTTCCACTCCAAAAAAATTCATCAAAGTGAGCAAACCAACCCAAACTAGATTGACATAACCTAAGTAGATCAATAAAAAGTACTAAAAATCAATTTTGGATGCCTTATTCTCTTCAGATTAATAATATGATATATAAATTTGGATCTACAAGCCATTGTTTAGTTTTTTATCTAATAGATTTTTTTTTTACAAACATACATTGTTTGTAATTTTTGTGGGATTTAAAAAATTTTTGAGTCTAATTTCATACCTTGAATGTAAAATTTTGCAATTTTGACTCCATTATATTTATGCTTAACATCTCTATCGAAAAAGAATTATTTGATATTTTTGCTCACAAATAAAGCTGAAGCTGCATAAGGAGTTACACTTGGCCATAAATGACCCTTGTAAAGTAGCTCTTTGAGTTGTTTCTTGAGCTTTGTCAATTCATCAACGATCATAAGAATAGATGCACCAATAGATGGCTTAGCTCCTTCCACTAGATCAATATGATGATCAAGAGCTCAACGAGGAGGTAAACTAGACAATAATACGTATGGCAATATATCAACAAACTATTCTAACCATCACTCCAAGTCTGGATGGATTGTTTGTCCCACTGGATCATTAGTTAGCGAGTGTGACAAGATAGTAGCCACACTAGCCTCATCTTGACCTCCTCTTGATGAGATCTTAGAGATAATCAAGCATCCTACATGAATACCCCAAGCTATATCTACTCCTTTAAGACTTTTAGCAAATTGCTTTGCACTACAATGATGAAAAAACACATGCATTGATTGAAAATGAGTTATAACATATTCTATCTCTTTTTGAAAAGTAAGTAGAGGGATAGAGTGTTGCTTCCCCCCACCTGTCTATGATAGCAAGATAACCATCACTGATTGCTAACAGACCTTGATGCCTTTGCATCCATCCCCAAGATAAGATACCACTCAGCTTGGTTCCAATATCTATGATGTAAATTAGAATCTTGGACATAAACGTGCCTAAAGTCAAGCTCACATGATCAATTCTACCGGTACCTTGTGCAAAGTTAACTTGAAGGGGACTCTTTACAACCTTGAGTGAGAATCCGAGCGCTTGTGCTATAATAGGGGCTAAGATATCCACATATACTTCATTGTCCAACTAGAATCTATATTCCAGTCCTTGAACAGTCACCACAATTATTGGCAAGCACTTGAACACACAAGGAGAGTATTGGGATACCATACCGTCTGAATTCATTGTTGCATGTGTTAAATCTGGTTTCTTGATACTTTCCTGGTTGGATATCTTTCGTACTTGTGCCGTCTTGCTTTTGACAGTGCAGTTACGATTGAGGTGCCCTACTTCACAACATGGTTACCTTTAGTAACCCTCACTAGATTACTCCCCTTGTTTACAGATCCCTCAATAAGTTGATTATTCTATCAATCTTCTCTCCAGTGGGTTGTAGTACTTCTTATCAACTGCTCTCTATTTCTCCAAGTTAACTTTCCACCTCTCTATTCATCATAAACTGGCAAACGTGCAGCCTCAAGGCTCTTAGCTCGCTCATACATGAAATCCAAGTCGTACTAATTCTCAATTTCCCTGCATAACCACGGTGAAAGTCCTTCCTTAAAGTAAAACTGCTCCACTCCATGGTCAAAGCCTCCCACTTCCATCAACAGACATTGGAACTTGGTAATATATTCTCTCATTGATCATGTTTGATGCAACCGAGCCAATTCTCCCAACTTGATCTCTCGGTCGTTGCTAGATACTAGGCTACGTTTTAGTCTCTCCTTGAACACACTCCAATCTAGCATAGGGCTCCAACCCTTAGCCAGACTTTCTTTTTCAATGGTGACGTACCATAGTTGTGCATCGCCACTAAGCCTGCTCACTGCAAAGTAGACCATGACTTCTTCTTCCATACCCATAACGGAGAAATAATTCTCCATTTCAATCATCCACATCGCAAAGTGAGCTAAGTCTCTCTTCCGAGAGAAATTCTCCGGTTGATCCAAAATAATCCTCTACCCTATCTTACCCGATAGAGCAATGGAATCAACAGCAATAGGTACTCTAGTAGGCGGGATTTTAGTCGAACGTCTACTACCTACCCTCTCAATCTAGTCGGCCATCAAGGAACTTTGCTCCGTTTTTATCGCTTCCACCTTCTCTGGCATAGTCTTCAATTGGGCATGCAAAGATGTATATTCACTATGTCGAGCTGAGTGACCATCGTCAAACTCATTGAGGCTTTGCGCTTTCGTGTGTGCTCCTTAACTTGAGAGTCAAGTACATTAGCCATTGGAATAAGAGAATGCCTCCAAAGACCTCACTAGTCAAGAACCCGTTTCCAGAATTCCCCAAACCAGACTAGATCTAATACCAAATGTAACGCACTTGCTCCTCTCAAGGTACCTATCACCACACATACAAACGAACCGCCTCTGCTACAAATAAAAGCTTACTTCAAAAACAACTCTCCACAATAGATCTCAACTCATACTGCTTTCCAAAGGCTCTGAATACCCATAATTGCCAAAGGACTATATCCTTCCGTTGGGTTGTCACACTCTTCCATCGCCACACTGCCTTCATTCACCTCGTCCAAGGGCTTCTCAAATCTCTAATCCGACCAAAAAGATTTTCGGAACTATCCTCTCCTTTTTCCCCTCTCTGTGTGTACTGTGCTCTCTATACTTTTTGTTCTCTATCTGTGTAACTTGTGAAAAACCCTAAAAAATGCCCTTGCCAATGGTTTAAATATGTGGGAGGGGAAAAACTTAGCACAAACTAGGTTATGACCATACACAACCAATATGAGTGGTCCAAATTGGGGTAATGGATTTGCTTAGGCGGTAGAGGGCTTGCGTAGGTGGGCATGCGCAAGCCTTGTGGACATACTCACTTTCGGGACATCGGGAATCCACTAGCGTTGTGTCACTTGGTTGTGGAGGCTACCATGGTGGAGGCGGTGGAGTCAAACTCAGTGTCACTTATCCACGGTGCTACAGACACAAACCACTGGCGGTTGGTGCATGCTTCTCTTAATAACTTGACTGTAAAGGGCTTTTTATTTGATTTATACGCGAATGGGGGATAAGTCTGTTTACAGGTGGTAAGCAGTATAGTATTTCAACACAGATTTCTTGTGCACTTAATTGGTGGGTGTCACGCTAGGTTGGCGCACACTGATTAGAGTAGATAACCAACACATGATTTAATTCAGTGTAATTTGGTAAAGTTCAAAATTAATTAATTGTGTAAAAAATTCAAAGACGCCTTTTCATCTGTGAGCGTTTTGAATCTTTCCTACTCTTCCTTTGCACCTCGTCTACAAAGTGCCAATGAAAAATCTACAGCGGACATCAAACCGACAACTTAAGTTTGCAGATGTACAGATGATTATTGAAAGCCCCTTAATCATACATTATAAATGAAGATGGGCAGACCGATCTAGTATATCTCATCGAAGAACTGCCATCAAATATTTAAAAATCAAAACAAAATTAGTTCCCGAGACGGCAAAACTTTAATCATAGACAAACTGAATTGTTTCTAGAAGGGAAAACCAGGAGAGTCCAAAAGTTTATAAATAAGAGACTGAAAAATTACATTTGGGTGCAAGAGTGCGCGACATAAGAAATGTCAAAAACCTGAGGAGAATAAGAAAACTCCAAGGTTAGAATTGCGCAAGACAAAATCTAATGACGCAATGAATGTGATAGTTAACATATTATCACCTTATCACACGTCGGGTAGATCTAATGTGGTATCCGTATGGGATCTAGAGATAGAAATAATGTGGTTTAAAGATAATCCATCGCAACAACAAGAAAGAAAACTGTGCGTCTTCAGTGCATCGGCCGGGAATCGAACCCGGGTCTGTTCCGTGGCAGGGAACTATTCTACCCCTAGACCACCGATGCCTGTTCCCGCCGCCCGGGGGGCTCGAACCCCCGACCACAAGGTTAAGAGCCTTGCGCTCTACCAACTGAGCTAGGGCGGCTTGATGTTCACCGTTTAACTTTATTCTTTTTATACACATTTTAAAAAATACATGATATGAGAAAAACATGAGCACAGATCTCATTGCAATAATATATGCATACCTGTGCTGTTGATTTAAAGCAGGCACGTGAGATTGAATGACATCCGTCTTTCCACGACGAAATCGCCGCGCTTTGTAAATGGAATCCACGTGAATATTCATTGTGGGGTGGGGACTCTGGTGACAGTAAATCGTGGTTCCTGGACAAAGGCTCAATAAGTAGGACTTGCCTTGACACTGATTATGTGACTTATACCGGACTGTGAAGTAAAATCCTCCCTGGCGGTGTCCTCGCTCTCGCTACTACAATCTCGTCCATGAGCTAGACTGAGAGAATGCTCACCAAGCTCAAGATTCGAACTCGGACCATAGCAAGAATTGAGTTCATCAATAGATATGGATGCGACTCTGCAGCAGAATCTGAATCAGAAGTACTCAGATTCTGCTGCAGAGCGGAAGGTAAAGTTGACGGTGTCTGACAGGATGGGAGGAAAGAAGGAAGATGAATGCAAGTCACTAAAATTGTTAACGGCAAACAAGAACGAAGGACAGTCTTTTGAGCATATTTCAGCCTGGAGACAATGGCCCTTACAGATATTCCATCCGCCAACACTACCCTGCCTGGAAGCAGGGCAGTGCAGGCGGATATAGTAGACTGAAGAATCATACAGATCATTCATTCTGCATTGCGGAATAAATGCTTTTGAATATCTCACATTGCCTCGCCACTGCAAGAGAGGAGCCCTGGTCAGTAACAAACTTCCTCGGGAAAGTATCCCTGAAACTTAACTGCCAAGTTGTTCTTACAAACATTCATGCGCATGCTGTGGTGTGGTTCAGTACTATTTAGTTCATTGAACGTTTAGTTGCAGCAGATTCAGCTAGTAGGCTCATAGCTTTGGTTCGGAGCAAAGCTTCTGGTTGATGACAAACCGAGTTGTTTCGGTTTGTCATCAACGGTTCGTTTTAATACTTCGGATTTGTCCACACTCCATTTCTACAAGCCTTCTAGTTCCCATCGCGCTGTAAAGTTTCATCGAAAGATGATTCTTCAGTATACATTGTCATCACTCCATTCACTTCCTGTGAATGGAGCTTTTCAGGATGACTCTCCTTCAGGAGGTCCCAATGCTCAGGTGTGCAACGGTGCTTCCAAGGCCAAGGGTGCGGATGGCACTAAGCAATCGAATCAGCAAACTTGCAGCTCCAATCAGCTCGGAGAATCCCAACAGCTCACAAGATGATCTCCACGTTTATTGTGAACCCGAAGTCTGCGAAGCAGATTCAGGCCTTCAAGCAGCTCAACATTCAGCTGCAGATCCAGAATCTAGCAACTGGCTTCTTCAGCGACCCCAACGTTCAGTATTATTTATTCTCTCAACAACTGAAAAATGCTGGCAAGATAAAGGGCCATTCTCCTGTGGTGATCCAGAAGCTGGACAGCACCACCTCAGCTCCTAACGCTCGAGTGTTCGCCTTCTTAAGGGCCTGAACGGTGCAGGTGACGGCAGCGGTATACTGTTTCAGAGTGTAGATAAGGCTTTGGCACCAAAGTTCCATATACTCCTGTTGGCATCTTCTTCACCGACAATTGAATAGCCTCACGAGCCCCCGATCAAATGGCTGATTTCCTCTTCATTTCGTCTACTTGACTCGTCGGCTCGTTCTTGCTCCTCCGTGGCTCGTTGCACTTGTTGATGTTGTTACTAACTGCCCTAATCCATTCGACACTTTAGACATTCCTTAACAACTCATTCGTCTTGGCCATATTCGTATTCGGCGGCCCAGACTTCATCCGAATATCATTCGTTTTTATTCCAAAAACAAAAAAACAGTCTCAAAATCTCTAAGAAATACGTGCTTCACCTCACTGAGGCTACGTCCACGGAATACACAGAGTCACTTTACTGAATACCCTAATTGTGTCGTTCGATTGTCAAATTGAACCTCCAAACTCATATGAGAATAAAGGAAATTTACCCTGGGTCAAAATCTCCTTAATCCACAAGAAATGCTTGCTGCTAGGAGTTGCTAACTATTTTCTTATAGCATTTCCTCCTCTCTCTCTCGCTCTGAATATTTGGCCTCTTCCCTCAATCTGTTGGCAACCCGTGTTGGTTGAAAAGCTCTTCCATAGAATAGAAGCAAGTTGTTTCACAAGACAGTGAACCCTGCCGGTGTGCACACGAACTCAATCTCGCAATCCTCTTGAAATCTCCAGATCTGAACCTCCACCTACATAGTCACTGTGTCCAACTCTGCAGTAAGCTTGCTAACCCCCAAGTCTAATCCACTAAAAGTCATCTTTCTCACCATGCCTCTCGAACATGAATTCCAGGCACAATTGCAGGCCCTCCTACTCTTGCATAATACTCCCAAGAGAGTCCGGATTCGCGTGCGTCACATGAGTAAACCAAACCAACCCAACCAACAAGCGCCGAAGAAAAAAGAACGAAGAAAAAACACACAAGTCCAAAATAAGACTACGAAAGACTCCAAATCCCTCCACTGTTTACCACACGATCGATCTACGACAAAATCTTTGAAAAGATAGACGGGAGAGAAGAGTGTGGAGATATCTAAGGGGGCAGTATCCGCAGAAGAGATGGAATGAAGTTCAATTGATGTCCATGGCCCAAAATTCCCAGTGCAGACTCCTCAATGTCTGGAGAGACTAACACTACGGGATGATATTAACCACAGAGAAAGTCACGAGGTTAGGCATCAAAGTGACTTTTTGACCACAGGAGCTCAACTTCCCAGTCTAGACTACTCACATGCATGGGCAACTAACATTCTCGTCGCCACATCCGGACAAGTGTAGGGAACTGCAAAACGTCCTCATAAACGGATGTAGTTCTTCTATCTTGGCAGAACTGAATGCGGCAGGACATATGGTTGTCTACAGTGCACAAGAAATCAGCATTGTAATAGAATCTCTGACGAGAATTTGTGACCCAAATTCAAAGAATTTGTGCTTATCCCAACCGCAGAGTCAAGCTCGGTGCAATTTTTGTCTCCGGCACAACCAACCACATTAGGCTAACACATTTACACACTCTCCCAGACTCCCGAAAGCGAGTTGACAATCCCAACAAGAAGCTTCCTACTCCCGTTTGCCACTCTGCCCTCGCATCTCCTCCCACTCGCAGCTCCAAAATTCTCATTGCTGCAATGAAAAATGCTCGAAGCTACAGAGGATGCCAAATCCACGTTGCCATCGCTCTCCTCTCCACGGGTACCCAATTTCTCATCCAGGGCCCAATCAATCGATCAATCGCTCAACATGACGACCCAACCGTTTTGATACCAATTGTTGGTCCGAAACAGGAATACACGAAGAAACACATGCAATCAAGAGTCCAACGTGGATGTAGCCTCACCTCACTGAGGCTAGGTCCACGTTGGTCACACAAAGACACTTTACTGAATGCCCTAATTGTGTCACAGAGAGCTTCTGCCAGCCCTCTTGTATAGTAGTACCAGTCCTAGCCCTAGTCTAACTAAATATAGTCAAACTATCCTGAGTTACTCAAGACCCGAGTTAACTCCTAACAAAGACCCTTAAATCTAGGGGCGAGATTGACTTGGTACACTAAAGTCAATTAGAGAGTGATTGGGCTTCTAGAAGATCCAAGTGGACCAATTGCATGTTGTCATGTACCCTTTTCATTGGGGTTTATGATCTCTACCTCGTTTAAACTTGATAAGAGAAAGTTACATGGTGATTACTTGTAGTTACTACGGTAAGATTCTAAGTAGTATAAATAGAGAGGTTGAAAAGCAACTCTCAAGTTAGTTTTCAAGGAAGTTAGTTTTGTGATCTTAGTTTTGGAGGGCCCTTGTTTTGGGAAACTTGATTTTTGTAGAAGTCATGTTCCGGTTGGAGCCTTGAATCAATGAAGACTTTGATAATCAAAGTATCCCTTACTTTTGAGTGATATCTTACTCTTTGTGAGAATTTGCATCATGGAGTTTGGACTTTGAGAGTTTATGTAAGAATGTGCATTAGGGTCATGATCATGGGGTGGGAACAAGTCATTCTAGATTCATGATGAGCTTCCAAAAAGCCATCAGAGGTAAATATAAGTGAGAATAAGCTTGGAGATCACAATACATGTGCGTAGCAGCACAATCATGTGCAGTTGCTGTGACTCGTAATGCAACACATACTATTGAGTCTATAGGAGCGTCAGTGGAGTTGGATCCACAAAGAGCGGAACCTTGCTGACAAGTTAGACTTTCTCAGTCATTCACATTGTCTGAGGCATTGAATACCTCATCCATGGATCCTAGACGAGCTACTAGAGAGATGAGGGTGCAAGCTAATGTGGATGTATTTGGAGATGGAGAAATAAGGGACTAGCCATCAACATCATATGAGGTAGAATCGAGCGCAATGTTGGGGATGGCAAAGACTCTTGTTCATTTTTTTGTTTTTCAGCCAAGGATTTATTGGCATTGGGGATGTCATCATCCCATGTACTACGATTGGCAGCCACACTTTGGGAAAACAAAGAGGATGTGTTGGTTGCTTCTAGTAGTGATAACACTAGTAGTGTTGATCTTGACACTAGTAGTGTTGATCAGGATAACTACTAGTGGAACTTGGCAAGTTGTTATGGCTCAAATGATGGAGTTATTAGCGAGGCCGGTATATGAGCGTACCGGGTGTCACCAAGTGTAGTAATGTTGGATAACATGAGTGATGGCTTTTGTTTGATCGGACCTTCAGAAAATATTTATCGACCACAACGCGTGTTGTTGGATTCTGGTGCACAACCCCTTATGTTGGGTAAGAATACAGTGCTTGGTCTTGGTTTGCAAAAGAACGATGTGTAGAGATGTCCATTTCAAATTCTTACATCTCTTGGAGGTCTAGTGATGCCCCAACACCATACATCACATGGATGGAGTTGACTTTGCAAGTGCAACCAAATCATATGGATAGATCTACAATGAGAGCACATGTTGTAGTTACCCACCAATACATTGTAGATCTATCCATATGATCAATACCCACCAATACGCAGCAGTACCCACCAATACATCGTAGGACTGTGCAAGTGTAACTACAACATATGCTCGCGTTGTAGATCTATCCGTATGATCTGATTGCACTTGCAAAGTCAACTCCATCCATGTGTATGGTGTTGGGGCATCACATCCAACAACACGCGTTGAGGTCGATAAACCTTTTTGACACTATCTGTTGGGAGGAAAATTTACTATTGTTACTGACCAAAAGGCTTTGAAGTACATTTTCAACAAGCCTAATGCTGAGGGTAGGATAGATGGAAGGTGTTACTAGCGGAGTTTGATTACATCATTACGGATCGACCCGGTAAGAAGCATGCCAATGCTGATTTGATGTCTCGGGCATACGATGAGGAAGGAGATCAACCAGTGGATGATACATTTCCAGATGAGTATTTGCTGATGATGAACTGTAAGACCCATGGTTGTACATACATGATGAAATATGAGTATATCTAAATTGTGACTTAGTCTATCTTAGTAATGAGTATATTTAGCTAGTTATTATTAAGTTGGAGGAAAATATAGATGAGCTCATGATGAGAACAACTATTTTGTTATTAAGTAGGAATCAACAAACAGATTTCATCTAATGGGTATCTTGACTTTCCTTGATTTGGACTAGTTTTCATAGTTTGGACTTGGTAAAGACCCTTAAATCTAGGACGAGATTGACTTGGTACACTAAAGTCAATTGGAGGATAGTTGGGCTTCTAGAAGATCCAAGTGGACCAATTGCATGTTGCCATGTACCCTTTTCATTGGGGTTTGTGATCTCTACCTCGATTAAATTTGGTAAGAGATGGTTACTTATAGTTATTAGGGTAAGATTCTAAGTAGTATAAATAGAGAGGTTGAGAAGCACCTCTCAAGTTAGTTTTGGGAGAAGTTAGTTTTGTGATCTTAGTTTCGGAAAGATCTTGTTTTGGGAAGTTTGGTTTTGAGAAGTCATGTTAAGATTGGAGACTTGATTCAATGAAGGCTATTGATCATCAAAGGATCCCTTCCTTTTGGGTGATATCTTACTCTTTGTGAGAAATTGCATCATGGAGTTTAGAATTTGAGAGTTTGTGTAAGAGTGTGCATTATGATCATGATCATAGGGTGGGAACAAGTCCTTTTAGATTCATGATGAGCTTGTAAAAAGCCATCGGAGGTAAACCTGAGTGAGAGTCAACCCAGAGGTCACAGAACACCATAACGAAGTTACCAGCGGAATACAAAGAGATATGGGATTTCATATGGGAAGGAGAGGTTCCCCAAGGCATGCATTCACGGGAGAGGAATGCATTGGTGAACCTTATACCATCAACGAGGTCGTGTTGTTTCATCAAGGAGCAAATGGATTACTCAGAAGGGTTATTGGCAGGGATGAGTCAATTTAACTTATGAAGGAGTTTCACGAAGGCTCGGAGGACATTTTGCAGGAAAGGTAACTGCATTTAAGATCCTAGATGCAAGCTATCATTGGAAGGACATTTTCAAAGATTGTGTAGAATTTTGCAAGAGTTGTGATGTGTGTTAAGCTTTTGCTAAAAAGTTCCTCCTTTGACATCAGTTCCTATTTTAGGTCCTTTTGAGAAATGGGGAATAGATTTTGTAGGATCCTTGAATCTTACTCCTCGGGGTAACAAGTTCATTGTGGTAGCTACAAATTATCTAACCAAGTGGATAGAAGCTAGACCTCTAAAATCTACTAGTGAGGAAGAAGTGGGTAGATTTCTTTACGAGAGGGTAATAACTCGATTTGGATGAGGACCGCGTTAAAAGGAACAATATGATTTTCATCTCGTAAACAAGTACAACCTTCCAAGTTATCAAAATCTGATGAGACAGCTAATGGTG
The DNA here is from genome assembly GCA_014180765.2 of Marchantia paleacea. Classification (NCBI taxonomy): domain Eukaryota; kingdom Viridiplantae; phylum Streptophyta; class Marchantiopsida; order Marchantiales; family Marchantiaceae; genus Marchantia; species Marchantia paleacea. Next base: position 2,152,844 of record MUAA02000049.1, read on the forward strand.
AGATTTACCACAAAAATAATCAATCGACACTTATGATTTGGTATCATATCGATATTTAGGTCTTGAGCACGCCATATTCTAAGAAGCATTGATGCCATTTTCCACTTCTGAATCAGGATAATATCTTTGATTCTAAATTCAAATCCAGAAGTTGTGTTGGCTATAACACTCATTAGAAAAGACAATGACTCAAGCTTGTTCAGAAACTACCAGGATAAAATAAAAGTAAGAATCTTAAGTTATATAATTTTTATCATCTTTAGATCTTTTAGTACATATTTTTAGACTCGAGACATGCACTCCTAGAGACATACCATCCCATGCACAACGCTGCATGGGGGCAGCGGGTCTCCAATCTTATCAAACAATAGGGGATGCCCTTAGATGTGCGTGAGACTCAATACCAACCACTGCCAAGCAACTATGCTAGCCAGCACTTAGTATTTAGTTTTATTTTTTATCATGACTTTTATAATTTTTATAATGCAAACTCCCTAACCCTATACCCAACTTAAATTTGAAACTCAGGAGTTGAATTTAGACGTTGGTTACGTGAAGGACTTTAGAAGTAAAATATAATGCACGTTGTTCTATGTAGAAGAAGAGGTTTAGTGCGGGAGAAGCTCAGAAAAGCAGTAAGAATTTTTATAAAATCCATACATTACATTTTGTGCTCAAATGGGAATCGTTTCAGTTCTGATACGGGTTAGTATCATAACAGTGGCAAGTGTTATTGACTGAAGTTTGCAGAAATGTACTAAGTCTTAACGATACCCAAAAACTTCCGCTTGTATTTTACGGTATCGCAAGTTTTGAAAAAGACTTATCAAAATGAATATCCATTGAAGCCACTTGGATCTACGTGATGTACGTTTGTCCTAGTTGGTCCAATGTTGACATATTACGATATTCTTGAGCTACATTTGTCCCAGTTAGTATATGCGAAGTGTAATCAACACAAACCCGCTAACACCTGACAATCAGGAATATTAAAGTTCCATTTACTTTGCACTTACTCTTGACTTTAGGCCCGTCCCCAAAAGGTTCTCTTCTTCCTTACTAGCTTTTGGCCACAGACTTCAATCAGAGGTTTTTGGAGTACCAATACTCAGACCCAAAGTTAGGCGAGAAGGTACAAATTTCTTTGCGGATCCAATATTATGCCATTTCAAGATCTGAACTTTGGCCCAAACCGAAGACGCTAGTTTTTCTCGAAACTTCTCTTGGCCCAAAATTCGGTCGAAGGTCCAGCCCAGAGTTTCTACCCAGAATTTACATGAGAGCGACATACAGTCAATTATTGATGTGCGCATCATCTGAAATCCAACTAGATGAGCCGGATGTATATGAGATGAGCTAGCTTGATGTCTGCTCACAAAGATAGGAAAATGTGCTTTATACAGTACTCAAATACAGTATAACATTCTATTGTGACTCATCTTAACATTTAACAATGTTGAATCTAACAGAAATCTTACAAGGATATCACAAACTTCAAGATAGAGAGATAGACAAGTTATACTGCAAAAGAGGCCAAGTTTATGTCAAATTTCATTAATTTCGAGAGAGAAAAAAATACAAAATCATGTTCATGTCTTGGATACAACTTAATCTAGTAAAGGTGAAACTCAACTGTAAAACATCAAAAGTCAATTAAACAAGTCAGCACCGAGCAGGTCTCCAGACTCCGGTACTTCTGATCCTCCAAACTAAGATCATGATTGAGCAGCAGATTCGAAGATCAAGAACTGAGCGGTAATCTTTGAAGGATCCATTTCCACTTCTCTTCGTCATCGTGCACGGATCCTCCATGCACGGTCCTGTCTTGAAGTAGCAAGTCTCTGTGAAATTTCCGAATGCATTTATCAGCAGTTACTGTTCTAGGACAGATGAATTTTGTATATGGTCTACTTGTCACAAGGCAGGACCGGGTGACAGGACCTGAATTCCGCTGCCGGCTGCAATTTGACTGGTTACTCGAACTTAGTGATTCCCGAGCTTTCATGCAGGATATGTAATTACCAGTTGGGAGCTGGGATGCTGCCTTCTTTTACTCCTGTTGTTAAATCCGTAACTGTATGACTGCACGCATGATGCTCTCATGCATATATAATGCACCAGCCCTCTTTTATTTCCGCAGCCTCAGCAGTCGAGAAACAAGTTCCTTGCATTGTTTGTGTTCTAACTATCCTCCGCTAAAGAACAGGTCCAGTTGTTTGTATCCGTGGCGTCTTGTATCAGGATCATGGCCATTATTCTTATTTCGCTCTTGCCAGTGGTTGCGGATGGAGCTTTTTCAGCACGAGCTCCGTCAGGTGTGCAAAGGTGCGTCCAAGGCCATGGGGGCGGATGGCACTAGCGAGCGAATCAGCAAACTTGAGTAGGGGGGAATCCCAACAGCTGATAAGATGACCTCTACTATTTTTGTGAACATAAAGTCTGGAGAGCAGATTCAGGCCTTAAAAGCAGTTCAACATCCAATTGCAGATCCAGAATCTAGCAACTGGGTTCTTCGGTATTATTTTCTCTCCAGCAACTGAACAATGCTGGCAAGATAAAGGGCCATACTTGTGTTGGTATCCCGAAGCTTGACAGCACCACCTCAGCCCCGGCAGCTACAGAGTTCGCCTTCGTCAAGGGCCTGAACGGTGCAGCTGACAGCAGCGGTGTACCGACTCAACAGTATAGATAATGGCCTGCCCCAAGGGCTGTACAGGCTTCGCACCATGTCTTGATCGTTCAGCCACCAGGCCCATGACCTAGAGAGCGGCTCGGGATGATTGTATCCGCCTTATCGTCGTATAGATAGACGGTTCATGATAGTTGTAGTCCCCTTGGTCCCTTTGATATAAAATGGAGCTCCTTCCCATCCGCATCAGACAACCTTCCGTTGTACTGCGCGCGTTTGCACAAACAGATTTGGGAGTGCGGTTGTAGCCCTGTCAACTTGTAGAATAATATTATACTCCCATTAAAGCTTCAAGGTCACGTGCTATTTTGGCGTTCAGGTTTAGGGCCCAAGATGTCGGTTCGACCTTCCAACGAAGGTTTGGTATTGTAATTGCTCCATTCTTGTGAATTGATATTAATTACTCTTCTCAACAGACGTTCCGGTTGGAGGGTGCAAACCTTGACGAGCTTCTTATAAGTGGAGGGCAGGACAGTGCAACCACAATGGAGCATATACTCAGGTATCGGATTCCTTTCGTTGGAGAGTTGGCTACTTAGATTCCTTCAAATGACCTTGTCATATTCTTCAGAAGTGTGACACCAGTACAATGATGAACATCAATATCAAAAACCATATACTCGATTGCAAAAAGGCCTCGGCTACATGTTCTAACCAACGTACGTAGATCTTGAACGCCATAAGCAGCTGAATCTCGGTACCACACCGAATTCATGCAAGGTCCCCTTAAATCACCGGTAGATGATGGCATGCATCAAGTATTCTATGTATCACCGTGAGATCTCCATAGGGCGGTTACTTCTGTTGCCTTCGGTCAAAGGGAAGAAAGACCAGTCACAAACACATCCATGAAACCATGCAACGTCTTAGAACAGCTTCCTGAAAGAGAAGCTAGCTCTTGCAACGTTGATCGGATACTCAAGCTCCCGTCCTCTTTGGAAGACAAAAAGATTATATGACACTTCGAAAGCATGAGACGTTCGACAAGTGCGAAAAGCAGGTAAACGGACATACTGTGGTAACCATGGAAGAATAGTGAATTTCGAATCTGCTTGTCATCAACATAACAGACGGGTTTCCATAAGGACAAGGGCCACCTTGAAAGTAATCATACAGCTTAAAGCCGCCGTCGGGTTCACTATAAACAGAGGACAGGGCTTGGAGAAGTATCACTAATTGACTACCCTGTAGATAGGATAGCCAAATTTCTGAGAGTGATTCGAATTCAGTGTAAGTGCCAACCTCAAAATTCACGTCGACCCTCACAGAGACGGATTGAGGGCGAAAAAATGCAATGCTATTGTGCCACCACCGAGGATACACATGTACAAGAGACTAAAACATACACCTGAGCTACAAGAGGGCTCAGTTTCTTCGAGGGTCGAAGAATCAATCAATTAGTAATTCTAATGTGACAAAGCCGTAGGGGATCTGAGTGGTATGTCAGACTGAATTGGACGTGGCTACAGCAAATGTGTTCTGTTCTTCTCTGAACACTTGAATCCATAAGCGTAAAAGTCAGTGCCCTCCAGCAAGACGAGATGAGAAAACACTGTCACTCCGCCTCTGCTTCCACTCCTTCCAGCATTGCTGGATCGTAGCGTGGCTGCCCCATGCTGAAGTTCAAAACGCCACATTCCAAGTTGTACTTGATCTCGTTTGCCAAAAGCATCTTCCTAATGAAGTGTTCTATGTCCGAACCAATCAAACGCAATGTGTACTCGGTACAATCAGCGCCCTGTACCCAAAACAAATAATGTCAGATACAGAATAACACTCAACGAAACTCGAGCTCAATTTGACAATTGATGAATCTTCTTGCATCGTGCAATTTTCTGTCATAACTACGAATTACAACCGCATCTGTAACAACAACTACAGCTGAAGGTTGCTGGCTGGCATCTGTTCTCGTTGTCCATTGAAGGGGTAAAATTCGACAGAGTCGAGCATATATACAAAATCTGGAAATTCTCATCTCTAATTCACTCATAGATGCAATTGAGTTCAGAGTCAGATCGAAAGACCAACTCACCGCGTAATTTTCGACGAGTTCAGTGAAGTAGTCATAAACCTTCTGGACCTTGTCATCAGGCCACACAAACTCATTGTCAGGGTCGAGCATGAGAGTGAGCTTGTCCAGCTGCGATTGGTCCAGAGCCATAGTCACAGGATCCGCAACACCCACATAGATTCTCACGTGGCGAGTGGTGGCACTCAACCATTGCCCTCCTTTACCAGGCCCGTCATACGCCAGCTGCTCGTTCCTGGTCACGCGCTCGGGCTCCATCCCCTCCCCTTCAGCCCTCACCCCGACGCATTCTCGGCCCCCTGTCCTAAATCGACCTCCATTCGCCTTCCGAAGACTGCTGCTGCTGCTGCCACTCCGTCGCGCAGAATTCGACCTCAATCGGGTACACTCGAATCCGAATCTGGCGTTTCCAGCGCCGAGCGCGCACACCGCATCCGCCGAAGAGTCAATTAAGGTCGTCGACGCTCTGCTGCTCAGATTCATGGCGCTGGTCATCGCCATTGCAGTTGCGAAGCTGCTGCCGCAGCAGCCGCTGCTGATTGCCATGGCTCCGGCTATGGCTCGCTCGCAGGCAGGCAGGCGCGCGCTGTCAAGTCGAGCGTTGTGGCTTGTCGAAATTCATGGGGCTCCCGCACTGGAATGGACAATTGTCGAACGACTGCTGCCATCACCTTGTGGATAACACTTTCGTACGTTCGCTCCTTTCATCCCCACGGATGGATGGCTTGAGGTCCGTCCATTCTTGACATCCACGTTGCTACCTGGATGTTTGAGCTCATGCTTCAGCTTTGTGTCGCTCAATGTCTTCCGTGCTGAAGATTTCACGCGAAGACAACTTACGGTTGGAGACACAGTAAAATAACAAAAGGGATGGGAAGACCCAATCAAGTCGTACAGGGATGGAACCAAAACGGGAACATGGGGCTACCCCAATAGCATCATACTCGCTAAATATGCACTAAATTACCTAAAGGTATACTGAGCATCCTAAAAAGTATTTCTAGGTGATTGCTCTCTTATGGATTACTGTTCTACTTAGCCTATACATCTTTTCACTGGAATTTAATCTCATTACGTACTTGATGTACTTAATTTTTACTGAAGTACATAATAGATACCAAGTAATATAGCAAAAACCATGCAAAGATCCCATAAGTCTTGCATGGATGAAAACAAAAGGGATAGGATGGGGCTAGATCCCCAACGGCATCACAATGAGATAAATGTCATACTACCTAATATATCTTAACTATCTACGTCAAATGGTCTACATACTACATAATATCATAAGAAGTATCGCGAAACATGATTGCTCTTTTATGGATTTCATGAGCTACTGCTTTCTATACAACAATAAATACATGAGGTCTAAAATAGGCCACACAACATGTTAAAGAAAGTGATATCATTTCGCCTAGTATGGTAGGCTTTTGCGCACTCTCTCATGAAGTGTGGAAGTCGGTGTCCATAGCATCATATAACTCCAAGACTAGAGGAACAAAAATGTAACCTCTTTGCATACCCCTATACTTGAAAACCTTGTACCGCTCCATTCATCATCCATCCATGAGGATGGGTAATCATCCCTCCAAAACGTCACATGTAGGATCTGTGTTACAATTGCGGATTACAACGTCCACAAGAGTAACCTCATCCTCCCAAATAAAGTATATGTTTGCTCTTACCCGAGTTAACTGCAAGTCATACCAATGCACCCTCCCTGTGAGATATCCACCCTCTCATGTCATAGCAAACACCACATGTCTAATGGCATAATGGATAGTTATCATCCGCCAACAGTAACTTGATTCTCCCAAATAAAGTATATGTCTGCCTTAACCCAAGTTGACTACAAGGCATACCAATGCTCCCTCCATTGTGAGGTTTCCACCCTTTTATGCCATAGAAAATACCATATATCTACTGTCATCATGGGTAGTTATACTCCGTCCTTTGAATGTACAACGAGTCATATGGATCCCTGCTGCATCTAAGGTAGTATCAGACTCACAGTATCAGACTCACAGATGAGTAATGAAGATTGTAGTGCACATACATATCGCATCACAACATACATTGCTGTCACATCAAATATCACAACACATAGATCATCATACACCAACACAAGTGTACCACAATAATCTTTTCTACTCTCAAAACGTCCACAAGGACACTCCGCTCATAACCATAGCATAAAAGAGAGATTACAGTCAAGCCAAACCCACTTTGTGCTTCAAAGACTCTAGGTTCCCGCACTAGCTACTATCCACCATAGCCACACTCTCAAAGGCTCAACTTCAAAAAATCCGCCTCCAAGGAGCCCTACCCGAACTCTACCCCTTGAGCCCTAGGACCCCTAACGGGCGCTGTCGGCCCTAACGGCAGCCCCAAAGGCGAATGGTGCTCGCACAACTTGCTCTAAGCTGTTGTATTCTGCTCTTGCAAATGCGCACCTACCTAACTAGAGATGCCACTACATAAGTCGTGGACGGCCGTGCACATACATATCGCATCACAACATACATCGTTGCCACATCAAATATCACAACACATAGATCGTCATACACCAACACAAGTGTACTGCACAATCGCCCCTAATCTTGGCGGTTAGGCCCATGTAACACCATGTAGCCATCTAGTCCATAACATGATATGCCCCATTGGGGCTAAGATCGAGGCCGGGTGCTACAATGCCCCATCGTTAGTCGCCTATCTGCAATCTATATCATATAACGGTCAAACGTGCTTGCCTGCTAAACGCATCGAGGACATCTCCACCGGCCCACTTTGGCACCGCATTGAGAGGAGGTGTCAAACATGACATATGCCATCCTCTCGAACAAGAATCACAAATCAACATCGGGCCGCTTCCACCACCGATCCACATAACATACATCTCAAGCCTGCACGTACAACTGTCAGGCTTGGATCCATAGTACCATCAATGTTTGGAAGGTGACATGGCGCACAATTACACACATGATCCTTCCAAATCACACCATCACGACCCTCCAATACCAAAACTCTAGAAGGTAAAATCTCACGCATCAGAGAATCGTGCGACCCAACCGTAACATCCAATGGTGGCCGGTGCACTCGGCCGCAAGTAAACGTAATCACCAACATGAAATCTGCGAATTGAAGGTCGATATCCACCTCCTCGGATGGTAGCATAATGCAAAGTATCTCTATCTTTGAGCAATAGCCGTGTTCTCAAATGCCATGGGCATGACTCTACTGGGAAGAGTTACGCCCTTTGAGAACACACCCTAACCCAAACATCGGGGTTATCCAAGTCCAAGACTTCACCTCGACTCTCTACGGATAGTCTGCGGGTAAGTCCGGATCTCTACCATATAATAAAAAGTACGGTGAGAATATTTAGAGATGCTTGCCCGGCTAAATCGATAACCCATGGCCAACCATGGTAGCTGGATGTCCCTGTCTCCCAGATGACCTTTCTCCAAGCCAAACTTTCGCAGTCCTCTCTTCACCGTCTGAACAACTCTCTCTGCTAGACCATTAGCCTCAGGATGATCTCTTGAGGTGGTACGATGATAGATCAACGCTCGATCACACAAAGCCTGAAACTCACCCAAAAACTCGGTACCTGATCGGTCAAACCTTCTCGAGTGCACCAAATCGGCTAAGCACTGCAGCTAAGAACGCATAAGATGTTCCCTCACTTGACTTGTCAAGCAAGGCCACCAACTCAATCCACTTGGAGAAATGTTCCACCATGACCAACACATATCGATAATGTCGTATAGTCAATGGCAAAGGTCCTGCAAAATCCAAGCTCCAACGATAACCAAGTCCCATAATCGGTAGAGGATGTAATTGTGGTGTAGGAGCATTGAATGATGCTCGATCACGATCACATACCATACATCTCGCCACAAACTGCTGCACCTCAGTTTGCATACCTCTCCACCAATAGTGACTTTGAAGTAAGCTATAAGTCCGCTTTACTCCAAAATGACCTAACTCCTCATGAGCATATATGACCAACTGTGCTATCTGAGATGGAAGTGGCACAACACGAATGCTGCCATCTCCCCATACTCGAAGAAGGTGTCTACCTTTCCACCGAACTGGCCGAGCTCTGTAAAAACTCGATCCCGCTCCTTTGTACTCAAGGTGCCCAACAAAGCACTAGTACGAAGATACTCCAACACCAGCATGTCATCATGGATGTCTCGGTTTACGATCAAAACGTCCTAAGCTTCTCCATCCTCTTCACCGATTCCATTAATTGCCAAATATTGTTTATCTGATCCTGCTTCCCTATAACAGACATGTTACAATGTGTGTTTGTTGATTCATTCCCAAGGGAATGGAGTGTTAAACAAATATCAGGTGGGGAATATGTGAATTTAAATGTCTTTAACCAACTCTAGACAATCATTGTCCAAAGAGTGTCATTAGTTCATACTAAAATTCATCAGAAAATTAATGCACTAAGAAATTCCCAAGGAAATTTTTTTACAATTACAAGAGATAAACATTCATCAAGCGTAAGCTCACATAAGTTCTTCCGGCAAAATCCTCGATGATCAAACTCGTGGGACGAATTCCTGGGTATCTTCACCGGAATCCGATCTCTAGTCAGGTAGTCCATCACGATCTCTACTCGGCTTTGAGAGGTTCCGTTCTACCCTGGCTACACAGGAACAATTCTTGTCTTTCTCTTGAAGATGTCTCCCCTAACTACTCTGATCCTATTTATACACAATCCTAACGTCCTATCTGAATTGCTACCTACACGGATTAGAAACATGACCTAATGAGTACATGGATTGCTGACATGACATCTTAAACAAATTGAAAGTTGGATAAGATGGTTTGCTTTTTGCAAACAAGAAAAGGTGTTTCAAAGAGATGCTTGTTAGGTATGAAAAAATATTCTCTTTTGAAGCGAAGGAGATAAGGTGTGTGGATCCTAATATGGTTGCTCCCATTATCATTTTTATTGTGCCTCATGCATCTTGGGACTTGAGACCGATCATAAAACCTAGGGCCCATCTTCCAAAAATCATTGAGCTATTGGATGTTGATACTGAGGGTGGTTTCGTGGTAAGTCGAGACATTCATGACGACGTGATGGTGTTGAAATATCTTTGTACATGTGTTTTGGTGGATATTTTGAGTGCCAAGGAACAAGATTGAGTGTTACAAAATGCTTGGCATTTTAGATAGGAAGGTAGACATCTTCTTTGAGTATGGGGAGATGGTGCCACTTCCATCTCAAAGAATACAGTTGGTCATATATGCTCATGAGGAGTTAGGTCATTTAGGAATGAAGCGGACATGTAGTTTACTTCAAAGTCACTATTGGTGGAGAGGTATGCAAACTAAGGTGCAACAGTTTGTAGTTAGATGCATGATATGTGATTGTGTTCAAGCATCATTCAATGTCCCTTCACCACAGTTACATCATCTATCAATTATGGGACTTGGTTATTGTTGGAGCTTGGATTTTGCATGACCTCTACCATTGACTATACAACATCATTGATATGTGTTCATGGTAGAACATTTTTCCAAGTGGATTGAGTTGGTGGCATTACGTGATAAGTCAAGTGAGGGAACACTTTATGTGTTTTTAGCTTCGTTGCTTAGCCGATTTGGTGAACCAGCGGAAATGTTGACTTATCAATGTATTGAATTTTTGGATGAGTTTCAAGCTTTGTGTGATCGAGCATTGATCAATCAATGTACCACCTCAAGAGATCATCTGAGGATGATGGTCTAGCAAAAAGAGTTGTTCAAATGTTCTAAGAAAGTTTGGCTTGGACAAAGATCATCTTGGAGACTAGGACATCCAGCTACCATGGTTGATCATGGATTATTGATTTAGCCGGCAAACATCCCTGGCGTCATTCTCACCATGCTTTTTATTATATGGTAGAGATCTAGAATTACATGCAACTATTCGTCAAGAGTAAACTAAAGTCTTGGATTTGGATAACCTTGATGTTTGGATTAAGATGTGTTCTCAAAGGGTAGAACTCTTTTATAGGGTAATGCACATGGCATTTGAGAACGTGGCTATTGCACAACATAGAGATACTTTGTGTTATGTTATTATCCGAGGAGGTGGATATTGACATTCAATTCCCAGATTTCATGTGAATGATTATGTTTACTTGTAGCAGAGTGCATCAATCACATTGGATGTTATGGCTAATCGCACGATTCTACGAGTACGTGAGGTTATACCTTCAAGAGTTTTGATATTAGAGGGTCGTGATTGTGTGATTTGGAAGGATCATGTCGTAATTGTGTGCCATGTCACCTTCCAGACATTGATGATACTATGGATCCAATCTTGGAAATTGTGCAGGTAGGCTTGAGATGTATGTTATGTGGATTAGCGCATGGAGCATATAGTATGTTGATTTGTGATTCTTGTTTGAGAAGATGACATATGTCACGTTTGACACCTCCTCTCAATGGATTGTGGAGATGTCCTCGATGCAATTAGCATGCAAGCTGGTTTGATCGTAACATGGTATGGATTGCAGATAGGTGACTAATGATGAAACATTGTAGCACCCATCCTCCTTATCTTAGCTCCACGAAAGGCATATCATGTTATGGACCAGATGGCTATCTTGTGTTAGAGGGACCTAACCGCTGGTTAGGGGGGCGATTGTGATACACTTGTGTTGGTGTATGATGATCTATGAAGTATGATGTTTGATGTGACAATAATGCATGTTGTGATGCAATATGTATGTGCACGATAGTTGTCACGACTTATGAAGCGGTATCACTAGTTAGATAGATGTGCGCATGTAGGAGCAGATTCATCAGTTAGAGCCGATTGTGTAGTTAGCGCCATTCGTATTAGAATTGATGTTAGGACCGACATTGCCATTAGGAGTCATAGGGCTCAAGCGGTAGAGTTTGAATTAGGGCTCCTTGGGGTGCAGTTTTTGAAGTTGAGTCTTTGAGAATGTGACTATGATGGATAGTAGCTAGTGCTAGAACTTGGAGTCTTTGAAGCACAAAGTGGATTTAGCTTGACTATAATCTTTCATTCATGCTATGGTTATGATTGGAGTGTCCTTGTGGATGTTTTGTGGTACACTTGTATGATGATCTACGTAATGTGATGTTTGATATGATATCAATATATGTTGTGATGCGATATATATGTGCACGACACTATTCCTATTTATACATGGTACTAGCACATATTCCTAAACGTTTTCTACATGGTTCAATCTCTCCTACTTCTTTGTGAGATTTCTATACCACTCGATTTCATCTCCATCTATCTTGTGAACACGTCTATTTTTGACTACATATCTTGGATGTTAGCGGCAATTTCCTGCCTATGAAGTCTCATTGCTTCTCGGAATTCTTGACCCAAAGCCTTGTATATTTCCTTCCTCCTTTTCTTTGTGTCCCAAGGATTCTCCATCGCTTCCATCATCTTCTCCAACCGTTACGTCTCTTCCTCGTCACATCGAGCGAATAGATGTTGGGCGCACTCTAGCAAGGGACTCCAAACGAGCTAATGCCTCCACATCGACATGATTCAAGCATCACTTTAAATCTCTTAAAGTCTTTTGAAGCTATAGATTCTCCTTCTCCACGTATCGGATTTTTGCTCCTCTAACTCTACAAATTTCCGCAAATGATTGCTTTGACATCCGCGCTTTCTTCTCTAATTCGCCTTTCTACTTGATCAATCATTCCACATTATCAATAAGCAATAAATTACTTGTACTTATTTTTGTTTTCTCGTGGCAATTTGATGCATAGTCTGGATTAACTCCATATACCCATCTTCTTGGGGATCCCAGCCAAGCATGTATCATGCTCCCATCTTGTTCAACTCCATAAGAATTGAAACTACCAATGGTTCCAACTTCTGCTATAGCTGCAACACTGAGGATAACGGTTTCGAGATCTCCTTTGTGGCTTTTCCCTTTGGTCGAGATGGTCGTGGAGGTATCACTTCAACCATCTTTTTCATCGTCTTTTGTCTTCGGGGTGAACTACCCTAAGGACTCTCCACGTTGTCCGGCCTCTTCCTCTTCCTTAGGAATTCCATCATAACTGCTTCTGAATCAAAATTCTTCTCTTCTACGTCGGCTTCTCCTCTACCTTTTTCATCGGTTTGATAAGCAGGGCCTAAACTTTGAGTAGATCCACTACTTGTGTCCTCGTCTTCAACTTCGATGTCTTCGATGTTTGCTCCTTTGACGTCAATCACTCCATCTTCGAATACATATATATTAAAAAAGATGAAATATAGACCATTTCTTTTTCATACTCTCAAAGTCAACTAGCCATTGCTTGTACATTGTGGGTAAAGATCTTCCACCAATTTACCCAAATTGAGTCACCCACAAAGACTTCTACAATTATAACTTTGTGCATATTCACAAAAGTGATCCGTGGGGTGAGAATAGTTGATTCAACGTATGTGCCACCTTTCTCCTAAACACATCCTTAATCAACTCGGTCTTGTATATTATTGTTCCTTTCCTTTCTCTAGGGTATCACTTCAACTCATCGAAATTGATTTCAGTGCGCAAAGCTGAGCTTTTCAAGTCCATATGATCACATTGACTTCATTTTCTTTGTAGTTGCTACTTAATGCCTTGGCTCACAACTTTGCATCCCACAATTCTAATTACGTTCATTTTTTTAACCAAATATACTGTTCTTTTCCGACGCACTTCCTTGCACAACTCTAGGCAAATAAAATTCCATCGCCATGACAAAAAAGCTCTTTCATGTTCTTGAGTCGTAGTACTACAACAAGTGTTCAATCTGCCATCAGAATAAGAAGTCGAATCTGCCCCATCGGCATTTTGCGTGCAAATGGCAACTTAATTTCCTTTTGTCATAACATTGCTTTCACACTCTTCTTTGGTATTTCACTCTTGCTTTGTTTCTTGGCACACCTTCCAACATATTGTCGAGATTTTTGCTTTCTAATGCTTACTCTCTAAGGTATTACCAGCCTCCTTGTGCTCTCCCGCTCGTGTGAACCTCCTAATTATATTCTTACCTTTGCATTAAAATCCCATATTTGTAAGAATTCATTACTCTTTCATACAAAGATGAGCATTTTATTGATCAAACAAAAAATGTAGCTCCTAGGTCCATACAGATAGAGTACAACATGCTCATCCATATGTACCAATACCCAATTCATTTGTGATCAACATCTGGTGTCTTTATCGTGATCACTTTCGACTGTGGTTAGTATATCACTTTGAAGATAATTTTATGCAACAAGTAATGAACTTTCCAAACCCGATTATTCTTCCAATTGTTTCCTATGACGTGATTTGGGATCTAACAGTATATATTTTGATTTATTTTGAACGCTATGGATTTGAACTTACAACTAGTGGTGTCTTTTAACATGTGGGTTCGAATCCATCACTATTGTTTACCAAAAGCAAGTCATAGGAAATTGTTTGTTAGGAATTTTGACCTGGAGTATTATTCGCAAGTTATAAACTTCCTGGTTCCATTCATACTTAGATGGTTTTGAGTTGTTATTTTGACTCTTTTTTAATTGCAGCCCATATTATTTATATGATAGTTAAGTAGTGTATTTAGGTTGGTTGTAAAGTTTTAAATTAATATGGAGCTAATTTGGCCACACGAGAGATCAAAGAAGTCATTCTTCATTCTCATTGGTAGTGAAATTTGGATCAATATGGGCTCTTAGTTGAAGTTTTTTGAGTTTTAAGGAATTTTGGAAGCCTTGTTGGGGACCATTTAGAGATTTGAGAATAAGGTTGGAAAGCCTACAACAAGAGGTGGGCTCAAGAATGAATGCAATTGATTGGGTTGTCAATCTATTCTGATGATTGGAATTTGGAGAGTGAAATTCATATCATGGAGTGTATTTGAGGCTATTATGAAACAACCAAGTGGATTTAGAGTGATGTGATTCAAATAATATATAGTTTATAACTCAAGGTTGTGTTTGGATTGAAATTTCAACTCAATTAGATAAGTTTTGAGTACAAAGTGATAGCTTGAAGTTTGATATACAGTTAGAGTTGCAAGATTATACTAACTGTCACGAAGTTAGTATAATGATAATAAATTTTGCTATCAAAATTTCTCATCAATAAAACCTTTTACACTTGAAGCTTGGATGATAAAAAATCTTCTCCTAAAATTTGAAAGTAATTGAAATGATGAATTGGGATGTGCAATGGTTTTAGTACACATGGATCTACATATAGCCTTGTGATACACTATATGATTAGAGAATTGTTCCAAGAGATCTGAAAAAGAGAAACGTAAGAAAATTTTCAAAGAGTAGAACAAGATTGTAAACCAATTATTTGTGAAGTTTGAACAAGAATTAATGATCCAATTTCTGAATACCACGACCTTTTTATACCGAAATTTTATTGGTTGCAATAGACTTGAATGTGGATTGGTGAGGAGGAGAAAAAGAGCTTAGAAGCTCACATAAGATTCTTCTACAGACATGCGCTCAAGCATTCTCAAAGTGAAACAATACCCATGTGACAATATCCATCAAAAGCTGAGGATGCTAGGCATGACTCATCATCTAAAGAGCTTGGAGAAATAATACATGTATCATTTTTTACTTCTGCAACCAAATCATTTGAACTACATTAGCTCTATTCATGCTCTTATTTAAAGAGGAATCAACATCCTCTAAAACATAGTTAGACCTTGCGTTAGTCAAATGCAAATTCCTTTGCTTAAATGACTTAGATAATAAAACATGAAAGACATACTCAAAACTTGGAGAAAGCTTCAATGTCCCCAAAATATGTTTTGTACTCCGATATTTATAAATGGTTTAATGTTTCTTCTGACACAATGAAACTTGGACTTTCAAATGCTTAAGACAAGAGAGTTGACTAGACAACACTATGAGACGGAGACAACTATACTAAGCTTTGAGAGTGAGATGACTCCACTACATTAGAAGCCAAAGATGACTCTAAATCATTGTGAGACATCATGAAAAAAAATGTAGGAGCTCATGGATCACTTTCAACTTAATCTCATGCGAGTTCAATCACACTCTTAAAACTCTTTCACTCCTAAACCTTGAGTTGATCACACAAATTTCCTTGATATTCTATTTATATTTTCTAGGTTGTAAAATAATTAAAAAAGTGGGTAACTTTAATTAACTCAAGATAGATTCAGTTTTAACAATCAAATTAGGTATCTTTGACACATATCACAGTCTTACATATTTTTGTTGACTAGAATGGTTGGTTGTTAATATCCTCGTAGAGTGAAACTGTAATGAAACTGTTGACTAAGAGATCCCTAAAATTCTCATGTGCATCCACAAGTGGCTTAGCACACCTTTTTCTGAGCATGTACTCACAAAACTTTTGCTTAAAGTTATATTTCTAACTCAGTAGTCTCTTATAGAGAAAAGGTTGATTCTGTTGGTGTATCATTTTCCTCTACTCTTCTTTGAGGCCATAAGAAACCCATCTCCTCATCCGCTCCTTGCTCGGAATGTTTCTGAAAATATGCTTGAAATTTAAAAAACTTCCCCCTTCACAAAAAATATTTTTGTTCAAAATATGTGCTCCTTGTTTCAATGATTGCTTTTTTGTAACTATCAAGTACTAAGGTTTCATACTGCTATCAGGTGCAACAAACATACCACTTTCAGAAATATAGTTCAAAAATTTTTCGATTTGTCCCTAGTCCAAAACCGTGAAAAACTTCCTCCCCCACATACATATTTCACCATTTGCAATATCTTTCATTATACAAAACTACATCTGAAAAATCATCTCGTTCATAGCTTGGATTTTTGAAAGTGACCTATTTGCCACCGAACTCATGAAATCCGAGATGACTTTTAAAACTCTATAATCAAGTGTATGTATGTAAGCTTCTTTCAATATTTCATACAATGTGTTTATCTAGAACACTTTCTTGTGTGTTACACGACTCGATAAGCAACTTAACATTTGATCAATCTGATTGTGTATATGACATAAAAGCAAAAATCCTAACTTCACTTTCTTGAATATGTTATTCTCTACTTACATGTGAAGGTAGGAAAGCACAAATTTGTTCTTGTTTATATTTGCCATGTTCTCTAGTTGTATGTGGGAATGACATGGACCACTCTATGGTTATGTTATGGAGAGCAGTGATTGTGAGGTTGGAATCATTGTGTGTAATTGGATAAGAATTATACACAATCAGTTGAAATATCCCATGGGATTTTAAGCAACCAACAATGTGAATTGGTATGAAGTATTTTTTGTCCATGTTTTTTGATATTCAAGTAAAATACGGCATGTTCATCTTGATATGTCGTCATTTTGAAGGAATGCGTATTTTGTTGGATGATTCTACTTTTTTCACCTATGATTCATAGATTTTTCCTTTTTTATAGCTTGTATGATTCAATGTAGATTTAAAAATTTGATGTATTTGATTGAAGAGTCAATCAAGAATATTTTTATTAGAAAACAACACACATAAAATGTTGATAATTAAAGACAAGATTGAAGATTGAAAATAAATTTACAGCCAACTTTGATTAGGTGTAACTTTGATCCAATAGTTGGATCAGAATAAAAAGAAGCCAAAATGCTTGTTGTAATGTTAGTTGCAAGTGAAAGAAATATTTTATTGAAGGGATTTATATACTAATGGCTGTATTATGTTGAATATCACTCACATCTGTTGGTAGTAATCAACAGTTTTTTTTAGAGGTACTTTACTTGGATTGAGTGGAATTAAACTTGGTTGTGGTTTATTAATTTATATTTCATAAAGTTGAGGTCGAGAATGGTTATTTGTGGTAGATGGTACTACCTTGAATATCCATGTGATATGTTTTTTGTGGCAGATGACACTGCGACTATGTACCAAAATACCTTCATAAATTAAGGTTTGGGGTTTTTAAACACATTCAAACTTGAAATTTATTGAAAAATCTTCACGCAGTTTGAGCATGAAGAGGTACTTTCATGAAACACATAATTATTTTTTTCAACAATCATTTCTCATCAAAATAATTTTTCATATAAAATTTAATTTTGAAAAAATTTTGTATCGATGTTTGGGCACATTCCTGCCATTCAAGTACAAGATTTTTCAATGCATATAATGAGACCTTTAGTAAAATATAGAGAAAATTGAATAACAAAGTTGTTCATTTAAGTAAAAAAATATAACAATCTAAATTAGATACCTCCTTCTGGTTTTTGGTATGAAATCATGGTAGTTTGGTAACATAAAGCTATATATTAAGATTTGCTTATCATGAGCTTTGGAGAAATGATGTATATAGAAATCTTAACTTCAGCTATATCTTTTGATTTTAATAAGATTGCAATGATAGTATTTTTTTTATTTTGTTAGATGATATGAAAATCAAAAGGTTCTACTTCTTTAAAGAAAAAATCTCTCGACATGATAATATCGATATGATATTGTATTATTTTAATCCACATGCATATTTCAAACAAGTAGGTAAGGATATTGTTTGGAAATAATAGCAAGGATGAAAATTTACAAAAGAGATAAAATCAAGTTGAAGTACTTAAGTGAGGATACTATGTACATATTTGTGGAATGACAAAGGTTGTGTTTGCTTAAGAACAAATAAGATGTATTTCACTCCATGTTAATTATAATATTTCTTGTTCAATTCAACTTTGAGACTTATTTGCATGAAGAATAAAAATAAACCAATAACAAATCATCTCATAACAGCGATGAGTCCAATCTAACAAAATTTATCATTGGTTTGAACATTATGTCAGAAGACAACTTTCGAATCCAAATTGATTATCATTCAAAAAAACTATTTTTACAAGCCCAATGTAGAAGAGAAAATGTTTTCAAAACTAAACTCTGTGTTTGAAAATTAATAGAACTTGTTTGTTTCAAATGTTATTTTCATCAATGTTTTATTTCTTTAAGAGTGAGGGTGTTGAAGAAATGTTGAACATATATCTTTGGTATTTTAAAAAATAAGCATGTCATTTTTGCTAAGGCAACCTTATGGGAAGAAGAATGAAATAAACTTACAAGTATTCCATTTAAGGGAAAATCCATCAATTAGGTTCCACCAAGCATGAGAAGCTAGATATATATATATATATATATATATATAAGTCCATATAAGTATGGGAAGCTAGATAATTCAACAATGTGAATAATGTAGCTATTGGTTATGCTATGAGATTCACCATTATCATGGGTGAGATGTCATCATAAAACATTATTTGGGAGTGTCTACCCACTTCCAAAATACTTTTCACTGTAAGATGTGAGGGTTTTTGCACTCCATCTTAATAAAACCTCTTTAAAAAGAAGATTTTTCTGTCATATGCATGTCTGACATAAGATATGCACGAAATCTTACTCTCGTTACATCCAACAATATTGCTTGCCCAATCTATAACCACACTGGATGTACATTAATGATACCACATATTTATAATCTCAAGTTATATCCCATTCAACTTGTTTCAGTATATGTTAATATTACAAAGTGTATGTTGTTTAACATCAATATATTATATATTGGAACTTTATTTATACACCTTGTTATTTGTGATTACATATAGATCAGTCCTTGAGATGTATGCGAGGAACCTAGATGGGTTTTCTTTACAAGTACTATTACAACAAACGAAAGATACTTTGTCTCAAAGGTATGATAAAAACTCCCATCCTTCTCCTCTTTGTCCACTGATTGGACTAGAGGCCTATCATCTACAATGATAGATCAATAATTTTAATATATTCTACACTCTGGTTCTACAATTTTAGCAGGTTTTTAGTGGATTTGGCCATTCTTTGTACCACTAGGGTTTGTCCACGCTCTTGCTTTGGAAAGGCTGCAATCTCAGAGATCTTGGCTCGACCATGTATTAGGCTTTCCGACTCGTGCCAGCTACCTTTTTTATATCTATGAGATTCTGTCTTGGTCCAATCATTGACATCTTCATTACTAACATGTGAGTGTGATATTACCTTAGATACGTTACCCATCGGAGCGTAGAGAATAACTACCATGATGCCATTATGGATTTGGTATTTGCTATGGCAAGAGAGGATGGATACCTCATATGGAGGGAGTTTTGGTATGCATTGACTCGGGTTAGGATAGACCTATACTTGGTTAGGGAGGGCCAATTTACTACTGCATAGTTATGGTAACATATCCTACATGAAACTGTTTTGGAGGGGATGATTACCCATCATTCTTATGGGTAGCGAGTGGAGAGATAGTAGCCAAGGTCTCCAAGTATAGGGATATGTAGAGAGATCAAATCTTTGTTCATCTATCTTTGGAGTAATATGATTCCAAAGCTATGGATGTCGACTTTGACATGTTCGTGAAAGAGTGCATGAGAGCATATTAAACTAGAAACATGGGATATCACTCTCTTTAGTATATTGTATAGACTATTTTAGGTACCATGTATCCATTGTTCTATAGAGAACACTAGGTGGTGCAATCAATAAGAGAGTAATCACATGAGGTGATGCTGCTTGGTATGCTCTTGTATTTTGTAGACCGTTTGACGTAAATAGTTGGGTATCTTAGGTGCACACATATTTCCCATTGTGATGCTATTGGGGGCTAGCCACACTTTACACCTTTGGTTTGGTTTGTTGGACTTGATGGGGTCTTCCCATCCTTTTTTTCTATATTACTTGTACATCTATTCTACTTTATATGTGTTAATTAGTATTGTGTTATAATCATACCTCTCTTTAAGTAAATGCTGGGACAGTTGAGCAGCGATTATATTAACAATCGAATGTCTCATGGTAGTAATTTGTTTACAGTTTTACAATTCTATACGTATAAATTTACCTGAAACGTTGAATGTGTCAAATTAAAATCTCTTATACTTAAATGCGCTTATACAGTTCTTATAATCCTTAAAAGTAGAGCAAGAGGAATTCTGCACCTCGACCGTCTATTGTTGGAAACAAAACACGACTTGGCCTTGCAAATTGTACATGAGGTTTTATTCTACTTTTGGTTAGACCTCGCGAGGAACTAAGAAGAACACGAAAAGATGGGAAAGACAGGAGAAAAGGATTTGTAATTTCTTTTACAAAGGTAGCACCTATGGAGGTTTACCTTAGCCAGCCAAAAGAATGGGGAGTGCGGTCTGTCCGGTGACTCTGGTCAGTCCGGTCACCGGTGGTGGACTTCCGCCGTTTCCGGAGGTAGGTGGAGCTCATTGACTTCGTTGACTGGGTTTCTTCTACTTGAGCACCACACTCACCAAACAAAATCATGGTGCAAATGCTCTCGCTCCTCCAGAGGTCAATCGGCTAAAATGATGGAGGCGCAGCAAGCAGGATCAGCTGCAGATCTCCTCCTCCGTCCTGCTCTTTAGCTCGAATTGCCCATGGGCCGTTGCGAGCTGGAATTTGGTGAAACGCCACTGCACTGAGCTGGAGAGAGTGAGTGCTTCGTATAAGCAGCAGTGGCGCTTGTTGTTGTTGTTGTGTGGTGGCTGAGGTTGTTGTTGAGGAGCTGGGTGTAATTATGGGGCCGCTCAGTTGTTCTTTGGAAGGTAAAGAAAATTATGCGGCCATCTGCTAGCCGTGAAATTGCAGCTGTGGCCTGCTGCTGGTGGTCAATCTGTTTTCTGCTGTGATAATTTCCTGTCTCGGGGTTTGCAGTTATGCATCAGACGCCATCTTCCAACCTTCTTCCGTTCTGCTGTGTCGGCTGAACGGGTGAGCTGAGCCTTTATTTTCACGGGATTTTCCAGCTCCTCGGAATGATGGGCTGCTTTGGTTTGTGATTCCAAGGAAATATTTGGCCTGCAATATCAAATACTTTTGTTTAAACAGTGTTATCTCCTTTCTATATGATGCCAGTGAATTTGAATCTGATGGAGCTTAGGTCAGTTATATTTGAACGCTGGAGTTGCTGCTTCATTCGTTTGAGAAGTGGAATTCAATTCGGTTGGCTATTGCTGTTGTTTGAAATTTGATCTGGAAAATGGGAAATTGTCATTCCCTTAGCGGGGTCGATAACCATGACTTTTTTTTTCCAGAAGATTGAGAGAATTAAAATGCGATGGAGGATGAAGAATTTTGGAACCATCTAATTTGGAGCGATGGAGAGTTCTCGGAGGTTACAGCGATGCAAGAGCCTGGATCAGTGGTTTGGAAACTTCCTGCCAATCATAACTCCATGGATTTTAGTCCCCTCGGGCTTCGGAGTATTTGCAGCCTTGCTGCAGGGCTGTGCTGACAACTCGTTACAGGATGTACTACTCTTCGTAGGTACGAATTTAGCTCTGTTACAATCTTGTTAAATTAATTTTCTCCATCACCTGAACACAATCAATTATCATTCAAACGTTTGCTTCAGAACATTCAATCCAATCGAAACCAATTCAAGGTTCACTCCCTGAAGATGAATTACGTAAACTTCAACCAGGTCCCCTTCATACATCTTTATTTTTGAGTACATGCTTGCATGATGGCTTTCATGGATTGTGGATTTTATACGAGATCAATTATCTCTCATTCTCACCTAACGTGACACTGATCTTATTCCTCTCTTGTTGATGTCCAATCAGTACTTCCTGTCGGAGTGTGGTTCATTATTTCCCAGTACTACGGTAGCATCATTCTTGGGCCAACATCTGCTCCTTCATCAGTAGCCGCGCTTATCGCCACCATGTTTGCATCATATTTTTGGAGAGTCTCTTCTGGTATGCCTTATACCTGCCAGTACATTACTTTAAACAAAAGCTTTGTATCTACTGGGGGTCTTTTCTGCTTTGCTCCTGCTCAAAATGTAATCACAAGAAATAATCTTGGCATTAATCTAGGCAAAAATAATATAAATGGCGAGATTTCAGGTGCTGATGGTGTTGAATGGAGGACTGTTGATTTTACTCTACTCGGGAGGAATGCTATTAGTGAAAGTGTGGTATGGTATAGTGTTGTCATTTTGATCTAATTTGTTGAAGGTTGTCAAGATTTGACCTCGTATTCAGCCTGATGATATATGCCTTGCTTGGCTCTACATGTTTGGCCTGACAGTTATGAACAAATTTTTCAGTGCGACATTTGGTGTACTTTGCATATTCCTTGCAACCATGTTCTGGAGGTGAGCGGTTGCATCGATCTTAATTTTGTGTTATTCACGTTATGACTTTGTTCTTGTCATAGCTTTTGCCAAGAGCATCCTGATTCATTGCCTGTGTAGCAAACAAGTCTTCAGGTAGTAAAGGAAAAAGTTTGCTCTTATCATTTCTGTTTCCTAGCACACACCACCTATTGATAATATAATACCTTGGATCTTACACGTCATATGGCACAGAATGATCAAGAGCAATCCAGGTCGGTTGATACCTGATATATCTCTCGCAAGTGTACCGTATTATCACGATCGTTCTTACAATGACAAGAACGAAAAGTTCCAAGTTCTGGTGAGTTTTGTGGAATCGAACTTCTTCAAGTGCAGATCATTCAAATTTAAAACTTTCATTTTCTTCACACTCTCCTCACCTTCTTGGAAGAAATCTAAAATATTTTCTGGCCATGTGGACTAATAGGATGTTCCACGTGCAGTTCAGTATGGTCATTCTGTGCGGGTATTGGCCACTTCAAACACATACATGGAGGTAAAACCCTGTAAGAGATGGCACATGATCATCCTGTTGTTAATGTACGATAGAGTCATTGGATTTCCAAGTTTTGTTGCACTCTCCTGGCCACATTGAACTCTGGATACGATGAGTTCTTACTTTTTCGTTTTTGTGATTTCATGGGGAACAGGGGAAACCATTATTGAGATCAAAACATTGTAAATACTGTAATGTACTAGTTGAGCGTTATGATCATCATTGCCCAGCCATCTACAATTGCGTGGGTGAGCCAGTTTCTACTTGCTGAATTGTAGATCGTTATTTTAGTTCTATTATGCAATCTCCAAAAACGTATGATGTTTATTTGTAGTGCATAAATGTTCAGGTCTTGTACATGACGACATCATTTTGAAAGTATTATGATATCACGAGCTGAAAGTTTTACTAGTCGTTAGGCTAGTAAAACTTGAGGGCTATGCCTTGTAAACATATCATGCATGTGACGGTTTTCTCATTACAGAATTTGACATGCCATGTGAGACCTTGCAGGGCGTAGGAACCATGTTCTATTTTTAAGTATGATGGCGACATTCGTTATCGCCGAGGCATTATACGTGGGTGCATGTTATACCTGTAAGTATTCCGTGGTCACTCGGGCTAGTGAATGACTTATTTTTGTAATGAAATCAATGTTTTTCCGAGGTAGGAACGAACTGTTTAGAAGAAGAAAGTCCATTTGATATTTTTGGATTGTGGTTTCTTGATCAGATTTACTGGCAGATCCTGCTATCTCTGATTCGAACACAAGGTTAGATGGAGGTGAGTCCACCATTAGTTGTGAGAAAATTCTGATGTTCATGCTTAGCCGTTATTATGATATTTTGAGCTCGTCTATATCTAATGAGGTTATATTATAAAAGAACACCTGTTGTCCAGTCTCCTCTTTCGATTTGCTTTGTATGGTCGTGACGAATGGTCATGGTGTGCCCTCTTGTTCAATATCTTGATGGGATCAAGCTATGTCGATAAATTTGGTGCTTCATAGCGAAGAGAAATATAGGCAACTTTCAAACTTACTCAGTGACATTGAAACCTATATGTTCACAACAGATCTTGAAGACAGAATTGAAAACTGGGAGTGGACTTTAGCTCTTCAGGTACTTCCTAAGCTAGGCTTCACAACTCAAGAGTTATGAACGCTGTAGGTGTGAAGCATCACAAAACCTCCTCTTGTACGAAAACAGTTCCCATGAGGCGGATGATGAACGTCTTTATTTCGCAACAAAGATTACTGCTTCATGGTTTTCTTAACTCAGACTAGCATCAGTATTTCCGTGATGACTGAAATAAATGAAGGCTGAACTGATCTCATTGGATCTCTTATGCTCACGTACATTAAGAATCGTGTATGTACTCATCCAAGTTTAAAGGGGAGGTAAGAGATTCTAGCAAAGTTTATCCATATAGCATGTTTTCTTTTACTCTAATCTCAAGAGAAGTTGAGATCTCATGAATTTTAATCTTGTCACGAATGTACTGCACCGGTTATAATCATGTGAAGATCTTGCGGGGCAAGTCATGGATATTCGGCACCACTGTCGTTGCCTTCGTACACATATTGTGGCAGGTGTGTTTTAACCGTCCGTGGTTGTTTCGATTGTGAATCTTTAAGCTTCATGTATTTCACTTACTCAGTACAACCTTTCTGACAAATCTAAGGAAAAATAAACTTGTGATAGACAATTTAAAATTCTGCTGGATTTGTCGTTGTTACCTCTGGCTCATCTACGTCTGCTTCTGTGGGGCAGGTTCCGTTTATTGGCTTTCACGTTTATTGTGCGTGCATCAACCTTACCACCGATGAGTTGGTAAGTTCAGACATGATTTTGGATTCGTTAACTCATCTCTCCAGTTATTCTTTGTCAGCTATTTGATAGTTTGAATGGCTAGCCTTAAGTAACTGAATAAGAGCTGTCTGAAGAAGATGTTGCAGTGCAAGACAACCTTTAAATCTTGTGTCAAATGTTCTCAGAATAATGTAAGAGTTTTAAGTACTTCACTGCCACAGTAGCCGTGAGTTGGTGAGGAAAGGGATGGTCATCGTAATAACGAATACTGCGGATTCTGTCATTTATAAACTTTACATTTGTATATTCTCCACTTGGTATGGTTTCTGCCCTTATTAGATTTATTAGTCCAAAATGTACTCTCCTTTCACTATCTTGGGAAATCGGCTGGGACTGTATTTTTTTGAGTGAAATTGCTAAGCTTTCAGAAGTTTGTTCCTGTCAAGCAAGTGAACAATTTCTCTATCTTTGGCTGTTCAGAAAGTTTATTCTGTATACTTAGATCGATTGGATGATTCTCTGGCTTTTCTTTCAAGAGGTGAACAATATCTTGGTTTCAAATGTTGTCTTGACAGCATGTTTTCATATATTTTCCCGAAGCGAAGCGTTTCCTCTCCTATAATCATTCTCGTATAAATATGTACCCTCGTTGTCTGTCTCAAAACGTTCGACTGTGGAGGGAGTGCTCTAATTTATTGACACCAGTTCTTAATAGAGTTGATTAAATGCATCATGAACTTGTGACCCTTCACACTGACACAGCGTTTTCCTCGGGGGTTTCTGTGCGCTTGTAGTTTCACTGGCAGAGCTACGTCGATTTACACGTCGAAACACCACCGGAACCAGGTAATTGGCCTCTATCTAAATCAAACCTATCCATACTTGCTCAAATTCTGTTCAACAGTGTTTGCCCCAACTGCTAAAGTAATTTCAATAATCTATTTTTACATTGAAATTTTAATTCCTTCTAAGTAGCACCTGAGGCAAAGTGTCCATGGTTAACACGTCTCCTGACCAGTATCCTTAACACAAAGATTGTCCAAAGCTTCAGGTGGAAGTTTTGAGGCTGTAATACTAGGAATCTCAGTTTTCAGTTTAGTAAGACGATGGGACCAGAGGGTATGATCGCTACATCTCATACCTTTGCAGTTGTACAGGAAGAAAACACTCACTCGCCATCCATTGCAGGCCATAAACTTGAATGTTACGGACCCCACACATTGCGAGCATTGAGCTAGAAACATCAGTACATAGATGCAGCAGTTGAATCGTTTTTCAGATCACATTACGTTCGCTATATTTCAGTCGTAATCACACCGTGTGCTAATTTAAAATGATACCTATCAACGGTTGTATCTCGTCTCACACTCTGTAGTTGGGTTTTGCTTCAGTACGAAGGGCTGGATTGCTGGAACTTGGGAAACCGTGTGCTGCATTGTATGAGGCATCACTGATAATGCAGACCTTGTTTGATGCAGGCCTACCTCGAGGAGGGAAAGAGTTTTTCAATCCGTATTGTAACGGGATCAGAAACAATCTTGCCAGTTTTTTGCAGTCATGGTTTTAGTGTGGGTGTTGGGGAGATCGGTGCTTTCTTTGCGCTGGAATATATTAAAGTTTGGGCATAGTTTCAATGGACGATCTGGTTCCGGCTGATCTTAGACTGACGAAGTCTGTTTAGTGTCTGATGTATTCTCTGTGAGTTGAATCCCAAGTACATGAGTCCTCCTAATGAAGGCATATATATATATATATATATATATATATATATATATATATATATATATATATGCAATGGCTGGTTACAATTGAGAACTGGCAAAGATTTATATAGCTCAGCTCAGTTTTGAAGTGCATCAATTCTTGAATATTTAGCCCCCTCCATCATTGACCTTGCTTTTGAACTTCTGGTTTACTGAAACTCGAATGTGTGAGTCTCAAATGACACATTAATTTGGCTATGCCAGAGGAGAGTGCTGGATGCAACCCATCAGAAAGGATTGAATGTTGAGTATTCGGTTCACCTGATCAAACTTGAATATGCTCAAATTCGATCTAAGCATTTATCATAAGCGGCAAGAAGAACGCAATACCTGCGAGTAACCACTGCTGCTTCTCCTCCTCAAGGCATGGGACTTGGACATCTGTTACAAGCTTACATCTTGCAAGGCTGTCGTATAATGGCACAGAGATGAACGAGTTGTACAAAGGCCGAGTATCAGCGTGCACCCAAGCAAATGTGCATGGGGGAACGATAGACAATGTTGGAGTCTCTGGAACAGTCTTCGATAAAACTTGCCCATCAAAAGTTGCCCCTTCAATCTGTAACAAGGTCGTTACAGGACTTAAGCCCGAGAACTGAGACAGAAGGGTTGGATCCCACACAGTGATTAGTTTCAGTCTATCGAGTGTCGTGTGCAAACTCCATGCGGCTTGCTGACAAACAGCGCTCAGGAACGCCTTTGGGTTGAAAAATGTCGAAGGATCAAGAGCCTCCACTTGCAGGCCATTGGTAGACCTCAAATCACGGTACTTGCTGATTCCCGATGCCCGTTGCAGTACTGCCTTCAGGTACTCCAAAGGCTCATTAGGACCTTCCCAGAGGTTAGTCCAGCATTCCGGAACATGCCCGGATACTAATCTTTGGCAATCATCCGAAGCTCGTTGCGACATGTGTTGAGTTCCTGGTTTCAGGGCCTCTACTATGGCAGCAAGCACCAGTTGGATAGCATTTAAGATGCTTTCCGCAGTCTCCAACTCTAGGACTAAAAACGTGCAGATGGGGAACAGTGGGTCCTTTCGATGAAAATCGTGCTTACTTGCCAAGCTTCTCGCAACTTTCAGCAGTGCACGTTGCATGGTGCTGTTGTAGAGCTGTAACAAGGGAGAGAGATGAACTCTCAGGTGTGACTTTTGGTCCACTTCACATGCTTTCAGACGGACGCTAGACATTGCCTTCAGCTGTGTTATCACCATGCAAGCACTCTTTTCCTGCAAGGAGCTGATGATGTTGGGAGGTAACCCGAGAACAGCAGGTGAGTTCAGTTCTCCAATGCTAGAGATGTGTTCCGCATAGTCTGCATAGCCTTCTGTCAGAGGAGTATCTCCAGTCGAGGGAAGTCTGGAGTTCACATTCATCTCTGCTGCAGCAGTGAGGATCGATAGCACCTGGCTGCAATTAGCACCGCTGTCAACCACACGGTGTGCAAAGTACCTGCTCACGTAATCTTTTAATACTGCCTTGTCCACTTTGTTGTCGACCCGTCCACCGTAGATCACAGCAGTGAGTAAGCCTCGGAAATGGGGTAAGTGTGGCTGTGAGAGCACCGATTGGTGCTCGTCAAGCATGAGACGAAGTAAGTCCGCACCGAATCGAAGGTCTGCAAAGCTGAACTCGTAGAACTTCGTCCATCCCTGTGGGATGAAGGCACAGCGTTCCTGAACCACTGCGTGCAATATTGTGAGTAGGTACAGTAAGCGCTCCTCGAGTCGATTCCTCAGTGCTAGTTGTGGACTCAACGCTTCGTAAGCTTTTTGAAGCTTATTTTTCAACCCTGGGGGAGGCTCAATTGTGATTTTCAGTGTAGCCTCCAGAAGGCTTCGAGGGAACAGATCATGAGGCTCTGTTGTGAGCCACAAGCGGAAGCTGGGGTGAGGAATCAGGCGATGTATTTCTTTTTCTAGCAGCGGTAACCATGAAACAACTAGATGGAGATTTTTCAGGCAGACCCAGGATCCGACTTTGGCACTTTCTTGCAGAAGTTTCAAAGCTTCCTGGGCCTGACCTTGTCCCATGGCCAGCTGGTGATAATTTGAATGGCCCACCTTGTGCACAGCGAATTCTTCCAGTTCGAGAGATGGATCTGCTCCTGGTGCTGTGATCAACAAAACGGGGACGCTTGCTATCGTCTCTTCTGAGAGTAAGTTGCCCAGTACTACAGGAGGACTGAAGAAGGTCTTCAGACCCAACGCCGAGACTACATACAACTGCATTGCACGCTCCAGTCTCTCCGGACGAAG
The DNA here is from genome assembly GCA_014180765.2 of Marchantia paleacea. Lineage (NCBI taxonomy): Eukaryota > Viridiplantae > Streptophyta > Marchantiopsida > Marchantiales > Marchantiaceae > Marchantia > Marchantia paleacea. The sequence goes on from MUAA02000049.1 coordinate 2,182,031, forward strand.
TGCTTGTATCAACAGCAGTCTTTGAAACGACGTCAGATTCATTGCTATACTCGGAAACTCAGTTTCGCAGACGTTGCTCTGCGTCCATGCCGTCCAAGTCCTAGCACTCTGCATGTTGAGGGAGTGCACGAGTCCAGGAAGATGAGTCTTGAAGTAGTTGTAAGCTTTGATCCGTGATGTCGGTATCCAACTGGGTACTCCTCCTCTATCTGTAGCCAACAATGTCATGTCTACGAGCATCTCATTGGTCGCCAGGTGTTGGATAAAATATGTCAGCTCAGCTCGTGTGGGTTTCTCCTTTGATGTTAGATTCACAGCCACATGCATTGCAAATGTCAATCGATCATTTTTGTACAACGATCTGGAGACATGGGAATACATAAGCTCCACCAACTGCAGAGACATACTCTCCATATAGCTCACCTCTTCATCCTCTCTTTGTTGCCCTCTCGGTGTAGTATTACGGCTGATCATTCGAGATTCCCTCGTCAAGGTCAGTGCTCTTTCAAAGAGCTGGAAGTACAGACTTAGGCCAAAGCAGTACATGGGATTGAGGTTGACCAAGTCTTGAAGCAAAAAGAAAATCAAACCTCCCAATTTGGCGTAAGGTTCAAAAACACGACTTTTTGCGTGCAGAGTCTCTTGTAAACTAGCCAGGTCTTTCAAAGATCTGCTGATGTTCGCGCTTTTTATTTTTGTCTCGTTGAGTGAATCTATGAGAACTTGATTCTCCAGAATATCTCCTTGTGAAGATGACAGCTCTTCCAAAAGCTTCTTCTCCAGATCCAGAAGCTGCAGACGAAGCTTCTCCTCCGACTGCAATATTGGGAACATTAGATCAGATTAACTCAGCTGGGAGCATCTTGATTACTGACTGGCGGGTCGTACAGCTGATAAAAACGAATGCCGTCAAGCTTCTGCTATTAAAATGTTGAAGGTTGTTGCGATTCCACCACATTTTGTATGGGATGAAAGGTACATTGTGCTATATGTAAATAACTCAATGGTAGAAGAAATGCCGTAAGTCAGATGTGCCTGTTTCCGAAAATGTATTTATCGGATTATAGGATGCACGTGTGTACTTATTCTCATTCTACTACTCCACAGCTGTTCAGTTCCTGCTGCTGAGGGTACTATTGGTGATTCAAACGATATTCGTTGTTAGTGTTACCTGGATAAGTTTGCTGTTTTGCTCTTCGAGATCCGGTCGTTCTTTGCGGAGAGTGAGAGCTAGCAGCTGTTTCTCTAGCCCAGGCTGGGTGACTGTGAAGTTTGCTTGTAAGAACAGAGACAGGGTGTCAGGGGGAACATTTAGATGAGATTGTCGAGTGATCAGATAAAGTTGGAAGTTCTCGTCAAAGTCTACTACTTTGCCACCAACTCTCACAGTCCACTTGGAATTCTGGCGTTCAAGATCGTTCCTGAGTAAAGGGAACAGCAAGGGCTCAATTTCATCCACATCTTGAACAATCAGTGCTTTCCCAAAACGCACTGCAAGTTGAAGGGCTGTTGTAAAACGAGTTTCTTTCTGCCCCACGACCTCGAAGGGAATGTTTTGTGTTGCGAAGCAGCTTATCAGCCACTTGACAGCTTGACCCAAGGGGTCAACAATCAATCGACACTTCTTGGTGTGATTAACAGCAATTGCACTTTCTATAGTCGTTTCATTTGAAGGAAGCCCTGCCGTCCTCCAAAGAAGAGTCTCACTTTCAGTACTTATGAACCTTCTGAAGCTGAAGGGTTCAGAGTCAATTCTAGATGTCATCGTTGGGTACGCGGCACGTGGAGTCTTAATTTCGAGTCCGCCTTGGTACAGTGTTTGCCACTGTGAGACCATAGTATGACGATAGTCTTCAGAAGCTGGAACCAAGTATATTATGAACGCTGCTGCCATAAGAGAAGAGAATCCAAGCTGTGCAATTTCCTTTTCCAGTTCTGTGACCTGTATATAATAATATTTAATCTTCAGTAAGGCGATACAGAATTTTGAACCACAAAATAAAGCTTCAGAACGGAGATAGCAAGGAATTTCGACAGAAACAAACCTGTCGTATATCGTTGACCTACAATACCGATGTGAAAACATTGCAGACGAGTAAGGATTCTTTTTCGAGGGGATTGAGTCTTACATGATTTTCCCATCGAAGCTTTTCGCCACTAAGCTTAGCTAGAAGTTCCTTGGCGGAAGCAACCTTTGAAGTAGCATTCTGAAGGTTTAACTTCAATGCTTCTGCCTCGCCTGTGCGAGTGCTAAACTCCGATTTCAAAGCTGCAACATTAAAATCAACTCCATCCAGGTCCTGCTCGCACTGCTGTATACGCCGCCTTGAAGCTTCCAGAGGTTTAGTCAGCTCTTTGATGTGTTCTTGTAAAGGTCGGATTTGATCCAATACAAGTGCGTACTGCAGGTTTGCCTTCACCCAAGCTGGATGACACAGCCAAAACCAAAGGTCAATCTGCGCCAAATTTTTCGGGAGAAAGGAGGGAAAATAACTACAGAAGAATCTGCCCAATTTCTTAGAGAAGAACAAGGTTTACCTGCTAGAGGGGCAGCAGCAACGCTGACATGATAGATGGTAGCATGGTCGAACGAAGAAGATTTCCTGGTGATGAGCTTTTGAACATCCATGCATAGCTCCTTCTTGACCTTCCGAGCATCAAAATTCATGATCTCTTCCTTAACCGTTCGTGACGCGAGAAATTTTTTCATGTTGAGCCAAGATGTGTCGTAGTTTCCCATTATTCGAAGTACTCCTTCTAGTACATCTCTTATAGCGTCTGGTGGTATTTTCAAAGATCGAATTTCACTGTGGAGCAGGAAATTGTAGTGATTAGTTTGCAGTCGAGGACATATTATTCATCAGAGTATGAGTAGATCTGCAGTTACTTAGTGTGATTCTGTGTTGACCTGGTTAGAGCTTCAATGCAAGAGCATCGAACCTACTTCAAATGGTCGCTTTTGATTTGGCCCACAGCTTTTCTCGCAGCATCCACTTGTGGTTGCACCTTCCGCAACTCATCCTCCACACTTTCCTTTTGAGCCTGTAATTGAGCTTCCTCATTATGGAGTCCGGATTTAAGGTTTTCTACCTCTGCCTTGTTTGCAGTCAATGATTGCATTGACTGGGTAATCTTCTGGAGTGATTCTTCAGCCTGCCTCTGTTTGGCGACCAAAAGCTTTTCTTGAGCAGCTGCCTCTTGAGACAACTGCTCGACTTGCAAGGCACCTACTGCTAGCTTGCTCAATCCCGTCTGCAAATTCAAAAGGAGAGCGTGTGCTCTTACTTCAGTTCTGTATTCCTTTCGGTCGACATTCGAGTATTCTCTTCACATTCAAAATATGTCTTCTGTCAGTCAGTTCCAGTGATGTACCAAGGCAAACATTTCCAGAGCTTGTGAACAATCTACATTAAACATTGATGTCATGGGTAGGAATACTAAACTACGGCTTTGCAGAAGCAGCCCTTTCATTCCAGCTTTGCACAGCAGATGGGATTCAAAGGGTATGAATGTTCTGCTATGCTGCAGTTTCAAAAGGACAAATATAACTTTGAATTCACGATGCTCGATGTACCAGTTTACATGACGAAGGATAGCGAAATCAGTTAATGCATGGTACCGCACCTGTAAATGTAACATCTGAGATGTCAGATCTGCCTTCTTTTTCGAAAAAATAGTTGTGAACTCTTCCACGAATGCAACAAACTGGCTAGAGCTCACCGAAACATGAATTTTAACAACACTTCTGTGAATATCCATCATTATTTGTTCAAGATTCTTATTCAGTTCACCATCAAGTTCAGGTTCCGGGGCCTTTCGTAATCTAGCATGAAGAAACTCCAGCAACCCTTTCTCAGACCAGCTGTCAACACGCAAGATGGTGCACTTGCTGACAACGGCTGAACATTTCTGGAGTCGTGCTTCATGATCTGGATGTCTGGTATTCAAGCTCAGAACGATATGAAGGTTTGTCTGAACCTGGAAGCATTTGATTAAATAGTTGAGGACATAGTTCTTACATGCAGGCATGTTCTCACTTCAGCAAACAGCAATACTAAAATTTTCGTCTGATCCTTGGTGATAAAAATCTACGAAGAGAAGCCAAGAAAAGAGAATAAATGAACGAGCATGTCATATTCATATCAAGCAGACAGCTCAGCTATGATCAAATGAAAGTCTAGATATATAAAAGACGATACCATATTTAGCAGAATCCTCGCAGATGACGTATTCTACTGACAAAAAAAGAGAAGACAATGATAAAGAAGAGCGAAATGAGCTCATTCGCAGCGTTAGTGGACCTGCAGGCATCAGATTCTAGCTGGACGTTCCGACTTTTGTTCGACTGAGCTGCAAGGTTTTCTGCTTATTATATACTTACTCTGGATATAAAGAAGGACAACAGATTTTGGTGCTTGAAACCGTCGCGAGCCATCAGTTCCTGGAGCGGTGCCATGACCACCTGGAGAAGAAATCCAAGATTATCAAGCTAGATAGCTTATCCAGACGGCTTCGAGTCTGAATGTTCTTTTTCAAAGAGTGAAGATACATGCCACCAGCTCTTGTTGTTGCTCTACACGAGCACGGATAACGAAAACGGCAATTATTTTAAGAGTCTCCTCATGACGTGTTTTGTATTTACCTAAACTGAAATGAGATTTATACCTGTAATTCATCAGTTGAATACAACCCAGAAATACCCTCAACGCACAGAAGGGAATCCACGATGTGTAGAAATGACAAGTCTACCAACTGGTAGTCCTCTAAAAAGAATACCACCTGCAAAGCACAACTTCAACAATTACAAGAATATGTAAGCAAGATTGGAGAAGCAGAATGCACTGTCAACAAGATGTTCAAAATACTCGTCATTCTGTGATGAATCTAGAAGTAATGTTCTGTGTTCCAATGATGAAAGCCATGCATAAATTTATGCCCACCGGTCTGCCTTCGATGCCAGCAGTTTGAACTACGGATTTAATGTCCATCTGGAAAGATCGCAGATTGTAACTGCGGGTCCACGTATACACGTTAATCATATAGGAGAATTTGACTTCAAAATATTGACCATTTTCAGAGAAGAAGTCACTATTCTTCTCGTATCAGTGCAAGCTTTACATGATTTAATGATATTGCAGACGACTTCATTGAAAAAAAGTGACCCACCTCCGGCAAACGGAAGGAGAAAACAGCTCCATGGAGTGCATGAATGTAGCCAGAGACAGGCAAGAACGTCTCCCAACACCGTGACTTCCAAGGAGTAATAGTGGTCCACCAGGCGATGAGAGAGCTCGATCCATTTTAGCAATTCTCTGCAGAACCTGTTGTTTCATCCGCATTACCGAGATAAAAAAGAAGCATACATCAGTGAGACCGAGAATAAAACGAGGTGATACCGAGCAGAATTATATCACACCCACCTGGATGTGCGTACGGTTGGACTTGCAGCTTATGCTTCTATCTATATGTTGTGAAGTTCGACCCAACTCTGAGCAGTAAGAGATATTCATACAAGTAATAGAGTGTGTGATTCAAAGAATAGTGTTCACGTAGAATGACACGAATCTCAAAGCAAAAGTTGTTTTGCAAAAAGACCTCGCAGCCATTCAACATATGTAACGAGCCAAAACAGAAAGGTAATTGTCAAGATTTTTCGAGAAGTCAATAATCTTGAAGTGACGAGGTAGCGACAACCCAAATGAAACGAGACAAGTGCACTGGTGTCTGTATACTAACATTAGTGTACAGTGTCTGTGTATAAAATAAAATAGAAAGTACTAAAACAACAATGCATATCTACCCGGTGGATTCAACTAGTCTATATTAGAATATGAAATAAACTTATCCCCAAATGGAATCAACCCCAAAAGAAACACGAAAAACTAAACGGAAGATGGATTCATGGGTAACCTCAAGACCCATTGAAATTGAGTGAAGTGTTCACATGTCATGGTTGCTGTGAACTCCCTGCGAGTTTGCATGTCCTCATTGCTGCTCTGGGTATAAGTTGAGAGCTGAGAAGAGCGTTGATTGCTCAAGTGTTGGAGTCATCTATCGACCTGACATCTTTGTAATCAATGAAACTGGTAGGAAATGCCAAATGAGAGAATGGAGCTGACTTTTCCTGTGATCGATAGGGTGAACGTACCTCAGGAAAGAGTATAAGAGTCAAGTTCTTCACGTCACGTTGGTATATGGCCAGTGAATCTGCAACTAAATCCTGGAAGTCGTCAAATTTCATGAGTGTGAGGAGCTTTTCTCTGTCAATTTGGAAAGTGCAATCTTTCTTTTCGACAGGCGACCAAGTTGTGAACACTCGACCAGAATGGTACGCATCCATCTGCAACCGACACACTCAGGTAAATATGAAGTAATAGTTGAGTGAGCGCGGTACATTTCATTCAGGGTCACAAAAATTAAGAGTTTGTTGATGCCAATACAGCTCAAACCGAAGTTTACTTTTCATTGAGGGTTCGACGAGGAACCTGAGCCTTGAATTCAACGGATATTATCTTCTCAAAAACTTGGACTTCTTCCGATGTCCTGAGCTGGTCCCGGAACACACAAACTGCCTGTACTTTCAAGTCACCGTTTTAGGAAGGCCGGAAGGTCTAGTTATTATGTATGGGAATTCCCTGCCTTTCATATATGAAGACTTGCTCAGCACTGGACGATGCCGACATACACCGACCTTCATAATTGTGTTACAGGAAACTTCTTGCTAGTAAGTCCGACAGTCTCTCAGAACAGCAGAATTATATCTCTGAAAGTGATTTCTTAGCAAAGAAAGTGTCTGGAAACATGTTACGCACCTCATGGAAAAGGGCATCTAACACACTAACTTCCTTGAGCTTGTAGCGTTTCAGACCCTGACAAAGGAATGCCAAAGATGGAAGAACACAAAGTTCAAGGTGAGCTGGAGTCTTAGATCGGGCAAAGATAGTACGAGTGAAGTTTGAACTTCTTCGTAGTCCCTGAGAATTACGATTTTGTGGGTAACAATCAATGTGCTTTGTGCAAACCCTGGATAACTGCAAGTCTGAATCCAAAGTTGTTAAAAATCTAAACGATCGAACTACATTTCTGGGTGAGAGGAAACACTCCATCTGCTTTAATTTAGCTCAAGAATTAACACATGCAAGGAAAACTGTAGTTTTTCTTACGGTAGAGGCAACACCGCAGTAGGTAGCACTACCGTGGTCTTGCCACTACCGTAGTGGCAATCAACCATCTAAGGAAGAACAAGCGGGACGTGAAAAGGCTTTCTTCTGCGTTTGCCAAAAGCCCGCCTCTAGTTCTAAAAACGAAAATGGATTCAAATCGGCACAATTGCTCCTGGTCATTCATGTTATAGGACGAACTGAAATTATTTTTGTTTTCCTCAAAAACTCTCTCGTAAGGATCATCGATTATAGTCTTATCGATGCCCGGGGTCGTCGACTGTCGTGCTTTTGGTATCTTATAGTTTTGCTTGTTAGAATATCAAGGAGCTGTGTTGAGTATAAAGCACCTGTATCCAGGTTGATAGATGATGCGGCGAAAATTTGTTTCTGTTTTCACAGTTCTCGAGTCTGAAGACCTTCAACTCCTCAAAAATATGTAGTATTTTACCTGAAACTCATTATACACAAAAAGCATTCAGCTCTTTCTGGAATGTTTTGACATCTGAAGTACAAGAGCCAACCTGGTTTTTCAGTGACTGTTTCGCTCTTAGATAGTTACCTCCGTCATTCTGGAACAGACTCACAGAAGCATACTCACTGGATTAAAGATAATCAAGAAAACTTTGTTCAAGAACTTCTTTGGACGAGGTGGGTTCAAACCTGTGAGATCCTTCACAGCAGACACACTCCACGCACAGTCGCAGGGTTTCATTTTATTAAGCACTCTCGAGAGCATGGTTTCGTATATCATCTGCACATCAATGTGCAAAATTGGGCAGAATTTCCTGAAAGCAGGATACGGGAGCTCCAAGAAGATGTAAGAGTGACGAAACATACCCTAATTTTGTGTGCGTTCATCCAATAAGGGAAGACAAGCCTTAGGATTCATAATGTAAAAGCCAGTACCTCAAGTTCACTACGCGGCGGGTAAGACATGTAAGCCAGTCGTACAATGCTTGTGAATCTCATTGGCAGTTCATAGTGTCCCACATTCGATGTAGGAAGGCAAATCGCTGCAACTACCTGCGCAACGAAGCCACAGTCATAACACATAAACCTTAAGAAATCATTATTATCTACCATGGTGTCACTGGTAAATCTTCCTAGATCACCCTCCCCTCCGTCACATCGAACTTGTCACAATGACCACCCTGTTACTAATTTGTTCTAATTTGAAAGAAGTTTCTTATCATCAATAAGAAAGGGAGTTTGTATGGAATTCCAGATAATTCCCCTAAAGGCATTCTTACCCCACCCCTCCCTCCCCGCCGAAGAGAGTTCCTAAAAATTGAGCTTTTCTGAATTCATCAATGTCTTGTCAACTATTTCCTCACAAGTGAAAGAAAAACTCTGAATAAGATACGTGAATAAAAGTCTCCGAGGAGCCCAGCTCTCTACGCACGCAGCGTCCCTGGTGTTGTTACAGTCTCAAACAAAGCTAAGTTTTTTCTCCTCATGATGAAAGCACAAAAACTTATACCTGAATCATTTCCAGCCGAACGAAGTCAAGCTGCTTATCATAGAAACCATTATAGGATATGAGCTGCTGGAGAAAGGAAATAAGCTGGTTGGATTTGAATCTGTCATGGAGAATCGTTACGATGCCATCAGCAGATGCACGCCGGACTAAGTGGATAGTGTACATGGAGACAACTGCAAATTGACTGAGTTGAATAAATCTCGTGCACACCTGTCCAGTTGAAGAAGATTAATGCCCCGGAAGAAAAGGATCAAGTTCTTCCCATCCTTCGGAACAAATAATTTACTGCCATCCGCTACCAAGGAGATGTTGCAAGCCAGATTGAGCCTTTCCACGATGTCATCAACACTTGTTTGTGCACTGAGTACAAGTCATGATCATCATAAAGGAGAATGTTAGACTCGGACAACACTGCAGACGCACATTCTCTGATGTAAAGATGACGGTCTGGACCTGAGGAGCATCCACATGAATCGAAATTACAAAGTCTCTTCATTTTCCCGTTCCAGAGTGACCAGCTACTGTCTTGCTAACTATGTTCTGTTCTGGTTACAATAATGCAGACGTTTATTTGGGTGTGAATTATGTGTGTCCTGTTGTCAGTCAAGAGGAGCTGCCCAAAGATATGGTGAGATCCGATTTTGTGCCTTGTTCTCTCAGTATGTCATTGAATTCAGCCTTTATCTTGCACAACATGTATCCCGGGGAAGAAACTTGCCTGCAATGTACAGTCAAAACCGTAGTGGACTTCAACTTGCTAAAACAGTACGTGAGCAAAGTGTATTTACCACATTGTTCGGGTCCGGCCTGTTTGACAAAATAAACCGTAAACATCTTGGCATTAGGCACAAAGCGATAGTCAAAGTTTAGTTCACCAAGAGGACTTCCTTCTAGTTCAGAAGTGAACAGCTTCTTCTCGGTTGAGCGATTCCCATTTTTGCTTCCGCTGCTCGAAGTTAAAGAACAATGCTTGAGCAAAAGCACGAGAGCCAGAATCAGTAGAAAATGCGAGGAAGAAGAATACTTAAGCTATCCCCTGACTATCGGCAACTTGCAGACAAAACTGCAATACATACCAGTATGAAAGGCTCGGATTTGGCAATCCACAACCAGATCAATACTGCAGCTTGTGCCATGCTATCAACTGGAATCATGGACAGATATGAGGTTTCTTCAGGTGATGTAGTTTCCAAAACATAGCGTGGATGTTCGGGAAGATCTGCCCATGAGCTCGCCTTGACGCTGTATCCAGACCAGTCCCGAAGAGCTGAGTAGAAATCAGCCCGGACAGCTGGTTCCATGAGGGATCCTAATCCAACTGCAAGTACACGCAAAAATTCGTTCTCCGTGGTGACAGCATCCAATTGTGAGAGAACATTTTTCGTTATGCTAACCTGCTCGATTCAAACAGTTTCCAACGTTAATCATCTTTAGTATTGTTAGCTGACGACTTTACACATAAATATTCTGCAGAGTCCACTGACGCAACCATCTCAACCACTGAAACACCATAGCCCGCTTGGCAGCTACAAAGCAGTCATTTCTACATACGTTGTCCTTTATCTCGCTTGGATTCATAAAAACCTCTCGATAAAACCGAATGAGCACCTTTGATGTACGAATTGCACACTCATGAGTAGTAACCCAATCCAGGGCTTTCTCCAAATAAGTGCCTACCCATCTCTTAGCTGCATCCTTCATATCTTCCTCCTATGTGGAAAGAGATAACACACGCGATGAGAATTGGCTCAAGTCCCCCTGATTACAGGTCGAATTGCATAAACCGGGTACAAGGCATTAAATCAAGCTTGAGGTTTTCAACTTATAATGATGCACTGAATAAAATCCACAGGCTTTCAGGTGAAGGTAAAATGTTTTTTCTGTAATAAACTTTGCTTCTGACCAGATACACAGTAGGAACTGGAACTGACTAAGAAGTTGTGATGTAAGGTTTGATACCAGAGAGGATAACCATTTTTCAGCTAGTACGGATGAGGTAATGACATCACTGCAAAAGATAATCATGCTTGTTCTGCTAACGGTTGCTGGTGATGCGAATCTCAAATGTTCGCACTCGAAAATTATGTTCACATTGGATCCGAACTGTATGCGCTCCCCACTTCGGACATTACCAAACAAGGTCGATGCGCTTAGTGGAAAAGTGTGCACTGAAAAATGAGATATGATGGGCTCCGCACACGTTTACATCTTTGAGCAAAATCAGGAGAAAAAATTTGGTTACTTCAAGCCATCATTTAATGAGAAACGTGAAGGACAGGTTAACATCGTGCACTGATTCCCCACCCAGTATGCACAAATAATCCTCACGTAGGTCCTTCTACAGATGGTATTGAAACTATATCTGACATATAGCCGGAGGTGCAGTAAGTATATAGTATGCTCGTGGAAGTAAACAGAGAGACATGGCTTATTCAGCTAGAATAACTTCACAACTGACATCTGTGACCAGAACACTTTTCACCCACGAACTTTAAGAAAAACAGGCACGTTGGACGGGTACCTCGGGAGCGTAAGTACACGGTTATCGTCAAGGACAGAATTGAGAGCTTCAATCCATTCAGGGTCAACATCTCCATCGCAGACAATCCAGGACTTTTGGTGCGGTGACTCTTTAGCCACCTGATCGACAACAGAATGTTCAGATACTGTTTTTCTAAAAATCTTTAACATATTTCTTTCCACTACAAGTATTAGCCTGTCAAACTGTGGTCCAATTTTCACAGGACAAAAACTCAATTACCTTTCGGGCAAGACAGGTAAGTACCCCATCAAACCACATTTGCGTGTCTAGATCCATATGACCAAGCAGCTGATGTCTTGAAAGTGCCTGCTTACAGAGATGAGTTGTCAGGATCGGGTTGAGCTTACGCCTCGAGCATTCAGTGAGGCCTAAAGCGTGCTGACAACAGTATAGTTTACTGACTCTTCTCAACTATCTGTGAATAACTCTTGAGGCTTATATTACCTTAGGATTAAGAATATGCACTTTTACGTTTTGATTGCTCGAAGTGCTCAGAGCAGCCTGCAGGACTCGCCACACAGTAGTCTTTCCAGTTCCTGATGGTCCAACGAGGCTAACCCCTATTCGCTGATTGCAAGCTAGGTGTAGCTGCATGATTTTCTGAACTTGAGATTCTAGTACCTGCGTACCAGAAAAGACCGAAAATTGTTTAAGAAGGGAAGTTTTGAGACATTGTTTTCGTTCGGAATTTGTATCTTAAAGACGATACTCTATGCATTCCCACTTGAGAGTTTGAAGCCGGTGGAAGGTGATCACATGTAGGAGGAGGTAAGTAGGAAGTTGATGCTTCCTAACAAAAGATGGACCGTTTCTTCGTCGACAGACAGGGTTGCGCATCGTGGGTTGCAAGGTTTTTTGGGGTTCTTTAACTTTCAATATACGCCGATGAACATTGTATAGGGGAGGTGAACAGAATCACAAGCAGATGATGATGACCAGATAGTGTGGTCTGATACCAGGAGCGTATCAAGAGTGGGCTTGTGTCTTTGTGAGTAGCTGTGACTTTTAGAAAGAGTTGGGGTTTCGGGTGAGTCTGGATGAGTGCTGATTCTAGAGTGAAAAGTAGTCCACATAATAAAGCATCTGGGACCGAGATTATCTTCATTGTGACGAGATTTCTGAAGTTGAACAAGGTGTTTTAAGGAAGTCAAGACAACACTTCACGTAGAACCTAAGAAGCGACGACGACATTCCTGGGTTTTAAGTGCTCTGTACAACAAACCTATGCCCGGGTCCAATTTAAGTTCCTAGCCCTGTGAGTGAAGAATATACTTGCCTGTAGTTTCTTTGCCTTCAGCACATCTGTAATAGCTCGTTCGAGATTTTGATCGACCATGTACATTTTGTCCACGTCTTGAAAAACATCCAAAACAAGCTGCTCAAATCGGCCACAATCCGATGTTATCAGCTTGGGGAGTGTGGTAGTAAGAAGGGCGTGGACAATCAACCGTTTCTCCACGTCTTCAGATACTGGTGCATTATTCTTTACTTCCTTGTCCAGCAGATATCCACCCATGCTTAGCACAACCTTTACTGCTCTCAGTCCCCAGTCATAGTGATGTTGAGAGGATAAAACCTGCCATGTATAAAAAGAAAACGAAGTCGCTTGCCAACGTTCTTCCAAGACTTGTGGGTCAGGTCTGTGCAGTCAAGTCTTCTGATCAATGGTTTTAAGATATCGTAAGATCGAAGTTGAACTTCTAAAGGACATATGGTGAGAAGCACGGATCTGCACTCACTATGAAAGTACGAAATACTAGTACGTACAAAATGATTACCTCCTGCGCGAAAGAAAATACGACTATCAGTTTCTGACCGATACTTTTTGCATATCTGAAACCCTCTGAGATGAGATTGACCTGCAACAAAACCCAGTATCAGACTGACTCTTCCTAACTTAGCCGAATTCCACTGGAGCCAATATGTATTCATAACCAGCTGAATGCGGGGCAGTCAAATGATGTCAAATGTGGCCACTGTAAGTTAATTTTCGGAAAGGAAAAGGTAACCACTCTGAAGAATTAATGCTAGAAAATACAAGGATATTAGATTTGGTGTATAGCATCACCTCGGCAATGAGCTCAATGTTCGGATAGGTCATTGTGACAGAACGAAATAGAGACTTAAGGTTGTCTGGAAGCTTTGAGCGTCCGGTATATTTGTTCGATCTCGGGTTCATCGTTACAAATACAGCTGCATCATGGTCTACTTTGACCGTGTTTCCCAAAAACTTAATTGTCTCAACCTTATCACGGAGGGCCACCTGAATAACTTGAATCTGTTGCGAGACTGCTGATAAAACATCTTCTTCGAGTCTGTTAAACTCATCGAAACATCCCCATGTACCGGATTTCAGAATTCCAGTGAAGATTCGGCCCATGCTTTTAAAATCGAAATCTCCGTCACAATTGAAAACCAAAACCTGCCGGAGTCCAACTCTTTCTCTTAATTTATATTTTCTGGTGTGCAGCATTCAGCCCCATTTGATGACTTTATATGATAAAAAAATAACGTGTAGACGCATACGAAGGGCCAACATCTGAAACTGCCAGCACCCTTCAACATCAAGCCACTAAGATTTCCCTTGAACAATAGCTGCGTTTCCGAGGTATGTAAAATTAAACATCCCAAATGAAACTTCTACCCTGATGTTTACTTATGGTATGCACAGTGTCACTCGTTTTTCTACCCAGGTCTACTTGATGAAAGGCTCTGTCGAAGTACAGACCTTTCTGCCCAGGTAATGCCCCAGTGCCTTCACACTCTCAGTCTTGCCAGTGCCCGCTGGGCCAAATATGTTACCACCATATCCTAAGCGCAGCCCTTGAGTAAGCAGAAGGTAGCAGGTATCAGATAGTGGAGTGTACACTAGCCTGGATAAAAGGCCCAAGTACTCAAATGAGTATGAAAATTCAGCTCGTGCCATTTTTACTGTTGCGCCACCATTCTCTGAGGAATAAAATCGTAGCTGCAGGAAAACGATAAATTCAAACATTGACTGAGAGTAAAGGACATAATGTCTTTAATTAGTCTGCAAATATGCTCCATTATTGATCAGGCACAGTTAATGCTGTTTTCGAAATAATCCTTTCAATTGTAAGTCCAATATTATTTTTTTGTTGACATGCAGAAGTACCTGGCGAGACCAGGTCCAGTCTATGGGCTGTGAAGCATTCTCTTGCAGAAGATGATCCACGACATCCATCGAATGGATCAAATCAAGCACAAGTGCTTTCCCTGAAGTGAGCATGAACCTCCTATCAGGTCCTCCAGATTCTGTGAAATTCAGAAGTTTTAGCCTCAAGTCCTCCTGTAACGCACTTAGCCTGCTACTCAGAAGTGCTTCCTCGCATTTGGCTGTAAATTCTATTTGACCTGCCAGAGATAACACCTGGCAAGGATAGTGGTTGCTGTCGTCGCCCCCTCTTAGCTTCTCTTGCAAGCTCTCACGAAGTGTTAACTGAACATGCAAGAATAAAGATGATCACGAAGTATGTACATGAAAGTAATGAGCTTCATTCAATTGGAGTTGAGAATACCTTTGGATTCATATTGGAGCTTTCCTTGATTATTGGAAAACATCGAATAGCAACGCTGGCCCAATCTAAGGAAACAGACAATGATTCTCTCTGATGCTTGTTTACCCTTGACTGTCAAGTTTGATGTATTCATAAAGTGGGTCAACTGAGCTGCACGTTATAAGATGTTAGCTGAGCACTGAGAGAAAAAGAATCCAAATTGAAGGACCAGAAACTGGATACAAGTACTCTGTCCAATGGCATGCAGAAAAGAGCTTATAAGAGTTACCTTCAGTGTTGAATTCATGGCACTCAACCAGGTTTCAACTTCCTCCAAAACTGGAACGGGCGACCTGAGCTTGAAAACTTCTCCTTGGGGACTTTCTACAGCCGTTATCCTACCCAAATGTCTAGACATCAGTTTTTAACAGACTTCCAAGGCTAAAGAACACACTAAGGAGAAAGTTATCGCATTCAATGCGCTGTACTTTTTCCAAGAGCTTTCTATTCCTCCTACCTCCGAAGTCCTGATTTTCTGATTCTATAGCAACAAGACTTCGTTCCCTGAGTCTACCTCGTAAGAAGACATTTCACATGTTCATACGTCACTACTGTAAGCATAGTACCTTCGCATGTCTTCTGAGAATTGTACCGTCTTGACTCCTGAAAATATCTTTCCAAGATGAGTCTGCAAACTTGCGTAAGTAAGACCACATTAGAGCCTGGACAACGAAATAATAGAATGAACAGTCCAGAAGAACTATCACTAGCCTAAGGCCAAAGTAAAAGGAGGGCAATGACCCTCCCCATTGGAGATGAAGTTTGAGCATCTCTAAAACACGTTGAAGACTAATTTTTTTAAGATCATTATTGTTGAAAGCCCTGCTTACATACAAAACTAGTTAGTTATGGTTAACTCAACTGGTTTAACTTAGTGACCTAATTAGGTTAACCTAATTGAGGTTAGGACTGCTTCCCAAGGCTCTGACCTATTTATATAATCTGTGAACCTCAATGACTTCTGATCTGTGCCTGAAACATGGTATAAGGGCTCTTTCATTGTGTAGTCTGAGCTTTCATTATTTACATTGTGTAGTCTGAGCTTCTCATTTGGTGAAAATTCGAACTGGAGTTTGTACCTTTTCTTTTTAAGTTCTAAAATAGAAAAGGTACCCTCATGCGTACTACCATGTCATGAGATGGTAGTATGCATGAGAGTAGCAAGCTAGAAGGTACTTGCAACTATGGGCTATTGGAGTTTTAAGTTGATGAACATCGTGCTTGAGAGGGATCTATGGGAGGTGGTGAGTGGTGAGGAGACTAGCCCAACTCCAGTAACTGCAGATACTCATAAGTTGAGCAACTTTGCAAAGAGAACCAAGAAAGCAATATCTTGCATCTGTCTGAACCTTAGAGATGAGGTGATTCCTAAAGCTAAAGACAGCCAAAGAGGTATGGGACAAACGGAAGGAGAAGTTTGACATCTAGAGCACCACAAGAACCTTGCTACTCAAGCACTTCACTTATTGCAAATGGGTGAAGATGGGTATGTGCTTGAGCATGTAATGCAAGTCAAGAAGTGCATCTTTGTTAGGTATGATGAGACCATCAAAACTTACAAGGTGTACAATCCCTTGACAAGGAATGTGTTTAGTAGCAGATATGTGATCTTTGCTGAGTGTGAGAGGTTTGATGTTGGGACATCTAGCTGAGAACCTGCATGTTCTCAATGTTTGGATTTCCAAGGAAGAGAAATTTGAATCTGATCAAGAGGCTCTAGTTGAGGAACATACGGAAGAATTAGGGAAAGAGTTAGAAGCTGCACCCATTCAAGTTAACTATAGAAGACCACAACCTGTAGTAAGGTAGTCATCTAGACCCCTTAAATGTTGAGAAGATGATCAAGAGTTCTATAGTACTACCATTACCAAGTGTTGTTGATGATCATCATCCCAAACATATCAAGTTGATATTCAAGAAACTTAGATGAATGTTAATCATGAAGTTGGGAAACAAATGGTTCCTAATGAAGTAGACACATAAGAGAAGGTAAATAGACTAACTGATGTCAAATTTGGGTCATCTCCATTCCATTTTATGTTAGGACGACATGGAATCATGGAAAACCTCAACAAATTGTTGAGATGGATGATTCCACATAAGCAAATGGAGTTGCTCCTAGAAAAGCCAAAAGTCAAAAATCTCAAGTAAATAGATTGGGGATTGTTAAATCATAATGGTATTGTCATGAAGTAAGCTATATGTACTTGCACCCACTTTCAAAGCGAGATCCATCATCTCCCAAGTGTGGTTCTTTTGAAGAGACTAGAAGAAGTGGGGGGCTTCCTCCAACTTCTTCTAGTATGGTGTATTTGTTGTCTCATCATATGAAGAAGGTTCATCATCCTTAGAACTATACTGATTGGATTCTGGACTCTCGGACCTCGAAATAGACATTGATGATGCTAGCAGTGGGTCCACAATTTCCCAAGAGGCAAGCCACTTGGGAGATTGTGAAGTACAAAGCTAGGTTGGTGGCCAAGGGGTTCAATCAGAAACAAACATTGATTACCATGAAACCTTTGCTTCAGTAGCAAGGTATGGCTCCATCAGAATGTTTTTAGCTCTAGCAATTGAGAATGATTGGGAAGTAGAGTAAGTGGATGTGATGACAGCGTTCCTGAATGGAGATTTGCAGAAAAAGTACATGGATGTACCTTATGGTTACATTGCTTCATATGGAAACGTGTATGTGTTAAAAAAGCACTCTATGAGTTGAAGCAAGCACCTAGGAGTTGGTATCAAAAGTTAGATTGTTCTCTCAAGAAACAATGCTTTAAAAGAACACACTTAAGGATGGAATGTTCTGCATTGCAATGTATGTAGATGATTTGCTGTTGATGGAGAAGGTAGTCAAGGCAGCAAGTGCTTCAAAGTTTTTATAAAAAGTTAGATTGTATTCATAAAACAAGGCCTCAAGAGAGCACACTAAGATTTGAGTGTCCTGCAAGGATGGAATGCTCTACATTGGAGAGTATGTAGATAATCTGTTGCTAATGGGGAAGTGAGTCAAGGTAGTAAGAATTGTTTTCTCTTCCCTTGCTCTATTCTTGAGATAACAATACTAGGTCGTGTGAAGTTACTATAAGGGATCAACATTGATAGGAACAGTGAGGAAGGGTGGATTAGAATTAGCCAAACCAGGTACATTGAGAGTGTTCTACAAAGTTATAGGATGGAGGATGCAAAACGTGTTGCGATGCCCTTGGATCCTTGTTGTAAACTCAAAAAAGACACGGAATTTCTTTCGTGTCTTTTTTGACATGGAAGAAATTAGCAAAGAGACAATTGAGGATCTGCAATTTCTTTACCATAGTGTTGAAGGTTCACTAATGTTTGTTATGGTTTGTACCATACTAGACATAGCTCACTCAGTGGGAACTTTGGCCATATATACTAACTATCCAACTCCACCTCATTAGGGATGTGTCAAAAAGATGCTTAAATAAATAAAAGGCACTCAAGGCATTTACTTGGAGTACATGATGTTAAGATATGAGACTATTCTAAAAGGATTGTATGATGCTAGTTGTGGAGATGATTATGACAACAATAGGTCCACAAGTTGCTATCTATTTACTCTTAGTGGTGGAGCTATCAGTTGGGGGAAAAAACAACAGAAGTCAGTAGTTTTATCTAGAATAGAAGTTGAGATCATGGTTTTTTCATAAGCCACTCATGAGTTGATTTGATCTATGAGAATATTGAGTGAGATTGGATTTACTCCAACTATATTAATGTTGGATAACACTAAAGCTATTCCATTCAATAAAAACCTATACATCATCCTAGGCCTAAACTTATCTCTATACATAGAAGATTTGTTGAGGAGAAAGAAGATTCAAAATAGTTAGACAAGTGTATTCTCTAAATGAGGATATGACTGTTGACGTGCTTTCTAAAACACTTCCAACATATAAACACATGAAGTGCATAATAGAAATGGAATTTAACATTTAAGTGTGAGTCTTTATGTCTTTAGCAATAAATAAGTTATTATAAATAGTAACAGTTAGTTACTAACTTTTACCATATGTAACTACTAACATTAGGTTTTCAAGTTAGGACCTCATGTTCAAGCTTGAACCAAGAACTCACTATATATTGCTAGAACATAGGTCACAATACACATCTTGCTATTGATCATTTCCTCATATATTATATATTGACCACACCTTTGAATGCCGGATTTTTGAGAAGTGAAGTGGAGTTAGCACTCTAGCTGAGTTTCGAATTACTCTCAGTTCACATGTGTGGAGTGCTGTCTAGAGAGTTCTAACCTTAGTATTGGTGCTCATAGCCCACCTGAGGGTAAGGGGGAATGGCAGCAATCTATGGCTAATCCAGCAGAGTCAATAGTAGTATCATGCATTGTTGGTGATATATCTGGAAGACATCCTAATCTGCTGACCATTTAGTGATTCAGAATGGGCTGATGATCTATATATGATAGGAGTAATAATCAGAGATGTCATAAGTGCTCGCAAGAAGCACTCTATGTGATGAAAGATTTTGATGGAGTCACCCAAAGGTCTACATATGAGATGTGTTTTTTTTTTTTTTCAACCGTGGTGGTGTGATAGCATGGAAACAAGAAACATAGCAATGTAGCTTTGTCCTCAATAGAGTCAAAGTACAAAGCTGTGTGTGGAGAAGTATGTGAAGATGTATGGCTAAAAAGGTTTCTATCGGAGCAATGAACAATGTGAAACTCCTACAATAATCTGGTGTGACAACCAGAGTGCAATTCAAATTGCACACAATCCTCTTTTCCATGCTAGAAAAATGCATTTGGAAGTGCACTTCCAAATGCATTTTTATAATAATATAGATATATATAAAGTATGGATAATATAGACATATATAAAGTACGAATTTGCTTTCTGAATCGGTTAAGTTAAACGTTTGGCTTAAAAGTCAATAAACCTGAATAATTGCAGGGCTCTCTGACTGTCCCAAAATTTCCAGGAGATCATCATCTCCGATGAAGTAGAACCGAGGGAAGCTTGATCTTTTTTCCTGCAAGAAAGAATTAATTGTTCGGACGTCAATGAAACTCAACTTGTGCAAAACAATTAACTTGAACAGAAAAACAGGTACATTCATGAAGCTAGAGAGAAAACTTACTTCCAGGAAGGCAAAGAGTGCTTGCTGACAAATGTCAAGCTGGGAGTCCATCTGAAGCAGAGATTCTTCCAGCCTCGGTATCTCCATAAAACTTGTGACAGCAGGGTTGACAGTTATTGAACTCATGATTGTCCTAAACTCCTCGTCCACTTTGTTGAACCTGGGCTGCAATCATAAATTTTCACAATTTGTCCACTTCAATATACAAGTATTTTTTGGAAAACCCCCTCTCCAGTATCTTTGGATTGATTTAGATCTAAGCAAGGAAAGAGATCTTGATTTAAGAGTAGTCATGACAGTAGTCAACATGACACCTATGACTACAAAATGAAAGTAGAGACAGCGGGTGCTTTCATTCTATATCCAGTACCGAATTTGGTCATTATACACTCTAAGTTTTAGACTGTCAAAGACAGGAGAGCGTTCAACTTGATGCATTTCATTCACCTGTTCTAATGGCAGAGCACCTTTAGCGAAAATAGGCTCAAGATATATCCACTTCCTCTGAACACTGAGCAATCGGACCATCAACTCAGCGAACTTGTTCAGTAGAGGACATTATAGATCAGCTCGATTATTGTTTTAGAGAAACTCCTCTGAAGCCTCTTGTACATTCTCATAGATTAGTTGCCCTTCCGACGAGCTTGCAGTGAATCCTTAGAAGAAGTAATTTTTCATAATTTGCAAAGTCAGGATTATACGCTTTGAATCTTTTTCGACACAACGGTCTATGGCCTTCAGGCCTTAACAGGCAGTTACTAATTACTAATGAATACTGTTGTTTCATACAACAATTTCATGACATGTCTCTCGTTTCAGATTCTGCCATAAGTACCTATTGCAATGCTGCAATGACTGCTGCAGAGCAGCAAGTCGCCTTTCCCAGATTAATAGATCATCTTTGAATGATGATGAGTGAGGAGAATCCTTCAAAGATCTCAACAAAAGTTGCTGATCTCCCACCTGTGTATGACAAAAGACTTTCAGATGAGTACTTCAGCTCGTATCTATTCCCTTTTACACTAAGTATAAACCTGCGAACTTTGAAGTCAATTTTCAGGACCAAATGGCCAGACGTAACTGAGAAATCAATACTAGAACATATTTCACACCTCTCATAAGTCTATAATTATAGGTCAGTAAGGAGCACATGTTTTACGTATGTTTAAGCTATGTGAACTCTAGTTTTACATATCGCAGGATTTTATAGAGAAGTCGATGTAGTGTTAGGACAGAATAGTTGCAGTCACGTGATTACATACCTCTACTTGTAGTTCTTGCCAATCCCTGATAAGAAAAATTGACTGGAGATCTCTTTTCGTTAGTTCGTATTGCACCAACGCGAATGAACGCTGTAATCCCCACAGTACTGTTTGATGGAGGGCCTCCTTTACACTGGCCTGCACAGAGATTGGCCAAGACAATCATAGGCCGGAGAGGGAGTAGTTTAACTTTACTGAGGGATTGCCGTTTAGTATCTGCCAGTCATGGAATTTTAGATTGTGTTTCTCTGCTAAAGTCCATGCCGTGAGGCGCAAGATGTTGTTATTCCAAGATTAAAAAAGTTTCATCATCAACAGATTTTCTGAAGCTTCTGAAGCTTGTACCTCTCCAGCAGCAAGAGCATTGAGAGCTTTGATCGCATCTGCATGTTGAACTAGTGTATCAACTCTATCGAGGAAATTTCCAACCTTCAATTCTTCAACTCGCAGATTTCTAGAGTCCTGGGAAAAAAAAGCAAATGCACTTAACGGAGACGTAAAGGGTACTGTAAAGGGCCAAACACTCACCCTAGTCTTTGGTAGTGGATCGCAGTTATTGAGCAGAGAAAAAAGGTTTGAAACAATATCGGAGAATAAAAAATCACAATAATGTATTGGAAGAATGACCAAATTGAATGCAGACTGGTGTAGAAAGAAACATATTTTAGACTAATTTCATGTGATGTTGTCTGCAGTGGATGAAGGATGCAAATATATATGTACCGCAGATTCGAGCTGTATGAGAACAAAAAGCTTGTGCCAATGATGGTGATCCCATCCTTCACCTGTGATGTAGGGAAATATTGCTAAGCACTTCCTGAAGAGCTCCAACTCCTGTAAAATATTTACCGGGAGTGAGAGTTGTACAGTACTAGAACGCAGTCAATATGATTTGAGGTGGGAAGCTTTTAGTGAAGGATCGAGTAGATACATTTCGGGATATATTGACTTCTTTTACACCTTTTTGCTTGATTAGTAGGAAGAGCTTGTATTGCAAGTGGCACGTGTTTTAATAGTGAAAGCACCTTCGCTCTCAGTGGAAGCTAAAATCACCATGCAGGCTTCTTATATCTCATCTTTGTGAAACGAAACGGAGCTCAATGCGTTATCCAAACATACTGAACCTGGAGGCTTTTGACTTCAATTTCAGTCTTGGAGGAACTGTTGTTAAGTAGGGTTCCCCACTTCAAGACAAAATCCTCCAATGATGTCAAATGAGTCTTCGCCGATTTCCATTCTTCTTCTCTAAACTGCTTCATTTCCTCCAGAAATATTCCAAATTTCTCCCATTTCTGATGTAGGATGAAATAAATGTCAAATTGTTCAGATATCCTCCATCATTTTTATCATTTCTTAGACGTTATAATCATTTTCTTTTTTTAAAAGGAAAATCTTAATCTTATATCATTAATAAGTTTTAATCATGGCCATGAGCAAGTACAATTTGTTTCACTTGCGATTGCAGGTGATGAATCGAAGCTCCTTACACAGATTTCAGCTTTGATGTCCTGTTTGACATGTGATAAAATGGGGAACTGAGGAATTTCCATCCCTAGTTTTTTGGTCCTTTCTGTAGCTTTATCAACTACTCCCTAAGACATGAAATTCAATCTCTCATTAGTTTGTGTCAGAGTCAGTTATGGTGTCATAGAAGGTCATGCATTCATATATGAAATAACAGTTTCGCTTTGTTAGTAAGATCATACTCTAGGCTGTTGTTTGGCTGCACACGGGCTGTACCTCAATCTCGTGTAGCTTGTTTTCTTTCTTCCTTATGCTAGCAATAGTGTCAGGCAGATTTCCTTTCCACACCATTTTAGCTCTCCACTCTTTCCTGGTGGGATCGAACCGTGGGATGAACTCAAAAATTTAAATTATACGCCTTGATAGTTATATTGTGGTAAACTTAATGAATATTCTGAACACACAGCGAAGAAAAGCAAACAAATATCTTCCACTGTGGCACGGATATCCATGGGAAAACACTTTAAGAATTCAATGAAGAAACCGAGCCACCGAGAATGAAGGCCTCGACAGCTTCTAGTGCATCAAACATGCTGCCAAAGTTTTCATTAGACTGCCAAATGTTCTGAGAGTTTGTATCTAGCTGAAAACAGCGTGTAGTCCTTGGCTTAGACATGCGGAAAAGAGGATGGTATATCAAGCAGTGAAGAGGTTTGCTGACTGTCATGTGTACAGATCCATTCTCTGGAACTTGCAGTGAATCTTGAGGAGGGGATAATATATATTGCAGGCCAAAGATCTCCGGAATTCAGTATCGGCATGCAGCATTCACCGTAGTCCTCAAGAGTGATTGCACAACCGATCTCAACTGACTTACACTGTATTCTATCTCTCAATTTCCCTCTCGCCCCCCAAGATTCCGATGACGTATGCGGACAACACTGCTTGAAGTTTGATTCTTAGACTAGTGGAGGTAATTAACGTGGGGCCTACATCATTTGTTACCTTTGACCCTATAATATCTTTGAGGAAGTTATAATGGGTTTGGTATAGAACCAGAAAACTGAAAAATCTTCAAGCCTCTTTCGAAGTCCTTGTAGCTCTTTCTCCAACTTCAGTTTCATGCGCTCGACTTCCTCAGAAAGATGGTTCTGCAATCCCAAGATAAAGAATAAGAGTTAGATAAAAATTTCTCAAGGATGTTTTACCAAATTTACAAGTATCTACCCAAATGATATCATGAACTTTGAAGCACACGTACTTATATTCCTGATTCACCTCGTGATGGCTGAGCTTAGTTACGAAGGTTTCCCAATTATTGGAATTATTGGCAAAGTTGAGCCTCTCGGCGGAGATTGAGGATGTCCGGCCGGTCGTGCTTGATGGGTGTTCTGTGACTTGCCTCAGCAGGCACAGTTCCTGGTCACAGCTGCGGCGCAATTCAAGCATTTTTGGAGTTGAAGCTATCTGCAGTGATAAGTAGGCACAAGGTTTCAATCTGATAGTTTGATCTCAACTTGGCGAGTTGAAAACGATCGACTCTTTATAAGTAGCGAAAAGTCTTTAAAAAGAGTCGTCAGGTTTTCTACGTGTAATCAGAAAATAATTATTGACTAAATTATCAAGTCAGAGTATTAGTACTTGGATTAGTTCAGTTCAGGATTCTTGAATTGGCAACAGGTGCGGTACATTCTTAGCACTGCTATTTCGATCCAATTGTAAAGAAGGAATTCAAGAGGATGTACAGAAGTTGCGGGGTTTCTCACAAGGTCGGAGACAGCTTGCTGCATCGACACTATATCCTCCACACATTGTATTTCTCCTTCCAGAACCTTGTTTCCTTCACCAAGAAAACTCTCAATTTCTGACATGTCTTGCATGGCTCTTTTCCTCAAAGAATCGCACAGTATTTTATGCAGTCTCCTAAACTGCTCATCGAGCGCAACTTTAGCTGGCTCAGTCACAAGTTTATAGCATCCGACCTGTAAATACAACAAAAAAATTCTGGTCTTACAAGCACGGGGCATATATAGAGGTGATTCAGGCATTGAAATTCTACCGAAACGTTTTTCTCAGGCAATTAATCCAAGATAACAGTGAATGATCGAACGTGTTTAACTCAATCGCAGAGTTCCATGGGCATGAATCATCCATCCTCGCCAATGTGGTCTGAAGTAATTTGCCTCCCACTAAAGTCTCGCACAGCTTACAACCAGTATCGGTAGAATTTGTTGGATACCTTACAGACATAGCAGTCCGCAGATTCTAAAGAACTTTTCTCGTTGTGATTCATATGTCAAGACTGGTTACAGAAACTCAAAAATGTGTTTATTAACGAATCAATTGAGGTGTCAACGGTACCCACTCTGATTTCTGAAGGAAACCTCTCGAGTTCTTTAGTTCGAGATTTCAAAACTTTGAAGTTGAGCTCCCACTCCTTTAGGTCCTTAACTTGGAAATTGACACAATCTTCCAAGTCAACTGTACCCTGCAGGCAGCCCAAAGTTCAATGGAACTCAATTTGACCTGAATTTTTCTTCGTGACCGATGACTGATTTAATCTACAAGGCTGAATCTAAGGTCAACCATTGACAGCTTACCAATACGAGCGTGTCAACTAGTTTTTTCTCCTCTTCCATGAGTCTAGCAATGAGTTCTTCTGTACTGAGAGAAATACAGAAAGATGTATGTTAGACACGTGAAAAATAGTGTGTACCATGCAAACTAAAAATGCTTCGACAACATCCGACTGCAATTTTGAATTAGAGGAAGCTCTTGGGAAGGAAATTTAGAGTAGACAGTTCTCGAAAAAGTTTTCTCTTCTCTACGCAAACAGCAGTGCTTGCACAACTGCCGACAATGCTCAAGTATAGGAGAAGTATAGTTACCTCTCATAGAGAACTTTCATTCCATCACAAGAACAAGGGTCCATAATCAGGTGCTGAAACAGATCAGGTTGTTTGGATACTCCCCTAATACTCATGGGCAAGCTGCCATGCCAAAAGAATTTCAAGTCAAGGACATCCCAGAACTTGCAAGTGATAATTCCTGGTTGCACTAGATATTGAACTATTACCACTGCAGTACAAAGCCGTAGTTGGATCGCACGTTGTCTATACCTGTAATTGGGTTTCATGTGACTTGACGTGCTCAATGGAGCTTTGTTACATGTAAAAAAGCTAATGAATCTAGACCAAATAAACGTTTTCAGTACGAGTTATTACCTCAAGTACTTCTTTATCTCCTTGTAGTGATTGGCCCTGATTTCTTCGAGAGGGGGATCGTACTGCAGACTCTTTTGACGAAATACCACTTTAACGATGATCTGAAAGGTTCATTTCTGTTATAACTAGTATATCAACTCAGAATCAATATAAAATAGGTTCATCCTACTTAATCTGATTCGTGAAATTTCTCGCTTAGCCTACAGTAGTTCTCAGTTCTTGCATTTCGTCTACATTGTACTCTTAGTAGGATCAGCTGCACTTCAAATTTCTAGGCTTCTAGCTGAATTTGGATTCCCAACCCTGGTAGACTTAGTCCATAAAAATAAAACAAAATTTATGATATCCAAGGCCATCGAGCTCATCTTAGAGATAAAAAGAAAGCAGTCAGAGGTCCTGAGATTTCAATTTCCAAGGAAAAAAAATGTATATTTCCAAATTAGGTTCCCCTCGATCAAACAAATGCAGAGGAACTTTAGTAAAGGTTATAGTTGATGGCGGTTGTTAGTATGCTTAGGTTATGAGGGAGGTACTGTGAATAAGTTGGGTAACTTAAAGGAATGGCGAAATCATAGCTAAATACCCCTAGCCTCGTAACTGTGCGACAAGATACTTTTGTGAAGATTATGTACAACCTTCCTCCAATCTAGACCTAGATGTTGTTCGTAAGATTTATCATATATTGCGCAGTGTATGATGGAGATGGGGATGATGCCGATTTATTTTCATATTTGTAAGATGTTATGTCTTGCAGAAACTGGATCCAAATTTGAGGCGCAAAAGCTTTTCCTGTACCTTGCCATATGAAGCTTATTGTGTAGCAACTGAGTGGCCGTACAAATCTGAATTCATTCTTTTGATTACCATTTCTGGAATTTTGAGAGGAATTGAGAAAAATACAGGAAAGCCCTTCCGGATGCCCGCATGAGTAGAAACGTAGGACATTATTGAACGTCTAAGGCGCATAACCATACCTCTGGAAGGTTCGCAGTGAACTGTTTGAGGCCAAGATTGTATTGATACTCCAATGCTTTACACACCTAATTCATGCACATCACAGGAGCTTAACTTCTTGGTTAAGCTTCAATGATCGATATAGGGGTAATTCTACGGACGATAATTTCACATGTTTCTGATTAAATTCTGGTCTTCATTTTTTTTGGCTTGTTAACCGAAACATCTCAAAGAAAATCTTGGACAAAGAAATTAGCAGTAGTATGCTTGTCCGGATAAATCTGATAAGAAGAATTCATCTTCAAACTCATTTAGACAAC
Organism: Marchantia paleacea; assembly: GCA_014180765.2. NCBI lineage: Eukaryota > Viridiplantae > Streptophyta > Marchantiopsida > Marchantiales > Marchantiaceae > Marchantia > Marchantia paleacea. The sequence goes on from MUAA02000049.1 coordinate 2,209,145, forward strand.
CATCTTTTAGTGACCACCAAATCGCAACGAACGAACCTGAGCATCCCAATGGCGGCGCCAGTCATTCAGGTTATTAAATCCCTGTCTTTCCGCCTCATCGAATACAGTGTTCATTTCTTTCACACAACTCCACCACTGTTCATGATGATTTTGAAGATCCAACGTAACCAACCGCTTCACAATTTGTAGCAACTTGCTGAAAACACAAAATCTCCTGTAAGTAAATACAAGAACACTAATCGAATTGGTGCAAAGAATATATGTCAAATTAGTCATACGTACCTATGTTGCTTCTGAAGTTGTCGATTTTTCTGGGATATACTTCTGGATACCTCCTGAAGTCTTGCTGTATAGCTCTTGAAAAGAAGAAGGACAACATAACTTATAAGTGAGTTCAGATCAACTTTGCGTAAAGCTTGCTGAAACAAAGTGTCAGAAGCCTTAGGAGCTTAGGGGAATTCTTACTTACACACTCTTTTCAACACAATGTGGAGCGAGAATGTCAGTTTTATGAAACTATGTATAACGTAATCAGTATATTTGTTGTTCCGGATGCCGTTTGACATAAGTTCACATTCGTATGCCTATATATCAAGCGTATATGTAATTTAAAAATGATTAACTTTGTGATGGAAGGGTTTACGTTACAGTTGACTGAGAGAAACTCAAGACTTCAAGTACAAGAGCTGATTACCAGCTTGGCCTTACCTATGAGTCAGAGCTTATTAGACACTTTAGACGACAATGGACACGGAGTGTACTTCATGAAACTGTCGTGGACACAACACGTGGATTCGTACTTGAAATTCTTCTTGATAAAATGTTACAAGACACGGTGCTCTCTAACCTGTACACTTTCTGCATGTCGAAACTTGATATTTACCTGCACGGCAGAGATGTTGTTCCAAAGCAAAGGTCTTCCCAACGTGTCACAAGGATTTTTTAGAATGGATTCGAAACGCAAAGCATCTTGCAGCATAATCAGCTTCTGACATGGAATTATAAGCGTCGAAATTTCATTGTAAAAATTGGCCACTTGTTTCAAGAGCATTCCTTGTTTTTGGAATGTTTGCGCTGCATCCACAGCCTTCAGTAGATCATCCTGCTTAGGTCATGGACAGTCCAGTCTGGTCAGCCGTTTGGAGATAATCTATTAAGGAGAAACAAAGTTCTCACTTATTATCTGCGCGCTTCAGCGAATAGGTACTATTTCTTACATTGATGTTGTAACCCAGGGTTGCCAGTTCTCGAGTTTCACGGATCAGCGCCACAAAGTCGTCGCAGAACGTAATCTGGCAATGCGAACAGTTAATAATCCCCACAGGACAAAATGTACTCGGACAGAAGAAAATCATAACACAACATTCAGTCAGAAATAGCTGTATAGGAAAATATGAGGAAAAATGTGGGTATTGTGAAGCATACCAGGAAGTACTGAAACAAAGCAACTACAAATTTTTGGTCCTTCCAAGATTGTTTGGAACTGTGAGCTCCATATGTAATTAAGAGCGACTAAATCAGAGAGTGACAGAGTTTAGGGCTTAAGGTGTACCTCCACGTGACCATCAGAGGGATCAAAACTCAACAATCTTCCACATGACTGCGACTTCAAACAATTTAGCTTGTCGTGTACATTGGTTTCCCAAAACTGCATTGCCAATATGGAAAATTTTACAGGAATTTAGAAATATCATTTGACTCAGAGTTTATTGGTTTTAAGCAGCACAGTCTTAGCACTAGGACACCATGAGCATCGTAGGACATACTAGGAATAATTTTGATTACAAGTGTGCTTATATGTGTAAATCGCCATATCATGGTCACAATGGAAGTATACTCGTTGATAACAGTCGGAGACCAGACCTTTCAGGACTGGTTTCCGACTTAAGTCATGTAGATCTATCCGTATTCATCGTTTGCCGCTTTTGAAACTCGTAACGCTACTGTTCTGATAAACTTCAAATGAATAGATAAGGCCCATCAATCGAAGCATACAAAACAGTTGAACCGGAGAGCTTTTAACCTTCAGTTTCTCTTGCTTGTGTGTGGTCAAATCTTCTTGCAATTTCCTGTTTAACGAAGAAGAAACAATGAGTTACAGAAAACAGCAGTATGTTTTGTGCAGTACAGAATACTTGATTGAGGAAACAAAGCGAGACTGTAAGAATTCGTCTACCTTAGTTCTTCTAAAACACTCTGCTCATTATCATTCTCAACAGGTGAATCTGGCTTCAATACAGGGAGCACAGCCAAGACAGTTTCTTTTGTCTCCTCCACCTTTGTCACAGTACAGGCAAAATCTTTGAACCAAACCGTGCACAAACAGTCTCTTGAAGCACCAGGTGAATGAAGTTATATGTTTGTTGAGACGGAGAAGGTGCTAAATCTGGTCTAGTTTTTCATTTATGATTTCCCACCCCCATGGCAATCTCAATACTTATCAGCCCCTAACTTTCAGCACCAGTTGATTGGTACTGAATTCCAATCTTTTGGAACGAAGTCAAAGTTGCAGACTCTTTTGAAACTAGAAGATATCGATCATACTTCCGTATTTTGCATGACACTGTGCGATAGACATCACCTTAGACTCGTGCTGCAGAAGCCAAAACAGGCTTCCAACTATACTACTCGAATTGCAATACGGGTACATCAGTCCTCCAGAATGATTAAGTGTTCCACCATCCAGGTGTACATCAAATTGAATCTTCAGGTTCTCTGTGTGCCTGTATGCTGACGAGCTCCGGAATTAATTCAATGCAGAAATTTGTTCTCTTAAAAGTGTCAAAGAAAAGGTATGACAGACAGAAGTGTGTATGGAATGATGTGAATACTTTTGCAGCAGTGTTAAGATCATCTCCCATTCATCGTGAAGGGACTTGGCCACAAGTGGAGATCCAAAGAGCTCCTTGTATTTGCGAATCTCTCCCATGATCTGAAGCACAGAAAATACTCAACTAGTCTGTATTATAGTAAAATTTATGGTGTACTAGATACTGTATAGTTGCTGAACCAGCTACGTCCCTACGTACTGATAAATATCATCATTGCGATAAATGTTCCAGGGTTTCACTGATTAGCCTACTCAGATTTACTTCACTGTTATTACATCTAGATAGATTGATTACATAGACCTACGGCCATCCATATTGTACAACAGGAAGATACTATTCAGCCTTTAAGGTTGAGATGTTGGGTGTATGGCTAAGCCCAGACGGTGATGATCACCTGATGTGGTCGAGCCCTACATGTAAGATCTTCAAAAGTTTTTCCTACGGCTGCCTTCAAAGAAGGCAACAACGAAGTGTAAAAAATTTCTCGCAAGGCCATGGCAATTTTAGCTTCAGTTGGTTGCATAGTCTTCTCGTACTCGAACAGAGCAGTCTACAACATTTTCAAGACACACGACAGGAGGAATTAACATACAACAAGATATTGCAATCTATATTGTAGCATGAGTCTATCTGTTTAGTTTCAGTGTCACGCTCCAAATGCATTAGACTGGACTGTTTTAACAGCTTAAATCGTCTGAGTGAGAATCCAAGTTTTTACTTTGTGAGTCGGTGATCACTGACAGATCATGCATGAGTATTTTAATAGCAATTACCTTCCAAGCTCTCTGGCCCGCATCCGAACAAGCACAAGCATCTAGTGAGGAAAAGCAGTTGAGCATGTTCTGTCCTGCGGAAGAGGATACTTCGTCTTCGGAGAAAAACTTGGAACGGCGTGCATGAACCTGTTCAGTCACTAGCAACAAGAATATTGGGAAGCTGTTATCAAAACATGGGAGGCACAAGCTGCGCTCTGGAAGCAAAAGCTTTTCAAAGGATAACAGATGCGAGACGACATCATCGGCAACGACTGTCTGATTATCTTCTTTATCTGTGGTCACTCAGAGCTGAAAGCTCATCCACATGTTTAAAGAACGAGAGTCCACTTTCAATATCGTGAAGCACCTTAGAAAGACAACTTACACAATACACTTACTCCTACACATAGTTCTTGTATATAGACCTAGCGTTTCTCGGCATATCTTACCACCGTTGACATATTGCGAGGCATCAACTACTCAGTTACTAATAGTCTTAGAGACGACCGACAGAAGCATAAACCCAAATCATGATCTTCAATGAGCCAGTTCATACTTCACGAATTTTGAGTATCTCTTGTAGGCGCGAACTCAGCGTTGCAACAAGTTCATCTTTAAAGGGATCCCCGACCCATTTATGGTCTCGGCTACTTGTCCAGGTCAAGCTTGTTAGTTCAACGATCACTTCTTCCCACTTCCTCGCTAATCTCAAACCTTCTTCGATTTTTGTCTCTACCTGCAACAGTTCCGAGACTATAATTGAAGGGTTTTGCGACCAAAGAGGCCAAAATTCAAACTGCAAATATTCACAAACAGGTTCAAAGAGGCAACAAGTTGTGTGCGGATCACATTAGTCCACAATGGGGACTCAGGAAAGGTTCCTAGTATATGATTAAACATGCCCTACGAGTACTCTTAATGCATACCGTGCATTAGATGTGGCAGCAGATGTTTTAGCCTACCTGCAACTTTGAAAATTATTTTGTTCTAAATTAGGTTAGCCCAGAAACTTCTGAATTTAGACTTCAGATTAATCATCTGCAGCAGATCCGAGGGACGCGGAGACCATGATATGAGTGTAAGTAGCCGAGAAGACAACGAAATGAAACGAGAAGAAAGCTGGAAAGGAACCTTCCGAAATGGATCCATCCATAAGTCCACTTTGGAGATCATCTTACAGAGAGCATCAAACAAAGCCTTCCCGACAATGTGTAGAAGATACGTCATCCCCTGCTTACTGTATGCGGCGACTAAGCCTTTCTCATCGTCTGAGTGACGACAAACTCTCCAGAGGGAGTCCAGGAAGTCCTGAGTTACCTCCATCAGTTCCATCATCTCGTCGATGTCTAAAGACTCCAGTTTCTGTAGAGTTATAACGAACTTCGTGAAATCACTCGGTTCATGAACAGTTGGTCTTACGGTCTTAAGGCTTCAACGACATGTCTCATCACATCCATGGATTAAGAAAGAAGCCAGAGAGAAGAAACTTCATGGCAGTCATATGAGCTGCGATTCCAGGAAGCAAACTTACCTCAAACTGGATCAAGATAGGTTCAAATTCTTGTAAAACCACGAGCGCAAGCTCCTTCCTTAACCGAGATTCAGCGGTATCCCGAGAAACTCGGCTCCAAAAATCATATTCATCCCTGAGACTTACAATCTCAAGTGCGCTGTGTCTGAAGTCTTTCATACTGAAATCTCCGCAGAAATCTTCCGCGCCAAATTGAATCAGACTGGGTCAATCAGTTGGTCGCTGGGTCTCCATAACAAGAGATTCTTCTCTTTCATTCAGCCTTGATCAGTCGCTGTGATTTGGACAAGAGGAATGGCTAAACCAGGAATAACAGATAGCGATTCAAATTGGAAGCCGGTACATATTAATCCTCGATTCATACTTCACATTTCATTTGAAGCAAGCCTTGCTGCAAATGTAACGTGAATTTTGAGTCGGGCAATGCTGCAAACAATTGGTGGGCACCACTTCCTAAACAGACAATGCGCAAGCACTGAGCAGTCTGATCGCACAAGATTGGCTGTACCCTAAATTCAGATGCAGAAACCAGAGTTGTGACATCTCATATTGATATCTGACCTTGGGTTCACTTCATGTGGGTCAGTGAAAGAATTGGAACAGCCTTGTTCGAATTGAACTTGATACTCTGGTATTTACATGAGTTTCCCAAATTCCCAGTTTAAATTCACGTACAACAGTCATTAGAACCCTCCGGACAAGGGTAGGAAGGTTGCCCGGAAGACTCTGTCAGGCCAATCGGTTTTCAATTTCGAAACCAACACACTTTACAATCTCTAAACCGTGGATCAAAGGCGTGCAAGTTCGGCTACCAATCGTTAACGACCTTCGCTGTCGCTTGACTTCAGATTCAAGGACAATGAACACAGGGCTAACAAGAAAAGAGCTGAGGAATCATTCGATCCTTCTTCGTTATCGGGTCTCGACGTTGCGAGGCAGTGGATAAAAGCTTGCAATCGACTTAGGAAATTGCGAAATTCCCACGATGTCCTTGCTCTTAGTGCCAGTGCCAGTACATTGCATTCAGACCATCGGAGCCTTCCAACACTTGTGGCCTTGACAAGATTGAGTCACGACGAGCAGGGCCACGATGATGCATGCCAACGCAGCGTATATACAGAGCGAGAGATTGCTCCTTATGCAATCCGTAGGCACAAAGGGAGGTTACGAAGGTCTTGGACGAAACCATGTCTTGTTCAGATATTTCCACGTTCCTACACACATAACCAAAAAAACATCCCCAAAAAAATCCATACAGTAATTGAAGAAAATCTTGAAAAGCCTAAAGGTTTAGGGTCTAAAGTCTATATTTTTACATAAAAATCAAATTGTATTTGAATTTTGATGATTATCAAATTTGTTGCCCATATTTATATATTTCCATAGAAGATATGTTAAATCATGAATTATAGCTTTGTTTGAATATTGGAGACATCAATTATATGAAGAGATATGATAACATTCTGTATGTCCAACTATGAGCTAACTTCAGTTTAACCTTCGACACTAATATCTGTTACATCATTCTTTGAAGCTTTATTTCAGCCATTAACCACATGATCTGCTAAGAAATTTAGGCTTATCTTCAAATATTAGGATATCATAGCTCAAACTTGAGAAAGATGGAGGTTTAAATAATTTTATAGATTATTTTAACCTCCATCTTTCTATTTTCAATATCTCTTGCAGAAACATAAAATAGAATTTAATTTAATTTTACATATATGTAGTCTTTTAGTATGATTTTTTAAAGTATATAAAATTCAAAAAAATTTTCAATCATAGTTTAAATCTATTTTTATTTCAAGTGTGTGTGTTTTATAAATCAAACTCAAAAATCTATTACTTATAACATTGATATAAATTTATAAAAAAAACTATTTATATTTTGAAAAATATTCATTAATATATTGTGATCAATTTATAAAGTTGGGTATCCAATTTAATAATATTTAATATATTAAAACAATCTTAATGATCTTTATAGATTTTTTATTGTAATTTATTAATTTTGTTACATAACTTTTGTAACTGCAAAGGTTAAAGGTGAAAGTTTCCATAACAATTATTAGACTATGAGTAATTGATATCTTTGACTATGAATTGTGTACTCAAGCTTCAAAGATTGAAATGCATCTCAATAAACATGATGTTTTGGATGTGTTAGGGAATGAATGATATGTCGAATGTCATGTATAAACATTTATTAAAGAAGTTAGAGATGAAACCTTCAAGACTTTCTAGCATCATTGTTGGGATGGCTAACAAGCAAAAGATGTGAATCCATTGGAGTGGTATTTTTGTAAGCATTAATATGAAATCAATTTGAGAATCATAAATATCAAAATAATTCTATATATTAAAATTACAGTGATCACCATCAGCACTTGAAGTTAAAAATCATAAATTTATAATATTCTAGTTAAAATTTAGCAGATAAAATTAACTTGATAATTTATTGATGTGTGTGCAATTTGTGGAGATTGTATGTGACTGATTTTATTGAGGATATCATGAGTTGAAACAATAAAACATGATACCACACATCTAAATGTTATCATGTCCATACATATCACATCACAACATACATCATTGTCACATCAAACATCACAATACATAGATGATCATACAATCTTTTCTACTCTCAAAAAGTCCACAAGTACCCCCGCTCATAAGCACATCATAAAAGAGTTATTATAGTCGACCCAAATGCACTTTGTGCTTCAAAGACTTCATGATCCATCACTAGCTACTATCCACCATAGCCATACTTTCATTGGCTCAACTTTGAAAAACTGCAATCCAAGGAGATCCTTATTCGCACTCTACAAATTCAGTACCATGATTACCCAACACCTCCGATGGTTCATAAAATCGGCTAAGTACCAAGGATAAGAACACATAAGTTGTTCCATCACTTAACTTGTTAGGAAATATCGTCAACTCAATCCACTTGGAGAAATGCTCCATCATGACCAACACATGTTGATGATGTCGTAAAGTCAATAACAAAGATCATGCAAAATCCAAGCTCCAATGATAACCAAGTCGCATAATCGATAGGGATGAAACTGTGATATAGGGGCATTGAATGATGCTCAAACTCGATCACATATCATATATATGGCCACAAATTGTTGTACCTCACTTTGCATACCTCTCCAACAATAGTGATTATGAAGTATAATATATATCTGCTTCACTCCAAGATGACCTAAGATCTCATGAGCATGTTTGATCAACAACGATATCTAAGATGGACGTAAAGGCTCCTCAGAGATAGATATCAACCTTAATAATCAACCAAAATAATGGATTGATGTTCATAGTTATCTTGATGCTTAGAATCTAGATTGGCTGAAAAGATTTTTGACAGAATTGCTCAAAGTCCAAGATTTGGAGTTTTAGAGTTTTCATGTGGAAAATCAGAATGACATGCTATAAGATTATCATATAGTATCCCTTTGATCTTAAATTTGATGGGGTCTAGAAGATGTAAAGTATCATGTGTAAGGATGAAGATATTAGGTTCAAGGTTGGTAGTGTCAAAATTGAAAATTTTTGATATTTAGGGATCGGAAATAAGAGTCAAAGATTTTGAATCCCGCAGAAGTTTCAAAAGATGTTCGTTTGCAAAAAACAAATTACGTTAGGGAGGAAATTGAAAAAGAAAATGTCTTACATAATCAAAATACGAGCTTCAGATTATTGATTTGGAGAGCACAAGACCTTCAAAACTGAGTTTAGTATTTTTAAATGCACTCCTAAGGCTATGTCTGTTTGGATTGGGTTGGTTTGAACCGTTTGATGAATGTTTTTGAGATGGAGTTTTGTAATTTATGTTTCTTATGATTGATTTATGACCATCTTGGCTTCCTTTTTGTGCACCACGTCTGGTTGTGTTGGTGCTTTGTTGTTTGGAGTGGTAGTGATCTTGTATGCTGCCAATAATGAGGTTGGATTTGAGGAAAGTCAAACTATTCATGTTTCTCCTCATTGAGACAAAACTTGCGTACATGTAGATTTGTTGAGTGCATGTGGTAATGATAGATTTCAGATTTGCTCGTGTGTTAGCACCTTATGGTGCCTCGGATAACTTCTATTGTAATTTCTAGTTCTACTTGTAGACATGTTGTTGTATTGTTAATACACTGGTGTCAAAGTGGAGGTACCTAGAAGTTCTGAAGGAGAAACTTCTAGGGTTAGCAATGGATGCACCCATAGAGGAATGCGGTACCAACCTTGGCCTTTGAGGTCAAAAGACTTTGATTTGATGTCAGAGAGTGACAGAACTGAGCTTGGTGATATCTTAGAGTGTGTCACCATACAATTGTTGTGGGACATGAATGATATTTATGGGGCCACCAAGAGTTCCATACGTTATTCGGATACAATTGATACCATTGAGTTGAATGACTTCATGCATGAGTTTGACTCATGGTGTGATTTATAGCGGATGCGAAACTCTGTATTGTCTAGTTTTTTTATGACTTGGAAGGGATTATTCTAGCATTTGGAGGGTTTTTTGATGGATGATTATCATCAGTTTTGGCGTGAACAACCTAAGGAGATTGAATTCTAGAGACAATATTGGTCTCTAAACTATAAGACAACAGTTAGCAACTCCTAGCAGCAAACATTTCTTGTGGTTTAGGGATAATTTGACCCAGGGTAAATTTCCTTTATTCTTATATGAGTGGGAAGAAGTCAAGTTTGAAGGTTCCATTTGACAATCGAACGACACAAGGGACAAGTTCAGGGGCTAGACGGAACGAGATGACAGTCATGAAGACAGGAGGAGCCGGATTTGACATTGTCAAATATGATGGGCGTGGTGACTATCTTCTATGGGAGAGTCAAGTCAAAGGCAAGTTGAAGGCTTCCGGTTTGGGCAAGTCATTGAGGCCTAAACCCTCTACATTCAAGGATGAAGACTGGAAGGACCTTCAAGAGCAAGCAATGAGTATTGTTATACTCCATTTACAACCTTCAGTTTTGAAGCAAATTGATGAGTATGACAATTGTACTTTATTGTTTGAGGCTCTTCAGCGACGGTTTCATCGCTATATTCTTACAGCGGCTTCCTGGTTACCTCGCTCTCAAGCTAATCAGGTCTTGACATGAACTAACAATGGATACAAGGCGGATCGCGCACCTGTAAGAATCTCCTCAACCCTTTGTTCACTTTCATTTCCAGTTCCTAGCTTCAGTTGCCCGACATCGAGGTCAATGAATCAGGTTGTGTAACTTACAATTGCCAGTTTCCTTCGTGGCATTTGATCATGCTAGTGTTGAAAAATGCACATCAAGTGCAATCATGGATTGGACCATCGATATTGCTGGATGCAGGGAAAGTAAGAACTCGTGCACATTGTTCACGTCTATGGTGGACAAATCTTTTTCCAAAGGAGGTTTTATTATGAGCATATGATGGAGCGTAGAGGCCCTCACATCTCACAATGGAGAGTATTTTGGATGTGAGTAGACACTCTTGGTCAATGATTTATGTTGATAGATCATCCATGGTAGTGATGTACTTTGTGGGGTTACCCACATTGTTGAGTAATCCAGCTTTCCATGCCTACAAAGAGGGAACTTGACTTGTATGTGATTCTCACTTGTAGCGGGTGGTGGAACCCAACGTTGAAGAAATAGAGCAAGCTATGGGATTTTGTTTTGGTACTACATCATTACCTATGGACCTTAATTGTTTGATATGGATTGTGAGCCCCGGATTGGATGAATAGAGACGCATGCAGTCCACATGTGTGATTGCAAGACCATTGGTAAGCTCTTTGATTATCAAGATGGTGGAGACGAAAGCAAGGGATAAGAAGTGTCCAAGATCTTATCGTTGGTCTTATGGGGATGTTACAAAAAGAGGGTTGAAGTCTTCTTCGAGTAGGGTTGGAGATTTTGCATGGAGCAAGTGATGATTATCCCTACAAACCGCTATGATATAACTCAAGAGGTCACAGCTAGAGCAGCTAGAGTTATTCACACTAAGCTAGTGGAGCCTGATATGAGAGAACATAAAAAGATTTATGTTCAAGAGGTTGTTGTCTAGCAATTAGATACTATGTCTTCTATATCTAATGTAGATGGATAGGAGATGTGGGATATTGAGATTGGTTCCAAAGTGACAAGATGAGAAAGACGTATGGTGTGGAGGTTTTATGAGAAGTATCAAAAATTATTTTGATGTCAATATGAAGGATTTAGGCTGATTGAAGAAACTTGATACTGTAAGACCCATGGTTGTACATATAGGATGAAATATGAATATATCTAAATTGTAACTAAGTATATCTTAATTATGACTATATTTAGCTATTTATGGTTAAATTGGAGAAAAATATAGAGTAGTTCCTAGTACGGTAGATGAGAACAACTATTTTGTTGTTTAGTATAAATCAAAGAATAGATTCCATCCTATGGGTTTCTTGACTTTCCTTGACTTAGACTAGTTTTCATTAGTTGGACTTGGTGAAGACTTTTGAATCTAAGGGTGAGATTGACATGGTACACTAAAGTCAATTGGAGTGTAGTTTGGCTTTTAGAAGATCCAAGTGGATCAACTGCATGTTGCAATGTACCCTTTTCATTGGGGTTTGTGATATCTACATCATTTAAACTTGGTAAAAGAAATTTATATTGTGATTACTTATAGTTACTAGGGTGCTAGTGCACGCTGTAAAATAATGAAAGGTGCTCTGAACATATTATATAAAGAAAGATAAAGATAACAATACACCTTGTCATTTATGTGATATAGACAAACACAAGCAGTGCGTCTTAGGTAAAATAGAATGAAGACGTGACCCTTCTATGAGGGTTGATAGTCACAAAACTCTCTAGACGTCTAATGCCGTCACTCTCCAAAGTTCGATGTTAATCTTTAATTGAAGTTGAAGAATTGTCATGAAGAGCACATGAGTAAACCTGCAATGTGTGTGGACAACTGTAAGTTAGATACAAACTAAAAAATACAAGGGCAATCAAAATCAATCATGTTTATTTTGAAGTTGTTAGCACACAATACTACATACACAGTTTATGGTTCGCTCCAATGTACATAGTCAACCTCGCATGAGGGTGTGCTACCTGTAATTGCTTATATGTAACTGTACCAGATATTCATCAAAGTATCGTATATAATTAAAATTGACTAAGCGAACCATCTTACAAGATTACAAGAGTATGTAAAAATAAAAGTATAGGACTTTAATATAATTAAGGAATATTTAAATGTAAAATCACGACATAATAAAAAAATATTCCTTGTGAAAAGAATTACAAGGGCATATGCCCTTGTAATTCGTATAATAAATGATGGATACTATTAAAATTAATATGCTATATATTATGAAAAAAGCATAAGGAGCATGAAGTGGCCGTGCCGGAGTGGTTATCGGGCATGACTAGAAATCATGTGGGCTCTGCCCGCGCAGGTTCGAATCCTGCCGGCCACGTCACGAGATTTCCAGTTTGAAATTGCTTGAATTTTTATTCAAGCGAATATCTTTATCAAAGCTTGAATAACACATATCCAAGATACAAATCCAAATTAGGAAAAATCAGTTTAACTGTTACCACCAATGGGACATGAAAAATCAACCCTGTTTTCAGTCAGCCCCATCAGCAGTAAAATATTGACTGTGAAATCATTATGGGCTCCAACTCTAATAAGCTCCAAACTTCCGACTCTTTTGATGCCCTTTGACGCTGGGCGCTCGGCCAGAAGCCCGCCTGCATGGGCTCTCTATTATTCAGCACGTACAATCTTTCACTCTAATCTAGCATTTTGCGCCTCCAGAGTTTCGATTCTCCACTTGGCTTCACATCTTTTCCATGACCATGTACATGATTAGTTAAATTCCCCCACTGCCATTCTGCTTGCGTTTGTGTTGTTGCTATGCATTTCCATAGTTACCCGTCCGTTTGAGAGTTGAGCAAGAGACAAGTTAGAGATGCAATGTTTTAATTTAATATTTCCAGTATTAGTTTTCACTCATGCGTCGCACATTTCTCGTTTCTTACTCTAAAGCAACTCATGTTAACTGTTTTGAATCATAAATTCCATAATTAAATAATTCCAAATGCATAGCTCCGCAATGTAATTGCTTGCGCAGCAGCTTGTTCTTTCTCGGCCTTCTTCTCCGTTTCTTTCGATGGTTTATGACATGCAGTTTTTTTTCCCTGCGTCTCCCCTTGGACCGTTGGACAAATGCCCGGCTGAGTTAGCAGAATGCCATCAAGGAATGGAGCGAAGTTAGACTTCACTCTATAGAAACAAGAGGGCGTTGATTTCGACATCACATGCGAAAAGTCTTGTAAGCCATCACTTTTGCTATGCCTTTGCAGGGGAGTTCAGCAACAGACCAGCCAGTTATCAGCTGTCTTCAGTCCTGTATTAGGTCACGATTCGAAAACCTACTCATCCAAAATTCGGAATTAAACACGTTCAAATGCATTGCTCCGCTACGAAATCTGTTGCCCAGCAGCTTCCGTAGGATTGGCTTTCTTCTGGTATTCATAACAACCGGGTCGAGTTTTGTGCAACATGCGGTGACGAAATAAACAGCGAGTCGATGGGTCCTCGGGACGTGATTGATTGGGAAACTCTCTTTGTAGCCCGCTCTGGGATGTCCATAGAGGACTGAAAAAGACAAAACTCGAAACTGTTACATGGCTAGAGAGAAATTGATACAGCTTGCCTTGCCGTGGATATTTGTTCAATGAAGGCGTTTATGAGCGTGAAGTGTGTGAAGCAGAAGCGGAGCGAGATTTGGTGTGGGCCCGGCAGGGCAGAGCAGCCAGTCATGAGCCATGTGTACTCTCTCTATCAGGACTTGGAGAAACGCTCACGCACTCCTCCTGGACATGTGAAAGGTTTATGGCAAGCATACGTCGAGAGTCGAGACGTGAGAATTTCGGTTTGTCGTCTGATCTCCGGCTCCAAATTCGGATTCCGAAGCCTTTTGAGGGTGGGGGGTCTTTTTAAGCTTCGATAACAGCCGAGCCTGTGGCTGGCTATGGAGCTCACCATGGCAGTAGCTACCGGGCTTACGACGTCATCCTCGTTGGTTTCATCTTCACGTTCGGTTGTTGTCTGTGCTCCTTCGACATCTTTTTCATCAGTTTCTGTTCAAAATGGGCTTCGAACATCGTTCCTGTCAGAGAGGCGTCACCTCTTTTCTGCTGGACCACTTCGAAGTGATAATGTTTCGGAAAGAATTGCCGTGCATAGCTCTGGGGCACCCATCGCGGACGGTAAGTGGTCTGTCAGCTAGGACGGCTTGTTTGGTTCCTCACTCCTCATCTTCAGATTTTATCTTTCTTCCTTTGTGCACATGGCCAGTGTGCTTCATATTGAATTGGCACATGTGAGCATTGAATGTGGTGAAATTCTGCTTTCTGCCTCTCTTGTGGATGCATAAAGCTCAGAAATTGGACCATTTTTGTCGTTCTGAGTTGGATTTCTGCACGGGAATTCACGGTACAACTTCTTGAGGACTGACCTGGAAGGACTACTCTTAGGCATGTGGGAAGCAGGAAACTGAGGATTTTGCATATTGGATGCCCACAGATTCTACGGCTGTAGCGGAAGGGTCGAATGCGCCCTCTGAAGATTCCCAAGAGTAAGCCTGAGGAGGTGATCTTTGGGAAACTTTGAGAACAGAATGATTGTTGATAGATACAGAGATAAACAAATCGATAATTGTGATTGCTACAGCTTAGATGGCGAGAGTGGGAAGCGTGGAAGATGCCCTCCTCTAGCAGCGTTCTGTGACTTGTGGACTCCGGAAACTTATCCGAACTAGAATGCTGAAAATTAGAGTTTAATTTAAGAAGCATTGAAGGTAACAACTTTATTCACTGACAGAACTCACCTCTCGCTGATCAGGGAACAACTTTGTGTATCAACATAAGGCTTCTTGCTAGCTCTGTGCTGTTTCTGTGATGTAGACAGCTCAATGAAATTCACGAGTCAAGTGGGGTCAAAGTCTGGAACGTTTGCTATTGTGATGTAGTTCTTTACTCTCGACATTTTACAGGTCTTCTCCGCGCCGTCCATCCATGGATAGGAGGGAACTTATGGGAAAGGCCGTCACTTTATTAATGTCGTCCATAGCTCTCCCTGCTATGGCTGCGTCAGTAAACAGTACGTTTCTTGAAACAAGTCGCTGGTATAAATTTCGATAGATAAATTGCTCCTACATTTTAGTTGTGGTAATTTTCTTTGTCTTGATGGTAGTTGGTGTGTGAATTGTTAAAGATTGTGCTTTGTGGAGAAGTGCATTGCCTTGAATGGAGTCCTTTTTTGCAATAGAGTCTTCTTTAGAAAATATATATTTTCAAATGTTCATCGTTGATTCTGGATAGAAATTTTGGAAGAACAACGTGATTCGTGAACTGTCAGAGTGCCACTTTCTTCATTTGTAATGGTTGAGATGGTTGCCTGTACAGGTACCGAAGATGGCTTCATGCTATATCAGGATGAAACGGACAAGTATTCGCTCCTTGTTCCGCAGGGTAAGTTTGTTACATTCCTGTGTGCTTTTCTTCAATTTTGCAGATTTTTCGCCGCTCAGTCTGTTGAAAGTATGCTTACTTTTTGGTCTCCATATTTTGCAGAGTGGGCAAAAGGAGAGGGTGAGACAGCCCAAAGAAAAGTTACTGCCTTCTACCCAGAAAGCGGCAGTGCGGCCAATGGTCAGTTGAACTCTGACAGCATTACTATATGTCCTCGTATTTTGTAGAATCTTCCAAATCACTAGGCCTAGTCTTTCGTCACCTACAGTGGTGAAGAAAGTTGTTCATAAGTCGACTGTTTCATAGAGGCCGTTCGAACAAGACATTCGACTTTTCATATGATGAAGCTGTTGTTTCAAGAGTTCCTAATTACCGCTTTGTTACACTGTTATGATCGTGCAGTCAACATTGTCATTACTGGGCTGGGAGCAGACTACACACAGTTGGGCTCTTTTGGAAACGCTGACATGTTCGCTGAGAATTTGGTAAGATGGGTCTATAGCTATCCAATATTAGCTGCTAGGACTTGACAGTATCTTATGGTGCAAGGTTTTCTGAATGAGGTAATTAAGGTCCTTACCGCTCACTGGAGGTGCTGCAACAGCGTGCAGTGTTTATCAAGCATGCAGTAATAAGCAAGCTGAAACTGTCTCCGAATGCGTTACAGGTTAACAGTCTTGACAGGGCGTGGCAGAGGCCTCCTGGTCAGAAAGCCACATTGATTGACGATTCATACAAGAATGGTATGATGACAATAGTTACACCCTCAACCCTGGCCCTCCGAAATATGTTCTCCTCATTTTTCCCTGACTCTTCTCCCCCGTGCCTTCTGATGGGCATACAATTGTGACTGCTAGCTAGGTGGGCAGCTTGTGGACCTTGTCTGATAGTCAAGTTTTCTAATAGTGGCAGTGTTGGAGGCGTATGTATCCACGATTGTCGTCTTTGAGCTTGACTTAGAAGCACAATGCAGGCTAGACTATCGATATTAGCCGGGGGTTGAGCCTGAAAATGACTGTCATGTTTGGAATTTCATCACGCTGGCAGGAATGTACTATGTAGAGTACACTGTACAAAAGCCTGGAGAGGCCAAACGCCATCTACTGTCGGTGGTTGGCATAGCTAACAATGGGTGGATCAATCGCCTGTACACCGTGACGGCCCAGGTATACCTCCATACTGTGCCTTGCTTAATAGTTGCGTAAATTGAGCTTCTTTACAATGAATCCATTGCGTTTGTTTCCATTTTCAATCTCTATTTAGCACGCCTGTTGTAGTTTGTATGTCAGCCAGCATTTTTGTACACCACACATCATTATTGTATATATTTCTTCCTTCTCTGCATCTTATGTAGTTACTATAATTTTACATGTAGTACATTCTTTTTAGGGCCTACATCTTTGTGTGCATCGTAACAATCAATTCATCCACTGTCATTGTGTCTGGAACGCAATCGGATCAATACATCCAAACCTTATCAAATCTCTGGTCGTTGGTATTCTCAGTACTGGGAAGACGATGCTGACAAGTACAAAGCGAATCTGAAGAAGGTAGCCATTTCTCTCTCTAAAGTATCCACTCCGTCTCGAAAGGAGCCATGATGTTCATCCATCCAGTCCGTTGAATAAGCAAAATAATGTCCAAAACCCAGACTTCAAAAACTTCTGTCATGTACTTCATAACGACATAGAACCTCAATGAAGGGAGGAATCCTCTAGTAAAGAAATTCTACACTGGGTTGAAGTGAGTTTGTAATTAGCTCTCTTGTTTGCTGGTTCATACTCTGAAGTTCAGAATCAATCGTGAAGACGTGAATCTTGAGTTAACTCTTGTCGCCACTCTGTACATTTACTATCGTACCCTAGCTACTAGAAGACACCTACACATTCAAATCTGATAGGAGTGTTCTTCTTTTGCAGATCGTATCATCTTTCAAGCTCACCGGCTAAATGTGGCCATGCCCATGGGTCGGTTTGTCGTGCACATGTGCAGATGAGAAGACAGTGGCATGGGCATTATATCTCTGTATAGCTTGAATTGTTCACAACATTTAGATAGATTCAGGATCTCTTTGTACGATAGCTGGAATGAATTGTGTGTCACGACGGGCAGGTCTTGTCCTTGCTATATATATGTGCAGCGTATTGCCACATGGGTAATTCCTTTGCGTTTCACCTCTTTCTTGAAACAATTCATTCTGGTGATTGCCTCACTTATGTTGTCAGTGGTTTTCTCACCAGCTCCTGATTGAATCGAGATAACAGCTGTGTACGCAAACTGAATAATGTTGTCTGATGCATGGCATTATGAATTATGTCCTTGTGATGGTTGGCTAGAGTGCTTATCGTTACGGCACCTATCCGACAAGTCTGTCACTGCGTTCGAAGATTTCTGGTTGCATACCTGAATGGCCATCTAATTGTCAGAGCATTATAAAACTTAGAGAGCTGAGGAGTCGTTCTGTCACAAAAGGTTCCAACGATGTGGTGAAAATACCACCTTGGAATTTTCCTCTTGCGTTCGTTGATGGAGGATCGAATCAGCATCGAGGAAACCAGTAAGTGAACGTGTCGGAAATTCCCAGTTGTCTCGAAACGGAGACACCGCTTGATACGCCAACAGTGCGAGTATATACGGTAAGATGTCAATTGTTAGAAGCGACGTGCTCGTCAAATTCCGGTGTATCTCAAAGTTTGCGTTGTACAAATTGGAGCCACGTGAGACACACTTAAACTACCTCTTAACTCTGCAGATTTAACCTTTTGGTCCTCCCCGGGTT
The DNA here is from genome assembly GCA_014180765.2 of Marchantia paleacea. Classification (NCBI taxonomy): domain Eukaryota; kingdom Viridiplantae; phylum Streptophyta; class Marchantiopsida; order Marchantiales; family Marchantiaceae; genus Marchantia; species Marchantia paleacea. Next base: position 2,227,577 of record MUAA02000049.1, read on the forward strand.
CCCTTGCTGCTGCAACTTTTAAGATCGACTATTTCATCTCTAAATCTTGCAAGGAGGATATTTGGAATTTTCTGACAAAGCAGACGGAGTGTTTTCTATGTCAAATCTGGAAATTCACGCTACTGAGTCGCACAGTATCAGCGATGAATTTTTCGTTGTCTTAGTATGAGAGAGCAATTTAGTCTCGTGAAAAGTAACTCTCCAGTACACATGTCCACAGGCAAAAGGCTTGCATGCGACGGAGCGAAGACTGTCGGGCTGAAGACTTCTTTATCTGGGTTCGCGTTTTCTAAACTTATGCTTCATTGACTCGAAACGGTAAAGTTCGTCCGTAAACTATCACTCCGGCGGCCTAGAAAGTCGCGTATGACATAGAAAATAACACTTTTAAAAGTTGGCTATATCTTCTGCAAAACTAGTCACCTGATTTCTGGTTCAGTTTGCTATCATGATGAAGGGCACGACCTTCAGTTTGACATGTATTTAGGAATATTTGATTTAAAGATGTATCATTCAACAATTCAAGCTCGGGGTCATGAAAACTCTAGATCGTTTCCGCCCTGTAGGTCAGTTTAGCCGGAACGTTCTCCACCTCTTACAGTTCCTACCTCATAGACTTACCAGAGATGTGAAAGCTCGTCTTTTTTCATGGGGATGAGCGCGACATTGCTCAAAGGTCAGAAAGCATAAGAAAGTTATAACTAAAAGCAACGATGTCATAATTGCTTCTCAGGAGGTTTCTGCTGATACCGCGCCTCTAAACCAAATGTCGGCGATGGCGCATGGCGGAAATGAGAAATCTGATCCGCTGACTTGCTCCAATCACTCAAGGAGGATCCAAGGACGGAATTCCATGGAAGAAGGAAATTCCGGATCAAGAGGAAGACAGAGTTCCATCATGTTTCATGAAGGGCCTGAGACGTAGACTCGTCAGTCAGTCCGGTTACGGTAAAGTGAAAGGCCAGGGAACGTTCACACGTGCAGAGACAGATCTAAAATACAAGGAGGGTTCTTGACGGACGGTGGCGAATGGAATGGAGTTAAATGCTTGGGAGAGAGGAAGATCTAATGGTGAAAGTGCATACGACAGCCTCATCCCGCTCGGACGGAATTCCACCGAGAAATGCCAGGAGACAAGAAGCAAGAGGAGGAGGAGAAGAACAACAACAACTTGCAAGTAAACGCACCACGCCCTAACTAACCACGAGCAACAATCTCACAAATCTTCCCTCCGTCATACTCAGACTGGAAACTTTGTGTGGCCTGCAATTGGATGGCTTGATCTGCATTTGTGTGGTTAATGTGTCGTGATCTCTGTTGTGGGACGGATCTCTCTGAGAGATACGTAAAGATCCTTCCCTTCGTCCTCCCTCTCTACTGCAGTCTCTCCAATTACTTCCGGAGTCCATACCTCTCCGCGCTAACTTCCCTTCCGTCCACCTCCATTCGGAGGTATTGTAGTTGGTCACGGAAGAAATTGGATGTAAAGTCATCAACTATGAAGGTCAAAGATGAATCTGGAGGGGACCACCACTGGATAGCACCACAACCGCTTGCATCGGCCTTGCATCAGCAAGAAGGCAGGGAAGGGAAGGGAAGGGAATGGAATGGGGGAGGCTGGAACGCCTGACTAGTGGCTCAAAAGCCACGTCCGCACCATTTCTCAAGTCAAGTGCATTGTACCTACACAGAGGAGCAAGCGAGTGAAGGAAAAGGAAGGTCATTCACTGCCTGCCATGGGAGTCCTCGCCCAGGACAAAAGAGAGTAGTAACAAGTTTCCAATTTGCAAACGATATTGATTCGCAGAACATTTGGGGAATCCGAAGGAGAGGCCCTGATTTCAAGTTGAGGTGTAGTAGGGGCCAGGGGAAAGGGAGGGGCAGGGCAGGGCGTAAGCACGTTGATCGATTGGTTGGTTGGCTGGTTCGTTGGGTTTTCAGTTTGGAGGGCAGGACGAGAGGGAGGGCAGAAGTTGGATACAAAACCCCACCATTTGTTTGCAACATTTTCCACATTGCAGGACGAGTTGCAGAGCAAGGTCGGACTGTGTGACAGATTCAGGACGTCGAAGATTTGGGCAATGGCCACAGCGGTGAGAGCAGCGGTGAGCAATGTCGCCGGCCCATGGGCCCTGCGCCCTACCTCCGCTGTGAAGGTGGTGTCCTCTGTACAAGTCGGCGGTTCTCCCTTCCTGGGATTGAGAGGAAAGATCTTCACTCAGTCTTCCGGACAACAAAAATCTGCTGTTGTTCTCCAGAAACGCCGCATCCATGGCGTTCGAGCTCTTCAACGAGGAGAGTTCTTCGTCAAGGAAGACGGGAAACCCGAGTCTCTTGAGTACCGTGTATACTTCGCCGACAAGGAGGGTAACACGGTACGTTGTACCCGCATTTCCTGGCCTCTCTTTTCTATCAACGATTACTAATTCAAGATTTTGTTCTCGAAATACACATGAATTCCCTATAGGGTCGAAATTTTCATTCATTCATTTTACTGGACAAGGAAGGACTCCATGTCCAAACTGGCTTCGTCACTATTAGCCAACCGTGGCGGAGTGAAACTCTCACCTTCGGGTCGCGGAGTTTTATAGCTGCTCACGTAGTGTCGGGATTTTGGTACAAGACTAACTGAAATTCGAGAACTTGGTACGACAGATTCTGATCAGGGGAACATTATCTGCCCGCTTAGTGTGTCCATCCTGGCCTTTGGAATCCCATTGGATTGAGGCTACCGTAAGATACTAGCTGAAATTTGTAGTTCACAGATGAAGAAGAGCTATGTTTGGAGTCGAAGTCTCTGTTTGAAATTGACATCGTTTTTGGCCTACATCGATTGGAGTTCAATTTATTCTTCTAATTCCTCTGACTTAGGAGACCTTGCTACGGATTATGACAACTTGTGCATGTGCATATGTGTTTAGATTTCTCCGTGGCACGATATTCCATTGAAGGCTGGAGATGGTCTGTACAATTTCATTGTGGAAATCCCCAAGGAGACAAGTGCTAAGATGGAGGTGGCCACAGACGAGCCTAACACCCCAATCAAGCAGGACACAAAGAAGGGAAAGCTTAGGTTTTACCCGTACGTATATAAACCCTTATCCAGTACTAATCCGTGCAGTCTCGACCTATTTCTCCTCTCTACTTGTGGTCTGATATTGCCCACCATTCTCTACAGAATGCTACTTGTCCAACGCAGGAACTAACTTATATATGGGTAGAACATCTTCTTCTCTTTGTCTTTTTCTTGAGGAAATGAGAGGTGAGCCAAGATTCTTCAGTCTGTCTTTCTGAGTCTATGTTTCGCTGTTACGATCTGTAGATCGTTTCAGTTGCAAGGATGTAAGTCACGGAACGAAGACGCAGTTTGAACTGTGAGATTGGAATCCTTCCAGGGTAAACTTGTGATCTGATATTCGTTTCTGAATAAACAGATACAACATAAACTGGAATTACGGACTTCTACCACAAACATGGGAAGACCCTACCCACGCCAACGCGGAAATTGAGGGTTGTCTTGGAGACAACGATCCAGGTACTTGAAGCATTGTCTACCTGCAGAAGTAGGGCGTGTGGGGAATATCATACGTGTCTTCGTTCATCTATTGCCTGTATACAAAGTGATGTGTGAAATTGGCTCTGCTGAAGACAGGGTATCAAAATCAATGGGTGGCCTGTCTGTCTTTGATTTACACAGAAACGGTTATTCTAAACAATGTTTGTGTACACCCCTTCTGTCGATGGTTTTGTTCCTCTTATTGTCTTATCATGGCAGTGGACGTTGTGGAAATTGGGGAGAGGCAAGCCAAGATCGGAGAGGTGATGAAGGTGAAGCCGTTGGCTGTGTTGGCCATGATTGATGAAGGTGAGCTGGACTGGAAAGTCGTGGCCATCTCGGTGGACGATCCCAAGGCAAAACTTGTGAACACCATGGAAGATGTTGAGAAGCACTTCCCGGTACGTACCTAGACTTTGTATCACGGAGCTGGGATTGTGAGTGTACTTAAATTCTAGCATTTGCACCACCTTAAAAGTAAAGAAGTGAGCACTTCACCTGTTGAGTGCGAGAGATAGAGGACTGATGGTTTGGTGTTGTGGACAGGGTACTTTGACAGCCATACGAAATTGGTTCAGGGACTACAAAATTCCTGATGGCAAACCAGCAAACAGATTTGGTCTTGACAACAAACCTGCCGATCAAGTAAGTTTGACTCTGTAGTCCTCAAGTCATTATTTTTGTGATCTCTCTACTATGGTGTAGGATGTGAATCTCGTGGAAATTAAAATGCATGTTAAAATGTGACTCATGCAGGAGTATGCATTGAAGGTGATCGCTGAGACCAACAATGCCTGGGCCAATTTGGTGAAAAGGTCTGTACCTAAGGGAGAGCTGTCCTTGGCCTAAGTTGGGATCAAGGTTTGGCCCAAAAGCCGTTTGAATCAATCTGGTTTTGGTGGGTTATTGCCCAGTCCCAATCCAGGCAAACACTCACACGCCATAATTCCTGTCAGTAGTATGTGAGTTGCATTTTTTGACAGATGTAAAACAGTCTAATTTTTTTCCCAAAGTTTTGGATCCTCACGGCAGTTCAAGGAGAGGATTTAGGTTGCATACACGAAAATGTCATGGAAAAGTGTGGGAGCTCTTGTTTCCATGTCTAATATCAAGAGGCTTTTCTAGTTACAAAATCCAGTACACCGGTAAAATGGTGAATCTGACCAGGTTAGTGCTTTCTTACAAGAATTCAATAGCATCTGGGTGATAGATGCTTATTCTTAGGAACAGGAATAGGAAACTCTTATTTCTTATGGAGATGCAAAGAAATATCGAAGAAACTGATCTGAGAGTCCTCGACAGTCGATCTAATATTACCTCATTTGGAGTTGAATCTCTGTATCGACTGTTATCTCCTGGCGCGTAAATTTGAATTGTACTCAGTAAGAACTGCTGGATACGTAACCAGCCAGGAGAACCGGCCAGTGTAATACTGGCTGTGAGTACTCCCTTACACACCAGATTTTGACACTCAGACGTTTCGAGAGTATTGCTAGGAAATTGATAGAAGGCTGCAATTTGCTTCTATTTCAAGTTGGTACTATATCAATGGATTTGAGTGAGGGCCCTAGCTAGGATCGAAGTTCCGATGTGGACCTCTCTGTAGTACTCTTCTAACTAAAGAATACGGATCGATGTCGGAATAAATATATTCTTGGGGATTTTCCTCGATCCTTTTTCAATCTTGTCCCGTGGGGAACAAAGCGTTACTAGCTGATTTTAACGATCCGTGATAGTCAATTCTATGGAATCGCAAGATGGAGTTTTGTCTTAAGTCTGTGTCGTCCCTGAAGTATAGATTTAATGGCGAATGAATCGTGATGACCAGAAATCTCAGTCTATCGCAATTAACGTGGGTTGTCTGGGAAAGGTATGTCTAGTCATCGTACAGGTAGACATATCATGGAAAGCCAAAATCATGTCACCTGAATTCTGCGTCGATTATGACCAAATATCAGAAATGATAGTGTATGGTGAGAAACGGTACAAGGAAATACACGCAGAAAATGGAACTGGAAATGAAAATAAAAAAAGCCAAATTCGCACCTTGAGTTTGAAATGTGCAACTTTTGTCCACTGACAGCAAGGGAAAGCAGCTGGTGACACTTCACAGGCGACTGTTACATCTACGTGCGCTGTGTGAAGAAAGCTTAGAGGAATGGAGGCGGATCAAACCGCAATAACGTCCTGCACAGTTACAGACGTGTAACATAAAATTGGTGAAAAACTTTGTCAGATGGAAGTGCTGTATTAGAAGGACCAATAGATTTTCGTCCGAATCCATGTAACATTCCAAAGCTTAGTAGACAATTACCCTTAAAAAGAACGGTCAGACTATACTGTACAATGTTTCCTATCACCTTAGATTAAGATACAGTCCTCCTGAACACCAAATAAATATGAAGTATATGAAGTATAATTCGAAGTTTCTAGAAACGATCGGAATTCGTTAAACTGGATTGTTCTCTTGAAAACCATCAGAGTAAAACTTATGAGAGGGGATCGATCACGCAGGAACTATGCTTTACACATTATTTAGAAGAATTGTTAATACCGTAGTTTGAAACAGAAAATGTTTTCAAGCGATACGATTCGGCATAGGAGTGCAGTGAGTCAGTCAATCACAGTGCCAGGTCCCATGCATGTTGACATAACTGTCGTAGGCTTGAAGTGAACAGTACTCTGCTGAAGCTATATACTATGTAAATCATGGAGCCACATATAAAACATAAGGACGTTACATACACATACAATTTCGTCGTCAGCCTACAAGTTTCAAGTTTGTACGTCATTATTCAATCCTTCCTGTGCGTCAAGTTCACCAAGAGGGACCCATGATGCCCATCTATCTTTTGAGTCTATCAGAAAAAAGCGTCCATCGGGGAACATTTAATGTGTACTGTACTTGTTCAACAGTATTAGACCTACCCTTCGAGGATTTCGAAGTGATTCACCTTGCATTAGGTTCAAATTGGATAGGAAGAAGTACTCTGTTACTAGGCCCGATAAATCGCTTGTAATTCAGCTCAACTGTTCACGAAAGAACTTGAATCAAATTGATCAATATTCTCGAATTTCTCAGCAATAAGACGTTGCTACTGCACATACCTTTGATTTTGCAAGTTGGACCACGGACTGACAGGAGCCTGCTTGAAGTAACAAATGTCAAAGAATCAACTCCAGTAGTCAGAAGGCGAGGATAAACATTCATTTTTTTAAAAAGTGAGGGGCTTTTTATGGTAACTTCACAAGGTATCGAAGGAAAACAGCTCTTGTCGCTGCAAGTTGTGATAATTTTTCTTCTTCTTTCTCTTGTAAGTATCTAAGAAGCCTTCAGTTCTTTTCGTTTTAAAAATAATTCAATTTTATAACAATGGCCGAAGTGACATATAATTCGGGCAATTGCAAAAATGATGTGAATGTGATCATACACACAGCTCTATCTAGATCTGCTGCATGTGTGTGATGTCCTATGATAAAATCCTAGAGTGATTTGTCTATGAATCTATAATGAGGTTGCTAACAATCGATTTCGAATTGAGAGCATGCACAGGTCCTGGACAAAAAGAGTACGGTTTCTAGCTACTTTGATTTGTCTACATGTGAATCCAAGAAGAGTACGCTACTCTACCTTTCAGTTCTAAAGCATACGTACATGCATGCATGCGGTGCAGCTGCAGGTTTCCAATGACGCACCGCACCGCAACGAAGTGGGGCAAAATTTAAACTTATTATGTGTACATGTTTGTGGGACGTAGAAACGCTACTGGCAAAGAATAGATCGAGAAGGTCGATTTTGAGTTGAATACGGTCGATCAAACTCCCTCCAAGATCTCCTGAAATTCGCTCCAGTTTCAGGAAAAAGTTGTCCGAATGCACACTTCGAATTTGGAGTCGGAGATCATCATCTGAGCATAGTTGGAAACGGGAAGCAAGATCTTCGCAGGCTCCGAAATTGTAGATCCACTCTGTTGCTCCGGTGTGTAATTCTTGACACACGACAGAGCTTAGCCTAGCTTTGTGGAATAGAACTCATGTTCAAAGGAAGTCCGCTGTACACGACCTCAAGTAAAAAAATTTCAGAGGAATTCAGTTCCTGTAACGCGGACTGTCCTGTCCGAGATGCTCGATCGACGACACTGAGGTGGAGTTCTGATGTAGGCGAGAAAGATCTTTGCATCACACGTCAGGTTGTAGTCTATGACGTTTCATCATTCGTCAGTCCGAGCCGTCACAATATTGACCGCCACCAGCAGCAACAGCTGGCTTCTGTAGTAGCAGCAAAACAACTACAGCAGCATTCTCCTTCTTTCTTTGTGCTGATGTCTGGAGCCCGACAATGCAATCACCTGGAGCATGGAAGGGGGAGCTGGAAAAGACAAGTAGCTCTGTCAACTTCGCTGCTTTCCAGAACTCCGACGACTTTTCTTGCCTGTCGACTTTTTGCCCGTCGAGTTACAGCCCGAACCTGCAGATCCACAAGGGAAAGAAAACAAAACCGTCGAGCGAGTTCGATCAGACAGAAGGACTTCTGACTCTGATGAGAGGGAGCTTCGAAATCTCATTCGAGCCTCTCATCATCTTGCGCCGACATCAGCAATCGGTGAGGGAATATAGTCAGCATACGATGTCTCAAAAGAATCTACAAAAAGCCCTCCCCTTATGTGAGTACACAGTGATCAGCACTTGTCAGTCACCATCAGTCAAGGACATGCTTCCAACTTCACTTCACTTCTCATCTCATCTCAGCTCATCTGTCAAACCGAGTTCAATTATCGAGCATCTTCAGGCGTAACTCATCAAACAGGGAACAATTCATCACACCTGTATCGTAGCTCGACAAGTGCAGGGGATAGGGGCCATGGTAGCGCCCGGCTTGGATGTCCGCCAGCTCCGACATCGAAGGGTAATTATTTGCACTCATCGATAACCGACTGGGGTGCTTCAGCTGCGTCAACATCTCCCGAACGTCCTTCATCGAAGGCCGGTCGTTCGGCACGTCGCGCGTGCACAACAATCCGATTCTGATCAGCATGTGGATTTCCTTCTCCTGACTCCGGTACACGTTCTTGAGGCTCGAGTCCAGAATCTCGTTTATGCGATCGGGGTACGCCTTCAGCACCCACAGCGACAGCCAGGTCCCGGGCGTGAACGTGTCGTCCGTCGGCTGCTTCCTCGTCAGCATCTCCAGAATCACCACGCCGTAGCTGTACACATCCCCCTTCGTCGACACCTTGTTCGACGTCGCGTACTCTGCTCCAGCGCAAGCGCCCGCCGCGGTCAGTACAGCCATTCGACATTTCAAACTCGAAGCGCACAGTGACACAGACATCCGCCCCACTGTTTGCACACCGCTATTTATAGATCGCGCTCCCGACGACGGCAGCCTGCGTGCCTATCGTCACCGGCGTTCCGAGTGCCAAATCGGCCTCAGCAAGAGCCTAGCCGCGGCGGCTGACCCGCGGCGACGAGCCTTGATTCTCACTCGAATCTTGACTGCTGTCTCAAGGCCTACACTCGTTCGGGTGTGTAACGTACACAGTGGTACGGAATTCCCATGTTGTGTGTGTGTCAGCAAGGAAGATAGACTAGTTTGCAACGGCTGGGCGAGAGCCGCGGCGCGGTCCCTCCGTTCGTTATTCGAATTTTGGGGAATGGCCGGAAAAGCAGGCAAAGGCAGGCCTCGGAGCAGATGGAGTTTCTTGAACCTTCGATGGTCAAGAAACTCCATCTGCTCCGAGGCCTAGCGCTAGGAGCACTTCCCATCTTTCAAGAAACTGTCAAAATTTCCTAGTACGTTTGTTCGATAAGCATTCACATTCAGTCACCCCAGAAATCTATATTGCAGTAAGCACAACTAAGAATTCGCATTCCACGCGGATCTTGTACAGATTCGAGTTTTGAGAAAGAATGAACGCCAGATGAACGATGAAGTCGTATTAAAACAATCATCCCCGACTAAATGAGGTTTAGGGGCCTGTGATGTACGTACCTGGAGCAATGTATCCCGTTGTACCGAAGAGGCCGGATGCGGTGGTTTCGCCATTGCCATCGAAGTGGACGTTCTTGGCAATGCCGAAGTCAGCGACCCTGGCATTGTAGTCGGGATCGAGGAGGATGTTGCTCGGTTTGAGATCACGGTGGATGATGGGTTCGTGACATTCATGGTGGAGGTGAATCATGGCGTCGGCGACACCGATGGCAATGTTGAGCCTGGTCTCCCAACTAAGACCGCAAGTCTCACCTTTATGGAGCTGCACATGCAAGCTGCCGTTGGGAATAAATTCCATAACCAGGGCTCTCAGTTCTGGAGTCGCCACGAAGCCGTACACTTTGAGCAGATTCTTGTGCCGAAGGTTTCGAAGGATCTGCAGCTCATGAGTCAAATCGTGTTCGTTGGAAATTTCCCTGTCCATGTTCAGCCTCTTGACCGCAATGGGCATGCCTCCGGGCAGAACTCCCTTGTACACCGTGCTGTACCCGCCCACCCCCAGAATGTTGGTCTCGCTGAACCCCTCGGTCGAAGCCCACAAGTCCTCGGCCGTCACCTTCATCTGCGTCGTATAGATGCCGAGCTCCTTCCGCGTGCTGGTGGCGCCCTTCTTCCTCTCCCCGCTCATCCACAAGAAAATTCCCAATCCCAGGAGCGCGAGCACGAATCCAGCTGCACCCGAGACGACGTAGACCCACTTTCGATGGCATTTGAGCCCGCTGCATGGTCGTCGATAGGGCCCTGTACAATTTCGTTGGACCTGACGGCCGCAGAGGCCCGGGTTACCAACAAACGATGCTTCCGTCAAGTTAGCGAAAAATCCATTCACAGGAATCGGTCCCACAAGGTCGTTGTATGCCACGCTGAACTGAGTCAAAATCGGCAGAGGAGCTAGACTAGCAGGCAGCTCGCCAGTCAGATGGTTGTTGGAAACGTTCAACAGCACCAGCCCCTTGCATTTGCCGAGGATGACAGGGATGTCCCCGGAGAGATTGTTCACAGACAGATCGATGACGATTATGAACTCCAAGTTGCCGAGCTCCGTGGGAATGGGGCCCGAGAGCTGGTTGTTCTCCAGACTTAAGTAGGAGAGGGCTCGAAGGCCCGAAATGATTTCCCCCGGAATGGGTCCTGAGAAATTGTTCTCCGAGAGATTGAGCTCGATGATTGTGGCGCAATTGCTCAGCGATAGGGGTAGCTTGCCGGTCAAGAAGTTGTTGTTCAGGTTGAGCTTCTCGATGGATTTGAGTAGTCCGACTTCGGTGATGAGCGGGCCGCTGAGACTGTTATCAGACAGGTGCAGCTCGACGAGAGCCTTCAGTTGGCCCAATTCGGGAGGAATGATCCCGGTGAGTTGGTTGTTTCTGACATCCAGTCGGCCCAGATTCCTCAGATTGCCCAAAGAACTCGGAATTGGGCCGCTTAGATGATTGTTCGCTACTTCCAACACGGTGAGATTCGTACACTTGCCCAGACCGGCCGGGATAGTGCCATTGAGCTGGTTGCTGAAGAGTTGCAGTCTCCTGAGGTTTGTACAGTTGCTCAGAGTGTAAGGGATTGAACCTGTGATGTCAGTACCGGTGATCACCAAACTCGTCAGCTGTTTCAATCTGCCGACCTCCAGAGGTATCCTTCCTGTCAGTGGGTTGGGTCCCAAAATCAGGTCCGTGAGATCTTGACAAAATCCTAGAGTATCTGGGATCGAACCAGTCAGGTTATTGCCATGCAACCTGAGAACTTTAAGCATTTGAAGCTGTCCCAATTCAAGTGGGATTTCTCCGTTGAGCCTGTTGGAATTCAAGTCGAGATTGGTCAAGTTTAGGCAACCAGTTGCAATCGAGGTTGGTATCATACCAGTGAGATTATTTTGAGACAGAACCAGAAGATCGAGGCTCGCCAATTGACCCAGTTCAAAGGGAATCGGGCCAACGAGGTTGTTCCCACTCAGGTTAATTGATTCGAGACGGGAGCAGTTACCCAATGAGCGGGGTATAGCAGCTGTGAAGTCGTTGCCGTTCAAGAACAAGCTTTCCAGGTTCACCAGGTTTCCTAGGTCTGAAGGGAAAGACCCAACAATCAGGTTGTTCGAAAGATCCAAGTATACCAAAGCAGTGCAGTTGGTAATTTCGGGAGGAAGGGTACCTTGAAGATCGTTGTTCGAAAGATCCAAATGCTTCAGATGCCTAAGCGCGCTCAGGGATGATGGAACGGTGCCCGTGAACTTGTTATCGGACAGTACAAGGATTTCGAGATTTTGCAGCCCTCCGAGCACGGGAGAGATGAAGCCCTCCAGAATGTTACCCGTCAGATTCAACGTGACCACATACTGCTGACCCACATCGCACACAATGCCTGTCCAGTTGCATATATTTGGTTGCACCGTCAGGTTCCAATTTACAAGCTTGCTGCTGGGATCTTTGGTCACACCCTGCTGAAATTCTAGCAGCATCTGCGTTTCTCGCAAGGTGATGCGCGAGGTTTCCAGTAGTACGGCTGCTCTGGATACCTGGCCGAGAGTCGTCGTTGTTGTAGTGTTGGGAGTGAGGTGATGGAGAGTAGCAGTAGATGATGATGGTGCTGTTAACGTTGTAGTTGAAATCACCCCATGACGTTGTTGTTGTTCTTCAGCGCGGATTTCTGTGGAGGATGATGATGATGATGCGCCGAGCCACAAGAAAATCACGAGGATACATCTGGGCCTGGAACAGAATGTCATACTTCTAACCGTGTTGGTGTTGTGGGCACGTGCTCATGTATGTATACGTGCAGTACAACAACAACGCACACGCAATGAACTTCGCTTGGCTAGCCCTCCTGCCTTGAATGAATTGATGAAAATTTTAATGGGGATGAATTCTTCACAATCCTGTCGGTCGGTCGGTCGGATTTGGTTGTTGCGCGCCCCCACACCGGCTGGCTAGCTGCCACCACTGCACTCGTCAGCACTCCTCTAGTTTACAATAAGAAAGGGAGGAAGTCCAGCAAAATTCTTAGATCTGAAGTTACGATCCTTCCATTCGGATGTTCGGATCATCGACCGCTTCAGTCGAGCTCACCACCTTTACCTCTAGAGTGGGAGAGGATGGCAAGGTAATAAATAACGAGCAGACAGACAGACAGCCAGGAGGAGAGACGATATGGAACCTCACAGGAAGACTGTTAAAAAAATTTGATCAATCCTGCACAGATCGGCTGCTGCTGCTGCTGCTGCTGCTGTTCCCAATTTTGACGACCTGTGGCTTCTTCTTCCTACTCTCCAAAGCATTTACGGAAGTGTGCGTGTACATGAAAGTGCTCAATCCGGAGCTCTCTTGCCATAAACGCACACAATCCCTTAAAGCTCGTCTGCTGCTAGTTTGGGAACGGCCATTTACTCTAAGCGCTTGGCAGAATTCGAATCAGCTTATCTAGTGCGACCTCTGGAGATGGAACGAACATGGAGACCGGTTCACGGCCATGAACGAAACAGAAAACTAATGCCTGAAAACAAATGCCCAGATTCGGGTTTCTGGATCTACGATTCTGGCACCGAACGTGCAGATCGTGAGACGCTCCTCGCACATTATAATTTATATCTTTGCTTGGTGCAAAGCCATGAAACTGTAGGAAATATCTGTCGAGTTTCTGCCCCTTGAGGCTCATCCATTCCGAGCAGAACGCGAATCCGTCCATGCCTCAGGTGTCTAATCGCAGTCCAAATTCCATGTAGTCAGTCGACTAGTCCGTTAGCTGCCCCTCACTGGAAGCATCTTTCCCCCGCAGTGGTGGTGGGTTCCCACTCCGAAGACCGACTTTATCATTGTTTACAGTCCGTCTCGTGCCAATGAGCACACAAAAGTTGTTACCCCTGCTGGCTCTAGCTCAACAGGGACTACGGCAGGCCCCTCCCCTCCTCCATCCTCCAGTTTTTCTATGATTTTTCTCTGCTTTCCCTTTTCTGCCGCGCTTTGACGATTGAAAGCAGCGGGCAGCGCAGCTGGCTCGCTGGAGATTCTACTGATCATTGCGAACTCTGCAAAATTAAGTCCGACCTAGCACAGAGACCTATTGCGGCCCGTCATTGGGCCCTGGGCTCCACACAGCCATCTCTTCCTTTCCCCGGCATTCCCTCTTTTTTCTCGGATCCATTCTTGATATCATGCCCAGCCTTAACCTTAACCTTACCCGTTGAGCTCATCTCAGGAAGGGACAAAGATTCCATCTCCACTTCTCGTCACCATGCACGCTCTACCGAGTCCATCACTGGACGCTGGGAACTGTCATGGTAACGTCCCCTCCAGTTCGACTCCTCCTGCCTTCGAATCTGCCCACTGACTCAGTCTCCCTCTCTCAATGTTGCTCACCACCTTATGCCATCCCCGAGTGAGTGGGACTTCCACCTTTTAAAAACTTTGCTCGGAAGAGACTTTTATGGCTGGGATCCATGTTCATGCTTGTTTGATATTTTGGATCACTGACTTCACTTGACCTACAACGTGGGGTGGGGACTAGGGTGTCCGAATTTGCCAGGAGTGAGAGGACGCTCAGTTTGCTCAAGAACAGTAAGTTCAATGCTAATAAGCTGAAATTGACACCAGGGGAGTGCTGTAACACAAAGAGATATTTATTTGGATAATCCTTGAGGAGAAAGGCGATCCCTATGGTGGTGAGAGTAGGTGTCAATGGTTGTGGGTCAAGAAAGGTCACTTTGGGGACTTGCTAGCAGCCGGGGTCTAGAAATGTAGTTGTAGGACGTGGGCCCTCAGTTCCGAGCAAAGGAGGCGTGTTCTCCCTAGTCTTTTCATAACAGTAAAATGCTTAGTTTGACTGCAACTTCAAACAGACAACAAGACAGAAGAAACTCAATACGAAATCGAAGTAGTTCACTTCGGCGAATGCTGAGAATGGACTTGTTCAGCCAAAGTTTGGCTTTGGTTGAAGCAGTTTTTGCCATCTTTACAGTTCCATTCACTCTACTTCAACTAAATCTGCGTAGAACAAATTTACCTGTGGTTGTCCTTGCTTTGTTCCTCCTCTTTTCGGACACATAGAGCTCCTACTTGAAGCACTGTGTCGTATCCGGATGCACACCGTCTCAATATCTGTCTGTCTGTCTCTCTCTCTCTCTCTGAATAATGGAGATACCTCCCCCTGTATCAGCAGAAATTCTCCTCTTTACTGCTGCCTACATATTGGTAGCTTTTGAGAGAGAGGAAAAAAAATGGTAAATTTGCTTCTTCTTCTTCGACGACCCTGAACCAAATCAATTCTACTTTCTTGCAAGACATTATCAGCTTTACAGCACAGCTGGTCAACCATGCGTCCACCTTCCCTCTGGTGTATCCAGAATGTTGGACCACGTTACACATGCAGTTAAGGTAAGATGTACTCCCTCCCTGCTCAGATCAGTGATAGAGGTCAGTTGTGGACCCCAGCCTGGTAAATTTCAACCCGTCGCGCACCCTTCCCCAATGTTGAAAGGACTTCAAACTCTTCTGCTCTCATTTTTTGAATCAAGTTTCCATAGAACAGTGCCAAGCAAGTACAACAAGTAAATTGAGAAGTCGATAGATACGTATCTAGGTGCTGCGTGTATCACTCAAAATTGATTGAAGGCAGTCTCGTGCACTGTCACAGCCGTCCCGACTTACAATGGCGATCCATTTAAAGTGAAAAAAAATAAGGAGTTTCACCACTGACAACTCGATACCATCACTATATGATAGAGCTTAAACCAGCGACTTGTACTAGAATTTTGGTTGCGCATCTTCAAGTCGTTTCAGCCTGCTGAAATGGTGCCTTAGGAAACCTCAATTCGGAGGAATCAAGTACGGTGGTACTGAATGGTTAAAGGTGAAATCACTTGTAAAGAGATTCTTAATCACGTGTTTAGACTGATTCACTTCCTAACCGACCTCCTGAGATGACAAGAGAGTTCATCGAGGTCGGTGCCTAGAATCTGAAGAGTTTTGTCAATTCGAAGGCGAAGGTCAAAGATTTCCACCGAATGGAAGCGTGGTAAAATTGATGCCCTGTCACTGATCGAACCAGCTTGATAGTCAGGAAGTCAATAAAGGAAGCGCATACTGTCACTCCAGTCTTCCAGGCCAGAGTTACCGTACTCTCCTTCTGCTGCTGGGGCCTTTTGGAGGGCCCATCATGAGGTCGATATGGAAACCCTACAGTACACAAGCGCAGCTGAGAAAAGCTGAGCTCGCTCTTGCTCGTACTGCAATCGAGGCAGCAGTTTTACGATCATCAATGTACATCAACTTCAGGCATGTTTCTTCTAGAGGTTACACACTTAAGCATGATGATCACGCCGCTGATGATGACTGCCATGCTAAAAGGTGCTTGCAATGAAGCTTTGAGCTACTGACTACTAATGAGCTTATGAAATCAGTCCAGGAGGTTCTACTACGGTAGACCAGAAGTTCGGATGTCTGTTGGCTTCCACATTAAATCAGTCACATACTGTCAGAAAGTAGCTGCGGCATTGACTGACCTGGGTCATGGAGTTTAAGGAGTGTGCTTTGCACACAGTGCGCATGCCTGGCTATCAGGTACTCACAATCAGGACAAACCCAACCCACCCGACTGAGCTCACCTTGACCCAACCTATCTAACCATGATGATGCCTTTGTAGTAAACTGTCACCGAGCTAGCACGCTCTGGAGGGCATATGCACTCATCAACTTTACACAGTTGTAGGCCTGGGATAAGAACGGGCATTGGACGAGCGACGTAACGCTCATGCCAACATTCGAGTTTCTGGCGCACGATGTTTTTCCTTTTCTTTTGACGACTGTGTTTCGTCACGCATCGGTATGTTTTCTTCAGTCTACATACCGTAGAAGAGCATCTTAGCTCTGCCAGGCGTGAGATTTGTGAGCCTGGCTAGCTAGCATACAGACGACAACTATGAAGTCCTTGACATGGAAAAAATCGAGCTAGTTAGAGTTCTCTAAGCCATGTCTGATTCTGAACTCTGAACTACTAAGTGTGATAACATCTGGTGTGTAGCTTGGAGTATATAGCAGAGTGTTCCAGCCCATAGACTTGTGAACTTGATAATCGCCTTTCGATGTTCTAGCGCATATTTCATCCTGAGGCATAACCAGGATAATCACTATCTGGATCATCAGAACATATACGAATATCATCATAAACCGGTAGCCCGTAAACCTGTTCAGACCATCGACCGGGTGAGAAAGGGACAGAGGGTCGGTCCCACCCCCTCTCTCTCGACAACAGTTGAAGCTGTAGATAACTGCTAAACATTTACCGTTATGAATTGTTCAGGTGATTTTCAGGTCACGAAAGTGTAACTATTGTTATGTGTCCTGACTAGCTGGTTGACTAAGATGTTGACGTTCTACCCTGCTTTGCTCCGCTGTGCAGGACTCTGACTCCCACGGGATCTCGACCGAGAAAGTTTTCAGTCAATACGACAGAAATTAAAAGGACTGCTACCACTACTGCTAGTACAAATTTGGTAGATGGTGGTGGATGATTGGGTGATTGCCAACTCGTATCCATGGATCCATTTTTTATGAACAGATGTTTTGGACTGTGGAAAACTTACCTGTGTCTCAGAAACTGTGATTGAGCAGAATACGAACTCTGTTGCCTGCAAGAATTCCAGATGGTGGAGATGAGATTCCGATGACAGAGATCCTTCTCAAGATCAGGATTTCTTGAGCGCGAAGGCATCACTCATTCGTGTTTGGAGTTTGACCCCATTAAAATAATCGAGTCAAATGTTTAGTCAACTGGGCAGTGGGCAGGCATGCCTGCCGACGAGACAAGCTGTTCTTCTATTTCACAACAGTTGAAGGAAAATGAGCGAAGCAAAATCTCAGAACATAAAGACAGCTTGTTTGATCCTCCTACACATGAGCCCAAAACAAAACAAATCCTTGCGGATTGGCACCTGTAGCAAGTTCATAATGAGTCTACCAAACTAAGCTAGCAAACCTGTGGTGATTAGGTCATCCGAAAATGTGGGTCAATCTATGTTTTGACAGCCGATTTTGTCCATATTTGTTGCTCGAATGCGTATGATGGACGTCATTTTTCCAGCTCTTTTGACGATCACGGGTTCTAAGTTTGTCAATGCTGAACAAATTCAAGGAGAGATGCAACAGTGAAGCAGGCCCGTTCCACCCTTCCTTAGATATCACTGCTGATCGTGAAGAGAAGCATTTGGATAGGCTAAGCTCAGGAAAAAGCGAAGGAGCTGTATATTAGAACAGTAACAGTGATGAAGCTCCTAGCCTGCCGCAATAGTGGATGTGGATGGAGATCATGAGCAGTCCTGCTTAGCTGTTACACATTGTGGAAATTGCGTGTTTTACCTTTCTTTTTATCCGTGGCCATGCGCTAGCATGGTTGCTTGATTTCTTCTTGCTTTCCTTGCTTGTTGTGTCTCGAACTCAGCTGCCGCCTAAAGCTTCGGCCTTTTGTGGTAGAAATCTTCCTCAACTTGTTCCTATTGCTTTCTCTTTAGTTCTGCCTAATATTGGCAAACTTCGGTTGTAAATTTTGTGGAGGACTAGAAGCTGTTGTTATCATCTTCTCTGTTTACCAAACTGCCTAGACTCGCGGAAAACTTGTGGACAACAAGAGCATTTGCAAGCTGTACTTCTCTTCCCACCTTGTGCTCTGGGTAACAAGTGGCTGAGGAAAAGCGGACACTAACAAGCTGTATGCAAACAACGCAGAATTAAAACTTGTGGACGAGGAAGCGTGTAGCGTTCCTTTCATCTCTGCTACTCCTGCGTTCGGGGGCATCGCATCAACAACTGCTGTCGATAATTTCTGCTCGATACTGGAGGATTATGCCAGGATGTTGAACACCATCGTCAACACCCACTGTAATCGCCGTCTGAAGCTCTGCGAAACTGGTGGAGGGAAAAGGATAACACAAAAAAGCTCTACGAAGTTGCCACATAAAGACATGCAGAATTAAAACTTGTGGAGGAGAATGCAATGACAGCAATCCTTTTCCTTTCCAGAGTGCTGCTTAAATCAGAGCATCGCATAAACGCTTGATGCCTGCAATCCCACCTCATTTTCTGGAATTTTTTTACAGAAGATTGAGGCCATGTTCTACACACTGCCTTGGTCTCTAGATATATTTCCCCCTAATATTTTGGGTAACCACTGCTGGAGGAAAAGCAGGTACTACACACAAGATCCAGTGAGCATCCTACCGGAAGGAATGCAACATTGAGCTTGTGGAGGAGAAGCATTGGTAGCATGCTCAGTTCTTTTAAACAGTTTTTCTTTCAGAGCACCGAATAAACGACTGTTCTTTATCATTTCTGCTCATCTTCTGAAAGGCGATGTTCGCCCTGGCTTGATTTCGACGTTAGATTTCAGCACATTGTTCTCGGGAGCATGTGCGAAAAGCCTGAAGCAAAGGAGTAACTTTACCCAGAAAATAAGACGTATAATCGCCAACTTAAAACTGGAAACTGACCATATACCCCAATACATACCAAAAACAAAAAATTGCAACTAACGGATAAATTATACTCTAGAGAAGGAGTAGGTGATATCTTACAGAGAGCAAAAGGTGGTACAATACGTTCCTCTATCCATACAGAAGTATGGCGAGTTTTCCGGGCCTACGCTAGAAAAGGCAAGAGATTGGGTCCTTATTGAGTTATTGAATTGAGTTGTCTATCAAATAAAAGATCAAACAAATAATGACCAAGGCCTATATTCCATCATCTCACAAAACAGAGTTGAACAAAGGCATGGGTAAACAAACATAACCAAAGATGTCGATGGCAAGGGTAAAATTTAAAATGTGGACCGGAACTGCGAGAGGCCATAAGTGTAAAATGTACTTCCTCCCTTGCACATAATAAACTAAGAAAAGAAGAACTTTCATACCTCCGCATCCAAACCTCTTTCTCTACAATTTCTGCTCATCTCCTGGAAGGTAACAATCGAAAGGGGTAAGGTCGAGTTGTACATCCCACCTTAGACTCTTACTCATTTTCCTCATAGCGTCTTCGGAAAGTTGCGGGAAATGGAAGAAGGGAATAATGGGCTTGAATCAAATATTACGAGATGTGAGCAAAATTAGAGTGGAGTAATCACCAAAATCATTTTTTTTCTCTTATTCTTCTCTTTTATGTGTCTGGTTTCGATCGGAGCGTGGTTTACATACATTAGTCTGAAATCCGGCTCATGTGCTGGAAGAATGAATGATCCTTTACACCCTGTCTTGAACCCCAGATTAATGTCCGCCTTGTTGAATGGGGAACTAGTGGTAGAGGAGAAAGGTCATATCAAATATGATGCAGAATTGAACTGGTGGAGGAGGAAGCATTGGACCTTCCTTTTTTCTTTCATGTGTATAACATTTCCAAAGCACTATGTGAACACTTGCTATCTAAAAACTCTGCTGAATTTATGGACGACTATGACAGAATGTTGAGGCCACCTTCTACACCCACGTCTTAATCTCGAGATTTCTTTCCGCCTAATGCAGAGGGAAATAGGTGGATGAGGAAAATGGTTATCAGTAAGAGGCTGTGATTAATTTCAAGTATAAAATAAATTTTGTGGAGGAGGAAGCAACGTCAGCATTCCCTTTTTCTTTCCGTGAGTGCTGCTTCCTGCAGCATAAGCACATGCATTCTACAATACCTAAATTTCTGGGATTCCATAACAGAAGGCTTGCCAATGGATCTTCTTCTCGAGATTTACCTCCGCCTAATGCCATGGGGAACAAGTGGTGAGGAAAATTAACAGGTTTGTTATGCTCTATTGAATACCAAATAATCAAATGCTGATCATAAACTTGTGGAAGAGAATCACTTCGAGCAAACCTCCATCTTTCATGCGTGCAAATTTTATTAAAACTCATCCATTCCTGCTCATTGTCGAAACACTATGACAGAAGGTTAAGCCCAGTCTAGATCTTTAGATGTCTGTCCTTTGAGAAACAAGAGGGAGATGATAATCGATAACATCAACCAGCTGTACTATTTCCCTTTGGAGGAGACATCAGGACTATATTTGTGGAGGAGAAAAAATGACAAGCATCCATTTTTTACTTTAATGTGTGTCACTTCGGTGAGAGTATCCCTTATACTTTCATCAATCCTACTACTTCAGCATACGCACTGTTGTCTACAATCTCTGCTCATATCATGAATATCATACCGATGCATTTGAGATACTCATGAAAATGGCTCGTTTCGCCAGCACTACTCTCGACTCATTTTCCTCCCGAAGCTTGGAGATGTTTCCAAGAGAACATACAAATTGAAAAGACTCGGTCCTCAGAACTTCCTCTCCTTCTCTCATAGTCATATGGTCTCCATCTGATTAGAAGCTCTCCTGTAAAGTTCCAGCATATTTTAGAGCTCTCGAAAAAGCATTTCATAAACAATTCTCCTACCGTGGTTTTTTTATAATCCAGAAGGCCTCTTGTTCACTGCCAAAACTGTACACTGCGCTTTAAATAGATCTTCGCAGCTAGCTAGCTTCTGAGGAAGATTACTGTTGGAGGATACACGCAACAACAGCAACAACAAAAACAAAACAATAGAGAATATTACTGATGCTGATTCCCAAAGATAATCTCCCAAACGTTTCCTCTGAATCAGATGTTCATCCCCTCCTACCAAAACTCCTGGGCTAGGACTTCTCTTATGACATCCTCATCTACCTGTTATTCGACACGCTGCATTTAGGGACGTGTTTACAAATGACACGTCCCTAAATGCAGCCTGTCATTTGTAACTCAAAACCACAAAGAACGATCACATCTTCGAGAACTAGTCTTCCGATTTATTCCGAGAGAAATATAAAGAAATGGAATGTAAAGAAGGATAATGCAATACCGTTACCCAGGTTGGAATTTCCTCATGTGGGAACGTAAAGGAAAGAGAGAAAACGAGGGAAGTAAGTTTTTTAATACCGTCATGAACGACCAGCTAGTGTGCTATGCCGACAAACAGACGTGCCAAAATCATATCTCAAGAGTACTACAACTCTACTCTACTCTTCAGCGAGTACAGTTTAGACCAGTCTGATTGAACTAGGATAAGATAAGCTCTGTTTTGAGGAAGATCATGTAACGAGAGATAGAGAGAGAGCCTTCCCCACCGGGGCTCTCATCAGTTTCCCCTATTTCCGTATCTCTGACATGAGACGATACATCGTCATGATCACAGAGATAGTTTGTCAAAAGCCTATGAGGATGATCACTGGACTTCGTAGCTAGTTCCTGTTCAGTGAACCCACTTGGAGATGTAAGGCTGGAAGGGAAGGAAGAATTGGTTAAATCGGTTAGAAAATGATGTGGTGTAATATGTTCCACTATGTATTACAGGAATTATCTTCCACTAGCTCTCAAAGCTGTCATTACTGGAAGTGACATGAAATGATTACTCATATTGAACTTTTGTCCCTCTCATTGCCAAATGCAGGGGCAAATTTTTGAAGTCAAACAACATGCAGCACATCCTTCATGACTTATAGACATTATCACTCTAAACTTTATAACTTTACCTTTCGCGCGACCTTGTGATAGAGTCATGTTCACTGTGAAGTGCCTATCTTCGATCCATAAATATCACCAACATTCATTCGGCAGACCAGAACTATCTATTCTTTGTGGACATAATTTCGCTAGCCAATTGCTTCTCATCTTGGGAAAGAGAATGAAAAGAACTGATGCTACTCACGAAAACACCACCAGTCCTTCCTTCTAAATTTTATGTGTTAAGGTTCCATCTTCTGAAGGACAAACTGGGAACATGCCGAACTCAGCCAAGAGTTCAGGTCTGAGCAAGAGAAACGAGCATTCTTTACGTCAACAGACTCGTCTGTCTTGTTTCCTGTCCTTGGTCCAAGCTTATCTTCGCTTCGAGCTCAGGCGGACTTCAGCCATCGCTTGCTCCACAGTCTCACATAAGGGCGAAACGCAAAGCCAGACGGTCAAGATTCCCCCCACCATGTACTACTTCTTCTCCCTGAACCCCGCGATAGCCTTACAGAGCTTCAATAGTCTGACCCACCGATATGCTCTGGCCCAGTTTTACATTCCAAAGCATGGACAACAGATGGGACCACGGAAATGACCGAACATTGATAGCAGTCCTCAATACTCCAGAACCCTTTTCTAATCCCGGGCATTGGTTTCATGGTACGCTCCAGTCTTTCTCCAGACAAGCAAGTACTATGCACTGGTATTTCCAGTACTGTAATCTATTCCACGTAGTCCATGAATGCATTTATGCAGTAGCACAGGAGCGGGGAACGCCAACGGAATTCTTTCGGACATTGACACACTTCGCATATCGTGGGACGAACACGATTAAAGTGTTGCAGGAAGTAGTCATGGAGCAGCTCACAAGGAGTTCGATAAGAATATGAGGTGCAAACTTCCTAAACTTAGTTGTAAGACACAGACAGTGTCCAGACAGACGGTCTCCTCCCAATCTAACGACAGTGTCCGACATTCTTCTGGATGGAGAGAGTTAGGAACGGGATGGAAGAGCAGAACAGAGCAGAGTGGAGCGAAGGTACTGGCTATGTACAAGGTCGGGTACATGATGATGCTCCTTCCAACGTCCACGGAACTGAGTTATGACGAGTTTCAGTTTAACTTGGCCCCCGGTTCTGTGTCTTGTGATGCCCTATGCTCAGCTCTATGTAGACGGTTCACCGCAGTAAGATGGTGGGTTCAAGAGGCTTAGGTACAAATTTCAAGACCTCCTCCATCACCATTTTACTTCATCCACATTTAATTACATACACTATACAGCATGTGGAAGATTGTCGTCATGACCATGGGACCCGCACACACTGAATAGTGGTTCCTGCGTGAATAGTATGGCTAGTAACTTGAGGAAAGGAGGGGCAGAGGCACGAGAGGCAATCCGGGGGCTTTCTTAACGTTGTTTTGTGTTCTATAATACGGGAACTAGGATCGAACGGAGTATGGAAAAGAGTGCAGGAGTATAGGACCGTAAGCTTCCTGATCGAACGACTACCATGCCGAGTCCAAATCCTTTAGTGAGGGGAATCTGGACGTCATGCGCGTCTTGCATTGAGAAAACAGTGAGAACAGGCTTTTGCTCTAGATCTTCCGGCTTTCCTGGGGATTCTGGCACCTGAGTAAATAAGCTTTTTTACTCCTCAACGTGCACAGGTGAGATGGAACGTATTCCAACCTGAGGAGACCCAAATAGTTGCTCACAAGCTCTAGATTCGTGCTGACCTCAGGAGTCTGCGAGTAACTGGGATAGGATGAGGAACTTTCGAAACTATTATATGTGAACCACGGATGTCTCAGTACTGAGTCTCCCAAAGAATCTCACATATACGCTACCTGATACAGCCAATCCAGGTCAGACTCAATCCATCTCAATTCACTTCAAAACAATTCGATGCGTGAGCCGAGTTTCGACTCCACCGAAGATTCGAAGAGTCAGAGGTCAACTACGTTGCCACAACCAAACAAATGTTGAAAAGATGGAATTTCTTTTATGCTTTTGACTACATTTATTTGGTTGTGTTGAGGCCAATCAAGCTGCAGGTTTCACATTCTTTCCGGATCTCAGAAAATCTTCACCATACAGATACCTCAGAGCAAAAGAATCAACCTGCTGCACTGGCTTCGAAGAGAAGGTACAGTGAACACGATGCCTGGTGAATCGGAAGAAAGGAGCCGGCAACTCAGGTCTCACATATCTTAGCATTCTCTGACCTGTTTTCGAGGAGTGACAGTTCTATACTTCAGGCTTCACTTTGATTGGTGGATATGTATGATCCTATGACTACAGGAACGCGCTTGTGGTGAAGCAGTTCTGAAGGCGAGTTACTCTCTGGACTCAATTTTTAATCTGCTCAGAGTTCTGTGAGACTAAACAGATTTCACGCTGCATAATTGTCGGTCGAACTTGTGGCAACAACAACGAGTGGGATAATGGATACGAAAGGGAAAAGATCAGTGACATGGTACAATGCATTAGAATAATCACACGACTCGGCACGATGGTCCTTTCCTAGCGGCGTCAGTAAGGGCATTCCATAGATCTGGAGCACAAGTTTTCAAACTTTCAGTTCCACTGGCAATGCCCGCATATGAAGATGAACAATTGCAAAGTGCGCTCCTCACCCCGCCCTTCGAATGAATAGTCGGTTTTAACTTTTCCTGGGAATGACCCATGATGGTGATCTTGTCAACAAAATTGCGCGTGCTTGAACCGAAAAAGCTCCAACACTTGTTTGCACTCTGGCAGATCCGATCAAATACATAAAAGAGCGTGCGTGTGGTTCACTGCCAACCTGTAAGGGCTTCTCAGCCACAAGAAAGTTTAGCAAGAGCAGCTAGCAGAAAGTCTGTGATGGTTGTGACCATCATAGGCGGAGGAGGAGAGGAGGATGTTTGTTTTCAATAATTCCGAATTATCAATTATATTCCCTTTTACAGTTCTACATCAATTAGAAACATACAAAAAGCGCAGCGACAGGGAGACACCTGCAGCTTCCTACGGATTCGAAGACCGGGACCAGCTAGTCCAAATTTGGTGTATGATTCAGATGTTCGTCACACTGATGGAATGTTCTTTCATTGTCGGCCGGTGCTCCAAATATATATGATCAGAACTAAACAACTGCTGCTCTTGGGACAAGAAATACGTGTAATGCTGATTCCGCTCCGAATCTCCAATCTTGGCGCTGCTTACCACGTTCATGAGAATCTTCTCACGATGGGGTCAATACACCTAAACAAATACTTCATCCGTAGCTCCTTCAAGCGTTTCTTCAAGTATATCAGATTCAACAGCCTTGGAGAACTGATTAAAGTGAACGACAATCGAGAATTGGGATCAAAGCCTGGACTGCCTGACGGAATCTACTCATGTGGTCAGAATCAACGAAGAGGATATGAACCAGAGGGTATCAAGATATCAGCAAATACGTTCGTGTTAGGAATAGTAGATTTGAGAACGGATAGTTGAACCTCCACAAACATTTCATACTCGAGCTGCACAGACTATCTTATCAAACTATCAGTTAAGTTCCATGTTCAGTAGATACCGCATCTTCTAAAGTTCAATATCTGAGTTCATTTACATTACGAGTATCGAGAAATTAAAAAAAATTAACGAAGATGAATTTCTAACCTTATTCGTTAACTGATTCGTTGGAGGAGGAAACCTTCATATTGTTCCAGATGTGTAAATTAAGGTCGCAGCCTCGAGTTCTTTGAAGCATGCTTTGAATTTCAGTGCTCGGATTGGCATGTCAGTGATACCTTACGGAAGTACTTGCTCTTCATATCTGATTTCCTCCTCGTGCAGACCTCCACCGAGATACTTATACATGTCTACATGACCACGTCTGGAAGATAATAAAATATTCAATGTTTCAATAGATGATCCACGGCATACGAATATGTTGGTTGGCATCTCGGTCCGGCTGCAAGGGACCAGCATTGAGTCAACTATCTTGCTGTGACTCAACGAGGGAGATCGATCAAAAGTTATGAACAATGGACTTGAATAATAAGCTCGAATTCATCGTCCAGAGAAATTTCCCCCATGTCCTTCGAACTAACCATTCGAACCCCTTTTTCGGTTCGAGTATCGAAAAAATCCGAAGAACCCGAACCGAGCAGGCGATAATGATGGTGATGCAATCGCATATAAATGTCGACTGCTTGCGCATGCGTATCTTGCAATGATGAGTATGTCGGTCGATATGCTCAGGCGAAGCGCACGAGCTCAAATATGAGCATAACCAACTTGCTGCTCGGTCAGTCAGGCCCTGCGATGTCTTTCCAGCTCACTAAGAACGGGACAGACAGACCTCTTATGTGCCCAAGGATAAGTTACTTGTCCAATGTTTGCGCGCTCTTGTCAACATCACATCACCTCGTGTGCCATCCACCCTTCTGGCCTGGGAGAGAGTAAAAGGTAGATGTACGCATGCACATGGTATGTGACAGGCGCACGCGTGTGGGGAAAGGTACATCCACGAATACGAAGGTTTTATAACTATGCATTTTTATCCCTACACTCTGCTGCTGACTGTTCGTCTGCATCACATCACTAGGGTGACCGCTCTTGAAGTCAGCAGGCATCACTGATATACAAATAGTTCAGCCATTTTTTCGAACAGATTTAGGTCTGTTGCACCTCTAAACAAATACACTTGTTTAGAGTTGTAGATTGAAACGAAAAATGTCAGGTAACTAATTTCATTTCAATGTCTTCCGCTTCTTTTAAGCTCTAAAGTCTCAGCATGTTGGTGGCAAGGTTGTAGGGTGGAGAACATCGACTTTCTACATATACTTCGATGACGTACACACTTTCCAACCCACTAGTTCGCGGCGTCCTTTCCAACGCCATGTCTTACAAACTCTTCCCTCTGCTTTGTAATCCTTATGCACTTTCTCTACTGCAGTGATCAGATTCAACAATAAGTTAATCGGTGAAAGAGGAGAACATCCCGAACTTGTACACAGGCGTTAGAAACAGTGTTACACAGCCTTCAGCACACAAATGTTTGCTGCACTCTCTCCCATCGAAGTCATGGATTCTCGACCTTTTTAGTAGCCCACTGTCTACTGTCTCATCTCTTTGTCTTAAGTAGGTCAGCGCATTGGTCAGCGATATCTCTCTGTCGGTCTGGCTTATGTCAGAAATCCTGACCGTAACCCAGGTCGTCCATTCCACACATGACCGAGGGCATTGCCATCCAATACAATATACAAGTTACTCACATGTCCCACGTATTGGCGCATCCAACTTCTCAACACATCTGAGACAGAGCCAAACTTGTCTCCGAACAAAGAGAGACAAGTTGAGTAGCGAAGAATGATGATGACGAACGAGAAGGAAATGAGTCCTCGATGACGGACTGGAATGAGCCTCACCAAATTGAAGGAATCGAAGGAGGCGAGTAGAAGATTGAGTTCCATCGCTTCGTCTTCGAGTTGAATCCCGCAAGCTGCCCCGTTACTGGCATTCACATCTTGCGTCTGGGGAGGATGATGGGCTGCAGATGAATGATGAGGCTCAGCAGCCGCCAATCGATCCCAGCAGCGGGCGACCTTGCCCGCCTTCAGATTGCAATCAAACGCGAAAGTACTTAAGTCGTCGATTAGGAATCTTTGAGAATATTGTGGCATCAAGAATTCTCCATGTCCATGTTTGAAATTCGGATACCGACACTATCGGCTTATAGTGCAAGGACTTTTGAAATTTGAAAGAGGCTTGCAGGTTAAGCTAACGCCAGCTCCATGAGTGTATAACTGGCGTTGCAGTAAAGCTAATCAAGGACGAGAATCACCTCTCAGGTGCGGAAATAAACTCCCAATCGTTGGATTCGCATAATCCTGAGATGCCCAAGATTTGGGTGAGCAATTTAGGAGCTCCATAGCCAAAAGATAGTCGAGTTGCAACAATGCAAGCCAAATGGCTCCATGGGCCAGTGCTTGACACAAAATAGTCCACTAGATTTCAAGCATACGCAACGAGGGTTTTTTCGGTGCGGCCGCTTACTTTCTCATGTCATAAACAGTATTGACTGATTGTGACCTGCTCCGAGCTTTAGAGGGCACGGGTCATGATCATGTACAACTTTACGAGACTAAATATATCTTGCACTGCACCTGAAGGTTAGTAAAAGCTGTGTGAGAAAACTCCCAGTTTCTTCTTTCGAAATGAAAAATCGGAACATATTCGGAGCACACCATAATGATGGATCATTACTCACCGATGAATCATACCGAGACCATTTAGGTTAAAGTCTTCACTATCTTGGTTGTCGAGTAATTTCTATGTATGCGTCATGCTCTGTTCGCTGTCGTCGTCAACTTTTCGTCGACCCAATTTTCTACTGAGTTATAAACTGTTTGGCATTTTGGTGGCTTCCATCGAGGTCAATCAATCCATTTCGATCTCGTGATAATCCGCGATTGGTAGGGAGACAGCAGATATCAACGTCCTGACAATATGCTCAAGACTGAAGGCACATGAGAAAATATAATAACAAAAGGGATGGGAAGATCCCATCAAATCGTACAAGGATGGAACCAAACCGGTAACATGGGGCTAGGCCCCAATCGTATCACACTGTGAAATATGTACTACAGCAACTAAGATATCTGAACTATCCAAGTCGAAAG
This sequence comes from Marchantia paleacea, assembly GCA_014180765.2. NCBI lineage: Eukaryota > Viridiplantae > Streptophyta > Marchantiopsida > Marchantiales > Marchantiaceae > Marchantia > Marchantia paleacea. The sequence goes on from MUAA02000049.1 coordinate 2,256,275, forward strand.
GTCTACAAAGGAGCATCCGAAGAAGCATCACCCGTGATTGCTCTCCTATAGTGCTCTCTGAAGTGCATTTCATGTTTCCCCATGTCGGCATGGCATTTAAGGATGAATTTGGCACGTAAACCTCTGAATTTTTCACGTCACATTTTTCCACGTGCAGTAGAGTAATATCTCCGAAACATATGTGAACAGTCACTAGCATCTCACAGAATAGTGCAATTTTGCCAACTTTCTGCTCTAAAGAGTGTCGTCAGCGGCGTGTGCTTGAGCCGTCCCACATCTGTCAGATCTCTTACGTCTGAAGCACTTCATCTAACAACCATCTACACATCCCTAGGTTGTAATCGCCTAATGAAATCATCAAAGTCGTGAAAGTGAAGGTTCAACTACAGTAGCATAATTTGACTTGAACTCCCAAACTAAACTGCGTATTGGTCTGAGTAAGACCACAGTCGTTCAGAAGCTGAGCCCCAAATGGAGGCATGGCATCATTATTGAAGCTAGCCTCGGCCTTGCTTTGTAATATACGTCGAGTTCCGAGACTAGCGTTCACGATTGAATCCTATGATGTGTGTAGGATCCCCGACAACGTTTTCTGACAACTCTGGAAGTACTTCTGCTAAGGCCTACTTCGGTAGTCTAACAAATTGCAAAACGTCTATGTTTCACAGAAGTCCAATTCAGCTTCTGAGGTCTCAGCTATGCCCCGTGATGGCCATGGACCACAGAAGAATCGTTTAAGGGTGGTTCATAAACCTGTTTTGTTCTCCGTCATTGAATGCTAATGCCGGAGTACAACAATTATAAGTTGAACAATTGGGCACATGTTAAAATCAAAAGTTGTTGAGAAAAATCCTAACCGCTAAGCAGATTCTTTTCCAAGTCATAAACGAATCAAAGATTGCCTTGAAGCAGAAACGGAAACACACAGATTCAAGTGGAGAGTCGAAACAGCGACTTCGATGAAAGAATTCGACCATCCCTTGGGCAAGAAAGAAGTTTCATGTGAAGGTTGATTTGATTTCACTCGCAGACTTTCGGCTAGTACAAGGAGGCTGCGGAGAAGCATAATCATGATGATCAGTGCCATATTCGAGACTGTGCACCTTATGTCAAGTGGCAGCAGGTTTAGAGGGCCATAATCTCAGTTCTTTCACAATCAAGCTCGACGTACGAGCCTGATGACTTTTTCAAGCTCGGCTTATAAGAAATAACACGTGTACTTTGTCAGTGTTCCAACTGAGAGCTGAGAGACGACATTCGTCACCTCCAAGTAGAAGATCTGAGGACCAAAAGACGACACCCGGCACTTCACATGATTCCTACGGATAGTAAGTACAACAGAATAAATTCCACTGCGGGCAACTGCTGCAACTGCTTGATGCAAATCTGCAAGTACCTTGGACCGAGAAAGAAAGAAACTGAGAGAGATTGAGGTAAGAGCTCCACGGTTCCACCCTATAGCTGATTCGGCTGTGTTAACGTTCACCACAGTGTCAGCGCACATGTGTCCGGCCCTGGACGACTTGCACTTCGGCTGCTGTATCAAATTTGTACATTGCTGATGACACTGCAAAACGTTCTAGGACCAGAAGACGTGTTCGAATTTGCCTGAAGATCCCATCACACGGATGATGGTTGTGAATTCAATGAGTCTTCGACAAGAACGCGCTTCATTGCCATCTGGCATGCTTCACTGTCGTCGACGACTCTCTAGCCCTGTGCATCGTAGGTACAGTAGTACCCAAACTGCCACACGAGAAGTACAGCACGGTACGATATTACAGAAGCATGTTCAATTGCAGTTGTAGACATTGCATTGTGGACCTGAGTTGGACGTAGCATGTGCTGTACCTCTTTAGCCACCTCCTGCCTCCTGTGCCAAGAAGTGATCGACTTTTATTGCACGTCTGTAGCGAACATAGGAGATGCCAGTGTACAAACTTCAATATAGAGGAGATGGATCGGAGCAATCATCGAAGTGGGTTTTATAAGACTTTGTTGGTCAATTCCTAGTCGAATATGTGCCGTAATGTGCCAAATTGAAGACTCTGACAGGACAGTCTTTCAATTCGTGCACGTACCGTATGTTCGATGCACTGATTCATGACAGAAAGAGTAGCTCTTCAAATTAACTCTCATTGTGGGATTCGGTGACTCTTAAACTCGTACATATCAGTATGATTGAAAGTGTTGAAAAAGCATTCTCTCCGCAGTCTGGGATCAAGGCACGATAACGCTATCAGAGTCGCTTCTCTTCTTCGGATGATGATTCTAATGTGACATGTGCGAGGGGTACAGCCGGCGTACACATGGCGAAGCAAGCTCATCAATGATGTTCGCAATTTTAGGAAACTCGTGCTGAAGGGTCCAGTTCTGCTTCTCACCATGTGCATTTATGCACTGAACCGACTCACTTCGCTACATTGACAATCAGTACATGATCAGACTGCTCAAAATAGTACGTATGCAACGAGCACATGGCTGAGCTTCTTGATAAAAAAGAGAAACGCAACCTTCTCCATGTGACCGGTCCAAGAACACCGCTATATTAAAACCTTACTCAGGTATCTCTCGTTCCAATGACACTCACGTTATCAGATGACCGATGAGGACTTAAACTTAGAAGATGTGGAGTTACTGTGCTCAGAAGAAAATGCTCACTTTACAGATCATACGATAAGACAGACAGAGTGTCTACTGGTACATCAAAGAACAAGATACCTTGGATAAACAGAGCAAACTTACGCTTGCAATTGACGTACTTTTCGAATTTTCATCGTCTCCGACGCACTAGAATTTAGCTATAATTTCTCAGATGCTACAATGGGGATTTAGTATATACAATGGGGGTATATACGAAAGTGTATTCAATATTTCTATAGCAATTATTAATCTAATTATATTATGTTGTAATTAGTAATTTGATTATTTTTTGGAAATTTTTATTTTAAGAATTGACTTTTTTTTATAATTATTTTTGTTTCTATTTTATAATATTTTTTTCGTAAATAAATTAATATAATTTTCTTCTATAATTTTTAGATATTTAATTCTAAAAATAATCTCTTTTTGTTGAGCTGTGAAATATTTTTATTTTTTTATATAATTTTAAAATATCACATCAATTTAAAATAATTATTTCTCATTGTTAATATAATAATTAATTACATTATCAAATTATTTGATGTTCCAGGGTTGTTTCCTCTTCTGGTTCCAGCCCATGGGTTGGAACAAAGATGTACGCCGGCTCCCCAATCCGCAGAACATCGAGTCGATTGCCATATTCAGGTTTGCTGATCCCCCGTCCAAAGATTGGCTTTGCGCATGTATGGTACCAGAGAAAACGGAAAAAGGTCTGACGTGAAACTTGTACTCAATCGGTTTGCACTTTTGATCGTCAAATACTTGCTCTTTTTGACTTGGACCAAGACAAACAAACCCTGAATCAATTGAAGGCAACTTTCCAAGCACAAAGATCGAGTTACATGAGCCGGGGATGAAAAGAGTGCTGTACGAAATGAATCTGATTAAAACAGCCACGATCAAAAGACGAGCTAATGATCGAGAATTTCGGACAAATGGCACTGAGTTCGAACTCTCCATCGATCTATTTCAAGCGAAAGGCGCATGTTAGGATGCGGTACGGAGGCTCTGATCTGAGAGCCTCACGTAAATTAAGCTTAAATAATGAAGATAGTCATAGTACGAACGTACACCAGCCACGAATTGTGGCAGTGCTGGGATGCAATTTCCAGTAAATGTGAGAAAAGAATTCGAATGTCCTGTTGTTCTCTAACTAAACTACTTAATTAGTAGTGACGTTTAATGGGGTAAATGGTACCCGGCGGTGGGAAACATGTAAATGCAGCTAATGGGTCACATGTTTCCTGTAATCTGATTCAATTGAAAGTGAGGATCTATTCTACTCTTACAATTTCCACAACAATTACGCATTTCGTTTCAATTGTCACATATCTGTATGTCTCTATTGGTGGACCACTATTCTAGATCTAGATTTTCTTACTGGCAGTTCTTTTCTTGATCGAAGACAAGGTTGACTCCAAAACATCGACAGACTGGCGAGGCGCGGCCGCCTGCTGCTGCTGCTGCTCGGACTCGTTGATGGGTGTGACAATTCCGCTGCCCCTCGTTCCCTTCTTCAAAGAAAGAGCCTTGGCCCATCCGATGGCTCTGTCCAGAACATCGACGCACTTCGACACCTCGTTGCTGGCCTGTTCATCGATGTCGGCGTTGATGTTGTTGTATTGCTGCATCTCCCAGCTCAAAGAGTGGCTCTGGTTGTAGTGATTGGCGTTGAAGGATTCGGAAGATCCAGTCCTGATGAGCTGAGATTTCTGCCTGACGAACTTCTCATCGGAAGAGGGCGGTGGCGCAGGTTTGGCGGCCGTTTCCCATTGATTGTGCGACGGCATCGGAGGAGCGGAGCTGCTGGATCTGGCAGCCTTGGGAGAGTCGAGGAACTCCTTATCCGTGGCCGAGAGCGTGGTGATTCCGACCGAGAAAGAGGGCCCGACCAGACTCATGCTGGGCCTCCTCCTCAGGCTTCTCATGCTGTTATTGTTCGACGATAATTTGGCGGTCGGCGACTGCACGCCACCCTCGTCACCTGCTCCAGCACTGGGATCGACAGGTGCGCCGCCTTCCACCTCGCCCTCCTCGCCCTCGACGGCGCCTTCCTCTCCTTCTCCCGCCTCTCCATTCTCCATCTGCGTCAGTCTTCTGAGGGCGGCGGCTCGAGCTCGCCTCATGGCTTCCGCGGTCTCGGCCTCCATCCGTCGGACGTCAGCCATGGTCAGGCCGTGCCACTCGTCGAGCCAGCAGAAGCACTTCCGGTGCCCCTCCAGGAGGATCTTCCTCTGCGCATTTTTGGCGATGAATTTCTCGATTCGGGACCCGAATCCCCAGTAGGGAACGTCCACGGTGACGCACTTGTAAGCGCACATGACAGGCTCGCACTTCTGCGACCAGCCCTCCTTGAGCGGGCCCCTTCCCGTCTTCTTGGAGCTGAAGAGGCTGGGATCTTCCTCCTCCACGTAATTCTCCACCTGGTCCATGGCAATATCGATGTACTCGACCTGGCGCTTCTTCACAGTCTTGGGATCCAGGTTCAACGCGTTCTCCGTGGTCGCGCGATCGGCGACGTGATTCGTCTCCACCACGAGCTTGAATTTGCTCAGAAACGGGCACTTGAGCATGGTCGTGCATCGGGGGTACGCATTCCACGCTTCCTCCTCCAGGATCAGCGCCTTCTTCGGTAGCAAACTCACGAGCCAACTCGGCAGCTTGCTGGCCAAGTGGTAAACCTTGTGCGTGTACTGCCCCTTCCGATCTTGGTCCTCGAATGGCTCGTTTTTCAGAACCTCCACTCCGTCTCCGCTGTCGCCCGTCGATTCACTGGCGCTATATTTCGCCACCATGTACAGCTGCGCTATCTCGTACTCTTCCATCGTGAAGGGAAGAGGAATCCTGTACTCGTATATCATCACCATCTTGCCTGGCTTTGCTCCCGATTCCCGGCCAGATGCAGGTGTGAATTAAGATTCAGATTTCGATTTCTCCCCTTTGACCCTTGAACACCTAGGCACTACCTGAGCTACTGACGATCCGACCCGCCACTTCTCGCGACTGAGACCCAGACTGTACAGCTCCCACTCGATCCTGCTTCCCTCGACGTGCAATTCGCTCGTGAATCTACTGCCCAAGCTGGACTAAAGTTGGCGAACTACAGGCCTCCAACTGCAACATACCTCCATTCGCTGTCACCGCCGTATTGCAAGTCGGCCAACCATAGCAGCTTATGCCTGAAGGCTGCTTCGGCAACCGAGGCTTTCGAGCTGAGCGACTCTCGTATCACGTGCTTGGAGTCTGCTACTGATGAGTAGAAGCTCAATTTAATACACAGATTTATCACTTGCGCTCGCGATCCAGATCTGACTTACCCCCTCAAAAATGCAACCACGTGCACCGGCAGAAAGCGCCTAACGTCAACCACGGATCGACGGACCAAAGCTTAGCCGCATGCAATCGAGCGCTCCCGAACCTGGACGATGGTATCGAGATCAACCCAGCTAGCCCAACCGAAAACGAGCAACAGGGAAGCAGACGAGCGTCGCGTCCCTGCTGCTTACAATTCAGCGAGCCAAAATGTTCGAACAGATGATACTATACTCACTGACTAAAGCTGTGGGCGAACAACGAACCCACCAGGATGAGACAAGGCCTGGCGAAGCTCGATGGAGCGAGTTGTTGTATCACTCCAGTCTCCCAACGGATCGACGAAGTACATCACAACTGAGAGGCCTTTCCTTCAATTCAGCGGCTCCGACACACTCCCTCACTCTCTCTACAGAACCTGCTGCCCTCCTCTTCTTCTATCTGCAGTGGTCGCCACCGCTTTCGACTATGAACTGCCACCACCTCCACAACCGCAACTCCGAATGCTGCTGCTTCGAATTCGAATTCTACAGAAACACTGTCAGCTCAGGAGGGCCCATGCCCCTCTCCACTCGAGAGGAATGTGAGTGTGCGTGCCTGGCGCATCTGGCATGCCGTGTCCCCTCCACTCTGACAGCGCTACCCGAGCCATCTCTCGCTCTCACGCTCACTCCTGCAGCTGCTACATTCCATGCCTCTGGGCTCGCCCTCCCATCCCGACGTGACGGTGCCTTCTCCGCTGGCGCTTCTGCTACTAGAACATCCGCTTCACTCTTGCGCAGTGCATGTGGTTAGGTTTGAACTCACCCTTGAATGCACTTTCTGCACGTGTTCGGTGCACTCAGTTTGATATCAACAACAAGAAACAAACCATGACCAGACATTCAACTGTTCTGTAGTCTCTGTCGATTTGTACATACAGTGTGATCTAACCTCACGAGAAATAGAAATTTCCATGAACTCTCTAAGCCAAGATACTACTAAAGTAATCAAAAGATAACATCGTATAATAAAATAACTAAGAACATGTAATTATTTCGTTTATGGCTAAAATAATATAAACAACATATAACAACATATCATATATAACAAAAGTGAGAAAAAAAATTTGATTGTATTCTACATGAAACAGTTTATAACTGTCTCATGTACAGTTATTTCTTGACAAGTTTCATTGACTTCACATATATGATTCGGAAGAAGAAAATGATTATAACCGAATCATAATTGAGTTCTCCATATAATCTCTATTACCCAATCAAGATTATTTTATGCAGTACCTGAATGATAGGAAGATGGTTCGATGGATTTCTTGTGTGTGATTTACAGTCTGGGCAGTCAACTGCAGTTATCATGGAATCTTCCTTAGATACCGGATGTAGGCCTAACTCGAAATTCATCACCCAGTTAAGACCCGACGTTTAACCAGAGTTTGCAGTTATGTTTCACTCATCTAACTAAAGGTCCGACTGCACGTTGTTCTCAGACAAGTGTAATCCATATATCTGAGATGATTCCATATGCGCAACGAAATTCGGAGTCGCTAACTTGAGTCTGAACCCAAACTTGACTCCGAGGTTAGGAGACATGGAGCACCTATTTCTTGTGCCAACCGTGACTCTGGTGAAGTTGACGGCAAGTCGTCACGAAGTCGGATAACGACCGGCGGATAACGGCCTCAGGAAAGTGAGACATAACGACCGGCGCAACGACTGATTTCTCTCTGACTCTGACTCTCAAGGACATTCGCGTAATGACACGTGGAGGAGGACCCGTCCTCGCATCTCAACCGCGACCAGTGTCAGTGACAACCAGATTAATCAGTTTGATTTGGCGCTAATTGGGGCTTTGGGAAAGAAGCCAAGACGGATCGAGACGACTGGTTTTCCTGCGACTCTGATATGCCTTTGGGTGCCAAGGGGACGCAAGGGAACTCTGGTTGTGGAGGTCAGTCAAGTTTCTAGTCTTACATTTCTAAAGAAGGAAATGGAAAGAGTTACCGGTAGTGGTGTTCTTGTGCGGAGAGCGCTTGAGGTCAATTCCTGAACGCTGGTTGTGCCCGTCGTGGCATGATCTAACGTCATCGTGATTTTTGGAGCCGCACATGAGGGAATTGCAAGGACGTGAGTTGATCGGATGCAGGTCTGACGGACACCTCCGCAACTAGAACCCCCTTAATATGTGACGTTTGTTCCCGTGCGTACCGTTGCCGCTATTCATTTCCTCTTTTCTTACTCACAAGTGCTTTTCTCACCATGTTTTATAGTATTCGCGTGTGACGCAATGTGTGCAATAGCTACTTGTCATATCCCTCTCGCTCGATGAGATTTGAATTTCGGGAGAAGCATGGAATAAAAGTCCCATGGCAACCACATCCACTAAAGTATAAAGCAAAAGCCAAAGCAGAAAAGAAAAACTCCGGTCCAAAATAAAATAAGAGAGCTAATATTTCTCGGGATAAATCACTATGTCATTGTGATTTATCAAGGGTGATAATATGAGGTCTAGATCAAGTGTCACATATCAAACCTATCTTAGTCTCAAGCTAAAGCTCGATGTATTAAAACAACGATAATAGTGTATTAATACATCTATCATGATAAAGCCAATCACACTTCCTAATAAAACTCTCCATATCTCTTCCACATGTTGTGTGGAGCTCCAAGTCAAGTAGAATGAAAATATTTTTTTCACATAATCCTTGATACTTGCATATCTTAGCTCCAGCGCTAATCTTCACAACTTCTACGTATGTGGCAATAGTGTGTCTAGTCGAATCAATAACCACAACATAACCCACCGTTCTCCCTAGACATGTAGAGGTAAACATGTATGGTTTTCCTAGATACAAGGTTGTACCATCACTTTCTCCACACTGCATGACGTTGTGCAGCAATGGCATAAATGACATTATGAATGGCATTGTGTGTAGCAATCATGTGACCTCCAAAAGGACAATGTGTCAAATGAGCCCCGAACGCATCTAGATCTCACATGTGAGCATGCTAGAGGTGAAAGTTGGATCAAACCCAATCCAAATTACATAGTTATGATATATATGGAATGTGCAATACTTAAAGATAGAGGGTAGCACAATTGTCATGACTTATATAGCGGCATCTCTAGTTAGGTAGATCCGCGTATGCATGAACAGATAAAGCGGTTAGAGCCGGTTATGCAGTTAGCGTCATTCGGACTGGAACTGCCATTAGAGCCGACATCGCCGTTAGGGGTCCTATGGCTCAAGAATTAGGGCAAATTAAGGCTCCTTAGATGACAGTTTTTTAAATTGAGCCTTTGAGAGTGTGGTTATGGTGGATAGTAGTTAGTGTGGGAACCTAGACTCTTTGAAGCACAAAGTAGATTTGGCTTGACTGTAATCTCTCTTTTATGCTATGGTTATGAGCGGAGTGTCCTTGTGGACGTTTTGAGAGTAGAAAAGATTATTTCAAAAACTCAAATTGGATTCTGTGGTGAGAACTATGAGTTCTTGGAGCGCTTAAGGTGTTTTGGCGAGTTTGGATCGATGGTAGCTTTGATCTGTTGGTTGTTGAGTGTGCATGGCGTTGATGGAGTACAGCCCGTGGTGGTGATCTAAAAGTAGACTTGATTGGAAGTAGATGTGATCCATTTCAAAATTTTATATTTTCTGTTTTAGTGTAAATCCGAATCAAGAATTTTTGAGGATGGAAGCACTGTTAGAAATTGACGAACTGGGTTGATGCTTATAGTTATCTTGGGGCATTAAATCGAGATCGGCTGAAAAATATTTTGGACAGAAGTGCTCGAAGTCTAAGATCTTGTGTTTTGAAGTTTTCGGGTCGAAAATATGAGCAGCAAGCTATCAGATTATCATATAGTGTCCGTTTGATCTGAAATTTGGTGGAGTGATAGAAAATGTAAAGTTTGATGCGCCATGCAATTAATGTTAGGCCCAAGACTTTCAGAATTGCAAAATTTTGATGTTTAGGGGTCTGAAATTGGAGTAGAAGATTTTCAAAGTCCCGCAAAATTTACAAACGGTGTCCGTTTGCACAAAAAAAAATTATGTTAGGTAGCAAATCAAAAAAGGCTAGTTTAAGGTAACACTTTATACATGATTATCATTGTCAAATTATCAATCTTGAGAGCATAAGACCTCCAAAATCGAATTTTGGTGTTTTTAAATACACTTCTTAGGCTATGTCAGTCCGGGTTGGGTTGGTTTGACCCCTTTGATTGATGTTTTTGAGATGTAGTATTGTTATTTATGTTTCTTGTGATTGATATACCTCCATCTATGCTTCATGTTTGTGCACCATATTTTTTTCTGCTGGTGCTTTGTTGTTTGAAATGTTGGAGCTCCTATGTACTATTGATAGTGAGGCTGGATTTACGTACTAGTCACACTATCCATGTTTCTCCCCGACAGGACTTGCTGACATGTAGATTGGGTGAGTGCATGTGGTGATGGCAGGTTTCAGGTTGCCCTTGTGTTATCATCATGTGGTACCTCAGGTACCTTCTATTGCGATTTCTGGTTTGAGTTGGAGACTTGTTTTTGTACGGTTGTGAAGGTAATACATTGGTGTCACAATGGAGTTCTCTGGAGGTTTCAGAGGAGAGACTGCTCGGGTTAGCATTGGGTCCATCCGTAGCGGAGTGCAGTACTAACCTTGGCCTTTAAGGTTCATAGAAGACTCTGATTTGGTTTTAGAGAGTGATGGAGTTGAGGTTGGTGATATCTTGGAGTGTGTACCCACACCGTTGGTGTGGGACATGGATGATATCTATGGGGCCATCAAAATCCCATACAATATTCGGGTATAGTTGGCACTATTGAGTTGGATGACTTCAACCATGAGTTTCACTCATGGTGTGATTTACATCAGATGCGCAACTCTACGTTGTTTAGTCCGTTTATGGCTTGGAAGGGATTATTCTAGCATTTGAAGGGTCTGTCAATGGATGATTATCACAAGTTTTGACGTGAACACCTATAAAAAAAAAGTTACATAAAGGTTTCCCAATTGTAAAGAATTAAAGTTCATTCCCAAGGAAATGAGGTGTTAATTCACTACCATCGACGAATATATAAGTTTATGCATCTTTTGTAGACTTTGGACAATCACAGTCTGAAGAGTGATGCGAATAAGCAGTATTCAACCACTCAATTCAATTATCAAGTCACTACCATCCATTAGATTACACACAATTACACATATAAATGAAATTCCACTCATGATTTATTGATGGGAGATTGATCTCTCCTTTACAAGCCGAAGTCGAAGTGATATTTTCGATGAAGTTCTACTGCTAAGGTGAAACCGACCATGACTCATGGGCGAATACCTAGGTATCTTCACAAGTGTATCACTTCAATCTAGACCGATCGAACGTAACATCCATCAGCTTCTCGAGCACTTCGTTCTACCCTGACTACAATTGCGGTTCTCAATGAACACTTGCAAAGAAAAAGGTAATCCTACTCTAACTCTACTCCTATTTATACAATTTTTTGCACCTATTCCTAACCGTTGCCTACACGGATCGCACCAGACTACTTCTTCGGAAAGTTTCTGGTCCAGATGATGTGTCTTCTTTCCAAGCGAAAGCATCAATGCTCATTTGCAACTCTTTGATGTCTTATGCGATCTCCTTCCAATGGACACGCATCTCTTCCTGACATTCACGACCCATGGCCTTGTATATTTCTTTTCGCTTCTCCTTTGAATTGCAAGGAGTGTTTATCGCCACAGGCATTCGTTCCAACCGTTCAGTCTCCACCTCGTCACATCGGGCAAAAACATATTGCGAGCACTTACTCGCCAAAACTTCTAGTCTAGCCGGTCTCTCAACATCAACTTCATGCAACTGTTGCTTCACCCTCTTCAATTGTTGTTGAAGCTTCTCATTCTCACTCTCTACAAACTTCACATGTGTGACTCTGATCTTGCAAATTTTGTTGTAGGCCTGTTTTACTTTTGTGGCTTTTTGCTTCGCTCCGCCTTCTGTTTCTCCAGCCGCTCCACCGATTCTGTCAACTTCTTGATGGTTTGCGTCTCGTCCTTCCTCCTTTGAGCTGTGTGGTTCATCAACTGCATCAGGTTAATATAACCGTCTTCCTGCAGATTCCACCCTTGGATGTGATTGGTCCCCATCTTATTCAGTTCCATCAGAACTAGCACTATAACGTTCTCTAGTTTCTGTGCTAACTGTAACACCAAAGAAATCGATTCTTCATTGTTTACCTTTTACGCTTTTACCTTAGGCCGCGATGCATTTGGTAATGGACTTCTTGGCTGAACAATCTCCTTCAGCTTCCTCTTCTTGTTGATGGGTTCCTGAGTCAAAATCTCTCACATTTGAACATTTTTTCCTACATATAGATAGGAAAAGCTAATTTCTTGTATCAATCAAACAAGATTCTAGGTGATCCTTATACAGTTAAGATTACGGACCTTGACAAGTAGCTTATTCTTATTGCCCTTTTTACCAAGGTTCTCCTTCACCAGAACACTCATCGACTTTCTAGAACGATCAAACTCCAAGGTAACAAGGCGAGAAACGTTTTGGCCCCAATATTTACAAGCACCTGGATAAAAGATTGAAACAGATGAGAACACTAAAGATGCCAAGCATGTCTTGTGCAGGAAAGCGAAAGTACGCAAGTCGGTACAAAAACGTTAGCTTATCCCCGATCGAAAAAATTAAACTTCCAAGCGTTGAACATTTAGATCCTACACTGTGACATCGATTCCACACCCTTTCGTGTTTTACTCTCAAATAAGAAGACGCATGACCTACCAAGGACTTCGGTCTCGACTTTTGCCAGTCTCGCTGCTTTGATCTTCTCCCGATGGGACTTCTCCTCTCTATGGTCCCCACTTAGTCTTCCCATCCAAAAACTATCTCCTCAATATCCCGCATTACTTTGTCTAGCTCCTCTAAAGGCATCTCATCCTTGATCTCCTCTGCAGGCGACTGCAAGCTCTCTCCTCCACTAGGTCCCAGACTTCCGGTCGAGCCACTGTTTCCTTCATTCTCCTCTGGCCCACGTACAGCATATGCAGCATTCAACTTATATCTCTTTCTTTCTAGTGGTGTTAACCACCCCACTCTTGAATACATGTGCACTAAGAACGAGGAGATATATACCACTCCCTTCTCTCTTGCTCTTAGCTCCTAGTCCATTGCTTGCACATTCCGGGCGAAGATCTCTCCCCAATTCACCTTGATCTATCCCCTCACAAATCCCTCTACTATTCTCACTTTGTGCATACTTACATATGTAGTTCTTTGCGGAGAGAATAGTTGATTCATGATATATATGATCTTCCTCTTAAAGTCATCACGAATAAGATCAATCTTAAATCCATACGTGTCTTTCCTTCCTCGAGGATCAAACCACTTCAATTCATCAAAGTTAAAACCTGTTTATAATGTCAATCCCTCCCAGTTGATGTCATCTTTCTCCTTCGAGTAGTCTCGACCTAACGCTTCAGCCCATAGAAGCGCATCTCACAAATCCGGATGCCCTTTTCATCCTATTGGATTTGATGTCTTCTTTGCTTGAACTTACTCACACAATTCCGGACACACATAGTCCCATCGCCATGCTAAAAAAGCTCCTCCTAAGTTCTTCAATCGTAACAACTCTTTCGCTGTCCAATTAGGCTTCAGCATCAATGGTCTATACATTTCTATCGGCGTCTTTCCTCATAAGTGGCAATTGAATAGCTTCCCGAGCTCCTAAACGAATGATCGATCTTTTCTTCATATTGCCTTATTGCTCCATCAACTTGTTCTTGCTTGTTTGCTACTCGTCTCACTTGTAGATGTTGTTACTAAGTACCGTAATCCGATCGATACTTTAGACATTCCCTAACACTCTATTCGTCTTGGTCATATTCGTACTTATTTCACATATTCGTATTCGGTAAACCATACTTTATCCGAATATCGTGCACTTTTATTCCAAAAATAAAAAAAGACAAACTCAAATTCTCTAACTATGATCCTACAACACCTTGAGGAGATAGAGTTTTGGAGACAAGACTGGTCTCCAAACTACATCTCTATTACTTCAAGTATAGTGTTTGGAGGTGTGAGTACATTCTCTGATCTGACATTGATGATACGGTTGGAGCTAGTAGAGTTGGGAAGAGTTCAGAGGTCCCAACCTTTAACCCTATTCTAGAATTCTTCACACGGTTGAGGAGAGACTACCAAGGGGTGAGAACATACAAGCTATGAGGATTGCATGAGTTTCAACAGAAGACTGGGGAGAGTCTTTGAGAGGCATATACCTGAATGCGTCAGTTGATGAGTGTTACCCATGGGGTGACAGAGGCACAAGCTGTCCAATATTGGTATGGGATATTGTCCAAGGAGTTGAGACTTTGAGTGAGAGATGCTACCTTACTACATGAGATATCATCTACGATGGCCATTGTGTTTTGTCTTGATGAGCGTATTGAACTCAACATGCAAAAATAGAGGGTGGTGATTGCCGGATTCAACAAGGATTCATCAACTTTATCAACTTCTTCACGTTACCAGTCTAGAACACAAACCTGGAGTGGTTCTGGTAGATATGTGGGACAGTCTCAATCATCCAGACATAGTGGTGAAGGTGTTGCATCCAGACCATTGCCACATTTTCAAGTGAACAATTAGTTGTTGGGATGCTGTGTTGGATATGTGGTGGATCTCATCATAAGAAGGATTGCCTTCAAGGTCAAAGGATGATTCTTGTTGGATCAAAATCATGTGAGCATTGTCACAGACATGGTCACATGATGGATCGATGTTTTGATCTCCATCCAGAATTACAATCAACAAGAGTTACCATGGCAATCCTTGGAAGAGGACAAGAAGTTCAAGGTGGCATGGGTGTGGTAGAGGACCAGCCCCTACTCAAGTGTTAGCCCATGAGGCTAGTTATGAGATGAACATGGCATATCGACTGGAGCAGTTGGAGCAGAAGATAGCAAGTATGGTTATAGCCCAACAAAGATCAGATTCTTGAGCTAATCCCTCTACATCATATAATGGAGATGTTGTGGAGTTAATGTGTGCAACGGCACAACAAACAACGCGAGCACATGTTGTATTTATACTTGCAGAGTCTTATGATATATTGGTAGGTGCGGCAGTGTTATACCCGATTGGGTTTACCATTGATTATTGGTAGGAGACAGCCTCTTATCGGCCAAGTGGGTAATCTTGCAAGGGCCGAGTGAGTCGATTACATGTATGATTCATTACCGGTTCTAGGCCTTTACCAAGTGGAGGTTTGGCGTATGTTGCAGCCTTCAGTACTTGATGGACTCACAAACTCTATGTATCGAAACTCAAAACTGATGAGGAGAAAGATGTTCATGGAAAGCTACGCGAAGTTGAAAAATAATGGAACGACTAACCAAGTACAAAAAGACCTCCCCAATAGCAATAGGTCAAAGCCCTCATATGTTCTTGGTCATCGCCAATAATCTATTATGTGTTAATAGAATGTTGGCGATGAATTTATTAATAGATAACACATGAACCACTGAATTAAAAATCTCATCACGCGTCACTTTTGCGGCCGCCTAAAACAACTTAGTAAATCATGATGAAGGATCTTCTAGGATAAAACATGCTCTCATATGCTCATACACTTGATCCAACAGGCTACCTAAGGTGACATAAGGAGTTGTGGTCAGAGCCTAGGCAAAGAGAGAGATATGTCCAAGACCATGGTGTGTTTATATTGATATTCAAAAATCTGATAAGACACTCATTCAAGAGGCTAAGGATGCAAGCGATTCAAAATCAAAATAGTGTACTCCGTAGGGGCCGTAGGTGTTAAAGAATATAGTGCTCTGTATGCTCTGCCATACTCTCCTGTTCTATCAAGCAGCCAACAGAGTCGGAGAGAACCGATGGATGAATCATAAACCGGACTATGAACGGGGAGGATAGATCATGAGCATGATGGCTCCTCCAGTAAAGTTGTTCAATCGCATGCCTTAAATCTCCTACGGCATCCAAATATTTCTTTTTGACCACACTTACGCAAACACCAACATGGTAATAGGAGTAGTAGGAGTCATGCAAGGTTGTCCATGGAATCTAAAACAAGGGGAAGACGAAACGTCTAGCTAACCTCATCCACCAAAGCATGTGGAATCCGATGATAGAGACGCGAATACACAAACCGAGTCTAGTATAAACATAGTACATGAGTAGACTAACCTCGGAGCTACTCCTAAATTGCCAATGGTACATACTTACAATGTTGTGTTGGTAACTACAATAGTAGTCCATACAAAACCAAATATGTAAGGTGAGTAGTCCCTACTCCAGCCAACAAAGAGTGACATGGATGTGTTATCCATGTGTCTTGTCAAACACCTTTCAACCTATAGCAAACCTCAATACATGCACGGGGTATCTCTAATAGGGAGGGCCAACAAACAATATCTCGAGTTGGTCATGGTATTTGTGAGCATGCCATTATATATATGAATAGCAAACAAACCCAAAAATGTAAAAATGAAAATACTTAAAATAAGCCAAGTCAATGTGAAGCCATTCGTCATCGAACTCAAGTTAAGGATCCATCTCCATCACCTCCAAATCGAACTCCTCTTAGTTGGTAACGCATCTTTCTTTTGGCATGGAAGAATAGCTGATTCCGCAACAAGATCTCTCTCAATTAAATCTTATCATGAAAGGCAAACTTTAGGGTTTCCACTGTTGTCGTGCATGCAACACCTCGTCGAAATTCCGTCCGCTGAGTAAACTACCATGGAATTCTGACTTCCGCTTAGTTGTGTCAACATCAACATAATTCGAAGAAAGTGTCCACAACAACATTATCGCTTAGTAGCTGGAATCATCAAGTTCCTTAGTCACGGTACAATACAGAATTTAGCGAATTATGAGATTGCGAACGAACATCTGCTGATTTAGCAGATGGGCGTTGCGGGTTATATGAAACTCCTCCCCATTTTCACTAACAACGATGCAAATGTTGCTCTTCCGCTGCCGGAGAATCCCCAGGCCCCACCACGTCGGACGCGAAAAGCCCGACGGGCGAAGCAGTCACCTCCTCCATCCAACTAACAGGAATTGTGACCAGCGATCTGCCACGGACCTTCGAACAGGAGGATGCTTTTCTCACGCTGTGTCGTTCGTAACGCGGATCGCCGAGTGCGAAATTACAAGTAGTCGTCCTCAGATTTTCAAAATAGTTCTATCTATACACATGTCGTGACATTTTCATTGTTGGGTGCTGCTCTCTTTTATCTCTACGAGCCCAGAAGACATCCGATAGTTATGGCCGTCTCTGTTTCCTCTTTCTATACTTTTTTACCCCAATCAATCAGTCACAGGCTCACTCGCTCCATCGTGTACTTTACTGAATTTGAAACCACGCCTAATAGAGAACAATTTCATGAGAGATGGAGTTGAAATACGAGTACATTACAAGTATGATTCGTAAGGAAAGCTATATGTATGTACGGCGTTGATATATGTACGGAGAAGATGCAACATACTCCCGCTACGTAGCAACCAACAAGTTCATCAATTTTCAAAGACAAACTGAAGGATTTCTTGTCCTACACTGCAACAACTACGATTCCGCCTTCATTCTTTCACAAATTTATCTTTGTCTCCCACTGATTTGAACCTACTTGGGATATTTATTTTTCCTTTCGAACATATTGAGAATTTTTTCACAATCCCCATCATCATCTTTTCCGTTCTTTTCCATTACCTTCTACAAGGAAAAGTGATCTCCCGGTTCAAACAAAAATTCGAACAAGCACGAGAAATATCTAGTAATAAGAAGGTCAGTCGATTAAAATTGTAGAACGGTTTAGAAGACACGCTGCAAGCCAACCCAAGGTTTGATGTAAATTGTTTGTTTGTACTTTATAACAGTAGGGTGTTGCCAAATAGATTCATTTGAAAATACATAGGAATGCTATAATTCAATAAAAGTGACATCCTGTATCCTTTAAATTTTTAATTTTTTTAACATGGATCAAAAACAAAATCATGGCTAGAACCAGCAGAAATCCACAACTTAAAATATTCCAAGGTTGGGATAAAATAAATTATTGTCAACTAAAAATGTAGTGATAGGTTTCACGAATGAAAAACCTTTAGGACTATTTAGACGCTAGTGAAAATTTTCCACATTGACTGTAATACATTCAAACTTACTCATAATCTCTTCTTTTAGTGTGTTATGGTACTACTATAAAGGTTTGGTTTTGAACATTCGAACACTATTTTATGTATTATTTATGAAAGATTTGTTACATCTATGTCCAATCATTAAATCGATGAATAAATATTAAACACCCCATTCATTTATTATTATTATGAATATAAATTAATTTTCATTGAAATAGATAAGAATAACAACAGAAAAATGATCTTATAACATGAAATCGAATGAAACATGAAAAATGATCTTATAACATGAAAAATGACACCTATAATCGAGTATTTTAAAAAAAAAAATTTAAATTAAAAATTAAAAAATATGTCTATGAATACATTTTTTTCATTGTATCAAAATTTATGATGAAATCATTTCAGAAATTAAATATTGATAAAAAATTAATCATTAAATATTATTTTGATTTAAAATGATATAATGAAATATTTTTGGATAAATTTAAAGATATATTATGAACAATTTTTATGCTTAATTTGAATAGATTTAGTAGTAATTCATCACCTAGGTTATTTTTTAAAAAAATTTTCAAATAAAAAAATCAAAAATAAAATACAAAAGTTGATCATAATATAATAATATAATATAATAAAGTTGTAGTTAGGATCATATCATTTATGTAATACATGACCATTTGATTATTATCATAATTATTGAATATGTAAATCAAGTTCATAAATCATGAAGCTTAGTTTAAAAAATAATATTTTATTTTTATAGCTTTATGATCTATATAAAACAAAATATATTTCAAAATTTTTATTTTGAAATATATTTTATTTCATAATCGAAAACAAATAAGCGAAAAAAAATTTTATAAATGTGTCTCAATTGTCAGATTTATAAAAAACAAAATTATTGAGAAGAAAGTATCATGTGTAATAATTGTATATTGCAAAAAAGATTTATAATAAATAAAAAAATAGAAAATAAATATTTTATCTCCGCCATTTAAAAAAATATTTTTTAAAACTTCAATAAACTGATTGAAACTAAATTTAATATAAAAATATCAATCTGAAATTTTATTTATATTTAGAGGATTATAGAAATTTAATTATTATAAATATAAAAACATTAATTATTTTCAGTAAAAAAAAACGATAAACAAACTCATTTCTTATAATACTTCATTAATCTGAATTATGAAATATATAAATTTCTAATATAATCATTAATTTGTTTTCATATTTTATATCAAACTCAATAAACAAAAAATAATTGTAGAAATTTTATTTATAATATTATAAAAGAATTTAAATTTGATATAGTTTATATCAATTTAAAATAAAATTTAATATTTAAAAAATTCTCCTGTAAAATTTAATTTGAATTATATAAATATATTTCATAATTTATATATTCAATTATATATTTAAGTAATTTAAAATAAAAGCTTTTATTTTTTTCAATAAAAAAAATTTGAAATATGAGTTTGTAATTGTAAATGTCATTCATTAAAAAAAATTCGTTCAAATTATAATTAAAATTCAATAAAAAATATTTTTATTCATTTAATTTTAAAATTAAATTAATAATTTACACAAAAATCTTTAAATCTTTAAATATAATAAAATATTTTTTAAGAAAATATTTTTAAAATATTTTAATACTTAAATAAAATTTCTCTTTTCAATTTTAATCAGATTTCATTGTTATTAATAATTAATTAATGTTATATTTTTTCATCCATATTTCTTGAGAAATTAATAAATTCTGTAATTCAGATTTCTTGAAAAAAATAACTTATCTATGTAATAATTTTTTTTCTTTCATTACAATTAAAAAAATAATTTATTATTATTATATATTTCAGATTTGACTTTTTGAAGTTAAAAAAAAATATTTTTTTGTATTTTAATACAATAGTTTTATTTTCAGAAATAATTCGTTAAGTTATTTAGAAATAAATTATGAAATGATTTTTTAAAAAATTGAAATAAAGATTTTTTTTGATGAAGTTTTTTACAAAATTTCAAACATATGGAAATGTCTTTTGGATTTTCATATAATATTCAATTATCATTTAAAAATATAAAAATTTAATTATTATATATTCTATATATGGAAAATTAAATTCTTTATTAAACTTTAAAAAACATTTATTTCATTTAAATTTATTTATTTTTTGATTAATTTTTTTTAGTCTAGAAATTTTATGTTATTTATTTTGAGGTTTAATTAAAATAAAAATATGTATTTGAGTGTATGATTGAGTAACTTTTAAATATAGGTTGAGAAGTAGAACATTTATGAAGTGTCTTCACATATTAATAACTATCTGTTATAATATAATATAAATTATTATTTTTAAATTTTTACTTTGAATGAATTGTTTTATTTATGACCTTGATTATATAAACTTGTTTATTTTAAATTTCATCCTCTTCAAAATTAGAAGTTTTATTTTTTCTTAATGTTTTGAAAGAAAAAATTGTTTGAGTATATCAAATTTTTACAATTTGTATTTTTATTCAATTATATATTTTTGAAAAATATTTTAATTTTTTGCAAGTATTTTGATTTTATTTTATATATCAAAAATTTCATAAATATAAATTACAAATATTAAAAATTAATTTTGATACGATATTTAAAATTTAAATGATAAAATATAGTACTTTTTTATTTAAAAATAA
This sequence comes from Marchantia paleacea, assembly GCA_014180765.2. Lineage (NCBI taxonomy): Eukaryota > Viridiplantae > Streptophyta > Marchantiopsida > Marchantiales > Marchantiaceae > Marchantia > Marchantia paleacea. Next base: position 2,277,086 of record MUAA02000049.1, read on the forward strand.
ATTTTAATTTATGGATTCATCTTTTCATGTCCGCAAAAGTAAGATATTATATCCTTTACATCTAGGATTATATTTTGCATCATTAAATAAAAATTCAAAAACAAAAAGAGAAAAAAGAATAACCAATGCATAAACAAACAATTTAGGATTAAGCATTACATAATAATCAAAGTCATAACTAGAGAAAAAAAATTAAATTTCTAAAATTATTACTATTAAATTTTTATAGAGAGAATATAATATTTTTCTAAAAAATCTAGAAAAATCTCAAAGTCTAACAAATAATTTATTTTCAAAATTTAAATTAAATCATATTTTGAAAATTTTTTTTAATTTTTTTAATTTTTTAATTTAAGATTATTTGTATTCATTGTACCAGAAATAATTATGAATATACACTAACAAAAATTTGAACATATTGTTATAAGATTTTTAAGATTTTCTTATTTTTATTTTAAAATTATTTTTTAAAAATAAAAAATGATTCTTATATAACATAGATTATTTTGAATAATATCTTTATTATTTTGAAACATATTCTAAGCTTATGATTGTTTAAATTGATTACATAAAGTGTAATAATTTTTTTGAGTTGTCTTTTTTGATCATAAGTTGTTATGTAAACATATTATGTTGAATATATAAAATTAAAAAATAATTATTGTGAAGATGTGAAATGGATATAAAGTGCGATATTTTCGTTAAAATTATTTTTTGATTATCTAAAGTTTGAAAACTATTTTATTTTTATTTTTATTTTTAATATTTAAAATTAAACTTCAATATTGTTTTTTAATATTTAAAATTATAATTAACTAATTTTTCTTATTTTATAAGACTTCAAGAAACAATAAATTTTGAAACATTATAGAAAAAAAAAGAAGACATTCTATTTTGAAATATTTTGAGATATATATATATATATATATATATATAGTACATTGAGTCTACACAAACATAGAGATAGTCACATGTGAATTTAACCATGTGTCAATATCATGGATGGTGCGGACACAAAAAACTAAAATGAGTTGTTAGTTCAACGTATATGTGTTTGTATAGGTGATATTTCTATAAATAAAAAATATATTTAATTCATATATAAATTTTTAAATAAAATTTTACATTAGTTCGTATTTTATATTCATAAAATTTGATAATTTTTCAATATATTAGTATTATTTTAATTACTTAATATAATCATACAATTTAATACATTTATTATTTATTTTTTTTTTATGATTTAGATTATAAATGTATGTCCCAATGCAATAATTTATTATTTTATGTTAGTGAATAAATAAAAATATTATAATTGATTTAATTTTTTAAATTTAAAATTAGTTTTTATTTAATTATTTTAATAAAAATTAAAATTTTTAAATTGATTAAAATTTCATAATTTAATGAAATATAAAATTTTTAAATTTATTTACATAACATTTATTTTTTAATTTTTTTTAATATGAATTTTAAAATATGTTATAAATATAAATTCTAGATTTTTTATTTCAGTTAATAAATTTATAATAATTAATTTTTTTTATAAGTTTGATGAATTATTGTTATATATATATTTATATTAACTAAAATAAGTTTTATATATTTTAAAAATTGCAACAACATCATAAATTTTTTTGTTAATTTAAAATTATAATTGGATAAATGTAATTTTAAAAATTTTTTTTATTCATTAAGTTATTTTCAAGAAATATTTTAAAAAGTATTTAACTATCATTAAAATATTGAACATTAGACTCAATTGAAGAATTTATGTGTAGCTTGTTATTTTTTTAGCTTATATATCATAACATAAATTTAAATATGTTATATTAATGATCCTGATTAAGAGTTTGATAATAAATAATATAGCAATTTACATTTATTTGTTGTTGAAATATTTAATAATATTATTTTACATTAATTTTATATTTTATAGAATTTAATATAATTAACACAATCACTATAATCAAATTATTATGTAGATAAAAAGTAAAAAATTTTGATTTCATGTTACATTATTAATTAAAAAATTTATATAGAGATAAAAATAAAAAATTACTCACCTTGGTATAGACTTTATGTCAAAGGTTCAAATAGTTGTGTATCCCACTTAGTGTATCTATATGACAGATGCATATAAGTAGGTGAACAAATATTATACAACTGAAAGTTAAGAAGGTCTAAGTAGTTTTGGTGGTGATTAGAATATGGAAAATTTTGAAAAATATTCTCATGTTATTAGGTGGAAAAGATTATCTAATTGTGATTAAGGGTAATATGTGTATAATGGCTTGGCTTCAACAAATCTAACTACTAAATTATCTATGTTCCAACCATTTGGTTCAAATTGCGGAACTAGTACATTATTGGTTCTTTATCTGATTGATGCATTAAGGTAGAATGAATTGTTGTAGAACTTCATACTAGACAAAAAATAGAAATCATTCTTTTGAGTTTTGGTGTGTTGTGTGATATCTTTTTTTTTATTATTATGTTGGGTTTAAACTGAGAAATAGAAATAACTAAATAAATAAATATACAAGGATATAGATGTGAGTTTCTTGGAGAACTTTGTTGGTTAAGATAGTGTGATGTGGATTTATACGGCATTGATCATGTGGTGAAGTAATTTGTTATGTCTAGCTATTTGTAGGCTTTTGATGAATAAATGGTTGAATTAACAGAAAAGATGTAGACATTTGTTGCAGTGTGTTGTGGAATGATATATTGGGATTATGGGTATGCATATCTGGTTAGAAGAAACATTTTCATGCATTGGGTATGAATTGGTCATGTTCAAGTTTGAAGAGACATTTGTTGATGGCTTCAGTATGTGGTTGATATCTTGAATGTGTATTTCATATCATGGGATCTAAATAAGTTCATGTCTATCCATTTAGTATACATTCTTTGCGTTTGTTGTAAGAAAAATTAGTAGTTTGTGAGAGATTCTTTGCAGTAATTTTATGCTAGAAATAATAGATTAATAAGTAATGCAGTGGTTTAAATTTGTATCATCCTCTAACTTCGAGGATGACCGTATCCATGCTATGAAATACGGTGTAGTTGAGCTTTGTAGATGCACATTTTCTAGTCCATCATTACGTCACGTAAAAACTGCATATATGTATGCTGTACAGTTAATTTTTTACATTATTAAACTCAGTTTGACACACTTTAGATGAGTCCAGCGAAAAACTGTGGTACCAAGGTGCTAACAATTCATCATTGTTTTTCGTCGTTGTAGCAACTTAGTAATCAGTACAAGACTTACTCTTCACATGGAAACCTCCAAGCTGTGCTCATCATACATGGCAGTGAAGTGGAATAAGTGTTCAGTAAACAGTTGTAGCGATTTCTGATGGGACATATACCTCAATGAATTATTGTGGAGGGCATTGATCCTTGTATTTTATGTTCCACATCTAGTCTAATTGGCTCTCAAATAATGTCTTAAGCGGAAGGTAGACCATGATTCATGAGCAAATTAGCTAAAGCATCCCACCATTCATCTATCAAAGGGCTATTTCCATCTCACAAATCTGAACGTAGTCATCTGGATAATGGACCATGAGGAATCTCGCGAAACACTCCTCCTTCAACGCGCGTTTTGGAAGAATTCTAAACGTATCAAGATGAAGCAAAAATGATCCCTGTTACCAAATAAACTAATGATACCAGTGTATGTGGAGTTTAAATTAAAAGAATGGAACATGAATTATTCTCGATCACGTGGCCACTGCAAAACTTCCATGTGAAAGAATGCGAATCATAATATGCAGAAAGAGATGAACTAATTTTTTCCCATCATTTTCAAGATAGGCTTGTATACCTTGGTCTTGGCATTTCAGATTCACGAGATGTTTCGACGTAAGTAAGTAGACATGACCGACTCGAAACGAGAAAAAAGAAAAAGAAAAAAGGGCGGGAGTGAGTCCGAGGTCTTCCCATCCCTTTTGTTATTTTACTGTGTCTACGTTGGTTAAGTCCGAGTGACTGGAAGGAACCGCGTCTACCGTTTTCTCCGAAAGAACAGCATAAGGATCTTACATTATAAGCTTCCACGAAGTTACAGGATGTCACTCGAGTCGGACTAGATTCTAGAGACGCAGAACATGGAAGAAGTCAACGCAATGGAAATGATTAGATTCTCTTCCTTGCTGAGGCTAACTCATTGATCACTTCAGAAGCTGTAAAAACCGGCGATACGGCCGGCAAGACCCTTCGTGAAATCTGTCCTTGACCTTCAAATTTCATGTCTGCACTGCATAGATTCCACATCCCTTTTGTTATTATACTTTGTCCGATTCCACATCGGCATACAAAGAGTAGCATCAACCACGCCTAAGAAGGGCAGATTCCGAACCAAATCAAATACTACTAAACTGTATTTAGCAACAAACAGATACGTATCGTAGAGGGTTAAGTGTTATTTCCATGTGCTTCGTGCACTATGTTATTAAGGTACTGCAATAGAGATCCTTGCAGCCAAAACTGACAAGCCGGGAAATAGAATACTAGAAACCATGGTTATTACACCTATGACGTGGCACCGACCGGGGACTTGACTTGTCGCGGCTTTTTCCACGTGGTACTAACTGGATGCTTTAATCAGAGTCCCAAGGCAACAGAAACTAGCTGCGAAGCGGTGCCCAATGTCGCAGTGGCAATTGCTTCCGGCTGGGTATGATCCGGCGCCGTACCTGTCGTTGAAGGGAAGCAACTAATGTACATGTAGGATTGCTGTCAAGTTGCTATGGAAGACGTAGTGGCTCCGGGAAGTTCGGACTTCAAACCCATCCCATGATACCGACCCAATCCAATCCCAAACCAGCCCAAGCGCGTGACTACGTGACTACTTGACCACCACTACCAGGCTACCACATCGCCTTCCAGCCTTCCAGGTCTGCCAATCCGACTGGCCCAGTCAACGGAGATATGCCTGGAAGCGGGCCTCGCAGTTAGTCAGCCAGTCGGTCCAGTCGGTCGCCAAAATCGGCAACGCGGACGCGTCGATTGCATCTGAAGCAAGCCAAATCCGAGAAAAAAGCGAAACCGAAACACACGAGACGAATTCCCATCTCTCCTGGCGACGGCAGTGGACGTCGCTAGTCACCGTACGGAATGGAAGTCCTCCGTTCTGTCTGTGCAGCACCCCCAGAAGAGAAGATTGGTGCTGGGCTCTTCGACCCGGACGATGACGGACCGAGGACGAGGACGACAAGGACGACGCCCAAGCAAGAAAGCAAATGGCGCGGTATGATCGTGGGACCGGCCACAGTAGGAAAGGCGGACGCAGATGGACAGATCCAGCACTTCTTGGGACTCCGGTGCAGCTGATGCTGCTAGGAACGAGGCGGGCTGAGGGAGAACTAGGCGTGAGGGAGATAGTGCTCTTTGGATTAATTCGCTTCTCTGCTTGTATTTTGGTGTGTGTGTGTGTGTGTGTGTGTGTGTGTGTTTTGTCCAGAGTAGTAGATTAGTTGATAGCTTGGCCGCTTCTTCCTTACTCTTCCGTGTGTGCGTCTGACCTTGGCGCTTCTCTCTTCCGAGGAGCAATTGGGTTGGACTACGAACGAACAATTACTCTGACTCTGTTTCTCGTTGGAGAGTTTCTCAAAACATTCATGGCTTAGGCAGTCGACGGCCTGCCTCGTCGATTTTCACTTAGGTGAGCGGCGTTTGACAGAGAACAGGTGGGGTGGGTTTGAGTGGCCTCAGGCGCAAATTGGTGGATTGATCCCTGTGTGTTTGACGCTCGAAGGAGTTTTGAAGTTGGGTTGAAGCTCGGCAGATCTGAGAAGAAACTCCCACCTGCTTGTAAGCGAACTCTGTTTATGTCTTGAACTTTTGCTGCTATTAGAACTTGTGTTTCTCGTCAGTACGCGAGCTTCGTAGTTCATGGATTGCGAATATGTGCACGTAGCTTTACCGCCTACCCCTGCCTTAGACCTTCTGGAGGGCAGTGACCGAATTCGAGATGCCAAATCTGAATCATAAGAGATAGAAAGGATGGACGTAAAACTCTATGCAAATCGTAGATCCCCTTATAGCTAGCAATTGCACCTTTCGCGAGTCGAGATAAACAAATTGTCGTAGGCTGGTTGGATGGTGTAGATACATTCACATTTCTTCCGTTTTTGAGCGAAAGTTTTGACACGGGGAAGATACTTCAAAGTTTTATAAAGTCGATGGACATAGGTTTTGAAATCTAACAATTTGTTAAGGCGTCATATGTCAAACATTTCGAAGTTCGTCTCCGTTTGCACAACACTGGAATGCACTCATTGATCAATTGAAGGAATGCTGTGCAATGTAGGATGGATTTTTTTGAGAAGGCCAAGACAGTGCGACTGAAAAGCCTACATGGAAAGTATCTGTGGGCCGATGATGATGGCTACAAAGTGTTTCAGTGCAGGGAACCCAAGAACATCGCGGCTCAGTGGCGAGTGGAACGAGATCCCGGTAGTGCCCAGATCAGATTAGTGAGCTGTCATAAAACTTATTTAACTGCGAGTGATGATAATTTCCTGACAGGAATGACAGGAAAGAAGGTTGTGCAAAGTAAGCCAAGGCATATAGATTCCTCAGTCGAATGGGAACCGATCAAAGAAGGGTCTCAGGTGAAGCTGAAGACCTGTCATGGGAATTTCCTCAGGGCGAATAAGGCGCTCGGTCCCCCATGGAGAAATTCAGTTACTCACGATATTCCTCATAGAATGCAAAAACATCAAGACTACCTACTTTGGGAGATCGAAACTGTCTTTGGGACTGATATGTCCACGAGTTTCGGCGTTCTTGGTTCTAATCATGGGGTAAGCATATCAGCCGATCACGTGTTTTCAAGCGTTTTCAGTCCTTAGTGTCGTGTAGTAAAAATCGCAGTTAAGCGTAGTTGGTCGTCAACGTACCAGTTGATTCCGTACCTATACTTGATTTTGTCTCTTGATCTTATTATTGTGATCAAGAGACATAAGAAGCAATATTATGTTCAAGAGAATAAAGAGAGAAGAGGAAATGTATTTCTTAGTGTTTCAGAGGAAATCACAAGAAAGAAGCGTATGAGCTGTACCGAAGGCTAAAAAGTTTTTCTAGATTGCCCAAAACAAGAATCATATGCTGGCTGACCTGTTCGTTCTTAGGCCATTGTCATGAAAGCCATTGTCAGTATGTAAAATGTGTTCTAGGTTTTGACGAGATTAAGAGATGAGACACATCTTACTGCACTCAACTCAAAGAGTCTTATCCAAAGGTTTTTCACTAACTTTAAAGCTTGATTCTGCATTTGTACAGGGAGGACTAGCAGCAGCGCATGCAGCTTATGTGCCTTCAAACGCTGTATCAATGTCCAATCATTCTCCCACACATTTAGATTCGATGTCGGACGGTTCACCTCCACGGAAGTCGCCCTCCGAGTATTCTCCCCAGTCTTCTCCGCCTGATGGTCAACCGGTGTATGGCTCTGCAGTCTCCGCTCATTCAGCGTACGTGCCTTCCACTCTGTCACTATCTGCTAATCCAACCTCAAAACCACCGGAAGGGCGCAGTATTTTCTACGCCGTCGCCAGTGATATAGAGGAAGCAAGGCGCCTTGATGACTCCGGGTGGCCTAGCTTGAACTTCAAGGGCCATACTCTCAGTGCACTAAAGAAGCAGCTGAAGGAAGTACTTGAACTTGACGAGGATATCTACCTGTGTGCTCGTCATCCTACTAATTCAAACTTATACGAATTGAAGCTGCCCACTCTTCCACCAAACAATGCAGCCATGCACATCGTTGTGGTGAAAGCCAACTCATCTTGTAAGTAATTCTTTTCAGTTTGAAAGAGACCAAAGAGGACAGTTGCAGCCTCATTGACTGCTCGAAGTATTGAACTTTATTTGAAACATATGGAGAAAGCTCTAGTGAAGGGGACAGTCTTTCTTCCAGCCATGGGTATAGTCAGTGATAGGGAGAGTTGGATGTGGCTAACTCTTGTTTTCATCTGTTTGCAGTCAAGAAAAGCAAATCAACTGCCGATGCGGTCTCAATGAATGCTGATCAATAGTTAGGGGAAGGTCATCATCACAATCCTGCAGGTTCTGGTGTGACATGAAAGAATGACATGCTCATCGTACCCGCTGTTCTGCACTTAAGAAGGGGTCATTCGGCTCGAATGGGTGTACTATCATGTTATCCAATCTTTCCACCACTTATCGTCTCGTTCAGAGAGGTTCAGGTGTTTCCTTCGTACACAGGGTAGATAGTTCAAACATCCCAACACGGCTTTCTACAACCTGGTCCTTGCGGAGATGTTATGACCTGAGACAGACAGACAGACAGCCTTATGGCTGTTTCTTTGTGTCCACCACATCATAGAAGTTTCTTCAGTTTTGCCGGTCCCTTTTGTACTGTAGGTCCTTTTTCTATAGAGTATATTGTATACAGATAGCAGGGAGGAAAATATTTATTAGGAGAGCAGACACGTTGCTTTCGATTCTCACTTCATTTCACCGAATGTCAGATTTATCTCCCTTTTATTGAAGCTATTGTAGTTATACTTTCAGCTGTAATTTATCTTTTGGAAGGAGAAAAGCTTTGGCATTACGTATCTTTTAGAACTCGTTACATTCTTTCTCCAATCTCGTGACTTTCGTCTGTAGTTCCTGTAGAGTTGTGAATGCTGTCATTACGATTTCTTTAGGCAGGTCGGGCTTAGTTTGTCGGAATCCCGACCCTGAGAGCCTGCTAAGTACTTGAAATGTGACTTCAGTTTGATTATAGAATGGATGTCGAAGATGTCACTTGAGTTCTGGTGTATTGTATTCTTATTTATGGAAATTGGAACTGAAATTGAAATGCTTTTATGAAGTAAAATGTGAGTCTGGTGCTGTTATGACTTTCCTCATGGTTTGTTTCCAATGTTGTTCATGTTGACGTGACCTCCAGCACTGTATGGATTTTGAAGTAAAATTGAGTTTGTGTATTACGGAGAGAACTTGGAAATGTATAAAGTCCTAACGTGATCTTCAGTGGTGAGTAGTTTGGGTAGTAATCAAAATCTACAACAGGTAGAAACGCCTTTGGAGAAGCTAGTGGAAACTATTTGTTTTATATATGTACTCTGATATTTTGATTTGTCTTCTGGGGAGTCCTGGGGTGAACTTATGTTTCATTTAGTGCGAGTGAAACCTTTACTCGTTTAGGAATATGACGGAGTGTAGTGACAACTTGAAAAGAGTTTTTTTTCTTCTCCAGAAAGCCTTAAGACTGCCTCTACCCTGGATACACTTAGTCCCCAGTACGAAGTGTACATATGTTTGGTGAAGCATTCACAATTTCACAATTAGCTTTCGAACCGTGAAACATGTATTAATGCACCTTACATAAATTTACAGCCTGCACCAGTCTCTGCCATTGCGAGGAGATGATGGTTCCGGTTAGCATGCGAATTTACGGTTTGACGGCAGGCGAGACTAGAGGCGGAGTTTGAGAAATAGCATCTCATCACGAGATAGATTAGCTATTCAAGTAGTTACTTTTTGAATCAGCTCTTTGCTGGCGATTATATATGAACACACAGTGAGTTTCCACTCTTTCCGGGAATGGGTACATTTGTGTGAAATCATGGTTAAAAAACCATGATTTTATGAGTAAAGTTTATCATGAGATTCAATGGATTTACGTTTAGGGCTTATTTCAATTGCGCTTTCTTGTGCCCTGATCAGTCCATAGAGTCAGATTACCCTTTGTTTTTGTGGCTAAAGTGAGTGTTGGTCCTCTTTGGCCCTCAGTCATTACTCTAACCTTTAGTCGACCTTCTGGGTGCTCCACCTTTTGTCCGGCTGTTTTAAATCTCCGCTATATACTAGGCTCCTCCACAACCCTACTCCTCGTGCTTCAAGCACAAGTCTATGAAATTTCTGTGGTACGAATTTACTCCCACTAGGTGATCGTTCCTAAATATAAGTTTTTAACCCGAATTTTTTAATTGTTTCTACTTCCGGTTGATTACTCCTGTTCGTGATTTTTTAAGGTCGTGCTGGCTCGTTGCAAGTTCGTCAACCAATGGTGTTGGTGCTTTCTGAAGGATTGTGCTGGTTCGTTGCTCGATTGTCCCCGATTGGTGTTGCGTGGGCCCCGTTTGTGGGACTGTCCATTGGGACTCTCTCTATCTTGCTCATCACGTGCTGTGCAGCTTTGTTCGTTTTAAGGAGGTCTCCCTCCCTCGTCCTTCCATCTCGCCCAAAAGAATTGTACAACTTACAATACGAAGCAAGATCTCTCCAATTGCAATAGATTGCACTCAACTTGTGTCTTTCGCCATGATCAATAATCTGTAGATCTTAAGATGTAGCCCATTGATGTGTAAGGATACAACCGTGTGCCAATGTCAAAAGATTGAAAACGACCTCTGCATGCCATGAGTATGGATACATCCACTGATATAGATTTAAGGATTGTGTTATGATGTGACTCCATCATCATGCCTATAATCCTATGCAACTATAGAGTATTGCAAGGGACATGTCTTTACTACCTTGGCTATGGAGATGCATTCAACTTTGGGACATGATAAAGATAGTCTTTTTGAGCTTGTGCATGATTTTACGAAGGGATCTACATGGATCACATTTGTATCTATATCTTCTATTTGGTTTATGTGTTTGTATTTAATTTTTTAGATAACGCATTAGTTTTGCATTTCATAAACATCACCTATAATTATAGGTAGAAAGATTTTCATGATATACGAATGCATGTAAATGATCCCTAGTTTGCATTGATCGTAATATATGTGTGTAGGAGGAGTTTGTTGCGTATAAAGTTTTATCAAGAGACATACTAGTGCCTTCTCATTCTCGGTGGATCTAAGCTTTCCTTGGCCTTAGATTTGTTTTTAGTTTGAATGGTTTTGCCATACTTTTTATCCCATGCGTTTCATTAAAAAAGTACACCCTTGATTTGTATGAGAAAAAAAGAAAATGTAGAACAAGACCGTCATTTTACTTAAACAGTTCTCTTAAAATGTAGGAACGTGGTGTACCTATGTTTTGTAAACAAAGGTAGGGATAAAAGGAAATGTATCAATAGCTGGTAGATTAGAAAGCCCCAAGTTCTATGGAAATGGAAATAGAAAATAAATATCAAGCCCGGAAGACCCAAAGAGTCACAAGGCATCAAACACAATACCCAAAGAGTCAAAAGACATTAAACACAATACAAAACACAAACACATAGTCTAGGATAGACCTAGGAGACCTAGGAATCGAAACGGATTAGTAGAGCATTACTGTTGCAGCATAATACATACCTCATGTAAAGACCTAATGAGTGCTAGCATCTGAACCTAACTATAAAAATCTGAAGCATCAACACTATGTTTACATTTAATATTGAACAATATGGGACACCCAAGGAAAACATGATGATCATCCTCAATCTGATCTAAATCACAGTGCACAAAGCCTATCTTTTCTATCAATGCTATAACAAAGCCAATGTTTAACCTATGAGAGCTATATGAGAAATAAATAAAGGTGCACTTAAAAAATACTATAACCTTTGACTAACATGGGATTCACATTCTTATGATAGAACTCCTTCTTGGTTTCAAGATCATATCAAAGATGATGTAGGAATCTGTTATGTAAGCAAGTACATCCACAAATCAACCAAGAATGGAAACTATAACATGAATGCTTCTCTTGGAAACCTGCTATGATCCAATTTCTTCACGTTACAAACAAATGGGATAACTATGTAGAGTCCCTCAGCTTCTAGAAAATTTAATTATGCAAGGATTATAGGATAACGTTGTCGCATGGACATTTCTTCGCTCTAAGAATGTCTGAGCGTCTGGCTGTAGAAGAACCCTCATGAACCTCGTGTGACTTGACAATCTCTTCTTCTTCTCCTCAGCACTCCACATTCGAGTTCATTACAATTGGTAAAACTTTAGCGGAAGAAGATTATGATATCAAATGATTGGATCCATAACTCTCACCTAAACTTCACATAAATTTTTTTTATAATCTGTTTGTTCTCTCGGAAAAGTTTCATATGTATCTCTTTTCTAGATCTCTCAGAACAATTTTCGAATTACACACTGTATCACAAGGTGATATGCAGACCCATGTGTACTAAAACCGTCACAAATCCCAATCCTTGACTCCAATTGCTCCCAAATTTCATGAGAATGTTCTTATCATCAAAACTTCAACTGTGGAAAGTTTTATTGATGAAACTTTTTGATAGCAAAAGATATGATCGATGTACTAACTTCGTGACATTCAGTATAATCCTGCAACTCTGATTGTATACACAAACTTTAACCTATCACTTTGAACACAAAACTCATCCAATTGAGTTGAAATTTCAATCCAAACACAAGCTTGAGTTGTAAACTATATCTCAATTGAAATAGATCTCTCAAAATCCTTGTAGTATTATGAGAAATATCCCAAATACACTCAAAAGGTCTAAATTTCACTCTCTATCTTTGAATCACCATATCAGAGTGACAAACCCCTCAAATGCATATATTCTTGAGTCCACTCGTAGCTCTTCCCGTCAGCTCTCCAACTCTGTTTCCAAATCTCCAAATGTCCCCCTAGAAGGTCTCCAAAACTCATCAAAACCTCGAAAAAGTTGCCCAAGTGCCATCATTGGCCCAAACTCTAAGACCAATGAGAATGAAGAGTGTTATTTTGACCTCTAGTGTGGAAAAATTAGATCCATATTAACTTAGAGCTTTAGAACTATCCTAAACACACTACTTAGCCATCATATACACAATATGAGTTGCCACTAATAAAAAGTCAAAATGACAACTTGAAACCGGCTAAGTATGAACGGAACTACAAACGGAACCGGTGAATTTATAACTTGTGAATGATACTCATCGCCAAAATTCCTAACAATCAACTCCATATGGCTTGTTTTCGGTAAACAATAGTGATGAATTGGAACCCATGTGTTGAAAGCCACCACTATTGGTAAGTTCAGATCCATAGCGCCCAAACTAAATCAAAACGTATACTATTAGGTCCCAAATAGAGCCGTAAAAAACAACTGGAAGAATAATCGAATCTGGAGAGTTTATCACTTGTTGCATAAAGTTATCTCCAAAGTGATATACTAACCATGCCCGAAAGTGATCATGATGAAGATACAGAATTTTGATCACAAACGGATTGGACATCGGTACATCTGGAGGATCATATTATCCTCTATCCATGTCATACGTCGGCTCCACTTCGATAAGATAAGTTTCTTAGTCAGCAAAGTGATGTGTCTAGATCTCTCCCATACCCTTTTCACCATGACTACGCTTTATATTTGATAAGGTCCAAGATAATATCTCTTGGAGCCTTTTCAACATCCTGGCTCTACAATCTAACGGTGGGTTCTTAACAACCTTACAATGCACTGTCAGTTATTCTAACCTAAAATATCACCGTCATGACAGCAACTATCAAGATGACACATGTCATCATCTTTTCATAGTAGCCGCGTCACAACACAATAACGTGTTTGACACCTTGCACCAAGTTCAACCTATAGGAAAGTTGGATGAACCTTCTCAATATCAACCCATGCTCACTTCTTGATAATAGATCCCCAAATTTGAACTCCATAAAGCACCACTAACCTTATGAGCATAAACTTCTTCAACTCCATCCAACAAGATGTTCATGTCTACAACGTTTCAAAGGAGAGTAATGCCATGGTATAACAATGCAATGTGCCATAAGTGTGTTGTCTTTCGTAATCAAGAATTGCCCTGTGCCAAGATGTATCCCACGATACGCATCAACCCCAAATTCAAGATAAACTAAGCTGCTAGCTTACGTACGCTCAAAATCAAAGACGCCGTCATGCATGTCTTGTGTCATATATGTGACGGATATACTGGCGAGTTTTTGTGCAATTCCTCTTCATACTTTTGGCATTTCTCAACTCTGTTGAAAAATTCTTCTTGCTGTCTGCCAAATTGAATACTTACTGTATTCGAGAAATGGTTGTTGATGTTTGAAAGTATGTCCTCTGGAAAAGTCAGGAGATTCACAGTTCTCTGATACAAGGTGAAAACATGTTGTAATTTGTTAATAAGTACAGCAATATAGATAGAAAGCATTATTTGTAGTCCCGAATATATTGCTGTACATTACGTGCTAAGTTGCTAGGAAGTAGAGCAATATGAATAGAAAGCATGTTTGCAGTCCCCAATAGTAGAATCAATTGATTTATTTGGTGCGCTTAACTGTAAATTTGTGTGCTCCGTATGACTGATGCCTAAGCTGTGTACCAGGTCCATCACGCCCACGACACCAGGCACCACGCCCGAACGAGAAAGAGGAGCCGGCAGTCGGGATCTTTGTTTTCTGTCATTCAATTTATCTTGTGGTTTGCTGCGACTGAGGTGAAGCTGAGGAACGGGGTTCTTGGTATAACTCCTGAGATCAGTCTGATCGACACGTTGAAGTTGTCTGGGGTGAAAACAACATGTTTCAAACTGGTTCATACCGTCAAAATGTCATATGAGATGAGAAAGCGAGTGGCTACCTCCACGTAGTTTTACTGATCACTAGCCCATATTTGCGACAAAAATCCATGCAAATTTGTCTACATGAAGATCTTGACATCAATAATACTATCTATTCACATGCGTGAATGCACTAATCAAATGTAATGCAATTCCACTCTAGCCCACACGAAAGGTAAGAGTTCAGATTCCAGAGACACAAACAACAACCAGCCTTAGGATCGGTTGAGTCCTCGCTGTATTCGAGTTGCATCTTTTCTGTATTTTGGCCATCAGATATAAGCAATGACGTAATTGCCAAACACTCAGATCGTGAAAAATAAATAAATAAATAAATAAAAAATAAAATAAAAAGTATACCATTAACTATGAACAAGGAATTCGAATACAACAATACGCTAGACAAGGACTAGTCCTCAGTAACAGAAGATATTGACAAGCATGAATGTGAAGTGGATGGTTTTAGACTCTCCATGTCACACGAGCAGTCTGTCTCAGTTACTTTCTTTCACATAATCTCGTGCAGCGACTGTCACTTCCAAGAAATCTTGAAAGTCTTGGAATACACCTCCGTTTCTTTCTCTCACGCACTCAGTAGAATCACAAAGAAGTGATCTCACATGACACAAAGTTTCAGAACGTGCTCATCTCTTTACAGGCTGCAGTAACTCAAAGCATTGACATCACTCAAGGCTCTGACTCTTCTCTTGTAGAATCATTCTACTCAAACACCCAAGTCAGAACTTTTACACAGGATCACTCTTGTTGCACACAAGCATACTCAGCATTCTTTACTGATGCAGGTCTCGTATTTATACAGTTCAGTAGTTGCACGTTGTGATTACCGAAGCTTGTAATCTGTGCAAGTTCTACTGGCTAGTTTCATAAGCTCAAAACGTCTATAAACTTGACGTTGCATGTGAGTTTTAACACAAACATAACGGGAACAACGTATAGCTAAACGAGAAAAGACATAACTGAACGTACACAGAAGTTTCTAGAAGACTAGTAAAGTATGAACTTGTGAGTCAACGTCAGACACCTCGTTGGAACTCCAAGTTCCAACCATCTTACCAATAACTCGTTGATTTGAACAGATGGAATCATGGGATTAACCACGATTACTACATGGGATCCAAAATCTTCATGTCTAAGATAAGTAGTGCCATAGGGTGGAAGAGTAACATTCACATCTGGCCGGAATGGAGACACTTTTCATCTTATGCACGACACGCTCTGTTTTAATCCAGCAAACGAATGATCTGAGCCAAAAGACAGCTGGGATCAGATTCAGCTAAGTTCAGATTGTATTGATTTACAGTAAGAAATCCTGGACTTCATAATACGGGACTGGCAAAGCACCCCAACCATCGGACATGTCTGCAGGTGGAGTCTGAGTTCCACGGTTTTCGATAATTCATTAAGAAATATGTGAAACTGTTTTTTGTTTATATTCTTCACTGACAGATTGATATCCAATCAGCTGAAACATAAAGCTTGGGATTCCCGAGGTAACAGGTATTCTCTTCTGCAAGAATGTGTTCCTTGAAGTTGATCCAGTCCGGAACCATTTTCTTCTCATTACATATTATTCTTTTGAGAGCACTCCTTGTAGCAGCGAATTCCAGGGGAGTACAGAGCTATGGAAAGATGACCACTTCTCCTGCTGCTGCAGCATCTGCAACTGCAGCTGCAAATGTGACCATATTTACCAGTGGAGAGCGAGGGACCGTTACCAAAGGTACAAATGTTCGTTTGGAAGTGTCACATATTTATCGTAAAAACTCTCCTTTCTTGCCTGAGAACTGCGAACTGCGATGCGAATTGCGTTGCAGAATTAAGGGTCACAAAGCTCCACAATTACTTCAACCGAAGCATGGATCTCGATGCAAGCGTCAGGAATCCTGTAAGCAACTGGTGGTCAGCTGGGCTGAAAATTACGGAATTCGCCTTGGAGATAGCAGTCACCGGCAGTGCCGATGATAGTGAGACTCAAATTGTGAACCTGGCACTAGATACTGGCAGCTCACTCACGTGGTGGCAATGTCAACCCTGCCAAGTAAGTTTGACACCAAATTGATGCAAGCAATTACTTAATCAGCAAGGCATAGCCGCCTGCTGGCTCATATGTGAGTCTGAGTTCCGTTCCTTCTGCAGTTTTCGGTATTAAATTATCGATTCAACGTCCAAGCAAGGGCGTAGCGTTATTCACCTAAACCACTGGGATGCTGATGGATAGACCCATACGCGTGGTGCGCAAAGCAGCTCGTGGAGAGATATATTTTTCGCCATCGAAGAGGGAAGAGCATACTTACCTGGGCGGGGTCAATCGCTGACCCGGTAGGGCGATGTCCTACGATGAGCTCCTCCATTGCACTTCGGTCGGGCAAGTCGTAGCATTTCCCCAAGGGGAAAATGCACGTCATAATTTGTGATAGCGGAAGGCTCGCGTTCGCGCGGCCCTCCATCGACGTAATCCAAACAAGTAGCGACAATGTACAGCGGAAAGAACATTTCATTCTCAGCGCGAAATGATTTCGACTCTGTAATGTCATATAAGAATGGAAATTGTACTCAGCTCGAGACGCGTCGGAGATGCCGAATCAAGACAACCAACTATCAAATTCATTAGGGATACTTACTCTTTCGGAACTCATAAATTGGAGTTCAGATTCAAGGATTTAAATTACAACTTGCAACTTAATTTCGTACATAAAATTTGCATTTTACCATGAGCTATTTTATCGTGCTGTGGTATCAGGGTGAATGCATGCTCAGGATTAATCAACGGGTCGGTTTCCTTTCGGGAGTGGGTGGATGGAGTATGACGCACAAAGTGGGCAGCCTGAAGTGAATTTGATGTCAATTCATTGAATCAGCTGATTGAGGCTACAGAAAACTGACGAAATAGAAGATACTGTGTCTCGTTATCTGACCAACCGTTTGCAACTTTGCAATGTCAAACAGGGGAGGGACCCAAAGGAGAAGGTACGACCTTTGCTGACTGGAACCCAAAGGCATGATGATTGGTCAAGAGACACGAAGGAATGAATTGATGCAGATACAGGAGAGAATAAAGAAGTACAGGTAAATAATACTGGTGATTGGTAAGTTCAGATTGATAAAAGTGCAAGATTGAGAGAGAAAATTGCTGTTTTATTAGGAGAATACTTCTTTGTTGTGGAATTTTTGTTTGATTTATATACTGATTTTGTCATTCATGGTCCGCATCATTAATTCAACCCTTTTCATTTAGCATTCAACTTGTCTATATTATTTTGCGGGAAAGCTGAGGTCAAGTTTTGTGTAATGAATCTAAAGTTTTTTATTTCAACATTCAGCTTGTCGATTTTTATTATGAGGAAAAGCCCAATTCAAGGTTTGTTTGTAGTAACGAATGTGGTACCTGATAAAAAAATTTAACAAGATATTCATACAAGAGCCGGTCCAAAATAATATTAAATCTAACAATGTTAGACCAGGAGCCACATTAACCTCCAACTATTCCAAGGAGCTCTTTATGCGGGTTACAACGATCCTTATGAACTACATGACCTATAGCTAATTTGCATTGTGCAATTGGGAAATGATGAATGACATAACGCACGAATGTCAAAGTGAAATCAGTGCTATATTCTTGACGTCGTGTTGTGAAATTAGATGAAACTGATATAGGATTCGTTCATCAGAATTGAAAAACTGAAAGCTTAGAAGCTGACACGTTAATGTTTGAAAAAAAAATAAGTTACAATGTTTTTTCACACGAAATAACAAGCGAATCAGTGTTACATTTTTGAAGTTGATGTAATTAGATTCAATACATTGTTAAAGTATGATACTGCATTTTGTGCGATGAAACTGTTCAGACTTCTACAGATGTCTGAATAGTTTATTGGTCCACTATTTTTCCCAGACGCCTTCAAAATGGATCTAGAAGGACGTGTAATGATTTAGCTGAATGAGACTGATGGCGTAGGGTTTGAAAAGATTCTAAATTGGCAGGATGGAGTTCTTGTGTTTATGGCATATCTAAAATTTTAGCCCATGGGGTAAATCTTTGCTTTTTGGTACTTGATTCAGTCGATGACAAATTGATATTTACCATCTAAAATGCTTGAATTGCTCACCACTATGTAGAAAGTGCAAGAAGGATTTGCAACGAATTAATGAGTTGTTTGTTTCCCGCAAAAATTTGACCCACAATTGAATCATGTTCATATCTGGTTCATATGCATTTGAAGTCCTGAAGAAACAGAATGATCATGCTTAGATTTCACTTCAAGTCATTACAACCACAGCTACGACGCTTCAGAATTGATCCGCAGGATACCACCAGATGATATTTTCTTTCTAGCCCTCTGTTGGACTCACGTTGACATCAGGCAATCTTCATCGCTCTGGAATTCATGCTCTTGTCACTGGGAAGGATTTGGAAAGCAAAAACTCTGTCAGTCCATTCCGGCGACAATCATATCTCAGGTTCGACTATATTCCACTTGAACGAGACGGAAGGAACTCAACACCCAGTCCATTTCATTATCCATGGAAGAAAGCAGCATCTGCAAAAGCGTGCCTGCTGTACATGTACACTAGTGGCCATGGTAACTCGTGCTAATGCCCACATTTGCTACGCTTAAAAAGCACAGCTGGTGCCAGATGATGGTAACAAAACAACTTAAACAGTACACAGGACGTGCGAATATTAATGCACTAACCATTGTTCTCCTTCTCACATTCAGGGCACATTCCAGTTGAATCGAAACTGAGAGTCCAGAGCTGGAGAGCAATTGAGTAAACCGAACGTTAGTGAAGGCTCTCTGAACTCCAGGGTGGGTTTCACTTTTACATCATTGTCTAATTCAAATAAATGAAATTTCTAGCTCGACCTGCAGCGGTGAGAGAGGAGATCTGACGACATCCGGCATGGGCTACGCCTCATACTCCCAGTTGAATTATTTGGTGGAGGGCCGCGCGAACGCGAGCCCCGCGCTGCCACAAATTATGACGTGCATTTTCCCCTTGAGGAAATGCTAAGACTCGCCAAGCCGTGGTGCAATGGGTCAGCAGATCTTAGGTCATCGCCCCGCTGGATCAACGATAGGCCCCGCCCAGGTAAGTATGCTCTACCCTAGTCAGACCTGGACTTCATGGTTCCCAAGATGTCAGTTTATGCTCATGATTTATGGTTTCTATCGAATCCGGTAACATCCACAGTGCTCATCTTGGGCTTAAAACTCATGGTCGCAAAATTGGAAATCAAAATCTCACATTGTCTCCGGAATTTGGAGCTCCAAATATATTATAAAACATAAATATGCATTTACCAAGTAACTCTCAACACATCTAAACCTAGTAAACCGTTTACTCGTCGCTAGCTGCCGTAGCAGTCAGGAGTAGAAGCATACAGCGCTCTACCTATAGCTTGAACCCGCTGCTTCCAAATCCAAGTTTCTTCTTGTGGGTGGTAATTCATAAGAGTTTGGAGATACGAGTTCTCTTCATGACAATATACAGAGTTAAGAAATTTATTTTTTGTAAACCTGTGTATTGAAAAAACATCATTAGATTAACTCTGATAATCTAATGATGTTTGATGATAAACGATTGATAATGCAGCGGAAAATTCAGGACTTGCTTGTGCATAGCCAGAATCTGATTAAGCCAAGGGTAAAAATTTTATATATTTTGGATGAACTAAGAAACAGGAGACAGATGCACAATCAGAGATCAATACGCTGCAGGACAAGTGGCAATGCTGAAGTTATATTGGGAGATTGAAAACGGAAACGGCCAAAGACAACAGAGTTTAAAGCATCGAGCTCCAGTGAGTTTGCCAAGGCCTCGAAGTCACCGAGTTGTTACTTGGTTCTCAAGTCGCTTGACGAATCTCGGTCTGCTTATATTCTGTGTTCAGCGAACTTGAATGTTTTGAATATCATAACTTTGTATGGACCGTATACAGGTTCAAAATTTGAACAAATTACACATATATATCTATATATATATATTAATTATAGTTATTGAGAGTCTCAGATAATTCGTGAACAATTCATCCTCATGAATCAACTGAAGGCAAAATAGCTCTTTCTATTTTCCTTCGCCTCCGGAGTGGGACTTTCCTTTTGGGTTAGGATAGCCTATTCATTGTACTCTTGTCGATGACGTTTTCATCCCGTTTGTTATTCCATGTGTCACCGAGATTGTTATGTATATCATATATCTTTCGGCACTCTGTATACGGATGATATGTACGCTTGATGGCTTGTAGCTTTCAGTAGACTATACTTCCAATTCCAACAGTAATATTTTTCTTCAACAAAGCTTCGATCGGCCCAGGTTATGAACATAACCGCTGAGCTCTCGTACCAACCGACGTAATGCAGTTGAGGGGATCATACAATGATGCTCGAGGTCTGTACTCCTAGTATCATGGCTGTGTCTGTGGCTTGTTATAAACGCTGATTCCAAATCGATGAAGCCATGATCCAAGACACTGATTCCAGTGCGAATGCAGGTGACCACCTGCAGAGTAGCTTGTGATGTCAGTCTGAAAGCGACTGAAAGCAAGAAAGTATCTCAGATCAGTCTTGTGATTTAAAGACTTTGTGTCGTTACTGGTTAGATTTGGAATCTCAACTCCCAAATTCAAAACAGACGATGGTGAAGCACTACGCTACGTAACCAGTCATATCCATCCTTTTTCTCTTTCAAATTGTCAGCAGGTGAATATTAGATGTTTGACTGAAGATAACCCACGTATCCAACCTCTCTCTCTATATATATATATTTGTGAGATATATATATATATATATCTCACAAATCAGCTCGCAGTTAGATACATTTCTAACTAGGCGATACATCGCTAAGGCTTGAACGGACCAAAATTCAATCGTTTAAACTCATGGTTGAAATTTCAAATATATAACTGGGTTGACATCAAATATCAAAATATCTTTTGAATTCTTGGTGCGTTCCTTAAACTTCTACCATAATTTTCCGTTTATAGAACGCTGCAAGTTATATTACTGGTTTAGATGGTGCACACTTGCTACACATCAAAACGCATCTGAAGGGATCATCTTGACCAGAATATGCAGTCTGACTTTAGCGCAATGTACTGTCAAAGCGAAGAGTTGGAGGCTCACTGGCGAGGTGGAAACCATGCTGTCGCACAAGCTGACCAAGGGAAACAAAGATTGAGAAAGTTCTAAGTGTTTCGCAAGTGGTGCTGCACTTGGTGTGTGTTATTGAGCCATCGCAGGAGACCATCTCCGATAAAACGCTGCATTTTACGAAACCAGATCAGATAACGCCAGACATAAATATCTCTTCATGTAATTTGCGTGCACACGCCCTTACACCTTCCGACTCCTTTCAGATTGATCAGAGAATTTTCTCGGGTTTCCAGTTGATAACGTGCTTTTTGATCTTCCAATACTAGATCCAGACTGATTCCATTTGACTCAGACTTGCCAGCCATTCAAGTCATTATTCCATTCGATTTCTTCAATCATAGAAAGAATCCGTACACTGAGTGAAGTTGTTCGTTTCATTTTGTAATAGTGATAGAAACATACTCCTGAATTGATCCTTTCCCGGTTTTTCCAGTCAATTTCGCGGTGCCAGCGGACAATATCTACGTTTGTCAAATTCAATAATAAATTTGTACTCTCTTATTCACAGAAACCTGTACAATGGGGAGACGTGTATCAGAAGAGTCTGCTGTTACAGTTGTTGATCAAGGTGTGTTCTGGCCAAGAGCTTGGGAAGACGAGCTACTTCTGTTCCTAACGTATCTGAGATTCGTTCTCCTGGCTTTGGACATTTTCTTATGGTACTTCCACACAAACGCTGGCAAAGGCTCATGGCCACCCAACGTGGTCAAGTACTCCAGGAGGTTCTTGGCACTGCTCTTCTGTTTAATGATCTTCGACCTGGGGATGTTTTGGCTCGATGTTTGGAGAGGTTACATGATGTTCTCCTTATATATGTCTACAGTTTCAGTGACTGTCTTCATGGGCTTTTTGTGGTTCTACATCATGAAGGTGACAACCGCATAGATAGAAGATCTTACAAGTCCGCTCGAGAACTATAAAAAAAAGCTGAAAATTTTGTTCTCCAAGGGAGCATATTGTCATGAGGTAAGGACCACAGCTGTCCTGTAGATGTGAGGTACGCTTGTCCGCCTTTACATTTCAGACTTTAGGACGTTGGACTTATGGGGTTGACAGCAATATGGGAGACATAGCAGCCACTACCCTGACTCGGAGATTTATGACCGTCATGAGCTCATGGACTTCTAGACGCAAAGACGACAGATATCTCACGGCACAGAGCTGACTGACTTGATAAAATTTTTACACATGAAGATGTGGGTGAGGTTCAAAATTAGTATATATACATATATATACGCAGATGCTTTTAGTCTATAGTATAACCACATCAATCGGTAGGCAAAGGTGGAACGTTACAAAGTTCAGTATCAAGTAAAAGATGGACGGTGAGAACCCTGCTCTGTCACCAAGCTTCTTGTGTACTAACTGGCTAACTCTCTTAAAGTTTCACGCTTTTATTCTCTTGTATCGGTGATCCATGTTTGAAAAACTCTCTCCTATCCCGTTTAGTGGTCTGCTGTCTATTGTCTCAGATAGAGTTTTCGATCTCTGCGAAATTATTGTAGAATAGATGAAGTGGTTGGTAAGTCTCACACCATACTGTACTCGATATTGTGCTAGTTCAGTGGTCTGGTGCAATGGAAACGTGATCAGTGATACTCTCATTCTTCAAGCTTGTGCTTCCAATAGCATACTCCTCAGTCTTACGTGTTGGTGTCATTTGGTTGCATACATTCTAGTCTCTCTTAATAGAAAGAGGTTGGAACTCCCCTAGTACATAGATCCATCTGTATTATTATACAACGTTGCCTCTCTCGTCCTCTCCTGTTTCTCAACTGCATGTGTTACAGTAGTGGCATTGTTTCAAATATTGATACCTGAAAGAAAGGACAACTGTGACACTGTATGTGTTTTTGTAACAACAGACTTTTTGAGTTTCTTAGTTTAACTTTCAGTATAACAATGTGTTTGTGACCCACTTGGCTATACACACTCAAGACTACAATTTCATTCTCTTGTCATGACTTGCTTTGCCAGTAAACAACACTCAGTCTGATAAAGGAAAGATCTTTGGTATCAATAGATACAACTAAGTCTCAATTAATGTGCTAGTTAGTTGCCTCCCTTGAGTATGCTATTTTATCTTTTAATGAATCCGATTTCGCTTGGTGTCATTCATGTCTGTAAATTACTGATTGAGGAATCAATAGATACAACTAAGTCTCAATTAATATGCTAGTTAGTTCCCTTCCCTGAAGATGCCACTGTATCTTTTAATCAATCTGATTTCGCTAGGTGTCTGTCATTCATGTCTGGTAGATTACTGATTGAGAGGATTAAATAATTGCAAAACTTATGTCTTGATACATTCCGACCTGCCGGATTCGAACCAGCGACCTAGAGATGCCTGAGTCAACGCCTACAGTCTCCCGCTCTACCAACTGAGCTAAGGTCGGTGGACATTCATATCAGTTCATGTGGATACAAAATAAATATACTTGTCTCATCCTAGTGATTCCACATTACCATTAGAGATGTGGTATTTCCTATGTCACGGTAGTATGACTTGCAGGGGATTGTGTTTAGGGACTCTGAATAGGGTATAGGGACACATTAGACATTGTAGTTACATATACTACACATGATAGTGGCAGCATGCAAGAAGTCATCTCTTTTTCGCTTTAGGTTTCCAATTATATGGAACTATGGACGTTGACTTCCACACATACTGGAAAGAGTGTGAGAGAGCGTGCCATATTATGCAATAGGGGTATATTCTCTTTAGTATATTATATAACATATTTTAGTCAACATATATCCATTTCTCTATATATAACACTAGTAGGTGCAATTTATTGGAGAGAATCACGTGATGCTTCTTATTGGAATGTTGTATAGTATGTAGACCTAGATAACACGGAGCTAGCCCCATGTTACCCCCTTTGGATTCATCCCTATAACGCTAGATGGGTATTCCGATACTTTTTTCTATGTTACTTGGTGTCCACTTTCAGGTCTTTACCATCTTTTTCTTAGTTT
This sequence comes from Marchantia paleacea, assembly GCA_014180765.2. Classification (NCBI taxonomy): domain Eukaryota; kingdom Viridiplantae; phylum Streptophyta; class Marchantiopsida; order Marchantiales; family Marchantiaceae; genus Marchantia; species Marchantia paleacea. The sequence continues at coordinate 2,301,771 of MUAA02000049.1, forward strand.
ATCTTGACGGTGTATTTGGTGTAAATTGTCTTCTGCTTAATCGCCAGATGAAGTTATCGTCCACGGTATCAATAGAAATCAACGACTGTATCAAGTTTCATAACAAAAATGAAAACAAAATTATCAACTTAAAGCACAAAAATCACCGTAGGAAGGTGACAACTCAACAGAAGCTAAATTTCAAGCACACTTGAAGCTTCCGCAATCTCTTCTGAGCCAAGGATTTTTTACGTGAAGGCTCTGTGAAGGACACCTCTGTGTGAAAAACGATTGAAGAGCTGAGGAATCGAATCGAGAGTTTGAACATCAGCGTTCAAGCGGTCTTCCTCCCATGTTCGTCATCTCTCCGCCTATTCCTGCAGTGTCTTGGTAACAATGAAAAAAAATAAAATATGACCCATACGCTTCGGGTACCAAGAAACAAAAATTGAGGTTCAAGTCCCTGGACTGAACTCTCAGGTCCATACTTACCTGGGCGGGGCCTATTGCTGCTCCTTAAGGGCAAAGACCTATGACGCGTGCCACCATTGCACATCGGTCGTATGAGTTGTAGCACTTCCCCAATGGGGAAATGCACGTCATAATTTGTGGCAGCTGAGGGCTCGCGTTCGCGCGGCCCTCGTCCAATGAATAGAATCAGGAATTTTATTCTCTGTGTTAGATACTGAAGACTTCAATTGAAGCTTTGTGATCTGTATTCCAAAGGAATGTTATTAATGATGGAAACCAAGGATGTGGAACACGAAGATAAAAGAACTTCGCCTCATTTTGAAACTGGCGAGATGAAGTCTTCTTGGACCTGATATGGCAATCTACACCGAAGCGCAAGTATCGAGTTTTCTGAAGGGAAAATGTTATTCAGTTTCCTACTCCACTGCAGTTCTGTAGAAAGAAGTTTTCTTGTGGAGCCGGAAAATTTGAAGCTTAAAGCGGCTCCTCTCCAAAATCCGGATCAGCCGGAAGATGATGCTGACAGGTTTCAAACCTTATGCATGGCGTCTAATTCGTACGCGCCAAACGTGGTCTCGTTGTGTGCGGGAACGGTTTCGTCCCCAATCGGCTTTCAAGATTGTGAGAGATCATGAAAAATTTGAAATTCAGTTTTGAATTTGAAGTTGAATTTCGTGAAACTCGAGATATACGGAGGTTTTCTGATGTCTTTAACCTTCTTTAGGAGCTTTTGGTATACGGCAATTCTTCGAAGGGTTTAGGATTGGGGTTAGTTCGATCAGGATCAGATACATCAGTCCTGATTACAATGCCCTGAGTGGTGGTTCGAAACTCAGTTTCTGAAAATCTGCTCCTCAATGTACACTTCGTAGATCATGCCTAAGTTCTGATGCAAAGGATCGGTCAGGGATACATGGATGATCTATAGATGAGATTCTGCTAAGGTTTGAAAACAGGACCTATGTGGTACTCGTGTGCGTTTCCAGTATACACTAGCCACTTTCATACCGCTCTGAGACTCTTATTTTATTGTCACATTCTTTTTGCTCCTCTGTTCTTACTTCTCAACTGGTTATGTCTTTCGCTTTGCTTCTCTCCGTATCGTCTGATCGGTGTAGTGAAAGTTTCCCGCATGTTGGATCGAAACCAGGGTTTGATGTTCCTTCTCGTTTGACTACTCAAATCATTTTTCTGCTCTCGATGTTTCTTAGGCAAATCTTCTTCATCGTACCATTGTGGCTCGTGGGTTTCTCGGGTCACTCTTTCTTTGGTCGGTTTGATTGAGTGTGCCATGGATGTAAAGATGTGGATGGTGGTTCTCATTTCCAAAATGAGAACCACCGTAATCAGCTTCTCCGCATCCACATCTTTAGTTTTGGAACCCAATCTTGAGTTTTGGAACATGTGTTTCTATGTTTTCTCTAGGCACTCACTCCACCACCGTTGGCTTCTCCCATACTTCTCTCCTCTCTTTGGAGAATGACCTTGTCCTATCCCATCTCTCTTAGTCTTGGCATGAAGCTTGAGATATGCATGAACAACTAGGAAGAGAATCATTATGTACATATAGCAATATGTACATAATGATTGCCTCAATAACCCCCTTTTCCAAGAAGTATATCCTATAAGGTTCTATGAAATCTTCTTCTTTATTGGTTCTTCATATGGCCTCATATTCATATGTTGAAACATATGAATATGCATCATATTTATCATCAGTCCCTTGAACCGAGGATAGTGTTGTTTCATGTTGGAAAGATGGTAAGGAAGTGCTTCGTTGTCAAATTGTTATGGAATATACTTTGAGATTACGAATGAAATCATCATCTCAATGTTTCCAATCTGACCGCATCAATTGCATGTAACTAGTTGAACTTACAATCTAACTTTATTGTAAACTTGAAACACTAAACCTCAATTCATGATGTTACAAACTCACAACATGAGAACTCATGAAAGTTCTTTTATCTCAAAGAGTTGACGTCGAGTTCACCAGTTATGTTGCATGGACATTGCTTTGCTATAAAAACACATTAGCATCAAGTTGTAGAAGAACGATCCTCGTTTGAGATGCTATTCTCTCTTTCTTCTCCTTACAAATTCATATTCGAGTTTATTGCAACGGGTAAAATTTTCGCACAAGAAGATCATGATATTTAGCAATTGGGTCATTGATCTTAGCCAAACTTCAAAGATAATTGCTTAACAACCTTGTTGTGTTCTTAGACAAATTCATTATGTTTCTCTTCTCCAAATTTCTAAAAATAATTTTCTAATCATAAATAACATCACAAAGTGATATGCATAAATTTGTGTACTAAAACTGTCACACATCTTAATCCTTTATTCTAATTTCTTTGAAATTTCACGAGAATATCTTTTATCATCCAAGTTTGAATTCTAGAAAATTTTATTAATGAAAACTTTTGATAGCAAAAATTATTATTATTGTACTAACTTTATGAAAGTCTATGCAATCCTACAACTACACACTTCAAGCTTCACAAATTATACACAAACTTCAAGCTATATTTCTATATTCAAAACTGATATGATTCAGTTGAAATTTCAATTCAAACACGAGCTTGAATTGTAAACTATGTGTCAAATGAATCAAATATCTCAAAATCCTTGTAAGTTTTTCAAAATAAACTCAAATCAATTCTAGAATTTGAATTTCACTCAACAATTTCAAATCATCATAATACATTGATAACTCACTTAATTGCATCCATTGTTAAACTTATCTCATAACTCTCGTTATCATATTTCCAATCATCTCCCCAAATTTACAAATAGTCTTTGATAAGGTTTCCAAAACTACTCAAAATCTTGGATGATTTCACCTAAGTGCTCTCATTGAATCAAACTTCACAACCAATGAAAATGAAGAGTGATTTTTTTAAGCTTTAGTATAACCAAATTAGCTTCATATTAACTTAGAGTTTTATCACTAATCTAAACATAACACTTAGCCATCAAATAAATAATATAAGCTGTAATCAATAAAGAGTAAAAATAATAACTTGAAATTGGTTAAGTATGAACAGAACCGGGAAGTTTATAACTTGAGAATAATACTTCTTACCAAAAATCATAACAATCAACTTCATACAACTTTCTTTTGGTAAAAAATAGTGATAGATTGAAACCCACATATTGAAAGCCATAATTGTTAGCTAGTTTATATCTATAACGCTTAAACTAAATCCAAACATATATTGTAAGCTCCCAAATCGTGTTATAGAAAATAACTAGAAGAATTTATCACTTGTTGCATGAAGTTATTTCCAAAATAATATATAAATCACGTCTAAAAGTGATCATAATTACTAATGGATTGGATATAAGTACATCTAGAGGATCATTTTATATTCTATCCATGTCTCACATTGGTTCGACTTTGATCAAATAAGTTACTTAGTCAACAAAGCGATGTTCTATATCTCTTACTTCTTCTTTGGACAGTCACTAGATTTTATATTTGATAATGTCCAAGATAATATTTCTCAAAATCTTATCAATATCATCACATCACAAAATCAATCCAACCAACCGTGGGTTCTTAACAACATTATAATGGGCATTTGGTTATACTGATCTAAAGTATCATTATAATGATTTTGAAGATGACACATATCATTATCTTCTCATAGCACAAACATCACAACACAATAACGATAATGACACATGGTCCTCCATCCTATATCTACTCACACATGCGAAACCTCACAACCCCTCACACCCCATTTCATATGAAAAAATGCTAACTATAAAAAATCCTAAAATCTAAAATCATTTATAACTTTTTGTTCCGATATCCATAATTTTGCAACTATGTTCCAATAGAACCAAAACATGAAAAGAAAAAGATTGAAATAAAAAAATCCAACCCATATGTTGGATTTGAGAAAAATCATTCAAAATCTAAAATTATATAAAATTCAGTAATATCTCTCTATACAATTCTCCATATTGTTAGATGTAGATATTAGTGAAACCAAAATTGAAAAAGGTAGAGAATTGTATATTCATGTTGAACTTTAGTCAAAGTATAACCTCACAATATCTGAAACTTACTCTAGACCTCCTAACCTACTCTCCGTTCTCCCCCATTACTTCTCAACCCTAAATGAGAGTTTGCATTTAAATAATGTGTTAGAACCCGCTAACCGGCGCCAGTATGTAAATTTCTACTCTATTTGGCTAAAGTTATGTTCTTTAATTCCATTAGTAATCTCTTGTGCGGTTTTTTTACCCAAAGTTTTAATTAGTGTTAAATGGCTATGATTAGTGTTACCCACATCAATAAATAAACCACACTAATTTTGGATATACTTAAATTACGGTGAGGAGTATAGCAATTTTGATGTTAAGTGAAACGGCTATGACTATCAAAATTATGTGATCAGGTGATTTTGTAATAATTTAACTCAAAGATCCATATGGAGTTGTAGCTTGCTCAATCCCCAAAGATCAAGCACTATGATGCACGAAGAATTCTCTATTCTTGAAATTACCATGAAATCCGAGGATGATAAGTACTTTTGATTTGGCTCCATTGGGAATGTGTATGATCTTGGGACAAGCTATTAAGTAAAGTAGGGCCTTGTGGACCCTTCATCCTTTGCCTTTGGCTAGTACTACTATGGAGACTATTTCATCTTTACGCCTTTTATATCCAGTCATGGGCAAAGATATATCATTAGAGGCCTTGGAGTATCAGCCATGATAGCCATTATGTCTTGATAGATCACTATTTGCCCATTCTTTATGCACAATCTCACGCTTATCCTCAGGAGGCTTGTCAGGGATGGTATATGAGCATCTTCGAGATTGATTTTAGGCAGATATCCCTCTAGTGATTTCACTGAGTTGTTCCATGTGACTGCATCATTTGCGAGAGGGGAAATTCCTCTGTTAGTTAGTTAGGTGATGGATGCTAGTCGACTTATTGCGATGGAGAAGGACACTAAGGGAATTACAGCGATTGCTATTGGGGAGATCTTATAACGTTTAGTTAATCATACCGTGGTCATGCAACATCGTTCACGCTTCCAGCATCATCTTTGTCCACACTAGTTTGGAATCCTTACGCTAAGAGAATGTGAGGCGATATCGTTGGGCATTAGAGGACTTCTAGATATCCATCCGGATTGGGTTGTCTTGCAAATGGATGTTGAGAACTCTTTTAATAATGTCTTTTATGCATCTATTTTTAGAGAGCTTAGAGAGGTTGGTGGATCTTTATAGAGTCTCATTCCTTTGTATGATCTTTTTATGATTCACGTTCTTCTCTCTTTTATCAGCATGACTTTTCCCAAGAGGGAGTCACCCTTTTATAGTCCGTCACTAATACTCGACGAGTAGATCCTTTGGGATGACCTTTATTTGTTATGGCTCATTATAGTGCTCTTTTGTCTACTGCTTTGGCCGTGTCAGGTTGTGTGTTTCCCTACTTAGCATATGATACACACATCAGGTAGTCCTTTGATTACTTGACTACCGAGCTTCAACTTGTAGGCTTGAGAGTCAAGATGTCAAAGTATAGGGCTTGACCTCCTTTGGACATTCCTTCTCATATATATGACATTGACAGACGGCTTATGCATTCTAGGAGTGCAAGTAGGGTCCGAGGATTTTGTCTTACACTATCTAGACAATGCAATTGTTGAGGATATTTTGCATGTAGATGACCTTCCTCTATTAGGAGATCAATAGGTGACGTTTGATATACTCTCATATAGTATTGCTCGTCGACCCACTTATCTTTTTTTCATGGTTCCTTATTGACCTACATTCATATCACGTTTGCCAGCCTTTGATAGGAGGATCATGGATGTCTTTGATAATATCATTGGATCAGGGACCTTCAAGTGTGTGATAAGAGATTTGGCATGAAGACATACATCTTTGCCAATTTTATGTGGAGGGGTAGGCTTATTATCGATGGAGGAGATTGCACCTATAACATTTTTGGCTAGTTGGATACTCTCGGCATCTATGCTCCGGCAAGGGTGCAAGCCCGTGGATAGTGGCTCGACCATGCATCAGGGCTTTTTGACTCGCACCATTTACTTTTTCTACAACGATGAGGTTCTGTCTTGTCTTGGCTTGGTCCATCCATCTACATCTTCATTACTCACATATTTGTGTGGTATCACTTCAGTGTTAGGAGTTAACTTAGATCTTAAGTAACTCGGGTTAGTTTGACTATAGTTAGTTAGACTAGAGCTAAATTTGGTACTACTATATAAAATTTGGTGAAGCTCTACGTGACACAATTAGGGTTATTCAGTAAAGTGACTCTGTGTATTTTGTGGACGTAGCCTCTGTGAGATGAACCATATAATTCTTGTGTCAACACTTGATTGCATGTGTTTCTACGTGTATTGCTGTTTTGGACCTACAATTGGTATCAGAGCTTGCGCGTAGCTAGCCTCCTCAGCAATCTGGAAATTCTCTAGCTTCAGCTTCGACAATGCAAACATGTTGACGAAAGACTGCTCTCCGTCGATTAAATAATCGGAAAGAACTACCGAGGGCAAAGCGCAGCTCATCATCTTTCCTCGAGAGCAAGATTGCTGCAGCCGGGCTGCTGTAATTCGGTCAATAAAGCGAGCTCCATGTCCACATTCTACAGAAAATAATTGTCGATTGATCGACAACGAGGCGTAGCGGAAATGCCCAAGCGTAGTGTCTGCATACTCCTCAGAAAATCATAAAAATCCGCACTATTTCTCTCGCCGTCCTCTGCATGAGTCTTATTTCAGGCCCCACGACTGCCAGGCCAAGACCAATCCAAGCCCTGCTCACATTCAACAGGAGTTTTCAATTTGGATCAGCTCATGTCAATTGCATGGCGAGAGGAGACGAGAGCCAGTCTAGATTGTTAGAAGGTGGTGATGGTAAGTGTAATAGCACGGGTATGCCTTACCAAGTCCAAATTCGTATAGATTGATTCGTTCCCAAGGGAATGAGGGATCAAACCATTCTAGCAAAGAAGAGAAACATGCATTTATGCGTCTTTCTAACTCTAGACTGCAGAGTCCGAAGAGTGTTCACAAAGAAGCCAATCGATCCAAGTCCAATTCCTTCACAAACCCATCACATCACCAATTCCACAGACATAGCAAATAGATTTCAACAGTTTACTTTACTTCGGGATGGGGATCTCTCTCGTTACAAGTTTGCGTCTCGGCGAAAACACTCTCTAGAGAAACTTGCCTTCATGATAGGAGCTCGGCTCATGGACAAATATCCGGGTAACTTCACGGATACACGCCTCAGTCCTCATAATGTCAGCCTGCAGACACCAGCTCCTCGAGTGCTCGTTCTACCCTGACTACAATTTGCAGTCCAATAGACTGGACACTTGTAAAGATGAAAAGATCCATCACTTTATTTCCTATGACTATTTATAATGAATGTTCTAACTGCTACTCCTAACTGCCTCTACACAGATTGCTCTCTTCTAAGTCTTCTACTCTGATCTAAGCCGCTCGATCGCACCTCCGCTGCTTGCGTGAATGCATCGATTCCTAACTGCATTTCCTATACATCGGTTGCGATCTCTTGTCGATGTAGAGCCATGGTTTGCCTGAAATCTCGATCCAACGCTTTGTACATCTCTTTTCTCCGATCCTTTGAGTCAGCGGGATTCTCCATCGCTGCCACCAACTGCTTCAACCGCTGCGCTTCAACCCGATCACATCGTGTGAACAAATGATGCGTACATCTATTCGCGAGGTTCTCCAACTTCGCAGGCGCCTCCACGTCTACCTGAATTAATCTTCGCTTCAGGTCCTGCACTGTCTCCCGAAGTTGAGCATTCTCCTTCTCTACAAAATGGATCTCCGCATCCCGAATACAGCAGATCTCTTCATAGGCCTTCTTCGCCTCTTGAACCTTCTGCTCCATCTTAGCCTTCTCCTTAGACAACTTGTCTAAATTCTCCGTAAGCTCTCGGACTATAATGGATTGGTCCTCCTTTTCCAAAGCCAGCCGGTTCATCATCTGAATCAACTCCATATACCCATCGGCTTGAGGGTCCCACCCTGGCATATACATTGGTCCCATTTCGTTCAACTCTAACAACATCGGGATCACCACAGCTTCTAGCTTTTGCGACAGCTGTAGTACTGAGGCCATAGGTTTTACAATCTCATTCGAGGCTTTCGGCCCTGGCTTCACAGCCATCATCTTTGGCCGAGAGGTCTTCGGCGGTCCTACTTTTTCCACCTTCTTCTTCCCCACATCTTTTCGAACTGTCGTGGCGTGGGCGGATGGGTTGTCCTCCACTACTCTCCTCCTCTTCCTTGAAGTTCCGATTACTTCCAGGTCTGAATCCGAATCAGGCTTACTCTACACCGCCGGCCTCACTTCTCCCGTTCTCTTCGGTTTAGGAGGAGCACTCGTCCCTAAACTTCTCGTCGGCCCGCTACTGGCAGTGTCGAGATTTGCATCTAAGTCCGACAGTCCGCTCTCCAGTCGATATAATTGCCTCTCTCTAGACATCAACCACTCCAACTTCGCGTACAGATGCGCCAAGAAAGACGAGAGATAGACTACACTCTTATCGTCTTCTCTTAGCTTCGTCGCCATTGCCTGTACGTTCCTCGCAAAGATCTCTCCCCAGTTCACCCGAATAGTTCCTCCGATGAACCCTTCTACAATCCTCACCTTATGCATGCTCACATATGTCGTTCTCTGCGGTGAGAAAAGCTGATTCAAGATGAGAGCCACCTTCCTCCTCAAGACATCTTTGATCAAGTCAAGCTTGTAGCCATTCGTCCCCTTCCTCTCTCTAGGGTTGAATCACTTCCGCTCGTCGAAGGTAAATGCTGTGTGCATTGCCGATCCCTCCCAATCGACGCCGCCTTTGTCTTCTTCGTGGTTGCGCCCAAGAGCCTTCGCCCACAACCTGACATCCCACTTCTCCAACTAAGCTCTGCTTCCAATTGCCATCAGCGCTTTCCCTCTCCGGACTTCATCGCACAGCTCCGGGCACACGTAGTCCCATCGCCATGACAGAAACGCTCCCTCGAGGTTCTTCAACCTCAGCAACTCCGCTGGAGTCCAATCCACCATCAGAATAAGCGGTCGAATTCTCCCCATCGTTGCACTTCTTCTTGATGGAACTCCTCCGGTTCGACGCTTCGATATTACAGCTCTCTCCTCTCCGGCCACTCCGCAAGTTCTTGGCGTCGACTTTCTCTCGACAATTCTTCAATACGCCGCCCAAACGCGCACTTAAATTCCCTCGTAATTCACTCGTGTGAACTCCCTCATGGTATTCATGTCTAACCAACATATATTCAGACGAATACCCTCATGAGAACCCGAATATAACTCTTTATTCACAAAAACCAAAAAAAAATCGTACTTATCCTAAGAACTACGCTCCTACATACGTCCGCCCTTAAATGTGAGCGCCCCCACGAACAGCTTCAATCATAATACCTCTTCACTCTCCAGCCATTCACTCGGGTAACAAATACCGCCCCCTCTAAATCCAACAACTATAATGAACCATTGTCAAACACTTCCTTGACCACATAGGGTCCCATCAACCGGAGATGCAACTTCCTCGGAAACTTCATATACCGGCTATCATACAACAACACCTTGTCGCTAGCTACTACTGAAGTGGTACGAAGTCTCGTGTCATATTGCTCTTTCTGTTTAGTCTGAATCCACTTTGTCAACTCCTCCGAGTCTTCACGGTCTTCTTCCAGATGTGGAAGCATCAACAACCTATGCAGCTGGCTCTCCTCATCCCCCAACCTATCCTCCACTAGGATGCGGTACAAAGGCATCTTAAATTCCACTAGCGTGATGGGATGCATGCCATACGTTAAGTAGAACGGCGTTTACTTAGTCGTGATCTTCTCTACCATCCGAAGTACCCACAATGCCGTTGGCACTTTAGTGTCCCAATCGTATATATGACTGACCGTCACCTTATTCAGAATTTTACAAAACAACCCATTGGATTTCTCAGTCACACCATTCACCTTCGGATTGTAAGGTGTGGTTTTACGATGCTTAATTTGGAAATACATGGTAAGCTCCTCAATTAAGTTATTCAAGAAATGAGTTCCCCTATCACTAACCAGCTCCAAGGGACACCCATATCGACAAATGACTTGGCTAAAGAAAAACTCCGCCATTGTCTTCGCATCATCTCTTTGGGTCGCCACCGCTTCAATCATCTTCGTCGTGTAATCTGTCACCACCAGAATATATCGCTTCCTTGTCCCTCGGCTAGCTGGCAAAATTGGTCCCACGAAGTCTATCCCCCACTTCTCAAAAGGTGCTAGTGGCAGAATAGGTTTCAACGGCCATCGAGTGGTTGGTGTCGGTCCCCGGCCCTTTGGCACGCATCGCACTCAATGAATGAGCTGGTGCACGCCCTTGTACATGGTCGGCCACCGCATTCCCCGCCGCAAGAATCTTCTTCACCGTATTCCGTAGAGCATAGTGGCCTCCAACCGCTTCTTTGTGCATGGCTCTAATCACTCTTCGAACTTCATATGGCTCCAAACATCTCCGAAGTACCTCGTCCGCCCCCATTCTGAACAATATCCCTTTCTCCAGTTGATATGGAAGCCTTTATGGACAAATATTGTCCCTCAAGCTAGGTGTCGCCCTCCAGCATCTCTAAGCAACGCAAGTAATGATACAACTTGTAATATTACGTCTCCTTGTACTCTGCTAGTTGGAACAATTATTCATCGGAAAAATTGTCAGCTACGGTGCTGCTTGGGATATGAGTCTCCAGCCTTGACAGGAAATCCTCATTCGTATGGTGAATACCCTTCTTTGTCTGTACAGTGAATACGAATTCCTGCAGTAACAACATCCATCGTGCAACTCGTCCTGACAAATCCACCTTCTGGACCAAATACTTAAGAGGGTAATGGTCCACATGGAATACGAATTCGTATCCCAGAAGGTAGTGTCTGAACTTCCTAATAGCATACACCATCCCAAGAGCTTCCCTCTCGGTGGTGGAATAATTGCGCTCAGCTGCTATGAGCATGCGGCTTGCAAAATAAATGGGGTGATCCTTCCCCTACGCATCACGTGGTCCTAAAACTACTCCTATAGCTATGGAGGACGTATCTACATCTACATGGAAAGGCTTCTCCCAATCCGGTGGAACTAACGTTGGTGTCTGCACCAGTTCTTGCTTCATGCTTTCAAAGGTCTGTTGGTGCAGCGTTTTCGTGTTGTGACGCGGCTAATATGAGAAGATGATGACATGTATCATCTTCAGAGTTGTTGTCATGACGGCAATACTTTAGGTTAGGGTAACAGATGGCATTGTAAGGCTGTAAAGAGCTAGGGAGATCTAGACACATCACCTTGCTGACTAATGAGCTTATGTGATTGAAGTGGAATCGACGTAGGACGTGGATAGGGGACAACATGATCCTCAAGATGTACCATTGTCGAGTCCATTTGTGATCAACATCCGGTTTCTTCATCGTGATCGCTTTTGGATATACTTAGCTGGTTTCAAGTTGTCATTTTAACTCTTATTAGTGACAACTCATATTGTATATATGATGTCTAAGTAGAGTGTTTAGGATAGTTGTAAAGCTCTAAGTTTCAATGGAGCTAATTTGGCCACACAAGAGGTCAAAATATCATTCTCCATTCCCATTGGTCTAGGAGTTTTGACCAATGAGGACACTAGGGCAACTTTTCGAGGTTTTTAGGGATTTTGGAGATCTTCGAGGGAGACATTCGAAAATCAGAGGACAGCGTTGGAAAGCTAACGGGACGGGCTACAAGGTGGGCTCAAGAATGGATGGATTTGAAGGATTTGTCACTCTGAAACGGTGATTCAAAGTTAGAGAGAGAAATTTTGACCTTTGAATGTATTTGGAGTGTTTGTGATAATCTGACGAGGGTTTTGGGAGATCTGAGTCAACTAAAATACAGTTCACGACTTGGGCTTGTGTTTTGATCAAGGTTTTGACTCGATTGGACGAGTTTTGAGTACGGAGTGATAGGTTGAAGTTTGTGCAAGCAGTCAGAGTTGCAGGATTGCACTGACTATCACAAACTTAGTACATCAATCATATCTTTTGATATCAGAAATTTATGTCAATAAAACTTTCCAGAGTTGAAGTTCAGATGATAAGTGACCTTCTCATGAAATTTGAAAGTAATTGGAGTTAAGGATTGGGATGTGTGATGGGTTTTGTACACAGGGGTCTGCATATCGCCTTGTGATACAGTGGGTAAATCAACAATTGTTTTGAGAGATCTAGATGGCAAAAACATCTGAAATTTTCTGAGTGATAGTAAGGGTCGAGAAGCAATTTTCTGTAAAGTTTAAGCGAAAGTTATCGGTCGAATCATCGGATATCATGATCTTCTTGTACTGAAGTTTTACCGGTTGTAATGTGGAATGATGAGGAGAAGAAGAAGAGATTGACAACTCACACAAGGTTCTAGAGGGTTCTTTTACATCCAGGCGCTCAGGCGTTCTCAGAGCGAAGAATTGTCCTTTGCGACAACGTTGACCACTCATACTCTGTCTCCTTCTTCAGCAAAGCCGTCATCGGTGCTGCGATAGTCTGGTTTTATCCCATAGTACCATCAATGTTTGAAAGGTGACATGGTACACAATTACGCACATGATCCTTCCAAATCACACCATCACGACCCTCCAATACCAAAACTCCAGAAGGTAAAACCTCATGTAGTCGTAGAATCGTACGACCAGCCGTAACATCCAATGTGGTTGGTGCACTCTAGTGCAAGTAAACGTAATTATCAACATGAAATCTGCAAATTGAAGGTGAGCATAACGCAAAATATCTCTATGATGAGCAATAGCCAGGTTCTCAAATGCCATGGGCATGACTCTACGGAAGAGTTCTGCCCTTTGAGAACACACCCTAACCCAAACATCATGTTATCCAAGTCCAAGACTTCACCTGACTCTAGACGAATAGCTGTAGGTAAGTCTGGATCTCTACCATATAATAAAAAGTATGGTGAGAATGACGCTAGAGATGCTTGCCATCTAAATTGATAACCCATGGCCAACCATGGTAGCTGGATGTCCCAGTCTCTCAGATGACCTTTCTTCAAGCCAAACTTTCTTAGTCCTCACTTTACAGTCTGAACAACTCTCTCTACTAGACCATCAGTCTTGAGATAATCTCTTGAGGTGGTATGATGATTGAAACAGGTCCAAAAACTCAATATCTTGATCAGTAAACACTTCCGATGGTGCACCAAATTTGGCTAAGCACCGCAGCTACGATAACCAAGTCCCATCATCGATAGAAGATGTAACTATGGTATAGGGGCATTGAATGATGCTCGAACACGATCACATACTATACATCTGGCCACAAATTATTGTACCTTAGTTTGCATACCTCTCCACCAATAGTGACTTTGAAGTAAGCTTTATGTCCATTTCACTCCAAAATGACCTAACTGCTCATGAGCATGTCTTACCAACTATGATCTCTAATATGAAAGTGCCACTTTCATCTCAGAGATTAGGGGGTTAATATCCCTCCTTTCACAGACCTGGCAATTTCCCTGTCTTCTCCTAAACTGGAAATCCAGGTCCATGATAAACATTTTAGAGAACATGGGTTTATCACCCTCCCACATGTGCTTTCTAGGATTTCTCAAAAGTCTCAGTTAGGTATCATTAACGGTCGAGTAGATCGTTTCTCTAGAATATGTACCTCTCGACAACATCTAGTCCACGCTGTATCTATCTATCTTAAGGAGGAACACTATGACGCTCAGCACTCCAATTTGCTCCTAATATATTGTTCCCTGGCTTCGGTCCTGCAACGGAAAATTTTCATTCTAGGCTGTTCAGCAGTGGGGATTTTTCGACCAGTACGACGGGTTCGTTACATATACACAGCTTGTTCACAAGCCCGTCTTCTAGTTCGCTTAGCCGCGCCTCAGTCTTTCTTTTCCTTTTCTCTTGCAGGGTGTATGTCATACCGGAAGCTGGCCTGCTTGCACCAGATTCCATATTCCACCGTTCTTCTATTCCTTGTTCTTGTTTGCATTCATTTGTTGTTGTTCAGTTGCCATTTTGGTTCAGTCGCCATAATTTTTTAGGCCTTTGGGTCTTCGTCTTCACACTTCATTCAGTCCGAAATATTTCGTTGGCACCCATGAGATGTAGCACCAGGTTTGAGATGCATTTGTCCTATTGCATGCCACGCCCCTGCGGTTGATCTATGTTACCTAACTCGTACCAAATCACAATATCAAAAATCGACGGGTAGTGGAACCAGGTTGATCACCAGATTTTATCTCGATCAAAGTGTAGGTTTGCTCCCTCAAATCTCAGTGTTGATTGATCCAAGTGTAACAACACGCATTTGGTGAATGTGCATTTTGGTTTTTCTCCATTACTTCACTCGTCCCTTCACAAACTCCATAGTCTCTGGTTTTCACCTCTGGCCTAGCCTTGGTCTGCAATAAGTCCGGGCAACAAACTTCCATCCGTTGGGTTTCAGTTCATATCAATTCCTGCGGGGTCGAGTGCAGAAACCTAGTCAACCCGGCACCCACTGATGAAGCAGCCGGAGTTACGATGTTCGGGTAGATGTTGTTTATGGTCCCCGGTTCCTCCTCTCACATCGGAAACGAGGAACTGTAAAGCACGATTGTTTTCATAGTGTCTCTGGCTATCTGTTATATTAACCTGCTCCTCGGCATCTGACACGTATTGTTGCTTTCATAGGTATGTGCCTGCCTTTTACCTGCTTCCTTTCCTCGCATGCAGACTATGCTTTCTACACTCTGTGAGTTGCTGTCGATTCATTCAGCAAATTCTATGCCTCGCTTGTGCATCAGTTGCTCTGATTTGCCTTCAACATTTTGCCATGCCATGTCTTTTTCCATGAATCTGTTAGAGCCCTTGCGGTTGTAAGTCACGGGTTTGTGCTATGCGGTCCTGTACATGCTAAGTCCTTGTGGTTGATCATGCAACACTCCATGTTTGATGACTGGCGAACGAACAAACTGAACGAAGTTGAACTGGAAAGACAGTAGCATTCACAAATAGGAAAACTGTGCAACGAGAGAGGCCACCATCGAGAGAACGCGCCTTCGCAAGCATGGTCAGAGAATGTTAGTGGATAATCAAGATGCTGCTTTTACCATATCATGGCAAGGGCTATGCACCTGCAACTTGATTATGCAATCTGTGCACTTTCAAGTACTTCCACTTTACAGCACCAAACTCTGTTGCTTTTCTGTAGCTGTGCGATACAACTGGAAGAGTTAATGAACGTTTGAGCGAACGAAACGGAAGTACTTGAAAACATATCGACGGACAGTGAGCTGTGGCAGATTTAAACATGGTGCTGCACTAGCCAGAAAGCATAGATATTACGAGCAGTCACAAAGATTGATAGTAGACAGGAAGATCGAGGAAGGAACGAAAGATCAAATGAGTAGAGAGCGGACAGAGACCTCTGCAAGATTCTAAACATCATATGGAAAGAAGAACCGAACGAATCATGAAACGGTGGTCATCATGAGCCTTGATTGACAGATGACAAGACAGCACACGGATGGATGAGAATTTCCCTAGGGGTTGGGCATAGGTGATAAGAGCGTCGTCTGGATCAGATGAACAGCAAAGCAGCCTAATCAAAAGAAAATTCCCTAGAGATCGGGATATCAAGAGTATTCCTGAGAACAAAGACGGAGTTTTATGGGCCAGGGCATATTTTAATCAAAGCATCACAAAATCTGAGCCAGATTTCCAACATTGTTAAAATTTGTAACGTCGGTAGATCAGCAAGATGAGGAGCGCCCACTCCAGCAGCAACAAGCGGATGTTCAAGTCTCAGGAGTCAGAAACAGAAGTACATCTCGATGACCCTGGCAAGGACGAAATTCCCGAAGTGAGCAATTCACCACAAAGAATGGACAACATTGAAACGCATCAGATGATCGACCAGACGGCAACTTCTCGACAAGAATCGAATCCACCTCTATCATTGCCTCTCGAGTCCTCTCGTTCTCGTTACCTTGGTAAGCGTGCAACAACACTGCCTTCACCGACCAGAGCTGTAGCGGGCGAAGGTGACTATCGTGACCCTGACGTTGAAAGTGGCCATTCCAAGGTCATGCGTTCCCGCTCAACAAAGTTGTCGATGGAGGACGAAGGTGGCTCACAGAACGATGCTTGTCTTGACTGTCGAAAGGCCCGGGAAGTAATTCATGAATTGGATTACGCCTACGCAGCTTTGAGGAGGTCTGAAGAAAGAACACGCCTGGAGCTGAAGCACAGAACTCAGCAGAGAGATAATGCCTTGGACAAACTTCAAGAGGTTGTAGGAGTTTTGAAGGAGAGAGACAGAGCTCTAGCACAGGCTCAAAATGAGTTAAGAGACTGCGATGCTGCTCGTAAACAAGTCGAGGAACAGTTCGAAACATTTCAAGACCTCGTTAGAGATGAATAGCATCTAAAAGATTCGTTCCCAAATCTGCGCACCAAAGTTCCTCATCAGTGCCAACATGAAACAATTTTCGTTTTGCCTCTAGCATGTCTCTCTACACATCTCATCAATGGTTGCGTGCAGAGTAACACTTTCACAGCAGGAAGAAGTGCATCACATTATGTTGAGTATGAGGTAACATGTGTTCAAAACACCCAGCGTAAATTTTACCTTCATAGCTGTCGAAAAGCATTCGGGTCATAAAGCGATAGAGGTTGATGGCTAGGGATGGCAACGATGTCGCGAGTATGAAAATGGTTCAAGCGCAAACTTTAAAAGGTCAGGAATGATATCAACCTTCATCCAAATTGTGTGATGAGTGAAAACCGAGTAATATAGCACAAGATGGGTTCACCCCATCAAGTCCTACATGGTATGAAACCAAGAGGGTAGGATGGGGCTAGGCCCCAATAGCATCACGATGGGAAATATGTACTATGAAATGGTCTACATTCTACTCTAGCATTCCAAGAAGCGTGATTTCTCTTCTATGGATTGCACCAGCCATGACTCTTACAATAGCAATGGTACACACTCACTAAAATATGATAAAGGAAGTGAAACCCCATGTCGCCTAATATAGTAAGATCTCTCATGAAAGTGTCTAAATCTGCATACATAGCTCCATATAACTCCAAGGTTAGAGTAACAAATAGGTGACCTCCCTACATACCCCTCTACTATGAAACTTTGGTTGTTGCTGCTCCACTCCCCTCCCATCCAGGAGGATGGGTAGTCACCATTTTCAAAGTTATGCCAATGTAGGATTTGTAACCACAACGTCCGTAACAATAACCTCAATACACAACCCAATATAAATATGCTCTAACTCGAGTGTTCACTATTCACCAATGTTCACTCCATATGAAATATCAACATCTAGTGCCATAGCAAACATCACATCAATAATTGCATCATGGATAGCTATATTTTGCACTCCAATGGACAATGAGGTATATGTACCTTGTTGTACCCTCACCACTACATCTAAGATAATACTTAGCGTACAAGTGAGTAATGAATATACATATGGGTGCACCAAGCCAAAGCATAACCTTATCCTTGTAGAAAAGGTAGCTGGTGAGATGAGTCAAAGTTGTAGATATCACATCTTTGACAAACCCGGAGCCAACTTCAATAGGTAGTACCACAAACAAGAAAAGTCTGAACGTTACAAGGTGAAAAAAGATCACTGTCAAAGTTGGAATCATGGCCAAAATATTTTCTAGGTCGATTTATCCCAACAGTCCAAAGCTTCTTCTTCCCAAGGCAAAAGCTGCTCAAGTCTTTTGTGGGAGAGACCTAAGTAATACCGATTCTCTGACAGACTCTACATTCATCTATAGTTCCACGTCATTTTTTAGATGCTCCGGTTGAGGTCATTTCTAGACTCGTCTCATAAACTACTATTGATCCTAGTTCTTGATCTCCTTCTTGTTCATTCCAACCTCCAATTTTACATAAGATTTTTGTATTGCTTGTATTGCTCGTCGACCCACTTACCTTCTTCGCACGGTTCCTCCTTCACCTATATTCATATCACGTTTGACAGCCTTTGATAGGAGGATCATGGGCGTGTTTGGTGACATCATCAGACCAGGGACATTCGAGTGTGTGACTGGAGATTTGGCAAAGAGACAGACATCTTTGCCAATTTCGTGTGGAGGGGTAGGCTTATTATAAATGGAGGAGACGGAACCTATGGCATTCTTGGAGAGTTGGACGCTCATTGCACCATTGTTATCTTCTCGATTTGTGATCGCAAATAGACTTATCTTGGAGATATATACGAGGGACGTCAATACGAGATCATTTCCCTTACATGTATTATTACGATATACGAGAGATGCTTTACCACGGGGGATATGACATGAGTTTCCATCTTTTTCCTCTTTGGCTATCGATTGGACTAGGGGTCTACCATCTATCTTGATGGACGGACAGTTTCAGGAGACTCTACATTCACTCTTAGTGGATCCGGCCATTCCTTGTACTACTAGAGCTCGTCTACGCTCTTGCTCGGGCAAGGATGCAGGCTCGTGGATCTTGGCTCGATCATGCATCAGGGCTTTCCGACTCGCACCAGCTACTTTCTCCACAGTGATGAGGTTCCGTCTTGGCTTGGTCCATCCATCTACATCTTCATTACTCACATGTGAGTGTGGTATCACTTTAGATGCAGCAGGTGTTCATATGACTCCTTGTCCATTTGGAGGGCATAGGATAGCTACCCATGATGCCATTAGGGATGTGGTGTTTGCTATGGCGCGAGAGGGTGGATACCTCACGAGGAGAGAGCGTTGGTATGCCTTGCAGTCGACTAGGGTTAGGGCAGACTGTACTTGGTTCAGGAGGACCAGGTCACCGTGGCGGATGTGGTGGTTATCGATCCTACTAGAGACACAGTTTCAGAGGGGGTGATCACCCATCCTCCAGGATGGACGGCGAGTGAAGCGGCAGCAACCAAGATCTCCAAGTATAGAGTTATGCAGAGAGTTCACCTCTTTGTTCCTCTAGCTTTGGAGTTATATGGAGCTGTGGACACCGACTTCGACATGTTGGTGAGGTAGTGCGCTAGAGCTTACCATACTAAACGACATTGGATATCACTCTCTTTAGCTTACTGTATAGCAACGTGTTTCCATTGCTCTACAGAGAGCACTAGTTGGTGCAATCCATAGGAGAGCAATCACGTTAGGTGATGCTTCTTTGGATGCTCTGTTGTTTGTAGACCTTTTGACCTAAATAGTTCATATATCTTAGGTGCTGTAGGACATATTTCCCAGTGTGATACTATTGGGGTCTAGCCCCATGTTACTGGTTTGGTTCCATCCTTGTATGCTTTGATGGGGTCTTCCCATCCCTTTTGTTATTATACTTTGTATCATGGGACATAAGATTTTGGTCACCATATGTCTGTTGTGGTGTTTGTAGGCACTCGCAAGATACTATTGGGGTCTAGCCCCATGTTACTGGTTTGGTTCCATCCTTGTATGCTTTGATGGGGTCTTCCCATCCCTTTTGTTATTATACTTTGTATCATGGGACATAAGATTTTGGTCACCATATGTCTGTTGTGGTGTTTGTAGGCACTCGCAATCATTGCGGTAAAATGAGATGGGACCTGAACCCAAATCTACCATCTCTAAATTTGACCTGCAGGGTAGTACTGTAAGTGCTGTGACAGAAAAGAGTAAGTGGTTACAGAGTAGGGTTTAAGCAGACTCTGACCTTTTTCGTCGTTGACCATAACCACGGTGGGAACTCGTTTTAATATTCTGAATTTATTTTCATTTGAACATGATTTGTTAGGGGAAGGAACTATCAAAATTGACCTCTTAACAATGAAAACTTGGCTCGGTTTTCTTCTTCGAGAAGGCAGTCATTCTGTCTTGGCGCCATCAGGTCGAGTCACCTAGGATTGGATCCACTTTTTATCTGTAATGAAAATCGGCGAAAGCATTGACAACAACATTTATGTTAACGAGGTGTTCTCCACTTCTTTCTGGTACTTTTCTCATAGTACAGAGTGGTATATTTCCGTCTTTGGTTGTGTCAAGCATTTGACATAACCAGCTCCTCTGCACTTTATGGCGATCAAAGGAATTTTTCTCAAGAATTTGGATGTAGCCCATAAACGAAACAGAAAATTGTTTGATGTGCAAAATATTCATCCACCACGATCGATATTTGTTATATGAATCTAGTCACAATTGTGTGCAAATTGTTTCTCCTAAAAATAAATTCTTTAGGAAAGTGTCAGGTTTAGGTGTAGTTACTGTCTATTTTTAAGATGTTTACAAAAATCTTATTCTCTGGAATCATCGTACCGACAGATAAACCCTTGTTTTCATCCTATAGAATAAGCTCAAGGGTACCATCCCATTCTAATGAAAAGGGAGGATCAGTCTAGTCACTCATTCTGTAACTTGTCTGCACGAAAAAATTGTAACCGCAATATAATATTTTCCTCATTGTATATTGATGACTAATTAAAGTAGTAGCTCGACTTTCTTCGTGTGTTTTAGAAACGACCCACTTTGTCCTGCGCTTTTG
This sequence comes from Marchantia paleacea, assembly GCA_014180765.2. Classification (NCBI taxonomy): domain Eukaryota; kingdom Viridiplantae; phylum Streptophyta; class Marchantiopsida; order Marchantiales; family Marchantiaceae; genus Marchantia; species Marchantia paleacea. Next base: position 2,322,794 of record MUAA02000049.1, read on the forward strand.
GAAGGGAATCAGATTTAGGGTTTTCCTTTTGATAGTGATGAAGAAGTAGGAAATGGAACACCTCATTTTGTCAAGGAAGTTGATTCACATTTCTATGATGATGACTTCGTTCTGAGCCATAGATTAAAGTCACACAACGTGACAGGCTTTTCAGTTCACATAAATATTATAACGAGTCTCGTATCGACGAATGATATAATATCGGGTCTAGGTCTCGAGTGGAAGTTTCCATGAACTGACTGTAAGATTTTTATTTTACTTTTAATGTCTCGACCCTAATTTATCGTCAGGCAGTCAGCCTATGGGCTCGAAAAAGCTCCACAAAGCTCTCTACAAATTTCTGCGCTAGGCTTCGCCTTGCTCTCTTGCTCTCCAGAGGCTCCATGTCCATCTGTCTGTGTGTGTCTGCATTCGAGCCCGCTAGGCACACTCCGACAAGCGCAAGGGATTCCGTGACTGCCCCACAAGCAACGACTCCCCTCTAGGCCCATTCGAGGTCTAGGGAACCCTCTCTAAAGCGCTGCATTCCTCCACAAGGGAGGGAAGGAGGGTCCGAGGGGTCGCTGTCAACGCGGCACATCATCAACGAGGCTCGCGCAGCTCTCACTCGACAGAATATGTCATGAGCTCAAGAGCTGAGGACGGTTTCTCTCGATAAAGGAAAACTGCGACTCTATGAATGCTCGTTCACTAGTAGCTAGAAACTCTTGTTATGAGTTTCTAGCTACTAGTGAACTGATTTAATGACGGGGATTGATGAGTTTCAAGGCCTCGAGTATAACTCTCAGAAAAAACGACTCCACCTTTTGAGTTGCAAGAAATTTTCAGAAGATATATACGCCGTTGATTACGTACGGTTGAATTCCAAATAAAGATTGTGGAAGTAGATTTCTAAACATGCACTTTTCCTTACTACGCTTAATGAGGTTATGACGAGTTCTTCATTTATTAGGCTTGTTCATACATATGATGTTCAAACTGGAGGTTTTGTCCCTCAATGCTTAGCACCTGTTTTTTATCTTGAGTTGGGTTCATTTGCTCTTGATAAGTTACATTGGAATGCTCCGTTATTTTTTTCTGTTTTCCCACTGCAGTCAGAAACCCTTCTAGTAGATCTACTTGTTCCTATAAATTGGTCTACTGACACAATAAAATAACAAAACGTATGGGAAGACCCATCGAGTCATACAAGGTTGAAACCAGACCTATAATATGGGGCTAGGCCCCAATAATATAATATCTAATATATCCTAACTATCTGGGTAAAACTTTCTTAAAAAAAAGACAAGCATAGCCTACCGTGATTATTCTCATATGGATTATACAATCTAGTGCTCTATTTAGAACAATTGAAACATGTTATACTAAAATATATTATACAATAATCTAAAGAGAATGATATCCATACATTAGGCTCTGGCACATTCTCTCACTAATGTCGTGTATAAATAGCTCTATATAACTTCAAACCTAGAGGAACAAAGATATAATGTTTGTGCATAACCGTGTACTTGGGAGACACATGGTGCATATAGTGGAGTGTGTATACCCCTATACTTAGAGACATATGTATGATCACCTTCTCTCATAGTGAGTCACCAATATTATAGCTAACCACCGCTTATGCCACAATAATCTGGTGATCCTAAACCAAAGGTAAAGTAACCCTAGTCGACCATATAAATAACTGCTTTTATACATGCAAACATCCATCGAACACATTGCAGGCTCTCGGTTGGAATGAAGGATGTACCTGGATCGTGAAACTGAATTTAGACTGGAAATCAGATCCATTACATGAGGATCATCGACAGCCAAACCAGTTGTAAAAATATAACATAATTGTCCAGGGAATCTTGGATGTGGCTTTCAACTCAGTATCATGACGCTTTTCAGTCTGTCTCGAGAGTTGGTGGTGAAAGCGGGGGTGAAAGGGGCACGAGTCTAGCGAGGAATAAATTTGGAGCTAAACGGCAGGTTCTACAAGAACATGAAGCTGTACATCCGAAAAATAAAGTCAAATGTGTAGAGTCTCTCGACGGCCAAACAACTGACCGCAGAAGAGTGAATGAGATGCTCACAGGAAGAGCATCTACGGATTCTCATTCAGAATTGTTCGTCCTTCTTTTCTGATGTTGGGCCCAGAGCCCTGGAATTGATGAAGCAATGGAACAAGAGAGATTATCACAATTATCACAAGTACAGCTGTCAAGCCAGATCGAGTGGGATTACTTCCCACTCGAAAGAGGCAGTCGAAATTGTGGTATTCAGATCTTTGAGTCCTGATGCGACATTTCCTCCTCGTACAGAAAGTAATGGCCAGCGAGATGCACAATTGTTGCCCAAGGCGTGAGGTATTGCATTCATTTCTTGTCTGCGCAATTTGAGGCCCCTGTCTGACCAAATTCTTGTATAGTCCAATCTAATGGTCAGGGAGATGCAAAACGAAGAGGTTCCACAACCTCATCAGAAGCAGACCGATGGAAACTTAAAGGCTGTTCCGAAACAATCTACGGCTGATGCTACTGCCGATGTTCTGGATGACAACTCGATACAGCAACGGCAGCGACGACTGAGGCACGTGACACAGAGACTGAAATACATGTCTCTCGGAGGCATTACAGAACTGTCAAACCATGAGATCACCCTCTGGAAGCGTCCGTCACGAACGAGATCAACGTTTTCAGCTCGGACCACTGAGACCAGGTCCGAGGAGCTGGCCGCTGCAATTCTAGAGCTCGCCGGAAGAAGTACCTTCGCAACGGCCTCCTCTCAGACCGAAGTGGATGATGGCCAGGCTGGGCGAGCTGCTGCAGGCACTGACGGACTCGAACAGGCCAAGGAGAAGATCAAGCGATTGCAAAGAACTGTTAGAACCCTGCGGATGGAGAAAGCACGGGCACTGAGTCTGCTGAAGCGAACGAGGAGAGAAAGGGAATCCGCTTATAGGAAACTCGAGCACGCTGTACAAACTCTGAAAGACAGGGATCGAGAGCTGGTGAAGTTTCAGCAGTACGTGAAAGAGGGTGATGATGCTCGCAAGCTGCCGGTCCCGAGATAAGAAACAGACGTCCTCAGAATATCACCGATGACTCTGAAGCGTGTGCTGTCCATCGTCTGTCTGATTTCCACCTTTTCACTTTTTCAATCTCTTCGAATGGACTTCCTTCCGTTTCCTAATCACGTGCTCAGATGCATACTTCGCACAGGCTAATATGTACAGAATCCGTGAAATGATAAGTCTCTGCTTTGAAGATCGTCTCCGATGGGCTCTCGCATGTGCAGTTCTCCTGGATCTTCAGCATGAACTGTCCACATTTGATACATCGAGAAGCGAGTACGTTAATGAAAACAGGTCTTCTTTTGATCGTCTGAAGCGAAGACAAGTATAAGAAATCTTTCATGATCGAGTACGAGTGACTGAGGATTACGAATCTCTAAACAAACACATTCGGTAGGGAGCTTCATTCCGGACGTGTTGTGAGACTGGAAGTGGGAAGTCCGGTCTCTATAAAACGATTAGCAACGGCTTTAGTGATATGCTGTATACCCAATTTCGGGCCACCTTCATGAGGGGTCTTGAATCGGAAGACATGCAACTTACCGGCAATTGAGCTTTCCTGGTTCTCTTCATCTTGGATAAATTTGTTCATGTCTTTCTCCCGTAGTTGTCTCTGTTTTATGAGTTCTTCAATCATCAATACATAAAATTTTCATGGTATTGTAGCGGCAGATCATCGGTCAATTCTTCTTGAAACATTGGTGTCGACAATTCTCAAAATAAGCATCACCAGTAAATACATACTGGTCATGCTTATGTGATTTTCACAATTGTACATTTAATTTTAGTACTTGATTGAATAGAAAGTGAGATTTTGAACCTCAAAGTTATGCATATCAAATATGATTGATGACAAAATGAGCATGATATTTTAAGTTCAATATAAAATAAATTTATATTCTATAAAGAAATAACTTGAAATATCATGATATAAATTCATATTCATTTGCACAGATTTTTTCAAACATTAAAAAATCAAATGATTATACATTTATTAAAATAAAAATAAACATGTACAAATCTCATTTGTTATATAGAAGACAAATCAAACATATAATTTGCAAATCAAACCATCTCAATAATTTTTTTTCCAACTATACAGAATTTAATTTAGATCTCTTTTATCACAACCACACCACATTTGAAAAATGACAAAGAAAAATTATGGGGAAATACTTTTGATATCAATTTTTGATGTATACTACAAACATAATCTTACATTTTTAATAGCAAAAATAATTTTATTTTAATTTTATTAGAGAATTATTTGTCCAATATTAGATTATGTTCATGATGGGAAAAAAAATCATTTGTTTCTATAATTTTTTTAAAAAATTAACAAATTGACATTTTGTAATCAAATTATTAAACATATTAAATGATAAATTCAAACAAACTCAGTTTGAATCAATTTTTTTTCAACTAAGATTTCCATTTAGTTATTATTATTATTATCAATGCAATGATAGAAATAAAAAACTGAATTATTGTTTAAAAAATCATTTTTATGATCATTTTAATTTTAATTTTCATGTTGTGATTGATGAAATCATATTTTTAACACAATTTTGTTAGAATGCAATATAAAATAGCAAAGAACAAATTTTTTTTATTAATATATGTCAGTTATAATAAACATCAAACATAACACATTTAAGAAATAATAAAATTCTATTTCATGACAAAAAATATCAAAATTTGTGATCAAATCACAAATTGCAAATTTTTATTATGAAATGATTTAGTTGAAAAATGCACAAAATTTAAAATAATTTCAAAATATTAATCTTTATGAAAAGATTCAATTGTGCATATCATGCATTATTAATACCATAAATATCAATTAAATGTAAACAAATCAAGATGCAAGCAAATGAAGAAATAAAGTTGTGTATGGTAAGTTTCACTATTTATGTGTGTAAGTAAAATGTTGAACCATTGAGTAAAAAAAATTTACATTCAAACATACCATAAAGCATCATTATTTAAGACTAAATCCTTTATGAGCAATGATCTATATTTTAGGCTTAAATCTGTAGCTCACTAAACTTGAATGCTTTTCAAGCCACATTAACATCACATTATATTCGTGTAACTCAAATCGAATTATCAAGTTGTGGAGATTAAAGAGGTTGCCAATCTGTTTTAGATTCTCATGAAATTGATGGGTAATATTTTCCATCTTATTTATAAAATAATAAATAACACCAAAACATATAATAAAAAAGTGATCTAGTACTGCGTAGAACATAGATGCAAATTTCAATGTATCAAACAATTTTCAAATGTATGAATTGTAGACAACGTTTTCTTGATCAGCAATTAAGTAATGAACGGAATCTATGTTCCTCGTGACAAGAGTCCCAGTGACTCACTTGCATACCAGTCTACTCACTCGAGACCTAGAGTAGGTACTATCGGATAACATTTTCTAAATGACGGAGTCTAATTTCAACCCTTTACGGAGCAAGGCGGTAGCTCCTTTGCAGAGCAGGGTGACAGAACGATGTCGTGAACCCTAGGTAGATGGAAGTCATGATAACGACTGAATTAGCGAGCAAATCGAGCTGCTGACAGTCGATGGTTTAACCGGGGCTTCAGAGCTGTACAGCATTTTGAAACGATCTTCGCCGTTTCCATCCTCGAGCATTCACTTCGCTCCACGGATAGTCGCTCTGTCTCGGAGAACCGGGAGCGCATCCAGCGAGCCGGTCGAGTCTAGGAGGTTTTGAGCGATTTTTTGAGTTTGGTGCAATTCGTGTATCGAGGAAGGGAGGGAAATGAGTGCGATCGGTGCGTGAAGTGGGAGAAGTGGAGAAGTTTCGGGAGGCTGGGCGTTTTGCAGACTTGAGTTTTGAGCTGCTGCAGGCTTTTCTTGGACGAAGTTCTTCATGGGGAGTTTGGACGTTTTGATGCTGGAAGCGCCTCCGACCCAAGGGCGGTGGCGGAACGGGGTTATGGATGATTCGGTCGATGCTCTGCCCTACATCGACCACGATTACGCTAACGCTCAGCTGAAAGCCGAAGTGGACAAGCTTATCGAGGAGGAGATGAGGAACAGTACCAAGAGGCCTGCAGACTTTCTTGCGGACCTTCCACCAGCTCCCGTCTTGGATTTTGAGGTAATTGTGGCATCTGAGGTTTTCTGCTGGTACTACTCATGAGGTTTTTGAAAGAATGTTGTTATCAAAATCCTTCCCTGGTTTCCAGCTTCGCTCAAATCCCTGGATTTACTGCAGCGCATTTCCACTTGCAGGCGGGGGTAAAATGAAGGCTCGTTTTTTCTCGTTATATTCATATCCAGCTCGAAGTCCTCTAAACATGTAGGAGTTCATAATGCCCCATGATCTACCAGGGTAGTAGCAAATGTGTCCTCAGGCGCCGGTCAGTTCGGTCCGTGAGATCACGACTTCATGATTTTAGGCCGAGGCTTAGAGGCTTCTTGGAGCTGCTCTGACTTCTAATTCGTTATTGTTGAATTGACCTGATTATCACTCTACAAAAAGTAACACTGAATGGTCAGGACTGTTGAGTTTGTATCTTTTGTCATGTCATTTCAAGTATGATGATATGTTTCGTATTGATAAGGTGGTGTCTTGTGTTTTTGTTTTTTTTTGTTTTTTTCAGAATTGTCCAATGCTAGCTAAAGAGTACGAACGAGTTCGCGCAGGGAAACCCCCTATCACGATCGATATGTCGAGATATCAGTTAGAGCCACCTCCTACGAGTAGACGTAATGATCCGAATGCTTGGAAAAACGCATTACAGAATGCACAGAGTCAACTGCAACACCAGACCATCAGGTATTTACCACAATTGTGATTGTCTTTGTCAGTTGGAGTTGAAACAAGCCAGGATTTTTTTGGAGATCGTGTCAAACCCCTTCCCAAATAAGCTTCCCACATTTTGCGAGTAATGTTATGGCATGGTTGAACTGGAATTAAAACTCTTCTCTAGAAAAAATTCTCAAATCATACCCTAAGTTGTGTCTTTGGAAATTTTGGAGTTGTCTGCATTTGTGGACGTATGTCGCTTTGATTATTTCGCCGTCGGGTTTTAATTCCGACATTGTTTACTGTGGAAAGAAGCTCACGGGACTTACAAGGAAGCCCAGAAAGTATATAATAGGGTACCTCGGCCCCAGATTTCTGTCAAAGATGCACAAGGAGATTCCGGGATTTGTAATAGGTGACGGATGACACGCCCTCATGTATGACCCGAATGAATAGCTGAGGAAGCAGGCTGGAAGTATTATAGTTAGAAATAGGGAGGGAATGAGTGGTAGAGGCTGCAGATTTCTGATGTGTTCTAAATCATTGACTTTTGTGCACAGGTTGGAGAATCTAGAGCTTATGCTAAAATATGGCACTAATGCCTGGAGGGTTCATAATCAGCATTTGGAAGCTTTCAATGCAAGGTATTTTAACTAAAGTCACTCCAGTGAGTTTCAAGAACATGTTGCCCGTTTCTGAGCTGTACTTGAATCCAGGACTCACCATTTCTCAGCAGTTTCTTCCTGCAAGTAATGGACCCAAAGGTTCCTGATAATGCCGAACTATGCGCCAATGAACCGGTCAAGAGTTCTTGCAGAATTCTTTACTGTATCTTCATGTGCACGTCGTTCCTGTCCCATTTTTATGCTTGCTTTGGTGTTTTCAAAACGCAAGTCTCTTTTGATGAACTGGCTTGAAGTTTAACTGTTCAATGGGGGCATCAGGATACAACATATCGTTCGAGATCACAGTCACGAGATTGAAGCTCTGAATCGTGAAAGGAAGTCAAATCAAGTAAGAAAGAACTCACCAAAATCTTCTTCTTAACTGTGCTAGAGTTGGATTGCAGTGACTGGTTTTGCAAACATCTTTTTCGTCAATCCTAATAAAGATCGTAGATAATACGAGCTAATATTACAGTAAATAAGGGTTTGCTCTTTGTTACGGTTAGGAAAAAGTCGGTGGAATGGATTCCTTAGCATGGTTGTATGTTTTATGGTTATTTGTGGTATATCCGTCAAGTGGGATGGCTGCCACATATAGTTTGAAGGTATACGGGGCTTTAGGACGAGATATGAACAGTTTTGTTAGGGATACTGTGCGACTTTATTATGAGAGGAGACATTGGGCGCATTTATCATTTTCTTTCTTCCTGTATTCAGGTTTTTAGATAGCGCATTAGTTTTGCAGTACCGCCCGCACTAGCTGCAGCTATAGTTAGGGAGGTGTCCACATTAGATGATGTTTGTTTGAAAGCTTCAGTTACCATAAGATCTTACGATCTGCATGCAGGAAATATTCGAGTAGTGGTCGGCGAGATAGAGATCCACCGTGAGAGGGATTAGCACCCTCTCATTCCCCTTCCACGCGTCGCCCCTTTCCTGGTTTCAAGGAAGTACTGTCTTATGATTACTGCGCTCAAATTCTAACTTTTGGAAATTGAACACCTGCAGCTAGCTGCAGCGGCTGAGCTAAGCCTTCTAGATACTCAATGGAAGGAGTTAACACAAAAGAATCTGGACATCGAGGCTGCTTGTATGAAGCTAGAGGCCGAAGTTGAAAGATTGCGCCAAGAAGCAGACAATAAGTAAGACATACTTATGAGATGACGTGAAGTGCGCTTAAAGGCTGAAGTGATTCTGTAAGCAATCGTGGCAGTGGTCTCGGTGAACTCTTACGGTGGCGAAGTAACTGGACTTTACATCTTCATGTGCAGAGGCGTGAGCCTGAATCTTCAAGTTCCTCATGTGTAGATGCTGGCAGCCAAGAAGGGAAACAGGGCGGCGATACGGATACGAAAAGTGGTAAGGGCTTGCAAATGCTGAATAATTTTCTTCACTCTCTGGCCAACTCCCTCGAGGTAGGAAATCTACGGCCTGTACCCTTGATCCCAACGACTCATAAAGCAGTTCGCTAGTTCCGAATAAATTCAATGAAGAGAATATGACAACAAGGAGGAGGGCAAGAAAGGCAGTCCGTTTTATGTCGATTAATTTCGTTGAATCGGGAAGTTGCATCTAACCTCGAGCTATATTGGTCGACTTCGACAGAATGTGTCGGATCATCCCAAAGAGCGAAAGGCTTCAGGAGGGTTATGTCATCATTTAGTCCAAACAAAGTGACTGATACCCTCGTACAGAATGGAACAAATGCGGGGGTTAGTTTTATTTTGTCTCCCACGGATTTTAACTGAAGCAAGATCTTTTGAGGTGCTCCATCAAACAGAAGTTGGTGAGACCCAGTGGCTGTTCACAAGCTTCCTCCTTAATCATTTTTGTTAACGCAGCCCTTCTGGAAGGAGGTGGCTGGCTTTATCAAATTTGTAAGGTTGCCGTTCGACTTTAGGCTGTCTTCGATCTGTGCTGGCAGTCATTTTTTCAATGGAACAAACCTTCTCGCCTGCCAGAAAGTTACAGTCCAACTGCCTCCAGCTTGCAGTTCTCTGAGGAGTTTGGTCTCTTGTCATGGGGTCTACGAGCCTGTCCAATATGTAGGGGTTACTGGTATGATTCTGGTTGTGGAATTTGCTAACTTCTGCTCGGAGAATTTTTTTAATGAAGAGGTATTGCTTCTCTAGGTGTACTTTCCACTGCGACAGCGATGAGTGTATGGGCCAAAGAGTACTTCAGGTTGGTGTACTTCATGGGTTCTGAGTCAAACCAGTGACATGCCTAACGCTAGTAACATGCCTGATGGTCGTCAGGTTCACCGTTCAATTGCCCAAGCATCGTCCAAGTATTCTTTAATGCTTCCCACAATGCTCTTTCTTTCACGACAGAGCAACAGCTGGAAACTCTTCGTCAGGTCAATTTCTTATTTGATATTGTCACAGATCAAGCAGCGAATGGGATACCGTTTGACAGTTGTGATTATCACGAAAGGTCCGTTTGGTGTGGTACTTAGCATCATGATAATCCAGAAACTTTGATTGGCAGGTGTTGTCCGAGAGAAGTTCTAAGCATTTACAGTGGTGTCATCTACCATGCAGTTGACTAAATTTCTGGGCCGTTTTTTCGATCCATAGATCGCACACTGTTCGACTTTTCGAGTTCCATGAGTAAGCCGAGTGGAGTTACTGAATGTGTGAAATTGTTACCCTCCTTCCTACAGAATACCGAATGCCCACCTCGAGACCATCGTCTGCTGAGCTTTTTCCTCTGAATATCATGGGAAAACGGAATGTAGGCGGTGGCAACCATTAAAGTTGGCTGCAAGCGAGAGCAACTCTTCCCAGCAGATCAAAATTTATCAACTCCAACATACAAAGGACATGATGTCAAACCTCTTGGAAGAAGTGAAGGGATACACCGCGAAATGAGCAAAGAAAATACCTCCAATCTAAATGCGAGTTACCGAAAGTCAACTTATCGATCGCCGAGTGGATGTGAGGTGATTGGACTTCTCATCGTCAAAATCATAGATACACTTGCCTTTGTTTGAAACTTCAAACTCTGCGCCATGTATTCAACATATGCCCAAACCTTGACCAGTGCAAGTTATTGGAAAGTTGTACTGTTTGAATAGTCAATGTTTGGTCTGAAACTCACCATTTACATTGTTCTCATTAGGTCCATGTTAAACTTTATCTAACATTGAACCATCTCTATGAAACTCATCAATTCATTTGGTGAAGGAAAAGATAAAGGCAAATATAAACGTTTGTTTGCATGTGCAAGTTTTGGCCTTCCCGTTTTAATATTGTATGAAAACTGAAAAAAAAAATGATGTTTCTAATGATATGAATGTTTCAATTACAAACTTATACCAAAGAGGTGCGAAACTTGATATGTATAGTGTATAAGTTCACATTTCAATACCACGGAAGAGTTGGAAACCGTTAATTATTTAATTACCTACAAGATTCTTTTTCTTTCAATTACCATCAATACCATTGTAGAGTTGGAAACCGTAAATTATTTAGTTGACCTACAACACTTTTTTTCTGTCAATTACAAAATTATAAAAACAACGAATCAGTTACACAAATACATCAAGAACCGAGAATCTATTAGCCTTTTTCGAATGGAATTTTACTAGCATGCAGTATGAATGATTGCCAAGCATTTTTTGCGGATCTAAACAACTATGTATATTTTCATCTCAAATGTATCTGATTCTTTTTCCATTAAACTATATTTTTTTCCATGGATAAATTTGATGTCATACTACTCACTCATTTCATATATTCTTTTAAAGTTTTTGATAATAAAATGGATGTTGTATTTTCAAAACACTAAAAGTGAATTAGAATATAGATCTAGATTATTTATCAAAAGTCTGGTTAAAGATTTTGTTTGGTTTAAGGATATAAAATCAATAAAATTGTGAGTATGTAAATAATATATAGATGATGTTTTAATATATTATTATAAAAAAATCTAACAATTTGAAATTTATGTAATTAGATTAGGATGGATTTTTGGACGAGGCTACTAGGAACTGGTAGAAAACTCTTAGAAGTTGCCCACAAAGGTGTCAAGCCATACATCTACCATCTAGAAAGTATCAAGGAATTGCTAATAAGCATGAGTGATCAACTCTCGTTGACTACTTACCTTCCCTTTGTATACACTATCCATGAATCCCACATATTGAATGATCTAGTGAAGAGTTTTTGTACAACATTTTTTTTTTATAAAATTGGTAATATGTATAACTCCAAAAAATACTCACATATTATAATACTATTCATACATGTGTTGAATTTTACATCAACCACTTTATAATATATAACACATATTCTATTTTAAAAAATATAAATTTCAAAAGAATCAAATTTCTAATAGTCTTTTAAAAAAATCAATCAAGTTAAATTGCATCAAAATTTTTCATCAAGAATAATAATTATTAAAAAAATATTTTCAAAAATCATGATATTTTACATGATTTAATTAATTAAATAAATAAATATTCAATATGTGTGGTTAAAATATAATATCACTTATTTTATATATTTAATTTATTATTTAAAATTAAAAATATATAATTATTAACATAATATTTATATTTAAAAACTAAAAATTTTAATATATAAAAAAAGATTTGGTAGTATTTTTATATATATAAATAAATATATATAATTAAAATTGAGAATTATACGATTATACACCTCTTAATTTCATTATAAAATAAAACAAAAAAAATTAATTATTTTTATGGATAATTTTGTAATATATATGGCTATGTGTGTATTATACGGTCAAGTAATTGATCAATAAGTTGGTTATAAATAATTTTCTTTCATGATTTTTTTTTATGAATAAAAATTTTTCTAAGCAAAATTAAGAATAAAAATAACATAGCTTCAAAAAATTTCAATAAATAAATTTTTTTTATGAATCATCAAATTTTATTTCATTTATAAAGAAAAAAATGTAATTAAAATTTTATTTATTTTTTATTATAAATTGAATATTATATAATAAGTTATAATTGTTGATATTTTTATGTCTGAAATTTAAATAAATAAATAAATAAATTTATGTATTATTTTAAATATTCAAGTAAATATCTGTGTTTTTTATATAATAATTTTATATTCACACTATGAATGTAGAGCTTAATTTTATGCATGTGATATATAATAAAAATTTAATATTTATTTTTTAAAAATATAATTTAAATAATTAAATGTATTTTTTAATATCATTACAATGATTTATTCATAAAATTAAATTATTGAATATTTTTATATATGGATACTTGAAAATTAATTACAAACTTTAAAAAATTTATATTAACTTTAAAAAATTCAAAATCTACTTTCGTTAATATACAAGAAATTATGAATTTATTAAATAATATTTTTAATCAAAATAAAATTTTGAATCATGGTCTTTGAGATAGTGTAATACTCAGTTTGAAATTTAATCAAGATATCATCAATCTAATTCATCCAAAATAAATAAATTTCTACAAATTTTGAAAAAAAATCACTTGTTTATAATATTTGTAGCCAACAAGCTTTGAAATGCATAGAGAGCCTCCTTTTTTTCACAAAAATAACAATAGTGTCAACCCTTTGTCTCAAAGTATTAAAGATATGAAGATAAATTTCTTGTTATCATGATGTTATAATTAATTTGAAGTTAAAGGATGTTAAATATATAACAATGCTTAAGGTATTTGGACAATTTATGTAGAATCCTAGTCTTTTCACAATTACATCTAATTGAATCTATATAAGACATTATGGTATTTTGCTATCTAATATAAATCATGAAATTTATATTTTTGTTACTCAATTCAATAGAAAATAATATTTTTTCAATCTTTACAAGATGTTTATTTAGTCGTAAGAATGATTGAGAAAATAAAAATGAGCAAATGTATGAATTTTTTTATAATTATTATTTTTCATCAAAATTTATAACAAATTTTATATGAGTTATAAATATCACTAGTTTAACTTTCATCTTTTTCATTTATTGAAATTTTATTCCATGTCACTCTCATAATGAATAATACATTATCTCTTTTCTTCTGTTAAATACAAATCTTACATCATATCTAATTAGCACAAAAAATTGGTGCATCCACCAATGTATTATGTGAACTCATTCTCTATCAAAATTATTAATCTAGATTTATCATAAAAAATTTGTTATCACTAGATCTTTTTACAAGTTTGAACTTTTTTAATATAAATTTACTCTCTCAATTTGATAGTATATTGATTTCAACTTCCTTACATATCTTGTATGAATATGAACATTGTCAAAATTTTAAATGTCTTCCATGAAAAAAAATGATTATTTTCTCATTAACTTTATGTCACTTTTTGAAAATCTATATAATCTAATCTCATATGTTATATAAAAAGTTGGACTTTCCGTATTTTTTTCAAACCACTAATAATTGTATAAAATGTATATATAACTCTACAAGAAATTGTTGTAATAAACAATTATGATGATGTGGAGATTTCTTTGTTTTAGTTTGAAACTATTGAGGTCAGAAGAAACTATTGAATTATGCCCCATTAGCATCACAATGGGAAATATGTCCTATTTATCTAAGATATCTGAATTATCTAGGTCAAACTATCTTTATATTACATGAGCATCTGAAGAAACATCAGCTAACATGATTGATCTCCAATGGATTGCATTAGCTAGTGCTCCAGCGTGAATCCATTGCTCTACAAAGCAATGGATACGTCCTGCCTAAAATAGATTACACAATACACTAAAGAAAGTGATACCCATGTCATCTAGTATGGTAGACTCTCACACGATCTCTTAGCAACGTCTCGAAGTCGGCATCCATAGCTCCATATAATTTCAAGGCTGGAGGAACAAAAAGGTGACCTCTCTACATACCCCTATACTTGAAGACATTGGCGGTTGCCACTCCACTTGCCGTTCATCCAAGAGGATGGATAATCACCCCTCCAAAGTTGTGTCTCATGTAGGATATGTAACCACAATGTCCGCAACATTAATCTAGTCCTCCCAAACCAAGTATAGATTTTCCCTAACCCAAGTCGATTTCAAGGCATACCAACGCTTCATCCACCCTATCGTGCCACAGCAAACATCACATCCCCAATGACATCATCAATAGTTATCCTATGCCCTTCAAATGGACAACGAGACATATGGATCCTAGTTCCATCTAAGATAATACCACACATGTGAATAATGAAGATGCATATGGGTGAACCAAGCAAATGCGGAACCTCATCATTGTAGAAAAGGTAGTTGGTGTGAGTTGGAAAGCCATGATGCATTATCAAGCCAAGATTCATGAACCTGTACCCTTGCCGGAGCAAGAATATAGACGAGTCATAGTACTATGAGGAATGCTTGGATCCACTAATAGAGAATCTAGTGTGTGTTGAAATATCGGTCCATCAATGTAAATTGTAGGCCTCTAATCCAAGCGGTGGACAAGGAAGAAAAGGACAAGAGCTCATGTTGAACCTCCGTGAACAAAGCATCTCTTGTCTACCGTAATAGTATCTATAATAAAATTATCCATCCACGTCCCTTGCATACATCTCAAAGATGGGCATATATGCAATCACAAACCGGAAACAAAGCAAATATGCAAAGAGTGCCCAACTAGCCAAAAATGTTATAAGTGATGTCTACTCCATTGATAAAAATAATCTACATAAAATAATTACAATTGGTGAAAACTGTTCTAGAACAAACAAAATTCATGTTACTTGTGTGTGATGACGTGCATGCACCTATCTTTAGAGAAATGACTTCATATTGCAAGAGATACTAATGTTCTACTCTATTTATTTTGGACGTGAAAGAGGACTAAAGCTCTTCACATGTTACAAGGGGTTTTGGAGGAATTAAGTGCATACTATTGGTGAACATGATAGTGTACATAAATCATGTCAGTACATCTTTCTTTGAGCGATCACTTATTTGTCACAATTTATGTAGTAGCATCACTAATTAGGTAGGTGCACGCATGAAAGAGCAGATATAATAATTAGAGACGATAGTGCAATTAACGCAGTTTGCACTAGAATTGCCATTAGGGCCGACATTGTCGTTAGGAGATCTAGAATTCAAGGGGGGAGAGTTCGAATTAGAATTCATTGTAGGGCAGTTTTTGAAGTTGAGTCTTTTGAGAGTGTGACTATGGTGGATAGTAGCTAGTGCAAAAACACTAGATACTATCCACCAAAGTTGGTTTGACTCAATTGTAATATCTCTTTTATGCTATGGTTACGAGCAGAGTGTCCTTGTGGATGTTTTGAAGCTAGAAAATATTACTTCAAAAATCCAAATTGGATACGCTAGTGATAATTGTGAGTTCTTGGAGTGTTAAAGATGTTTTGGCGAGTTTTGATCGATGATAGCTTTGATCTATTTGCTGTAGAATGTGGATCATATTGACAGAGTGAAGACCATGATGGCGATCTAGAAGTAGAGTGGATTCAAAGTTGATGTGATCAATTTTGAATTTCTGTATTTTTTGTTTGAGTGCTTAAATCCGAATCGAGAATTTGAAGAGCAGACGCACAGTTGAAAATTGACAAAGTGGGTCGATGCTCATAGTTACTTTGGGGGTTAGAATCGAGATTGGCCAAAAGATTTTGGACATAAGTGCTCAAAGTCCAAGATTTGGTGTTTTAAAATTTTCAGGTCGGAAATAGGAATGACAATCTATAGGATTATCATATAATGTACGTTTGATCTGAAATTTGGTGAGATTATAGAAGATGTAAAGTATTTTGTGCAAGGGTAGAGATATCAAGCACAAGACAGACAGTGTTAGAATTGCAAAATTTTGATGTGTAGGGATTCGAAATTAGAGTCAAAGATTTTTGAAATTCCTTAGAAGTTGCGAATAGTCTCAGTTTGCAAAAATAAAATTACATTAGATATAGAATTGAAAAAAGTGTAGTTCAAGGCAATGTCCTAGATTATCAATGTCAAATTATCAATTTGCAAAGCATGACTTTAAAACTAAGTTTTGTGTTTCTAAATACCATGCTGAGGTTATGTCAGTCCGAGTTGGGTTAGTTTGACCTCTTTGATGGATTTTTTGAGATGGAGTATTGTTATTTATGTTTCTTGTGATTGATATACCTCCATCTTGGCTTCATGTTTGTGCATCTCATTTGTTTGTGTTGGTGTTTTGTTGTTATGAGTGTTAGTGCTCATATGTGTTACCAATAGCAAGGCTGGATTTGTGGATTAGTCAGACTATCCATTTTTCTTCTTAGTGAGACAGGACTTACGTATCTTTAGACTGGATGAGTGCATGTGGTGATGTCATGTTTCAGCATGCCCTTGTGTTAGCACCTTCTCGTGTCTCGTGTACCTTATGTTGCAATTTTTGGTTCTAGTTGGGAATTTGTTGATGTGCGATTATGGAGCTGATACACTGGTGTCACAATGGAGTTTTTTAGAGAATTCTAAAGAAAGACTAATACGGTTAGCAGTGGGTGCACCCATAGCCGAATGCAGTACCAACCTTGGCATTTGAGGTTCAAAAAGACTCTGATTTGGTGTAAGAGAATGAAAGGACTGAGCTTGATGATATCTTGGAGTGTGTCTCCACACCGTTGATGTGGGACATGGACGATATATATGGGGCCACCAAGGGTACTAGAAGATATTCAGGTATAGTTGGTATCATTGAGTTGGATGACTTCATAAAGGAGTTTGACTCATGGTGTGATTTACAAAGGATGCAAAACTCTACATTGTTTAGTCCATTTATGGATTGGAAGTGATTATTCCAACATTTTGAGGGTCCGCCGATGGATGATTATCATGAGTTCTGGCGTAAACACCCTAAGGAGATTGAATTCTAAAGACAATATCTCCAAACTACATCTCTATTACTTCGGGTACAATGTTTGATGGTGAGAGTTCATTCTTTGTACTTATCACTGATGATATGGTTGGAGCTAGTCGAGTTGGGAAGAGTTTAGAGGTCCCAACCTTTAACCCTATTCTGAAGTTCTTTGCATGGTCAAGGAGAGATTACTAGGGGGTGAGGACTAACAAGCTACGAGGCTTGAAGGAGTTCCAACGGAAGACTAGGGAGAATCTGTGATAGACATATACTCAAATGCATTGGTTGATTAGTGTTATCCATGGGATGACAGAGGCACAAGTTGTCCAATATTGGTATGGGATATTGGACAAGGAGTTGATACGTAGACTTAGAGATGTCATCTTATTACATGACACATCATCTACATTGGTCATTGTGTTTTGTCTTGCTAAGCATATTGAACTCAACATGCAGGAGGAGAGAGTGGTAACTACTAGGTTTAGCAAAGATTCACCAACTTTATCGACTACTTAAGTCTACAATACAAACCCATAGTGGTTATGGTAGACATGTAGGACAGTCTCGACCATCCTGACATAATGGTGAAAATGTCGGATCCAGACCATTGTCATCATTTTCAAGTCAACAATCAATTGCTGGAATGATGTGTTGGACATGTGGTGGATCACATCTTAAGAAGGATTGCCTTCAAGGTTGAAGGGTGGATCTTGTTGGATCAAAATCATGTGAGCATTGTCACTAACATGGTCACATGATTGATTGATGTTTTAATCTCCATCTAGAATTACAATCAGTGAGAGTTGCCATGGTAGGTCTTGGAAGAGGACGAGGAGTTCAAGGTGGCATGGGTGGTGGTAGAGGACTAGCATCTAGTCAAGTGTTAGCCCATGATGTTAGTCATGAGGTGAACATGGCATCTCAACTGAGCAATTGAAGCAAAAAATAATCACTATGGCTATAGCCCAACATAGGTAAGATTTTGGAGCTTGTGACTCTACATTATATGATGGAGATGTTGTAGAGTACATGTGCGCAGTGCCACAACCATGTGCACTTGTTGTGACTCGTAGTGCAACATATATTATTGAGTCTAGAGGAGCATGTTAGGAGTTAACTCAGGTCTTGAGTAACTCTGGTTAGTTTGACTATATTTAGTTAGATTAGGGTTAGGATTGGTACTACTATATAAGAGCGTTGGCAGAAGCTCTCTGTGACACAATTCAGTAAAGTGACTTTGTGTGTTCCGTGGACGTAGCCTCATTGAGGTGAACCACGTATTTCTTGTGTCGTCTCTTGATTGCATATTTTTTCTTCGTGTATTCATGATTCGAACCAACAATTAGTATCAGAGCGAATTGAATCCGAAGAAAGCAACCGCAACATCATCACAGCAAGTGTCAAAGAGATATTCTGGATCTTGGGGCAATAGGTAGGGGAGAGTGCGGCGGCAAATCCACGAGAAGGTCGAAGTCGAGGAGCGGAGGCACAGTCTGATTGGTAGGATTCCCTTGTACGTCAATCGCGCGTACTAGGGCAGAGGATGAACACCTCGCTGGATGGTTTGAAACTCGGATGTGTGAAAACAGCGGGGATCGTGTCCAGAGTTTTGGAGGAATTCTTCAATTCTAGTGCGCAGGGAGAAGCAGATTTGGCAATATACAATCTCTCACTTGCGTCCGAGGGACTCACTGCTTTGAGGTTCCACAATTCATCGCCAGGAAGGAGGAGATCAGCCGGGCGTCGTTCTACTTGGACATGTAGCCATGGTTGGTGTGAGTAGGAGATGCAGATTGAGCATGGATGATATTTGTTGAATTCGCTAGGACGATGTTTTTTGCTCTATGCACCGTGAGATGGCAGCAAATTCCCAACATTATGGCCAAAATATACGATTCTGACGTGAACGAAGTACGGAAAGTCGGTTTATTCAAATTCAAGGTTGCCCACCAACGTTGGTCGATTGGGATGGTCGAAACCACTTGAGGTCCATGCGGAAAACAACAAACCGGGACCTAACTTCATCGATATTGGCTTTGCAAATCGAGAAGGATGGACTGAGGTCAAAATCGTGCACACCACCACCGATAACCCTCGATTGTCGCAAATTTTGAGAGGGAACAGAGAATTGTGCCCGTGAAGAATCGCTTTGCAAGACTCTGAAGAACAAAATCGGTGTTGAGGAGCCGTCAAGGATCTCATGATCAAAATTCTGGGAGACCACTCAGCAAAACTAGTGGAGGCTATGATCCATTTGGGATACAAGGCCAAAGAGTCCGGGAGGCAGTGGAGAAAAGGACACCAAAACTGTGGACATGATTGGAATTTAGTTTCTACACAGTTAATGTAGGAAGGGAAAGAATCTTTGCGTCTTTGTAAAATTCTAACAATAATTTCCTCGCAGAAGTGGACATTCACTTCTAAGTCATCAGTCTACTCATCGATGTTCTCTCGCTAATCCCAAAGCACGTCATCAGGCTTATCAAGTCAAGCGCGTAGTTCATTGTTGAGGCGATCGGAGTTCTCCCACAGTCCTACTTGAGCTTGAGCAGCTGCATCAACGAATGCATATGCATTCGCTGATGCAGCTGATGCGTATGCACGTTTGAGCTTCGAAGGGTTTAGTTCACGACTCCATGCAGATTGGAGTGGAAATAGTTCGTCACATGCACATGCACCAGGGGTTCGTGCAAGTCTGCTTGTGTTTCGTAGCGGATGTGAATTTGTTGTTGATTTCCTTTGCTCTTCTTGGTCCTGTTTCCCTCTCAAGCCATCTGGTCGTAAGTTTATTTTCAGGGAAGAGTAGCAAGTATCACAAATGTGGGCCTGGAAACTTTTGTTGTTACATCCGCTCCATCACATGCACTGACCTAGTTGGAAGGAACCGGTTCTTGGGTCCATCACATACCAGTGATAAGCCGTACAACCAAAAATTCTCAAACGACTATAATCAGCCCTCTGTTTGTGCCTCAATTCAAACGGTGTCAAGAAATTGATTGCACTTGAAGGAGATATATTTACCAAATACACTGCGGTATTAACAACTTCAGCCCAAAATTCATGTGGTAAACCAAATTGGCTCAACATACTACGCACCTTCTCCAATACTGTTCGGTTGAGCCTCTCAGAAACAACATTTGTTGCGGAGTGAGATGACGAGTGATCCCCTCCTCTTTGTATTAACTTCTAAACTCCTCAGAAGTATACTCCCCGCCATTATCCGAACCTAGATATCTCACCTTGTGACCAGTCTGAGTCTCAACTTGGGCTCTCCAACTTTTGAAAGTTGCAAAGACTTCAGACTTTTGTGAGAAAATATACCCACATAAATCTTGAGTAATCATCAATAAACGATACATAGTACCACTTTCTAGAATGTGAGGCTTTAGGAGAGGGTCCCCACATGTCACTATGTACATACTCAAGTAACTCTTTGGAACTATGAGTTCCAACACCAAAAACTTTTCTATGTTGCTTGCCCATAACACAATGCTCACAAAATTCCATGTCAACTTTACCTAAACCAGGTAACAAGCCCCTATCTCGAAGGAATGTCAAGTACTTGTTACTCATGTGTCCCATTCTAGAATGCCAAACATGAGCCATCTCAGGCCGAGATCTGGTAAGATTGACTTCACCACAAATGGTATTACCCTCTAGCACATACAGATTTCTGTGCTTGTGTACTCTTAAGATAATCTTATCACTTATTCTCACCTCAAATACTCCTTGTTTAGAACTCCACTCAAGGACTTTTGAATCTAACATTCCAAGAGAGATAAGATGTTTTTTCATTGGTATAAACCTGATGTGAGTCAATGTAGGTTTGACTCCATCAAACATGTGAATCTGTACAGATCCAACACCTTCAATTCTATAGGGTTGATCATTTCCCATAAGAACTAAACCGTTTGATATTGAGAAAGTATGAAAAAACTCTCTAATGTAACAAATGTGATAAGAACAAGTACTATCGAGAATCCATACATCACCAACACCCTTTGGTGAGTTGTATAGGGCATACCTCTGGCTTCATAATCCATCTTCGAGCAAGTCATCCTCCTCATCAAAATCTTGAGCCACATTGGCCAAAGGAGGATCATTAGTCTTGGTCTTCACAAGACAGTCCTTCTTAAAGTGACCACTCTTGCCACATTTCCAACAGACCACCGTCTTTCTATCTTGGGATTTACCCCTAGACATGGATCTACCTCTAGATCCAACCTTCTTCCCATCTTTCTCATTCCTTGATTGTGACCGTCCACGGGTCACATTCAATGCCGTACTAGATGAATTGGATGGAATAGAGGGCATCATCATCTTTTGCTATAGGTCATCAATCAATAGAGCACTTACAAGCTCACTTGAAATGATCGTTTGTCTATCACGATGGAGCAACACTCGTGACAATGACTGATATGAAGCAGGTAATGAACTTAACAGATGAAGGGCCTTCCTCTCATCAGTTATCTCCTCTTCCAGATTCTGAAAATCAATAACAAGATCACCAAAGGCATCAATGTGATCTTGTATCTTCATACTTGAATCTTTCATCTTGAAGCTCATCAGCTTCAAGGAGGCTTACAACCTGTTTGATAACTCTTTGCGATGAAACCGTCTCTAAAGAGTCTAAAACAATAAAGTACAATTTTCATACTCATCAACTTGCTTCAGAACTGAAGGATGTAGATGGAATATAACAATACTCATTGCTTGCTCCTGAAGGTCCTTCCAGTCTTCATCATTGAATGTAGAGGGTTTAGGCCTCAATGACTTGCCCAAACCGGAAGCCTTCAACTTGCCTTTGACTTGCCTCTCCCATAGAAGATAGTCACCACATCCATCATATTTGACAATGTCAAATCCGGCTCCTCCTGTCTTCATGACTGCCATCTCGTTCCGTCTAGCCCTTGAACTCGTCCCTTGTGTTGTTCGGTTGTCAAAAGGAACCTCCAAACTTAACTTCTTTCCACTCATATGAGAAAAATATATATTTATCATGGGTTAAAATCCCTAAACCACAAGAGATATTATTGCTCTGGAGCCCTCAAGCACACCATCCCACCTCCAATCCACTCCGACGCAAACGCAATAGAGGTAGAAGAAACAGAGGAGCAAAAGAAACGCACTCTCAACCAAGAACCAGCGCCCACTCACCGAGACACACGAAAAAGGTCACACCGCTCTTTGCTATACTCTTGACCAAGCCTCGAGCCCGGAAGCGGAGGACCCATCTCTTCGTTGCATGCACACCTAAAGCTAACAGCCTACTGCGCCCAAATTCAAAGCACGGCCTCACGCATGCCTCACTGCCAACCCAGATGTGCAACTGCGAACGCAATGCTAACCTTCTAAACACCTACATGGTCACATCTCGGGGCATACCTAAGGAGAATAGGACCAAGTTGGATCCTACATCCAAGAAGTGTCATTTTCTTGGATATGCAAGTGGTGTGAAAGGTTATACGCTATGGGATCCTATAGCTTGTAAGGTGATTGTCAGTAGGGATGTTTCTTTCGTTGAGCCCAGATCATTGAAAGAGGGCTTAGGCTCCCCGTACTGACAAGGGCAAATCTCCACTCACGGGTGTTGTTGAGGGGGAGATTGATCATTATGGGTTTAATGATGCGCCACAAGGAGAAGCTCCAGAACAGATGGAGCAAATTCCTGAAGAACAAGAATTGGAGGAGCAAGTTGTCGTTGTTGAGCCTCAAGACACAACACGAAACGATGTAGATCAACCAAGACCATCTACTAGGAGATCATCAAATCGGATTAGTAGAGCTCCCGAAGGTATGGAACATGGGCTGATTCATCTATTCTTGAGGATCATGATATTGAATCTGAGAATGATGATGGCAATGCGTTGATCTTGGAAGAAGAAGAACCTTGTTCATATAGAGAAGCTCAAGCCTCTATCAATAAGCTTGAGTGGGATATTGCTATGGAGCATGAGATGCAATTGCTTGTTGAGAACAAGACTTGGGAGCTTGTGGAGCTTCCAAAGGGTCAACCTTTGGTTGGTAGCAAGTGGGTGTACAAGTTGAAGGATAATCCAGCGGATGAAGAGAAGACGATTTCCCACTCCTCGTCCTTTGCATTATTCACCAATCAATGTGCACTTGCTGCAATATTTGGTCTAGTTATGTATCATATGGATGTTGTCACGGCTTTTCTATATGGCTCTTTGGAGGAAGAAATCTACATGAGACAACCTACTGGCTATGAGAAGAAAGGTCAGGAGAAGTTAGTTTGTAGATTGCTCAAATCTCTATATGGATTGAAGCAAGCTCCTAGGCAATGGAATCCAAGGTTTGATGAGTTCATGAAAGCACAAGAATTTTCACTGAGTGTGTTTGATCCATGTGTTTACATGAAGAAGGTGAATAATGAGATCTTTAGCCTCATTATTCTAGTACTTTATGTGGATGACATGCTCATTTCGGCAATGGAACAATCCGACATTGATAGATGCAAGAGGCAATTGAAATCTGCATTCAAGATGAAGGATTTGGGTAAGTCCAAGAGGATTTTAGGTATGGATGTTCACAAGGATTTGAAGAAGAGGAAGCTATGGTTAAGTCAAGGCAAGTACATTCATCGTGTGCTTGACAGGTTTAACATGGCACACTCTAAAGGAGTGTGGACTCCTTTAGCGGCACATTTTAAGCTCTCAGCAGCTCAATGTCCAATTGATGCAACTGAGAGAGCAAAGATGTCGTCAATTCCCTATGACAAGGCAATGGGTAGCCTCATGTATTTGATGGTGTCCACTAGACTTGATATTGCTCTAGCTATGGGGAAGGTGAACAGGTACATGTCAAATCTAGGAAAGGTGCATTGGGAAGCTGTGAAGTGGATTCTCATGTAACTCAAGAGTACTAAGGATTTTGGTCTTTTGTTTGATGGTTTATTGGACAATGCCAAATCCTTGTTGGATTACGTTGATGCTGACTATGGACAAGATATGGACAAGAGGAAGTCTACAACTGGGTATGTGTTTACACTTGGAGGTGGATGCATTAGTTGGAGATCTATCTTGCAGAAGTGCATAGCTCAGTCAACTACGGAAGCCGAATATGTAGCAGCAAAGGAGACTATTTGGTTGAATAGACTTATCACTGAGATGGGATTGAAACAGGATGTTGTAAATCTCCATTGTGATATTCAGAGTGCCTTACATCTTGCAGCAAATCAAGTGATGGATAGCAGGGTGAAGCACATCGACATCAGATATCATTTTATTAGAGATGCAGTTTCTGATAAGAAGGTTGAGCTAGTCAAGATTGACGATAAACTCAATCCAGCTGATGCTTTAACCAAAGTTATTCCTATCGAGAGTTTTAGGAGGCATTGTGTTACTATGCAAGTTTTGCACAAGGAACACTAGTAGAGTTACTCTAGCAATTGTTTGATTCTTGTATATGCTTTACTCCTTCCTAATCAGACTACGGCTTAGTTCTAGTTAATCCTTAATTACAAGAGGGTCTATGCTTCAGGTTTCCTTCTAGGACTTCCCGCGGAGTATGTATATGGATAACAAGAGTTAGAGACCCCAAGACATGAGTCAAGGGGGAGAGAGCATCCATAGAGTTGGATCCACAAAGAGTGGAGGCTAGTGAGATTTCCCTAGTTGTTCACATTGTTTGAGGCACTAAATACCTCATCCATGGCTCCAACATCATATGAGCTAGCATCCATAGCAATGTTGGGGGCGGCAAAGACTATTGTTCATTCTCCTATTTTCTCAACCAAAGATTTTTTTGGCGTTGGGGGTGTCATCATCCCATGTATTACAATTGGCAGCCACATTTTGCAAAAGCAAAGAGGATATGTTGGTTGCTTCTAGTATTGACAACACTAGGAGTGTTGATCATGGGATCATGACAACTACTAGTGGAACTTGGCAAGCTGATGTCGCTTGAATGATGGAGTTACCAACGAGGCTGGCATACAAACGTATTTGGGTGTCACCAAGTGTGGTGATGTTGGATAACATTATTGGTATATTTTGTTTGGTTGGACTTTCAAGAAAGATTTATCAATCTTAATGGATGTTATTGGATTCTGGTGCATAACCCCTTATGTTGGGTAAGGATGCATTGTTTGGTCTTGGTTTACGAAAGACTAATGTGGAGAGATGTACATTTCAGATTTAGACATCTCTTGGAGGTTTTAGTGATGCACCGCCACCCTTCATCACCTAGATGGAGTTGATTGTGCAAGTGCAACTGTATAATGTCATTGATACCTCTACAACGCGAGCACGTGATATAGTTACACTTGTAGAGTCCTATGATGTATTGGTGGATGCGGTAGTATTATACCCAATGGGTTTAACATTGATTATTGGAAGGAGATAGCCAACCTGTTATCGGCCAGGTTGGCTATCTTGTAGAGTGAGTCGATTATCTGTACGGTTCATTACCGGTTCTAGCCCTTTACCAAGTGGAGCTTTGGCGTATATTGCGGCCTTTAGTACTTGTGATACATGGTTTGGTGATTTTTTGGAGGAAAATATGGATGCACATGACATTCCTTGTCAAGAGGATGTTATTATCATGCCAAGTCTTAGTGGAGTAATGTCAACCACATTTGATGAATCAATATGTACTTCATGTAATCAGCTACAATAGTTGGCAGATTAGTTCATACATCACACTTGGAGTGAGTCTTTTGCTCTAAAGATGGAGGAGACGAAGAAAGTTATTCTCACTTCCGCTATGTTATCACCTTTAGATACAACACTTATTGCTTGGCAATATCATGAGGAGTGCATATGTGTGCTAGATCTATTTGGAAGGATCATCACAGGTTTTGCTATTGTTTTGCAGTCTTGAGTACGAGTACATCAATAATTATATATGTAGCGAGATGAGATTGTGAGATATGTTTCATTACGCCATGTGACACTGTTAATGCGATGATACATAGACCTTCTACCATTATTGGCAGCTCAAGGATATCAGCATACCTTGACGTCTAATATTTTGTTGTTGGGGACGCAAGATCTTGCTTGGCATGACACCATACATTTGGTTATTGCTGGATGGCCATGTCAAGGACACACATGGGCTGGTAATGGTCATGGGCCACAAGATTCATATTCTGGCATGTTTTGGGAGATGTTATATATTTTACAATCTCTCCTGCCACAATAGACCTATTCATCGGCATACATTTTGGAGAATGTTTCCTTCTTGGGTGATCCACATGCACAAAGTGATGACGAGTGCACATCAAGTGCGGTCATGGATTAGACCAAAGGTTGCTGGATGCAACGAGAGTAAGATCTTGTGCACATCGTCCACGTCTATGATGGACAAACCTTCTTCCAAAGGAGGTTTTATTACGAGCATATGACGGAGTGTAGAGGTCATCACATCTCACAGTGGAGAATATTTTGGATGTGGGTAGACACTCCCATGCAATGGTCTATGCTGACATGTCACCCATGTCAATGGTGAATCTTGTGGGGGCAGCCAAGAGCTTCATTACCCACATTGTTGAGTTATCCAGCTTCACATACATACATAGAAAGGACATTGACTTGTATGGGATTCTCGTTTGTAGCGGTTGATGGAACCCAACGCTGAAGAGAGAGAGCGACCTATAGGATTTTGTAATAATACTAAAACAAAACCTACATTTTTGGAGGCATCACTACGTCAAGTGTTGGATCATGCTATGGATCTAAATTGTTTGACATGGATTGGCTGAGTAGAGACACATGCAGTCCACATGTGTGACTGCAAGATCATTGATAAGCTCTTTGACTACCAAGACAGTGGAGTCAAAAGTTGGGGGCGAGAAGTGCTCAAGATCTCATCCTTGATTTTATGGGGATGTTAAAGAAGGAAGTGTTAAGTCTTTTTTGAGTACGGTTGGAGTTTTTTGCGTGGAACAAGCAGTGGTTACCATGCCAAACTAATCTAATACAACTCAAGAGGTTACAACTAGAGCGGCTGGAATTGTTCGCAATGAGCTAGTGGAGCATGGTATGAGAAAGCAAAAAAAACTTTGTGCTCAAGAGATTGTGTTTAACAACCAAATACTATGTCTTCTATCTCTAGTGTCAATGGAGAGGAGATTTGGAATATAGAGATTGGTCCCACAATGACGGGAGGAGAAAGACGTAGGGTGTGGAGGTTTTGACTAGTTTCAAAAACTATTTTGTCTTAGTATGAAGGATTTAGATTGTTTGAAGTTACCTCATTTACGGATTGATTTGACAATTGATGCACCAATCTTCCATAGTATCTATGGATACAGCGATATGGAGAAAGATTTGATCAAAAATAGGTGTCAATACCTTCTGGAGACTTGATTAATGGAGATATCATATGGAGAGTATGCTTTTATTATGGTGATGCATGTCAAGAAAGATATACATGGCAATTATACAGATACATGCATGTGTGATGACTACCAATCTATCAACTGATCGACAAAATCTGATCGATATGTAGGCATAACATATCGATCGGATTTTGTCGGTCAATCGATATGTTATGCCTACAACTAAGGAAATCTTTGATGCGATTGGCATGCAAAGGTTTTCAATACATTGGATTTACGAGCAGTATATCATCAATTGTGGATTCAAAATGAGGATAAAGCCAAGACAACCTT
Source organism: Marchantia paleacea (assembly GCA_014180765.2). Taxonomy (NCBI): domain Eukaryota; kingdom Viridiplantae; phylum Streptophyta; class Marchantiopsida; order Marchantiales; family Marchantiaceae; genus Marchantia; species Marchantia paleacea. The sequence goes on from MUAA02000049.1 coordinate 2,350,755, forward strand.
CTAGACAATTGATTCACATGGCAATGATGTGTTGTATAAGTGGAAGTTCCTACCATTTGGGTTGAAGAATGCATCTAGTGAGTGTTTCAAAGAGTGATGGATAGATCCTAGCCAGACTTGATTATGTCCGAGCCTACATCAACAATATTCTAGTATATAGTGCTATAGTGGTGGATCATGAGAGACATTTGCATGAAGTATTTGAACGATTGATTGCTCATGGCCTCAAGTTGCATCTTGGAAAGTGTATGTTCTTTTAGGAGCATGTAGAGTACATGGATCATATCATATATCGAGGAGGATTGGGAGTTTGGCAAACCAATGTGGATGCAATCTTACTTATTCCACAACCTTCATATGCGAGACTTCTTTGGACTTGCAAACTTTTATCAACAATATATACGAGAATTTAGCTTTATTTCCAAAGCCTTAACAAAGCTAGATCAAGAGTGGCGTTAAAAAGATGAATAGGAGAGAGCTTTTGTTGAGCTCAATGAAAGGTTGACATCTGACTATATTTTGAGGAGACTAGTGAGAGGTCTTCCCTATAAGTACATACTGATTGGAATATGTTGGGTTTGGGAGACATGCTTACCCAACATGATGATGAAGGGAATGAGTTTGTGGTAGTTTATGCAAGTCTCTCCAACAATGCAGCAAAATCAAATTATAATTCTTATGAAGGAAAATGTTTGACATATGTTTGGGCAATGTTACATTTCAGAAATTATTTGTTTAGAAAGTTTTTCATTCTTATCACTAATTTGTAAAACTCATGGTTGTACATGTATGATAAAATGTGAGTATATCTAAAATGTGACTAAGTTTATTTTAGTCATGACTATGTTTACCTAGTTATAGTCAAGTTAAAAAAAAATATAGAACAACTTTTGATGTAGTAGACGAGAACAATTATTTTGTTGTTTAGTATGAATGAAGTAAAAAATTTCATCACACAGATATCCTTATTTTCATTGATTTGGATTAGTTTTAATTGGTTTGCTTTGGTGAAGATCATTAAATCTAAGAGCAAGATTGATTTAGTACTCCAAAATCAATTACAATGTAGTTGGTCTTCTAGAAGATCCAAATGGATCAATTGCATATTACAATGTATATTTTGTCATTAGGGTTTGTAATTTATTCCTCGATTAAACTTGGGAAAAAAAGTTACATCGTGATTATTTTTAGTTATTGTGGAAAAAATCTAATTAGCACAAATAGAGATTTGATAAACACATCTTAATTGAATTCTAGAAAAAGTTAGATTTTGAGAAAGTTTGTTTTGGGAAGTTTAGTTTTTTATAAGTTACGCTTGGGGTTAGAGCTTTGATTCAATGAAACCTTTAATCATTAATAAAGTATCTATTTCTTTTGAATGAGAGTTGACATTATGGAATTTGATAATTTATATAAGAGTGTGCATTAGGGCATGGTCATCATGTTGGAACATGTACCTTTAGATTCATGATGAGTTTCCAAAAAATCATTGGAAGTAAATCTAAGTAAGAATTCGCCCAAATGTCACATATCATCAACATGATGGAATCAGACATGTAATCTTGTCTAAGTACATGAAAGTTTGCATGATTTTCTTTTATCTTATAAAAGTATGATTTCACGATTATACACAAACCTGGAGTCATGAATCATGATGCGAATGGGTTAAGTCAAAACCCTTGTACAAGTCAAGTTGACGAAATTGGGGTTCGATGACACGGTGATACTAATGATGAAATGATATCGGGTTGACATGCATATGACTTTTTGAATATGTTTGCATTTGAGAGCTATGTGATATCTAGCTTGGGCCAAAGAGTGGATATGTTCCCCTTGGACGTTAAAATTGAAGCAATTTGATGGTAAGCCGAAACATCCATGATGACGTTGAAGTATCTTCGTGCATTGTTTTGATGGACATTTTGAGTGCCAAGGAGCGAGATTAAGTTTTACATAGAGCTCGGCGATTCAGATGGGAAGGTAGAAACTTTCTTTGAGTATGGGGAGATGATAGCGTTGTGTCACTTTCATATCAAAGAGCAAAGTTGATCATACATGTTCATGATGAGTTAGATCATTTTGAAATGAAACAAACATATAGTTTACTTCAATATCATTATTGGTGGAAGCCCTATGATATATGATCATGTTGGAGTATAATTCAATGCCCTTACATCCTCTATCGATTATGGACTTGGTTATTGTTGAAGCTTAGATTTTGCATGACCTCTACCACTGACTATACGACATCATCGATATGTGTTAGTCATTGTGAAACATTTCTCCAAATGGATTGAGTTGGTAACATTGAGAAAACAACTTATGCCTTCTTAGCTTCAAGGCTTAGTCAATTTGATGCACCAATGAAGGTATTGACTGATCAAGCTATTGAGTTTTGGGGCAAATTTCAAGCTTTGTGTGATCGAGCGATATCTAATCATTGTACTATCTCAAAAGATCATATTGAGGTTGATGGTCTAGCAACAAGAGTTGTTCATATTGTGAATAGAATAGTAACAAAGTTTAACTTGTAAAAAGGTCCTATCCTATATAACCTTTCTACAAGCTAAACTAGAAGACTGGGGCACCCAACTACCATGGTCTACTATTGGTTATCGATTTACCCAACAAGCATCTCTAATATAATTCTTTAACTAACTATACTTTTTTTTTATATATAATATGATAGAGATCCATATGTAACTATTTATAGAAGTCAAATTGAAATATTGGATTTGGATAACCCTAATACCCTTATTTATATAAGTCAAATTGAAATTTTGGATTTGGATAACCCTGATACCCCGGAAAGTAATGCCCATGGCATTTTTCTTATGAAGAAAGTGTTCATAGCACTTTGAGATGTAATGGCGTGTTTGCTACTCCACTCGGTTTGCTAGACAGGATTATGGTAATGATAAGTCTAGAGGTGATACAATTCACTACATCCAAGTGAACAATGTTGTCACCTACACATTCTGACTTCGATTGTAGCTTGCTTGCTTCACATTAGAACACGAATTTCCTCTATGGACTGCGATTGCTCTCATGCCAGACTACCACGGTGCAGTGTTTATTTGCGGCAGCACCAGTGACACAAGGAGTCGTACATAAATATCAAGCTAGGGTCCCGGCCGTGGATTAGAGTGGCTATTGTGCACGGTCAAGTTTTCGTCTACCCTGAAATGATTGGCAGGCGGTATGTACGTCGTGTTTATAGAAGTCTTCACTATTCTCGGAAATTTCACATCCCGCAAGACGATATTTATCGAGATTTTGAGATAATTTTGAGAGCGTTTTGACTTATGTGACGATTGTCCATCTTCCTGTCATTAAGGTGGTCATCATGAGTTTGTCTTTCAGCTTCTTTTCCAGCATTACCTCGAGTTTTGACCAGACTGCAGAATGTGTGTTTCCAGCCGTTCCTACAGGAACCATCCACAGTTTGGGGGTCTTGACTTCTCAGACGATCAGAGAAATGGGCTATGTGATCATCTTAGGTAAATGGTTCTCACTCAAGCTAGCGTTAGGTAACCCCCGGACTATCCCCCAGACTACGTACGTAGGATGGACATCAATATCGTAAACGAGAAAACAGTAGAATCTTGGGTCTACTGCATTCCGACGCTTAGTTCTAGCTGATAACCCTGCAGGACATTAGAAACGATTTACGCACATGAGTATGGTAAGCTCCTTACCTTCCTCTGCTCGAGGGTCGCGGTCACTGGGATAATCATTTCTGAGCGAGAGCCCACTACATCATCGGCAGGTTGCATATCAACAAGACGAACCACAGTTTACTCTAATCCGTGCAATCTATAGTGTTGATGATTATGTCATCCGGTAGCAATCAGCCACCTGTTTCCCACGCCGATTCCGAGCAGGCGGACAAAGTTACAGGACGTTCAGTTGGTTGAACGGGCTGGCATCCATTACGTAAAGCACCTTCGTTCTCATTTGAGAAGGCAGCACCCCAACCCCATCCCCATAGAGACCGGGAAAAAGGATCAGGAGGGCCCTGTTGCTCTTCCCTCCTCTCTTTCCTCCTGTACATTCTTGACACATAAATGTAAGAATGACATATACTAACATGCTCTGCTCTAGTAGTGAGGTGGGACCAAACTTGTGTCGATTTCAGCTGAGACGTGGGAGGTAGTACTTAGTTCTAATCATGTAGAATATCATCACACAATCAGATACATCTTCTCATCTGAACAACCCCAACGAGCAATAGAGTGCTATGCCCAGGACAAGGGCCAGCTGCGGACTGCGTACTCACAAAAAGCATTCTGCCTTTACTGTCAAAATTGATGAGCTGCTGACACAAGAAAGTTCGAAAACTTCCTGGGCACTTTCTGAAGATATCGAATGAATTTCACTGAGAGGGTAGTATGGAAAGTTTTACCCTACGATCTACTCTTCATAATCCACCCCAGATGATGTAGATGGGACTAAGCTCGGATCAAATTCCCGCTTCTCATCCCTACACAAACTCTCCCAGTCATACTTGATTTGATGTGAAAAAAACTGGACCAGAAGACTGAAATCCCCAGAAATACTTCTATATTTACAGGCCATATACTACTCGTGGTGCCCAGCATCATGAGCTAAATATATAATCCAGTCAGAAGCAGATTAGAGAGCCATCAAAGTTAATCACTAAAATGCAGTATACGACTGATTCAAAAAATGATGTAGAGAATGATTTAGTTCTAAAGGATCTGCGGAATATCGAACCTACTTGATGACTCCAGGTGTGTTCTCTTTCTTTCCGGCCTTCTTGGTCTTCTTCTTTTTCTTGAACTCGGTTGTCAAACAATACATGTGAACAGCAAAAAGCTCTCGAGGAAATGCAGTTTGAGTCTGCACAGTCCAGTATTCAAACAGAATAACTGTGAATCTCGAGAACGGCTACCACGCACGAAGATAGAGATGGACTGCGAGCTTCATACCGTTTCTTCTTTCTTCAATGGAAAAAAATAACGCAGAGAAGTCTTGGAAAAGCAAAATAACATAACGATTATAATTTTGAAATAGTCCTAGGAGCGAGTAACTGCCATGCCGCGGTTCTTTCAAGTTAACAAGTTTCAGAAAACAGAAGGAAAAACAAGAAGAAACGAATAGAGAGAACGATAAACTACTTCGAAAAACCAACGGATGCAGATGACAGATGAGGCCGAATAAACGAACCAGTATTGAAAGCAGACATGCACAAGAAACAGAATGAATAGAAAGCTGTCTGTTCCATCAATTAGACCAAGTCACCGACGACATGGGCATCCCTGAATACATACCCGATGTTTATATACGTGGAGTCCACCCTGCTGAAATAGATCCCGGAAATATTCGTCCGATCTAGTCACACTGGCGTCCTCCTTATCGAGAACAAATCCTGCCATTCAAATGACGCAAAGCTTCAGAAACGAGATTTTTATAAGAGAAAGACAGGCGCATCGAGGTGTCATCAAAGGAGGGGGATTTAGGCCTGACTACATTGATGCTTAGCCGTTGGCGACCTGTGGTGTTTTCTGTAGCACCTACTGTCAAGAACCAAACATTTAACAAACGGTGATTTATATCTTGCTTATATGCTTGCTAACTTGCCTTCGATTTATTTCTTCTCTATCTTTACATTCTTTCAGACAAAATATCAGCCCGACTGTGACTCAGAAAGGTTGTGGACACGACAGGGCACGGAGGTCTAGCATAAATCACAACACAACTTACTAATGTCAATAGACCATGTTGAAAGAAAAGGAAAATATACCTTCGCCTCACTGCCTAAGTTGCTCGCCTAAGAGAAGTAATCAATTATAAAAAGGGATAAACAACCTGGAAAGATCAGCCTGACCTGATTTAGCTATATTCTCCTTCAATACTATGAAACCACCTGGTTTGAGTCCAAGCTGCGTCAACATCCAACTTTCAGTCGGCACAAATAGACATTCCTTTAGATTCCACAGATCAAAATATCATACGAAATCCTCATGTTTAGAGGAATGCATGGCTATGTTCTACAGGTGTAAGTCCTCGCTTACCTTGGCTCGGTTAAAAAACTCTACAACATCGGAATCAGTGAGGTGCCCTATGCACCACTGGATCCAGATGACATCGTATCGACCCTCTGGAGGTACAAAATCCTGCTCCGCACATATGCATAAACATGCCCGTTAATACCGTACCCTGCTGATATAATTCAGACAACCCAGTACCCTTACTCAAATTGTGCGAAACAGAACCATAAAATATGAACTTGTATGAGGTTTTCACGCGGTTGATATTCAACCAGGGGCAAGTACGGATTCGTTAGGCGTAAAAATAAAGCTTCCCAAGAATTAAAAATGTGAGCATTCAAAGGGTCAACTTTGGTAACAAACCTGTAAGGAATTATGATAGAAGTTAACACTCTTCAACTTAGTGCCTACGAAGTCGAAATGTAATTCTTGTCGAGCAACATCCAGAAACTGTTGTACAGGCTCAACAAGGTCGACCTAACCAGCCAAAATATTGTCGTCCGTATTAGTAATCAAAGAGTCGAGACTTCGAGATGGAATAGGCAAAGACAAATACTAAAGGTGACTGATTATGATACGAAGACTGCCTATAAGAGCAGCAATGATGTAAATAACAAAAGTCTACGTAGGAAAATCTAGAAGGAATTAAGGGTCAACGCTTCCTGATGGAAAGGCTAGAGGTGAACAATGGGCTCATTCACACTCGCAATTCATCCTGCTAGTATGAAATATATCACTAATTGGTAAGACTACTTCGACACTGCTACATGTGTTACCTTGTATAACATGCATGGGGCAACTCAAAGATGACAAGCGTGATACAAACACGAGGAATAAGCAGTACCTCATGAAAGTGATGAACGAGAAGATTTTTCGTAACGCGACCAACACCGGCTCCACAATCTACGGAAGACATGACAGCTATATCAGAGTAGTCACCTTGAAAAATCTTCTCTTGCAACATAAAACCTGGACAGCTTTGCATAGAACTTTTGGAAGAAAATCCACTTCAGGTTTATAATCGGATCAGTCTGGTGCTCACCTAGTGCGGTCAACTGCTGTTCCCGAGCATCCGGTATTAACGTCTTGAAACAATCCATTAGGAACTTGTTACTGTCCAAAACATCACGTCCACTTATCTTACCATACCCGCCGAGAACACCATCTACACTCGCTTCCACAGCCTGTCAGTTGCAAGGAAAGAAACGTCAGAAATTAGTTTTGCCTCCTGCCAATGTCGTCTAGAAATACCTAATCGGAGTGACCTGCATTTCAAAAATCTCCTCTTTTCGCGGTTTTACCCAGGTGCAATTTAAAGGTCCTCCAAATGCTTGTGCTAAGATGGGACGTATGTCGGGTTACAATTCAAAAGAGCAAAAGCTTCCGAACGTTGTGAATCACTTTTGGCTGACTTGTTTCTAAATTTTGATACAAGCATTGATTTCTCCATGGGGTAAACTCACAAACTCCCTGCAAAGAGCTCTGTTAGGCGAGAGCCAATCCAGTTCAAACTGTTTGATGCTTTGAATCTCACCAAGCTGAGGAGCCAATCATAAATAAATGTCCTACATTTGCAGCTATTTAGTATCTGATCCAGTTATCCACTGACCATTGTAAGTCTAATATTAATGATGAACTCTTGAGTTGGAACCAACTACATTCGTCCAATATAATACGAGGAATTTAAAGATGACAACCTCTCTCCTAACGGGTGTATAAGGCAGAACTGTCTGGAGGTAAATGGCAAAGATGGCAAAATCCACAAACATAACAATATGGCACGAATGAAAGCGGAAAGACTATAAGAATCACATGATGAAAGCATACGATCTCAAATACTTCAGGGACCCGCATTTCTGCAATTGATTAATTCATCCGTCCTCCATCCCTCTATTACGTCAATTAATCTCACGAGCACAAACGCAAAGGCAGAAGAATCACGAAGAAGGGAAGAAGAAGAAAAGAAAAAAAAAGTTGATGCCGACGTACACTCCAATAATTCACACCCTTGGTGTACCACTCGTCCCTGCCCTTCTCATCGCCGGTGTAAGTTTCCCACATAACCTCGCGGGTGGAGAAAGTATTGCCATCGGAGTCCAATCCCTCCTCCATCCTGCTGCTGCCTTCGCAAACCTGCTTCTTCTTGTCACAGAGCGCCTGGGCGAAGCAACTCGGACCGCCGACTCTGTTCCGGAGGCCCCTCAGAAACACGCCATTCTGCACCAGTCCCTTAGCGAAAGGACAGAGATCCGTGCCGCAGAAAACAGGGAATTGCAGGAAGAATTCGAACATGTGCGCAGGGTAGCCCGGCCTGCCCGATCTGCACGTTGCGTTTTGTATGAAGGAGTCGGGGATGGGCGCTGTTCTGCCCCCGTAGCGCCGTAGGTGCGACGGGCCCTTGTCCCTGATTTTGTAACGCTTCTTGCGATAATTCGCCGGCGGCATGCACCACATTGACGCCTGTGCCGACATTCCGTCCCTCTCCGCTGCGCCTTGCCAACTTGGCAGGGGGCTTGCGAGCCGAGCCGAGAGGAGTCGCGTCGCGGGTGAGGCCTGGCGGCGCCTGATGGCGTGGCTTTGGTGAATGAATGAAGTTGGTCGTCTGGAGTTTGAGGGTACTGAAGAGATGGGCAGAGGAGAGAGATGACCTGTTTGCGTCCGTCCGTCAAACATTTAGTTCCGATCGAATTGATCAGACGTTTCGCCCTGAGATTATTGTAATCGACGGCTGACATCTGTTTCGGAGGGTAGCAGTCTCAGACATCTCTAAACCGAACTCTGTTTTTATGATTACACTCTACTTGATTCATTTGTTATTCTTCATGTGCCACTTTACTTCGTTTAATCACTTATACAATTTTTCTTCTAATTCAATTATATATCTTTCAAAACTAATAAAACCAATTATTCTTTCAGATTTCAAAATTAATGCAAATATTCATCAATAAGTTGCTTCAAAATACAATCGTGTTGGATTTTAGCAAGGTATTATTCATCCTAAACAACATCACTTTAAAATATTTTAGTAACAAATTTTACAAAGTGTATATATTTAAAGATAAATTTCGAAATTACTCGACAATGTTTAGCATAAAGACCAGTTGAAAAAATTAAAATGCATATGACCTTTGATTGAAAAAATATGCACTATATTTGATAGATAGATAGATATATATCTACATCTATCTATCTATCTATCTAATATAGTGCATATTATTTATATATATATATATATATATATAAGAATAATATACATCTATATGAATACGATAAGGAAAATTTTAATATTATATTTTATAATAAATATATGATTTAAATCATAAAATTGAGTAAAAAATAATTCTTCAAAATTGCATAGTCACCATTAATAATATTTAATTTTGGAATATTTTAGCAATATATTAATTTATGTAATGTCTACTATATGAATTTATTTATTTTTAAATAATCATTTTAATACACATATTATAAAATATATTTGGATCATAACAAAATATGATTGTCAAATAATCATAATTCACGAATCAAATTTTTAAATGAAAATTATATTTTTTATATGTAAAGTATGTTGGTCCGAAAGACAGGAAATATACTGAGAAGCAATATGCAATCAAGAGACGAGACATGAAATATGTGGTTCACATCACTTAGGCTACGTCCACGGAACACACATAGTCACTTTACTAAATAACCCTAATTTATGTTATAGAGAGCTTCTGCTATCTTATATAGTAGTACAAGCCCTAACCCTAGTCTAACTAAATATAGTCAAACTAACCAGAGTTACTTAAGACATGAGTTAACTCCTAACAATCTCCCCCTTGACTCATGTCTTGGGGTCTCTAACTCTTGTTATCCATATACATACTCTACGGGAAGTCCTAGAAGGAAACCTAAAGCATAGGCCCTCCTGTAAACAAGGATTAATTAGAACTAAGCCGTAGTCTGACTAGGAAGGAGTAAAGCATATCCAAGAATCAAACAATTGTTAACGTAACTCTACTAGTGCTCATTGTGCAAAACTTGCATAGTAGCACAATGCCTCATGAAACTCTTTAAAGGAATAACTTTAGTCTAAGCATCAGCTGGATTGAGTTTACCGTCAACCTCTTTACTAGCTCAACCTTCCTATCAGAAACTGCATCTCTGATAAAGTGATATATGATGCTGATGTGCTTCATCGTGCTATCTATCACTTGATTTGCTGCAAGATGTAAGGCATTTTGACTATCACAATGGAGATTTACACATCCTACTTCAATCCCATCTCAGTGATAAGTCTATTCAACCAAATAGCCTCCTTTGCTGCTTCCGCTGCTGCTACATATTCGGCTTCCGTAGTTGACTGAGCTATGCACTTCTGCAAGGTAGACCTCCAACTAACACATCCACCTCCAAGTGTAAACACATACCCAGTTGCAGACTTCCTCTTGTCCAGATCTTGTCCATAGTCGGCATCAACGTAACCCAACATGGATTTGGCATTGTCCAATAAACCATCAAACAAAAGACCAAAATCCTTAGTACTCTTGAGTTACCTGAGAATCCACTTCACAGCTTCCCAATGCACCTTCCCTGGATTTGACATGTACCTGTTAACCTTGCCCATAGCTAGAGCAATATCATGTCTAGTGCACACCATCAAATACATGAGGTTGCCCACTGCCTTGTCATAGGGAATTGACGATATCTTTCCTCTCTCAGTTGCATCAAATGGACATTGAGCTACTAAGAGCTTAAAATGTGCCCCCAAAGGAGTCCACACTCCCTTAAAGTCTGCCATGTTAAACCTATCAAGCACACGTTGAATGTACTTACCTTGACTTAACCATAGCTTCCTCTTCTTCAAATCCCTGTGAACATCCATACCTAATATCCTCTTGGACTCATCCAAATCCTTCATCTTGAATGCAGATATTTGTTGCCTCTTGCATCTATCAACGTCGGATTGTTTCTTTGCCAAAATGAGCATGTCATCCACATAGAGTACCAGAATAATGAGGCTAAAGATTTTATTATTCACCTTTTTCATGTAAACACATGGATCAAACACACTCTACCTCTTGATCCAAACTTCTTCCCATCCTTCTCAATCCTTGATTGTGACCGTCCACGGGTTACATTCAGTGCCGTACTAGATGAAGAGGATGGAGTAGAGGTCATCATCATCTTCTGTTGTAGATCATCAGTCAGGAGAGCACTTACAACCTCATTGTAAGTGATCGTTTGTTATCACGATGGAGCAACACTCGTGACAGTCACTGATATGAAGTAGGTAATGAACTTAACAGATGAAGGGTCTTCCTCTCATTAGTTATCTCCTCTTCCAGATTCTGAAGATCAATAACAAGATCACCAAAGTCATCAATGTGATCTTGGATCTTCATACCTGTATCTTTCATCTTGAAGCTCATTAGCTTCAATGAGGTGTACAACTTGTTTGATAACTCTTTGCGATGAAACCGTCACTGAAGAGCCTCAAACAATAACGTACAATTGTCATACTCATCAACTTGCTTCAGAACTGAAGGTTGTAGATGGAGTATAACAATACTCACTACTTGCTCTTGAAGGTCCTTCCAGTCTTCATCATCGAATGTAGAGGGTTTAGGCCTCAATGACTTGCCCAAACCAGAAGCCTTCAACTTGCCTTTGACTTGCCTCTCCCACAAAAGATAGTCACCACGCCCATCATATTTGACAATGTCAAATCCGGCTCCTCTTGTCTTCATGACTGCCATCTTGCTTCGTCTATGCGCTGAACTTGTCCTTTGTGTCGTCTGATTGTCAAATGGAACCTCCAAACTTGACTCCTTCCCATTCATATGAGAATAAAGGAAATTTATCCATGGTCAAAATCCCTTAAACCACAAGGGATACAGCTCCTCTGCTTGCTGAAAGTAATCTACGATACCTCAGACTAAGTGCACCTGCTAGTGCCAATTCTTCTTAGCACTTCGCAAATTCTCGTCCGAACAAAATCACGAAACGAAGTCCTCTAATCTTCTTAGGATACATTAGTAGTTGCCAATCCTTAATCCAAAATCCTCCTCCCGAACATCAGACACTCAAACTATAATCATCTCAGAAAAATTCGTATTACTCGTTTATTCCTCCGCATCCACAGGAATCCCTTCTGTCGCACCGCCCGATATCTACAACACTCGAACCAACATTGCATCCACATGCTCCATCTCCTCCTATTCGTGACTCCTCACTCTCACATCCATAGAGCTCATCCTCCCCTTTGTCTCTTTAGAAGTTGAAGGATTGTCACATTGTGAACTATGAAATTACATATGGGTGTCGGCGCCAACAAATTCAGATTGTAAACGATAAACACAATTCAAATTGACGTATGCTACGCTGAATCCATATGTCTGGGAATTGAATACCTTTTGTCATTGTTGGCAAATTCTTGACTAGACGCGACTCATAACAAAGTGCATTAACCTCGGTCTGAGAAGAAAATCTTGATTACAATTTTTTATTGTAATGTTACAATAAAAATTAATCATTTCCACTTCAACAACAACTCGTTGAACGGAAATATTCCACATGAGATCTTCAACTTGCCTAATTTCATTCACTTGTGTTGGACAATAATCAATTTTTGGTCCGATTCCGGACGAATTCGGCACAATTAAGAGCCTCACTTTAATTCACATGAATAACAATGCGCTCATGTGGACGATTCCATATCTGAGCGCATGTAAAGATCTCAGACTTTAAAACACTAACAACAATCAGTTCGACCTGCAAATTATACCAACCTTTTTCACATCTGGAGGGGTTGGAATGAGCGCACTTCAGACCCTAGATATGAGAAGCTCCAATTTGATAGGATCGATACCTTCTGAACATTTTAACCTGCCAAACTTGGAGAAGATAGACATGGCCAATAACGATCTTAATGGAACTTTTACTTTCGGTAATGTTGGACCCTTGCTACAAATTATCGACTTGGAGGGTAACAAGATTGATGCCGTAGCCGGAACACCGAAGAGGAATGGAGTGAACAGCGATTACGATCAGCTCCTGCTCAAGGAAAACCCATTTTGTACGGATGCTTTGGTCAGAGCCGACCAATTTTGCATTGCTTATCCCAGAACTTCGATGTATTGGCCGCAGTCACTTGTCTGCAATGGTAAATCTTGCATCACCGCCGGACAGTACCTGGAAGGCACGAGTTGCAACTGCGGGAACGCTCTGATACCAATTGTTGGTCCAAAAGACATGAAATACACTGAAAGCAACATGCAATCAAGAGACGAGATATGAAATACGTGGTTCACCTCACTTAGGTTCACCTCACGTGTTCCGTGGGCTATGTCCACGGAACACGCAAAGTCACTTTACTAAATAACCCTAATTTGTGTTAGAGAGAGCTTCTGCTAGCCCTCTTATATAGTAGTACTAGCCCTGACCCTAGTCTAACTAAATATAGTCAAATTGACCAAAGTTACTTAAGACCTTAGTTAACTCCTAACAAAGTATAATTTTATTTTTTATTTTAAATAATCAAATTTTGCATTTTAAAAATTAAATAATTTGATGAATCTTATCATTTCTTGTTAAAAATCATTTTTTTTTATTTTATTTGATGTTATTAAAATTTATGACCAAGGTAATACAAAGTAATGTGAGCCTTGTGTAATGATAAAAATAATGACTTATGTAACTAACAAATAATTATGTGAGATACCTTTTACATAATATTTATTTATATTATGTGACTTTCACCCTTGTGACTAATGAAAATTGTGACGGTGGGAATACCAAAAAAATATGACAATATCATATGACATAAAATAAAACAATGTCAATAAGTGCATAAAAAAATCATGTCAAAAAATGATAATGAGAAGATACTAATGACTCTCTTAATCAATCTTGATTTTTTTCATTGCTTCTTAAATATATCTTACAAGCAAATCATAAAAAAATATATATTTGGGTTCTTGAACATGTAGACCGATAATATAAAGTTTATTATGTACGGTTGTAGCTAATGCTTGCTTAGGTGCAACCCTAATGTGATGTCTATCAACTAGATATTAAAGATAACACAAATTTTTATTGCATATTGTGACAAAATCATGCATAATTCATAATATGGCTATTTATATCACTATCAATACCTCATGCATTGTCTTAACCATAGAATTAATAAATATACATCTTGAAAACCTCTATATTTACAAAAATTAAGCATTTTTTCAAGTTCTGTAATTTTCATAGCCAACTAATCACCTTGTATCAAATATGTGATAACCACATATATCACAAAATCTCTCTCCTCTTGTGTGATATATAGATTGGCTTGCATATATAATCCTAATATGATACCCTATCATCTCTCTCTAAACTAAGTGTCGACTCTCTCAAGCTAGTGCATATACCATATCTTGAATATATTTATGTATCTAATAATGTCCATCCTCACAAGTGATCAAACTAGATATAGATAGTTTATAGATAGATCAATCTTTATAAAAATTGTAACATTATGTTAAATGTAGTATGTGCAATAAAGAAATATTATATATAAGACCTTGCAATGAGCAACAATTCAAGATCCTTCATTAAAAAAAAATAAAAGTAAGTTTTATATGGTGTGGATATAAAAATATATTTAAACATAGATGTAAAGATCATGTTTACAACTATGATATCAAGTACTAAGATTCAATACAAGAAAAATAAGAAGTTTTATCTAATATATTTATTTATTATATATTTTCATTAGGGTAGCATGTAATATTCTAGCACTGTTGAATGATAAACTTTCAATTACTTTCAAAAGTACTTGATGATACTGCTCGACTAGATGTATTAGATTGTCTCATGATGACCTTATGTCCCTCTACATATGGATATGTCTTAATCTCAATATGTGAAATGAAATAATAGTATATGTTAAAATGATGCAAAATTGTGATGTGAAAATGAGTATCAAATAAAAGAATCACTAACATTTAACTACTTATAAAGCCTCCCATAACACAATCCTCCATTAATAAAAATTTGAAGATTTTACATAAGATAATATAAGGAATTGGGTCAAGTAAGCAAGCTAAAAGAGTCTAGAGTCATCCTCATGCTCTTGAAATCCTTAAAATTCTTAATAATCTATATATCTCTTAGGTCAAAATGAACAAACTTAGACATGTTTGAGATGGAAGGAGATATAATTTGAATGATATAAGATGGATAATGTGGATAACATGTTTCATGTTCTACATATATCTTACACAAGAATAGATATTTCATTAAATTTGAGTGAAAAATCATAATAACTTAACGTGAGTCATATTTATAAGTCTATTAAAATCATTACACAAGCATCCAGATTTTATGTCTTATGGGGATACATGAAGGATACCATAGCTTGCACTTTGACACATTTTTTTGTACTTTCATAAGGTCTTTTTGGATGGAAATGTGATAAAAAACAAATACTATATTACATGTCACACAATTGAAATCGTATAATTGGTCTCGTGAAGGGCTTAATAATGAGCATATCAAACAATGGTTTTCATGAGTATATGTATGTCTTGTGAACGTGATTGATTCAATAATAATGATGTTCTCCCATACGGTTCCATGCAGAAAATGAAGCAATATCTTAGGTCGGAAAAGCATAAGGATATATGACATGATGTTAAATAAAAATGCTTATGTATGTAGTTATGTAAGTATGATTGTTCTAAAATTATAAATAAAACTGTTCGAGAAATATTATTCATAACATATCAAGATATTTGCATCATTGCAAAATTGAGATGTAAATTTATCATTGTTTGAATATCAAATTGACAAGCCACATTTTCATCCAAGGGTAAGAACTTCAAAATAATGGATATAAGAACTCCTAAAAGTGGAGACAAAGCTGCAAAACAATTATGAGACTCACCGATGAAGCAATAATTCTTGTAGTATGATATGTAGTACACCACATGTATATTTGATCATGGTTGAAAATACACAAGCTCCCATAATCTATGTTATTTATGCAATGGTAATGTCATGATAACCTGAATTAATTTTGAAAATCATGATGATGAATATTTTAGAATGCTTATATATCATCATGAAGATCAACGGATAAAGTTTGAAAAAAAAACTTGTTAAATTTTATTAACTTTCACAATTTTTATTTACTATTTCATAAATAAAGAAATATATAATAAATTTAATTGAGATTGGCTGAAAAAGATTTGGAAGTGCTCAAAGTCCAAGATTTGGTGTTTCAAAGTTTTCGAATCAAAACTAATAGTGGCAGACTATAGAATTATCATATAATGTCTATTTGATTTGAAATTTGATGGGGTCATAGAAGATGTAAAGTATCTTGTGGGGAGATAGATATGTCAAGCACAAGACCAGTAGTGTCAAAATTATGAAACTTTTGACGTTTAGGTATTTGAAATTGGAGTTGAAGATTTTTGAAATCTCACAAAAGTTTTCAAACGATGTATGTTTGTGAATTGAAAAAGGTTAGTTTAACGCAACGCCTAATTGACCCGGATTACCAATATCATATTATCAATATGGAGAGTATAATGACTCCAAAACTAAATACCCTCTTGAGGTTTTGTCATTCAGGTTTGGATTTATTTGATCCCTTTGATGGATGTTTTGGAAAGAGTGTATTGTTATTTATGTTTCTTATGATTGATATAATTGCATCTTGGCTTATGGCTCATAATTTATGTTGGATAAGGATGCACTGCTTGATCTTGGTTTGTGAAAGATCAATGTGAAGATATATCCATTTTAGATTCAGACATCTCTTGGAGGTTCTAGTGATGCACTGCCACAATACATCACCCGGAGGAGTTGATTATGCAAGTGCAACAATATCATATCACTGATAGCTCTACAACATGAGCATGTGATGTAGTTACACTTGCAAAGTCTTATGACGTATCGGTGGATATGGCAGTGTTATATTTGATGAGTTTTAGCATTGATTATTGGGATGAGATAGCCTCTTATCGGCCATGGTGGCAATATGATGACGGCCGAGTGAGTCGATACTTACTGGTTCTAGCTCCTTATCAAGTGGAGGTTTGGTGTATGTTGTGGACTTCGGTTTTTGTGTTACTTGACCTAGTGATTTGTTGGAGAAAAATATGGATGCACATGACAATACTTGTCTAGAAGATGTTACTATCATGTCAAATCTTAGTGGAGTACTCTCATCCACGTTGGATGAATGACTATGTACTTTATGTATGCATCTACAATAGATGGCAAATAAGCTTGGAGTGAATCTTTTGCTCTGGAGATGAAGGAAATTATTCCCTCTTCCACTATGTTATCACCTTTAGATACAACACCTATTGTTTGGTAGTATCGAGAAGAGTGCATATGTGTGATGGATCTGTTTGGAGGGATCAACACCGGTTTTGATGTTGTTTTGTAGTCTAGCATACAAGTACATCGATACTTGTATGTGAAGCGAGAAGAAATTACGAGACATGTCTCATTATGCCATGTGGCATAGTTGGTGCAACAATATCTTGAATTTCTACCATTGTTGACAGTTCAAAGATATCAATAGACCTTGCCATTAGATATTTTATTGGTCAGGGCGCAAGATCTTGCTCGGCATGACACCATACATTTTGTTATTGTTGGATGGCAATGTGAAGGACACACAACGGCTGATAATGATCATGGCTACATGATTCACTTCTGGCATATTTTGGGAGATGTTATGTTGACGTGTTGTGACACAGCTACTATGGAAAGATGATGATATGTGTCATCTTTAGAGACATTGTTATGATGATGATATTTTAGGTTAGAAGGACTGTCGACTCATTGTAAGTCTCTTAAGAGCCCACGATTGGATCGACTTTATATGATGAGGATGTTGATAAAGTTAATATTTTGGACCTTATCAAATATAAAGTATGATAAGGGCGGAAAGGAAAAGATGGAGATCTAGAACATTATTTTGCTAACTAAGAAGCTAATCTAATGGAAGTGGAGCTGATGTGGGATATGGATAGAGAGCAATATGATCCTCTAGATGTACCAATGTCCAATCCGTTTGTGATCAACATCCGGAGTCTTCATCGCGATCA
Organism: Marchantia paleacea; assembly: GCA_014180765.2. NCBI lineage: Eukaryota > Viridiplantae > Streptophyta > Marchantiopsida > Marchantiales > Marchantiaceae > Marchantia > Marchantia paleacea. The sequence goes on from MUAA02000049.1 coordinate 2,368,870, forward strand.
CTTTCAGACTTGTTGATTGCTCTGGATCTGGACTTGCCAGTAATGATGGCTTTCAACATGTGGGTTTCAATCTATCACTATTGTTTACCGAAAATAAGCCATATGGAGTTGATTGTTAGGAATTTTGGCAAGTAATATTATTCTCAAGTTATGAACTCCCCAGTCCCGTTTGTAGTTCCATTCATACTAAGCCGATTTCAAATTGTTATTTTGACTTTTTATTAATGGCAGCTCATATTGTCAATATGATGGCTAAGTAGTGTGTTTAGGTTAGTTGTAAAACTCTAAGCTAATATGGAGCTAATTTGGTCATACAAGAGGTCAAAAAAGTGATTTTTCATTCTTATTGGTCGTGGAGTTTGGACCAATGAGTGCAATTGGTAAAGTTCTTCGAGGTTTTAAGGAGTTTTGGAAGACTTCGAAAGAACCATTTGCAGATTTTGGGAAACAAAGTTGGAAAGTTGACGACAAGAGTTACGAGATGGACTCAAAGGAAGTTGTCACTCTATTGTGATGATTTGAACTTGGAGATTGAAATTCAGACCCTAGAGTGTTTTTGGGTCAATTCTGAAAATTCTACAAAGGTTTTGATAGATTTCATTTAATGAAGATATCATTTATAACTCAAGCTTGTGTTTGGATTAAAATTGAACTCAATTGGATGAATTTTGAGTACATAGTGGTAGTTTGAAGTTTGTGCATACAGTTAGAGTTGCAAGATTGCACTGATTATTACGAAGATAGTACATTGATCATAACTTTTGCTTTCAAAAGTTGTCATCAATAAAACTTTTTAGAGTTGAAGTTGTGATGATAAGTGATCTTCTCCTGAAATTTGAAAGCAATTGGAATGAAGGATTGGGATGTGTGATGGTTTTAGTACACAATGGTATGCATATTGCTTTGTGATACAATGTACAATTGTTCCAAGAGATCTACAAAAAAAAAACATAAGGAAATTTTTCAAGAGACCAAGAAATTTGTAAAGAAATTATCTGTGAAGTTTGGGCAAGAGTTATTTGTCCAATTATTGAATACCACAATCTTCTTTTGTTGGAGTTATACTAGTTGCAATGAACTCGAATGTGGATTGGTGAGAAGTAGAAAGAGAGAGTATCAACTCACACAAGGGTCGGGGGTTCTTCTACAGCTATGCACTAAGGCTTTCTTAGAACGAAGCAATTTCCATGCGACAACATGTGTTATGATCTCTCCAATCAAAATAGAATTATATACCGACATACATTTTAAGAATGTTCACTTGTTGGGTGATCCACATGCATAAGTGATGTTATGGATTGGACCAATTGTAATGCTAGATGAAGCAAGAGTAGGATGTTGTGCACATTGTCTTTTTCTATGGTGAACAAACCTTCTTCCAAGAGAGGTTTTATTTGGTGAATCTTGTGTGTCAGTGTAACTATCTTTAGTTAGTGAGAACTAAAGTAGAGGTTATGCAAGGTGGAGATAGATAATCTTGAGTTGACTATTAATGGACTATTTAAAGATGACACATCAGCAATCCATATACTCTTTAGGTTGTGTTTTTTATGTGTTAGTTGGAGTTTTAATGTCAGCAATCTATGTGCTCATAGGGATGTCCATCACTTCATCGATCCACGAGGAATTGGATGGATGATGGTTGTGGTATCTTATCTATATTGTACCTTTTTGAGGACTTTATATGGAGAAAGAGAAATCATTTAGATATCTCTCAATTTCATGATTTCTTGAGCTATTTGAGTGGTCTCTCCTCACTTCCCTATTGTTATAATGGTATTGGAGCAAATTTGCTCTTTCCTTGAGTGTGGATTACCTCTCTTGGAATAGCAAGACCATGATGATAGCTTTAAATTCTTGAGAGTTGTATTGAAACTAGCAAAGGTCATTGATCTGCATGTAGAGTAAAGGGGAAAGAGAAAACTGTGGGCTCCTGATATGTATGTGTCAAAGGGAAACCCTGTAACAAACTTTCCATTTTCCAACTTGTTCAACATCCATCATGGAGAAAGATGATTTTAGAGTATACCTTGTGGCCAATTGGGGTGCAGATTTTATGGCTCGAGTGATGGCGTCACCATTACCATTGATACTTCCAATTGTCAATAATTGAGAAATGTGGAATTGTATCATTTACATTCTATACTAAATGTTGGATGGATTTGAATCGTGAATCACCCGTACAGATTCCGTTCAACATGAATGTAAAAATTAGAACGATTTACCGATAGAAGAGAGTGTAGAGTGATTTTATGGTGAAGAGTATAAAGAGTTGTAATAGAATCACCTTGGCCTTTTGTGATTCCTATTTTGAGAGATTGTATTGTTATTATACTTACATTGTATTAGTTTGAGTGGTTGAGAAGCATGGAGACATCAGTTGTTATGAGTGAAATTCTGAACTCAATCATGATAGAAATGAAAGAGTTGAGAAAAGTTATTGTAGACGGACATACAAAGCAACAAGCCATGGAGTACAAGATCTTTGCATTAGAGAGTGAGAAGGTAGAGAGAGAAAGAGTTGGTGAGATGAAAGTGGAAACTTCAATACAAGAGTCTCAACCCCAATCACAAGCAATTGCTACTAACAACGAAGAAACAAATAGTATACGACTTTAATAGATGGAAGATCGAACCAATTTCTTACTTTGTATGGGAAAGGCATGTAAGGTGGAGGCCTACAAGGACAGTAGTGAGTTTTAGAGGAATGGATCATGATGATAAATATACATTTATCACACTTTCATGTTTCTGATTTTACTGCACAAAGATCATAGGCGACATTTACGAGAGGTATTTCATATTTTGTAAAAGAATGAGTTATATGCCAAAGCTTCAAAATGTGAATTTGACAAGTTATAAGTAGATTATTTAGGTCATCAAGTCACATAAGAGTGAATCCAAGTGATGAGTGAAAAGATAGAAGCCATACAAAAATGGATAGCACTAGAGTATCAAACTTCGTTGAAGAGTTTTTCAAGTCTTATATCACAGATTTGTTAGAGCTTTTGACCGCCTCGCTCAAGCCTTAACATATATGCTAGGAAAGTATCAAAAATGTATATGGGAACCGCACAAGAGTTAGCCTTTCAAGCATTGAAAGATGTTCTCTTGCATGATCATACCTCTTGAGGTATGATCTTAATAAACCAATGAAGTTGGCTAATGATACATCAGGCACAATAATGAGTGGAATTCTTTTTTCCTAAACCTATCATTTGGAAGTGAATAGTAGTCCATATGAGTATTAATATAATTATGAGCTTGTTTGCCATCCAATAATTTTGTTATATGTGGATAATGAATAAGTTATATTTTATTTCTTTTTGGTTGGTATGCAAACTCAAACAATCTATTATAACAATATATGAATTTGATGATTATTATGTGATGATGACTATATGTTTGAATAAGTTTCACTATCATTTAACATCTCATACAGTGAAATAAACATAATCAATATTGTCAACATTATATAAAAAAAATTTCATACATACATCAAAATTGCAAATATTTGTTAGCTTTTTTTACAAACAAGGTGTTGATTTTTTATATAACTGTAAAGTTAAATATCTTGAGATCATATAAATTATGGATAAAACTAAATTATTAACAAGTGCTATAAAATAATTTGCACGTACATATAAGTTTTCAACTAGTATTCACTATACTATTTTTGTTCAAACTTTGACATCTCTTTCTTTGTTTTATATATATTACATTTATGTAAATCAATGTAACATACATGAAATAATCAGAGTATACATAGTAATTTGGAGATATTGAAAAATAAACATAAATATAGATAAATTTTATTAATATAGATATTTAACTTACGGTAATGCACTAATATTGATATATCATTTATTTATCACATGAAAAATGATTAAATATATATTTGAATGGAGAGATTTAATATTGACTTCAACTTGAAATATAATATTTTTCTAAAGTCAAATTGATAAGTTGATTATATAAGAATATAGATCTTCAGCATGTGCAATTTTTTATGAAAAAATAATCACATTTATAATCTGATCATGTGATTTCCATAATTGTCAATAGTCAAAATCAAAAAAATTTCAAATTGTGCTACAAGTAGTTGGAGTAATGTTTACAAATTATTTGTATTAAAAAATATATTTTATGAATTATCACAAAATATATAATGGAAGATGCAAAAATGATAAAAAAAATTATATTACATATCATAATTTTGATATTAAAAATTTAAATTCAATTATAAATTTCAACAAATTTTTAAAATTGCTGAAAAAAATGTTAAATTATTTTTATTTTCATGTATTTTAATTAGTTTATACACCAATTTAAGATACATTTTGGATATATATACTACTTTATCAAATTGAATGTAAGGAAAGTCAATTATACATTGATATTGAAAAATTTCTATAATTTTCTTGTTATTTGTTTTAAAATATCATATTTATTGAAATTTGCATACGAGATTATCTAGATAAATATTTTTGTAGGATATGTTTATTATAATTTGAGAACCTACTTCATTGATGATTATATATAACATATGAGTGTAATATCTACATGTTTTACTTCTATTAGGTAATAATTTTACAAACTCCAAGAGAAGTTATTCTCTTGGAGTTTGTAAAAGCAGATTTTAAAGAATAATTTTTTCACAAGTTTGGTTAGTAGGAATGTTTCTATTTGATTTTTTGATTGTGAATATTGGAGTAACTTGAAGAACTCGACAGTTTTGCAAATGTTTGTTAAAGGTTTGAGAAGAATATGTAAATTGAAATAATATAGACTGAAATATATAAAAATATTAAAAAATCACAGAAAAATTTAATTTATAAAATGGATTTGATCAAAATAGTATTGATTATTATATATATATATGATGCTTGTCCAAACATACACAAGTAAATAGACGGAGGTGTAATAAGTATGTAACCTCTTGGTTATCTTGGGAGTGAAGACTATAACACAGATTCTCTCTGCAGATTGGGGATTTACATTCGGAATATGTGGATATTATGGAATTCTCAAATTATCCGCAGTTAAAAATAAAGAAATGATGATTGCTGGTTCCACAGATTTGGTGTTCCATGATTCATGGAGCTCGATGCTCGCTTGGCATGGATCACGGATTGCTATGGACATGGCAAATTCCTCTTATGCCTACCATGGCATGCATGTCGTTACATATACATATCATGTCACATACATGATGTCCAGTAATGTCAAGGGAGGAAACCGAGTAATATAGCAAAAAGGATGTCCAGTAATTATATTGTCCTTTCATACGTTCAACACAACTGGTTTTGGACAATTTTCAATCTTCCATTTGCGGCATGTCAGATCCGGATTTAGAGATATTCTGACCGGAAAGTTAGATGCGGTATGATGCACACGGAAACTTGAGAGAGGTGCCTGAGCGCAGGATTATTCGGAGGCTAGACTATGTAAGTAGTAACGAAAATAATATTTCTGACGTAACAATGCGAATCTCTTCGTAACTAAAGTAATACTCAGAAACACATGCTGAAATTAATTAATTAATTAATTATTATTCGAAATAAAGGTTAACTTTTTGCAGCAACTATTTTTTTTCGGCGATGAGGTTGTGTCTTGGGTTGGTCTATCCATATACATCTTCATTACAACACTTTAGATACAACATGTGTTCATATGACTCTTTGCTCATTTAGACTATAGTTACCCATGATGCCATTAAAGATGTGATGTTTGTTATGGCATATGAGAGTGGATACCTCACATGGAGTGAAGGTTAGTATGCATTGCACTCGATTAGGGTTAGTATAGACCTATACTTGGTTCGAGAGGACCAGGTTACTGTGACAGATGTGATGGTTACCGATTCTAATCGGGACATAGTTTTAGAAAGAGTGATCACCCATCATCCAGGATGGCGGCCAGTGGAGTGGCAGTAACAAAAGTCTCCAAGTATAGGGATGTGTAGAGAAGTCACCTCTTTGTCCCTTTAGCTTTGGAGTTATATGGAGCTATGGACACCGACTTTGACATGTTCGTGAGGTAGTGCACGAGAGCCTACCATACTAGACGACAAGGGATATCAATCTCTTTAGCTTATTGTATAGTTTATTTTAGGCATCGTGTTTCCATTGTTTTATAGAAAGCACTAGTTGGTACAATCTATAAGAGATTAATCACGTTAGGTGATGCTTCTTTGTTTGTAGACCGTTTGATCTAGATAGTTCGGATATCTTAGGTGCTATAGGGCATATTTTCAAATGTGATGCTATTGGGGCCTAGTCCCATGTTCTCTTTAGGTTATTGTATAATCTATTTTAGGCACCATGTTTCTATTTACATAGAACTTTATCTTGTGCAATCAATAGGAGAGCAATCACATTAGGTGATGCTTCTTCGGATGCTATGTTGTTTGGAGACCGTTTGACCTATTGACCTAGATAGTTTGGATATCTTACGTGATGTATGGCATATTTTCCAGTATGATGCTATTAGGGCCTAGCCCCATTTTACCGGTTTGGTTCCATCCTTGTCCGTTTTGATGGGGTCTTCCCATCCCTTTTGTTATTATACTGTGTGGGGACGGGTATGTTAGTATATCTTAGGTGATGTACATATTTCTTAGTGCGATGCTATTGAGTCCTAGACCCATGTTACCATTTTGGTTCCATCCTTGTATGATTTGATGTGGTATTCCCATCCCTCTTGTTATTTTACTGTCTCCTGCTTTCATGATTCGAATAGAGATATATCGATAAAACTTCACCGGGCTCGTAACGTTTCTTTGGATTAGAACAGGTAAAAGTAAAGACTTGAAGAACGACAAGATATCCGTTATGTAAAAACATGGTCTGTCAGAGTTTTTGACCGAAGTAAGAATGTGGCGTAAGAAGATTACTTGATAAACTAGTGGCTGATTTTAGAGCGAGCTGAAGGTACGCCGCTAGAGTGCCTGACAACCGGATCTCCTCTTCGGATTAAGATCACCTTCACCGGCTCTACGAGTCACGGGTCAATGTAGCGGTGGATTAAGACTTACCTAACTGGATCCCGATCGGGGCCAGCCATGAGTCGATGTGTGCATGGTGCAGTCGCGCGCGTGTTTTACGCATGATGGGGCATTAATGCTGAGGTGGGAGGGGAACCAGGCCGATGTGTCGAGCGCGGCATGCCAGCGTGGGGGGAACCAGGGCGAATAGGGAGCAATCGGGAGCACCAATGGGAAGGCGCGAGTGTCGATAGCTGGGATGCGGTCCAGACCAATGGGGGAAGGCGGAGGGCCGGAGCTCCACCAATGGGCCCCATTGCGCTTGGACGATCGATCTCTGATCCACTGGCGCTCGCAATTGGGCCATAGAATTTCTCCCCCTGATAGTGATGAATCGATCGAATGCAGTATCCAGACCGAGGAGTTGTATTAGCGTCAGCTCCATCTCTCCTCTGCTGTCGTCCATCTCTCTCTCCTCTCCCCACTCCCGAAGCCCGTCGACCTGCATTCCACCGGAGCTGCAAAAATGGCGACTGCAGTGTGCGCCACTTCCCGCATTGCGTCGATCGCCCCACCGACCAGGTACCAACCCCCACATCGATCTCCCTCCCTCCATAGCTCAGCTCAGCGACCCATCGACTGACAGATTCCAGACTACGAGCAAGCGCACGACGAAGAGGAGTGACGTAGGGGGAAGTACTCTTAGGAATGGTCTTGGTGCATCGAGAGCCGGGCTTGACACGAAGCTAGATGCACCGTATGATTAGGCAGGGTTAATTGATGTAGTTGGGGCTTCTAAGTCCCTCCTGGGGTGGCTGGGCTTGAGAGTATTTGAGGATTTTGGTTGGAATGGCAATGTTGTAGATGAGGAGTGGTGTGCTGAAGATTGGTACATGGGGGCTAGAGGTTGACCGATTTGGTGGTGGGGTCAATTAACACCTTCGTGCTTGCAAATGTCATGACAGTGCAACCAAGGCCGTGATCTCCGGCTCATCAGTCAAGGCAGCTTTCTTCGGAAAGACCCTGAGGTCCGCCAAGGTGTCCGCTGTGAGCAAGGCTTCTTTCTCCGTGAGGGCCGAGGCCACCGAGAGGCCTCTGTGGTTCCCCGGAAGCACTGCCCCCGAATGGCTCGACGGCTCCCTCCCAGCAGACTTCGGCTTCGACCCATTGGGTCTCGGTAAGCGCATATAGAAATAAGCCCTCGCTGCTCTACACCCTCATCTGATCAAGATTATTCGGGTCTTAACCACTTCGATTGTAGAAGTTGCTTACCATCGTTCGGAATCTGTCGACAGGATCTGACCCCGACCTGCTCAAGTGGTTCGTGCAAGCCGAGATCGTGCACTGCCGATGGGCCATGCTCGGAGCTGCTGGAATCTTCATCCCCGAGCTTCTGACAAAGATCGGCATTCTGAACACCCCGTCTTGGTACACCGCTGGAGAGCAGACCTACTTCGCAGACCAGACCACCCTTTTCATTGTGGAGATGCTGTTCATGGGATGGGCCGAGGGCAGGAGATGGGCCGACATCCTGAAGCCAGGATCAGTGAACACTGACCCCGTCTTTCCCAATAACAAGCTCACAGGAACCGATGTCGGTTACCCCGGAGGCTTCTGGTTCGACCCCTTGGGCTGGGGAGCCGGCGGTGCCGCCAAGGTTAAGGAATTGAGGACCAAGGAGATCAAGAACGGAAGACTCGCCATGCTCGCGGTCATGGGCGCCTGGTTCCAAGCCGTGTACACAGGAACTGGTCCCATCGACAACTTGTTCGCCCATCTTGCTGACCCCGGTCACGCTACCGTCTTCGCCGTGAGTTTCTCTTTTGCCCCTACATGTCTGAAGCTTATACTTCTCTTTGTCATTTGGTTTTTTGTTCATTCCGATCTGAGGTTCATGAGCTGGTTCTGACGGAGGTCGTAGTCTCCATCCCACTTGGGAACGAGTGGGATGAAAGATTGGGTGTCTGATCGATCGGTTTGTTTGGGTGCGCAGGCTCTTGACAAATTGCAGTAGATGATGTACATTACTCGTTGCCAGCGATTCCACAGCTCAAACGAGACGTGGTTGGTAAATTGTACGATGAAAATAGAAGTCAGTGCTGAAGAGGCGTTCAACATTTTTTCCCCCGAATCTCTCTGTATAGTCCCAGTTGTTTATCATCAGCTCAGCGCCCTTCGGTTTTCTGGTTGACTTGTCGCCCAATTATGATGGTTTGATGATGACGAATTTGTCGACATGTTTTATAAACTCGAACTTTTATCTCATCACTGCCTTTTGAACTTCGACAATTGTTGCGTTTGTGTTCACGATATCACTCGAATGCAACAGTTCTTGTGCATATGTGGGTAGCTCTGTGTCATTCCATCATGAAAATGTTCTGGCAGCGACGGTGCAACTGTATATTAGCAAATGATAATTTCGAAGAATATTACCGAGTATGTACGAATATTGCAAATCACGGGAACAGAAAGTTGAAACAAAGGTAAGGATAGAAAGGTGAAATAAAGCTGAACAGACATGACATCATGCATTGATAGGAGAAAAATGTATGTATCAAACACTGTCAAAAGTAATATTTAAAAAAAGGAACAAAATAACCTGTGCGTTTATCTGCCATTCACAAATTACAGAAATATATTGAAAGATATAGACATATAATATGAAAATACATGGTGGAAGAAGAAAATTAACCTTTCACAATAGAAAATATTCACAGCACAGTTTACTTCTGATTTATCCAACTCGTGTAAACCGTCATGTAGACTATCAACCGAGAAGTAGACAATGGTTCATGTTGCACCCAATTTGCCAACTGCAACACATCCCAGAAGTATTACAAACAAAACCTGTTTAAACGTCCAGTCATACCGGACAGTGACAACTCCTCAAGGAATGCAACACACTGAAAGACTACCCCAACATCATACAGAACAGTAATATCATATGCATGATATTTTTAACGCCAATATGAGGGGCGTTTTCCTGGATGAAGAGGTTGAGCACACGCAGGATTTTCACATCATTTTCAGTGCGGAAGCCTTTGTAATTTCACTAATATTCATGATAAGCATGAAATTGGTAAAACAAAGAAAGCTAATCACTATCGCTGTCGTGTGAATGACTTCTTTGACACAAGGTTGATAATGATTTGTACAATCTGGTAAGCATATGCAACAACTCCACGTCTACACAGTGTTTTGTTCTAACGTTGAGGTTTTCTTTTCTCCTTGAATTCTCTCTATCTGGAATATTCGCATACAACCAAGTTTCATTGTAGAACAGCACGATGTATGACTAATAACTTGAAGATGTTCATAATTAGTTTGTGTCAAATTAACAAGTTGACTTATGATTTTTAGAATAACAATACTTTTATAATCATTTTTTATATTTATGAATTAATTTTTCATTATCTAGTATAAATATAATTTGAATAATTTTTTCCCATTATTTTTAAAATATATGTGATTGATTTAAATTCTAAAAAATTTTACATTTTTAATATCTAAAATATTAATAATTAATAATTTAATTATTATTACTAGAATCTTGTATTTATATACATATACACATATATATAATTTTATTTTAATAGAATTATTTATATCACACTTGTTTTAAATCCGAAATATTTACCATAAAAGTATATTTTTGATAAATATAATTAAATTTTTGAAATCACTATAATATTTTCATATACAATTAAAATTATTAATATTTTATTTATTGTGATAATTATAAAAATAAATAAAATGTTTTTTATATGAAACTTATTAAGTCTTTATTATAAACATCAGCTTTCAACTATTTTTTTTTAAAAAATCACAATTCAAATTCATCCTTGTACAAACTGCACAAAATGTTGAAATCACCAAGTATATGCAAATAATTTAATGCAAAACAATATGCAACTATCCACAATAATTTACATGAGTGACAATATATCAAGATGTATAAAAAAAAGTTAAATTTTTATGTTTAAATAATGATATGACATACGTTTTAAGTAAGTATCCATGCATGCATAAGTTTACACACTTGTTAGGTAATTCACCTGGAAAATTTGATACATAAATAAAGTAAAAACGATTTTGATGATTATATGTATAGATTATATTTGTTACTTTAATAAACCTTCATTTCTAACTTTTATACACATTCTCACTCAAATGAATTTAAGATCCTACGCCGAAAGATGTAATTGTGAATTATTTGTTCATGAAATGCTCAACCTTTGTCATGTTTTCTTGTTGGTCAAATATCATTTTCATACTTAATATCACAAAAAATAAATAGCTAAGTATGTAAATATTTTCAAAATGTAAATAATCCACATACAAAAATCATTAAATTTGGAGCAAAATTAAAAATATAAACCTACATCTGAACTTAAAAAATTTTCCTTCTTAATTTTAAATATTGAGAAATGAAATATCTTCTTATAAATCAGTATAACACTTTTATACATATGTTGATTAATGATTATTTTACAAAAATATTTTAGTTTTTATATAATTGATTGAATTATTTCTTTAAGGTTGTTTTGAAGTTGTTGAGATGAAGTTTTAAGTTGACATGCATATAATAATTTTATTAACATAATTTTAGCAAATGTTCATTCCTCTATATGCAAGAAAATTTATCATATTATTTTAACTCAACATATTAATAATTTTTATATGTTTAAAAAATTTATATTATTTTTAATTATTAATAAATAAAAAATAACATAATCTTGATATTGAAATTATCAATTTTAACATGATGAAAAATAAAATTTATTTTATTACGTGTTGATATGAAACTTTTTGAGAAACAAAGTGTCAAAACTCAAATATTTTGTTCATGATTAAAAATCTCAGTATTTAAGTTCAAAAAAAAGTATGAATTTTTATCATTATATATTATATTCTCTACTAGGTTTTTATTTTTTTTTCATTTTTTTCATCATTTGAAAAGAGTCTTTTCATCTATGTCAATTATTTTCAATAAAATTGATTAATATTTTATTATTTAAAATAAAATATTAATCAAGATTAAATTACGAAGGAATAAAATTTATTTAAAAAAATTATTTTTATATAAAGACCTTATTGTAACACTATACATCATTGATATATTTTTAATTTTTTTAATATTTTAAATAATTTTTTAAAAATTTATTTTATTTTATTTTAAAATATTGTTGAATTTTATTTCTAGAAATTTTAAAATTTTAAAATAAAAAATCATACAATAAAATTATATTCATAAATATTTCAAATAAAAAATATTTTCGATATATAATATTTTCATACCCTAAATCCTAAACCTTAAAAATTTAATAAAATTTAACAGACATTTATTTTTATGTCGTGGATGAAAAAAAAATATACTTAAATTTGTTAGAATTTGTTTCCCATAATTACTTCAGGAAAATTGCAAGAAGTTCATATAAAAATATTTAAATGATGATATTGATACAATCACCAATTATGAATCTGATTTTTGTTAGCTCAAATGAATTTTACAACAATCAAAATTATGATTTATAGTAGATACTTAAAAAATAAGATCAATTCCACATGATCTACACTTGCTCTACAGTAGGCAGGCGTCCATCCATCCATCAATCAATCCATGGATGAATGCACCCACAGATAATTTGCGCCTGAGAAAATCTTTTTATTGGGCTGAGCCTCCCTGCGCTTCAAACGCAACATGCCTTTTCGCAGGTTTATCCGCAGTTTATCTCCTCGAGGGCTCTAATATGCTTAATGCTGATAGTTACGGTCTCTGGACTAAGGTTGATAAGTGGAAATGATAATTGAAAAATAATGAGAATAACCTGTATCCGATGAACTCCATCGGATACAGGTTATTCATGAAAATACTTTTGTGACTCATATACAGAAGGAGACATTTTCTCTTTACTTTCTACCCTGATTGCTGAATTCCACCTCTGCATCTCGATGTCCGATTCAGTAGACAAAGACCCATGGCGTAATCGCATGAACGTTCAACTGAAGAGAACTGAAGGAAGGAAGGACTTGCAACACTGAGCAGGAGTCTGGCTGGGCTGGCTCCAAAGCAACACTGCTCAAAGTCTTCAGGAAAGAGTAGGAGACTGGAGCACCGAGCAGCTCCTTCCTTCGAGTCTAAACCTTTGAAACTTCGAGACAAATGCCTCTTGGAGCGCTCCCGAGTCTAAGCCAGAGAATTTGATTTCTCACTCAACAACTAATAGCAGCCAGAGGATTGTTGGGTTTCTGATTCGAAAAAGCAACTTGTTAGCTAGAAAGGGGAGTTATATGCCGAGGTCTAGAAACAGCTGACCCAAGAGCAGGTAACTGCACAACTTTTCGGGCTAGTTCGGTTTCAAAATTCCAACGGAGGAGGACATGTTCGACCACGCTCTATGGACGAAAGAAGTCTGTAATTCGGAGGCTGCCGGATGCCCCGCAGCTTCTTAGCATTTGCGAAGCTGCTCGGTCGGTCGATGAACGCGGTGCTTTAGTGGATTCCATTTCTGTAGGTTCTCGATCGGAAGTAGAGTTCGAACGAAAGCTTGCACGTTCGAACGTTGACGCTCGATCACAACTTTGCATGCACCGTGAACACTCGTGGTCAAAATCCACCGAGTCCAATCTTCGAGTCGTGCTGGTGGATGCTTGCAGGTTTGCGTAAAGCAAGTGATCCCACGAGAATAAACCTTCGAATTTCCAAATCTGCTGCCAGATTCTCAGTTTCCTCCTCGGCTCAGAAAACGCCCCGTGTAGGCAGGATTGGAACTCGATCGGTGAAATCACCAGATCTCTGTTTCCTGGATATCAGAATTCCATTGTAAGCATTGAAATCCTTTTTGGGAGAATATCCGATCAATCATATGGCTCCAATGCCACCATTGCCTGAAGCTGCTTGCACACATTCTGCATTTATCATATTCTATCCTGCTCTGTAGAGCCTCACCTCTTGCTCTCGAATCTCCGGATTCGCTCACTCACTCAAACAGGACACGCTATTTAGTAATCAATTCATCAATCATTACGCTGCAAGGTCGCGATCGATAAAACAGTTGGAAGGACAGGAAGGTGTCTAGCAACGTAGGACTATAAAGTCTGAACTAATCTGTGATGTTCTCTATCCATGCATGGCCCACAAGATTCTTTAAACATGGCCAGTGAAATCCTGCAATTTGATACAATCTACATCTGCGCTTGAATCTGCAAGCTTCTTCGCTTCGTTCAAAAACCAGATATGCTAAAAGTGCATAGATAGTGTGCATGGCTCTCGGATCAGTTTCTATACAAATGTGTACTGGAAACAAAGGAGGACAAGTAAGCTCGCTCGCTTTGCGCTTCAGTTGGGGGGTCCAGCTGCTGTGCTGTACTCTCGTAGCATGGGAAAAGCAATTAAGGACATTACATTACTTTACAATACAAACAACATCAGAAGAAACTATGCCTTGAATCCAACGTCGATGGATCAGCTTTCTATCACAGATGGAGTGCTGATTTCAGGTTTAATCAAGGTGTATTTTTGGAAGTGCAATTTCCAATAGCGCCTGTCAAGACATTCGAGGTCTGACATCAGTATTTCCAACTTGAATAGCTCGCTTCTAATCTATATATTATACCGCGGAGGAATGAGTGGAGTTGTTCGAGTGGGTGAAACACAGATGTTGTATGGAACCTGCGGTACAGAGAAGGGCAAACTTTGCATGGGTAACTTACGCTCGAGATTCAGGATTCTGTTGACTGACCTCGATGTCCGCCCGCCCCCAGAGAGAGCAAGGCGTTCAAAAGTGCAAGAGGATCTCCAACAGAGCAGCTCATCGCCCATTCTGTCTTCCGAGTTCCAACCCACTCTTGGAAACCGGGCACCGTCGAAGAAAGTCGCACGTTCGAACAGTCTTTTGATTCCAACGACAGAAAGCGAATGGGAATTTTCCAAGTTGAAAGTTCAAAGCGCCTCGAACACATAATTCTGTGCAAGAGAAGGTTTCTCTCTAGCTTTGCTGTAATCTCGGACCGAAAGCCGAGCTGCTGCTACAGCCGTGAATACGTGACGGACTGACTGACAGACAGACAGCCCATGGCTGGCTGGATCCAGCCCAGCCCAGCCAGCCAGCCAACCACATGTACTACCTGTCCTGGTGCCCGGGCTGTCTGTCGGGGATCCAGCCAATTACTGCCTCAGAAACATGAGCACATTTCGCAAGAAGAGACCGCAGCACTCGAAACTCGTACTCGTCGGTACCTACTACCTGCTGAAAGAAAGAGACCGTGAAACTTTAGCACCTGCTGGACTGAACTGGACGAGTAGGAGCAGGAGGAGTGCTGGAAAAGATTCCCAACCGCATGAGAATGCGCGAGGATGGTGAGACGTGGTGCATAGAATATTCAGCACTCGGTTGCCAGAAGTACAACGAGGGAACGTTCATTGGAGTTTTGTACCATCTGGAAGTGAATGAATGAATTGAATTCCCTTTTGGGTTTTGGGTACTACTGTTGTACTTACTGTTTTGTGGGTTTTGTGGGACTGCAACTGCGATTATGGATGACCGCCAACTCAATCTGAAACCTCGCACTTCAACTTCAAACTTGGTACGTACTGTCCTGTCCTTGACGCTTGCTTCCCTTCCCTTCACTTCCCTTCATTTGCCTTGATTTGATTTGACTCGACTCGACTCGACTCGGGGCTCCCAATCTGAGCTCAACACATGCTGTCCTGTTCGAATCCTACAAAAAACCACGTGCAATCTTCCAGGAACCAGTGCATGCTCGCCTGTCCTTCTCTCATTCAGCTCCAATCTCCTCGTCCTCCTCGTCCTCGGATCCTTCCCGTCTCAGACTCCTCAACGCCCAAGCAACTCAACGCACTCCCATTCCGATTCCATCCCATCCAGCTCTTTCAAGGCGCAAACAATAAATAACTCAATGACAGTACTCCCAAATGATCAACCGTCCTCGCTCATGCACTGCGCATCACACGAGCTTCCTTCCCACGGCCAACCAGAAGTCTGAAAATAATGTCATGCATTTGTTTCAGGCTCGGATGACGAACAAGAGGAGAAGAATCAGAAGCCGAGGGGAAAGCAGTATTCCCATAGGCGGCTTTGCATGAACAGCGGCGGGCTCCTTCAGTGCACTCATCGGACGTGAAGCTGCAATCGATCGGAGCTGAGCACGCAAGCCCTAGATTCGAACCAGCTGCATGCTTGTGTCGGAAGCTCCTCGAGTTCTGCTGCTACTGCTGCGGCATGGAGTGAAGGCCGAGACTCGTGCTGCAGCCGCAACAAAATGATCTATTCTAAAAAATACACACAGTGCGCGGACGTGAAGGAGGGTCAGGAAGCGACGGACGAATGCAGGGAGGGAGGGAGCAAGGGCATGCATTGGGACCTAGCGGCCCTGCGCTGACAGCAGTCGTCGTCTCCAGAGACTCAGGACGAGGAGGAGGAGGAGAGGCGAGCGCGGCACTGCGGGCAGAGGCGAGCCTGGCTGCCGCTCGGTCAGACGCAATTGCGGAGCGGACTGCCGCGGACATGTCTTGAGGGAGCGAGGCGGAGAGATTGAGAAGGAGAGAGGCGCGCGGGAAGTGTGCCCTCCTCCGTCCTGCAACGATCGATGGCGAGCAGCAGCGGCAAGAGCAAGCCTGTTCGCCATGTCTACAAAACTGGCGCTGCCGGGTGCGGGGGCAAGGCCGCTCCCACTACGGCCAAGAATTCTGGAGCGGTGAGGGAAATTTTCGTGCTCTGGCAATTCGTTCGTAGGTCGTGAATTAGTCGGTCAATCGGTCGGTTCGCGCGCTTCGTTTGGGGAGGTTGGGATTGTGTGACAATTCTCTTGCGCTAGGTCGGGTTCGGTTGTTTTCCGCCCTCCTGCCGCAGGCCCTGAACCCACATTAGGGGTTTTGCAGTGAGGATCGATTGGAGATCCGCAATTCAACGCGTAATTGGATTAGCCGATCCCAATTCGCGCTGGTTTCTTGCAGCTCTGAAATGCGAACGGCATAATTCTCCTGCGCTCCTCTGATGTGGACAGAGTGCAATTCTCTGGCAATTGCGCAATGTGAAGAATTGCTCGTCATAATCAGCAGCGGCAGGAGCATGACCTGATGAGGTATTTGTGTCTGTGTCAGCTCTGCGGAGTCGTAATTCTCACATTCTGGTGGCGCTTTTTGGGCATCGCAGCCACTGCCTTGCCCTTTCTGTGACAGGATTTTCAAACAGGACGGGCGTCTCAAGGAGCACTTGAAAAACAAGCACGCTGGCGAGAGTCAGGACGGGTTTCAAGATGGATCGGTGGGAGAGGGGACAGATTCCGCGTCCGATCTGCCAGGAACGAGTGGAACTGCGGACTCCGGGCCAGCACATACAAATCAGTCATCCTATCCCGTCAAGACGCCGAAAACTCTACTTCATGAATGGTGTCAGAAGAATAAGAGACCGGTTCCCAAATTCAAACATGTCAGTGTTTTCCAGTTTATATCACAGTAATAATTTCATCTGTTCAACCCTTTGCTGTTGCACTTGACCTCTGGTTCTCGACACAGTGTTCCTCGAGCGAGGAGAATCCAAGCTGTTGTGAATTGTGGATCGACTTCCGTCAGAATTCTTAGGTTTTCCTTTCGGTCAGAGTTGTAGGTCGTTGAGAATTTTCCCTGTCATAATTTAAAGGTGATCCTGGGAAATTTGCCTTGGTGCTCTTGGTAGAGTACTCAAATTCGGTAGTTGCCATCTATTCTAGCTGACAGCCAACCAGCAGACTGCCAGGTGCTGAGCAGTTTGCGGTTAATTTCGAAGGAGAGGCAGATTACACGAGACAGAGAAGCGTTACTGTATGACTTATCCTGTCATGCAGAATTCGGGTTTCATTGCTCGTCTCCGTACAGAATCGCGAGTACTGAGAAGCTCATGCTTTTGCAGGAGGAGGTGGAAGGAGGTTTCCATTGTCGTATCGTCCTACCGGATCCAAAGAAGAGTGAAGACGATGTCATATTATGGTACAGAGATACAACCAGTCGGTCTTCTCAAGAGGCCCAACACAGAGCTGCAGTCAAAGGCTTGCACCATGTCATGGGTAATCGAAGGTTAGCCACTTGATCACATGGAGCCTGTAGTAGCTTAGATCACTAGAGTCAGTCGCTGTTTTCTGTTGTTATTATCAAATGGCCTTTTGTCTGGAGCTGTTGCTTTGCCTTCTAGAGCCGAGCGCTTGAATCGTAATCCTGTCGATTAGTTGAAGATTAATGTAGGTGGGCTCGACTCCCTGTTCAGTCGTGTGTGAGTCTCGAGAGACTCAATGTTTGTAATTTCACACTCGAGAGTAGTAATAGGGTAAGTTAAAAGTCTCAGCTTGCTGCGGAACTCCTAAGCCCTTATGTTTGCAGGTGCGTTCGTCTTGATGGTTATGTTTCTGAATTGAATGACGGTAACATGGGATGCCCTTAAATCAACCAGGCTTATTACAGTAAGCGGAAAATTTTAGAGTGTAATGAAGCCTAGAATTCTGTGCATTGGCTAGGAAAACTTGTGCCCTTCCTTTCTTCTATACTCCATAAATAGAAAAAAGCTCAAGAGTTTGAGCTTTTCTTCTTTGTGGAGGATTACCAAGAATTTGAATTGTGATGTTCAAGTCTTTGTTATGCAGGCTTGATCGTATCCTCCCAGAGGAATATCGACAACAGTGGCACAATTTAGATGTGGCAGCCGAAGAGCGCAAGGCATATTTAAAAGCGCATCCACCGCAACCAAGGCCAAAGCCAGTACCAGTCCAACGCGAACTACACTCTGTATTTATGAGCGAGGGAAACAGGCGTCTTGTAGAAGATTTGCTCAAAGGAGACGAGAATGAGAACACCACCAGCGAAAATTCACACTCCCATTCTGGAGCTAATCATAGGGAGAACACTTCAGACAGATTTGAAGACTCCCCTGGAGTCGTTGATGACTGGAGCGAATTAAGCATTTCAGGGCCGTCGGGCAGAGTGACTCAAAGCACTACAAGTTCGAGGCACAAGTCAAATCTACGAGGCGAGGAACAAAAAGGGGGGCTCGATTTTAGAGAGCATGCAAAGCTAGGAGGTAACAACATGTCGAGAGAATCCAAAAGAGCAACTGCTTCGCAAGCTATTCGACGAAAGCTTCTTAGCATGGGGTTCAAAACACATCACATAAATATGGCCCTTGCTGAGAGAGAAGAATTGTCTAGTGTACTCGATTGGCTCATTCTTAACGTTCCTGAACACGAACTACCCCCAAAATTTGCTCCAGAATCTTCCAAAGCTTCGGTACAGGTGTTGGTGAGGGGAAAGAAGGCAGTTGAAGATCCGTCTGCAACCATTGCACAGGCATGTCTCTCTCATCTGCAAGAGTATGGGTATCCCTATACTGATTGCATAACAGCACTATCAGAGGCCGGCGGAGACGAGGATGTTGCTTTAAGTAGACTTTTCGAAAGCACGTTCCATCCAGGCAGTGTCCGTGTGACTGAATCCACAACGCAGCTGGCTGACACAAGAGCAGAGGAGCTCGTTGCTCTGGATTCGATCTTCGGAGAAGAGTCCTGTTTCATTTCGGAATCGTTGTTAATTTTCGACCTTCCGCTACGGGAAGAACTTGAAGCTAGCTTTGAAATGGAGGTATGCTACTAGAAAATACGCTGATGCCTGTGTCGGTTTGTATCCAACCTTGTAATGAAAATCATGCTTATTCAATTAGATGCATATTTCTCTGGTCTGGTCGTTTTGTGCGCTCCCATTTCTGCATGTGGCATTCACAACCCTCGTCGCCTCTGCAGGTTTATTTTTTTTACTATTATCGTGGTACTCTTATGAAACTGTTACTGCTGAAGAACCGATATGCCGATGCAAATTGTTGATCGTACGTCTTTCTTAACAAAGTAGAGTGGATGCCAGTTGACGTGCAACAGTGAGGAGGCCTTGTAACGAAGCTTGTGTTAAACACCTAACTCTTATCCGTCGTGCAGGTAAGAATTCCGTCAGGGTCACAGTATCCCTTTGAGGTTCCGGTAATAGCTTTGCGTAGTAGCGAGCTCCCAGCAGAATTACTTTTGGCTCTCACGAAGCAACTGGTAGAGAATGCTGAACGGCTTCTTGGGAATTCTATGATCTTTGAGCTTCAACATAAGGCTATAGAGTTGGCCCAAGGGATCACAACAGAGGTCATCAGATCTGCATCTTATTTCCAACCCGAAGTTGATCTTGAGATTCCTAAGTACAAGGTAGAGCAATTCCTTGAAGAGAAAGGCTTACCAGAAAATGGTTCATCGCCGTCTACCGGCCTCAGCCCTCCAAATGGATCTGCTAGTCATGGAAGTGATTCGCCCGCATCAGCAACGTACGTACCACCAGCCCTGAGGAGGTTGTCTCCGACGAAGCCAGTTGAAGTCAAAGGACAGCATGAAGGAAATGTTGCCGCTGGACAGTCCCAACGGCAAGATTCTGACATAAGTAAAGAAGATTCTGCAGCTGTGGATTTTAGCAGGGAAAGCTTGAAGCTGAAGAATGAGTGGGAACATTTGAGGAGGGGAGGGAAAAATGATATGTGGGCTGCCAGGTCAAAATTACCAGCTTTCAAACAACGCGATGATCTTTTAAGACAAATTAACGCTCATAATGTTACAGTTGTTGCTGGCCAGACTGGATGCGGAAAGAGTACTCAGGTACCAGAAAAATCCCTCTCACACCCAGGAACATAGAGCTGAAAGATTTTTTTTTGTTGTAGCTTTGTC
This sequence comes from Marchantia paleacea, assembly GCA_014180765.2. Lineage (NCBI taxonomy): Eukaryota > Viridiplantae > Streptophyta > Marchantiopsida > Marchantiales > Marchantiaceae > Marchantia > Marchantia paleacea. The sequence goes on from MUAA02000049.1 coordinate 2,389,592, forward strand.
TTCCGGTCATCTTTTGGCAGAGAATGCTACCCACTTACAAGAACAAATCTTTAGGGAAGAGAAGAGAACGATAGTGCATGAATTTTGATTTGAGGGAATATTTAAATCTTTCGCACATTTTTTTTTTTTCCTACCTTGAGAACACAACCTTCTCCTCTGGTCACAAGCTCTTGGAACTGTGACTGCAAGTTCTGTTGCTGAAGGTTAATGACATCCTAAAAAATTACCCTGCATTTCAAAGATTTTCTCTCTCTTTAAACTGCATATCTCTCTTGACTTTTCAAGGTGCCACAATATGTGCTGGAAGACTATATCGAGAGAGATATAGGAGCAGCTTGCAACATAATATGCGCTCAGCCCAGACGGTTATCAGCAATTGGACTGGCTGATCGAGTAGCCAAGGAGCGGGGTCAAGGAGTCGGTGAAACTGTGAGTCCGAACAGTTTTTTATTTGCTCATTTGCTTATGAATTTATTATTTTAATTAAACAAAATTTGTTTATTTTTTCATGTACACGCGTAGTAGTTCTCATTGAAAATGACTTTTAGTATCTTGAATAGAATTATAAGATTCATTTGTCCTCTAACCTTGGCATCAGGTTGGGTATTCCGTTCGATTGGAGAGCTGTCGTTCACATCGTACAAGGCTTCTGTTCTGCACTACGGGAATACTGTTGCGACGATTATCTTCAGATCGTGATTTAGAGAATGTTACACATGTGATTGTTGATGAAGTACATGAGAGGACGCTAGAAAGCGATCTTCTGTTACTGCTTTTGAGAGAATTACTTAAGAGGTGAGTTATTTCCTTGCTCCCTGTCGGATGAAAAGTTTCAATGTCCATTGGTGCATATTAAGTCTGAGCATTGTCTGCTTTTGATTTCAGTGAAGTTTTGTAGCAAGTATCCGAGTCAAGTTTGTACTAAGACTGGTGTTGTGTTTCTTTGTGAAGGGTTGGTGGTAGGCTCCGTGTAATTCTGATGTCTGCGACAGTGGACCCAACCCTATTCGTACGATATTATAGAGACGGCCTTCAAGCTGATCCCTGTATAGTGAGCATTCCTGGGTTCACGTACCCTGTACAAGAATTGTACTTAGAGGATGCGTTAGATCTCACAGGATACAAAATTGGACGGAATTCTCGCTATGCTATGAAGAAAAAGAGTAGCACTTCTGATCTATCAAGCCTTACAGCTTCAGCAGAAAGAATTTCTGCTGTCAGTGAGGATATGGACAACTGGGAGTCACTAGCAGAAGACAATTGTAGGGAAGAGGTCATACCCTTGGACGAGTATAGTGAGGCTACTATACAGTCCTTAAGCATTGTAGATCAAAGTTTAATCAATTATGACCTGATCGAGCTCATAATATGTGCAATTTTGCAAAACGTAGAGCCATTCAATGCGTCAGGTGGGCCTGAAGGACAGGCTGGTGCAATACTGGTCTTCTTGCCTGGAGTTGCTGAAATTCGCAGACTCCAGAGATTCCTCCTACAGTCGTCTCAAGTTGCATCCTGTGGAGCTGAGAATTTGTGGATTCTAGCTCTTCATGGATCTCTAAGCAGTGATGAACAGAGACGTGTCTTTTCTAGGCCTGCACATGGATCTAGGAAACTGGTATTGGCAACTAACATTGCAGAGACAAGTGTTACCATCGATGATTGTGTGTAAGTTAACTCTCAGTACCAAAATTGTCTCATCATCTGCTTCGCAAAATTCAATTCTTGTTAAGGTGTATGTCGGAAGTAGATTCATTAACTTATGAGTCTCGCATGTGTGACTGTTCTCTGTTCACAGATATGTGATTGACACTGGACGTCATAAGGAAATGAGGTATGATCACAGTAGAGGAATTTCCTGCTTGGAAGAAACATGGGTTTCAAAAGCAAGTGCCAAGCAGCGACGTGGTCGAGCTGGCCGTGTACAGTCTGGATTTTGTGTCCGTCTGTATAGCAGACAGCAGTTCCAGAAGCTTGAGGAGCACCAGCTTCCAGAGATCTTGAGAGTTTCGTTGGATGGATTATGCTTAAAGGTAAAGCCCTGAGAAAACTTTAAACCCTATCCAGTACCAGAAATCACTCGTACGTAAGGTACGTAAGGTGAGATGGCAATTACTTTTAATCTCCTACTCCGCACGTGGCAGCATGAAAGTTGGCAGTTTAGAGGGATTCTGCCTAGTTCTATGTCTTCTACCTTTTCCGAGTTTTTGGTTCAGCCGTGTCGATGCTTTCGGGTGGAACAAAATAAACGATCGTTTGCATGAGCAATGTACACAAGGAAGTGGGAGCATAACATGAGCACGTCTGGTTCAGTCCTCGATGGATCATCACTGAAATACGATTCCAGGGTTCCGTACATGCTTCAGAGGATAGATCGATACTCCTCACGCTGAAAAAACCATTCTCCGTAAAACTGTCACCTGTCCAGTTGGAAATTCATCTATCTGTAATAATCTCTTCTGGAACTCAAGAATAGATTTATCTAACTGCATGCTCACGATTCACTGGCAGGTTAAATCACTTCTGGACGAGAAGGTGGAGTCTTCAGTGTCGAAGATCATCACCTCGCCCGATCCTGGCGCAGTGAAGACATCCCTGAAGAATCTACTGGATTTGAATGCACTCGATGCTGCTGAGAATTTGACTCCGCTGGGTCACCATCTGGTCCGCATGCCAGTAGATGCACGAGTCGGGAAGATGCTCCTGTTCGGGTGCATGCTGAAATGTCTGGACCCAGTGCTCACCATCGCCTCGGCGTTGAGTGGCCGCTCCCCATTCATGTCTCCGGCAGACAAACGAGACGAAGCGGCTGCAGCCAAGTTCCGCTTCGCCGGAGGAAGCAAGAGCGATCACATGACGGTCGTGGGTGCGTACAACGGCTGGCTCATCGCGCGCCAAGAAGGAAGGAACGCAGAGAGCAACTTCTGCACGGCCAACTTCCTGTCGAGGGAGACCTTGGCAGGAATTGAGGCGAGCCGCATGGACTTCATCAAGATCCTGACAGACATCGGTTTCTTGCCCGCCATGAACCACAATCACAGAGGAATGGATCAAACCCTCGCATGGGGCCCGTTCGACTCCAACTCCAGCGTCATCAGGGTCGTCAAGGCCGTGATCTGTGCGGGATTCTACCCCAACATCGTGCGGGTGCATCACCCGGAGAAGACATTCGTGCAAACGGAGGGCGGGACGGTGGAGAAGATCGCTGCAGCGCGAGAGCTTCGCTTCTTCACGAAAGCGGACGGGCGAGTGTTCTTGCATCCGGCCAGCGTGAATTTCCAAGTGGGCGCCTTCGAGAGCCCGTGGCTCATCTTCAGCGAGAAGGTGAAGACGTCCAAAGTGTTTCTGAAAGAGAGCACCATGGTTCCGGCTTACGGGCTGCTTCTGTTCGGAGGGAAGGTGCAAGTGAAGCACGAGAAGCAGGCCATATCCGTCGACGACTGGTTAGAGTTCGAGGCCCCGGCCCGAATTGCCGTTTTGATCAAAGAGCTGCGCACGAAGGTGGACTCCTTATTATTTGACAAAATCAAGAAACCTACTTTAGACATCGGATCGAGCCCTGTTGTTTCCGCTTTGATCCGCCTGCTGACAACTGACGGATTCTAGAATCTGGCACCTCGTGCTGAGATTTGTAGGACAATTCATCGAGTTTGATAGGATTGATACACAAGGATTTGTGCTCCCTTTGATTACATGGGTGCCAAGTTGAAATTTTCCTGCTCGGGGGCTTAGCTCAGCTGAGCCATCGTATGAAAATAGGGGTCGTGACTCGTGAGCAGAGTAGAACGTGAATCGATTTACATGCCCTGGCACCCAAGCAGCCAGCCAGTCACCAGGAGCCCTTGCGAGGGGCAGTGGACAGCCGGACAAAGCCTTAGGAACTGCCTCTTGAAGTCTTGTCACATTGCCTGTATATATCTTCCTGTTAGATTCCGCCCGCCCTGCCTGTTTCCAACCGCCGCTGACTTGGCTCGGCAAATATTGTAGTACTTCGTGTATTTTGATCGCGCATGGGGTGGTCTTGGGACGTGACCAGCATTCATTCATCTATTCATTTTTCACTCCAGTCAAGTGAAATGTTTTGTTGCATCTCTCTCGTCGCTGAGTCTAATTGATTATTTCATGATCCGTGCTTGAGCTCGCGAGAGTAGACCGTCATTCCTATTTTAAAGAAACAGTCTGTCAGTTACACTGAGAATTGTTCTTCTCGTCCTTGTGGCTACCTGCATTACGATCGGTCTGTGTGTATTTTGAGTTCATTGAGGGCCTGAAAACTATTGGTCTGCAAACCGGCTAAGCAGATCTAGTTAAGGTACCACTCCAAGACACCAATCTTCATCACTGATGAGCCACTAACTTGCTCATAAATTCTTAAAGTCAAAGCCAAGATCTTATTTGCAAGTTTTTGGTCGTCGATCCTACCGGTTGAATGCTCGTGAGATGTTCATATTTTGAATACTCTGGATGGATTGGACTTGGTTGTAAATTTTTTTTATTATGGTTTAGAATAAATTATTGAACAATTGAAGTATGAAACGCACCAAGGAGCTTCAGTAATCATCTTGCCAATACCTGGATTGACTCCTCCTGGTTTATCTAGAGTCTTATGGCCCACTCAAAAAATCATACGCGTCAGTTCCCATTCCAAACTTGGGATGAAAGGTCACGTAAACCGCGGATTGAACGACAGGCCGTAGAAGTTTGAAATCAACAGTGATTTAAAACTCCTGACTATTGATTTCAGGAGTTTTGGATCATGCGCTGTGAGTAGAACATCGCCTTTCAACAACTAGAGTAGTTCTTCTGTATCTCTTGTACATAAAGTAAGTCTGCGGTCCGTCCGTAGTCAGGTTTGCTTGCGGTAGTGAGTTGCGCAACAATTATTCTAGAGGAAAACCTTAGGTGGCGTACGCCACGTACCATGTGAGCTCTTTCAACAGAATCTCCTCATACTTTATTGCAAAGAAAGACCTTAAAAAAAATTACATTTGTGGAGAAACTTACGAACCTGTCACTTAGTATAATATCTCAACGACATGAAAATCAGAACATTTTAGTCTCTCCATGTCTCATTGTGATAAATTTTGAGGGATCAATCTTCAGTCGTTCCAATTCCTGTGGACACAGACCACAAAGTCAAAACCTTGTTTGCATGAAAGATACAAAGATATGAGTTCGATCATTATAGGTGTGAGAATATGAACATAATACATATGGTTTAGAGATGCATTCTAGCATAATCCGAGATGCTAGACATTATTGAAGCCAGAGCGACAAGAAGTCGCCAGTCATAAAAGATTGTGAACCACCGTAACCTACGGCTTAACCATTCTGTTTGGTGACCATGCATTACGAAGAAAACAGATGTGAATAAATATCTCTTAACTGCAGTGATATGGTTCCAGAACAAGAGAAAACACCCCTGCTGAAGATGGACTAGAATGAACTCACTTTTCGAAGCCTTAGCGGTGGTTCCATGATTGGTTCATCGGTCAATGAGAAAGTCCCTGCAAGATAAAGACTTCATTCTTGAGAAAAAAGTGTACAACCCAGATTGGAAGGTTGAACTATGATCATGAACGCGAAAATTATCCAATCTACACTAAAATGATGATGCAATCCTGAATGAGCTCAGTCATGACTGTAAAAATCAGGGTCAAGTGCGGCCAAACAGCACACCTGTACCTTGCCAATAGCACCTACGCTGTTATAACGTCCATCTGATGATGCTTGACATCAATTAGGAAACTACCCGTTTTGAGCACAAATTACCAATGAAAAGGCATCAGACTCTACTCTTTGCTTACCCCAGTGCATACCAACTGATTGTTTCGAACCAACTGCCAAATGAATAGCCACCGCATCCTCTGAACGAAAACCAAAAAAATCGAGTGATCGTTAGTGGCAATATCCTCGAAGGTCTCACTCAAATATATCCGCACGACAATTGATGAAGGATAGTTTTTCTCATTTTACGTGACTTCCTCTAGTCTGTGCTGACCTACTTCTTTATCGGAACTAGTGAATGACAGGGCCGAAATGCCATCTCATACCCGGACATTCAGCAGGAAACCAGAGAGCTTCCTAGCAAAGTCGACTTGTGGAGCTGATTACTTCGTTGATAAGTAACGGCATCGGCGGTTAGGGCATTGTGAACACAAGTTCATACTAGTTAGTTTAATTATGTCAGCTCTGACCAATTCTTTCTTCAGCTTTGAGCGCCTGTCCTCCACTAGTACCAATTATGAAGGTTGCGACGATAAGGATACTTTTGTATCCTTATCGTCGTAACCTTCAGTGCGTGTTTGATCACAAATTTGTACTAAAAAGTATATTCTACACTAAGACAATCGGTTGGTGCTGATCGTACTCTACATCTCTACTTTAAATGTATGTCTGTAGATACAAACATTCGCAACTCCATTTTGGAGTCAAATATACAAATTCATAGTAACATTAAATCTACGAATGATATCTTCACAGGAGTAAAGGTCACAACCTGGGGAGCAGTGTACAGAACTCATGAAGTAACGGGGGCTGTAAGCTCCAATGGGAATGAAAGAAGTATCAATCGGACCGAACCGTTTACCAATCTCTTCGAACGCGGGACAAACAGGTAGGTTCACTGCAAAGTAGATCGCCAACAACAAAAAGTTCCAAGATCAGAACCTTCAGCAGCGGCGTCATGTCCAGCTGTATGTTCATATGAGACATACTCAACAATGTACACAAACTTCCAGGTGAACATGTACATCGTTGAGATCAGGAGAGAAACTTCCGCGGGAACGGAGTAACTGATGGCCTGCTTATCCCAGGAAGCTAAATGTATCGTATAACATGCATCACACCAAGTTGATAAAACTCGAAGTGCCAGAATGAGGGGTAAGTTTTGGTGCATTTACAGCTCGAGATAGTTGAAATAGGAACAGTGTTCCAACAATATACTAAAAGATGAACCTACGAGACTTGCAAATGAAATATCACCTGCAGAAGGTTCGACTTCAATGCTGGGCACCCCTCCTGGGTGTTTACATTCCCTAGGAACAGTGCAGAAGCCAGTGTCACCCGCAAAGTATATTCTTTTGGTATGTCCTTCCAGTACCCATGAGCACCATAATGTCTGCGAGTTCCATAAATTCCAATAAGAAAATGTCACTGAAGACAAGCTTTCTGACTACGTTTGTCTCTACGTGGAGTGGATACCCGTGAAGGATTTAAGAAAGTGATGCAAGTAACAAACATCGGGAAATATATCTGAGTGTGTTCAGAACTGAAGAACAATTCTGGTATTTAAGAGATATCAACCTACCTTGTTCCTGTCAAACGCACCGCGTCCAGAAAAGTGCTGACATGGAGTGCATATAGCCCGCAAGGACTTTTCACCATCTCCATCGGGGAAAGAAACGTGATGTTCTTGCCACCAGTCCAGTTCCACCTATGCAAACAAGCGGCCTGGATTCATTTCCTGATGAACTATTCAAGGTCCTGTTTGTGCACGTTGTCGTAGATTTTCCATATCGTAGAGACACATTCGTAAGAAGAAATATATGTTCCACTTTCTGGAGGTTTCTCTAGTTTTATATCTACGCTTGATTACGAACTACAACGAGCGAAACTCCCTCATCTCAACATAACTATCTTTCGGGGCTGCCATCCTGTCAAATATTGACCACGCACTTAGCATCCCCCAAAATGGACGTCCCTCAACAATGCTAGTCGGGAAATACAGCTCAATGTACATGTTCTATGGTTCCAAAATAGCAGAGGTGATTTGAGGGGGCAGCACGAGGCACGTGAACTCACAACATTTGTGATTCCCAGACTTGTGAACCTAGCACCACATGTACAAAAATACAACATGATACTACAACAATTAGAAGTCAGTATGTGTAACTTAGAATTCTTTCAGTATTCACCGAGACTATCAAAACCTTGAATCAGTTCTTAATGAGAGATAAAGCAACATTTCGAAAGTTTTGCTAACTAACAGATACGAAATCTCTTTGCCTAGATGCGGGTAAATTACTGCATTTGTTTGGATCAATCAAGGCACAATGCGGACCAGCTCTTGACTCCAGAAGGCACCAAGTACAGAGGCTTGTTTCCGAGTTCTTTAACAGTTCGTTCGTCAAGGTGATCTGCAGAACGCAAAACAATTTTGAGGGACGTCTCATCGAGACCAAAAAGTTGAATTTGAAATTACCACTATCTAGAAGCGATTAAGCGGCTCACAACTCTCTCTAAGAGCAACTTCAGAGCTACCCAATCCCGAAAAACAGTTAAAGTCCAATAATTGGCAATGCGTCGTGTACAATCAAATGCTGCTGTCCCAATCACTCAACATACGCGCTTCACGTACTAGTGGGACACTTACCAACACTGACGTCCCTTGCTTACCATAATGATTGTGTGAGATGATAACAGCGTCTACGGGTGGCAATTCCTTCAGTGAAAACGGCACTGGCATGAATCTGCAAGTTTTCAAAACAAACGGTGTCATAGTTTGTACAGCTGAGAATCGGAGCTCAAGCCATGAATGATTAGCTTGTTCATAATTGCGACGTAGACTTCCGGAAATGTACAACTTCAAGGCTTGGAAGAAGCATGCAACCTGCTTAGCTCATTTCGCACAATAGGTGTATACGACTTGCCAATGACTTTATAGTGCCTATATTGAGGCAGCGTTCTGCATCTGTCAACTTTCTTGTATCTCGTAATATAAAAGAAAGACCTTTTGTGGCTTGAAGAAATTAAATCAATTCAAGGTCGGGAAACGTTTTGACTACCTCTTCGGTCCAATCCACTGAGATGGAGAGCAACGATCTGACCAAACTGAGAGGAAAACATGGCCACAGGGTAAGTACTTGATAGCACAGACTAGTAATCTTAGAAGGTGAGGAGGAAATTAGGAGAAGACCGAACTGTAATGTCTTATTTTAAAGGCATAAATTGGCTTCAAAACCTGAATGTAGCAAATGTCTACTTCCTGAAAGAATGCAATCCATTTCAAAATTTGAGGAAATCTAAGTAGCCTACTTCCGGACAATATTCACTGGTTACTTCCTCTCATTCTTCAGGCCGAACCATCAATCCCACATACAGTTTGTTTAAGGAAGTATTATGAACTGAAGATCTATACCAGGATCTGTTAGGACATTTAAACCGTCGAACTGCACCAGGAAAGTTGCGTGTCCGACCCACGTTGTCTGCAGAAAAAAGATGTGAGAAAATCCACCAAGAAAAGAGCATGTGGAGAAAACATACTGAACTACAGTATGCAGAGCAGATACAGGAAATACCATCCAAGTTGTCATTTTCAGGACATGAAAAGCATACATGAGAATAAGTTCGCCACATGCACGAATTTCTTGGGTGGTTTACATCATAGTTAAGCACTACATTGAGCTAATTTCTGTTGCTTGAGAGAAAGCTAAACTACTACGAGTCCTAAAGGTGGCATGCTCCTACTCTTAACTGTAACACTCCCATGCCCCTTGGACACAGGAGGGGAGCAGTCACAAGCAGGCCTTCGATCAACAAAGGAGACAAGATGTTCAAATGCTGACTTACAGCTAAGCAGGTGTAATCTGACAATATCCCAGAAAATATTCGAGATGGAAAATTTACCAAGCATGATGTCTATCATTTTAGGGGAATTCAGTTCTCTACCAGAGCCAAAATGGGTCGTAAAAGCCCGGATGTCCTCCGGATGTAAAAACGCTTCCGGAAAATTCATTTACTTCACATACAAATAGGAGGATGTACTCCGAGACTGGCCGTTAGGCTCAGCAATTCTTCTTTCCCGTACATTGCTGCGAAACATATAGTGTAAACCGAAAGGTTTGTGTGTCTGATATGTACTTATGTTTGATCTTTTTGATCCAGATAAAGCTTAATTACCAAAATTGTGATGCGTTGAACTTTTGATAATCAATGATAAACTTAAAATATTACCACTCTCCAAGCTTGTGAGAGTTCTTTCAGATGTGAAGCACTGTCACTTGACAAGTCACAAACGGAAATTCCTTCTCGCTATACTATTAAACATATATTTATATTTATATCATGTACTTCACGCTCTGTCCCACTGTTCATTATGATGATGTTTGGTACTGACATATGCAGTCTTGGGAATGATGCAGACTTCAACTCAGTAAGTACAGCGTACTGCAAATGCGACAAACCCAGAACCCAAAGCACAACAAAAATATTGGAAATTCCATTCTGAAAACCTTTTCACTAGTTCAAACTAATATACATGTATAATGTGCACTGTTGCTTTGAGTATGATCTTCTACTTTATTCGGGGCAGCACAATGATGGCCTACTTGGTTTGACTATTCATAAGGAATCTGCCTTGGCAGATTTACTACTGGTGCTAAAGGGGAGATCATTAAGATAAGACCCATTATAATGCCCCGAATATCAAGTTTATGTTATTGATTGCACTTTATCTCCAGTACAGTAGTGTACTTAGTGATATCATCCTCGGGGAGACGGGAGCTTGGACGGTGCGTCCAAATAAGAAGGACCGGGCAACTCTGCTCGTCTCCTAAGTTCTGGCTGATGGTTCCTTATAGTGACTAACTCACCTGTCGTACTTTGCTGAAATGACATAAGCCAATCATGACTGCTTAGTGGGTACGACTTTTTCAAATCCAGCCAAAAACTTATGCTTACATGCTGTCCAACTCTAGAAGGCAACCTAATCCTTTTGCAGTACCCAAGGTCCTAATATCAATGATAAGTGTCCGGCCCGGATTACACAAAGCTATTAAAACTTGGTTTCCTCCGCGCTAATAGCTTGTTCAGCGGGTATTTGGGTTGTAACTACTAACTAACAAACAGTTGATAATCACTGTTACTAGTCATCTTATAATAATTAAGCATAGTAACCCCAAAGTTCATTCATCATTCTCAATGTACCTTTGTACATATTCTGAAATTTCACAGCTATGATTTCCATCGCTCTTTCAATTTAAAAGGACGTTCTGTTCTCATCAGGATGAAAGCACATGGAGCGCATGACAACTGCCAAGAGAAAATAGAAGCTGGAAAGCTAGAACGTTCACTATGATTGACCAGAGAGTTCTCGACAGTCGAATCATGCTGTCTTAAAGTCATGACTTTGCATGAAGAAAGAGACAGACAGACAGACAGCGAGGGCACATTTTGTGGAGAATCTGTGCTCAAATGACATGTCTGTTGTCTACAGTGGGGGTCCTCATTGACCCATAAGGACCCTCACTTCATGGCGTTATTTCTTGTTTTAATTACGCTTCTCAGAATACCATAAATGATCTCTCCGCACATAGTGCATCTTATCATTATTACTCCCTCTGCGTAATTAATACTTAGGGTTTGTACATCAGAGGCAGTGATTTCTAGACATAATTCACTTTCCAGACCTTCGAGTGAAGTAGGACCAGAAACAGGTGCTTGGAAAATTCGGAATGTCCAAAATCTGGCGGGGTGCTAACCGTGGTTCTTGCAGGGACTGGAGACTGACTCTCCCAGAGTTCACTGTTTTCCACCTCCTCGACTGGTTTGTAAGAAATTTGTAATAACCGGTAGCTCTTCTGTCAAGTCTAAGAACTTCAGTTGAACTACCTAAAAGACTTAATTCCGAGAAATCCTATGACATCGGACAATTTGTATAACCGTTCAACATATTCTGACAACTAACTTCTAGCGTGGACTATTTACAACTTCAAGGCCAGTAGACGTTGTTTGGATTTCCAACTAGAGAATTCCGGTCCTACAATTTTAACAAGAACACACAACTGTAGAGAAACTGGAATTGAATCTCACCTGTACACGGCCAACTGGGGGTTTCATAAGCCGTCCTATTTCGGTTTTAAGAGGAGTTCCCAATTGTGCTCTCACTTCCGCGGACGGTGTCGTTTGGCTTCTGTCGAAATCCTACAGGGTGAGACATACAAAAAGCACGCAGATTGAGCCGAACAGTAGCATCACGATTTGTTGCATATACTGTGGAAATCTAACGACTATCGATTCTCGTGTAGTGAATGTCATTCTACTTTGAAAACTTCGATAAAGCTGTAATTGTGTTCTTTGATTCATCCTTAAATTGTGAAGAAATTTTCCGAGATAAGAGATTTCCGAGATAATTTGGATCTAATAAAGAACAATGCACTGCACAGCTAGTTGCGACCTGCTAACTCAAATATACATACCCCCTTGATTATCATCGTTAAAAATTTGGTGAAAGATCCTTCGAATGAATGTGATGGCCATGGATTGCGAAATCCCCCTCCAAAGTGATGCTCTTCGTCGGATCCCATTTTCTCTCCAGCAGTGCGCAGTCTATGGATGCTGGCCGTGCTTAGAAGCTGGCCTGTCCTGCGTGTTTGAACAAGCAAATATCTGTGCCCAAAGAAACAATAGATTGTGTTCAAACTTTTGTGCAGACTTTTTCAAACGCCAGAAGAAATCCGAGCGTAACCTGTGAGGACAGATATGAGAGCAATCCGTTTTTTAGGGATATCGAAATATCAGATCATAAGGTACATTTACACGACGATCGATTGTGAAAGGCAACGTAAGCGTGAACTGCGTGTTTCACTGGTGACTATTTCCAGCACAATCCCGCACGGCTTCATTCGCTTCGCTCCGGATTCCATTATGACCAAAGAGTTCGATAATTTTCTCTGGACTCATTATGATTCCTTACTTTTGACTCTCTGGAAGAGTTCCAATCTGCAGACAGCACCTACCCGACTTTCCTTCCTTACTTTTCTCCAGAGTCAGCTGTGACGAGAGACAAGAGATCCTTAGATACCGGTAAAGTACAATTTTTTCCCCTTTTCCTTGTTATAGACATGTCATTGATCATTTTCAGGATTCTGAATGCGATATAGCACCGTGATGTGGAGACTCCTTTCCATCAGAAGTACCTCTTGGTCTGGTCCGGTCCAGCCAGCCCAGTCTAATCCAGTCATGTTGTCCGTCTTTCCTTCCTCCCACTCGAAATCCAATATAGGTGGTAAAGTTCTGAAATAGTAGTTCACCTGCGGGTTTTTCCTAGGATCCATCTTTGCATGTCCATGTTCTCAGCAGGTGACCAATGCCTCCTGTCTCAAATTGCACAATTGTCAATTCGAAAGTATAAAACAAATAATTATTTTGGCCCATGAAGGCTTGGAACTTTTAGCCTGCAGAACCTTTAGAAGGACGTAGCTGCTCTACGGAGCTCCATTCATAGCCTTCAGCCGCTGACGAGAATCACAATCATTGAACATGACTAGGAACTCTATATATTAGGCTGTACACTTCCAACACTCCTCCCTCTAACAGCACTGGTCTACCCCTGTACTAGTGAAAAGCACAGAGAATTTCATCGAAAAGGCTGGATGACAGGGTAGTCACTGGAGATTACAAAACAAATATCTTTCTGAAATAAATACATATCTTATAGCAGTATGCAAGCCTCGGTGGCGCCAAACGCCCTACGACGGGCACAACAAGAAAGCATGGTAAAATCTAGGGTACACTGGTACAGTACTACCAACATCAAACTTTTGCTACTTGAGATGAGAGACCATGTAGAACATAGTCCTGCACATACAGATCCAGGAATACATATATTATAAAATGCTACAACCCTCGTGGCGCCAAACGCCCTATCCTACCCACAACAAGCAAGCATGGTAAAGAATAGGGTACACTAGTACGACCAACGACCCTTTTGATATTTCGTCCTTGTAAATACACATTGGATTCATCCATGTACGACTTGATGGGTCTTTCCATCCTTTGTGCTATATTACTTGGTGTCCCTTGGAATACACATTGGGCACTTTTTATTTCATATCATTTCGAGTTTTAGTTTTTTCCCAAAACGCTACGGACGAGTATTTGTGTATGTGTAGAGAAACGGCTCCTTTCAATCTTTCTCGTATGGCTGTGCACGCCGAATCTCCGAAGAGAACAAACGAAGACTAGAAACCCCCATAGACAAACAACATACTGTGCTGTACAACCGTGGGGCGACAAATTTGAACCACTTCGCGACGATAGCCAGGCGGGGGACCCACGATTTCAATTTGCAAGATTAGAGAATAATTTTGTCAATGAGCCGAAAGCGGGGAAAATTTCAAGCTCTGCCTGATGCGACAAAGTCTTTTCAAGGTGTAGGATCTAGAAGTAGAGGCAGATGGAAAGAAACAAACGAAAGATGGGCAGAACAAAACGACTCAGTCATTAGCTTCATCAGGCCGCCATCTGTGACCTGCTTGGTCAATTGCAAACTCTGAGTTCTGACAGCCGTTACTGCTTCAACGGGAACCTCTACTTCAAGATGAACCCAGCAGAAAGGACTTTCCTTGATTTGTACGTTCTTAAGTTTGATGAGGACATTAGCTGAGACACAAAGCTTTGCAGCAGCATGTAATATGTTCAAGCAATAACGCACCCCTTTATTTCTTGAACATTTTGGTGCACTCGGTGAAACTCGTTCTGCTGGCGATGCAAAACTTTAATGATCTACCTTCTCACAGTGGAAATTTTTCATTCAATGTATGCAGTACAACCTCGTTGTGACCACCCTCGCTAGAGAATCACATTTTCGTGTGAACTAATGATTTCAATGTAATTAAAAAAAAATACATCATAAACACCCTCTTTGTAAACTTAAAGAAAGACACGTGATTATAATGAGTGAATCTTAGAATTTTATGTATTACAATCAAAGATTTGCAATGATCAATTGAAAGACATAGGATTTTCGTTCAGCTTGTGATTTTTACATATTCAACAAGAAATAATTTAAATTTATGAGGAGTTACAAGATAAAATGGCTTGGCCATTTGGGGCCTAGCCCCATGTTACCTGTTTGGTTCCATCCTTGTATGATTTGATGGAGTCTTCCCATCCCTTTTGTTATTTTACTGCGTAGTCATAGAGGTTCTTTCAAATGGCTTGGAGCTTTATGAAATACTAATACATTTTTTTTCTCTATTGAATTAAAATTTGTTACGCATCAACATAAATTTGATTTCTTTATCAATTTAAGAATTAAAATTAATAAATGTATACATCAGATGTTTTGTTCTAGGTTGTTGTCATATAAATTAAATCATAGAGAAAAAAAATATTTTAAAAAAATATTTTGATTTTTAAAATAAAGTTAACTTCAACTTGATTTTTTATTTCAGATAAAACTTTTGAAACGAATTATTTTTTAATACTTGTTTACACTCATGATGACATATGACAAAGTAAGATGACAGATTCATAACATTTTGATACTTATGCTGAAATTTTTTAAAATATAAAAATTGATTGCAACAGGTTATTATTTAAAATAATATATTTATAAAAATATTATTTTATATATTTAAATTAATTAAATAAAAATTAATCTATAAATTTTCATATTTTATTTGTATTACTATTGATGATTTATTTTCACATTAATATATTGTGTTAATCTGATCTGTAGTATGATATTGGAGTGGAGATTATGAAAAAACTTCACTGCATTGCTAGAAAAAAGTAGCATAAGCGGAGGATAGACAATTTAATAAGATCTCAACAAGTGAAAAAAATTCAAAAAGTAATTTAAATTTATTATATTTTCAAATTTTTACGACATAATTATAATTTTGACGACCAATGTTCAAAGAAAATTTAGATATCAGTTTCAACATTATAAGATGGTATCATAATTTCAAGGATCCAAATAATATTTTTGAATTTTTTTGTATATTATTTTAAATATTACGATATTCTAAGCACATTGATTAGATTTGTTGGTTTGTATTTTTAATACATGCGTTGCCCGCACACTTACATCAATTATCCAAAAAGAGTTTGGTTATATTACACAATTTTATAGAATGTGATTCATAAGATTGAGAAATGTGTCAGATGTATTGTATACTATATTGTTAGTTGTTGCTATGAAATTCAAAGTCTCCTTGATTTATGATTCAAACAACTTGATTACAAGAGATAAATTAAATAAACACAACTATTCAGTGAAGAAATTTTGCATAATAAATATCTTGAAGTGCAAGCAACTTTGTTAATTCACTATTCAAGAAGTTATCAAACCAAAAGGAGATGAAGAAGTCAACTAGTCCAAGACAACATGAATATAATAAACCATATCATCCTTTACATTGATGCACATGTTTTTAGAGTTCCATACCATCCATTACATTTTCTAGACATGCTGTTAGGTTTGGTAGCACCATGAGGAGATCTGATGCATAAGAGATAGAGTTTGAATTAGGAATCTTGGAAGATAGTTAATGAAGTTGAGTCTTGGAGATTATGGCAATGATGGAACTTTAGCAAGTGTAGGAATTTGGATGTTTTAGAATAAAAAATGTGGGTTTGGTTCAACTGTAATTTTTTCTTTTATGCTATGGCGATGAATAGAGTGTCTTGTGGACGTTTTGAAAATGGAAAAGATTCTTGTGGTACACTTATGTTAATGTATGGCAATCTATATAATAATTTTTTCCATGTGACAGTGATGTGTATTATAATATGATATGTATGTACACAACAAGATATCATGACTCTATTTAGATTGGTGGAGAATGAGAGCAATTTCTTTTGAATATGACAAGTCATCACACTTTTGGCCTTGTACAAACCATGGTAGCGGATACAAATCTAACAGTATTAGATTCGTGGTAGAAAAGGTACTCTTGATTATGAACTTGGATGAAAAGATGGCACAGAAAAAATATTTGTTGACAATCCACAAGAGCTAGAAATTTTTTACTTTCATGCACATCAAAGAGCAAAAAGAAAGATGTTGTTTATTTGGCTATATATTCAATTTGCGGTGACATATTGTTTGTGGGTTGCCAAAGAGTAAGGAAAGGTCAATTGAGAACATTGATATATAGTTTTTAAGGAGATGTATATTGAATGATGACATCCAATACATCACTTTACGAATGCAATTAAAGCTCAACAATATATAGGTTATATAGCTTAAAATTTTCTATGGAAATAGGATCCACACTACAAAAATCAAAAAATATCTAAGTAAAAAATGATCCACACTCCACAAGCAAGGAGGAGATGCACTGTATTTATGCATTGGATTCTATGTTTATTTCGATTACACAAGCCAAAGTCATGACAAAAATTGATCAAGAGAACTATATAACTAACTCAACTGGTTAGAAAAATTTTAAAATATAGCGGAAAACTAGTATCTTTTTTTGCAACAAAAATCTAAAAGTTGATAAATATTTTTTGCTTAACTTTGTAGTGATTTCCATTTTTTAAGTTAATTTTGCTTCAAAATCATGTTTTGAAGTATGAGTAAAATTTGGTAATACTCCAAGACTATTGAATATCGAATTTATTTTTTTAAATATTTTTTTATTTTACATTAAAAATATTTTTTTTGCAATATTAATTAAGTTTCTGAAATAAAAAATATTAATTTTACTTACCAAACAAAAAATTGACTATTTTTTATATGATAATTTTAAATTTTGTTTATAAAATTTATTTCAATCAATTTTTCATAATTTTTTTAAAATAATTTTTTAATTATAATTTTTAACAAATTTGGTACGTTGAATTAATTCTATTTGAATTTTATTAGTCAAATTTATGAAATAAAAAAAATCAAATTTTAATCATTTATAATATAAAATATAGTAAAAATTTTTAATTTAAAATTTGGCATATTTGCATATATTTAAGTTAAGCTTGATTGTTAAAAATTTCAACTATTTTTAATAAAAATTTATATATATTTTTTATTTTTACAGTTTTTTAATTTTAATTTTAATATAAAATTATAAAAGTTTTATATTATATAATTTTTACTTTAAATTAAAATTAAAGTATTTTATAATATTTATAGTTTAAAACTAAAATTTCAATCAATTATTTTAATATAATTTAAAAAAAAAATTATTATAATAAATGTTAAATGTAATAAGTATTTTGACATTAATTTTTTAAAATTTTATATTTTTAAATTTTTTTTCGATAAATTTTTTAATAATATAAAGAAAATTAATTTTATAAAGTGATTTTTTTAATATATTTTTTGTTGTTGTTAACACTACATATTCATTATACATATTGCTCCAAATGACATGTTATGTTTTATGTTTTAAACATATTAATTTTTTTGTGATATAATCTTCAATTAATATCAATTTCATTCATTTTTATATATAAATTTATTCTGTGAATACACTTTTATGGTGGTTTGAAACTACTTTATTATTATTTTAAAATTTAAATAAAATATTTATCATAATTTTAATGATAAATATTTATTTTAAAAATTATTATTTTGAATTATTTTTATATAAAATTTTGTCTTATTTATCTATTTTATTTATTTTTGATCACTTTATCATATTTTTTTTAAAAATATAATAGTTTTAAATTGAATTTTTATTTGATATTTATTTTTTTTTAAAAAATTTTAAAATTAATTCTTTAAAAAAAATTAATACATGGGTATATTTATTGTTTATTTAATATTTTTTATTCCAGGTATATAATTGATATTTATTGTTAAAAAATATTTAACTTTATATTTGGATTTTTTAGTTTTCATATTCACAAAAAATTTATAATATTCAAAAGTTTAAAAGTTTATTAATTTAGATACATATATATAACACGATTATCATTTCGCTCTAATTGTCTAATATTTGTAAGCAAAAGGTTTACTTCTTTGTCTGAAAAGTTAATCTTAATTGTCTACTTCATGCATTTGAAAGTTCTTATATCTGGTTTTTAATACTCTATTATTTATATTGTGCTCATGATAAAAATATTTTCTTGAGGAAATATTCTCATTTTAGTGAATACAATGATATATCTTTGATCTTATACATATATAACATCTAGGATTATTTTGAGTAAATTACTTTGTATCTTTGATAAATAACTACTTGAAGATTACATGGATGTGTTTTTGAAACATAAGGCATAAACCTGGTTAGCCTTCACAAAGTTTAAGGCTCTTGTGGAGAAGGAAACCTAATGGTTTATCAAGAAATTGAGATATCTAATGAAGGAGAAGAATATTTTATCAACTGAAGTTGATGAATTCTTGATTGAACATGTTGTAGTAAGTCAAGTGATCACAATTCAAACACGTTAGTAGAATGAAACAATATAGAGGATAATTAACACATTACAAGATTGATGTTGAATGTGAATGTCTCAATATCTAATTATCCAATTATCCAAATTGATCCTTACTATGGTTTACAAGTATTATTTGTCCCATTTATTTTAATGAAAAACAATGTTTCCCTTTGATTGATATTGTGTTCATGGAGTTCCACAACTTTATGGCATTTGAGTTTATCTTAATCTTATTCATATGGATGTTCTACAAATTCTAGATTTGAATGTAGATCATTTATAAGGTTTCAGATCTATTAATTAATGTATATTCTGAAGCTAATGTTTTAGTATTATCTTGAACATGGTGTACTTCAGAATATTTTGTAGCACATTAATAGCCTTATTTTTGAAAGTGTGATATGTTGGTTCTATCATGAGTCTAGATTAGACCTTATTGCATTGAAAAGTGTGTTGGTATTTATTATGGTTAACTTGTCCTTACCAAGATTGAGAGGATCTGTTCAGGATTTTTGATTAGAGAGGTTTGACACTAGTCACTTTGTCTTATTATCTACTCAAGAATTGAAAACATATGAATGCTACTATTCTTAATCCAAACAAGGTGTACATACTCACTTAGCTATAATTTTCTCTCCTCATCTCCTCTAGTACAGATTAAAACTAAGAATACTCCGGTTCAGGTGTCCCACATACCACCATGTTAACCACTTTGGAGTAGTCTTTTACGAGATGAATCCCACCAACTTGCAATATCGGATCCAATGACCTTCATACATTCAAATAGATCCTCTCACAATTGAGCTCTTAGACTAGCCTAAAGGTGTTTGCTCTAGAATTGAAAATATTTGATGGCATACTACTTTACCTTGGACGGTTGGTGCAAACAACTTGAGCTCTAGCCTAAAGGTGCTTGCTCTAGAATGAACATTATTTGATAATAAACTACTTTACCTTGAACGATTGATGACAACACTTAGCTAGATTGATCCCATCAAAATTACGCAACAAATGTCATATGCATATCATTTGGGATAAACAAGTGACACATCCACTACACATGATGGAGTGGAGTCCGAGAAGGTCCAACAAGGCTCAAGTAGTTTGACACAAGTTGCAAATTTTACTATTCCAAAACTCACAAGGAGATAAAACAAGGTCAAACATTATGTATAGAGGCTGATGCATGAGGTATTTTTGAGTGTATCTTATGCATACATGATCAAGCTAGTTAAGGAGAAGAAGATATGAGACTTTGAAGAAGATGGAAACAAGTTTGGTGACAACAACTTATGCAAGGAAAAATTATAGTATTCGATCCATAATAAACATAACAATTTGATTTGATTTTGAGAAGGTAAACGTGATCTTGGCAGCAAGTGGGTTTATAAGATCAAATAGATCTAAGATGGAAACGTAAGTTTTAGGAGGCTAGACTTGTAGCATAGGTCTATTTTCAGGAATATGGATTGATTATGAAAAAACATTTAGTCTTGTTGCTAAGATGTTAAAACTGAAAGATGCATAAGATGGATGTGAAGAATGACTTTATAAATAGTGATTTCAAATTAATATTTTTATAAAAAATAAAAACACTTGAATATGAGGATCTTAGATACCCTAATAAGGTATGTCAGTCGTCAAGGTTGATACAAGAACCAAGGATATGGTATGAAAGTATAAGTATTTTTTCCTCCAATAGAAATTTAAGATTTACAATGCTGATTTTTTATGTATATGTTCATTATAAATAATTGCATAATATTTAGCATTATATTTATAAATGATTTAATCATCATAAGAAACGATAATCAAAAGATCCAATTGATAAAATATCAGTTCCGAAAAAAGTTTGAGATGAAAGTTTTGCAAATCTTAAGATATATTTTGTGATTAGTTTGTGTATTATTTGATTTAATTAGTTACTATTCTTAAATTACCATCATACATTTGTTGCCACAAATGTATGAACTTGACAAGCTCGCATAATTCAAAATGACGGGTTGTAAACCCTCTCATTTCTTCAAAAGCAAAATTTGAATTTCTATCAGATTTAGGTAAAATATTTTTGGGTCCAAACATGTATCATATCATAGGAATGTAAAGTCTCCTATCTATTAAATTTGATTTGAGCTACTCATTTTGTCTTGTTAATTTATTTATGCAGATTGAAAAGATCATTTAGTTTTGTTAATTAATTAATACAAGTTCCAAGGAAGAGTTTCCTTGATGTTGTGAAAGATTTTTTAAATATGTAACGTATATAATTTATTTTGAACTTCATTTCACATATGTTTTGACTTTAAAGTTGTGTGATTTTACATATTTAGATTAAGCAGGTACTCTCTATGTAAAACATTTTAGTTAAGCTATGTCTTCAATCTTGAGATTGCATCTATTGGTTGGGCATCTAAGAAGAAACATATAATACATCTATGATGAACAAAGATGGAAAAAAGATCAACTAAAAATATAACATGCAAAACGGTATGATTGGAGCAGCTATAATTTATATGAATCAACCTTTATTCATCTTAATTATTTTATTTAGTGATAATATATATAATATTCAATTGACTTATAATCATGAGTTTCATGCTAAGATTAAGCTTATTGAAGTGCATTAATTTTTGCAAACAAGATAGATTTCAGATATGTGAACAATAAAAAGTAGTTTGTTGATGAGTTCACAATGACATTGTCTGCGGACGATTTGAAATATTTTAGGTTTAAATTAGATGTACATGATGTTAATTATAGTACCATTGAGTATAATTATTTCAAGATTCAATGAGAATGAGTATGATATAAAAGGAAGGGTATTGATGTATTTAGTTTTAAAAATAATATGTTAGCTAAAATTAGTTATGTCTATCTTGACGGTATATTACATGAGCTTATAATTACCGTCAGTTTGTTTAGTGCCATTACTGTTATTTTCTCCTTCAATGGTTCTTATTTTTTTTTTAAATTTACATCAAAATATTTTATAATAAACTTATATGGTTTTTTTTTATCTTTGTATGTGTTAATCCAGTTTAAATTTTTTTTACATACTTCAAGAATTAAAAGGTGATTAAGCATAGATTATATTAAAAATTCAGCATCATATTTTAAATTTTTAGAATCTAACCATTAGTTATATTTCATATTATTTTATATTAATATATATTTTTAAATATTTTATATTATGTATTATTAACAATTTTATTTTATTATGATGTTTATTGATACATATTTAGTAGATCTATTTGAAATAAGATATATGGTGCTATTAGATAAAGAATTTATCTCTTATAATATTATAATTTTTGTTATATAATATTTGATATGACAACATTGTGATTACATCAATGCAATATTTTTACAATTTAGTTGTAATATGTTTTTTTTTCACTTTTTTTCATTATCAAGTAATTTTAAATGTTACCTTTGTTTAAAAATATGTTAATAATGCTTCAAGATATATCATAAATGACTGATTCAATAATTTAATTTCTCCTCATGCACAACCAAATTCCAAGTTCAATTTTCATTGTTAATGTGTAAAAATCTGTTGGAATGTTTATAGGATGTTTTTGTATGTTTGAATCATATGTAATTTGATTTCGTTATTAATATCATATGTCATAAGTTGTATCTATAATCTTTTGAGTTTTTTCATAATATATAACCATAAGGCATGTCCATCATAAATTTAGTTAAAGATCTAACAGTTTAGGATGAAATATATATATTTGTGCCATGTTAAAAAATTAAAAATTAAAAATTAAGTTATAATACATCTACTTGATCATATTCAAGAATCTATTCTTTTTTTCAACCAATCTCCAGGTTAGAATTCATTTTTTTAGTGATTTAAATTATTGACATATTATTTTGAATTAAAAAATAAAAGTTACATCAATCAATTTTAATTATATGAAAAAATAATTAATTACCTAAGTTGAAAATTTAAATTATAAAAATATTAAGCTAAAATATAATTTTTATTATTAAACATATTGTTATATATGCATCATATATAAACATGATCTTGAATACAAATCTATGATTATCACAGGAAGTATATTTTTTATAAGTCAGAGTAATAACTAATTTCAAAAAATATTAAGTTTGTGACTTTCTCATCATTTTACTATAAATTTTTATTGTTAAATTTTATAATCTAGCTGTTTAATCTAATCGGTTTTGAATCTTAGATTTTCTAAGATTATGCTACATTTTCGTGGATATTTCTATCAAGAACCATTCAGGATTTTATTTTGTATAGCAAGAATTATTAAGTGATCTCACTCACAGCAGTTGTATACTCTATTCAATCAATTTCATCCTTTAACACTTCTTGATAAATGATTATAACACCTTAACATCAAATGGTGAATTCAAGATCATTCCTTCAACTCAAAATACCGAGTTTGTTTGATATTGAGTAGAAAGATCAGTAAGGTATGGTAAAATATGATACTTTAGTAGATAAAAGATTAACTTTAAAAGAAACCTTTATAGAACTTCACCTATCTACGTATCCCTTAAAACTAATATAAAAAATTCACATGCCTTCCATAAATTATTGTTTCACGTGTGATCATATGTGAAACTAAGATAAGTCCAATATACTTCACAAGAGATTGTAAATTCTACTTCGTATATACCACGGATGGGCGGCGAGTGGAGTGACAGTAGCCAAGGTCTCCAAGTATAAGGGTATTAAGAGAGGTCACCTTTTTGTTCCTCTAGCTTTGGAGTTATATGGAGCTATGGACACCGACTTTGACATGTTCATGAAGGAGTGCGCGAGAGCCTACCATAGTAGGCGGCATGGGATATCACTCTCTTTAGCTTACTATATAGCCTATTTTAGTCAACATGTTTCCATTGCTCTATAGAGAACACTAGCTAGTGCAATCCATAGGAAAGCAGTCACGTTAGGTGATGCTTCTTCGGATCTTCCTATTGTCTTTAGACCGTTTGATCTAGATAGTTCGAATATCTTAGGTGCTGTAGTATATATTTCCCGGTGTGATGCTATTGGGATCTAGCCCCATGTTACGGTTTTGGTTCATTTCCTTGTACGATTTAATGTATTGTTGTAATGAGATGTTTTTTAAGACCCGCATTCGTCTTCATATTCTTCCCTCTCCTATTATCCTCCGTTTAAAGGTGTTATATTTCTTTTCATCGCAAATTGTTCCCATGTGGTTTGTAATTTCAAACAAGTTATGATTCAGTTCGTGACCATTTGGATTACTTTTCGTTGGCATCATTTTTTGTTTTGATTTTATTAAGCTGCATTACCTGTCATTTTATTGACACATCAATTTATGTGTTGGAGGGTGAAAGTGAACTTTTTTGTGCATATTAGATTCTGTAGTCATATGATTCATACACAAAGTCAGATGGAATTATGGATTTTCAGATCCTAATTCCTTTCCAGTTCTTAAGAAGGATTACCAAAGTGCATTTATCACTCTTGAGTGATATATGTACTTTTTAGAATATGTATTTTTTTCCACCGTTACTTGGTTTTTTGATTCTTTGCATTGTACGTTTCCAACGGTTTCTTGCATTTCCTTTCATGCAACATTACTACTATGGTCAATATTAAGATGATAACCAGGGTAAAGAATAGGACAGATGCTAGAAGGTTTGAGGCACTTCGTAGATGTCAATTATGAAGAGTCATGATGAGATTGGATGGAGGGAAGCAATGCGAATGATCCAAGCTTTTCACCTGTGAAAGACACAGTAAAATAACAAAAATGATCCAAGTGAGATGAGGGTAGTGGACGATGAATGAGATGGAATATAAGTTGTATGATGGAGGTATCGAAGTTGACCTGCAGTAAACACTAGAAAGTATTGTACAATGGCATTCGAAAATTGAACGAATGCTGAAAGCGAGCCATTGAACTTGTTATCTACATCTACGAGGAAGGACTGAGTCATCATCAACACTCTGATCTGAGTTTGCAACGTAAGTCGTTCCACTCACGTGGTAGTATGATGTCTTTACCTGTTGGCAGGTTTTTGGTCACCTAACTCTTAACGTCCACAAAGCGACTGGGCCACGAAAATGGTTTCCAGCTACATTGGGAAAACGCCATTGCAGAGGACACTTGAAAGTAAATCCATTAATAAAATTTACAGTAGCACACAATTCCAGTCTCTAAAAAAAGGGCTGGGATCCTTTCACACTCAGTCTGATACCTGAACTTACCTTGCCTCATTTGGTGTTACAGCAAGCGCCTCGAAAATTCAATAACCCACAATTCATACATTTAAATAAGTTTACATCTGACCAGAAGTATGGAAACTCCAAATGCTATACCTAGCTACATAATTTGAAAAGAAAACAGATTATAGAAAGAGCTTCAACTCATGTGAAATCCTATGTGGCGACTACCTTGCATTTATGCTTGTGATCTTCCCTAATAACATTCTCTTAGAAAAGGAGGCCATGATATCAAAACACTTCTATTCATGAAAGACTTTGAAGGATGTTCTAAATTTTATGAGGGTCCTTTCTAGACGTAAGTTCTCATGCTTTGTTGTAGTTCGTCCATCCATATAGAGTTGCTCATTTTGTGGCGAAGCTTGGGTCCGGAAAGTGAATAATGTAGAGCTTATGCTTATGCAGTTCTCTTACAAACGGGAAATAAGATTATTTGAATTTTTTTAGTGAATTGATGCTTGGTTAGGAGTCATGGATTAGTTTTTTAATACATTGTGGGGGTATAATTTGCTGAAAGTTAAGAGTGAATAAACAATTCTATTAGTTTTTTAATTATAGCTATATTGGTAGCAAAATTGAACACTATAGATAATTGTATAGAGAACTATTAGTGATTTTAATATTTTTAGAGTTTTGAGTGATTTTCTCAAATTAGATTTATGGGTCTGGTTTTTTTTATTCCAATCTGTTCATTTCATACCTTGGTTCTATTCGAACATGGTTGAAATTATCAAGATTAGAATAGAAAATTGTGAGTATTTTTAGATTTTAGGGTTTCAATAGTTAACATTTCCTCATGTGAGGTGGAGTGTTAGAGGGTTGTGGTTGTGTAAGTGAGATGAGATACATGATGGAGTACCTTGTATCTTATCGTTCTCTTTGTGCTAGCTCTATAGCTAACACATAGAGATGTGTTGGACATAGGAAGTTGGTAGCTAGATTTTAGAGATTCTGAGTAGGGGATTGGGCTATATTCCAGGATGAGTATGTACATGTCACACATGTTAGGAATAAGGTTCAACCACATGATACTTCAATTCGGCTTGATTGCGACGATGTAGGAACTCGGGATAGGTTTGGGAGTATAGCAAAGCCGCACGAGCCCTTCATACTTTGATAATGGATAGTACTCATGAGGAAAATATTTTCTATTTATGCCTTTTACATCCACCCTTGGACAAGGGAGCATCATTAGAGGTATTGGAATATTAGTTAGAGGAGCCATTATGTTTTGGTAGATCACTTTTTGCACATTCTTTATGCACATCCCCATGCCTATACTTACGAGGCTTGTCAAGAATGTTATATGAGTATCTTAGAGATTGTTTTGAAGCATCCATAGGAATAGATTAGAGAGGTTGATGGACCTTTGTCGAGCCTCATCCTTTTCGTATGATCTTTCTAGAGTTCATATTCTTCTCTTTTCTATTAAGAAGACTTTTCACATGAAAGAATCACCGTTCTATAATACGGCGCTGATACTTGACCGGGATATCCTTTGAAAGTACCCCTATTTTCCATGGCTCATTATAGAGCCCTTTTGTCTACTGCTTTGGCCATGCCAAGTTGTATGTTCCCTTTCTTAGCAGATGATATAGACATTATGGGCATTGGAGACCTTACTAGATAGTTCTTTGATTATGTGAATACCCAGTTTCATCTTATAAGCTTGAAAGTCAATATGTCAAAGTATAGAGTATAGTTTCCTTTTGATATTGTTTTTCATTTCCAACTTCTAGAGGGATGTATGACATTGACAAAGCTTATGCATTCTAGGAGTGCAAGTAGGGTTTGAGGACTTTGTCTCATGCTACCTTAACATGACACTTGCTGAGGATGTATTACATGTAGATGACCTTACTCTATAAGAGAATTCGCATGTGGCAATTGCTCCTCTAGTATTGCTTGTTGACCCACCTACCTACTTCACATGGTTCCTTCTTCATTTGCATTCATATCACACTTGACAACCTTTGATAAAAGTATCATGATGTATTTGTTGACATCATCACACCAAGTACCTTGAGTGTGATAGGAGAGTTGACATGGAGACAAACATCTTTTTCGATTTCATGTGGAGAGGTAGGTTTATTATTGATGGAGAAGATAACACCTATAGTGTTTTGAGCGAGTTGGGCATTCTTGGCACCTTTGCTATCTTTTCAATTTGTGATTACATAAAGATACATCCTTGAGATGTATGGTACGTGGATGGAGGGTTATTTCATTTAAGGTACATTATGAAAGACGCGAGATGCTTTACCCTCGGAGGTACGACATGAAATCTTATCTTTTTTCTCTTTGCCCACCAATTGAACTAAAGGCATATAGTCCATCTTGGTAGACCGATAATTTCAACATGCTCTACACTCTCTTAGTGGATCCGGTCATTGTTCATACTATTAGGGCTTGTATACGCTCTTGCTCCAACAAGGATGCAAGCTCGTGGATCTTGGCTCAACCATGCATCAAGACTTTTGGATGTGCACAAGTTACCTTTTTTTATAGTAATAAAGTTTCGCCTTGGCTTGATCAACCCATGTGCATCTTCATTATTCACTTGTGAATGTGGTATCACCTTAGATTCAAAAAGGATCCATATGACTCTTTGCCCATTCCGAGTGCAAATGATATCTACCCATGATGCCATTAGTGATGTGCTGTTTGCTCTAGCACGAGAGGGTGGCTACCTCACATGGAGGGAGTATTGATATGACTGGACTCAGGTTAGTGAAGACTTATACTTTGTTCCGGAAGACGAGGTTACTGTTCTAGACGTTGTGGTTACAAATCCTACACTTGATAGTGTTTCGGAGGGATGATTACTCATACTCGTGGATGGATGACAAGTGGAGCGGTAACAACCAAGGTCTCCTATACTTGGTCAACTATTTGTTACTCTAGGTTTGGAGTTATTATGGATTTATGTACACCAACTTCGACATGTTCGCTAGAGCATGCCACACTAGGTGACATGGCTATCACTCTCTTTAAATAGGTATCATTCTCTTTAAATTATTGTATAATTTTTTAATCAACATATATCCATTGTTTGTGCAATCCATAAGAGAGTAAGCATATGATAATTCTTAATATGCTCATGTAATATGTAGAATATTTAACCTAGATAGAGATCATATGTTATGTGGACTACAACATATTTCCATTGTCATTACTCCTTTGGTTTCATCCATGTAATGCTTGATAATATTCACGTACTTTTTGCTACATATTTATTACTTCTTCTTTCGTGACACAAAAATTAAATTTCCGATTACAGAATCGAGAAAATCCGAGAATGTGATCAGTACGATCATCTTGGAGGAGTGTTTATTCTCTGATCCAGTAGAGGGTGACTCCTGGCGAGATTATACACTGCGCTTATTTCTTATCACCGAAGAATCTGACTCGAAGTTCTAGTAGATCTCGTTGTCCAAACAACGAGAGGAATACATCACGTATTAGAACCCATTCTGTACGTGCAGTCGATCGACCAAGTTCTAGTAGATTGGGGTCCAAACAACGAGAGGAATATCGCACGTATTAGAACCCAGTCTGTACTTGCAGTCGGTGATGTCGATAGTCTCCAGAGTCCAGAGCAGAAGGCCTGTGGTCCACACGTGCACTGGAATGTCAACTGTTGTCTTTGTAGAAATGGTTGGTCTCCCTTTGTCTGATACTCTTCCCGACGAGTCTGTCAGTAACAATGCAGGTGAAGGTCACGCGGTCCTTACATCCCGTTCCAAGATCTCAATGATTTCTCTTGGAACAAATGCTGGAGGCAGTGGAAAAATCTAGACTGCATTAGCATTTATGACTGGATTAGCTTGTAATTCGATCAAACTTTGTATGAAGTACTTTTCTGTCATGCTTTGATTGCCTTCTAGATCTGGTTTCTCTGCAGGACCTGGTACATAATTCTTGTGCCCTCAACCAGGAGCCGATCCGTTTTCTTCGAGGTCCGCTGAGACCTTTGATCACGGGATCCATAGAGACCTTGTTGTGCTTCTTGGAGTCTTTCAAAGATGATTAGGTATTAATAGTCACCATGATAGGCTGAATGTACTATGCTGTTAATCTTCATTTACATAATACCTCGGGACCCTTCTCGAACTACATATATTATAACAGTTACTTCAACATTCGGATTCCCGCAGCAAAGTGGGGAATATCTCTGATCCTACCTCATTTCGATGTTGAAGTGTAACAGGCGATCGAAGGTTTTGGCTTTACTGCTTTTAGACGAATCAATGACACCATGTCCCAAGCTTTCATTAGCAGCTGTAACAGTTTCATCTTTGATCTCATCTTTTCCGATACTGTACACAACGTTACACACAGCCCAAAAGATGCTATCCAGCATCTTTTGGTCTGTGTGTAGAATTTCAGTTTTAAGTCAGACCGATTTTGTAGACAGTGCTGGCGATTCTCATCGACGAGGTCTCCAACGGATGGAGCTGGTTTGCGAATGCCATTTAGTGCGGAAATTAATTTCCAACGCAGAAAGTCGGAATTCGAAAACATGGCCTTGAGATTAGAGAACATCACTCTTGGTTTGTCCCTGTTGATTTCAAAGCTTAGCTTATCGACCAGGCTGGTGGAAAAAAGGGACCGCTCAAACTAGTTACTTCAGTATAGTAAACATATCGTCAAGCCTCGGTGAGCTCGTAGTAATCACTGCACGGAACCTCAGCTTAGCTTCTTGCTGGCGCTGAGATCCTGGACACCATTTAACTGCATGCAACGAACGAGTGCTTGAACTCACGAAAGGTTTGGCTGACGAATTCTCAGCTAAACCTGAGTTATTTTCTTCATTTTATATTACGGAAGCCAGGTTTCTCGTGGACTTCGCCCCAAACTCACAGGAAATCCTTCAGCTGATGATGTTGTCATGTGTATGGAGTCGGTGAAACTCCGAATCACTGAATCATCCGTTTGAATCTCAAAATTGATTAGTTGGAGAAAAGGTTCCATACATAACATCATCACCATAGAGTACTGCGCTCAGCGCTACTTTTGATAGCACACGGTCAGATGTCATTTCAACCGTGGCTTTCGTCTCATGGCGATCGTCCGGTGCACAGGTACTAAAATGCCGCGGATTGCAAGAATAAAGAGTGGACGTCCTAGAGTGAACTGAAGTTGGAATTGGAATGATTTATATTTAAAGAGAAGAACTTCCTCCTATGACTGGCTAGGGAGCTAGACTTAAGACTTCGAAAATCGTTGAAGATTAAGTCCAAGGTCATTGACGGGGAAGGAGTTGATCCAATGGCTTGAAACTCTTCACGAGCTCGGACGATGTCTACAGTTGCATTAAATGGTCGTTGAGATTTGTACCCACTTGTGATTTTGAAGCAAGCAGTGAAGGCCATACTACAGCATCTGTTCACAGTGGGTGATGTAGCTTCACGTGTGCTTCGCTGCTCAGCATAGATGTGAAGATTTTACCATAATTTAATATAAATGTTGATGATATGTCGAAGATGAGTTTTCTGGATCGCTGGGCAGGTTGGTGAGTTTCAGTAGAGGTCTGAAGCTATGTTTTTCTTTGTACAATACTCATTTGAAAAATTTTATGAAGGACGAGGCACATGCACAGGTGCCTCTTGGTCTTCAGATAGGTCCATGGGTGCTACTTATTCACTGCAGGTGCCATGTGCTTCTTCTGGAGCGAGCTGAAGCAATTAGTGGAGGACATATGTCTGCAGGAAAGAGCCAACATCTGAACGAGCGTATGTATCTTATCTCATGAGGCGAGCTTCAGCCGAGTGTTGAGGACGTTGTGGTGGGTTTCACAGTTTGAAATAGTGGACAATATCTTGTGATTATTTTCAAGAAATGACATCAGCTGACGCTCCAGCGGTTGTGTTGCAGCTTGTTGTCATGTTGAGGATATATAAGGATCGATCGCCTCCAACAACACCCTAGATCTCTTTGTCCCAAATTGCAACCAAATTGAGCTTGCTGGCTGCAGTATCAGAGAGAAGCATTCAGCGATCAGATGAATGAATCCCACCTGAAGCGATTTCATATTCTCAGCTGGTGGGTCATGATCAATCTACAGAGAATTCAAGCCCTCAGAGAAGATATTTTCTTACGGCAGATGATTCGGAAATGAATTGGTAAATATGAAATCCGGCCGGAATTCTGTGAAGTGCAGGCAATTTTCTGCCTGTTCTGTGACCAGCCCTAAAAATGCGTCGTACACAAGCAGCGCCAGGGGTTCAAGCAGGCAGTTAGTAACTAGAGGGGAACAACATCTCTAAGTGCCCGAAAGCACGAATCATGGAAGAAAAATGAATTAGGGCCCCTTTAGAGGAGGAAGAGGGTGTCCACCAGTGAGCAGTGCATTTTGCAAGCAATTTTTTTTAAAGTTGAAGCAATCAGCTTGGACCCTTTCTCTCTGTCCATCTACGGCTGATATTCTAACAGACACTAATGATGACCGTCAAATGCCAAGAATCATCACCAGCTATCCCCCGGATGACCTTTTACTCATTCGTGGTGCAACGATCCTGTCCATCCAAGCCTTAGCACAGAGCACGAGACCTTGTCTTTCCTGGCTTGCTCGTATTCTACGATATGAATTATACGAGGGCACGTGATAACATATTATTTTAACATGGTATGCTGTTCAATTCCCAATACCACGTCCATATCTCCGTTCTTCAGCTCTAAGGACAATCCAACAGTTCCTTACATCTCCAAGGACGACGTTTAATCGTTGAAATTTTCTTCCATAAAATAAGACTCGAGGGCTGCCCTAGATTTTAAATTATAAGTAGCAGTCGATCAAGAACGAGATCATATGACTGTTTACAATCTTAAAAATCGCACTGTTGTTGTATGGACGGCAGACTGTACATGTATCACCTCCTATGCATCTGCAGTCCACATCAATGGTGACGGCTCTATTCGGTTTTCAAGATGTATATCTCGGATAAGTAATGAATGTCACCAGTTTTGCGCTAGGACATCGTATCAGAAATGCTAAATATTATGTCCAACCTTCCCCGGATTTCATGGACAGTATTGAGATCGGGTATCCACACGTATAGATCGAGAATTCAAATATGTAGCTAGGCGCCCATCTGAATCACCGATGGCAGTACGGCTAAACAATTGATTCAGGCGTTCTTTAAATCTAGAGCCTGCAGCTGCTGGGCACATCAAAGGTCCTGACGCTTCTTAGGGACAGGTTGGGCTCAACTCCTCGTGGCATGGACCACAAGGGAATTGTGGGGGAGAATTTGAACCAGTGGACGTGTTTTCTGCTGTTGTTTATACGAGACAGTGGTTTGAAATCTGTGTGGACATGAATGATTCAGTATTAGAATAGAACTGTAGGCGTCGAGCTGTTCCGTACGCACGGGATCAGGTCTCACACTCGAGAGCCTCAGAACACTCAATGGGCAGCAGCAGGTTTTCAGGCTCCAGCAAGTGCTTAGTACGTACATGCACATATTTCCATATGGAGGTGGTTCAAGCAACTGCTGCCGGATGAATACACACTTTCCTGATTTGATGCACAAGTGCGAGTAACGTTTTTCGAGGCTCGAGGTTCTTCATTCATTCATTCAGTTTAGAATGGTATTATTTCTGTCTCATGATTGTGTTCTAGCCGAGATTTCCAGGCCTAGGCAGAATCATACAAGGCTATGCATACGCCTCGTTCAGTTGATAATTATCAGAAAGTACCGCAAGAACCATACATACAGATCGATATCAGAAAGCTCCCATAGCAGCAGATCTCGTAGGATCTCATGATTTCATCCACTGCCAGTGCAAGTGCAGTGCAGCGGCTCACACTCTCGCAAGCTTGTTTACTCGCTCTTCGACCCTCGTAGCCAGCTGGAAGGTCTCATAATACGTATACGGTAGTACAGAACCATCGCCCGGATATCAGACTACCGGTAGGAAGAACCTCATGCCAAGATTGTGGAAGATTTTTCATCGCATGATGATTGTATCAATCATGCCTAGCTCTCTTGATCAACCCTAATCTTCAGGTATGGGCTACTTCCGAGAGCAATAGTATGGAAGGAAATGTGCATCTATTTTGTACCAACCAGGTGTTCTACTGTACAGGTGAAGTCTGCTGTGTAAGCGGACCTCACTTGCACTCATTTGGCTCTGTGCTGAACTGAAAGATCAGGACACTCCTTTATTCTTTCGAACCAATTGACAGTTGAATGCTACGAGCCCTCGCTTTAAGGTTAGTTAAGGCAATCGTGTGTGGTCGAAGTCGTCGATGCCTAAACATCTATAGTATCAGCATGTGCTCATCGTTGCAGCCGTTGCACACTAAAAGTTGTACATGTGACGAGTCTTGCAATCTGGAGTACCCTTGAAACATCAGGTGTTGACCCGATGTAGTCGAAGAGTTCAAGATTGTCATGACGAAGGAATCCCATCTACTAATTCTATCTGAGCCTGGCCTATTTCTTTCCTTTGCGTTGTACTCTTGTCGATGGTTTCTCATCGCGCTTTTCTATTCCATGCGTCTCCTCTTCCCCACTCGATCTGAGTTGGCATTATAAGCTCCTGGATAATAATCGGAGGCACATCATTAAAGCTTAGATAGGATCAAGATCTGTTCTGGGAGAATGAATTGTAGGGCTAGATCGTATTGGATCCACCTCCCGGACATGCGGTCACCTTCAATCTCAATCCTCTTCGGTACGATGTCGAGGATGCTGGCTTGCATGAATGGACGAGGTTGGGGTAGGGGCCGGGTGAGCTCGCACTGCTTGACCCCGAAAGAAACTTCGCCAGCTCTTCTTCGGACCAACCTTCTGTTTGCTACAGTGGGGAAGAAAAATTTGGGGCCTGTTCACATCATCATGGTCAGTATACGTGTGCCGAGGTCGATGTTCGATGCAAATCGTGAAGCGTCTTTCTGTGTTCACTGGTCACGCGACAGCAGCTCTTTGTTGTTTCGTGGGTTTGCATTCATGGCCTGCCGCCTCACACCACCTCCGTTCACAGCAACTCTTCTGGTAGTTCTTGACCTCAACTGTTCTAGAATGTTATCAGCGAGCTCGGAAGAGAATCCCTTGTCTTGTTGCTTGGCCAGACGTGGGGGTTACAAATCTAAACTCCTGAGAACGAGGAACATTCTCCGACACGAAAACAAAATAATAATATCTCTCATGCGATGCTCACCGGTCGCTCGCTAAACTTTTCGACTTCTCTAAAGCGCTTGTCGTCGTCGAGCTGATCATTAATATCGCGGCTCGCTATGGCCGAGCCCTCGCTAACTGAGGATAAATTAGCTGCAACACGGATATGTCTTGGACGAGACCGCCTTACAGATACTCAGAGCACTCGATTCTGGGTCCGAGATGTTTCGCTCACCCAAAGAAATGCATCACCTTATTCAGCGAGAAATCCTTGACTCGGAGAAGGGAGATGAAGACGAAGGTCATGGTGATTAATGCAGATGGATAGCCTGGGCTCGGAGTGCCTTTCAGCTCCTAGCTAGAGAATTGACATATGATACCAGCATTCGCGTCGTGGAAAGATGCGTATGGGACCAAAATCACAAACTAACCAGCGGCTGGATTCAGCAATTCCAATATTCCTGTAATGATACAGGAAGTTCAATCATACAGAGCCGGGCATACTTTCAGGCCTCACGTATGGGACCTTCTCGTCATGCGTAGAATCTGTGCAAAGCTCTGCGGAGCAAGTAAGTAGTCAGAACAAACAAGAACAAGCTAATGAATTTAGGGTCCGGGTGAATCTACACTAGCTGTAGATCTTACAACCTGTACTATGCCAAACAATACAGTCGATTTCTGAGCCGGTTGACTACAGTACAAAATGGGGCAGGAAATTACGCTAAGCTTCCCAAAGCAGGCCGGGAGAAAGAAGGAAGCAGGAGAAATTACGAACGTCGTCGGCTATGTATGAGATGTAGCGAGGCCATGGAACATACTCAAAGTGGCAACGGGGCTGGTCTGTCGAGAAGTGGGAAATAGACCACTTGAAGACAAGTGAATAGAATGGAATAATTGGAGAATTGACGATAACAAACGTGGTCCAGAAATGCGGAAGGAGAAAGAAAAAATACCAGGGCCGGGGGAGAATAATTGGATCTCTTTGTAGGCAGGCCATTTGTGACGAGGACAACTGCAGAACGGAGCTCCTGTTACCATTCGAATCTTATATCTCCCTAGGAGCGCTTTCGCAGGAATGGAACAAGGGCTCGGTGCTCATTCAAGGCCCTGTCAGCTCAGGTTTGCGGAACCGATGATGATGATACGTGACGCAAGATTTGAAGCCCTTGGATGCCACTTCCATTAGGTCGGCTTTTCACCCGACAGCGCTAGCGCCTACATGCCGATCATGTGTATCACATCCAAACTATATCTCTCTCTCTCTCTCAAGGTAATTAAGCCGTGGCAAATCCCTCCGGAGTTACTCCCCAGCCCCTTGCCCTCCGATGCTTGGGTTAAAAATCTACATGCTGATTCTTAGCATTGCGCTAAGAATCAGCGCTGAAGACGAGTGCGGAATTTTTACGAGGCATCATGCGCCATAGATTCATACACTTTTCATCACTTGTGACACAGTCCATCAGCAGGCGGCAGTTATTGGCATCGGCATTGGCCGGCTGCCTGGCTCCCTCGCTGGCTGCCTGGCTGCCGGGCTCGCTGGATGGAGAGGACCAATGTTTGGCTGTGGTGGATGGATACCCAGTCCCCGGTTCGCGCCTGAAGCCATGCGGCTGCATGACCTCCTTCAGAGCGCGCACCTGATCATGAGTTTCGATCGATCTTCAGCGGGCATGCGACTTCTACAAGATTACCGCCAAGCCTTTGTGGCCAAACAGGTACTGGGTTTTGGAGTGCCTGCACACTGCTCGAGCTCGAACGCAATTGCAACAACGGCAATCTTGCTTTACACGATTCGGAAATATATGATTTAGTCAGAATTAACCTTGGTGTCGAGACATTCGATTAAATCCACCGGATTTTCTATCTGAACATGTGCCGGTCGCCATGTTAGACCACTATAAACCCCAGCATGCGTTCATGCGATTCATGATCCAAACTTACAGCTTTCAAATGCAATTGGCGGAAGAGAGAAACTAAAACCAGCAGTGATGGAAGAGTCCGATGTGGGAGAAAGCGATTGATCATCGCTGGGCTGGGCTGCTATACTGCTACCATATACATGTAGTAGTTGCTGCCGATTCCAGATGCGTACGAGATCAATTTGAACTAACGAGAAAGACTAGTGTAGTAAAAATCGCGAGCTGCCACTCAGAGGGTGTTGACAGTACTTATGTGTGACTATATATAGGCACATTCAAGAACAACGCCTGAGGTCAGAGAATGATTGTTGAGCTCATATCCAGACATCTGACACTGTCTAGAACTGTTAGAAATGTAAGCTCATTCTATGCAATAATCAAACACAAGACAAGTATTCTTCAGACGAAGAGCTACCAGAGGTTGGATATATCTGAGTGGATAATCATAAGGTATTGTTGTCGACCTGAGGATTGGAGGTTCACGATCTAACACTCAAAGACGCCTCTATGTCAAAACCTAGCCTGTGATCATGACATCTTGATTCCTGAGATGTGAGCTCGGGTGGCTGGTGGTTTTCTGCTAGAATACATTCGAACGTTCAACGGGAGACGGTGCAAGGGCTTAACCACTTTTGGGATGGTAGACTACAGTAGCTCTCATCACAACAACTTAGATCGATCGGGTCGACGGTTTTGGAGAGACCTCACTCACGATCACCAGAATACGAAAGAAGTTATTTGCACATTGTCATCTAGATCGTAAATTCCAAAGTCTCAAAAGAAGGAAGGAGAGAGAGAGAGAGAGAGCAGGATGAGTATTCTAGAAGGCAAAAGCTGACGGCAAGGGGAGTTCTAATGAAGTTTCTTTGGCTCCAGAAGAGCAGCATCTCCCTTGGGATGAACCAGATTGAGGACCTCTCAGCGTCCAACACTAGAGGAAGTCCAAGTGGACAACTCAAGGAAATGAAAAACGCGCAGGAGGTGAGATCTGGACAATATAAATTATTGATCGACTGCCAAACAAAACAGTCGTTACAGTGATTATCACATTCATAAAACAGCATCGAAGGAATCCCAAAAAATTAAAAGCTCTGCACTCTACGCTAGCCAGTTTTGCGAGGTTCAAATGCAAGTTACGACCTTTTATTTCCTCACCTTCATCACATGCTATATTACACGATACAAATCAGTTTCTGAAGCTGACTACATTGATCTGTACAATACTATTGTCTAGTTTACAGGCAGGAATCGAGATGATCTTGCAAGTTCCAGAAATGTTGCTGCTGGCTAGCCGGAGCTGCTGACTAGAATGGATATGGACAGTTGTAAAAGCAAAACTATATTGTTGTACCACTCTCAATAGATTTATAGCTTTGAAGTAATTTTCATTTCTCGTATCGCGTACATTGCCAGATGGAAGCTCCCAACAAGATTTTGGACCGCCAGCCAAGGAGCAGGCGATTTTGTTCCTCCTCCACTTTGTACCCGTCACTGAACAAGCCCAGCAGCAGTTTCGCTTGACACAGGTTGTATACACTCAAGGGGACGGGATGGAATCCTTCGGTCTGTGCTAGAGAATGCCAGTGCACACCTCCATCGCCTTCACACATGCCGCCGGAGTTGCTCGAGCCGCCAGCAGGATTGTCAGTGTTGCTGGACGTCATGAGACTGGTGATCCTGGGAGCGAGGAAGATCCGCTCCACGAGCTGTCGGCCTTTGCTCTCAGAGGACAGACTGGCCTCGAGGGAGTCGAAAATTGCCGAATAGTGGTGGAGGGCCTCGAAGAAATGACTGACGAACGTCGAGGAGCTGCAGCTGAGCTCCTCTTCCACGAGCGTGAGGACCTTGGGCGACAATCTGTGCACGGCCCTCATGAACGAGGTGACGGCCTTTTTGGATCTGTGAGGCATGTGAGGGAGGTGCACCATGCAATTCACGGCGAGGCATTCGCCCTTCACCTGTTTCAGAAGCGTGGGCCGCAGCTCATCCTCGTTATCGATTCTCACTTGATGGAAGGAGAAGGGAATATTGAATGTGGCTGCGAACTCGGTGAGCCTCTTGCCCGTCTCCTGCGTCATGGCCAAAGCCCGCTTGACGTGGGGTCGACACAGAGCCGTGACCCGAAGGTGGGGAGGGCCCCCGGTCCGGCACGCGAGGGCTTGCATCAACGACGGCCATTGTATCCCTTCGAGAATGTCGTAGTCGATGATGTGCACCCGGCGCTCTCCTTCGAAGGCCTCGAGAATAGCCTGATTGGCGGTGAAATGACCAAACTTGATGTAGGGAGAGACTTCATGGAGCACCTGGAACGCACTCAGCGAGTCGTTCTGAGACTCGGCCACCCTGTCGGGACCCCGCACGCCTTCAATTCTGTACTGCAGGCCCTCGCAAAAATAGGCCGCCACTCTTTGCATGGTGCTACCACTCCGTGACACCAGTTCCTTGAGCCGAACCAATATCACCGTGGCCAGATCGATGTTCATGCTGGCCACCGCCTCGGCCCCGGCCAGCAGCAAATGAACCAGGCGTATCCCGTTGAAGTCCTCCTCCGACTTGATGCCCAACTGGGGCACCACGTGTGGCTGGAATCCGGACGAGTGCGCCGTATGGCAATTTTGAAAGGAAATTTCCGAGGACAAATGCTGGTAGAAGAAATCGTTGTTTCCCGCTGCCTCTCCCCTCATCCAGTGCCCTTGCGCTTGGCTTCCCAACTTCCCGACCCCAATGTTGGAGAAGCCCAAGCTCGATGGCCTCGGCACCTCGGCCAGCGCTTCCTCTTGCTGCTGCTGGAGCCTCACATCGAGCTGCTGGTGTTGTTGCTGGGGGAGGGGAGGGGAATCGACGTAATGGCACGTCTCTGCACGGGGAGGGCTGGCGCCAGCGGTGGAATCTGGGAAATCCAGGACGTTGATGGGGCTGGAGTAGGCGTCCTGGTGAGACGAGAGGCACTGGCGGGACGAGGGACTCCATTCGTACTCGGCGTCCACGGACAGGCCGACGTCGGAGCCATGGGCGCCGAGCACCGACTCCATGAAGGAGCTCAGGTCGTGATGCATGGCGAAATGTTCCTGACTGGTGACGGAGGTGTCGCTGCCCACGACCATGTCGGTCGGGGAGAAGGCACCTCCTCGAGGATCATCCAGGTCCTCTGATTCGAAACTTTGCAAAGATGAAGTGCAGCTTCGGGCTCGCTGCAGTTCGGAGAGAGGGGAGCAAAGGCTAGAGCTGGCGGCCTTGAACTGGTCACTGTAAACCCCACCGCGCTGAGGAGGGTTGCAGTTGTCGTAGGACAACGACGAATCGCTGCCCGTGCTGACTTGCGAGCTCGATCGGCTGAGCGTGGGGGAGCAAATCGCAAATAATGAGACCTGTCCCTGCAAAGCCCTGGCATCTTTAATTTGCCAAGATCCTCCGCCGCTATCGTGCTGGCCGCCGTAATAGACAACATTCGGAGGGGGCTCGTTGAACATGTAATCTTCGAGCTGAATTTGCTGATCCAGTAACATCTCGGAATCGAACATGCGCATATCCACTTCCATTGCACCCCAATTCAAATGAAATACCCCTCTCAATTGGACACTCCTACTGTGGTGTAAGCTTCAGTATCTCTGTGTCAACAATAACGGGTAGAAGCAGGCAAAGTTTGAGGGACGTCGATACTCATAAGATAAACCGCTAATGATATTTATCGAATATAGACAGACCACTGAACATGCTTCTGAATCAGAAGCTGCTGTTGCTGCTGAGATGCTCCAGCTGCAAGCCCGCCTCTGTGCATTGAGACCTGAATTGGTGAAATCCTTCGAACCTGTTGGTGGCCAACGATTATTCAGTGAGTTGGACTTCAAGCAGGCTCCTCTTGATCATAGTTCACAATTCCCTTGAACCTCCGGGGACGCATGAAGAGACGATGGTCAAATCCATCATGATCTCGAAAGCCGTTCCCACAGTTGGAACGCTAGCGATTTCTTCCCGCTTGGAACAAACCAAGCAAGCAAGCAACCACCTGGAAACCAATTGCAATCTCCAGCTGATTGAGCCTCAGACAAAATTCCTCTTCCAACACCGAAATTGTGTGAGTGAGTGAGAGTGAGTGCGTGAGAGTGTGAGTGGGTGAGTGAGTGAATGAGAGTGTGTTCGAATGAGTGTCCTGATTAAGGACGTTCCCTCTTCCCTTAGGTCCACCAAAATGGATCAAATTTTCTGCTGAAGCTGCCTTAGTATCCAATGTTTTGTGGAGCTACTGAGGACGGCGCTTTTCTTCCTTGTGATGCAGCTGCGGGTGTGCTGCTGCTCGCTGGTGCTGCTAGGCATAAAGTAAAATGAGTGCAGGGTGGTCCAATGATCCGACAACTCGAGCCAAAACAAAGAGAGCAAGATGCTCACAGCGTGCAGCAGTTAGTAGCTAGCTGCTGGCCGAGATCATTAAACCGGTTGCTCAAATTTCTACTCCTGCTCTTATCCCTAATTTCCCAGCACCTCAGACACAGCACACGCCACAACTGGATCTTCCCCAAACAAGCGTAGGAGAATTCGAGGACCCGTAGCTCGTTGAGCACGAGAGAGTCCAGAACCTGACCTTCACCGAATGGTGGTAAGAACCACACGACGACGACAGAAAGGGCTGAGCAGGAGTGTAAAGTGAGAGGGGTGGAGAGGAAAATTTTGCTCAATGAAGGGCTCAGATCACTGGTCACTGGCTCGCTCGCACAGAATTGTTTCAGCTCGATTCCCGAGACAAACAATTGCCAAGGCCTAGCTATGTTCAGTATTATAGCTTTAGCTATCGCTGCTCTCTTCTGCTTCTCCTTCTTCTACTGCTGCTCCTCGCTCCTCCTTCTTCTTCTACCTCGCGCCCTCCGTTCCCCCTCCCCATCCCATCCGTCCCCCACCCTCCGGGTCTATCAAGCTATGACTGAACAGCAAAACCATGCGCTGGGCCCCGCATCGATGCAAGCGGGCATAAAAATATACGGAATATTCACAAGGACCGCACGGGGGAAATATACACTCCCCACCCCAACTCCTCCTTCGTCAGCCCACGGCCAGGCCCCAGGCCCCAGGCCTCCTCCCTCATCTTCGTTGCTCCCACCCTCCTTAGCTCAGCTCGCCTTGCCTTGCCTTGCATTCGCTTAGGAACGTGCAGCGGATGCCAGCGGAGACTCAAGAAGGAAACGGTCCTACCCTTCGATTAGGGAACAGGCCCCCACACCCAACTCTAGTAATGACCAAACACTAACTACTGATTCAGCCCCGTCCCTCCATCGGGCCCCCACACTCCTCACGGCACAGTGGCAAATCTACCAGCTTTTGCGGCGGGCGGTTCTTCCGGCCGGTCGCCTCAAATTCCCGTCTTCCGTCTCCGAGCCACGTCAGGCCCTGGCTGGAGCTCCTTCCTCCATCGAAGATTTCCTCGCCCGGCTTTGCGACCAGCAACGAACAACATCGTCGGCCTGCCCGGACCTTAAAGTTCCTTCCCGCGCAAGCCTCCACTGTACTCGTCTCAGAAAGTCCTCCCCTCCCCAAACGCTTTTACTTTCCCTCCCTCCGTCTGCGCCATCTCTCTCTCTCTCTGATCTCCCAGCCCTTTTGCATGTTGTAGGCATGTCCCCCTCGTCGGAGTACCTAGCGCTTCGCGGTCATTAGATGACGAACCCCGTCCTTAATCATTGCTGTCCCGATTTGACTTAGATTTGCTTTCTCTGTGCGCTGATGCTCCTGAGTCCTCACTAAAAGCAAGGCGATATCGTTTATCATATAATTAATAACACTAATAACAACGCTTCAGTGGTCGGTCGGTCATTCCTTCCCAAGGGCAGGCGGGTTCTCGGGACTCTTGTCCTTCTTCTTCTTCTTGCATTGTATGGGACGGTGTGCTTCCCCTTTTTTTTTTCTTTTCGAAATGTCGAGGTTCTGCATCTTCGTTCGTAAAACACATCCACCCTTGTCGGTGCGATTACTTGCTATCGAGTCATTAATCGACGGACGAACTATGCTTAACACTCGATGCCGCGCTTTTACAAAGGGGCCAGCGCGGCAGTAAGATAATCATACGATTTTTGACTAATTTCTCGTACGGTGGCACCGGGGAGCCCTTGTAACCGTATGCGCACCTTTGCTGCCTCTCTGCTAAAGAAGCTGCATTATTATTTTCTTAACCCTGCTTTAGGAGACTCTTGGTCTGCTTTTGTGGGGTTTTGTGCAAGTTTAATTTACGCGTTGGAGGGCTTGTCCCCCTTGTCGGAGTACTTAGGCAACTGAGGTCATTTGCTGACGATCAAGCCTTGAACAAAGGGTCATCCGCATCGAGCTCTTTTCTACAATTAGAATCCACCCGTAAACAGTACATGTGCACCTGTGGGGTTTTCGAGGTATGTCAAAGTCTTATGATAAATTAAAAATGCTTATGATACCAAGTTGTGCTTGTGCAAATATTGATTTGTGTTTTAATCAACTATTGACTCCGCCTCGGTGTGGTTCTCTGCCGGCGTGGCACGTGTCACCATCGGGCCGCAGATGAAAACGTTCATGAGATTTGGTTGCATTTGGTCTTCCTCGGGCTTTGGCAAACAATTCTCCGCTTACAAAAGTTTAATGATCGCTCTCGATTGCAGTCCTGATTCATGATGCACCGAAGAATAAGCCCTCCTCATCAACGACGTAAGTGGTTTCTGGAATTTACACTGAACATGGACCGAGCAAAGAAGAGTCCACCTCTAAATCAAAGACCTACCGGGGTCCTTATTCCCAAGTAGAATGTGCGCAAACGCAAAGACAAACAAAAGAAACAATGAAGGTCCTTGAAACACCAACTCGGATTCACTTAGTGCGCATGACCGTGCTTTGCTTTGTGGAGGGAAACAGAATGCGCGTGCCTGTTTTGTAAGTCCTGCATAGGGTTTGATAAGGTGATCATGTAAGTTGAGTCGAACGAGGGAGGTGATTAAAGTGGTGAAAATGAGGCCCACAAATCTGTAGTTAACTCTAGCTTGATTCTTCTCAAATGGTTTGGTGGTGATGTTTAGAGTGTGTCATATGTTGTATTTCCACCCATGTTGTGGAAATCCTTGCATATCCCAGATTCTTCGACAATCGTTCCACCTGAGTGCGTCCAGGAGAAGCTTTTTTTTGGTTCGCTACCAAAAAAAATCGGTGGTTACCAAAATTTAAAAGATGACAAGTTAGCCCTTACAAGTTCCTAGGTTTCCTGACGTCTTCGTCAGCCTCGTAAAGACGTTCTC
Organism: Marchantia paleacea; assembly: GCA_014180765.2. Classification (NCBI taxonomy): domain Eukaryota; kingdom Viridiplantae; phylum Streptophyta; class Marchantiopsida; order Marchantiales; family Marchantiaceae; genus Marchantia; species Marchantia paleacea. Next base: position 2,433,222 of record MUAA02000049.1, read on the forward strand.
AAGAGGTTGAAAGAGAGCTGCTGCAACGGAACGAAAAACTCTAGCTTTACGAGATGGATTAATTTAGCATTGGTCACTTTTCCAATCTTGAAGCGAAGTATGACAAACTAACCGAGTTCAAGAAAACCAACCTATCAGTCTCAGCTCTGTCATTTGGAAGTGCAGGGGAAGTGGTCAATTGCTTGACTCCAAGCACGATAAGATTGTGTTCCGTTCTCTAAGCCCAATGAATGGAGCCACTCTGAATTCTGCCAGATTTGTCTCATTTCCCGTGTAATGGACTTCGACTTTTTATATATTCTCGTCCTCATGACTACCCTTTCGATAATAAGTGAAGTTTACTCCCAGGATAAGGTTGTCAGCTGCTACAGTTCAGATTCAGATTGGTTCAACTTTCAAAGTTTGACATTTTATAAGCAATTGTTCCTGCTGCTTGGTACATTCATTTCTTTTCTGGTCCGCATCCTTTCATTACAGGAACAGGGGAGAAGATAAAAGCATGCCTTCTTATGTAGGCCTGGAATGTGCACAAGCTCGTAGCTTGGAGGACATCGGTCTAAATTATGTGCAAATAGTATCATCTTGGGGTTGCTACCTGTGAGACAATTTACGAAATTGTGTGTCTGAGACATGTAGCATGGACTATGGACCACATCTAACGTGCACCAGGAACAAAGTACGACCACTTGAACAAGCAGTTTCCTTGTAGCTATTGCATATAAATCAATCCAATGTTGCATATACTTGTCGGCTCCACCTTATGCGTACTCCATAATCCTACGATATCTGTGCGCCATTTGTTCATTCAGCGTACTCTACTGTGGATCGATCTCAGTAAAACACGTTGTGAAGACATTCTGGTCATCGACCGCATTTTCCTCTCTCCACACTTCTTCCTTCAATTTCATAATCCTAACGTTATGATAGCTCGCTTTGTAATCAGTTCAGTGCTAGAATGTGCTCCATCTGCCTTTCTTTTTGGTGAGTCATATCACAAGCTCTTGACAAGGGATTATGGAATAAAAGTACAATTTGGAAGCGAGGTACACACGAGATGAGGATCTTAACATGTCTTTTTCTTCCCTTTCTCCACGCGGAGAAAGAGATCAAATCCAAAGAATAATGGAAATCCAAATACGTATCGAGGACTCTGAAGTTTGGATATATGGAAGTTGGAAATGCTTCTACACCGTATTTGACAAATGCTTGAAACTACCCGTTCAACAAAAAAAAGGTTCGGTCAGATGTGAAAGATCAGATAGGTTTTTGCATAACCTCTTTTTTGTACTATTTGAGCTCTGGACATCTTTTGCAAGTTGTCTTTAGAGTTTTTAACAAGCAGCGTAATTATGATAAATTTGCGAGTACGGTTATGGGGGAGGAAACAGTCTCCCCATGTTCATAGCAGGTGAGTCTGAAAAAGCTACCAATCTGGTTCAGATTAATCTGAAGGTTACTTTTGTACTTTTTTATCTCCACTTTATTCTCTAAACAAGATTGATAGATATGGCAACACAAACTGTCCAGTTTACTTGCATTGACCCAAAGCGATGACTGCTAAACAACAAACGAGTTTTTTGATAGTTGCAACGTAAAGGTAAGCAATTTCGAGAAGAAATGGACGTGGGGGCAAAGGAAGGAAAGCAATCTCACGGTGGTGAAAGTCGCCACCTAAAGCCTTTTACCACCTTTCTGGTCGTTACATGATTTCATTTTCTAATGCTCAAGGAAACGGAGCACACGTAACAACCATCTATGATAATTTTATTATGTTTTTCTCACAGCACACCCTTTCAAAAAGAAGATGTTTCCAACATATGCTGGATCTTGAATAATAGGGGTACTCACGACTGGCTACTACTTTGTCTAGGCAAGGAGGAGGAGAAGTAATCTTAGGCCGGAGTGTCACTCTATTCTATTATTCTGCTTTTATTTAACCAGCACTCAGTGACCTGTAATTTAGGCACCCTTTCCCGTACCCTACTTTGGTGCAGGTCTTGCAGCATTCACATGTTATCTTTATTTCTGAGTTTTTCCAATCTTAGAGTAGTTCGTTGTTAGGAGTGGTGTAGAATATTTCTAGTACAGAAATTCAGTTCCTTTACTTAAGGATACAACTGATGTTTGATTTCATTACGTACTCGTCTTTACCTCGGTCTTGACATGTCATTTCAATCTCACTTTTGTTACCGAATGGAGGTGAGATGAAAGACGTTGGGAATTTTCTAGACCTTGGAGCTCGTTTTTGTTACCTTTCATGTCGCCCATAGTCTGGTTCGGCTGAAAAATTAATGCTGTCTCGAGCTCGAGGTTTGAAGTTAGGTGTTTGTGCTTATGAAAATAAACTTTTCAGCGGAGCAGCGGAATGGCCTATAATCCTCATTTTGATCCTAAAATTGTTACTTCACACATTCATAATATTATTTTATTTTGCTTCACCAACAAAAACTTTAAAAATATAGTATCAAAATTATTCGAAACCCTTTGAGAAAAACAAAATCGGAAAGATCTTAGAGAGGGAAAATACATATTAAAGATTCCATTAAACAGGGAGTGACCATAATGGTACCCAAAACATTGCAAATGAAGAATATATAATATCTCCAAGATGACATCCTTACACCTAATTTTTTTTAAAGAATAATCAACTGGTTGTAAGACAATATGCTAGGTACCCAGGTTCCTGCTGATGTAGGAGTTGCATCCGCAATAAGGTTGGAAAGTAATCAACTAGCTTGGTTGGTTCATAAAATTCAGTAAAATTCACGAGTTGATCACACGAGACATAGAATTTTGAATTGACAAGACTTGAAACAAGAAGAAATGTAGAGTGAAAGAAAGCTCAAGCAGGCAAGAAGAAACGTATACAAAATTTAATCCATTCGTATCTTCAATGAGAAAGGTGACGTAACAAATTCAAATATTGGAGATACAACTTGATAAGTCATGTCCTGTAATAAACGAATTATATCCTATATCCGCGGTGAACAAAGTAAACCTCACGGTAATCCAACATAAAAGTGATAAGGAGGTGGAGCCTCACAACTTGCTTCTACAATTAGCCCGTTCTAGAATGGAAGCAATTCCCTCAATGAAAGGAGCCCATACCAACCGAGGACCCCAGCAGGTCGTTAGTCCCCCTTAAGGTTTTAGAACATTGTAGCTCAGTTTGTAGGAAAAAGCGTTCTTATAGGATTTCTCTTTCAGAAGGATTCTCTTTCAGGCTGCCCCAACTTGCCAGGAAATCCGTCGGAGTCCCTGGTGCAAGGCAAGGAGAGAGTTCGACTGCAAAGTATGTGACAATGAAAATCGATCCAAGTTTGTCTGCCGATTTCGGTCGACAGCTAAATGAGATCCATTGTTCCAAATAGAGGGATGAGTATCTGGTCACTTCCTCTCTTGGCAAAAGGGAGGGATATGAAAAGGCAAGGAGGAATCTCGATGGAAAAGCGTCTGGTCTTACGAGCAAAGTCAGACTTATGAAAGGGCAACAGTTGTCCAAATGAGATGATGAAAGTGGCGAGACCTCAATGACTTTCTTGCACAACCTACTGTGTTTTAGGCCCCCGGGCTCACCACAGTAGCAAAAGACATGTTAGTAGAAGGTACAAGTAAGGGTTTGAAGGTACAGCATCAGGGCTTTCCGACTCACACCAGCTACTTTCTCCAAAACGATGAGGTTCCTGTCTTGGCTTGGTCCATCCATCTACATCTTCATTACTCACATGTGAGTGTGGTATCATTTTAGATGCAGCAGGTGTTCATATGACTCGTTGTCCATTCGGAGGGCAGAAGATAGCTACCCATGATGCCATTAGGGATGTGGTGTTTGCTATGGCGCGGGAGGGTGGATACCTCACATGGAGAGAGCGTTGGTATGCCTTTGGTCGACTAGGTTAGGGGCAGACTGCATTTGGTTCGGGAGGACCAGGTCACTATGGCTGATGTGGTGGTTACCGATCCTACTAGAGATACATTTCAGAGGGGGTGATCTCCCATCCTCCAGGATGGGCGGCGAGTGGAGCGGCAGCAGCCAAGGTCTCCAAGTATAGAGGTATGCAGAGAGGTCACCTCTTTGTTCCTCTAGCTTTGGAGTTATATGGAGCTATGGACACCGACTTCGACATGTTCGTGAGGGAGTGCGCGAGAGCCTACCATACTAGGCGACATGGGATATCACTCTCTTTTAGCTTCATCAGATAACCTATTTTTTAGGCAACATGTTTCCATTGCTCTACAGAGAGCACTAACTGGTGCAATCCATAAGAGAGCAATCACGTTAGGTGATGCTTCTTCGGATGCTCTGTTGTTTGTAGACCTTTTGACTTGGATCGTTCATATATCCTAGGTGCTGTAGGACATATTTCCTAGTGTGATACTATTGGGGCCTAGCGATGCTATTGGGGCCTAGCCCCATGTTACAGGTTTGGTTCCATCCTTGTACGATTTGATGGGGTCTTCCCATCCTTTTTGTTATTATACTTCGTCTTTAGGGAAGGTACAGCAATAGAGAGAGGGTTGTCAAAGGACGTCAAAACGGTGTTTCCGAAATGTGTTGGCGAGAGACAGTGAGACGGATAGGAGACGAATCAGGCCATATGATACAGTGGTCATATCTCACCGAGCTTCTCCAAAGTGTGTGCTCAACTAAGTTGTCGTCCTGACTGGATGAAGAAGGAGACGATGTCAAAAGTATGTCTTATAATAACAACGGCTTGATCCACTCTCACAAGATGTACGTCGCCCAACTAGAAGCCTCTCGTATTCTTAGTAAAATCGATGTCGAGTTTTGGTAGGCATTATCAACTCTCTGAAAAGGGGCAGCGATGTTTCATTGTTTAGGTTGTGATGCGGCGTCTGCTGAATAAATTATACTCTCAGGTTTTCTGATTTCGGATTTCTACAGCTGTGATCATGTCGATCGGTCATATTTGGACTGCGATTTTGGAGGCACCCCAAAGAGGTCTCGACTCGAGCATTGAGAGGTAGCCCATGTCCCTCAAAGAATTGATAAAGCAACGGAAGACAGTATTGCAAACTTTATCGAGGTCAGGTTCCTGGGGTTCGGTGGAGTGGGTATGCTATCTCCCACAGGCTCACATGTATCAGCAAAAATTGTGTACCTGCCCGTTCGGCACATGGCAAAACAGAATACACGAACCAGCTCAAAGGAGTTCTGCCCATATCATCTCCTGCATCCATAAGTGGGAAAAGCGTGGACTCTTGCTCGCCTTTCTTGGATTCTAAAGTGAATGGCGGAGTTTACGATTGTCTCTATAAAGGTTCCAAGTTGATGTACGTGAGGGGAACTTATTCTTCTGAGATTTCTTTTGACACCGTGCGTAGATAAGAATAACATAAGTTGAGCATGGGCATGAGGCACACTTGAAGAACTAAGAACAACCCGTTGAAATTCAAACCTTGAAGTCAACCCTGAGATATTTGCATGATGTTTTGTCACCAGATGTAGTTTTATACAATACTGTAAGTATTAAATTTCATGACAATCGGTTTTTTTGACACCTGCGTGAGGTTTTTGCAAGGGGAGAAAATCATCGTACAGGCCTTCAATAAACATTACTGTAAACTGCATCATCGCAGCTCATTTGAAAATGAAAGGACACTGTAAAATAACAAAAAGGATGGGAAGACTCCATCAAGTCGTACCTGGAAGAAACCAAACAGGTAACATGGGGCTAGGCACCATTTGAAAAGGGCAAAGATGATATTTAGGGGGATTCTTGTGTGTATGTAATCATTTTCTCTGTTTAAGAGTCCTTGAAGTCGAAAACATGTAAAGCAGCACCTTAATCCATTTGCTAATCCCCAAGCCGTCATGAAAAGACTACACACCGTGTAATGTGTGCTCATTGACAATCCGCTCGCAACTATACAAGTCCACTAGAGGTATGTCTATGGCGGACCATATATTATTGAGAAAAATGGTTGACAATATTGGGTGTTGCTGGTACGACCTTATCCAGAGATTTCCAGTAGATTCAGCGATCCGATTATGCTAAATGACGATAAGACTAACTTTGTTTGACTTAAACCATGTACGTCTGTACCAGCAGCAGCATACGAGAAAACCTAACGACTTTGTAGAAAGTACGAAGGAGAGGTAACAAAGATCGTGCACTGTTCTCCCTCTCTGTGAGGATGAATGGCCATTGTGATTCACAGGCACCAGAGCAGAGGAACTTCAGGTTCCTCCAAAAAGTTACAGGGAATGGTTTCTGGTCAAAATCTTCCAAGAGTAGATGCGTTATGTAGACTTACGCTTTAACTAAATTTAAACAGACAACAGGAGGGACTATGTTACGATTGGCAAAGCAAAAAGGTGCTTGGAAAAAGCTCCCATTTTCCCATGTACACTTCGTAGGTGCCACGTTTGCGACTCAGGCGTTATTTTATGCGGACCGGTGGGGGTCCATGCCCTACCCCAATGGGAGCCCCAGGACACGGGGCAAACTCGGTTGAGCTCGGTGGAAATTCCTGGTTCTGAGGGTCAAGATTCAGGGCTCCGCCACATGTCAGTGACAGGCACAACGTAAAACAGGGCTACTGTCAACCGGGTACATGTGGAGTAACCACAGTGGAGTCAACTCTGAAACATTCGCAACTGCGCGAATCTGAATGTTGGCGAAAATTGAGCATTCGATATCTCATCGCATCACAGTGTCATTACGTTGCACGACGGCTCGGATTATTCGCGAATGTTCCGTGGACTAGCGATCCACGCCGATTGACCCCATCCCATCTGTCCCCTGGTTAATGATCCTTACGGTGACCGTGGACGACGTAATGTAAACTGTGCGATTCAGATCCGAAGGTCCCCGTGAGCGCTTCCGGATTCCAGGTATCTGGTTTTGACCGCCCGTCTGAGGGCGGTCAAAGTACGTCACGGATGAAGCAGAAATATACTCCGCAGTCACGCAGGTCGGTTTTGCGTTATCTCAGGTTAGATTTATTGCATGGAGGCCAACGACCAACCCACCGACCGTGACCTGAGATCTAGCAGCCTGGTAACCCAAACCCCAGACCAAACCCCAGGCCAGTCCAGACCAGACCAGGTAGGGCAGACCACGCCACGGCACAGGCCGTGACAGTGTGACCTCCCTACTGCACTGCACCTCCCCATCCTCCCCCCCCGGTCCCCTTCTCCCGTCCGCGAGTCCCTGGGGCTGCAACTTTAGCAGGGCGGAGACGACTCTGGCTCTTCCACAAGGACATTCTGGTCTGGTTTGGTTGGACTTCCTCCGTTCGGATCGCTGTCCTGGGACCTGATCTCGCTACTTGCTACTTGCTGCAGCTGCTCCCAGATCTGTGCGACCTTCTCAATTGGTGCTACCTGGGCATGGGAGTGTGTTCACGCTAGCTGCTCTGATGCACCAATCTACTGTCATGGTTGTGATCGGCCCGGATGAAATTGAGGAGTAATCCTACCTCGACTCGTCGTGGTCGTTCTCGTCCTCGTTGCTGATTAGTTCAATGTATAAAATCGTTTATCTGGGACGGGAGGAACTTCATTCACTTGAGACTCGAGAGTCCAGTCCAGTTGCAAGTGCTCCACTTGTGTGCAGCGGTGCCCCAATGTCCCATGTGTGCGGTCGAGTTCTTCGAACTCTAGCGCCATGTACTACTCGTCGAATATCTGTACAGTACGGTGAGCCAGTGCCTCATCTCTGCAGATAATTAACACTTCCACGTGTCTGTACGAGGGTAACTGTGTTCGCCTGTCCGATTCCGGATGCAGATTCCCGAGCAACATTGCAAATCCAGGCCTTTCATTTGATCACATTACAATATCCCCCAAATATCCTGTTTAAAACACCTTGCCAGGACAAAAGTCAATCCATTGGTTCACTTAACCCTCCCTCCCCATCATCATCCATGATCTCGCTGGTTTCCGCAGAATTTTCTCATCGCGGAGGGTTTCTTTTCATCCTATTTTATTCGCTCTTGCCTTGAGAGGTGCAAGTGTGAATCTCATCCGAATCTTACCAGTTTCCGTTGTTTTCATTAGAAAAAGAACCTGTGGAGATGCAAGTGATAGTGTATTATCACCCTCATATATATTGGCCTTTTCATTCTCTGCAGCTGCACATTGCTCATGCATCTGGAACCTCTTCGTGTAGTACTAGTGCTAGAGCTAGTACTGCCAGCGATGAAGAATCATGCAGAATGCTGCAACAGCAGCAGCAAATGCAGTTCGAGGCCTACGGCTACTCGTTAACAAAATCGATTGACAACTCAAGCCTCAGCTGATTCGCCACAGCCATGATGGTGCTGCTGGTTCTAAGCTATAACAACCACTTCATGGGGTGTAGTAGTGAACAAACTTTGAGCCTTCTGTATCCAATGTATGCATGGCATACAACAATCGCTTCTATCTGCACAGAATCAAGTGAATAGTCTCCTGTTTCGCTTTAAAGTTTCTGGATTGGGGGGCTTTTGCTTTCAACAAGTAAAATGCACTTTGTGAATCTTGTAATCGCAGCCTCCAGTCTCCGGGCTCCAGATCTCACACTTTTGTGTTTAAGGTGCATGATGATGGCAAGAACAACTGCATGGATGAATTGGATATTTTCAGTACGCCATTGTGATTGTAGATAAAGGAGGACCGGAGCATCTTGAGCCCAACATGTCATAATAATCGCTTTGCACAATTTGTGTTAGGAAGGAGACGAAAAGAATAGTTACTGTGATTCTTCGTAAGCCTGTTACACTCTCAATTGTAGGTCATCGACGTACAGATTCTGAACAGGGTTCAATATCTAGAATACCCGTAGTCTCTATGGAATCGTTTTGCTTGAAAACTGAAGGGCATGATGATCTGAAGCTCTTCATTCACATCGCACTCGTCGCCGTGTGCTTAATAAAATTTGCAGTTTCATTCGATAATTGTTTCGAGATATTTGTGAGAGTAGGTTTGATTTGCCAATGTCAATAAGGTTTGAGCTCGACCTGTGTATGCCGCCCAAATAACAGTATACCACAATACTAGCTACAAATACGATACGACTTTCATGACCTATTAAGACAATCTTTGCATATGGACATGGAAATAAAAGGTTATTACTCCACAGAAAAGGAAGTTCCTTTCGAACCCATCGAAAGCCTTGTCTTATACTGAGCCCTCAAATCTCCCTTTTGCAAATATCTCTCAGGAGCCTGTTTTGCCACGAGCATGATGGTAGTATATTATTTTATTATGTACTATATGAAGCTGCGTAGCCCTGAAGCTCCTATTTCATTAGCTGCACTAGACATTGGGTCACAGGAAGGACAATCTTATAATATTATACCTCTGTATGACACAGTCTCCATCGAATTGTCCCCGATCTCCTACAGCCAGATTCCTTATTCTGGCATCGCCGTGAATATCGCCAATCAGTTTACAGTTAAGTCGATGGGTTTTACACGCTTCGAAGCTACGGTGGCTTCAAACTCGGACGTTAGCAGTCTTGTAGTTAGCCCTGACTGAGTTTAGGACTCATGCTCACCAAATATGCTTTTCGTTCAAATTTAATTTCGGTCGGTATCTAATGGACTAATAATCTTGCCAACGTATGTGATGTAACTTCATTCTTGAGCAAGCTATAGTAGCTTGCTGCAGACAGTGGCTGTTACCAGACATGACACCGCTTGGCTTATGCGGTACCAGTGTACGTGAGCAACCACGCTCTGCTCTGCTCTGATTACTGGAGTGAAAGTTCCTTTCTTCTCCTTCATTTGTTCCTAATTTTCCAAGCTTCCATAGATGGCCAGCCTGCGAGCCTTCCATTTCATGGAAACGGAAGGGCTTAGGTTGAAAAGATGGATTTCGACAGAATGTCTGTAGACATGCTGTTCGTTTACAGTGCAGGCACAGGCACAGAGAAAGAGAGAGAGAGAGAGAGAGAGACTTACAGAAGTTACAGTAAGACGGTAGAGCTGAATCCGGGAAGGTAGATCCAAGGTCAAAAAAAAACATTGTGGAGGCCAAGCTGCCAAGTTGAAGAAGGGCATTGTAGAAGAAGAACAACAACAACAACGGGAGGGATATTACGTGCCTGATTTCATCCGTTCTATCTTTTTCATCTGCTGCTGCAGCTGCTTCTTACATCTTTCTTCCCGGCGGTTGATGAATGCCGGCGCAGTGAGACTGTTGTGGGAGTAAGCGTGGACCCAGTCGGGTCCCATGCCTGTTTTGAGCTATCCCTTTGTGGACACATCTGCCGGATTTCAAATCGGATCTTGACGGCAAATTTGGATTTCGCAGCGAGGCAATTCGGTAGGTGCGACTGGGACAAGCGCACACCATGTGGTCGAGGTCAAGGAGATATATTAACCGTCAAAGTTTTTTTGGCTAGATCGCTCAGAATGAGTATTAAAAGAATGTCTGAGATTTACAGAATAAAGCCTCCTAACCACAACTTTTCCTGGAGAAATCATTGAAGTGCTCAGGTGGTGATGTTGGGCTGCACCGTCTTCCCACTCGTGTCTTGTTAGGGAATCTGAACACTTCTTCTTCTTCTTCTTCCTCTTTTGATTTTTACAGACGTGTGGACCAAATTCTCACTTCTTCTTAGGACCACCGAAAAAAACTTTCTCCGGGTAAACACTAGTAAGTCATCAGTTGATCCAAGAATTAATTTGAAACATGAAGAAGATGCATTTTAAAGAAACTACCTCCCACTAATTGTTGGTGCCCTTCGTAATGTTCAGGTTCCCTACGAATTCCCGTCACCAAACCTTCTACAAGACTAGAGGTCATCAATTATGCCAACCCACACAAAGTGGACGTGTGATGTCCATGTGTTTTAGTTATTATAAACGTCGTAACGAAGGAGCCTTGTAATGGGTTCAAGTGCACAATTTCTTTGAGGGTTAAAATCCATAAGAGTAGGGGGACAAACCAAAAATATGAAAGTTGTGAGTCATCTGTTGGTTTCCACAAACCTGTAACCGAAATTCGTTTGCGAAAGGGTTTTTGTTCGAAATCCAAAGCTAGAACCCAAAACCTTCGAATTTGCGGCTTCGAAATCTATGTGCTTGAGCTCAGAAAGAAGAACACTTCTGCATTCATTGAAAGTTGAGTAACGCCCCTCAGTTGCTTGCTTGTTTCCGCTAGCAAATGAGGGGCAGACAAGAAACGCCTTGTAAAAGGTTTATATATATACAAATATTATTGAAATTTTTTTTCGAGTGAGGTGAGCACGAAACGTTGTGATCATCATCTTGAGAAACGAAAGACTGAAGGTCTAAAATAATAATACCAGTCGTAAGAAGGTACAATACAATACACGGAGCAGAAACTCGTCGTTCTCCTCATCATCAAGGGTCGTACGAGCAGCACAAGGATCGTCATGCGGAGGCCCTAGCACTCCGGTTCTTGTTGTATGTCTTCAGAGTGTTTGGGAGAGGCTCAACTTGTGCCCTTGATTTTCCGAAGAGGTAAGTGCAACTTTGGCCACATCGTAAAGAGAAGGGACAGCGAACGTGAACGACGTACATACGTACCGAGCTACCGCTCGTCGCAAACCAGAGCATGTTGATTGTAATGATGAGCACTTTTGGCCCCGTTCGGTCCCCGAGCTCCCCCATACGCTATTGCTGTGCGAAGGCACGGTACGTTATTTTGGCCTCATTTTCGTGCTTGTCACTCGAGGGTTGTACAAGCAAAATATTTCGGGACTTTACTACGAGTATCTAGTCATTCACGTGATTTCCAAGACAAAAGAGATGTACTTGCACACCCTTCACCACCACCGAGCCAAGAGTAATCATGATACTCGAGTACCCCCTCCGCTGCTGGGCCTAGAGCCTGGGCTCTGGACGGCTAGTTTCCATTCTTATACATTCCCGAGCAAGGGGACCACTGCTCCCCAAAAATGCCAGTCCAAGTTCTACTACGTAAGATGCAAGTGTCCATGAAAGAAAAGTTGGTCCAGCAGCGAGTGCATAAGGTGGAGATTATGGCAGTTTGCTGGGCGAGGACATGAATAGGTCGGTCACAAGTAGGAGAGGAGGAGGTAGCGAGCGAGATCAGAAAAGAGTTGGTGGTCGGAAAACATATTGGAGCCAAAGCCTGTGATTCTGAGAGCACTATTTAACTATCCATCTATCTGTATCTTCCAGAACACGGCCCTTCGTCTAGCAGGGGAGGGTGGGGGCTATTTTAGGCACGAAGGAAAAAAGCTTTTTGGCAAACATGAGCCCGTCGAGCAACATTGTTTATGTTGGAGATGAGCATCTTCTTCTTCTCACACCAGGGATGATGGACTTGAGGCCTGGGGTATATTATGGCCCCGAAGATCCCATAAACAAGAAATGTGCCCAGATCTCAAAAGAAGAGACAATGTTTTGTGTGATAAGTTGCAATTCGCTTTATGGATGCGATGAGATAAAAACCGGGGTCCGGAATCAACCCGCGTCAAAGTAAATACGAAGCTATCGTAAAATGACAACTCTAAAGCCATTATTTCGAGCCTCCTAGTGCAAACATCTCGACCTAGATGGCTAGCTAGCGAGCTAGTCAGCCAGCCCCCTCGTCGCCAAGGCCTTTTGGAACTGACTTTTGTAGGAAAGTGATATTAAGATCTATCTGTTTGTAGCACACAATTTGACTCGGGGCTGACCTCGTGTGTGCCAGCAGTCAGTGCCCAGCCCCCATCCTGTGGGGCCTCCTCCTCCATCTTTGCTTCTGTTGTTTCTGTCGACATATCTGTCTGTGAAAGTGGGCTCATTCGCTTATTCGTGCATAGGGGCACCGGTGAATTCTGCCTGCAGAGCTGATTTCACTCCTGCATGCTGCGCTTTCGCAACGAAAGAATCCCCATCTGCATATGCTGCGTAGGAATCTGCTCACTCCCAGCATCCCAGCATATGCTGGCAGCACATGGTATCTCCACAGGCTTTATTCCTTTCAACTCTAGCTCTGGACATGTCTCTTTGCTTGAGCGAGGGAGGGAGGGAGGGAAGGGCTGCCCTGCCCCTGCACTGCACTGGCTTGGCTAGAACCCGGAGTTGCAACAGACATCTTGACTTCGAACGAATTCGAATATGGTCCGCCTTGCTTGCTGCTGCCTTGCTCACTTGCTTGCGTGCGTGGTTGGAGCCCATCCAGATCGAGCCACTGTTAGCGAGCCAAAGGCGCAGTCTGTCGCCAAGGCATAATAACTCAAACTGTGAGAAATTTTCCAACGGGCGAGCGAATCACTGGCCTCAACTCCATGGAACACAGTTTCTCCACTAGCAAGCTGTGACATCGAAGCTCCACAGTCGGGGCGAAGAGAACACGATGCTGTGCCGGTTTCCAGGCCGAGCATATTCTCTAACTCGGGTTGCGCAATCTCGCAAGCTAGCTCCGCTTCACAGCACTTAGAGAGAACGAGATTCTTGTAAGAGATGCCGGCTGGCACTAGTTGCATATCTACATCCGAAGGCCCTGCTCCGCTCCGTGTGGAGGCCCTAAAACTCCACTCATTGTGGCCTAGAGCCCGGCCCCGGCATCCAATCAAAGGCTCGGAACTCGATTATTCCCCATGCTGGATGCCCCTATCCCACTCTTCCCTTCCCTCTTCCGGCCGATTTGAGCGAACTGTCTTTATACTGTCCAAGGTGCTGCCCGCGATCGGTGACATAAGTTCGAGATCTTAATCTAGAGTATCCTGAATTCCAGCAGCTTCTGTATGAAAGAAAACCTGCAGGACCCACTCGTCCACAACACCTACAACACAGCTCAAGGAGGGAGAGCTAGCAGTGGGGAGGTTAGCCGGGGGCTTGGAGCCCCACAAGAGGAGAGGCTGGCCGATGGTGGGCACTACATATAGAAATGGCTGGGATTGGTGGTCAGCAGGCATGGGGGAGAAGAACATGCTTTTTTTAGCCGGGGCTTCTAGAACCAGGCCAAAACTCCAAGGTCTGAGGGGCCACAAATAGTTGGGGCTTACTTAATTGCCCCAATAGTAGCCCCAGCCAGGCCCCCAACGAGGTTTCAACTATATCCGACGACGGACCTCATGTAAAATACACAGTGCGGCACTGTGGGTGTGTCTTCAAGTTGCCCTCTAAATTTGGTGCGTTCTTATTCCGCTAGCTGTATCGTCGGGCATGAGTCAAAGCAGCAGTCAACTCGCTAGCTGCGGAGTTGAGGCACAGCCCCCTGGTGGACAATGGTGGGGGCGTATTTTCACCTCGCCTCCCTCTGAGCTTATCGCTGCACTTCTCCTCTCGATCCGTTATCATGGCTTAAAAAATCAATTATGGTACCGTTGTGCCAAAGTCGCCTGTCCGGCCCATGATCAAGAATAAACTCCTCTCTCTCTCTCTCCTCCGAGCCAGAATCCATCTCCTTTCCTCTCCGGCCGACCTCTAATTAATCCCGCAATTGCGTGAAAAATCAGCCTTGCCATCTTTTACTGCTCTTGTTACTTATGCACACAGCACAGAGAAGGGATAATTCTAAACGATTTCGACCACAGGAGGAATCTAGACTAGGACTTGAGAATCTGTAGCCCGAGAGATTTAGGCAAACTGTGGGAGAGGGAGACCTCTGTTGGAAGTGAGAAAACTGGACGGAACAGCAGATTGAGAAGGCATAAATTTACGTAGAGCAGCACAATTGTTCCACTTTCAATTTGCTGGGGTAACGGTACCTTCATTCTCCAAGTGAAGAGACTGATCATAACTGTCTGAAGTGGAAACCCGTAGCCTGTACTTGAGGATTGTTAACAGGGCCAGTAGTCATTTAAGAAGTATAGACAAATCGGCCAGAAATTGTACGTACAACGCCCAACACTTCGGTTTGTGAAGGTTGTTGGGGAACATAAATATTTTAGATCTTGTTCATATATGATGATTAAATTTATGGATTTCCAGTCGAAATCATCATGATGTAAGCTACGCTTGACATGTTTCACACCAACTGTGTACTGTAACAGAGTTCTGTCGCCCACCTCCTCACATGGATCTCATCAGCAGCAGAAGCAAGACACGTCGCCAATAATTGTCGTGAGTATGAATTACGCTCGTATTAAATATACCCCCGTTCCAATCTAAACCGAGGTCCAATTGAGCAGCTGTTCCTCTGTGCAGGAGGCCAAGGTGTTGTTCGTTGTTAGGCTTCGTGATCCGTCACCGAGTAGATAAGATTCAAGCAGCTGCGTACGATAGATGGGCACTCTGGGCAAGCATTTGGGCTAGATTTACAAGGGCCTCATTAGTGTACATGTAAATCTCCGTCCTTTACAACAGTTGTGCTGGATCTAATTGCTGCTGCTACTACTACAGCTGCTGGTCATACGCCTTGAAACCCATGAAGCGTTGCCGTTGCAGGTGCAGATTCGGTTATCAAAGACTAAGACATCGGACATACGTGTGTATGTACACCCGGTAGGAGAGAAGTGGAGGGCTAGATTGTGCAGCAGTTGCAGTAGCTGGGGAGGAGCTGGGCCGTGACAATGCCATGCAAACCTACTACAGCAGGCAAGCAAGAAGGCAGGCAGGCAGGCATAATCAGGCAAGCCAAGCAAGCGAGACCAGGCGCAGGCCAGTGTGGAGGAGGAAGACTGGGAAGGAAGCCAGGGTTGGGATTCAAGGCCAGGCAGGGCAGGGACTCAGATGGGGCCATCTTGAGGAAGGGAAGGAGAGGGAGATGGGGGAGGTGTGTAGAGGTGGGAGAGGGAGAGAATGAAGGGTGCAGAAAGATGATGATGATGGACACTTGCTTGCTCGCGTATTCACTCACTCAATATCTCACTGGGCCTAGATAGCTTAGCTTCTGTTGGGGCAGTCGTCACGCTGATTGAGAATGTTGGTCACGCTGATGGCAGGCTTGGTCGGGTCTAGTCTTCTAATAGCACCACGTGCAGAACAAGGAGCTTTTGGTGGGACGAGATGGGACGGGACTGGGGTGCTGGGTGGGGCACTGCAGCTCAGGAGGCGGCGCATGCTGCTCTGCTCTGGTCAAGTTTCACTCGTCTTCCTTACGCTCTTCCTTCCTTCCTTCCTTCACTTCTTCCCAAATGCTCCCTCCACATTCTTCGAGGCCCTCTCCCTCTCTCTGCACGTACTCCAGCTTTCATGAACGAGTGGCCCGTGGCCACACTCCACTCCCGTCCCCTCCTCTTCTCTCCATTCCCCTCCCCCTCTGCTCTGATCTGCTCTCGTCTCCACTCCCGTCTTCGACTGATCCTTCCACCCTCCAATCTGGACCTGGATCTGAACCTGCGTGAGGCAGAGTAAAAGGTAAGGATGCCTCCCGAGCCTCCCTTTCTCTGATCACCATCCTGCCATGGCCCGGTTCAAGCTCGACAACTCACTAATCTCATCACGTTCCTTGATACGGACCCACAGTCATCCACTAACCATTTCCAGCATACAGCACACATGTGCGTGCCGCTATACATACACTACGGTAAGATGTAGAGCTCTGCGACGTACAAACGACTGGCCTTCACTGCACCTCCATGGTTCCACGGCTCCATGGCTCCCACCGACTGCCAGCTTCCTAGCTGATAGCGGAAAGGGGAAAAGAAGAAGAAGACTAGTGACAGACTCACTGACTGACATCGTCAAACGGAGGTCCTGGAGGACTTCGTTTGTACTTAGCCATTGAGCCAACCAACCAACCAACCAAACCAAACCAACTACCACGTACCAGTGGAATATAGCGGTAGCTAGCTCACAACGGCAACGTACCACTCGTAGAACAATATACACCGAGCGAGGACCAAAGGCAACGGTCGGTCGGCCTGCTGTGCATCTACTGTGAGCCGTGCCGTGCTGCAGCGGCTGCTGGAGCTGGAATTTCTGCAGCTGCAGCTAGTACGTTCCTTGCTTATCGACAACACCCGATCGAGGACTTGGAGATCGAGGAAAAGCCAAAAATAAAAATACGCAGGACCCATATGCATTCTAGGCTTCGTGATAATTATGAATAGTAACTTTAAGATGGCAGTCTGGTGCACCTGGTTCAAGATGAAGGCGAGCCCTTATGGCTGAGTCCGGCATGGCATCTGAACCTGTTGGGCCCATCGGGGCGGAAGTATATAGTTTGTTGGTGAGCCTAGGCGAATGAACAGTCCACAGGCTTATCTCAGCGTCTGTTCGTGCATACAAAGAATGACGATCGTGCTTCCTCTATCTAGACAACCACCCGAAGCTGGTTCTATCAGCAACTCGAGATGCGTCTCACTAAGCAACGGGTAAGTTTTTGTCAAAGATTCAGCGTTGATGGTGACAGCAGGCCCAGTGGCGATGTAAACTCGCACACTGCTCGAAGACCACGGTAAAAATTGCCACAGACGACCAATGGGAGCTAGATTCCAGCATTTACACTCAACAGACCTCGAACTCGATTTCAACGCAAAAAATGCCCTCATGTACATTCGAGACAGATATTATCTATAACGACTTCACCGCTTTCCCAGAACCCCCGGCCCTTGTCCAGCAGCAGCACTCAATGAAGTTTGTTCGGGTCCCATTGCAACCTGTCTATCAGTATCAGGCTGTAAGTACCTGAGTGAGCGAGTGGCCCACCCCCATCCCAGTGCGTCAAGTTACTGGAGTCATTTGGTTCGACCTCAGCACTGGCTCAGGTTCAAAAAGAGTAAATTTGCAACGGATCTTGAAACGTGTAGGGTGCAGACGAAACATGTCTGCTAGATGAGGGATGAGGGCTGAGGGCTGTGTGGACTGGTCAATGTAGTAGTGGTCGTAGTCGTAGAACGAAGGGATTGGATTGAATGTGTTCCACCCTTCGAACACGTTCAACACATGATTTTCCATGTCGAATATTTGCAAATTTATACCCAAAATATGACCCAAGTGCTTCGAACGTTGGTCTCACCATGGGATTCAATTTTACTGCTCCCGCTAGAGCCGCCTTGCTATCATCCAAGCTCGCTAGCTCTCTCTCTCTCTCTCTCTGAGAGAGAGAACCATGGGTTTCCATGTTCACTTGTTTGACCGTCCGCTAAAAGCTCGAAGCTCAAGCTTCTTCCCAACTGTTCGAATTCATGTCCACGCTGTAGCCTATAGATGAGATAAGACTCTTGTCACCATTCGGTCTAATTTGAGTTTGCCTTCAAGGTCGTGAATGGAGCTCAAAGGTGCCAATTCGAGACCTCAAAATGAAATGTAAGTTCTCAGGGAATGAATGAGGTTAGCGTTATGATGAAGATTCTGATTGACATACAGCTGTAACTTTGAAGGCCGTGCAAATTCTGGAGTGGATAACATCGAATGAGTGCTCGGAGGACTAGATGACATCTTTGCACGAGGCAATGGTGGTCCAAAAGAACGCTCTTTGCAGCGATATGACATCGAACTTGGATTCGCCTGGACCGTTCCGAATATTTGTAGTGGTTTGAGACGGCATGCATTCATCCATTCTTAAATTTAAGTACTCGATCTCCATCAACTTCCAAACCTTAGAGCTGTATTGCGTAGGCGAAACATGTTCCACTACGAGAATTCAGTCAACTTTTACCATATCGCTCTGACTTTTCCCGCATCTACACAGACTCGACAGACCATGAGTTTTAAATCCGTGATGCTTCAGTTCTTTATGCCCGCTGTAGGCTTTTGTTGGAACATGTTTCAGCATAAGTGCACCTGGTCCAACACTCCTCAGATCCCCTCAATCATGACACCGGTTTGTCATTCTCCGGCCTCCTCATAAAAAAAAAAAAAACTCCAAAGTACTGGCACTGCCAGCATGCTGCTATCCACTCGAATGTCCGTTCACCCTATCAATAAGCAAATGAGTGGCAGAAATTCATACAATAAATCCCCTCTTATGGGGCTAAACATTGACTAAAAAACAGGTACCAAAAAACCAGGCCTCTCAACCTCAAATTTTGCGCAGAGTCTCAGTATATTATATCTGGCTTATAGGGCTAATCTTGACTAGCAAGCTAGTCAATACAGCCAACCGGCCAGATGAACCTCAGCAATTTGTGAGCGCATACATGAGCACGTTAGCAGAGCGTGGACATAGAGGACCCTGAACCAACACAACTTTGATACCTGATGCTTCTGCTGCTGCCAGCTTCTGGTATTTCCAACATCCATGGGTCGTAGAGTTTGAGGTAGCGATAGTTAGGGGTGACACGATGTCCAGTTTTACCGGGTAAGTAGGAAGGGATTCTAGTCCTTGAGAATTTCATTAAATCATTATTGTTTTCATGTGGTAGAATATCGGACGGACGCACAGTCAGTCGGTCGAAACGGTCCAAATTAAAGTTCTCGTCCTTCTGAGAAATTGGCCGGCCTGATCATGAACTCTCTCTCGAGGTGCTGTTGATCCCAGACTCCAGTATCAAGGCTGAGGCTGCTGCTGCTGCTGCTGCTCGATCTCGATCAGCTCCGAGATAATGGGTGGCTCGAGAAAAGGAAAGAAGCTCGAAAAGAATAAACTTGTCAACAGCGCTAGCTCAATTCAAGGGATGGATTATTCTTCTCGGTCTCGAAAGGCCCAAGATGCGCGCACCTGAGCTTTCGAAAGTCCAGCCAGATGCAGATCCTACTAATGGAGCTAAGTTGCAGATCGTATAGTACAGTTACTGTAACTGGCTCTTTTGTAGATCTATGCGGTCCTGGCGTCTTAATCTATGTGCAGCAGCAGCAGAAATCCTTGTGTTGTTCAAGGCTGGCATGCACCCCACCATGATCACGCTGTACGTTCTCATCTTCTTATCCGACTTCAAGAAGAAGTTCTTCTTCAGCATGTCTAAGCAATCATAAGCCGATATTAGTTTAATTAGTTGATTATTGAACACTTTCTTCGACCAACTCGAGGCCGGCCATGGAGCAAAAACGCCACAGTATCCAAGGAGTGTCAGCTCCTGCAAACAATACCAAAAAGTCCTTTCATTGAATTCATTCGCCACTGGATTGGATTGTCTATCCGCACAAATATTCAGGTGACAGTTGCAAGCGAGGCAATGCCATGCAATAGTCCACCGCAGCTCCGGAGATCGCAGAGGTAATAGCATGCATGGCCACATTACTTACTATAGACCTGTACAAAGGTCAAATTACTATGCATGATCATGTCGGATATCGATGATTACGCGCTGGTTCTAAATTCTAAATTAGTTTTTTAAGCTGGCCACGGTGCTAAGCTAATCTAAGCTAAGCTAGCATCGTCAAACCCAAGCCTTCGTTCGTCGAGCTCAGAATAACACGTACAACAACAACAACAATAAGCTTCGCCTCCTCCTCGGTCACGAACTGCTGCTAGCTTGCTTCGGTGCACGCTTCCAGCTGCTGCCAAAGTTTGTTATCCGGATGCCTGCCTCCCTGCCTGCTTGCAGCTTGACCGGGTCAAAATAGATGAGCCTCCTCCTCCTCCTCTTCCTGCAGCAGCTGCTGCAGTTTTTTGGCTCGTTGAGCTGGTTAAAAACTTTCCAGTTTCTTTACCTCGTTCACTCGATCGCTCCTTCCAACTGACTCGCAGATAAAAAGGCAAGTCAAAGGCACAGCCCACAAAGTCCAAGTTTTTCTGATCGCTATTCCCTGCAGCCTCGAACCGGGAACAGTTCTGCAATGTTCTACACGTGCAGTACCGGTAGTGGTCTGCACCTGCAGAACTTTCTTTAAGATTTTGGTTTGCGAGTGAGGACGATTGTGGAGGTACGTCTCATCATTCGGTACATTAAATGTAGACCCCCTCGCCTAGACTCGCCGTAGTCAGTTCCGGCGAGCTGATCCTATCATCTGCCTGCGACAGCTTCTGCTGTCTCCTGCCATCTTCTCAACCCCCATTCAAGTAACGCAGGGTAAGAAAGAATCTTCTCGCTTTCCTTGACGCAAGGACATGCAGAAGTTTGAGAAAAATGTTGAGTGAGACTCACGGTGTAAGATCTCAGGTTGAGTATGGAACATGAATTCGACCTGTTGAAACGATCATCTTTGGTATGATTAGCGAGTAATCTGCATAGAGTAGAGAACAACACATGTTGCACGTAGGACTAGGAAACTTAGTCAGAAGTCAGCCCGAGAACATCGAGTTCTGCAATTACAAACTGGTGAAGGAATCAGGGGTGAGAGCTCTCTCAAATTATCTGAAAAATATTAAAGGGCTAAGATACAGGCCATCATTCGAACAGTTTTATTATCATCCGGATCCCCTCGTCACTTGCCTGCTAAATCTCCATCGAGAGTGAAGAGAGTCTGAAAAGGATGCTGAGCAGAGTAAAAACCAGCAGACAGAAAGAAGTTTACAGAGAAGTTTTACACAAGCGTGGAGAAAATTTTGGACCCTGCAATTTTCAATATTTCTTCGAGCAAAAACCAAAAATGTATTTCACTGTCTCCAACTTTATAATCTCTCTAAACAGGAAGAGGGGGAATCATGTACCCGCTAACTTTAAATGCCTGGATTCGAAGTTTTCGAATCGAGTGTTTAAATAAAGCTTAATAGGCAAGAAGGGCAAAAACCAAAAAGACAAACAAACAGACAATTTTCCAGAAGAGACGTCAAGATTACACGGACTCACAACCATCTACGAATCGCAAGGTCCCACAAGAAACTGAAGATTCATCGACATCGTACAAGCTTCAACAACACCGAACACATTAAGGTGTAAATAAACCAAGTTGCGAGCCCCGAATCCTCGATGTTGGCCTTAACAAAACGCATGAATGGCATTAATGAGAAGCTTTGACCGGAATGAAGGAAAGTGGCAGGGCGGGCGCGAGTGTAACGTGCCTGGTGGTATAGAACATGAGAAACCTTGAGACACATCAGAAGACAAAAGGAAGCGAAGAACAGACAGACAAGCAGAGAGATGGACGGACAGGCAGACAGAGGTCAAACCTTTTGGGCGAGCCCGTTCGACGATGAGACAGTGTTGGAGTTGTAGTTCAACAATAAAAGCGCAAGATGGTTGTCATAAACGGAGGTAAGCGTGTTGTTGGATGGATCACCCTAAGTTGAATTTAAGAAAACGACCATATCTGACAGGCCGAGGAGCAAAAAGATCCAACTTGAGCGGATCAAACTCTACTGAATTCACAATTTGCCACTCCAAGTACAAAGAAATTGGTCTTTTCAGATGGTCCGACAGGCAAGAAAATTCCGGTGTAGAACATTCGGAAGGGAAGCCTAGCCTTTTGAAGAAAAGCTTGACTTGAGGAGACTCGAACAACAAAATATGGCTTACTATTGGTTCCAAGCAAAACGGGTCAGCAAGAAACTTCCAAATGCACTGCTCGACAGAGTGAGTTCGAATGTCAAGCCACAACCCGAAAAATATCTGGTACCACCATCACTTTGAGTCTACACTTCGAGTCTAGGTCAGCCTTGGATGCTCATAGCTGACGAGAACGTCATTTCAGCAGCCCTAACTCCTACATGTGTCCTTTTGAGCCCAGCCCATCCATACCCATGATATTTCTCTCCATCCCTTCAGACACCCAGATCTTCTCCGAAAAGTCTACGCTTCGCTTTCAATCATCAGCTTACTTCAAATTCCAAGCTCTCGGGTCTCTCACGTACCAACTGGGAATCTTCCAATCACTCGTGCACTCCCAGCCCCACCCCCAAACACACAACAAACATGGCTTATGTGTTTTCAAGCTTCTTAACTCAGCAGCTAAGAATTGAAGTCATCTTAGTCTCAAACATCTGGATAGGGGAAGATGAAAGGGAGACCTCTCCACATCCCCTGTCATTGTGCTTGTGTTTTACTGACCGTTTCCGGCCTTTCTTAGCTTCTTGTTTCTTTAGATGGTTTTCAACATCCGATTCTTACACCATGCGTATCCATTTTCGTTTTTCTCTAAAAGAATCAAAAGCCCATGGGTGGCAACGAAGAAGAGAAGGGTTCAGGGTTGACAATCCTGCGAATGTTGTGAGCACTCTACTCTCACAAAATGCTAAAAGAAAAAAGTGTGGTTATGGATGAGGATCACGACTACTTTACCCCTTTTTCCTCAATTTCTCTGGAACGGGGGCCAGTGAAGTTCGAAAGCTCGACAGACTTGAGGGCTAAGTAAGCGAGAGTGAGGAGGGAAGAGAAAGGGCAAAATCATGTTCGACGGTCCAAGAAGCTCTGGAGTCTGTAACGCTTGAGCATATTTTATTTGAGGCTCGTGACCAACAACTTAAAAAGGTACTGACGTGCAAGAACGTCGTCGTCCAGCTCATTCCCGTCCACAATGTAGTGGCATTCGGAAATCAGATCTGCTGTCTGAAACGACATCACATGGAAACCAGAAAAGTCCGTCCTCTCCCCGACCGGACTCTGAGCCACTGCTGCTGTGGTGGTGGAATTAGGACAGAGTCAACTGGACTTAAAGAATGAATTGAAAACAAAGCAAGCCCCGGTTGCCGAGCAAAGTAGGCCCACAACGGCAACAGCAGAAGCAGCAGCAGAAGCACACTTGACTGGTCACTGGTCTGAGTGAATTTTACTGCCAAGCCAAAGAGCTTTACTGCAAGCTCCTCTGCTGCCGCTGCTGCTGTTGCACATGTCGACTTTGGCACATCCTTTGGAAGATGTCACAGTTGAGCTCGAAGCTTGGATCTGCAAATCTCCCAACTGTACCATCTGACACAAGTAAAGCCATTATTTACCTCCCTCCTACTTACTTACCAACTTACTTAGCTCACTATTTCGAGAAAGACACTAGTAATTATGGCCTCTCTGCATCTCTCCCTTCTCTTTTCACTTCCGATGAACTCCTCTGACGAGCTTCTACCTATCTGCTCCTGCTGCTGGTCAAGTCGAGCCAAACCAAGCCAAGCATGGCTAGAAAGTGACTGAGCTTGACTTGACTGATCAGAGCGTAATCGGCGCTCGGTTTAAGAGAAGTGAGCTGGTTTTGCAGTGCAACTATTGCGGCATCTTCGGGGCCAGTGACCAGGTCCATCACAGCTTTCGGGCTAGCGTGCGCAATATTAATCGACATGTGTTTGGTATCTAAAACAAAAATCTTTACCTGCAAGTTAGTTAAACCTGCAAAAGTTATAATGAGTTCACTCTTGACATGAGGAATTTCCTTCCGAATTGCAACTTTGACTTAGTTTCCTCCACGAGAGCTCAATCTGGATTCTGTCATACACTGGACCGGATTGACTAGAGCTGGACTGAACTGAATTGCTTCGACAATACTTAACATGATCAAAACCCATGATTGCAGCACCAGATATTATCTTCTTTTCCTATTCTTAATCAATCATAGTGCAAAGCATGTGGAAAGCAAAGTTTTTCCCCAAAGTTTCGATAGACTCAAATAAAGTGGCTGCAGTGTCTACCATACTGAATCCGGATGTATGCTCATGTTGAGCTCAAACTGGAACTGTGGGGTTTTATCAGTATGAAACACTCCAATCATGAACACGTCAGACTCGTTATTGACGAACATGCAGATTAATGGTTGCACCAGTATGCACAATGAGATTCGAACTCACTGCAATCATTGAGTGACCTGTAATCTGGTTCTCGATCACAGACTTTGATCCCGATGTTCAAAAATTTCCATTCTAGTTTGGTTAATTCTGTCCCATCTACTTGATTACCTTGAAAACGTGAAAACGTGAGAGCTTCGCTCAAATGAAACATGATATCAAATAGTAATTTTTAATTGAACACTGGTGCCCAGAGAGGTTGTCGATAAAACATCTCAAGAGTTGGGAGGTCCAACGAGAGGATGCCCTTCGAGTCTACATGAACATCTGGAGAGCAGCTGAAGAACTAACGTACTCGACTTGTGTTAGAACTATTAACACCCACGGTCCTAGAAATGGGGCTATTTATTGGTCTAGTACGCTGCGAGTCTTCTCGCCTATAATACGTTCGTTGGCTGTTGGGGTTGACTCTACAGCTGAGGTTTACATGGTGTACTGACGAGCTTCTTCTCAAGTTCTGAGCCGTTCCATGTACGTCGAGAAGGGGCTTGGCTCGCTACACACGGGGCAACGTTGGGGTATGCCTTGCTCATGATTCAGGAACATTCCTTTGCAGATTGTGCATGTTTAGAATTATTCATCGAGCTCACGGTCATCGTCGAAAGGACAGGAATTGTGTCTAACTCTGGCGGGAAGCTTCCACCACTCGAGGGGCGGAAAACCGATGAATAACCCCAGAAGGGGCTGCAGGAGCTGAGCTGAGCTAGCGCATGAATTGGGGCACGAATGAGTCTCACGAACTCACGATACGTTTGGGCTTCTGGCCATTGGAGAGCTTGCTAAGCACTTGATGATTTCTCGGGGTAAGGTGAAGGTTGGTAGCATGCCTCAAGCGCCTGGTGGGCCGAATCAGAAGAGAGAAGCCCGAGGTGCTTCAGACCAGCGCGTCCGTTGCGTTTGTGCTTTTCTTTCTTTCTTTTTTCGGAAGGGTTACGTTTGTTCTTTTGGAATAATCCGGTCAACCACCGTTGGTGCTTAAGCCAGCCACTTAAGTTGTTCGGTTGGTTGGCCTAAGCAACGGAAGTGCTAGCAGGAGGCCTTTCTCGAGCGCTTCTTCGCCCCTATCACTGACCGAAGCCCGAGGTTGCTACACCACCGCACCGCACCGCACGAGGTGCTTCAGAACCCCGTGCTCGGTAATTAAGCACGCAGGATAGCTCAGAGCAGCCAGCCCCTTCTGTTGCCTTTGTGCTTCTGGACTGAGATAGTTAGTCAGCAACGACGGGGCTGAAGTACCCCTGGGAGCAAGCCCGCCGGACGTGCTTGTAAGCAACGTGAGTGCTTGCGGCATGCCTCTCAAGTGGTTCGGCCCAATTGATAAGAGAAGTCCGAGGTGGCCACCCCAACCCACCACACGAGGTGCTTCAGACCCCAGCCCTTCCTGTTGCGATTCGCTTCTGGAGGGAACCAGTTGAGCACCGACGGTGCTCTAGCACCTGCTTCCTTTCAGAAAAGGTGGTGCTATAGCCTCAGCCTCGGCCCTCTGTCGATTGCTCTGAGCAACGTTAGGTGTGCTAATAGCCTGCCTCGAGTGCTTCGGTTCAAGTAACGTGTGGGTGAAGCCCGAGGTTGGTTGCCACAGCACCCAAAGATTGTTTCAGAGCCCCGTGCTGATGCACGCAGCTGCACTGTGCTTCAGACCGGACCTTGTTTCGCGAAGCGCTGTTGGGTATTAATGAACCACTTTCAGTGATTCGGCACCCACGGCGCAAGGCCCGAGGGGGCTGGAGTTCTCTCGGATGGGATTTCAGCCCCACGAAGAGCTGGAGCACCCGAGGTGCCTGCACAGGCCCGGCTCCCTCGAGACCGGAATGTGTATCGGCCCCCACCGAGTTTATTCCCCCGAGGATCCTAGAACATCGAAATGCTGCTTCGGTTTTCACTTCAAGGCGGTCGAGCCCGAGGATTCTTATCTGGAGTCCTGGACTGCTGGAGCCCCGGGCTTAAGCGCTAAAGAGCCCGGGGCTCCAGCGAGTTAGGCAAACAAAGTGCTGCACCTTAAGCCTGGAGGACCTTCAACGTGCTAACTTCGAAGATGCAGATTTAAACTTCGAGAACCTTAATAAGCTTCGGAAAAATCAACTTCGGCAATTAGAAGACAAAACGTGACTTCGCATCTGACAGTCACTCAGTCTGACGATGCCATATGGTCTGATATGCACATCTCACATAGTTGGAAGTCGGGACTGGTGGAACTTCGTGCATTTTGATGACTGAAAAGAGATTCTGGTGGAACATCAATGTGAAGGTCGCCACCGGATGGTTTTAGCCTCTCTCGTGAAAGCTACTACCGTGAGTGCTCAGGTGTGACTGGTCTCTCATCTTCATGTCTCAGAAGGAGTACAGTACACATTCAAGCTTGTACTGCTGATTTGTCAAGCGGTATTTTGTCTCCTGCAGATGGCCTTCTCTTCGAGATCTTGTGCGCTCGCACTCGTATGCATGATACTTCCATGACACTTTCATTTTCTTACAACGCGAAGAGAGAAACCTTTCCACCTTTTCGGGTGTTTACGAAATGCCTTCGTGTACTTTCGAAGATGGTTCCAGTTCTGACTCTTTCATGAAGCCACTGGGCTTCATAAACTCTGGAGTCTGATGTTACTGGTTAATAACCAATAAGAGCCAAATGTCATCTTCAGCAACCTTTTGTTCTACCAAGCGATGTTGTCCGTCGCTTACCGGCTCAGTAATATTCCAAGAGACTGAGTAACAAATATGTCCAGAATGCATTTCAGACAACATAAATCAAAATGCGCATCGATTCTTTTTGGATAGAACCCAGTGTCCACAGGCACTTTCCTAATCTGTTCTCTGCTTAGCACCTCTTGGTTATGCCAACAGACCTACCAAATAACACTCACCAAGTGCCTGTAATTTCAACTCCAAAAAGAAACACAAGTCAACAGTGCCCAGCTCAATAGTGCACGAGACTAACATGCAAACAACCCATCTGTTCTTTCCACAGACAGCGTCGCTCGAGGAGGTGGTCTTCGAATGCTTCAGATAATGTACTTCAAAAGCCAGGACATTCATCCATGCGTTCGTCTTTCTATCTGGCTTCCACTTGGCTGTGGCTGATTTGGAAACATAACGTTTGAACTCAAACGTTTCCAAATCTCAAATTTAGACCTTTTCTAATTTCACAATCGTTTTGTCCTGACGACTTCAGGTCAGGACCCCGCTTTACCAAATATGTGAAACGGATACAAGGCCTCATCTGTTCAGCCAACAATCTTAATTGCTAAGAGAAACTACGACATTCTTGATTTAAAAACAACATGAGACAACAAACTTAAATAGGTGATATGTCAAATAGTAGTAGTAATATTAGTGTAGAATCTCATCTGATGATGGCCCCTACACGTTGTCGCTTTGGACCAAACCCGGGAACATGTGCTCACTCTAGTCGTGGTGCTGTCACATTGGCTACTTCAATACTTCCACAAATCTTCGCATGAATTATCCAGAACGTCCTCATTCAGCGAAAGACGGTATAGTGAACCAACGCACCTTGCTTCATGAGACAAGGCCCTTAAAGCGCTTTGGAATGGATCGACACTTCATATTCAACCTGCACCAATAGCAGCAACAGTCAATCCCCTCCTGTCTGTAAGTTTTGTCTTCACTGGAATGAAGTATGCCTCATCCTGATATTATCGTGTGAATTCTCACGTACCTCCTCCTCTTCAAGACACCGCTTCGACCTCCCAACAGACTCCTCGTGACCCTGATGCTTTCCAATTCGCGTTCGCCTTTCGAAGTATGAAGCACGAGGTGTCAAACAATAGATTAGAAAATAATATACATCCGAGAAAAACCATAATGTATGATGGACAGGATTCCTCGTCCTGCAGTTGTCTTGACACATCCCGTAATTTGAGGTCTATCTTCAAATGCTTCTTAAAGTATGTACGTAGTTAGGTGTCACCTACTTTGCCAGTGTCCCCAAACATTCACTGAATGAGGCCATTCAATTCCTGAAATTTCATCTGAAGCCATATCTCCGCAATCGCTTAATGTTTTTAAATCCTGGCTTAAATATTATATCATATATCCCGTGACCTACTTCACGGATATGGCAGATTGTCATCAAGGGTCATTGCGTGAGAAGGGTGCGAGAAAATGGACAGTCATTTCGTATTAGTATTATGTTAGAGCAAATTCGTGACGTCCCCTGCGGTACGTCAATGACAGATGCAATGTACCTGGAATCGAATATCAATCCAGCATCTGGAGGTCATGGGCAGAATAAGTAAAGGTGCATCCATGAAGGCCCATGGCAAGCTCATGAAGAATGCTATACAGTACTACGGAACACTGCTTCCCTCCCTAAAACAGTCATGCTCTAGCTGTACCGTGCTTACGTGACGTTTTCTGCGGTTTAAGGATACGAGATGTGACACGGAGGACCAAAGATGAGGGAAAAACACTTTCTGCTAAGAGCAGGTCCTTCACTATGTAGAAAATACTCTGCAGAAGGGAAACGTTAAGTAAATAGAGGTTACAACAGGGCCAGCGTTTAAGGAATCAATGCGTTAATCGTTCCCATAGTGTATAATTGTCTAGAAAGATCGAGTACAAATACTCAATACGAGCGGCGGGACTATGGCTGATATTAAAAGGTGTGCCCAGGACATTGAAGCCTTTATTGACCTGCGGCTAACCAAGATCGAACCCAAAAAAAATACATGTGAAATAACAAGCTAACTGTAACCTACATGACTGAAGCTTGAAGTCGGGAAATCCCATGCGGTCCAGTCCGACACTAGTTGAATGGAGTTGGAAGCAAACGAATCCAATGCATCCAGTCCGCCGCAAGTTGACTTAAAGGAAACAGCAGCGAGTGAGGATGACGTCGAAACAACAAATACGTAGCGGACAAAAATATAACTATCGAACTGAAAAAGCAGTGTTCAAGGGTACCATGAAAGTACCCAGGAGAGGATGTGCAAACTTGGATTCTATGAATACTGAATACAATGTGGAGGCTATATTCAACGTACATAGTTCTCCTAATATATACACAAACATATATCCTAACTCAATAAAAGTTTCATGGAGACCGGAAGCGCTCGGCTCGAAGGTCATACTCGAGTGCCAGGACAGGAAGAGATAGAAATCAGGATAACTGTGATTACTCAGATAGAAGGAACGTGTCTCGTAAACGGGTACTGGATCAAACAAGACAACCGTATTACCAAGCGAGGTGGGATGCTCGGTAGCATAATCTATCGCTCAAATTTGATAAGTTTAGAAAACAAAAGCAGAAGGTACGGTACATTCATGTTTCTTTGGCTGATAACCTGATGAACAAGCAGATTAACGGGAACAATCCTAGGCGACTAAAATTAAACTCCGACGACATTTAATAAAGACATGATGTCCTCTCTCGACAAGTGACAGTTGACTCTGAAAACGGGCATGCCTGTGGAAACGGACTACAGAAGAGAACGCAATGCCAAACCTAACGCTGTACATGCAACATTTCAGTCCAGTACAAAAGATCTGAGCCGTGAAATTCTACTTCACATCACTTCTGCATAAGCGGGGCCAAATGACGACAGGAAATGATTATTGACTTCAACAGAGGATG
This sequence comes from Marchantia paleacea, assembly GCA_014180765.2. Classification (NCBI taxonomy): domain Eukaryota; kingdom Viridiplantae; phylum Streptophyta; class Marchantiopsida; order Marchantiales; family Marchantiaceae; genus Marchantia; species Marchantia paleacea. The sequence goes on from MUAA02000049.1 coordinate 2,463,224, forward strand.
CGACTCTTTAGAAGCAGACGTTGTACATCACCATTAAGAGAAATCAAGTTTGTACAATCAAATTTCGAATGTGTTTTGCAGTGACAGCACAGTATATCCGGGCACTTCGTTCTCTCCGACTATTTCACACAAAACTGTTTCGGAGTTTTTCTTGTAGATCATCTGAAACTTCCGGATGGGTTAGCTCGCCGGCTTGAGGCACAAAATCAGTTGCTGGGGTTATTTACTAAGGATTACCCAAGCTCACGGTCGGATTAAAGACCCAGTAATTGCATGAGGAGACCATCTCCACTTCCTAGACATCTATGTCCGAACCAAGTTCCTGGAGATAATGAATTAAAGGTACGCGCGGAGTAAACACGCGATACACTCCGATATAAGAAAACATCTTTGCAAAGCAAAAGTACAGTCATTCCTCGAAGTCTGTCAGAATTTCGTACTCCCGACACCATGAACTCGACGAGATGAAGGTTGTTTGGAACAGGACATTTTATTCTAGAGTACATCGAAAAACTTACTAATCATCATCATCTGTTGAGTCTCCTCTTCCTGGCAGAATTTTTCCTATATTGAAAGGTCCGTCTGAATTGTGCTCAGATCTATGTGCATGTGCAGAGGCATGGATCTCAGTATCAGTTTCTTTACGCGGCAGTATATTTCCGATCTTGAAAGGTAACTCGCCATCAATGCCCTCCTTATCGTCATCGCTCTCCGAATGGAGTATAGAAGGCAGCTTCAGTCCTTTGTTCTGCTTTGCAGCTTTCTTCCCCTTTTTCTTGTCGCCCTTGAGATTATCGAAAACATCCGTTATACCCTGGAAAGGGTTGGAAACAGCATTGTTCACCTTCTTCACAAACTTTACCACACCAAAACGCCAGGCGAACGTTGAGACGATCATGAACCCAAGAACCCAATGAGTCAATCGGTTCTGTCGAATGAGATTCTTAGTGATTTCCTCCTGTCGAAGCTCAATATCAAGCTCGCTTTGCTGAAGCTTCATAAGCTGACTATTTTCGTCATTATTTACCTTGCCTGCACCTTCCGTGTGCCCCAGTGACCGCTCTTCGGTGCTGGAAGTCGTGAGGGTTTTGCAAAGCTCTTCAATAGCTTGTGAATTTCTATCCATCGCGTTTACCATAGCTTCTGCAGATTTAGCGGCTGAAAGGGCTGCTCTAGAAGCTGCCTGTACTACTTGCCGCATATCAGCGGAGTCCATATCTTGGTCTCCATTAGTCGATATGGATTGTGGTCTCGGGCCCCGATTACTTCCTCTTCGTCTCGTAGCAAGTGCGTCCCTCTTCTGTGCCCTTACAGCTTGAACCTGAGTCAGAAGGGAAAAACGGGTTTAGAATGCTGTGTCCGCAGTCACGACATTAACATCTAGAGAGGAATACCAGCTCGAGGCCCGTCAGGATATCTCAGTTTGAAGAAAAGAAAACAAGAAAGGGCCAAAACCTGAGTGCACACTCACGGAATCTTTGGTTACGAGTTTATTTGGAACAAAATGAACAAGACCCTACAGCCACAACTGGTCTGCCTCCTGATCTGGTCCTGGTCTGCCGTTTCTAACTTGGCAAATGTGCTTCTAAACAGTTTCTATCTCTGAAAGGGGCATCGTTATCTAATAGTTGTTCCGTTTCCTACCAACTCCGCCAATATCACCTCTGCACCCGTGATTTCAAGCTTCATAGCGTACATGACTTAAATAATTGTCTTTCTTATTCTTGCCTCAGTAGCTAGACCACCATGACACTTTACAAGACAGAATAAATGAGACTGGCTGTCATTCCATGAATTGTCAATTACAAATTTCCTGGGCTCAGAATAAGTGAATAGAGGCCAGCCTGCAACTAATAAGACAACTCTACACACTGACAAAACCTGACTTAGTAGAATCATTGTTAAGATGCACTCCGGGACAAGTGTAGTTGTATTAGTCTGCAACAATCTATGCTGAACTTTTACGTAATGAACGGAGATAACAACTGCCTCAAGCAGGAAAAGTTTCAACCTACTCTAGTATAATGAATTAATTCTACCTGGAACCCAAAACCACTGTCTAGTACAACACATTACAATGTGAGTTTCACAGGAGCTAATAAGATACTATATGTAAGAGGTAATCTGCTGTCAGCCTCAAATACAAACCCGGTTGTACTATTTACAATGAGCTTTTCCTTTCCTGATTCAGTTTCACTGGACGGAGACACATGTTTAAGCTCTATAATGATCCAGTTCCTGAGTACTGAGTACAAAATTTTGTCAACTTGTCTTGTAGGCTGAAGTTCCTGCCTATAGTGTTTCTTCGTGAGAGTTTAAGTTCCACGTTCGTTTTATAATCACCTTTCTATTTTCGAAAATCGACAACTAAATGTCTTCCAACTTAAAAGGCTCGATCACTCTATCCTTACCTTGTCGACACGATACAAATCGACGGGCACTCACTCCGAACATCTTCAAATGGCCTTCTCATTTAGAGTCGATCATTCCAGCACCAATAAAATTCTTAAAATCTCAAAAATTCCAGACGCTACCCTGGCGTGAAATGGAAGAGTTATAACGAAAGAACATGTTTGAATTATCTTCGACAACAGATAGATAATTATATGTTCTCCATTTTCGGTAGTTATGTCTCAGCCCTGACCTCCTTCACTGTCATCGACAGAGACTACATACGGATACAGATAATACTCATATATCAACATATACAATACTAACATATTTCTACTGACCAGATTTCTACCCGGGAAATTGCCTAATACTCGGGTAATAGAAAATCTCGTCTCCGAGTCGTGGTTACACGATTACTTCAAGGGAAGAAAGATCTGAACAAACGTGGTAGCAGGATAAATACGGCAAGGCAGCAGGAGAAAAGAGTGGTGCCTTCATCAAGAAATGGTTGATGCATGCCAAAATTCCTTGTCAGCCAAAGTACAGTTCACAAAAAAAGACACACCCACGAGCCACTTTGACTTGGATATGTGTGAGCTGAAATAAACACGTTATACAGCCTACGCGACATACTTCGACCCTCGAGTGAAATTCGTATGGACGACGTTAGAGAAACACAAACACACACACACACACACACACAAAAGTCAAAACAAACACTACCTGACCAAAAACCAAAAACCAAAAAATACGGTCAAGGTGTATGTATTGGAGTAATTTGACAAGAAGAAATTGCACCAACTATTGAAGTGATCCTTCAGTTCTTTCTACCGTAATATCCAAACCGGGAGTCCCCTGATTGTTACAGGTGTTCACCTTCTTCAGCAGTCTTGAGACGCCAGTCAACTCCCTGGAGTAATCTGGAGACGGTGGGCCCCTTTCGTCAACTTCGACATCGTCCGGTTCTCCGTCGACACTATCTGCAACCTCCCTCTTACCATGCTTCCGAGCCTTTTGTAGACTCTGAAGAGCACGCTCGATCAGTTCCAGCTCACTGACTGCGAAAGGCTCTGAGAGATCTTCAAGATTCACCCCAGACTCTGTTGCGCTCCCATCTGCCAAGTACAGTACTCGGCATTAACAAAGGCTTCATTATCTGCTTGATGCACAAGCAGACACGTGAATGTGTTTACAAATAGAAAAGTGCAAATGAGCATGAGCATGAGTTGGAGGTACGATCTTCACTCTCAGCTTACCCCCTTCAAAAATCTCTTCTAATCGGAGATGAGATTGTGAGTCTTCCAGGTCAGGCTCTACTCTCAAAGAACTATATGAAGGGGACACAGATCCATCGCGGACGCCCCCTTCGCGCATAATTTCTGATTCAACGTCGCCATAATCTACAGAGTCAGTCTCCGCGCCACTCACTCCTTTCTCGTCATCCCCGTAGTTACTCTCTTCCTCTGTCTCTCTCACATTTGAGGAATGATTCGCGTCCTCTTGACGATTTTCCACAGCCTCGACGTCAACATCTGATCCCACGTCTCGCTTGCAAAAATCCTGCTGTTCCGACATCTCTGCCTCGAGCGCACTTTGTCCAGCGGCATTCAGAGAGGACTCCGGATGCAGGGAAGAAGTCCTCTCAGGGGAGTCTACAGACGGAGGAAGAGAAGGGAATACAGAATTCTGACTGCTACCAGCCATAGCTGAGGCTGCTGCTGCTAGCAATCGACGAGGAACCGACAACAAAGCTCAACTCTCACATTGATTTGAATCCCAACCAGCTGCAGTGCAGTCGTCCCGGCAATCTCACCTGCTCACCGAACGCTCCTGAGGATGAACTGCACCCCGCTGCCAAAAAAAGGACACGGCGACAACTAACTTTACAAATTTGCTACAAGCTCTCGAAACGCTTGATGCACCATGTGCATGAAGCGCGGACAGCACACGTGAATTCTCGATCACTTCCCCGGCCTAGGCACGCTGGGAAGGAAATGGCAGAAGATGAAATCCCCCGTACACCTGGACCCCAGATCAGCGATTTCTACCAAACCAGCGTTCTATCGACGAATTACAAGACTCCCCCGCGCGTCCACGTCCACTGAACAGCCCACACCACACCTCCAGCGGCAGCACCAGCACCAGCATCCTCCTCCTCCTGCAGGTCATCTTTTCCTGCTAATTTCACCAACTGCATCATCGTAGCACTCTCCTAAAACTCCTTGAAAGAGCTCTCGCTTCGGCCCTAAGCAAGGCGCCGCGGGAACGTCGACCAGCCTTCGGTGGTCTAAGGCGCTGCTCGCTGTCGAATGGCAGAGCGAATCAGACGGTTTCAAATATCAACCCCATCCTTCCTAAGTCCGCCTACGGAACTCGGGACTCTCGGAGCGTTCCTATCGTCCCTTCTCGAAGCAGCGTTGTTTGGAAGGCTGCGAGGAATCGCACATAAAAAGCAACCAGAGGTGAGGGACGGAGCGCCATGATTACTGCAGGGGGAGGAGCTCGAGCCTCGAAGGTCATTCCCATCGCCATGAACTTTGCTCGGCACATGCAGACCATCAATTGAGGTCTGTCAGAGAGTGGGCCTATGGTCCACTGACCTCTGGGATTTTTACTACGGAATGGAAGTTTTGTCCCTGCTGTATTTTGATACCGTAGTCTCAACAGTATTCACGCTTACAATGTATTTGTAGTATAAAAAACAAAATATGGAAAAAAAGACTTATTGTAACCTGATTTGGCTTTTGAGCAGGCCGCGTTCGTACCATGCTGTTAACTATTCTTCTAGGCATGGTTTCAAGAGCTCCAACGCAAAGCTAAAATCTTAGATTTTAGAGTAATTGTTGACATATTTTATTTCTTTTCTTCACCCGTACAATTTTTGCAGTTCACGTAACATTCTTGCATCAAAACACCTCGAAAACTTTTTAGTATGCTGAAATTCCTAAATTCTCAAAGAATAGAGGAATCCGACGACATAATTATTGGTTTAATGCTACACAAAACTAAGTAAGAACATTTGGCAGTATCCACGACAGCTTCAACTTCACATAAAGAAACTTGTTAGCCCGAACTTAGTCACCAATTTCGTGTTAAAAAAATAAAAAATAAATTTGTGTTAAAGAATTACATCACTAGTGTTCCTTCCGGTTTTGCATATGGAAGGAACACTAGTGATGTCCTTATGAGTAGAGTGAAACGTAAGCAAAATTACTTTGGAACAAAGTATAGAGAAAATGAGTAGTTGTTTAGCGGAGAAGTGACACCCATTAGACTTCTATTGCCACATTCGGCGCGTTGCAAAGTAGTTTCCAAGATGTGATCTCTAGTTTCTTCCTCTAAATGGCAAAGTATGCATGATGGAGACTAAGCAATATTCAATCTTTCAAAGTAAGTGACTATAACAACATGACCAGATTTGAGCAAATTAAAAAGGAAAAAGTAGGGGATCTAAAAGAGATAGAGTATCCAAGTTTGAAGGAGAAAGGCAAGATATACAAATATTTTTAGCAGTTTGATTTTGGAAGATATTACCCAAAAATCTTTTCAAGCTTGATTGATATACTTGTTTATGTGTTGTCCAAGGCAAGACATGTTCATAACTTGATCGTGTGGTTACATTGAAAAAAATGTAGCTTGTTTGGCTAGATTGTGAACTATTTCATTCTCCAGATTATTATTATAGGCATACATCCAATGAATCAAAGTAGTAGTATGGGAAAAAAATTCATGTAATATATTTAAAGCTCGGAGAGCTTGTTGGGAAAAAATTTGGCTAGATTTCATGGAACAACCAAATATAATAGTGATGTCAGATTGATTGTCACAAAATATGATGACATGATATATGAGGATAGAGTTTGAGTAAGTCAAGAAGTTGATCAATGACTTATGCAAAAAAATCTATTTTTTTTCGCATCATATATGCCACAATAATGTTCGAATGAAAATTTTTATGAATAAATACAAGTGGTGTTGTTTTAAAAACAATTACTCATGAAGCTTTTCATTCAAGTAAAGAGTCATTAGTGTAAATTGAGAGGTAGTATTTTGAGATATGAGTTTGTTATGTGAGTGGATGGCTTTGTCTTTGATCTTCAACCGTTAAAGCTAGTTTAGGCAATGTAATTCATGAGCATAACAATTTTGGAAAAATAATTTTGATTTGTGTATTAGTAGAGAGTTTTGAAAAGAGTGATAACATGTTAAGAAATGTAAATTTACTAGATTTTGCAACATAGTATCATTTTTTTATATGTGTGGTAGGAGTGACAACTGCATGGGCGGGATGATCGTTAGATGTAGCCAATGGGTAACAAAAGTCTTAAAGAGAGGCTTGCTTGAACCTCAGTTGAGTAAGCAAGATGCGAGCTTCCACTTCCATTAAGTTAAAAGCAGTAATGCAAAACCTCATGTTATGGTTTTGGTGGTTAGGCGTTGGATTTTGTGTAAAAGTTTGATATGATTAGTTTTTTGTTGGCACCATAGAAAGCTGCCATAGTTGAGTTTAGTAAGAACTACAGAAATATAAAGGTGGTGTATATATATAGGTGGATATGATGATTCCATGATAGTTTTGCATCCAAGTAAAATTCCTAAAAGGAAATTCGGTTATTTGGTAATGTTAAGGTGAAAGTGTAGAAAATTGCATAAGCTTTGTTGTTGAATGATCAAATTCAGAAAAGTGTTTAGAATCCCATTGTTCTACTTGTTGGTTTATGGACTGAAGAGCTTTTATGGTTTTTTGTAAGAATGGAGTGACACCGAGATGCCGAATTCATCTACCCAACCTATTTCGTAATCTAGTTTTGATAGAGTAGCAAGAAGATTCCTATTCAAAAGAATGAAAAGTAGAGATGAAGATGTTGATAGTTGTGGAAGATCCGTGTTTGTAGATGTGAGGTCATATGAGAGGTAAGAGAAAAACATGGAGAAAATGCAACGTTCATGTAATGAATGGATTGGATAGATTTTTAGAAACTATGGTGGATAACTCCATTATAAACGCCTTTTACATCCATGAGAAGAATAGAGTTTACATGAACTCGAGTCTAAGATTTGCAAATCTGTTGTGTAAAAACAATCCATATTCATTTCACTAACCATTTTTTTTTCTAAATTTTTTCATACTTGATCTTAATGCGTCTATTAATTTTTGAAGTATCAAACCCATTTTAACTTCTAAGCTGTACGCAAAGTTCGTATTATATATTTCAAAGAAAAATGGTGTATATAATAAAGAATGCATTAACTCCGTTATTCAAGGGGCAGTTTCATAAATAATCACAGCTCAAGAGGCAACGTTTTTGCAAGAAGTCTTGATTGCTAGGTGACTATGTAGGTGATTGTACTAACTGGAATCCTTTCTTACATTCTTATCTAGGGTGAAGTGAAATAAAAATTAGAAATAAAATAAACGCACATCCTCCAGCTGTGAATCATCAAGTTTTTTTGCATTCTACTCAGAACTCACTGAATATACTTGTTCAAAAGGAAGACTATTGCATAGATTAATAGAAAGGACAAGAATATAAAGTTCCTTGACTTTTTTCTTTTTTTTTTAGTCTCAAAATAATCCACTGATGAAGATTAATATATAACATTGAAACCTCAAGAATCTTCTTTCTGGAAAATAAGGTAAGAAAGTATTTTCTAGATCAAAATCAAATATTTTTAAAAATTCATTTATTTCTTAATCCATCTTTATTTACATACGGGAAGACTTGCTATTTTCAGTTAAGTGATAAAAAATTTCAGTAAAATTATTGTTTACTAGTAATCAAAACTTGCAGGTTAAATTCATTAGATAGTATTTGTGATTCTAATACTGGAAAAAATATCATAAAATTCTTTTAATTTAAAAGTTTTATTTATAAAATGTTTTGATCTTATGTATGCTGCGCAGCACAATTTTTGGTTTCTTACTTTTACTTTCAGACCTAAGATTTGTCAACAAACTAATCTCCATATTCCATCTCTTATTATTTACAACATTTTTAGCTTGTGTATAAAATAGAAAGGTCGTTTAATCTTGTTAATATTTTAAAATTTCGATCAAACGGCTCAGAATTGAGCTCAAATCAATATTTTTCTCATATATGAGTTTTCAAAGTCAGCGAGTTGATCTTCTGAGATAATTAAAGAACTTAACATATTTATCGTTCAATTTATTGTAATTTGTTATTAAATAAACTGCCAAGTTGTTATGACAAAATTGGTGTGGCCTTACAGACTAATTCCAAGTGAACGTTTGACCACATTATATTTAATTGGATTGATTATATAAGCTAATCTTAAGATCGTTGATTACTAAAAATTATAGTAAGTATGAAATATCATAAAACAATAGGAAGTTCCAGGTGAGACATAGTACTTTTTTATGGAAGGAAGTTGTAATTTATGGTTTATATTTAGCCCATGGCGATCATTCTCCGTACCGTTCTAACGCAAATCACTGAAATTTTATGACTCTACTATTTTGTCGTCCACATACAGGAAAAGTTATATGTCTATAAAACTGGTGCACTACACCAGTTTCAGGTGCAAATCCAAATTATGGGCAGCCGATACCAAAGTTATAGATGAATTTAACTAGGTTATAATTTAATTTTTTTAAAATTATGGTAGTATTCTGTACGGATATATTGCAAATTGAGTAAGAGGTTACATTGAACTCGTGATAAAAGGCCAAAAAAATTGAGTATTTTTATTTTGAAATGCCCTACTAAGCAAATACATGTGGACACAAAATGAGTTTTAAGATCCAATGTCGGTAATCATATAGTGGAGGTTGGGTGTACTGGCAATATAATATTATTTGTAGATTGGGTTAAATTCAAGTGGGTGGTTAAAGTCACATTCAAATGTAAAAATAACGACATATAAGGCGTCCACTGCAATTTCTGAGTAGATATACTGTATCCACGTAATACTGGCATTGCGGAATAGTTTATAAAACCCAGAAATGAAAAGTATAGAAAACCAAAGGCTAGAGTAAAGTTGCATTTGCACCTGTATCTGTGTCTCATAAGTCGATATGGCCCACAATCTAGGACACTAAAATCCTGTAATGAAAGGTATAAATGAAGAAATAGGAAAAAGTGAGAGTGATGAATTTTGAATGAAAGGGAAGCTGTGAGTGAAATCACTACAAAATAAAAGACAAATAAGACGTATAACATGAATAATTGTAACAGAAGAATGATATCGCTTAGTAGGTAGTATTTGGTGATGTTCTTGGAAATGAACGAAATATTATGTAATCATGATCGAAATTGGTTCTGGGATGAAAATTTAATTTTATGATCAATGCAATTTAGAGGATTTTAAAATAAAATTCAATTTTCGTAATAATTTATAACATTTTTATAGAGATTTTAAAATAATATTTAAGAAAATAATTCATTAATATTTTTTGGTAAAACAATTAACATATATTAGCATAATATTTAAACTGCAGCTATGACCCCAAAAACACCTAAGCTATACAATCTACGCCGTCACTAATCGAAAACTGATCATATGAATCTATGCAAGCTTTATAATAAAGGTATTGTGTGGAGAATAATATCCTCTGTGAGTTTTTAAACGAAGAGTAGGACCTTTAATAAATTAGTCATATCTACTGGTGCTTTCCGCCAAAATCTTACAAAAACGCTAGCTTGTGCCGTCACATTGACTTGTATGTTGTATTTTTCAAAAACGTTTATTCTTAGGGACGAAACCGAGTAATATTCTTATAACGCAAACGAACGCGTACACCTCCGTCCGTAGTTCCTAGCTCCATCTCCAACCGTATCTTCTTAAATATACGTATAAAAGTTCGATGTCATAATTTGTCCAGGAGTGAGTCACTGAGTCTGCTCCGGGGTCGCAAATATAGTACTGCAGCTCTCGGGGGCGTAAAGAAACCCGAAGCCATTGTGTGATGGGGATAGATTGTTTCGTGATTACACTATAGACAGGAACATGACGAAATCAGCATTAGCATAAGTCAGGATTTTGTGGCTCACTTCAACGAATTGGGTAGTTTGACGTGCTTACCGGCTGCTAGTTGAAATGCCCCCGAGTTATCTGGCTACAAGGCCGATGAAAATGAGATACTGCAGTTAGTGTTCCTGCCCAGCAGTACTGGTTTGATCAGTAGACTGAAAGACTAAATATTGCAAAATTTACGGACAAGAAGCGAATCAAGGAGTTACCCTGTAGATAGCGAATGATCTACAACCATGTCAAAACTTCAATCTTCGCCACGTATCTGCTTACTGCGACTTTCAGATGGTTCAATACTTTTGCTTTTGCCATATGTCTGATCTGATTCGTTGAATACCATATGGAAAGAGGATAAGGCATTTCTTTTATTGCATCCCGTGAGACGTGAAGATACTTTCAATTAGGAGCTGTTTCCATGGACTTTATGACGAATTGTATTCTTGTATACTATACTACAAACAATTCTGTAACTTACAACTAATTGTCTGGAACCTTAATAAATGTATCCTAGTGTACTATACTCTAATTAAGGATGGAAAGTTTTTATATTTCTCTAAACACTTGTTAAAGTAAAAGTATGGACTAGGGTTAGACCATACCTATATTTGGTTAGAGAGTACTAGGTTACTTGGTTAGTGAGTACTAGGTTATGGTGGCATACGTGGTAGTTGCCGATCTTACATGTGACACAGTTTAAGAGTGGATGATCACCTATACTCTAGATCGGCGGCCAATGGAACGGCAACAACCAAGGTCTTCAAGTATTGTGGTATGCACATTCGTCACACCTTTGCTACTCTAGCTTTGGAGTTATATGAAGCTATTGCACCGACTTCAACATGTTCGTGAGGGAGTGCATGAGAGCCTACCATACTAAGCGGCAAGGGTATCACTCTCTTTAGCTTATTTTACAGCTTATTTTAAACAATTTGTTTCCATTACTTTTTAAATAGCACTAGTTGGTGCAATCCATGAGAGCAATCACATTTAGGTGATGCTTTTTCAGATGCTCATGTTGTTTGTAGACTGTTTGCTTTAGATAGTTCGGATATCTTAAGTGCATGAGGACATATTTCCCATTGTGATGCTATTGGGGCCTACCCCTCATGTTACCCGTTTGGTTTTATCCATGTGCAACTTGATGACGTCTTCTCATCCTTTTTGTTAGTTTACAATGTCCTTCCTTAATTAAAGTTAAAAGATATGATTTTGCACCATTTTTTATCCCCAAGACATGTTTTCCCAAACCCATTTGTCATCAACTTTGAAACAAAATGTCTTTGAATGGAGTTTCATTGATTTATTTCCAGCACAATTAGAAAAGTCATGATTCTGAGTATTGAGTATCTTAGACCATGTCCAACGCATTTGAAATGATTGGGAGGATTTTTCCATTATCTTCAAATAAAAATAAATTGTCTCCATGTTGCCATCATGGTGCTCTTGGTAATTGGCTGATCATATCTTCACGCTTTTAATTGGTTGAAGAAAGAATGTCAAAGCTAGCATATTATATGACATGATGCATCATGATAATGCCTCATATATACAAACAATAAAATAACATAATATGTGAATCCATGTTATACACTTTGGTGATTCACATGTATATATGCTTGACGAGTTCAAAAGTGTTGGGTTTGAAAGATCAAGACCAATACATGTCCAAATGCGATAAGAAAAACACATGTCCAAATACACTCATATATGAATGTATGAAAGAAGATGAGATACATGGAATCATCCAACTGCACTCTTGTTTCCAAAAGAAAAACATCAAGATGTAACCTTAAGAATTATCTCTATGAGTATGTTGTAGAGTGTATGAATGTGCATACAATCACTAAGATCAGTATCAAGGATTAAAGTGAGATAGATAGAAGATCTTCAAATGGAAGATGTGTTGCCCATTCTGACTGTCACATAAGGTTGACACTACTTATGTAGCAACATCTCTAATTAGATAGGTACGCGTATGCAGGAGCAGATACATCAATTAGAACCGATTGTGCAGTTAGTGTTGTTCGTATTGGAATTGCCATTAGGGCTGACAATGTCGTTAGGAGTCGTAGGGCTCAAGGGGTAGAGTTCTAATTAGGTCTCCTTGGAGGGCAGTTTTCGAAGTTGAGCCTTTGAGAGTGTGACTATGGTGGATAGTAGCTAGTGCGGGAACCTAGAGTCTTTGAAGCACAAAGTGGGTTTGGCTTGACTGTAATCTCTCTTTTATGCTTTGATTATGAGTGGAGTGTCCTTGTGGACATTTTGAGAGTAGAAAAAATTTCTTCAAAAACTGAAAATTGGATCTTATGGTGAAAATTATGAGTTCTTGGGGCGCTGAAGTTGTTTTGCTAAGTTTGGATCAATGATAGCTTCGATAAGTTGGCTGTTGAGTGTGCATGGAATTCATGGAGTGAAGCCCGTGGTGGAGATGTAAAAGTAGAGTCGATTCAAAGCTCATTGATCGATTTAGAATTTATATATTTTCTATTTTAGTGTATAAATCCGAATCAAGAATTTTTGAGTGCGAAAGCGCTGCTGAAAATTGACGCTCATAGATATCTTGGGGCTATAAATTGAGATTGGTCAAAAAAAATGTGGACAAAAGTGCTCGAAGTCCAAGATTTGGTGTTTTGAAATTGCCGGTTCAAGAATGAGAGCAGCAGGCTATCAGATTATCATATAATGTCCGTTTGAACTGAAATTTGGTGAGGTGATTGAAGATGTGGAGTTTGTCATATTGCGTAGAGGCGACAAGTCCAAGACCAACAGTGTTAGAATTGCGAAATTATGACATTTAGGGGTCTGAAATTGGAGTTGAAGATTTTCAAATTCTTGAAGAAGTTTCAAACTGTGTCTATTTGCTAAAAAAAATTGCATTATGTAGCAAATTGAAAAGGGCAAAGCCTCTTGTAATTGGATTGCAAGTGTCAGTTTATCGATTTAGATAGCAGAATACCTCCAAAATTGAATTTTTGTGTTTTTAAATGCCCTTCTGAGGCTATGTCAGTCCGGGTTGGGTTGGTTAGATCCCTTTGATGGATGTTTTTGATATGGAATTTGTTATTTATGTTTCTTGTGATTGATATACCTCCATCTCTGCTTCTTATTTGTGCACCATGTTTGTTTGTGTTGGTGCTTTGTTGTTTGGAGTGTTAGTGCTCATGTGTGCTATCAATAGTGAGGATGGATTTTCGGACCAATCACACTATTCATGTTTCTTCCAGTGAGACAGAACTTGCAGACATGTAGACTGGGTGAGTGCCTGTGGTGATGGCAGGTTTTCTTTCATGTGCCCTTGTGTTAGCACTTTGTGGTACCTCGAATACCTTCTGTTGCGATTTTTGATTCCAATTGCCATTTTTGGTTCTAGTTGGGGACCTATTTTTGTACTGTTGCGAAGGTGATCCATTGGTGTCACAGTGGAATTCACATAGGGTTTCCGAGGAGAGACTACTTGGATTAGCATTGGGTGCACCCGTAGCGGAGTTCGGTACCAACCTTGACCTTTGAGGTTCACAGAAGACTCTGATTTGGTTTTAGAAAGTGACGGAGCTGAGTTTGGTGATATCTTGGAATGTGTACCCACACCATTGTTGTGGGACATGGATGATATCTATGGGGCCACCAAGGGTTCCAAACAATATTCGGATACAATTGGCAGTATTGATTTGGATGACTCATGTTGTGATTTACAACAAATCCGCAACTCTACGAGTCCGTTTATGGCTTGGAAGGGATTATTCCAGCATTTGGAGGATCCACCGATGGATGATTATCATGAGTTTTGGCGTGAACACCTTCAGTAGATTGAGTGCTAGAGACAATATTGGTCTCCAAACTACATTTCTATTACTTCGGCTATAGTATTCGGTGATGTGAGTTCATCCTATATACATAGTACTAATGATACGGTTGGAGCTAGTCCAGTTGGGAAGAGTTCAGAGGTCTCAACCTTTAATCCTATTTTGGAGTTCTTCACACGGTTAAGGAGAGACTACCAAGAGGTGAGAACTGACAAGCTATGAGGCTTAGAGGAGTTTCAATGGAAGACTAGGAAGAGTCTTCGAGAAACGTATACTCAAATGCGTCGGTGTATGAGCGTTACCCATGGGATTATAGAGACACAAGTTGTCCAATATTGGTATGGGATATTGGACAAGGAGTTTAGATGTAGAGTGAGAGATGTTACCTTACTACACGAGACATCACCTACTGTGGCCATTGTGTTTTGTCTTGATGAGTGTATTGAGCTCAACATGCAAGAAGAGAGGGTGGTGACTGTTGGGTTCAGCAAGGATTCACCAACTTCATCAACTTTTTCACATTACCAATCTATAACACAAACCCCGAGTGGTTATGGTAGACATGTGGGACACTCTCGACCATCCAGACAGAGTGATGAAGGTGTTGAATCCAAACCATTGCCATCATTTTTAGGTCAACAATTAGTTGCTAGGATGGTGTGTTGGACATGTGGTGGACCTCATCACAAGAAGGGTTGGCTTCAAGGTCGAAGGATGTATCCTATTGGATCAAAATCATGTGAGCATTGTCACAGACATGGTCACATAATGGAATGATATTTTGATCTCCATCCAGAATTACTATCAATAATAGTTGCAATGGCAGTCCTTGGAAGAGGAGGAGGAGTTCAAGGTGACATGGGTGGTGGTAGAGGACTAGACCCTACTCAAGTGTTAGCCCATGAGGCTAGTCATGAGGTGATGGGCCTTTCGACCGAGCGATTGGAGCAGAAAGATAACAAGTATGACTATAGCCCAACAAAGATTAGGTTTTGGAGCTGGTGCCTCTACATCATATGATGGAGATGTTGTAGAGTTTATGTATGCAACGGCACAACCATGTGCAGTTGTTGTGACTTGTAGTGCAACACATAATACTGAATCTATAGGAGCGTCTGTAGAGTGGGATCCACAAAGAGGTTTCCTCAGTCTTTCACATTGTCTGAGTCATTGAACACCTCATCCATGGCTCCTAAACTAGCTATTGGAGAGATGAGGGTGCAAGCAAATGTGGATGTACTTGGAGGTAGAGCAAGTAGGAACCAGCCATCAACATTGTTTGAGATAGCATGCAACGCAATGTTGGGGATGGCAAATACTCTTGTTCATTTTCCTGTTTTCTCAACCAAGGATTTATTGGCGTTGGGGATGTCATCATCCCATATAGTACAATTGGCAGCCACACTTTGCAAATGCAAAGAGGATGTGATGGTTGCTTCTAGTAGTGATAGCACTTGTAGTGTTGATCGTGGGATCATGACAACTACTAGTGGAACTTGGCAAGCAATTGTCGCTCGAATGATGGAGTTACCACCAAGGCAGGCATACAAGCGTACCATGATGGCACCAAGTGCGGTGATGTTGGATAACATGAGTGTTGACTTCTATTTGGTCAAACCTTCAGAAAAGGTTTATCAACCTCAACGCGTGTTGTTGGATTCTGGTGCACAATCCCTTATGTTGGGTAAGGATGCACTGCTTGGTCTTGGTTTGCGAAAGACCTATGTGGAGAGATGTGCCTTTAAGATCCAAACATCTCTTGGATATTTTAATGATGCCCCGACATCATACCACCCAGATTGAGTTGATTGTGTAAGTGAAACTAGATCATGTCACGGATAGCTCTACAACGCAAGCACCTACCATGGTTACACTTTCAAAGTCCTACGATGTATTGGTGTGTGCGGCAATGTTATACCCGATGGGATTTAGCATTGATTATTGGGAGAAAACAGCCTCTTATCGGCACAATGGCAATCTAGTATGGGCCGAGTGAGTCGATTACATGTATGATTCATTATCAGTTCTAGGCCTTTACCAAATGGAGGTTTGGCGTATGTTGCAACCTTCAATACTTGTGTTACTTAGCCAAGTGATTTGTTGGAGGGCAACATGGATGCACATGATAGTCCTTGTCTAAAGGATGTGGCTATCATGCCAAATCTAAGTGAAGTAGTGTCAATCACAGTGGATGGATCACTAGATACTTCATGTATGTTGCTAGGACAGATGGCAGATCAGCTCATACATCAGGCTTGGAGTGAGTCTTTTTCCCCAGAGAGGGAGGAGGCGAATGAAGTTATTCCCACTTCCATTATGTTTTCATCGTTAGATACAATGCCTATTTTTTGGTATTATCCAGAGGAGGGTGTATGTGGGATGGATATATTTGGAGAGACTAGCACAGGTTTGGCTGTTGTTTTGTATTGTGGCATACGAGTACATCGATATTTGTATGTGGAGCGAGATGAGATTGAAAGGCGGGTCTTATTACGCCGTGTGGCACAATTGGTGTGGAGATACCTAGATCTTCTATCATTGTTGGCGGTTCAAGGATATCATAAGACCTTGTTGTAAGATATTTTATTGTTGGGGACGCAAGACCTTACTCGGCATGGCACCAAACATTTGGTTATTGCTAGATGGCCATGTCATGGACACACACTCGCTGGTAATGGTCATGGGCTACATGATTCACGTTCTTACATGTTTTGGGAGATGTTATGTGTGTTACGTTCTCTCCAAACACACCAGACCTATTCTTTGGCATACATTTTGAAGAATGTTCCCTTGTTGGGTGAACCACGTGCACTGGTGATGACAAATGCACATCATATGTGATCATGGATTGGACCAGCTGTATCGCTTGATGCAGTAAGAGTAAGTTCTAGTGCACACCGTCCACGTCTATGGTGGACAATCCTTCTTCCAAGGGAGGTTTTATTACAAGCATATGACGGAGTGGAGAGGCCCTCACATCTCACAGTGGAAAGTATTTTGGATGAAGGTAGACACTCCTAGGCAGTGGTCTATGTTGAAAGGTCACCCATGGTAGTGGTGAACCTTGTGGGTCAGCCAAGAGCTGCATTACCCACGTTGTTGAGTTTCCAAACTTCCCATGCTTACATAGAGGGAGGACATGAACTTCTTGCTTGCAGCGGTTGGTGGAAAACTGAGGAGTTTCAAAAACTGTTTTGCCTTTTGTATGAAGGATTTAGGCTATTTGAAGGGACCTGGTATACGGATTGACTTGACAACTGATGCACCCGTCTTCCGTCGTCCCTATCAATACAGCAATATGGAGAGAAATCTGATCCAAAGTAAATGTCAAGACCTTCTTGAGGCTGGATTAGTGGAGATATCATATGGAGAGTATGTCTCTGCTCTGGTGATGCCAGTCAAGAAGAATATACAAGGCATATATAGATAGACGCATGTGTGGTGACTACTAGATATCAATCGATAGATAAAATCTGATTGATAAGCTATGCCTACACCTCAAAAGATCTTCGATATGGTTGAGCATGCAAAGAACTTCAGTATATTGGATTAACGAGCAAGATATCATCAATTGCATATTCAAGATGAGGATAAGGACAAGACAGCCTTTTGGGCAATTGATTCGCATGGCAAGGATGTATTGTATAAGTAGAAGTTCTTACCATTTGGGTTGAAGTATGCACCTGCTGAGTTCCAAAGAATGATGGATAGGATCCTAGCCGGACTTGATTGTGCCCGAGCCTACATCGATGATATTCTAGTGTATAGTGCTACACTGAGGGAGCATGAGATACATTTGCAAGAGGTATTTGAGCGATTGATTGCTCATGACCTCAAGTTGCATCCTGAAAAGTGCAGGTTCTTTCATGAGCAGGTAAAGTACTTAAGAGTCCCATGAGGATTTGGAGTTTAGCAAACCAAGGTGGAGGTAATCCTTCGTATTCCACAACCCTCAGATGTGAGTAGGGTGCGAATCTTCCTTGGACTTGCAAACTTCTATCGTAGATATGTGCGAGGATTTAGCACTATTGCCAAAGCCTTTACAAAGTTGACAAAACTAGATCGAGAGTGGCGTTGGGGAGATGAACATGATAGCTTTTGTTGAGCTCAAGGGAAGGTTCACATCTGCCCCTATTTTGAGGAGACCTATGAGAAATCATCCATTTCAAGTACACAATGATTGGAGTATGTTGGGTTGGGAGCAGTGCTTACCGAACATGATGATGAGGGAAAGGAGTTTGTAGTGGCTTACGCAAGTCGCTCCAACAATGCAGCGGAGTCAAAGTATAGTTCTTATGAAGGAGAATGTTTGGTAGCTATTAAGACGGTGGCACATTTCACATGTAATTTTTTGGAAACTCCTTCACTCTCATCATTAATCATCAACCATTGAAATGGTTGATGGAATGAGACAAGCTTACATAGAAGCTTGCACAATGGGCTCTTATCCTACATAAGTATGATTTCAAGGTGGTTCACAAACCTGGAGTGATGAACCGTGATGCAGATGGGTTAAGTTGAAAGCCATGTACAAGTCAAGTTGATGAAACCGGGGCTCGATGGCACCATGATACTGTTGAGGAGATGGTGTCGGGTTGGCATGCATCTGCCTTTTTGAGTATGTTGGCGCTTGAGGACTATGTGTTATCTTTCTTGG
This sequence comes from Marchantia paleacea, assembly GCA_014180765.2. Classification (NCBI taxonomy): domain Eukaryota; kingdom Viridiplantae; phylum Streptophyta; class Marchantiopsida; order Marchantiales; family Marchantiaceae; genus Marchantia; species Marchantia paleacea. Next base: position 2,482,067 of record MUAA02000049.1, read on the forward strand.
ATCATAGAGTGGATATGTTATCCTTGGATGCTCAGACTGAGGGCGGTTTGATGGTAAATTGAGACATTCATGACGACATGATGGTGTTGGAGTATCTTCATACATGTGCTTTGGTGGGCACTATGAGTGCAAAAGAGCTAGATCGAGTTTTATTGAGAGCTAGATCGTTCAGATGGAAAGGTAGACACCTTCTTTGAGTAAAGGGAGATGTCAGTGTTTGTGTTATGCCACTTCCATTTCAGAGAGCATAGTTGGTCAAACATGCTTAAGAGGAGTTAGGTCATTTTGGAGTAAAGCAAACATATAGTTTACTTCAAAGTCACTATTAATGGAGAGCTATGCAAACTGAGGTGCAACAGTTTGTGGTCAAATGTAAAGTATGTGATCATGTTCAAGCATCATTTAATGCCCCTACACCATAATTACATCATCTACTGATTATGGGACTTGATTATTGTTGGAGCTTGGATTTTGCAAGATCTTTTCATTGATTATACGACATCATCGATATGTTTTGGTCATGGCGGAGCATTTCTCCAAATGGATTGAGTTGGTGGCATTGCTTGACAAGTCAAGTGAGGGAACAATTTATGCATTTTTAGTTGCAGTCCTTAGTCGATTTGATGCATCAGCATAAATGTTGACTGATGAGGGTACTGAATTTTTGGACAAGATTCAGGCTTTGTGTGATCGAGCATTGATTGATCATCGTACCACCTCAAAAGATCATCTCGAGGCTGATGGTCTAGTAGAGAGAGTTTTTCATTCGGTGAAGAAAGGACTTAGAAAGTTTGGTTGGGAGAAAGATCATCTTGGAGATTGGGACATCCAGCTACCATGGTTGGCCATGGGTTATCGATTTAGCCGACAAGCATCTCTAGCGTCATTCTCACCGTATTTTTTATAATATGGTAGAGATTTAGACTTATCTGCAGCTATTCGTCGAGAGTCAGATGAAGTTTTAGACTTGGATAACCTTGATATTTGGATTATGGTGTATTCTCAAAGGGCGGAGCTCTTCCATAGAGTAATGCCCATGACATTTGAAAACTTAGCTATTGCTCAACATAGAGATACTTTGTGTTATGCTACCATCCAAGGAGGTGAATATCAACCTTCAATTTGCATATTTCATGTTGATTATTACATTTACTTGCAGCTGAATGCACCTACAACATTGAATGTCGCGGCTAGTTCTACGTGAGGTTTTATCTTATGGAGTTTTGGTATTAGAGGGTCGTGATGGTGTGATTTGCAAGGATCATGTGCGTAATTGTGTGTCATGTCACCTTCCAAACATTGATGGTACTATGGATCCAAGCCTGGCAGTTGTGCGTGCAGGCTTGAGATTAACATGTTAACTAACTTGTTCTACCATACAAGTTTACATATATATCCAAAATCCTACTAAACACACCTTAAGACATAATATATCAATTCTTCAAGATGCAATGTCAAATCAAACTCAAGAAGTAATATTTTATAAGTTATATTTGTTGATTTATCACATCAAAAACAACAGTCTTCTTATGAATATTTCAACTTTCGTAAGGTTCACTTTTTATGGTTATTTTCAACCTCCTCAAGCCTATCCATTTTCATATATTTTTCAAAACAAATCAGGAGAGTTTTTTTTCAAAAATTCTATATGTCAAAAAGATGTTGAATGGATTTTCATAAAAAAATTCATTGATGGTGTAGAAAAAAAAAATCTTACTTCTAATTTTATGTAATACTTGAGGGTTTTTAAAAAAATATCCATCATTCAATATATACTATATTGACATACATTAATTAAAAATCCATATCAATCCAAGTATATAAATTAATTACAGACTCATATATAGTAGATCAATTTTTGAAAAAATAATGATGGTATGTAATATAAAGCAAATGTAATAAGCTCTAATAATCAAGACAATAAGGGTAGATAAAATTCTATTACAAATTATCAAAATTTAATGGAACAAAAATATGTAATGTCTAGGTGTATACTAGTAACCAATTTTATTTTTATGTTGATTTTGAAGTTGATTAGAAAAGATTTGATTAAAATATGAGAGTGGCACAAAAACTTAAGAACTTCTTTCAAATGAATACAAAATTGAGAACGAAAATAAGAAAGACATCTTGCTCTTGATTTTGCAAAAACTATCGGTAATTCATTTAAGGTAGTTCATTTAAGGAGATAGAGTTTATTTAAGGAGGCAGATATCTTGAACGTGGAGAAACATTGTATCCACAAGAGTCAAGAAGATCAAGAACTAGTAGGTGGGAGTGCAAAAATGAAATTGAAGTGATTAAAACAATTGTATAATTGACAAAAAATATGTTTTATAAATAGACTACTCATAGCTATGATTATGCCTAGAGGTGATAAGGAGGGTCGAGGAAAGTTAACATGTTCAACCATTGCAAATATTCCATGAGATTGGTTTGATTGATGAACTTTTATCTAGATGAATTTGACATAAGATGGCACTTGGAAAATTCCAGAAGTGGATGGTGGGCATTGGATGAAAAAACTATTATGCAAAAAAGGATTATTCAATTGGTAGGGTTCAGCATTATATTTGAGATTTGTCGTCAGTTTGGAGTTGTTTATATTTTGAAGTGATTTGTATTATGACATTTAGCTGACTTTCATCTAATTTAACTTTGATGAATTATCCACATTGATATCTTCTCATAACTATCCATCTAAAAAGATTCACTTTCGATGATTTTTGAAAAGCTTATCATAAATCTAGCTAGTTGACAAGTCAAACTTCCTCAGTCATTCACTAAGGCAATGATAACCTATTGGAGAAATGAGTATGAAAACCAATGCTGATGAACTTGGAGATGTATCAAGTAGGGCCAAACCATCAATATTGTGTGAGGTTGCATCCAACGCATTGGATTAATATGTTGCAACTTCTTAAACATTTAAGAATTAGCAACATATTAATCCAATTTCATACTCTTGACTTAATTCCAAATGAGTTTTCATATATTCAGACTTATCTCTCTTCCTAACTCTTCATGTAGAAGAACTCACAAGAGACACAAAGAATTTTCAAAATGATGAATATTTATTAATACCTAATATTTCTCAAAAATAAAATTCAATAGTTATTTTTTAATATTCTAATTATATTATTTTAAAAAAAATTTATATATTATATATTTTCATTAACAAATTGAATCCATATAAAATTTTCAACTTCCATTGATAGTATTTATATAATAATTTAAAATAATGACAATTTGAGATTATAATGATGAAATTTATAATTTCTATTAATAATATTTACATAAAAATATGAAAATTATATAATTTTTCCTTAACAGGTTTAACCAATATAAAATATTTAACTTCCATTGATAATATCTATATAACATTTCAAAAACTAGAGTTTGTTTAGTAAAATTTATAACTTCTGTTGACAATATTTACATAACAATATGAAAATGATAATTTTTCCTTAACAGATTTAACCAATATAAAATTTTTAACTTCCATTGATAATTAATATTATATATATATATATATAAAATTTCAAAAAATTTGAGTTTGTTTGATAAAATTTATAACTTCTATACACAATATTAACATAACGATATGAAACTTAAGACAATGAGAGTGAAAACAAACTAATAAAAGAATAATCATGTCAATAGTTTTTATCAAAGGAAAATAGAGAAAGTGAATGCAGTTGGTTATGATTCGTAAGAAACAAAACTATGCTATAATATAGTTTTATTTGGAATTAATTTAATAAGTTTGAATCACACTATTGTAAAAAATATACTTTGGATTTATGAAAATCCCTCATACATTCAGGCCATGGAGTTTCCGTTCAACCATGATTGTGTCTGGATCCAGCATTTAGGACGTGTAGTGCCTGCTGTTTGTTGCTTGGGTACCTACTTTTAATTCCATCCTTCTCCGCTTTTGTTTTCTTTAGGAGATGTTGTCCTTTAGGTTCTTCAGTCACGCAGTCAACTTGTTTGTGCACGCGGTGGAGCAGGATCTACTTGTTTGACCCATCAACCTCTTTCCATGCTGGAACATATGGATAAGTGAATTTGATGGCATATATGGTCAGAACGACGTTTGGTGCATGCAACGCTTGCATAAGCTCAACGTCGTTTCTTTGCACGATATTTTTTTCACTTCTTTCCATCCATATTCTGTGGCAATACTTTGCCAAACATGGAGGGTGAATAGTCCATTCTCTTCGTCTTTCAATTTGGGTTGGTACCTAAATTGAAGACTATGGAGAATGATATAGTGAGATATGAGTGTTTATGTTTTTTTAGGATTTTGAGTAAATTTTGAGTGATTTTTCTTCGATTAGACATATGTTTTGGGTTTTTTTTGTTCCCATCTCTTCCTCTTCCTGCATTGGTTCTATTGGAACCTAGTTAGAAAATTATGCAGATCTGAATAAAAAGTTATGAGTATTTTTAGATTTTAGGGTTACCATAGTTAGCATTTTCCAATGTGAGGTGGTGTGTTAGGTGGTTGTGGTTCTGCAGGTGGGAGGAGATACATGATGGAATGTTGGGTTTCTTTATCTCATGGCGGCCTCATGGGGCTGCAAAAAGCAGTGAGTGATACACTATGTCTGGTGTGTCATCGTCTCTTTACCTCGCAAGGGGTAAAGACCCACGTGGGAAAGATGCACAAAGATTATGATTGGACTACTTGGGATGCGCATGTGAGGAGGACGGTCACATCGACATCGGTATTTGTCACTTCGGGGAATACACAGACTACATCGATTCCTTCAGCGAGCATTCCGGGTATACCGTTTGGGTCATGGGAGTGGTTAGCTTCCCATGCAGGTTTGATTATAGGGCTTTTTTAGACTAGATTTCCATGTCCACATTTATTCCATAGGCTTTCTTGGACACTGCATGACAAGGCTAGACGTACTTTCTGCTTAAAATCGATCGGTTGCATGAAGAATCTGTTCGGGTCACACAGGTTAGGAGTCGGGTTCAGTCACATGATACTTATGATTCGGTGCGATTGCGACGGTGTAGGATCTTGGGGCAAGCCGGGGAGTATAGCAGGGCTGCACTGGCCCTTCATCCTTTGTCCATGGCTAGTTCTAATGAGGAGACGATTTCCTCTTTACACCATCTACATCCACCTATGGACGAGGAGATATCATTATAGGTCTTGGAGTATCAGCCAGAGAAGCCATTATGTCTTGATAGATCATTATTTGCTCATTCTCTATGCACAGCCCCACGTTTATCCTCTTGGGGTTTGTAGGGATGGTATATGAGCATCTTTGAGATTGCTTTCATGCGGATGATCCCTCTAGTGGTTTCACTGAGTTGTTCTTGTTCGCTGCATCAGTTGCGAGAGGGGAGATTCCATTTTCAGTTAGTCATGTTTTGGGTGCTAGTCGGCTTCTCGCAATGTAGAAGGACACTCTGGGCATCAGACCGATTGCTACTGGAGAGCTCTTATTACGATTAGTCAGTCGTACCGTTATTTCGATCATCGCTCACACTTCCAGGAGCATCTTTGTCCACATCAGTTTGGAGTCGCCACACCAGAAGGTTGTGAGATGGTATCGTTGGGCATTAGAGCACTTCTAGATATCCATCCGAATTGGGTTGTCTTACAGGTGGACATTGAGAACGCTTTTAATAGCGTCTCACGTGCATCCATTTTTAGAGAGCTTAGAGAGGCTGGTGGACCCCTATCAAGCCTCATTCCTTTCATACGGTCTTTCTACGATTCACATTCTTCTCTATTTTATCAACATGGCTTTTCCGAGGAGGGAGTCACCGTTCTAAAGTCCGCCACTTGCACTCGACAGGGAGATCCTTTGGGATGACCCCTATTTGTCATGGCTCATTATAGAGCTCTTGTGTCTACTGTTTTGGTCGTGCCCGATTGTGTGTTCCCCTCCTTAGCGGATGATATACACATTGTGGGCCATGTAGACAACATTAGGCATGCCTTTGATTACTTGACTACCAAGCTTCATCTTGTAGGCTTGAGAGTCAAGGTGTCAAAGTGTAGGGATTGGTCTCCTTTGGGCATTCTGCCTCATCTTTAGCTTCCATAGAGATGTATGATATCGACAGACGGCTTACGTATTCTAGGAGTGCATGTAGGGTCTGAGGATTTTGTTTCACGCTACCTTGACGTTGCATTGGCCGAAGATGTTTTGCGTGTAGACGACCTTCCTCTACTATGGGATCCGCAGGTGACGTTTTGTATACTGTCATCTAGTATTGCTCGTCAACCCACCTACCTTCTTCGCACGGTTCCTCCTTCACCTACATTCATATCACGTTTGATAGACTTTGATAGGAGGATCATGGGCATTTTTGGTGACATCATCGGACCAGGGACATTCGAGTGTGTGACTGGAGATTTGGCAAGGAGACAGACATCTTTGCCAATTTCGTGTGGAGGGGTAGGCTTATTATCGATGGAGGAGACGGCACCTACGGCATTCTTGGCGAGTTGGACACTCGTTGCACCTTTGTTATCTTCTCGATTTGTGATCGCAGATAGACCTATCTTGGAGATATATACAAGGGACATCGATACGGGATCATTTCCCTTACAGATATTATTATGACATACGAGAGATGTTTTACCACGGGAGGTACGACATGAGTTTCCATCTTTTTCTTCTTTGGCTCCCGATTGGACTAGGGATCTACGGTCTATCTTGATGGACCGATAGTTTCATGAGGCTCTACATTCACTCTTAGTGGATCCGGACATTCCTCGTACTACTAGAGCTCTTCTACGGTCTTGCTCGGGTAAGGGTGCAGGCTCGTGGATCTTGGCTCGATCATGCATCAGGACTTTCCGACTCGCACCAGCTACTTTCTCCACAACGATGAGGTTCCATCTTGGCTTGGTCCATCCATCTACATCTTCATTGCTCACATGTGAGTGTGGTATCACTTTAGATGCAGCAGGTGTTCATACGACTCGTTGTCCATTCGGAGGGCAGAGGATAGCTACCCATGATGCCATTAGGGATGTGGTGTTTGCTATGGCGCAAGAGGGTGGATACCTCACATGGAGAGAGCGTTGGTATGCCTTGTCGACTAGGGGGCAGGCACTGCACTTGGTTCGGGAGGATCAGGTCACTATGACAGATGTGGTGGTTATCAATCCTACTAGAGACACAGTTTCAGAGGGGGTGATCACCCATCCTCCAGGATGGGCGGCGAGTGGAGTGGTAGCCGTCAAAGTCTCCAAGTATAGAGGTATGCATAGAGATCACCACTTTGTTCCTCTAGCTTTGGAGTTATATTGAGCTATGGACACCGACTTCGACATGTTGGTGAGGGAGTGCGCGAGAGCCTACCATACTAGGCGACATGGGGTATCACTCTCTTTAGCTTAATGTATAGTCTATTTTAGACAACGTGTTTCCATTGTTTTACATAGAGCACTAGCTGGTGCAAACCATAGGAGAGCAATCACGTTAAGTGATGCTTCTTCGGATGCTCTGTTGTTTGTAGACCTTTTGACCTAGAAAGTTTAGATATCTTAGGTGTTGTATGTAAACCTTTTGACCTAGAAAGTTCATATATCTTAGGTGTTGTATGACAATTTCCCAATGTGATACTATTGGGGCCTAGCCCCATATTACCGGTTTGGTAATATGAGGTTTGGTTTGGTTCCATCCTTGAAGGCTTTCATGGGGTCTTCCCATCCCTTTTGTTATTATACTTTGTATGCGAAGTTTTATGTCAATTTCAGCTTATTTTCAGGATGAGACATCTAAACCCAACATCACACATGGGGAGTACCTTGGAAGTAAACATCAAGTTTATCAAATCAGCAAAGTTAAGTGTACGTTCTTAATATAGCCAAGTCTGGATTCAAACTTGGATTCGTGTAATAATATTAAGGTACCATCAACCGGGTGTATGTTCTTAGTCCGAATATAACAAGATAAGAACAACAATGATAGAAATGGTTGGTTTATCCAAGTAAGTCGGATGATAGAAAGAAATATGTATCCTCCAGGCAGTAGTCCACATAACATGTTAGTTAAGTGGAGTTGGCGTCAGTTGTTATATACTATCCAACGTGTATGCAGAAAAGGTCTGTAACCAGTGCGTTGTTTCATGTAATAATGTCCAAAGGTTCTGGTGGCCAAGAAACGGCTGAGAGAGACATAGTATAATAACAAAAGAAACACACTTCTGTGGAAGTGTTTTGATCCACACACACATCGGTGATACGAAACGATAGATCCTGAATAAGGAAGTATGCTCTGTTCCAACTTTCGGGACTAGGCACCCTCACCCTCCTCCCTCACAATGACAGAGGGAGCTGTAGGTTGCACATTCCTAAAAAAAACCATCTTTACTCGGGAGCGAGTTTTATTCTTTCTTGAGGACTGCTGTAGATATTGCTTTACAAGTAAAGAGGAACGTAAAGAAGTACAAGTATTTACAGTATTCGTGATCAGTACGTGTAGGTAATTTAGCATGAAACAGACATCGAGCATGATTAGTTTAGAGGTCCAGAACGTGTTCTGGACCTCTAAACTAATCATCCTCTTAAGACTAAATTAATCTACTTTATGTTCCGTGGCGAAGGACATATGTGTCAAGGTTCAGGGGCTTCGATCATTTCGTCTTACAAAAATTAGATACGGTGGGGTGTTTCGCACATACAAAGCAAACACAAAGTAGGCATCAATATTACATTCGCTCCACCCCAAAGTACTGATTTCACTGTCAACTCCAAGGAAGTAGATTGACGGAAGAAAGCACCAAATTCCAACCCTTGAAGAGTGGTAGATAATTCTATCCCGTTCACAACTTACCGCCGGTTGAATGAAAGCAGGCCAACATATAGAACACTGAAATAACAGAGCCCGGGAAATCATTGTCGGGAAGAATCTCGAAACTTGAGAAACACATTACTATACACCTGAATGAAGGCGGGGCATTTCATCAATCTACACCATGATCACAAAATCATAGGTCAAAAATGCCAGATATCCCCGGCGTTCCTGGGGAAGGCGTTCAATACTCTTCTGGCCCAACTTTTCCCTTGAAAAGCTTTCGCCATTTCCTCAAAACGAGTGAATTTCAAAGGTTCAAACTGAACCCAACGAGCTACATAGTGAAGACCAAGGGCTGCCACCAAATTTTACTTTCCGTCTAATCGACCTGTTCGAATCCGTAAGAGATAACCTCTTCCTCGCACTTCATAATCTCCTCTACCTCTACTTCCTCTGTCTCCAAATCTTCATCGTCGTCACTTGGTTCCCCATCCCTCAAATCCTCGCGATAGGGCTTCTCCTCCTCATACATTTGCTTCCAGCGGGCAACCCAGCTCTTCCAGTCGTCCGTCAGTTTCCTCCTGTGCTCCAAGTCCTGGGCTGTGCTGATGTTCGACTGCTCAGCATCCTCAACCTCGTACTTCTTGCTGTACTTCCGCAGATTCTTGGCAATTTCGGCCTCTTCCTCGGCAGAAAGCAATGATGGGGGTCTCGGACGCCACAAGAACTGTAAGGTAAAAAGTCAGAAGACTTTAAGATTCTTGCTGCAAACCTACTCATTCAGCTAGAAGGGTTTAAGATAGAAAAGTTGAAGATAAACGCAACAATGCTAACATGGAATCCTTCTACCGGAAAGAAACCAATGTAACAGATCCAGCTCTCCCCAAGGAAATTTCAGGCACGAGAACAAATGGGCTCAATCGCCGGGCTCTCACCTGGAAGAACCGGTCTCGTGGTAGGCGGTACAAAAGCTTTCCGTTGAATGACCAGATGTTGAATCCATTCTCCATCTGGTGAACAGATGTCACGGATGTGGCAACAAACCTGCCAACGTAGAAACGCATATCAGAAACATGTTCATCGCTATTTACCGAAAGAATGGTGAACGGATGAAATCCTCTGCATTCAGATAAACTGACCTTCCGGTGGGATCCCAGTCAACATCAGTGGCCATGAAATGTTCACCGCTCGCCATCGTCTCCAACTCGTCAACGTTGTAGAACTCCAGCTGTCCGTTGTAAGCCTTAAGGCCGGCAAGGACAATGTACTTGCCCATGGGAGACCAGTACAGAGCATTCGCCTGCTTTGCCTTGAGGGTGGTGAGCTTGGTCACTCTGCCAACATTGTTGGGGCTCCTCATAGAGTAAATGCTGATATCAGGTCGAGGGCCGTCTCCGTGGATGATGGCAAACCTGTGACCCTTGGGTTCCCATGCAAAAGCAACGATCTTGTCGTTTTTGTTTTCAAGTTCAAGAACCTCAATAGGAATATCCCTCTCCTTGACGCGGAAAAGCTCGAAACCAGTGTAAGTGCTCTTCTTTGTTTTAGTGTACCTGTCCACCTTGACTGCCAGGTAATCCCCATTGCTTTGCCAGTACATTTTACAATCACTGACGCTGAAGAGATTTTTCTGCCTGAGCTCCTCTCGACTTGGAATTGAGATCAGACTGACCTGTTGCAGCGGACGGGGTAACAATTTCCGATCCGAAGTACCAGGGAAATCAGAATAAAATATCCATTGCAGCCACGACCTGCTCAAGTCATGAAGGACTTGAACACGCAGAAAACTATTGTTGCATCCAATCATGAACGTCATCATTTGTCTCCCTGTTAGCATTTCTGATGGAACATCCCCTAAGCAAGTTGGTAGACCAGGAAGCATTGAAAAAGACCATCAATCATAAATGAACGAGGGGACTTACCCTGGCAGGCTGGTTTCCACCACCACCCTCAGGAACGAAGAGGGAGAGCAAAGGATCAGTGGGAGACCACATGAACTCCATGACGTTATCCACTTTCAAGGACTTCCTATCGAGTAAGCTCATGGTTTCGGTCTCATAAACACTGATAACATTCTTGCCAATTCTGGCAAAATACTTATCCTCGCGGCCTCCGGCCCATCTGCAGTGACGAACAGCAATTAGCCCGGAATCCACATGCGTTCAATTTTGAACAACAACACAGCAATTGTTGTCTCAAAATATCCAGCAAAACAACTTCGATTGAGAAATGAGGCTCCTAGGCAGAGGCAACAGAAATCTTCGGTTTGGGTGATGCGAATGTGACTTACCTAAATACGGGCCATGAAACACCAGCAACACCACCAGTTCCGCCAGTGGCAAAGTCGTCGGCACTTCCCTTGAAGTCTCTCAGCACTTTCCCGCTTCGGACATCAAAGATATTCAGGGCAACTCTCTGCACATTGATTGCAACCAACATACTCGATGAACACTCAAGAGCGACCATGTCTTCGTATACTTTCAGAAGAGCCACTGCAGCCATGTACCTACTAAGTCGTGGATCCCAGGATAGTGCAAGGAACCTGCGGACATAACATTACAATTCAACTCATTCGAATGGACGCCATACCTGTGTATCCCGGGGATTGCTTGGTTCGTGGCTACTGTAGGTGACCATGTATTTCTCGCCAGGAGAAAAGTCTATCAATTTCACCTGATAGACAACACAATTCACTATTGATTCAATCACTACAGAAATTACATAGGTTCCTTAACAAAAAAGGTCTTGACCTAAGTGACCAACGTCCCATGCATGCTACAGGAAGATAGACAGTATTGGCTTGCAATTCGCAGCATACAAAATGAAGATAGTAGTCGAATTTCATACCTGGGGGTGAATGTAACGGGTGAGACGGTTGAAGGTTTGAGCTCCTCCCCACACTGCAGCTCCCTGTCTGTGAATGGTCGCCAAATAGGTACCCAGAGGAGACCACTGAACGAAACTTTCGGTCCAGAATGAACGATGATAGACGGGATCAGGTTTCCCTTGCCGTGCATCATTCCAGAAAACTTCGGTGTCAGATCCAAAACGAATGACAAACTGATCACGACCGCGATCGTCTGTGAGCCAGGCGAGCATATTTTCTGCTGGTGTGTAGGGCTTGATTTCCAAAGGAACCCATTCGTCAGGTACTTTCATGTACTTCTCGAAGTCATCGAACATGTTGACTGCGAAGACATGGGCCTTGTCAAGTTTATACCCGTTTGTCTGCTCTATCGCAGTTTGAGCCTCCTGCATTTCGATGACCAAAATGCATCCAGATCAGGTTAGCAAGACAGAAAGATGGAGCCCACATGAACGGCCGGCCAATATGCAGCGAAGGATCTCAAAACAGAAACGGCTCGAACAGATATACCAAAGCTTAATACAAAAATTTTCGGATCCTTACCTGGGGAGTGGTGTATTCGATGAAGGCGTAACCTTTAGTTTTTCCATCTCCATCTTCCCTGGGCATCCACAGACCTCTTTCTCTTATGACTCCGATCTGGCCAAAGATTTTCCGGATGACATTTTCAAGTTTCTCATGTTTCTCTGGTGCGACCACAGGTAGATTGTCAACCACGATAACATTGCCAAACCCCGTGTTCGTCTCCAAAATCTCCTCTTCTTCCTGGTCGTCGTCGCTTAAAATTCCAAAATTTTCTCCTTCCGGGAGCTCGATGGAGTCCAAATCCACCTGTGACCAATCGATATTTACCTGCACCCGCGGCTCCGCCACCATGTCTGGTGCCAACATGTGGGGCGCCACAGGCATCTCCTCGACATCTATGTCCGCCATGATTGCAGGTTCCACTTCCTGCTGACCAACAGCCCAGGCCTCTGAAGTTTACCAAGACGGATTCTGCTTCGATTCACCGCCAGAAGCGAACACTAATTTCTCCAAAGCGCTCAATCTATCGGTTCTCAATGTGCAGCAAGAATCCATGAAATGTTCGAATTTGCCTCAACAAAGCTTCTAGGTCTCAATCCCAGCTTCCGCAGCGAACAAACCTGTTCCGAAGACTGTCAACGACAAAGCAGGAACGTTAAGTCCGGATCTCTACACACACTGGATTGGACAGGGTGGGTAAGAATTACAAACCCAACAGCGACAATGCTCAGAACGAAATATCCAAAATCTGCAGCTGCTGCAGCAGGAGAGAAAAGAACACGCAATGGTGTGGACAGTGACTAGTAGCGATGGGACCTGTATTTCAGAAACCCTAATCCGAAGCAAGCCATCCCGAGTTACTCTTCGAGGGCTTCTCGAAGTAACCAACTGCGACCTAGAGTCAAGCCTTCGGTAACCGGTAACTCGACCGGTGATCGCCCTGCGAGCTCTGCGCCACGTCGCGTGTGTACCGGATGAAAGATACCTTGCAACCGGCCATTGTCAATGAGAATGTGACGCGTGTACTGTGGTCACAAACATTGAATGAGAAGGGGAACAGAGAGGGAACTAATTGTTTCAAGATTAGACGGAAACAATTAGTTCCCTCTCTGTTTCCGTCTAATCTTGACGTTGGATTCACGTAATTCCTACACATATATAACCCACAAATAATATAAATTTATTATGTAATTTTCCCAGCGATCAGCAAACTGTTGGTGGTCTTGAATGTAATCTCACGTTGGTGTGGCCATGATAATCGTTCCCGGCCAATAAGGTGGAAACAATTCCATATTTGGATGGCTTGTGAGCCAGTGGAGCAGGAACACATTTGTGATTTTCCCAATCTTTTTCCATTGGGGACATCTTTCACGGAAAGAAACCTAGCTTACTGATAAAAATAGCTCAAGTTTGCTCCATGTACGTGGAAGCCGACCTTATCAATGCTGGTGACTTCCATATTTCGTGTGAACGCCTTACACATGTAGAGCCCCAGAAGCATGTTGGAGCATGTCCAGAAGCCAAATGAATCAGAAGATGCACTTACTTAAAAGAAAAAATTGTCCATTTTCCCCTGCTGCTTCGACCGGCATTTGCAGTTTTCTGCACGGAAAATTCTTCCTGTCTGCAGTTAAAACTTTGAGAGAAAGTCGAGAGAAGTACGGCACTCGTCATATCCTGAATACTGCTAATTGATACGAAGTATAACGTCACGAAAATTGCTACCCAAATGTGTCAGCGTTCTGTAGTGTGAAGGCATAATCAAATTTAGCGTGATGCGATTTCCCATTTAAGGTGATAACTTGTTTAAAATCTGCGTTCCTCGTGTTAACCTTAGGTGACACAAACTAACCGGTGCGGATTGCTACCCCGCATATGATCAGTGTTTTGAAACACAACCTCCTCCGTTGAAGAAACACGTACTTCCTGGACCAGGTTCTGTCGAATGACCTGCTATATTAGTTAACGGAAACTCTAAGCTGCATAGCGTCGGACTATGCTGAAATTAATGCTCCCGTTAACACTGGCAGAAGAGCGACGTTTCAGCAGAACGTCTACCAGTACACGATACCCGTCTTCACAGCGTTTATTACTGCCATTACATGACCTAATCAAAGAATTCACGTAAGATTCGAGACACTTAATTTGAACGTAGGTTTCATTGATCAGAGCAAATGAACAACATATTGTAGTCGACCATTCTTAAAGAGGCTATCTAGTGTCAACAGATTTTTCCCCTAGAATACCAAAAATAGTTGCATCGAAAATGTCTTTTCCGTATTTCTTGTCGCCGTAGATCACTTGTGGGACACTAGTCCTACTCGTCCACATTACAAGGAACAGAAAACTTCCGCAGGAGTAACGACGTGAAAGAAAAACGGAAGTCAAGCGGAAAGCAAGAACACCAAGCCACTAGAACACAGTTAAAACTAAATTCAAGCCACTTGGAAAATAACCGTATTTTCAACTTACAGAATGGTTGTCCACAAATCCGAAACTTCTCTCCCCAGCAAGAAAAACGGTTCTACATTCGACTCAAAACGGTCAACTGAAACATCGTCTTAGACGGCCCGAGATGGCTGTGTTCTTCGAGACGATCAAATGTAAATGAGGGTCCCTATCTAGTGTATGGAAGTCAAAGTCACTGAACAAGGTGTCACATCTTACGGTCTTCGGATTAGATGGCCATGCACTCAAAAAATATCACACTCAATCAAAACTGTTCAATCCGTTCAATAAGAAGACTGCGGGGAAAATGCGATTTGATCAACTTGAAACTTCGAAATTATCCAGAGGCTTTCTAGAGGCGACAACTCAATTCTAGTACCCAAAAGAGCTTCATCACGTTGCAGGAGATGAACTACTCTACATCACTGCAAGTTTAGCACCAGACGGGCTTCATCGTCAACTGGGATCACTCAAAAAACAAGCGCGAAGGCTTGATAGACTAAGCTCTAAAACCACACTCAACAGGCCTAAAGAATTTGTAAGTGTTGAAACTAGGAGGAATAAAGAAGTGAGCGCCAATGGGCTTGATACAAGACTAAGGAACTCATACTCTGGCACTGAAGGGGGTTATCAGAAAGAAGCTCTTCCACTCGAGAACAGGACGAGCTTCGACTACTTGAAGCACCGGAAATAAGCCCCGTAGGAGCTTACTTGTACGAAAACTCGGAATTCTACAGATAAAAGCACTCTCGTAGCCATAGAGAATTCCGGAACGCCAAACTCAGCTACATGCGCCATAAGCGCTAACGGGGCCTCAGGAAAGTCAAGAAATTGAACCTTCAGCACCCAAAGAGCCTCATAGAGTCGACGCGCCGGTAGTTGGCGTGTTGAACATCCAGAGCACTTCAGTGGTTACAAAACTGTTACATCCACAACGTTGCGATTCGCTTGCATGGTGTCTGAGCTGAATGAAGCTTCTTCGAAGATCCCTTATGCCCTGGCCCAGAACATAGTCTCCCGTCTCCGTGCTGGATATACAGATTCAACGACGCCGATGTCTCCACATCGAAAAATTACACAAATGGTGGCTCGCAATTTGATCGGCACACCGACCTTCTGATCTCCGATTTTTTAACCTTTACTTTTGGATGTAACAGTTTTGTAACGACTGAAGTAGAGATTATGGCCTCTCATATCTACAGAGTGAACTAGGACGCACTAAAGGGCCAACTCAACACATGAACGAGATGACGGAAGTGAACTGGTAAACTTGGTGGCTTCTGAAGTTCCTTCTCACACTCTATCTGGTAGTGTAAGCTGCAGGCTTATATGGAGTTCAGCCGAAATCCGAGTAGACTCACTCTCCTCCTCGAATGACCGAAACATCCTCGCAGGAAAACGGTTGAGTGTCAAACTCGCTCAGGTCAACCTCACTGTTACACTAGGTGCACTTGGATACCTTGATCTTCCATGGAAACTGACCCTAAATACACGTGCTCAGTACTGGCACTTATTGAGAAGCTATGACAGGGGATCTCATGTCCAAGGCAGAAGCCGTTCAGACACTGGAGGTCAGGTCAGATTCAAATTCACGACGACTGATGTAGTATTAAATGTGAGAATCTTCATCTCCGGGCGATCCTGGAACAAAAGGTACGAAACCTCTTCCTCCAAAGACGGGACGCATATATGAGTTGTCAAACTTACGCCAGAGATTGTGGATGGTGGAGGTTGGAGCTCTCAAAAGCATACTGAAGGAACTCCTCCTTGGAACTGTAAAATGAACTCCATCATAACCCGGATCCCTGTCCTCGAGCAATGGTGTTTGCAAATCCTGGCTAAAGACCATATCCTTCGGGGACGTAGGCTCTGAAGTGTCGCTCACAGCGTAGGGACGATGGGGAATGAGCCACTCGATCAAGGGCTTGGTCATCATTCCAAACACAACTGTACTAAATAACACAACACCAATGGTGCTCGTAATCGCAGTGGCATGATCGGGATTCTTGGTATCACCTGATACAGTAAACTGATTAAAAGCCAGAGCGATGGATACCGCTCCTCGCATCAAACCAGCCCACCATATGATGACCTGCTGTCGGATGCTGATGTTCGTAGTAGCACTTTTGTGGATGTAATTTGACAGAGCAGACAGAGGGAACACGAATGCAGCTCGGCCAACCAGCACCAGCACCAGCAGAGTCGCGAATACACCTAGGGACTCTGGCCCACTGGTCGTGGTTGTTTTCCACTTATCCATATCCAAGGCGTCCATCCCGACGTACAAAAAAATGAAGGTCTCTGCTATGAACGACATGGACGCAAAAGCGTGCTTGGTTGTCACCCTTGATCTCTCCGTAACGTTGTGCCATGTGTAATGAGACATTACAATGCCGCAGAAGAAAACAGTGAGGATCCCGCTCAATTGGAAGAGCTCCGCCAAAATGTATGAAAGATATGCCATGAGAGTCATGATCGCAATTTCCCGATCGGTTGAGTGCCTTCCGAAGTACAGGGTCTTTATTATATACGCACTCAGAAGTCCTGTCATGACTCCTAGAAGAGTACTGGTCAGAAACAGGTAGATAAAGTTTCCCAGAATGAGCAACGCCTCCAGGCCTGTAAAATCATCGAAGTTGAACTTCTGAACGGCCCGAAACAACACAACTGACGTCGCATCATTCACGACCCCTTCACCAAAAACCAGACTATACAGTAAAGGAGTAGAATCCTGGTTCAGAACCTGCAAAACACAGACCGAGTCCGTGGCAGAAAATATTGTACCAATAGCCAAGTAGTCGCTAATCTGTAATCCGCCCAAACCTAACTTCGGGAATACGTATCTGCACCCGGCAGATATGATGACGAACGAAATAAAAACTCCCACAACTCCAAACAGCATAATGGCCACGAAGTTTCGAAAGAACTGCTTCTTCTTCACTTGAAAACCAGCATTGAAGATGATGGGAGGTAGAAGGTAAATAAAGAAGAGCTCCTCGTTGAACTGCAGTACTTGCGAGCTCGCCCCTTTGCTCGTGACCAGAACAATAAACCCCGAACAGAGCCCGAGAATTAGAGCGGTAATTGACTCATTCATCCATCGATTTTCCTCTAAAAGATGACCCAAGACGATACAAGCACATAAAAGTGTCACGAACAAAGATATTGCCACAACATGCAAGTGATCCGCGTCATCGGTCAGCCCCGCCTTCATCATATAGGCGAAGAGCTGATGCACGTAATCATTAGCCATCTTCTTTCTTTAGGATCCAGACACACCCTCAAGAACAACAAGCCCCCGACCGAGGAAGAGGCGGCAGTACCGAGAAAGAATCTCTGGATGCAAATGAAATGAGTGTCTATCTGCCACACTCGCCTCCTCCTATCCTCTCCTCTTCCTTCCTTCCTTCCTTCCTTCCTTCAGCTGGTCCGAATCCAAGTGGCCTCAACTACGAATCCAGATCTGAATCCTCCTGTTCTGCAGCGCGACTCAATCCAGAAAAAAAAAATCGTCTTCACTTCTTAACGATCTTCTACCAGTCCCAAATCATCCGATTTGCTTTCAGCGCGTGGGTGACTGGTCGTTCGAACCTGGATCTTCTCTCTCGACAGGCCAAATACAAAAGGAATCCTGTACGGCACGCTTGCTCGCTCACTCATCCTCACCACCTGGTGGGTTCCCGTGCGGTCCGATGCACAGGCCCAAAAGGAATTCGCTGAGGAAAAGCGCGACAGCAGTGCTCGCATCTCCAGGGCCTCCCAGGGATTTCACATCTGGCCACTCCTTTACATAGCATGACGTGGTCCGCCCTCTTACGCGGTTCGCACGCCACTCTGCCCGCTACGTGGTTCCATTTCTTCTCTTGCCTCGCTTGCACAGTACTGTTTTGTCAGTCCACGGGTCCGGTACAGCGGAGCTCCCATACCCGCTTCGACTTGTTCCCTCTTTTTATATACTTCTGGCTTCTCGCTCCATCTACATAACCTCCCTCCTCTTCACTCCCCTCGTCGGCCCAAAGGTGGGTCTGTCTCGGGAGAGCCGCAAAATGAAAACTGCATGAAATATGCATTTTGTGAACTGTGGTGGTTAATGACAGATTGTGCAAGCACGCATCATTAATCATTGTGCGCGGATGTACTCTACAGTTCTGTTGGTGCGAGTGAATCTGATGATCACCCTCGTCTATAATGCTCGCTTGATCTCGTATTCTCGTCACTGGACCTTATCTCGTCACTGGATTCATATCACCTGGACCTTATGTGGGGAAGATCTTGTCGCTGCTCATTTGTCTTGTTTGTTCCATGTTTCGGGGGTTCAAAACGGATGTCAGTCTTTGTTCTGTACTGCATCCTATTTTACAACTTGTCATTCTCGACATTTTCACGTTCTCGGCCCTTTGATGGCACAAATGAAATGGCAATGTTGGCCATCAAACTCCTGTAAAACATGGCCGTTGTTGCCCATCAAGGTCCAACTACAAATAGAGGTTGTTACCACATTATGTGACAACCTATTCTTTCTTTCTTTTGTTCTCATGAACCCTTTTGTTGTTTACTCGTCCGAGGGTTTCTCTCACCTCTCCCTTTAGGTTGTAGTTGGACACGGCATATCGTTCACCGTGATTACTCTGCTCCATACTAATTTCTGGTGGCACATCCTTTATATACGCACCCTTATTGGCTTGATCCAAATAGTTCGTGCATCACATATAATCAGGTGAGGGGAATGATTGTGAACACGTTCATTCACAAATTAAATAATTAATTTAATTTTATATATGTAATATAATATAATTATATATAAATTATATATAATCACTTTTCCTATTCTCCTTACTTCTCATCTTAATTAATATGGCATCTAACATCCCTCAACCTCAAGATACATTCAAAAGCAACTTTGCTACATCAGATACACATAACATTTGTCTAACCTGAAGTCAAAGCTCACATTGGTATTGAAAGTAACTAAAGCAAATTAGAGGGAACAAAATTATTTACCAGCTTGCCAAACAAGTACACTCATCCATTATTACGCATAAAGAATTCAAAACCAAATGGATAAGATTAGACACCATGAATCTCAAAAACTTTTTTTTGATAAATGAATATGTTCTCACCGTATTATACACTCTGTCACTCAATCGAACATCTATACCCATGTCTCAATCTCCTCTACCAATATAACCATCGACCTATCAAGTACCTCCTTCTAACTAAACATAACAAATCACTTCATTATTATCAATATACTAACACAAAAGACCGTATCTTTGCCCACAGTCTTAATAAATGGCGGTAATGACAATGACTAACATCATGCAAACACCATCTCACACAAACTTCTTCGATGCATATGTAGCAGCAGTTCTTGCAAAAGACTTACTGCCACAACCAGATTCAATTATCTTTAAGCACCTTATCCAAACACCCAAATCATCCTATAAAACAAGTTTACCTATCACATTATTCATATTGAATTTTCATATTGTGGCAATATGATCTCTCATGAGGCAATACAAAAGAAACAAAAATAATCATGATCCATTATACAACAATTAAGAATTCTATGTTGCCTCATAAACAACCTAGTAGCCATCATATCTAGAGTCAAGGCCAAAATTGAAAACAAAATAATTGTCACCTTACAAAATATAAACCTCTCATATCAAGAAGCAAGAGATGTAGCTCACATAACAAGAATGTGTTATATGTCAAAAAGTAAAACTATGAGTGTAAAAAAATAGTGGATTGAATAGACTTTAATCATAATTACATTATGATCATCGCTATCAAAACAACTCTAAAATCTTCAGTTGTAACCATTATTGTTCTGTTGGAATTATTATAATTTTGTTGTTATGTTCCTCTTTTGAAACATCATCATATTTTTTAAAAAAAATATATTTTTATATATTTTTAATATTGTTCATATTTTGCCATTATTCCAATATATTTTGATTTTAAACCCTCTAAGTGATACAAAAGTAATAAATATTTTTTTCCTTTTTCAATGTATTTTCTTGTGGAGTTTGATAAACATCTTGATCATATTTTTTGAATATTTTCAAGTTTATTGAAGATTTTTCGAGCACAATAAAAACATAATAGAGCATATAAAGTATATTATGAAAACTACATATATTCATCAATCACAATAGAATAACGTCATTTATTATTTTTTAAATTTAGCTTTGTTTTATTTTTCTTTGTATTGATTGCAAGTGTGATATATTTGTAAGATATCAAGTTATATCTTTCAACCACTTGATTTTGGAGCATATTCAACTCCAAGTAGGCATGTGAAACCTTAATATATATCTTCATTTGTACCATAGGTTTATATGATTGATGTTTATAATGTATACTTTCCCCTATGACTTAGTATTATGTATCATTGTTATATTTCATTCTCACTTCCTCTATTACATCATCTGATATGAGTCATGATTGTGGTTACATTGGTTGATTCGATTAAAATCTTAATTTTTAATAGGACAAAAGTTGTATTCATCCTTTACAAAAGTTCCGCATCCTTATCAATCTACTAGATTATTCATTTTTTTTCCATAGATCTAATAACACACTCTTTATGGCTACAAATATAAATCATTAATCCTCATACAATCTTTTGATCTAAGTTGCCATAAATCCATATCATGTATATTTGCCTACTTGAATTATCCGTTGATACTTGAATTTTTTATTTAATTTGTTCATCTCATCTCATCAATTTTTCATAAATTGGGTTATATTATTGATTTTTCTTATTTTTGAAAAAATATGATTGCTATCAAGCTGTGATGTCCAAGAAAAACATAATGAAATCAATGAATCATAAAATCATATTGTGAGATTGGTTTACAAGACAAATATATTTGTTCAGCGTAGTTTGTTATAAAACACATGAAATAAACTATTTTTCTTTTCAAATCAATCCACCATAACATTATTAATTATGACAAATAGTCAAGTATTATGTTATGATAAATAGTCAAATATTATATTGTCATGTAGGCTTTGTTTATTATGATCTCAATCTTGTGCACATTTGAGGCTAGTGTGAGTGTCATCAAAGGTTACATTCAACATCTTGAATATGATTCTATTCTTATCTCTATCGTCATAATATTGATGTCTTTTGTCATTTAGTATTTTGTTTACATATAAATATGAGTTTAAAGATCATCCATAATACTTAAAAAACTTAAATTTTTGGATCTTCATTTGGACATTATTCATTATGTCATAGTTTTATCCATAAATACATGTTTTCAAATGGTGCAACATGCTTATATATTAGTGTGGTTTTATTTTGCCTACTCTTTCAATGTGTTATAACATCAATAAAATTAATGTTGTACATATCTTTTGAATATTATTTTGATATCATATTTGTGTTTTGTCGAGACATCATCTAACATATGTTTATTTTCATTATTTCCAAGTACTTATTATTTTTATTCTTTAGATTACTTTTTAATAATATTTTGATATCATAATTATGTTTTGTTGAGACACCCTATAGCATGTGCTTGTCTTCATTGGTTCCAAAAAAAATTTATCTTTATTTTTTAGAATACTTCTTAATACTATCTTGACATCATATTGTGTTTTGTTGAGACACCATCTAACATGTGCTTATTTTTGTTTTCATTGTTTTCAAGTACTTCTTATCTTTATTCTTTGGATTAATTTTTTAATATTATTTTGACATCATAATTGTGTTATGTTGAGAAACCATCTAACATGTGCTTATTTTTATTATTTCTAAGTATTTTTTATCTTTTTTGTTTAAATTTTTTTTAATATTTTTTTGACATCATATTTGTATTTTGTCGAGACAACATCTAACATGTGTTTTTTTTTATTGTTTCCAATTACTTTTTATCTTTATCTTTTAATAACTACATAGTTATAAATATAAATTTTAGTAGTTTGGACAAAGAGCTTTGATTTATTGGAAATGTATGACTACTATTTTCTTTTTGATAGCTTGAACATTAATAATATCTATTTGGTGGTGAGGAGGACGACTATATGTATCAAATCTATTTGGAATAAGTTCAATTTCAAAAGAATTTGAAAAAGACCATGCACTTGATTACCCTAACTATCATTTTTGTAGATGTCTCTAATTATTTTCAAGTTAAGATGTTATTGTGTGAATGAAACAAAATTACTCTTGGTTTGATGCATCTTTCCTAATCCATGATTTTTACATGTAATCAATGATTGTTTATCAATCTCTAAAATTATCAACTCAAATTTCCATCCACAAGTGATTATGGATTAATTTTGCATAAATACATCTCCTTTTGATTTTCACAAGGAAAAATAAATCATAATATATGATATTTTTTGAAATACAATGGTCAAGATTCTTTATATGTATTCTTTGATTTTACATATAATGTATACATATAATCAAATTTGCAGTTTTATTGTCTCTTATTGGAGAAAATTAAGCTAATATTATGATGGCTATATGGACAAATATACAATGTGTGGGTGGAGAAACTATTATGATAAGATATTATTGTGATAAGATCATCTTTTGACATCAAATTTACATGTATGATATTCTATTACAATGAACTCATATGATAAGAAAAGAATTTTATATTGGTTGGATTCTTATATATACTTTCATGCTTTTGATCTTTGTGATTCTATATCATCTTTATCCTCAATTGGATGATTTGATATCACAAGTAACTTGGTTACATTGATTCAGCACAACAAGATCAGTTTGTAGGATTTATTATTGTTAATAAATATCAAAATATTAGTGTGCATTCAAGCTATGGCTATTTTTTAAACTCATCATTTTATGATCATATGTCACATCAAAATATTGATTTAAATCTATTATATATGTAATATGCAAATATGTTTATCATCATTATTTTTCATTATGAAGGATTAATTTTTTTCATTTTTAGATTATAAATTTTTAAAATTGTTAGTATATTTGATACTTCTTTTTGCATTCTTGCATCTCCATATGTTTAGGTCTCAATTTTATATGTTTATAGAATATCACACTTTACTTTAAGTTTTATAGTTTTCATGTTTGCTAAAAAATAATAGTTAATTTTTTTTTAAGTACAAAACATTCCTTATATTTGATGTTTTTCTGTCATATTTTCAAACTTCATCTTATGATTATGATTGCAAGAGAGACCTTGTAAATTCTATTGTATTGTTAGAAGATTTATAACATTCAACAATAATCAGTTTACAAATATGAAAATGAATATGCTTGTAAATGATATGATGCATATAATTAAAAAAATCAAAATTTGATTCACATGTTATATTTAAATCATGGCAAACATAGATCTTTATTATTTTTTCATCAACATAATTTTATAAATCTTTTCTGAATTTCAAGCCATGATATATATTTTTCATAATCAAATGCAATATATAATAATCTTTAGTTAGTGAGAACTAAAATAGAGGTTTCACAAGATGGAAATATATAGTCTTGAGTTGATTTTTAGTTGATCTCATGTCAGCAATCTATTTGCTCATAAGGTTATGTTTCTAGTATGTTAGTTAATATATTAGTTGGAGTTACACATAAATAATTTTCATGCTCATAGTGATGTCCCTCATGACATCAATTCACGAGGAGTTGAATAGATGATGGTTGTGAAATCTTATATATATTGTACATTTTTTAGGATTATATATGGAAAAAAACCATTGAGATTATCTCTCAACTTTAAAGTTCTTGAGCTATTAGAGTGGGATGCACTCATTTTTCTAGTGTTACAATGATGTAAGAGCTTATTTGCTCTTTTGTTGAGTGTAGATTACCCCTATTGAAAAAGCAAAATAATGATGATAGTTTTAAGTTCTTGAGAGTTGTTTAAAGATTGATAAACATCATTGATCTGCATGTAGAATAAAAGAGAATGAAAAAATTATGGGCTGCAGATATGAATGTGCCAAAGGGAAACCATGTACTCAACTTTCCATTTCCCAACTTGTTAAACATTCATATTCGATTTATGAAAAAAGATATTTTTAGAGTGTAGTTTGTGGCCAATTGGGATGTAGATTTTATGACTTGAGTGATGATATCACCAACACCAATGATAATTTCGATTGTCAAATATGAAGAATTATGGGATTGCACATTTACATTCTATATTGAATGTTGGATGGATTTGAATCTCAAATCATCTTCACTTGTTTTGTTTAACACATTGTTACCATCTTTATTTAGTGACAACTAAAGTAGAGGTTACGCAAGGTGGAGATAGATATTCTTGAGTTGACTATTAATGGACTATTTGAAGATGTCACGTGAGTAATCTTTGTGCTCTTCAAATTGTATTTCTTGTGTGTTAGTATGTGTGTTAGTTAGAGTTATACGTCATTAATCCGTGTGCTCATAGTGATGTCCACCACATCATCAATCCACAAGGAATTAGATGGATGGTGGTTGTGGGACCTTATATAAAATTGTACCTTTTTGAGGAATATATAAGGAAAAAGAGAAATCATTGTGGTGTCTCTCAACTTCAGAATTTCTTGAGCTATTTGAGTGGTCTCTCTTTATTTTCCTAGTGTGACAATGGTATCATATCAAACTTGTTTTTTCTTTGAATGTGGATTATCCCTATTGGAATAGCAAGAATGTGATTATAGCTTTAAGTTCTTGAGAGTTGTATAGGGACTTGCGAGGTCCTTGATATGTAGAGTAAGAGGGAAAGGAAAAATTGTGGGCTGCAAGTATGGACGTGCCTTAGGGTACCATGTAGCAAACTTTTCATCTCCCAACCTGTTCAACATCCATATTCAATGTAAATTTAATGGCTCGGATGCAAATTTTATGGCTCAAGTGATAGCGTCTTGAGTACCAATGATACTTCTGATTGTCAATTATGGAGAAACGTGAAATTGTACCATTTACATTCTATAGTGAATCTTGGATGGATTTGAATTGCGAATGATCTGCACCTATTCCGTTCAACACATATGTACAAATTAGAATGATTTATGGACAGAAAAGAGTGTGGAGGGATTTAATTGTTAGAAATTATGATAAATACTACTACAGAGCTATAATAGGATCACCTTTCCTTTTTATGTTTTGTATTTTGAGAAATTGGATTGTTATTATTCTTACTTTGTATTAGTTTGAGTGTTTGAGAAGCATGGAAACATCAGTTGTTATGAGTGAAGTTCTGAACTCAATCATGATAGAGATGAAAGAGTTGAAAAAAACTATTGTAGATGGACATACACAGCAACAAGCCATGGAGGACAAGATCTCTGCATTAGAGAGTGAGAAGGTAAAGAAAGAAAGAGTTGGTGAGATGGAAGTGGAAACTCCAATACAATAGACTCACTCCCAACCGCAAGCAACTGCTATTGCCAATGAAGAGTCAAATAGGAGATGACTTCAAAAGATGGAAGATCAAGCAAATCTTTTACTTTGTATGGGAAAGGCATGTAAGATGAAAGCCTACAAGGGCCGTAGAGCCATGGGAGTTTTGGAGTGATGAATCATGAGGATGAATATACATCTATCACATTTTCATTCTTGCAGTCTAATATTCGTGCAAGAATGTTCGTGCGGTCTTATATGATGAATAAGATTTTTACATGGTACACTACATGGAAATGAGTGCATTCACAAACGAGTTGCTTCTATTTCATGTAGTGGGATGCAAAAGAGGCTTCTTCATAACTTTCAAGCGGTGGATCTCCTTTAAACCGCAGGAATGAAGTTGTGGGATTTGAAGCACAAAGCAGTCATACATGAATACATTGAAAAATTTCATGATCTTCAAGTATCCATTATGGATATATGTGGAGCAAAAGCCTTAGATGTCTTCAAACAAGGCCTTAAGGTGAAAGTGCGAAAGGAGGTGATGATGAGTAATCCATCCACATTGAATGAAGCAATTTTGAACAGATTTGAGGTGCTTATAGGATCACACACAAAGAACCATCAAGTAATGTTCATGATGCACTTGGTCCAACACCAATGGAGTTGGAAAACCTTTGACATAGGGAAGAATATGCACCACCATGAGGACCACTGTCCAAATATGGAGGTGATAATTGTCGATCATTTATTCCAAATTTTCCGGATCTTCTTGCAAATAATGGAACGGTTAATCAAGGAGGAATGGGAGTTTGTGACAATTGTCAATGTTATGCATATGGGAAGATAGGTCACATTGCCAAGTTCTGTAGAAATCAATCGGGATCATCAGGAGGAAGACACATGTTGTGACAGCCTTTCAACAATATGGAAGGAGAGGAATACGACAATGAAAACAAGATCTTGCAGTGAAAAGAAGATCATCAACAAACTAACCTTACTGCCTTATTGGTTCCACTTAACAAAGAAAAGGTGAGGTTGGGATAAGGCAATGATTGCAAGCTCATGGAAGGAGCAAGAAACAAATGCAATTGATTGCCACATATGAAATGATGTGATGACATAAGGTGAGAGTCCTAATTGAATGAAAATTTTCTAACACGATATGTTGCAATGAAATTAGGATTGACTTTGATGAAGGATGTGAGTGATGAAGTGGAGTTGCCAAATGGGCAAACTGAACTAATAGAGATATTAGCACTGAGTGTACAACTAGCCATATGCGGTTACAATAAAAAGATTGAATGGAGAGTAATCTGATTAGCTCAATATGATGTCATCTTATGAATATCATGGATGGAGCAATACAATCCGAATTGGAGAAAGAAAGTGATAAAAAGTAGTGGATGGAAGATTAATAGAGATAGAAGAAAATTTTAAAGTAGAAGTTTATCTCTCTTTGTGATTGATAAAACTGCCATTTCTAGAGTTGATGTATGTTTCTTGGGACTTATAAGAGTTGTTGATGGTTCTAAGGACAAGCTTTATATTCCGGACTCATTGGGCAACATTAAAACGGAGTATAAGGATGTATTCCCAAATGATCTACCTGTTGGATTGCCACCTAAGAGGCATGTAGATCACAAGATCGAGGTGATACCCAATAACACTCCAACTTGCAAAGCTCCATATCGTTTGGCTCCAAATAAATTGGAGGAATGTAAAGCTCAAGTGGAGGAGATGTTGAGAAAGAGTTTCATACAAGCAATCATTTCACCTTACGGGGCCCTTGTACTGTTTGTGAAGAAGAAGGATGGGAATATGAGATTATGCATTGATTATCGTGGGTTGAATCAACAAACGGTGAAAAACAAGTATTCATTACCTCGAATGAATGATTTGTTTGACCAACTTCAAGGATCAAAATACTTCATCAAATTGGATTTGAAGAGCATGTAGAATAAGATTCAAATTTCTGATAAAGATGTTCGCAAGATAGCTTTTCGCATTTGGTATTGTCACTTTGAGTATATATTGATACCTTTTGATCTCACTAATGCATCTCCATATTCATCGGATTAATGAATGATATTTTTCGTCCTTATTTAGACAAATTTGTTATTATCTTTTTGGATGATATTTAGGTATATAGTACAACTTTAAAAGATCATATGCGATATTTATGAGAGTTACTTAAGATTATACGAGAGAATGAGTTACATGCCAAAACTTCAATATGTGAATTTGGCCAATCAAAAGTAAATTATTTAGATCATCAAGTCACAACAGATGGAACCCAAGTGATGAGTGAGAAGATAGAAGCCATACAAAAATGGATAGCATTAGAGTATCAAACTCAATGAAGAATTTTATATGCCAAAGCTTCAAAATGCCAAAGCTTAATTATATGTCAAAGTTTCAAAATGTGAATTTGGCAAATCAAAAGTAGATTATTTAGGCCATCAAGTCACAACGGAGGGAATCCAAATGATGAGTGAAAAGATAAAAGCCATACAAAAATGGGGAGCACCAAATGATCAAACTTAGTCGAAGATTTTTTTAGGTCTTAGCGGATTTTATCATAGATTTGCTAAAGCTTTTGCCCTCCTTGCCCAAGCCTTAAGATCTATGCTAGGAAAGGATTAAAAATAGAGATGGGGAACCACACAAGAGTTAGACTTTCAAGCATTGAAAGATGCTCTCTTACATGTACCTATTCTCAAGTTGTATGATCCTAATCAACCAATCAAGTTGGCTACTGATGCATCTGATACAACATAGAATGCAATTCTTCAACAAGAATGGAAGGATGGTTGACATCTTGTTGACTTTTTCTCCCAAAAGTTGATGTTAGTCAAGCAAAACTATCACACAATTTAACCAGAGGAGTAAATCATTGTTCTGACCAGCAAACATTGGAAGCATTACTTGGGAGACAAGTGTAACCAATCTTGGTTAGCCATAGTTAGTTTAGCCAAAGCGTAGAGTGGTCACAAGATCACAAAAAGACAAAATAGTGATGTGCACTATCCAAAAAGCAAAAGGGTAAATGACGAGATGGCTACCATGCATTGATGGATTAGATTGTGTGCTAGAGGTCTATTATGAATTGGTTGGGATAAGATAACAAAACATGCAATCTACGCATGTTAGCCATGTGGCATAGTTTGGATTTTGGACTTACGGCCAATTCTCACGGTATATAAAGCAAGGAGAGGTCTTGAGAAGACATCTCTCATCTTGGAAATCATTCCGGAGTCATTGCCTTTTGTGTTACAATGGTATCAGAGCAGGCTTATTGTTCCTATGAGTGTGGATCACCACTCTTGGAAGAATAGTCTGGGTTGGTTTAATTATTTGATGAGAGAGTGTTTGTTAGAGGCTGGCAGTGGCCATTGAGCTGCAAGTAGTGGAATGGGGTTATTGTGGGTGCATGTTATGGATGGGGGAGATAGAATAGTAGCAAGATTCTCATTTCTTAATCCTTTTCATGTCAAACTGTTATACATTGAGAGAGCAAGGTTGATTTAGTATTTGGTTTATCATTTTGGTGCCAACTTCATGGACCAAGTGATGAGATCTAGAGATCCATTTATCTTACCTATAGTCACCTTCGATGTTACTTGGGATCTCACAATATACATTTTAGTTTAGAGATGGACCTCAATAGACCATCACGGGTGAGATTCAACACACGGTGTGAAATCTATTGTGTGTATCATGCTAAAGCTATGTTTCGGAGCCTAGTTATTAGAAACTTTGGAGAGGAGTATTACCATGGGGTGATAGCATCACCTATTCCTTTTGTGTTGCCAATCTTGAGAAATTGGAGAGTGTTCATCTTAACCCTAGATTGAGAGAGAGTGGACGGAGACGAATAATGGAGGACACTTTGAGAAAAATGATTCAGGAGTTGAAAGATTTGAGAAACGCATTTGAGCAAAGCCAGACTCAAGTACAAGAGTTAGCTCAAGAATTGACAGCAATCAAAACGAGAGGAATGGAAAATGAGAGAATGAGAGAAACTCAAATGGAGATAGAGACGTCACCATCCATGGTGGAGAGTGAAGAAACAGTGAGAGCACGTGCTCTTGAAGCCCAAGCGGCCCAACGAGCAAGAGAGCTAGATCTTATGACATCCATGATTCTGAAGATGACAAAAGCTTGTAAGATAGAACCTTACCGAGGTAGTCGAAGCATTGGAGTTTTGGAAGGTTGGATTGAGCGAATGGAGTACCATCTTGCTTTGTTCAATATCAACGATTATATTGCAGATCTTTTTGTTTGTACTTTATTGTTGGAGAGAGCATCTACTTGGTTTCAAGGTTGGATGATGGAGCTCAATGAGTCTGGCCAACAAGTTATTTGGAGTGTAATGAAACGAGGTCTTTTTCAGAATTTTCAAGTTGTTGATCCCATCATCATGGCACGGATGAGGTTGTGGAAACTTGAATAGAAGGGAAGTGTGGAGGAGTACATTGAGGAATTTCGAGATCTTCTAATTCAAATACGAGATATGAGTGGAGCGGAAGCCCTTGATTTATTCAAGAGAGGGTTGAAGAAAAAGATTCAACAAGAGGTGATTCGGGACAATCCAAGCAACTTGAACGAGGCTATTGCTTGTGCACAACGAATGTCCAATGTCTACCACAACGGTGGAGAGGTATCAGTTCCCACGAATCAATACTATGGACCAATGCCTATGGAGTTGGGCAAGATAAGGAGGAGAGAAGATTTCATTCCAAGGGGAGTGAACGCACAAGGAGGAGATCATCATAACTAGAATTCTCATCGAGAAGCAAATTCAAGAGGAGGAGACAGAGTGGAGGGAAGACGAGAAATGAGGCAATGCTATAATTGTGGAAGATTTGGTCACATTGCCATGAATTTCCATACCCGAGTTCTAGCAAGAGGAGGTAGACCTCCCTATCGACGAGCTTTCAACAAGGTGGAGGTGGAGTGATCGATGGAAATCCGGGAAATGACGAGCACTAGTAACCTTGCCTCATGGCCTTACTGGTTCGATGAAAAGCAGGAAAGGGCGAGGGAAGTGTAGGAGCGTAGTTCTTAGGATAAGTAGGATTTTTTGTTTTGTTTTTGTGAATAAAGAGTTATATTCGGGTTCTCGTGAAGGTATTCATCCGAATATATGTTTGTTAGATAGGAATACTATGAGGGAGTTCACACGAGTGAATTGCGAGGGAATTTTAGCGCGCGTTTGGACGGCAGATTGAAGAATTGTCGAGAGAAAGTCTATGCCAAGAACTTGCCGAGCGGCTGGAGCAAGAGAAGCTAGCTGCAATGTCGAAGCGTTGAACCTGAGGAGTTCAAGCAAGAAGAAGTGTGATGATGGGGAGAATTCGACCGCTTATTGTGATGGCGGATTGGACTCTAGCGGAGTTGCTGAGGTTGAAGAACCTCGGTGGAGCGTTTCTGTCATGGCGATGGGACTACGTGTGTCCGGAGAGGGAAACTGCTGATAGCAATTGGAAGCAGAGTGCAGCCGGAGAAGTGGGATGTGAAGTTATGGGCGAAGGCTCTAGGGCGCAACCAAGAAGAGGACAAAGACGACGTCGATTGGGAGGGATCGGCGATGCACATGGCATTTACCTTCGATGAGCGGAAGTGGTTCAACCTTAGGGAGAGGAAGGGGACGAATGGCTACAAGCTCGAATTGATTAAGGATGTATTCAGGTGGAATTTGGCACTCACCTTGAATCAGCTTTTCTCACCGCAGAGAACAACCTATGTGAGCATGCATAAGGTGAGGATTGTAGATGGGTTCATCGGAGGAACTATCCGGGTGAACTGGGGAGAGATCTTTGCGAGGAGTGTACAGACCATGACGACGAAGCTAAGAGAAGCCGCTAAGAGTGTAGTATATCTCTCGTCTTTCTTAGTACACATGTATGCAAAGCTGGAGTGACTTACGCCTAGGGAGAGGCAGTTGTACCGGTTGGAGAGTGGGTTGTCGGACTTGGATGCGGACATCGACAGTGATGTGGGTCGACGAGGAGTCTAGGAACGAGTGCTCCGCTTGAGCCAAAGAAAACGAGAGAAGTGAGATCGGCGGTGCAGAGCAAGCCTGATTCTGACTCAGACTTGAAGTGATTGGAACTTCGAGGAAGAGAAAGAGAGTAGTGGAAGACAGTCCACCAGCTACTCTAGCAGTTCAAAGAGATGTAGGGAAGAAGAAGGTAGAAGAAGTAGGACCGGCAAAGTCTTCTCGTCCGAAGATGATGGCGGTGAAGCCAAGGCCGAAAGCCTCAAAGGAGATTGCAGAACCTATGGCATCGGTACTACGGTATCGCAGGTTGGAAGTCGTGATGGTCCGGTATTCTTTGGAGTTGAACGAGATGGGGCCGATGTATATGCTAGGATGGGACTC
Source organism: Marchantia paleacea (assembly GCA_014180765.2). Lineage (NCBI taxonomy): Eukaryota > Viridiplantae > Streptophyta > Marchantiopsida > Marchantiales > Marchantiaceae > Marchantia > Marchantia paleacea. The sequence goes on from MUAA02000049.1 coordinate 2,514,424, forward strand.
TCAAGCAGCCGGGTATATGGAGTTGATTTAGATGATGAACCGTTTGGCATTGGGGAAGGAGGACCAATCCATCACAGTGAGAGAGCTAACAGAGAATGTAGACAAGCTGTCCAAGGAGAAGACTGAGATGGATAGAAGGTTTAGGAGGCGAAGAAGGCTATCGTATTTGGGGTGCGGAGATCCATTTTGTGGAGAAGGAGAATGCTCATCTTCGGGAGACGATGCAAGACCTGAAGCGAAGATTGATTCAAGTGGTTGTGGAAGCACCTGCAAAGTTGGACAACCTCGCTAACAGATGTGCGCAACATCTGTTCACACGGTGTGATCGTGTTGAGGCATAATGATTAGAGCAGTTGGTGGCAGCAATGGAGAATCCCGGCGACTCAAAGGACCAACGAAAGGAGATGTACAAGGCATTGGGTCGAGATTTTTAGGGAAGCCATGGCTCTTCGTCGACAAGAGATCGCGGCAGATGTACAGGAAATGCAGTTAGGAATCGACGCATTCACGCAAGGGTGCGATCGAGCGGCTTAGATCATAGTAGAAGACTTAGGAGAGAGCGATCCGTGTAGGAGACGGTTAGCTTGGCAGTTAGGAGTGCCAGTTAGAACATTCATTATAAATAGTCGTAGGAAATAAAGTGATGGATCTTTTCATTTTTGCAAGTGTCCAAGCTATTGGATTGCAAATTGTAGTCAAGGGAGAACGAGCACTCGAGGAGCTGGTGTTTGCAGGCTGACATTGTGACGACTAAAGCGTGTATCCATGAAGTTATCCGGATATTCGTCCATGAACTAAGCCTGTCTGTAGCATCTGAAATACTCTAGAGGGTGTTTTTATTTGAGGACGCAAACTTGTAATAAAGTAATCCCATCGAAGTAAACCAAAGCTGTTGAAATCTATTTGCTGTGTCTGTGGAATTGGTGATGTGATGGATTTGTGAAGGAATTGAGATTGAATCGATTGCCTTCTTTGTGAATGCTCTTCGGACTTTGCAGTTCAGAGTTAGAAAGATGTCTAAATGCTTATTTCCCTTTTTCGCTAGTGCGGTTTGATCCCTCATTCCCTTGGGAACGAATCAATCTATACGAATTCGGACTGAATAGTGCATATCCGTGCTATTACATGAAGGAAGCACAAACATGAGGTAAAGGGTTTGAGAAAGAAGGAAACATGTTTGATTGTGATGGATGGTGAGATAGAAGGAGTAAAAGTGAGAGTATTGATTGACCCAGGAGCTACAGAAAATTTCCTATCTCGATCTATTGCTATAAAGTTGGGATTAGCTTTAGAGAAAGATGAGAGTGAAAAGGTAGAGTTGTCAAATGGGCAAACATAGAGCATTGAGAGCATTTCTAGGAAAGTGGAGTTGAAGATTGGGCAATACAAGGAATCGTTGGAGTGGAGAGTAATTCGATTAGCTCGCTATGATGCTATTTTAGGTATGCATTGGATGGAAAAATATAATCCTGAGGTAGATTAGCGAAGGAAGATAGTCAAAACTATTAGTTGGAGGATCTTTGGAGATAGACTTAGATCAGAACAAAAAAACTTACCTCTATACGTGATAGGAAAAACTGCTGTCAGTCACAAAGATGTATGTTTTTTGGGCCAAATAAGAGATGTAAGCGCTCCAAAAGATCAATCTTTTATACACAAGGAGTTAACTTGTATCTTGAACGAGTTTCAAGATGTTTTTCTAGATGATTTGCCTCGAGGTTTACCACCAAGAAGGAGAGTGGATCACAAGATAGAGATCTTACCAGGAATTTTTCTTCCTTGTAAAAGTCCCTATCGACTTGCACCAAACGAGCTAGAGTAATGCAAGGTACAATTGGAAGAGTTGTTGGAGAAGGGGTTTATCCAACCTAGTATGTCACCATATGGAGCTCTAGTGTTGTTCGTGAAGAAGAAGGACAGGTCCATGCGGATGTGCATGGACTATCGTGCTCTAAATCAACAAACGGTGAAAAACAAGTATCCATTACCGCGAATGGATGACTTGTTTGATCAACTTCATGGAGCTAAGTATTTCACCAAACTTGATCTTAGAAGCGAATACAATCAGATCAGAGTGGCGGATGAAGACATACAAAAGACAACTTTTAGAACTAGATATGGACATTTTGAGTATCTAGTTATGCCATTTGGTTTAACCAATGCCCTCGCCACATTCATGGGACTGATGAATGCTACTTTTCATAAATATCTAGATAAATCAGTGATTGTGTTTTTTGATGATATCTTGATATATAGCAAGTCTTTACAAGATCATCAGAAACATCTGCGAGAAGTACTTCAAGTGTTGAGAGAAAATAAACTGTATGCTAAGATGTCAAAATGTGAGTTTGGTAAAAGAGAAGTAGATTACTTAGGCCATAGAGTTAGTGCGGATGGCATCCAAGTCATGAGTGACAAAGTGGAAGCCATACAAAATTGGAGTGGTCCAGAGAATCAGACTCAACTACGTAGTTTCTTGGGTTTAACCAGCTTCTATAGAAGATTTATGGAAGCTTTTGCTCGTATTGCTCAAGCTTTAACAAATCTCTTAGGTCAAGGGCAGAAATGGCAATAGGGTACATCTCAAGAGATTAGACCAACAAAACTTGCTACCAATGCATCAGGTGTGGCAGTTGGAGGAATGTTACAATAGGAATGGAAAGATGGATGGCATCCAATTGCTTTCTTTTCACAAAAACTTTTGCCGGCGGAGCAAAATTATCATACCACAGAGAGGGAGGAGTTAGCCATTGTGTTGACTACTAAACATTGGAAGCACTATCTCAGAGATAAGGAGTTTGTGGTTGAGACAGGCCACAAGCCTTTGGTTTATTTAGAAACTCAAAAGGACCTCTCAAAGCGGCAGATTTGTTGGGCTGAATGGCGGCGTTTCAACATGAAGATCGTGTATGTGGAGGCGAAGAAGCAGCTGGCCGATGCATTGTCACGAATGCCGTGCATTAATCACATCACGGATGTGAAGATTCACTCTTTATGGTGGGAGAACCTGAATCGAGCTACCAAGGAGGATGAAGAGATTGCACAAGCCCTTCAGCAAGGTTGAGGGGATTGGCATTCTATAAGGGAAAGATTTGGATACCCTCAGATGTTGCTCTCCGTACAATAGTGTTAGGCGTATTCTATACATTGAAGGCGTCCAACATGTATACTTTTGGCCAAAACTAAGAGAAGACATCACCTGCTATGTTCGAAGTTGTGTGGCTGGTCAACAAAATAAGTCTAGCAATCTGAAACCAGCAGGTCTACAACAACCTCTACCAACACCGACTAGAAGATGGGAGATGTCAGTATGGACATTGTATGTGAGTTACCAATGACGTCTACGGGTTATGATTCGATAGTCATTTTTGTGGATAAATTGAGCAAGATGATCCACATTAGGCCCACAACAAAGACAGTTTCTGCATCTGAACTTGCTCGAATTTATATGGATGCAGTTTTTGCTCAACATGGTTTAGCTACAATTCTCATCACCGATAGGGCACTCAATTTACTAACATGTTTTGGAAAACCCTATTTGGGCTATTCAAAACAAAACTAGCCATGTCCACAACTTATCATCCTCAAACAGAAAGAGCAAATAGAATTATTGAGGACATGCTTAGAGCTTTCACTTTGGAGGAGCAAGAAGGTTGGGATGCATTTTTACTCTTGATTGAGTTTGCTTATAATAACTCAATCAATGCATCCACAAAAGTCAGCCCTTTCTTCTTGATGTATGGAGACCACCCCATCACACCATCTAGCTTGGTGAGTGTAGGTCACATGCAGGAACCGTCAACTCAAGTTGAAGCGGTGAACGAGTTTGTGGCACGAGTCCATTGAGGAGTGCATAAGGCAAAGCAAAAATTAACCATTGCCCAAAATCAGCAAAAACAATATGCTGATGCTCATCGACGACATGTGGAGTTTCAAAAAGCTGATCAGTGTCCAACGGATTGGAAAACTTGCCTACAAGTTAGAGTTGCCAACACACATGAAAATACATCATGTTTTTCATGTGTCTTTCTTGAGGAAGTTTACACCGTGTTCTCTTTCCTTTGGCAACCCACATCAACCTCCTCCTTTACTGGCCATGATTCATAATGTAGAGGAATATGAGGATGAGAGAATCCTCAAGAAACAAACAAGAGGTCAGCGGAACCCAAAAGTGGAATATCTAGTCCAATGGAAAAGTTATCCACTTTATGAAGCTACTTGGGAACCATTGGCAAATCTTACAAATGCCAAGATAATTGTAGAGACTTTTGAGTCTTCTTGCAACGAGGACGTTGCGACTTAAATGGGGGGGAGGTTTGTAACCAATCTTGCTTAGTCATAGTTAGTTTAGCCAAAGCGTAGTGTGGTCACTAGATCACAAAAAGACAAGATAGTGGTGTGCACTATCCAAAAAGCAAAAGGGTAAATGACGAGGTGGCTACCATGCATTGGTGGATCATATTGTGTGCTAGACGTCTGTTAGGAATTGGTTGGGATAAGATAACAAAACATGCAACCTACGCATGTTAGCCATGTGGAATAGTTTGGATTTCGGACTTTTATAATCCTACAGTATATAAAGAAAGGAGAGGTCTTGAGAAGACATCTCTCATCTTGGAAGTCATTCTGGAGTCATTGCCTTTAGTGTTACAACAAGGAGTTTGTGGTAGAAACCGACAACAAACCATTGATGTATTTGGAAACTCAAAAAGATCTCTCCAAACAAAAAATTTGAAAGGTAGAATGTCGTCAACGTTTCAACATGAAGATAATATATGTAGAGGGTAAGAAACAACTTGCAAATACTGTGCATCAACAACATCACAAAGGTGAAAATCCAAGTTGATTGAAGGACTCAAATGATGGTTGCAACAAAGCAGTATAAGGAGATCATAAAAGCACTTCAAGCGAAAACGGAAAAGAAGGTTCAAGATCTAGCATTTTAGAAAGAGCATACATGGATCCCACTAGATTCAGATTTACGTACAATGGTGTTATCAGAAGGTCATGATACAGTCATTACGGGTCACGTTGTCGCATGGACAAAGCTTTACTCTGAGAACGCCTGAGCGTCTGGCTGTAGAAGAATTCTCCTCGTCCTCGTGTGAACTGACAATCACCCTCTCTTTCATCTCCTCATCTCTCCATGCCCAACTCGTTGCACCCGGTAAACTCCATCGGAAGACGATCGTTGTAACCAACGATTGAACCGTTAACTCTTAGCCAAACTTCGCAGAAAAGTACTTTGCAACCATTCATAACTCTCGGGAAAGTTTCACATGCTCTTCAATTCTAGATCTCTCGTTACAAATGTCGAACTATACCCTGTGTCACAAGGCGATATGCAGACCCTTGCACACTAAAACCACTATAAACTCCAATCCTTTGATCCAATTGCACTCAAATTTCGCAAGAAAACGACTTATCATCCAAGCTTTAACTCTGTCAAGTTTTATTGACCAATCTTATCGATAGCATGAGTTATGATCGTCGAACTAAATCTGTAACGATCTGTGCAATCCCGCAATTCATCGTGTACATAAATTTCAAACTACTTGCTTTGCACTCAAAACTCAACCAATCGAGCTGAAATTTCGATCAAATCGCAAATTCGAGTTGTAAACTCTGTGTCTATCGAATCCGATCTGTCAAAGCCTTCATAGAACGCCTCAGAATTCACTCAAACTCTTCCATCGGTCTAAATTTCACTCTCCCACTTCAAATCACCACACCGAGTGTCAACTTGCTCAATCGCCTTCATTCTTGAGCCAAAATCCTAGCTCTCCTCGTCAGCTCTCCAACCCTATCCTTCAATCCTGAAAAACTCCCTTCGAAGGCTCCCGAAACTCCTCAAAACCCCAAAGAACTTGCCCAAGTGCTCTCATTGGTCTAAATTTCCCAACCAATGAGAATGAAGAGTTCCATTTTGACCTCTAGTGGGCCAAATTAGCCACAACTAACTTAGAGCTTAACAACTAGCCTAAAAACACTACTTAGCCATCATATAGGTAATACGAGTTGTTGCTAATAAAGAGTCAAAATAACCACTCGAAACCGGTTAAGTATAAACGGAACAACAAAAGGGACAGGGGGAGTTTATAACTTGAGTATAATACTCCTCGCCAAAATTCTAACAATCAACTCCCTATGACTTGCCTTTGGTAGACATTAGTGATGGACAGGGACCCATGTGTTGAAAGGCGCCACTATCGGCAAGTTTAGGTCCATAATGCTAATATCAAATCAAAACATGACCGTTAAGTCCCAAGTCGCTACCGTAGGAAACAATTGGCGAATGAAAGGATGCAGGGGGAGTTTATCACCACTTCCATAAAGCTATCTCAAAAGTGATACACTAACCATGCCCTAAAGTGATCACGATGTAGACACCGGATGCTTATCACAAGCGGATTGGGCATCGGTATATACGGAGGATCATACGCCCTCTATCCATGTCCCCACGTTGGCTCCACTTCTATCGGATAAGCTCCTTAGTCGAATGACGTTCTAGACCTCCCCCCTTTCCTTTCGACTCCAACCACGCTTTATATCCGATAAGGTCCAAGATGATATCCCTTGGATCCTTATCTACATCATGGCCTTAGGATGACAATCCAACCGTGGCCTCTTACTTGACCTTTACAATGAGCCGTCGGCCATCGACCTAAAATATCACCAAAATATCGCCGTCATCTCAATGACTCGAAGATGACACATGTCATCATCTTCTCATAGTAGCCGTGTCACAACACGACAACGTGGGAGCTAAAAAGACTTTGCATTGCATACAATGAGTGCATTATTGGCCAATGATGTTGGAAGATGTGGAGCCATATGTTCAAAGTTGTGTTGCATGTCAACAAAACAAGGCGGGTAATAAAAAATTGACACGTTCATTACAACCTCTTCCCATTTTCAAACAACGATGGGAACATGTTATTATGGATCTAGTATGTGAGTTACCAAAAATCTCTTTAGGCTTTGATTCATTCCTGGTCTTTGTGAATCGATTGAGTAAGATTATACACATCCGACCTACCACAAAGAGAATGACGATACCACAACTTGCTCATTTATATCTAGATGAAGTTTTTATGAATCACATATTAAGCAAAGTCTTAATCATTTATGAGAAATTCAATTTACTAGTTTGTTTTAGAAAACCTTGTTTGGTTTATTCAAAACAAAGCTAGCAATGTCAACAACTCCACAAAATCATTGACCGCAACAACTTTGGTTGAAAATTCCTGCCCTTTAGGAATTCTCACCAAACTAGAAGGTGTCAAAGGGTGAGTACCATACATCAAATAAAATGGATACACTTTTGTGGATGCATTAACAAAATTGTTATATGTAAATTCCACTTGAGTCAAAAGAGGATTCCACTCTTGTTGTTCCTCTGAAATGAATGCTCATAGCATATTCTACATCCTTTAAAGGAGAAGTTGATTATTGTTCAAAATCGACAAAAGCAATATGCATATGCTCATCATAGGGAGGTGAATTTTCAGGAAGGAGATCAAGTTTGGTTATCCATGACCAATTTGTCATTTGTAGAAACACCAAAATTTAACCCCTGATTCATCAGTCTTTTTATAGTGTTAAAACGTGTTGGCGAGGTGTTTTACAAGTTGAAGTTCACGTATTTCATGTGTCACAATTGCAAAAACATGTACCAAGATCCAAGCATTTCACAAATCCATGAGCTTTTGCTCCTTTACCTACTATGGTAGTAGATTATGTAGAATTTGAGGTTGACAAAATTCTTAAAAAATCAATTTAGGGTCACAAATACCCAAGAATTGAATATTTGGTTCAATCCAAAGGATATCCATAATATGAGTCAATTTGGAAACCATCGAAGAATTTTGCCAATGCATCTTTGATCGTTCAAGAGTTTGAACGTGGGTACAACGAGGATGTTGCATCTTAAAAGTAGGGAAGTTTGAAACCATCTTTAGTTAGTCAGAACTAAAGTAGAGGTTATGCAAAATGGAAATATATAGTCTTGAGTTGACTATTAATGGACTATTGGAAGATGTCACAGTTGTAATCTGTGTGCTCTTTAGATTGTGTTTCTTATTTGTTAGTAAGGGTTACACCTCAGCAATCCATGTGTTCATAGTGATGTCCATCACGTCATCGATCCACGAGGAATTGGATGGATGGTGGTTGTGAAAACTTATATATATTGTACCTTTTTGAGCTGTATATATGGAGAAAGAGAAACCATTGAAATATCTCTAAATTTTAGAATTTCTTGAGTTATTTGAGCGGTCTCTCCTCACTTTCCTAGTGTTACACACATATGTATAAATTAGAATGATTTACAAACAGAAGAGAGTGTGAAGAGATTTTATTATTAGAAATTATATGAATAAAACTATAGAGCTGTTATTATATCATCTTGAACTTTTTTTATTTTTATTTTGAGAGATTGAATTGTTGTTATATTGTTATTGTATTAGTTTAAGTGATTGAGAAACATGGAGACATGAGTTGCTATAAATGAAATTCTTAACTCTATCATGATAGAGATGAAAGAGTTGAAAAAAATTATTGTAGAGGGTAATAAAAAGCAACAAGTCATGAAGCACAAAATATCTACATTAGAGAATGAAGTGAGAAGATTAAGAGAAAGAAAGAGCTGGTGAGATGGAAGTGAAAACTTCAATACAAAAGATTCAATTCCAACCACAAAAAACTTGTATTGATAAGGAAGAGGCAAATATGAGACGACTTCAAGAGATAAAAGATCAAACCAGTCTTTTACTTTGTATGGGAAAGTCATGTAACGTGGAAGACTACAAGAGCAATAGAGCCATGGGAGTTTTAGAGGAATGGATAACGAGAATGAATAAACATCTATAACATTTTCATATTTATGATTTTATTGCATGAATGTTCATGCGATCTTATCTCATGAATAAGACTCTAACATGGTACATTATATGGCAACAAATGCTTTTAGAACAAAATATTTTCATTTCATGGAATGGAATATGAGATGAACTTCTCCAAAACTTTCAAATGGTGGATTTATTTCAAGCCACAAAAATTGAAGTTGTGGAATTTGAAGCAGAATGGACGTATACATTGAAGAATTTCAAGTTATTCTATTATCTATTATGGATATGAGTGAAGTAGGAGCATTGGTAGTTTTCAAACAAGGCTTGAAGGAGAGGGTGCAAAAGGATGTGATGGAGAGCAACCCATTCAAAGTGAATAAAGTAATCGCAATTGCTCAACGGATTTCATGTGCGTATGGGATCACACACGATGATCCATCAAGCAATGTTTGAGATCTATTTAGCTCAACACCAATGAAGTTGGAAAATCTTTGATGTTATGAAGGATATGCATTGGCATGAGGAGAGGACCAACACCAAGGTATGGAGGTGATAATCATGCAATACTAATTTCAGATTTGCCAAATCCTCCTACAACTAATGGAATGGTAAATCGAGGAAAGGGAGATCGTGACAATCGTCAATGTTATGCATGTGGGAGGATAGATCACATTGCCAAGTTTTATAAAACTCAATAGGCACCACAAGGAGAAAGACCCATGTTGTGACGTCTTTTTAATAATATGGAAGTAGGAGAACACAAAGATGCAAATGAGACCTTGCATGGAAATCAATATCACTAATAAACTTGTCTCTCCGCCTTAGTGGTCTCAATAAAAAAAAAGGCAAAGTTGGGAGAAGACAACGATTCAAAGCTCATGGGAGAAGCAATAAACAAGCAAGATTGATTGTCATGGATGAATGGATGGAACTACACAAGGTAAGAGTTCTAATTAATCCTAGAGCATCTGAAATTTTTTTGTCACGATTTGTTGTACTAAAATTATGATTTACTTTGATGAAGGATGAGAGTGAGGAAGTGGAGTTGCCAAATAGGCACACTTAATCAATAGAGATATAAACGTGAAGTGTATTACTAATCATAGGCGGATATAATGAAGAGATTGAATGGAGAGTAATTGGATTAGCTCCATATAATATCATCAATATGATTGTCATTGATGGAGATATACAATCCGGAGGTAGATTGGAGAAGAAAAGTGGTAAAAAATAATGGATGGAAGATTTACAAAGATAGAATCACATCTCAAAATAAAAATATATCTCACTTTGTGATTGATAAAACTACCCATACTAGATGTCATGTTTATTTCTTGTGACTTATATTTATATATTGTTGATTCTAAGAATAATCTTTACATTTCGGACTCATTGAATGATATTATTATAAAATATAAGGGTATATTTCTATATGACCTACATGCAAGATTGCCACCTAAGAGGCGTGTAGATCACAAGACCAAGGTGATATTTGTTAAAACATCAATTTACAAATCTCCATATCGTTTGGTTATAAACAAATAGGAGGAATGTAAAGCTCAAGTGGAGGAGATTTTGTAAAAATGTGATTCATACAATCAAACATTTCAATTCTTATGTTTGTGAAAAAAAAGGATGAGAGTATGAGATTCTACATTGATTACCGTGGATTGAATCAACAAACGGTGAAAAATAAGTATCTACTATCTCGAATTGATGATTTATTTGATCAACTTGAAGGTGCAAGTCATAATTATGTTAATACATCCACAAAAATATCTTCATTTTATCTAATATAGAGTACTCACCCTTTGATATCTTCTTGTTTGGTGAGAATTACTAAAGGATACAAAATTTCAACCAAAGTTACGACAATCAATGATTTTGTGAAACACATACACAAAAGACTACATCAAGCAAAGGAGAAGTTGGTTATTGCTCAAAATTGACAAAAGTAATATGTATATGCTCATTACATGAAGTTAATTTTCTAGGTATGAGATCATGTTTGATTATTTACAATCAATTTGTAACTTGTAATAACACTAAGATTAAGTCTCTATTCATTGATCCTTTTGTGGTGTTGAAATGCGTTGGCGAGGTGTCATCCAAGTTAGAGATTCCATTGCATATAAAAATATATCGCGTATTTCATATATCATGATTGTGAAAACATGTACCATGATCTCAAATAGATCACAAATTCATCAACACCTCCCCTTTACCTATTATGGTAGCAGATCATGAAGAATTTGAGGTTGAAAAATTATTTCAAAGCTGAATTGGGGATCATAAATACTCAAAAATTGAGTATTTGGTTCAATTGAAAGTATATCCATCATATGAGTCAACTAAGGAACTTGCTAACAATTTAGCCAATGCACATTTGATCTTTCAAGAGTTTGAATATGAGCACAACGAGACTTTTGCATCTTAAAAGGAGGTAAGTTTGTAACTTTCTTTAGCTAGTTAGAATTAAATTAGAGGTTACGCAAGGTGGAGATAGATAGTTTTGAGTTGACTATTAGTGGATGTCATATCAATAATCTGTGTGATGATTAGGTTGTGTTTCTAATGTGTTAGTTGAAGTTATACATCAGCAATTCATGTGCTCATAATGATGTCTACCACATCATAGATCCATGAGGAGTTGGATGGATGGTGGTTGTGGGACCTTATATATATTGTACCTTTTTTAATACTATATATGGAGAAAGTAAAATCATTAAAATTATTTTTTAACTTCACTGTTCTTGAGCTCTTCGTGTGGTCTGCCTCACTTCACTAGTGTTACAAGTCCTAGGATTAAGGTTTATTTTTTCTAGATTTCTTATATCACAATTTGTTACATCCAATCATATTGTAGAAGTATCATATGAAACTCATGGTAATCACGATACACATTTTAAATATAATAATTGCTCAAAAAAAGATAAGATGGTATTGAATTTTAAGTATACCACATATCTTTCTTACATATTTTGTTAATAACAAATCTTGAACATGAAGATTCTCACTACCTTGAAGTAAGTTTACATATCTTAAACATCTACCTCTTTCAATTCTCATTTGATGGTTACCTATAAGTGAGAGATAAGTAACCTTACTTTAAATCTTCTCCCTTTTAACAGATCTGTTTATAACTCACATGCTTAAATTTTTGTTCACATCTTTATATGTAAAAGAGTTGAAAGGGACTGCTAGGGTTTTCCAAATGGACCAAAATACTTTTTCCCTCGCCAACCTTGTGTGACATGCCCATAGCTTAGTCATGGAAGAAACAGCGCGCACTAAAGTACTGTTACTACTAATGTGTAGAGGTGTTTCTTATTAAGGCTACTTGTACTTTAAACAAGATGACAGCCATGAGGTTTTCTGTTGAGATACCTACATCAGAAATAAAATATTTTCACGAGGAAAGGTAACGTCCTTGATGGTAGACTGCATAACACTTTCGGAAAAAATATTTTTTAACACCCAAATATTCCATACAGAGTCCAAGATGAGAGGGATGGGAAGTATTGATCGAAGGTGACAATGTAAATGTCATGCATATGAAAAGGGAGGTAACCATGGGCTGCTCTCAGACATGTGTCACTTGTTAAAGCTAAACTTCGGACAAGTAAAGATCACTATATCTAAAATTGGAGGAAAATATCCCACCAAGAAGAAGAAAGACCAAATCAGTAGTACAAGGTGAACCATAGAGTCGTCTAATGCAGTATCTCCAGAAACCTTGAAACAGGATTTTAATGAGTGCCATCCTGTCATCCAACCCACCATTGGCACGTAGTCCTGTGACTACTTTCTCTCCTTGACAAAGCGGAACATGTTTACCTCGGCCGGCCTAAGTGTGTTTGACTTTGATGACATGCTCTGAAGCACAAGAAGGGGTCCTTATAATACTATTGGGGCCTAGCCCATGTTACCGGTTTGGTTCCATCCTTGTACGATTTGATGGGTCTTCCCATCCCTTTTGTTATTATACTTTCTCGGTATTAACTCCTTGTAATTGGAGAGCAAAGTTCTTATCCAACGTGAACCTCCTTTGAAGGCATGTGTCTATCGGTATTGTTACAAAGCCAACATACGCAACTACTATCCTATGGATAGGCTGTCATCACTATACCCGCATCTTCTTGCCGAAAAACTGGACTTTTGAAGTTCCAACTTTGGTCCCCGTGTGCGGCTTGATGGGGTCTTCCCAACCCTTTTGTTATTTTACAGTGTCTTACACTTTGGTCCCCTCTTCCATTTCACTTTTGCTACGTTTACCTTTTTATTCTACTGTCCTCGTATGGTCTACCTTAAATGTAGATGGTTTCAGTTTACCTAAATACCAGAAACAAATGATCAATGCATGTGTGCAGAATTCTACCAATTGATAAGAATAAGTTAAATTAAAAATAGGTAATATATTCAGGATAGGCAAAGATATTGGGGCCATATTTTTAAATTCCGACATCAAAATTTTTATGGAGACCACTTGTTATATTATGCTTAACACTCTATTCTGTTATGATTCCGGAATATAATAAAATAATTCAACAAATGGCAAAAAAAAACCAATCAAAGCTATATCAATCATAAATGGATTGGGGGTTTTTTGACCAATTGGAAACATATGAAAAAAGTAAAAAAATCACATTCCATGCGGTTTTATTGCAAATTAGAATTTTAATATCACTCCCAATGGTCATTGTTGTGAGGAATGAAAGTTTTCAAAAGATCTAAATACTCACTGTTGGTGAGTAAGCAAAAGAGGTATGAGCAATAGGAATAGATGATGAAGTTTAAGAAACAACTTAGATCTCGCTCACAATTTAAGGGTTCGGCAACCGATCCATTTGGGTGGACATATATTGAAAATTCATGAACAGAGAATTATCCAAGTTACAAATACACTCAATACATATCATGCATCATGAGTATATATATTTTATTTATATTTTTAATAATATAACTACTTAACTTAATTTTTGTAAATTTTAAACTCTATTTAGGCCATGTTATTCCAAATATATTTATGGTTTTACTATTATGGCTTCCAAAGACACCAACAAACTTTATGGTTATATTTTTTGGTGGAATACATGATATGTATATCATACCCAAGTTATAGACACCCATAGCCAAATGTAGTGATGCCTCTAAATTTGAAGACATTTTGTGTTTTTTTAATTATGGTAAAAGTCTGTGTGAGTCTTTTGGAAACTGGATTGCAGATTAATGTTTATGAGAGCAATTTTACTGTTTTGGAAAAAGCCATAATATAAACTCATTCTATTTTAGAATACTCTACAATGTGAAATTATATCATATTTACAATACATAAATATTAAATGATTTATTCTAATACTTTATAACTAAGTAAGGAATTATTTCATAATTTAAAATTCAATTTAAAGTGAATTTTCTAAATTAAATATGTTAATAGATTGATATATATGAACATAATTAAAATTCAAGAAAATAAAATTTATTTCTGAAAAAATATTTAAAATTAAAAAAAAACTAAATTTTAAAATAACTGATATAATATTCATAAATTTATTTCATTTTAAACATTTTTATTTAAATATTTTTTTAAAAAAAATATTTTAAACAATATAATGAGTATAATATTTAAATAATATATAAACTTACTGAAAAAAATTTGAACTTTTTTCAAATAATCAACAATTTAACATTGAAATCATAGTTAGCTCTAAATATAATGTTATGAAATTAACTGATAATCGTGATCAAACTGAAATGGGGCTTATAAAATTTATTTTTTTACATTTGAGTTCTAAAGTTTATCATATGAAAGTAATTAAAAATTACAATTACAAAACATTAAAAGATTATACATCATGTTTAGTTTTTCAAAAACCCAAAGTTCCATTTTTCACTTCAGTTTATTCCTGTATAAAAGGTGCAACATAAATCATAGAATGCTACCTTTGCACTAAAAATCTACATTGAGCATCTCCAATTTGACTTTTTTGAAAAATCAAGATTAAAAAAATATTTTTTGAAAAAAAAAGTATTATCACTTGATAATGCAATTTTATGAGTAAAAAAAGTTTTTATAATCGATTTAAACCTTATATGAAAATTTATATACATTTAAAAACAATTTCATATCCAGTTTTTGTATTTTTAGTAAATTTATTATTAGTATTTTATTTTGAAAAAAAATTCAGAATAATAACTTTAAATTCTTGCAAAATTGCATGTTGTGTAAATTACTTAAAGTAACAAAATCGAAATTTGTGTATATTCTGAATTTTTCTATGCTACAAAGCAAGTTATTTTTTAGTAAATAATTTCTACATAAATATATATTATTATCAATTTCAGGAAAATAAAATCCAATGAATCAGCTTTGATTGAATTTCCTCTAAAATTGCGTTAGTCTTAGGCAAGAAGAAATTTTTACCAAGTTAATATTAGATCTTAATAGTATAAAAATAAAGCAATATCTTTTTGGTGCATATGTTCATTATAATATGATAAATCGTGCTTTTACTGATTCATAATATTTTGGACAAATAATGAGAATATATTAGATATAATAAATTGTAATTGAGTAAAACTACTCTCTTGAATGTTTGGATAGAATGCGAATCCAAACCAACTAGAAAAACATGATGATCATAAGGTAGCTAGAGTATACCCTGATTCAAGTTAGAGTAATCATAGAGATTTGTTCAGACAAGTTTTGATAGTTGAAGATAAGAAGAACCTCCTTTTGTGCATATAACAAAAATTTAATATCCTTGGTAAGTCGAAAACTTGGAGTGTAAAGCATGTGTGTGATGATTCTTTCCAAAATAATGAGGATTCACGTGCCTTGCGATATATATACATTCGTCGGGTATATATTTTAGGACATAGTATTCTTGTATTAAACCATAGTGTGCAATTCTTTGCACTATATTTGAGATTATGTTGGCTGTTGAATAAAAACCAGTGTGAAGTGAGTCACTTAGGCCTCCACACTTCAAACACATATCATGTCAACACTAATGCATGTTAATTTTCAATCGTATTGGAGCTCATAATTTTTAAACATTCTCCCATAGTGTCGTGGATAGGTGCAGAAATGATCATACAAAATGTTGGTTTCTAATAAATGACGTAAAGACCAGAATAGCTCCCAATGTAGAAAGACATGTCATTGGTTGAATCTTTATGAAAACGTCAAAGTCGAACTCCTCGAAGGTTAGTTGAACTCAGTTCTAAGTCTTCAGTGCAGGGTGCTCTTTGAGAGTCTTTGTCCGAGCATCTTCATTGAGTTTCTTGTTGTCTTCAATGATCGGCTGATTTCGCTGCTCTTTGTTCCTATGGTCGAAGATAAGTCCCATTCTTTTTGTCCTCCCGTTCTCAACCCCATTTTCAGACACAGATTTGTCCATACTCGTACATCATATACTCATTAAGTCTCTTCCACCCATATACTCTACAAGGTACTTTGCAAACATGAACGGAGTTCCAACGCACTTCAGTTGTCCCTGGATTACTCTTTGAGAAGTTCCAATTAGATTTTGCAAGAAAAACAAACCGAGAAAGTATAATAACAAAAGGGATGGGAAGACGCCATCAAATCGTACAAGGATGGAACCAAACCGTAACATGGGGCTAGGCCCCAATATAACCCAGTTCCAATTACATGGAGAGAGTAGATGACATAAATGAGATCACTCTGCATACGCTAGACTTGTTGAGGGACAGGATTAAGATCACGTGCGGCCGGCAATCAGAGCTGTCTGGGTGAGTGCGTGGGTCTCAAGCCCTTAAATGGTGCAACAACTCTCTAAACTTTGTGATGTTTGCCAAACATGGGAAACTTTGAAGAACATGATTATAGTTCATCGATGTATGAAACCACTTTGAAGGAACCTAGTCCTAGAACTACTTTGTCTTTAGGTTTACGTGAGCTAAAAGTTGGAGAGGTTCCAATTGATGGGAAAGATTCAACAATGGATGCAGTCGTTGAGATAACGCACACAGGAACATAGTTTTCAAGCAGCCATGGGATGCCATTGGACAGGCTCCACTGTACTGGAGTGTTCTTATATCGAGAGGTCCGGGGCTTTCCTCCTCCTCCGACTTTCGCTTACACAGTCTTCGTCTCCAGCTTCTTGATAACTCTGCAAACGAGACGGAGTAGCGCTCCGACCACTTCGATCAGGGATCGATGGATCGATCCATGGCGGACGGGATATGTAATTGATGCGATTTGGGTAAGAATCAGGCGGATCGGTGCATGCTTGTTCCTGCTTTTGCCAGATTTTTTCCAGCTGGTTTTTTGAACGATGACGGCCGCTGAAAGGGCCTCCCCCCCCAAGGGCAGGGGAGGTGCTTTCGCTGCTATTCTCTCCTTCGCGACATTGCTGTTGATCGGCATCTTGGCGTTCTCCATTCGCCTGTTTTCGGTAAGCTTTCTCTTGTTTCAAACTTGTGGATTTTAATGGTATGAGTGCAGAAGTTTTGTGGTTTTATGCCATGGCCCTATTCTATCGATTATTTTCGTACTGATGCGGCTGTCCGACTCATTCCGAACATCTGCCATCGAGACAAGTCGGGGCCGATTATTTGCGTTTGCCTAACAGGAAGATAGATGGTTTTACGTTTGATTTTGGTTTTCTTCTCTTTTAAGCTCCTTCAGTTTTCCAATGTGTTTTCGCCCGAAGTGACTACCGCTGCCGTGCCTATGCGTGTTCGGAGGCCAAGAATCAACTCGCATTTGTGCCTGGAATGGATTACGGTGCTGAAAGAAATAGGCCAGGAGCAGTGCTGATTTGAAACTTGTGAAACGTACCAGATTGATGCTCTTGGCAACTCCAGATTCCTTGAGTGCCACGATGCGTAGAACGCAGTCGAGATTTTGTATTTAAAACTGGATTTCCTATGTTCGTTAGTTGTTGAGGTGGGGGAATTTAGTTATTTTTTATATTTCATTTTGAAAAGTGACAATCATGTATCTCGTGTTTCTGGAATTTCCTCCGTCGCTTTGTTCACTGTCTGGGATTACTAAAGTTTGTTAAGAAAATTACTTTTACTTCCATTCAAGATAGTTCACATGTTGGGTATGTCCTTAACTGATAAGCAAGGGATCAAAATTACTTTTATATTCATTGAATCAAAACGAGCTGACCATCCGCAGGTGATCAAATATGAAAGTGTTATCCATGAATTTGACCCCTACTTCAACTACCGAGTTACTCAGGTATGCATCAATGCGGCCATCTTCAGTCCATATCTGAGTCCTCGTAGCATTGATGTCAAAATCCAATTTCTTAGTGTAACACAGTGGCTTGATCACTTAGTTGTTCTCACACTCCTTTTACTCCGAGTGTAGTCGGCCAGAAACAGCAAAATGAAATAAGGAGAAACAGAAGAATGAATGTTGACACTTATTTGGCTTTCTCCCTTATAAATGTATGATCTTTCAGTATCTGTCGAAAGCTGGAATATACGAGTTCTGGAATTGGTTCGATGATAGGACATGGTAAGTACTCTGCCTCCTATGTGTATTTAAATTCTGTTTTAAGTGCTGACTTCAGTGTGTAGGTTAAAAGTCTTGAGTATGAACTGCTGAAAGAAATCTGTTGCTCAACAAAATGGAAGCTGTGCACCTTCCAGCTACTTATTAGCATCGCAGATATCGGCTTTTCATGTCTTTGGTTCACAACGGCGACTCCAAGCGTTTAAAAAACAGTATTATGTTGCTTAAAAGAGTGTCAGATGTTGACAAAATCACGAAGACATAAGTCAAAATGATCGTCTCATATCATACAAGGTTTGCTCATTCTGAATCTCATATTGGATGTCGATTCCAACACATATCGTATCAACATTACTTCAGGTACCCACTTGGTCGAGTAATTGGGGGCACAGTTTATCCAGGTCTCACTTTAACTGCGGGCACAATGTGGTGGTAAGAATCAGGAACCAGCTTTGTCAGTTTCTTCTTCCTATGAATTATATATGACCTCAGGAAGTTTCAAATACCAGTGGCAGAGTTTTAAATGTATGTGTATCTTACGTCTATGATTCACGGTTGCAAATTGATTTTCTCTTAGAATGTGGCGTTTATTCGACATTTCTGACTGAACTGTGTAGGGTTGCAAACGCTTTGAACATTCCTTTGTCGGTGGAAACTGTCTGTGTCTTTACTGCCCCGGTATTCTCTGCATTTGCTGCTTGGTCCACGTACGCCTTGACGAAGGTTCGTGTGCTTTTGCGTCTCCCTGTCAGGAAATACCCTGATTCGGATCTTGCTTAAATCGCTTTGAAGATAATGCACCTATCAGTGTCTTAGTGCTGAAAGACCATGTAAGATGTCCCCGAGGAATATAGTTACTTTCGTGTCCTGTATGCAGACAAGGAGAGTATTTCTTGTTTCAACTAGTAATTTGAGTATTTTATGGCTGGCACTCTTCATGACAAATACCTCAGTAAACATTGCCATCATTAGCCTCTCTCCAGTGTAAAATGCTTCTGTTTGGATCATGTTAAGATTTAAGTTACAAACTTAGTTGCTTTCACAGGAAGTAAAAGGAGTCGGTGCTGGTCTTACTGCCGCAGCATTGATTGCCATGGTGAGTCAACGTTGGATTTGACTTTTTTTTTTCTTCTTGATGACGAGTATATGAACTTCTGACTCCTCTAGAGTTATAAGTTTTCTCGTAATACAAGAGTTCAAGAAATAATGATTAGGAGTAGGTAAAACAGGGTTGCAGATATGTCTCACAGGAGTGCAGATGGTTTAACTTTCCAAGTGAAATTTAGTCGTCGGTGTTCAGGAAGAATTTTTTCTCCTGTTCATATACAACGAATAATATCGAAAGCCATGTGAAAATGAACTTTGAAGTTTGGTTCAGTTTACTTTGTGTACAAAGTGTAAAGATTTACAGTTATCTATCTTGCTTATCCAGGTACCTTCATACATATCGAGATCCGTAGCTGGAAGTTATGACAACGAGGGTGTTGCTATTTTTGCTCTCGTCTTCACCTTCTACCTCTATTTGAAGGTTGGAATATTTTCTATAGTCTTCTTCCTATCTCGTTTCCGATCTGATAAGTCTTGGACATGTCTCAATCAAACTCGCTCCGATCTACGAAGTGCAGATTTGAGATCTTGTTTGCTGTCAGCGATCTGTTAGTTGTCCTGAGTTGATTAGTTTGATCGTACACAATTTACAACATACATGTATGTTTTTCAATCATGTACTTCGATGTAATGAAACTTGCAAATGCTTAACATCCTTCGACTTAAGAGTTACCTGATCGTATTATGAAATTTGGGGGTGGTGTAGACTTTAAATACAGGATCGCTCTTCTATGCCACTTTGAATGCACTGGCTTATTTCTACATGGTATGTATACAAATATACATTCTTACCTATAGACGAAGAGAGTTGTATCAGTTTTTCTCTTTCTAGAGAGCCACCTATGTACAAGCCATTGTGTTCTTTGAATTGTTGCTACTTTAAGTTCAAGATTCCGCAAGCCCAGGAAAACCTAGACTACAATCATGTAAAGAGAATCAGTCACAATCAAGAAGCTTTCTGTAGACAGATTCAGGATGAAGATTTGATCGAATTTTATAAGAATTGTCATTTGAGGATCTTTGGAACTTTTTGTATCTATGCAGGTTTGTTCTTGGGGAGGATATACTTTCATCATCAATCTTATTCCCATGCATGTGTTGCTGTGTATCGTTACTGGACGTTATTCTTCTCGTCTTTACATTGCGTATGTACCCCTGGTAAGCCGACGTTATCGATTGCAGGCAATCAGATTTCTTGTTTTGAAATTAGAAAGTAATATAAGATAACTTTGTGGGACATCCTTCTTCAAGCATTAGAATTGACGAGCAACACTTTTTGTTATCTCAGGTGATTCTGGGAACTCTGCTGGCAGCTCTCGTCCCAGTCGTGGGCTTCAATGCTGTGATGACATCTGAGCACTTTGCATCTTTCCTGGTTGGTGCCTCACCACTATCTTTCAGCTTGCAGTTTTGCTATAACGTGTGATGTATTAAAGACAAAATTCCCTGCTATAGGTTTCTCACTGTCTCGTTAGAAAGCAGTGCTTTGGCTCCAAAAGTTCATGGACTCCTCTCCGTTCTTGGAAGATGTTTCAACGCGCTTTACAATTGACGTAGACTTTGTACAGATCAATGTGTATGTATTTTGTCTAGCAGGCATTGGCTGTAATCAAAGTGCAGTGCAGTAATATATGGTCCCTTATGGATTGTCCTGGTGAAGATTCATGTTTCTCTTAGTGTATTCTGATCGATGCTACGCTATGTTTATGTCTGCACCTTTGTTTCTCAAAGAATCTGACTCAGTGATGCTGCTATATGTGAACAGGTATTTGTGATCATACAAGTGGTGGCTCTTGTGCACTACATTAAGCGCATCCTTAAACCAAAAGCATTCCGCGTGGCCGTGGCCTTTGTTCTTACAGTTGGCACGTACGATTATTCTTTTCAGAGTGGTGCATCAAAGATTATTAACTTTTGTTCGGGAGTTAGGAGCAAACTTGAACTTATACTGAGCATCATTTTGAATTTCACTGTGAATTGTTTTTTTTTTTTCCTTTGCACAAAAATTAACACTAGAGTTTTGTGCAAAAGACGCTCCAATTTGAACTCCTGGGTCGATATTTATAAGAGCAGATGATAGTTACCTGAAAAGCCTCTCGCTCATTATCTTGCAGGGTGAGTGCGCTGACATTAGTTGGAGTTTTGATCGCTTTGGTTGCAACTAGTCCAACAAAGGGTTGGAGTGGACGTAGTTTGAGTTTACTCGACCCGTAAGTTACTAACTCTGTATTTATTGTGATTTGGAACGTACATCCTATTTTTTCTTGTCCAGCTCAAAAACGTAGTATCCTGAATTTCATCAATGATTGAAATAGTTAACACCCACAAATTACGATTTTCTCTGCTGTCTGTATCTGTTAGCAGTATTCCATCGCTATCAATGAAGTGTCAACACTTGTGGATAGCGCTTTTGGCTGAATAAGTTGAGAGTTAAAAACATTTCAATAAAATAAAATGCTCCAATTTAAGATTTTAGTCGCAAGTGCTGACGATATACCTCTGTAATCACCGACTTGGCTTCATCTATATTTTGCAGCACATATGCAAGCAAATATATTCCTATTATAGCCAGTGTGAGTGAACATCAGCCACCCACTTGGCCATCTTATTTCATGGATATCAACATCTTGGCCTTCCTTGTTCCAGCAGGGATTATCGTAAGTTACTCTGACCATATACTATCTAGTTTCCAGAAATGCCCCTCAATTTCAGTTCTTCCCTGTTATTGCATAGCGTGGCCAGTCAACGATATCTACATTAATGTATTTTGCTACCATCAGCCAACAACATGGTGTGCGTTTTTTCTCAGGCGTGCTTCTTGCCTCTCTCGGATTCAAGTACCTTTGTGGTCTTGTACCTGGTAACAGCTGTATATTTCTCTGGTGTCATGGTATGTCTCCTACCCGTGGGCGGAAATACGATTTCAGCAGTTTGGAAGATGTGGTATAAGGCTGGGTATGTGATTTAAGGATCTTGCTTTGTAGGATCATACATTTAGAAGATGAGAGTATGCGCGATCTAGTCAATGAATGCTTTGACAATGTGATGAGGGTTCCTTCTTGCAGGTGCGATTGATGCTTGTTTTGGCCCCGGCAGCCTGTATAATGTCAGGCATTGCCCTTTCGGAAGCATTTGGAACTTTGACGCATTCTATCAAATACCAGTTGGATTTACCTGATCCACCTGCACCACCAGCTGTTACAGTAAGATCTGCATTTCTTTGACCATTCAATATCTATTCCTTCATGTGAGGTTGAGTAAGGTAAGTAACATATAACGTCTACTTTTGTCAGTTAGAAGGTTTGAACCTTTAGATGTCCTGCATTTTTTAATGCCTGTACTTGTCACTGTCTGTTTGGACTGATCGTTTTTGATGTCATGTTCTCTAAATATTTCATACATGAGCGTTGTCAGTTGGCCTTCCTTTCCTAACTTACTGAACATCTTATTCTTGTTCTAGTATTTACTAAATGTCTAATGTCCTCTGCTACTAGCGCCTCGCCCAGCCAGGGTGCGGGGTCTATGGTCATGATGCTATGACACGCCAATAATGGCTAGAGTTTGCCAATAATTACAAATGGTCTGATAGCATTTAAACTTACAGTTTACTCCTTGATTATTTGCTGCAGGGCAAATTTCCTAAATTCCTAACTAAATTGAGTTTTGAATTGTCATATTATGTGTAGGTTGAACAAGCAGCTTCCAGTACCCCTCAGGTGTCTAGCTTAACTGCTTCGGCAGACTCTGTGAAGGAAAAGGGCACAAGTGAGAAAGGAAAGGAGACTTTGAGAGAAAGGCCTGTGAAAAGAAACCGAAAGAAGGAGCGTGAAATAATCGAGAAAAGCGTTGAGAAGAAGGCGCCAAAAAAGAAGCCTCCTCAAGTGTTGCCCTTAGAAGCGTCAGCAGTCGGCATTGTGTTACTCCTGTTGCTAGGATCTTTCTATGTGGTGAGTACACGGGTGATGTTGTCCTTCTCAAGTGAGAACTTGAAAATTTTCTTTTTTAAGTAGCAACTTGCGTTGATGTTGGCCCGCCGAATAATTACTGCTTGTACGACTCCTTACTCTGAAACTTAGTCCTCATCAAGTTTCAGGATGGAGAGACACCACCTTCATAGACTAGAGGTTAAGTTAAGGAAGTCTCGGAGGAAAAGTAAGTTGCAGTACAAGTAATTTAGGCTTTCTTCTCTAATCCTCGGGACAAAATTGATTTGCATGTATCATCATAGAGTGATATCATTGCTTTTATTGTAAAACCTTGCAGATCCACTGTGTTTGGGCCGCCGCAGAGGCATATTCAGCTCCATCAATTGTTTTGACTTCCCACACAGCTGATGGCTTACACGTTTTTGATGATTTCCGCGAGGCATACGCTTGGCTTAGTCACAATACAGATGAAAATGACAAGGTACATATTTTAAACCAAATGGTATCGTAAAGTCATGTTTTTCTAGAGAATGTTATTTGTCCTCGTTGTCTTGTTCAGCCAGCCACCGTGCGAGGCCTCTAGCAATTGTCCCATCTCTATGTTCGGACTAGGGTCATATTATTTAGCCTTGAATGAACACAGGTGGCATCATGGTGGGATTATGGGTATCAAACGACGGCAATGGCCAACCGGACGGTGATAGTAGACAACAACACTTGGAACAATACCCATATTGCAACAGTTGGCATGGCCATGTCGTCCCCCGAGCGGCAAGCTTGGGAGATATACCAGTCACTGGATGTGAAATACGTATTCGTCATTTTTGGAGGTATGCTTACAAACTTTCAAGTCTCACTTAGTGCATATCAGCGGAGAGTCAAGACAAATGCTTCTTCTGCTTTAGTATTGTGTGAACTGAAGGTATCCTACCGAGAACAACAGTCAGAAGAATGTCATGCCTTCGACCACAAGTAAGATCATCCTTGATTGAGTTTGTCAATGTATAGGTCTGGTGGGATATCCCAGCGATGACATCAACAAATTCCTATGGATGGTTCGGATAGGAGGGGGAGTTTTCCCGCACATCAAAGAACCTGATTACCTTGTAAGTATTTCTTTTACTTTTCTTAGCATAGAAGTTTCTCTGTCAATTACCTTTACTGAGCCAGTTTCTGGTACTAAAACCTTGCACATATATAGTTGCCAACGTTTGACATCATTGATGTTAAATTCTGGTGGTTGTACAGAGGGACGGGCAATATCGAATAGATGGACAAGCTACACCAACCATGCTGAACTCTCTCATGTACAAACTATCGTACTACAGGTAATACGTCGCTTCACAACAAAATTAAAGTCCTCCAGATACTTTCTCCTGTGTGTCGTGACTGGATTGCCGAGCACATATGTGCGTCGGTAAGATTATCCATCTTTCGTGGAACCTGCGGTTAGTATATCGTGTTGTTCGCAGATTCGCAGAAGCAACAATGGACGGGAAGGGCTATGATCGTGTGAGAAGAACAGAGATTGGGAAGAAGTTTTTTAAGCTCACACATTTTGAAGAGGTAGATAGACCTCACATATCAGCCCCTAAGACTGGTCACCAGTATCATGTTTAATATATGTTCTGACCTGGAACCATACTAACGACTCAGACTCGAGTCAACAAAACTATATCAAAGTTATGCCGCTGTCTTCCCACCGCAAAGCCTAGACTTTGGTGCACAAGAACAAATATGTCCATAGATTTAGTTGCCTCTATCCGTTTGCCTTATTTGCGATGTAATGTCCTTTTGGGTATGAATTTTATCTTCTCCATGACAGTAGAAACTCGAGTTGAAAGTCTTTAGTATTGTAACTGAATCAAAATGTCGTCCATGTGCAGGTGTTTACAACTCACCACTGGATGGTTCGAATCTACAAACTCAAACCTCCAAAGAATAGGCTACGAGGAAAGAACAAGCGGAAAACGAAACCGGTAAGAGCCTGCTCAAAGTTTGCCACTTATCAATGGGTTCTACAGTGTAGCGCAGTGCTTGGATGTTTTGAGTGGGACTAGGTGACATTACTTTCAAGATGGACAAATGGGTTTCATGCTGCATTACCTTGTGGAAGATACGAGGGCTGAGTTGGGCCGTTGAACGCCTTTCTGAGGTCGATGGACATCTACATGAGGCCTTCCGCTATCATTTTTTAATGTTTTCAAAGTTTAAAAATTGTTATGTACCGAATGTGTCATGCTTTCCAGAATTCGAGGTTGTAAGGGTTTTCTTTTATTCCGACGCTGCATTGACTCTGGTAATGTCTTATCCAGGTCTCCAAGAAGTCCAGACCTATTCCCCCTACAAAGGCATCTGGAAGGAGAAATTGAATGGATATGAGTCAATGGCATATGCGATAATTAGCATATATGCCTGAGGAGTCTAAAACTCATGTCTCAATGCATGACAGACTGGCAGGTAGCCGATCTTTATGTCAGCTTGAGACTGCCTACTCTCGCTCTTATGCCACTGGCATGTATAGTGGGGACGGCATGATGGCAAGTGAGCAAATTCTCCAAAGGTTTCCAACAGTTTTGAAGAATTGAATTAGGAAGGAGGGTAACTCATTTCTTTGTCGGAGGAGTCACATAGTTTACCTTAGTGTTGAGTACCCAAGATATGATGGAAGTGAAAGGATCAAGCTCTAGTTGCTCACAGAGCTCATTGTAACCAAAGTTTGGCAGCCGACAAACAACGGGATGGTCTACCACAGCCCATGGTTATCAATTAATTGGAAAGTAAAGCTGAAATTACTGTTGGGTATTCATCAGCAGGTAATTATTTTCAAGAGCTCTGTTGGAGGTAATTTGTTCTTCATTTCAGCTACTCTTGTTATATGTTAGCTAAGTATCTAAGTTTATGTGTATGAACATGCTTATTGTACCGATATCAATACATGTTCGAGCTCGCGTGCACCCATTAAAGACATTACTTTTGCGCTACTCTAGTGGGCTTTATTCGAGGTCTTAAAAACATGTATTCCTCCAGATTTATATCGATCTTGTGCGCACATCATCTGATGCACTGACTTCCATTGATGATATCTTCTTTTCCGAAGATAACCGTTTGTTCACTCAAAGTTCTCACTCGCAATCTCTTGGCATTTCAATCATAGAGTCCTGCATTGGGCTCTCCTTTTCTATACATAATTTTCTCATTACACCTCACTTGTCTTGTATTCATAAAGCTTGTAGGTTTTTTTCACTTGTTTCAAGTACCCAGTGTGCTTACAGCAGATGACTTCAACTTGCGTTTTTATCTAGTGTTCTTTGGTTAGGCGGGAGTGTGGAAGTATATAACGACATGTTAGTCAAGGATCCTGTTGAAATTGTTGGAAGACTTTCTTCTTGGTTAATGAAAATGACCAGAATATGTTAAATCTATAAACCCCATTGAAAAATTCGGTAGTTTTCAACGTTGGCTTCGGACCCCGTCCCGTTGATTGGTAAGTGTAGGACACAATTTACTTCATGTCAGGAGACAAGGCCATGGAGGAAAATTAACTGACCCCTAAATGTCTTATCCGCCATATGGAATCATGGTCCCTCTCATGCCAGAGCGCAAATTGCGAACCACCGCTCGGCCATGGGATTAGCATGTTGAAGCAATTCGAGATGTCAAACTTAGCGACTCCAAGCTTGGGCTACTCTGGTTCTAAACTGACTGTTTGACATTGAATAATCTCACCTAATGAACATCTCTTTGTGCGCAAAGTGATATTCATTAGGTCTCCGCATCTGCAAATCATTCGTTCAGTGAAAAGTAACAATGTCCTCAACTTCCTTGTTGCAAACACTCACCAAGTGCGATATTATCACGACCTTACAAACATGCATGCAGGTGTGAATGGAGGAACGATTCAGGGTACCCTGGAGCAGAAATGAAGTCCATTTGAACTTCAGCGACGGGAGCAATGGGAAATGTTATCATTGCAATTCATGGGGCACCCTTCGTATCCACTGATTTGACTACGATTCAGAGTTGGAATCAAATCATGCCCGTAATCTCCGGAGTTTCTAGCTCAGCAACGGGCAATATTGCACAAATAATTAGCGACTCCTTTAGCTGGGTTAATCAACGTTATCTAACAGGTTACGGATAAATTTTTTGAGTTGGATCGGATCAAATTCATTTAGACAGAAGTAGAGAAATTTGTCAACAATTATTGTACATCAATTGCTTAGCAACATTATTTGACTGCAGCGATGTTTCACGAGTTGGTCCAAGCTCAACAGTCTCACTTACCAAGTGCCCTGCAGTAGTTAACCACTGCAGAGGGTGAAATCAACAAGCAACAGCAGACCATCCAAGGAAGACGATGGTCGCGTCCGCTCAACAACGGATGTACGTACCTGTGCAGCGCAAGCATCCGAGTTCAACACAGCTCTGGTTAATGTTGGGGCCAAACTCGAGTCCCCAAGAAAGATGGTGGCGGACCTCAAGGGGAAGTTAAAAACCAAAGCTGAGGAATTTGACCTTCAATGTCTTTTGTATAAGATGTTACAAGATGCATATAATTGAGCGCGCTCTATCTCTCTCCATGTGTCTGTCCTAGGTTAAACGTTTTACTTAACTCTGGACATTGGTTTAGATCATTGTAAATTTATAATCAAATTTTTCCTTAAAGCAAGTATGCAAACATTTTATCTTTTATCAACCGATAAAATTTTCATAATATGTCACTCAATATAATTTAATTATATTTTTTGATATCATATTTCTTAATTAAACTGTTTGATGCAAATTAAAATCTCTTTGACCTTATTTGACATATTTTCACATCAGAACAAAATCCATATGCCAAAAACTTTAAGAGGAAATTATATTAGATCTAGTCCGTTAACGGTCTTAATGTTCATCAGGTGATTCAAGTGCTTATACTTCCCATGATTCTAAGAGTATTTTGTCAGGTTCTTTCAGTATTGACTCTGACTGATCGATCCATTTTATGTTAACTGAAACAATAAAAGAAAGTAAAAAGAAAAGTTAGAGAAGGAAAATTTTGGATATTTCCTTATGATATTTATACGCTTGAAAGTATCAAATGCTCTTGAGTGAGTAATTTATTTCTTTTTCTTTTTTCAATAACAAGTAAACTTGGGACCCATTTGAGGAACCAATTTGCTGCAAGTGGTATCCAAGCAGTAACAACGGGATCGAGCAGTTATAAAGTCTTTTTTTGTAAAAAAACAAGATGATTAAATTAACATACTTTAGATGGAGTAGGTGATTACAAATAAATAGAATATAGGCAACATATGGAATGAAAGTAACGACCATGGTAAAATCAAAGAAAAAAAAAAAACAAAGCCTAGGACACAAGAGGCAAGATTAAAATCATGAATAAAATATTTTACAAATAAATGAAAATTCATTTTTTCAAAAAACATATCTCTTTGAGAAATTTTTGAACCTTATTATACTTGTACCAATAGTTTTCTCATACCAAATGAGACATTTTTGTACGTGTCTTTAGACATTTATGTAAGTATGAGATTCAAAACCCGTAAACTTTTTATAACTAGATGATGCATGACTTTGATAATTTTATGGCCAAGGATAGAAAGATGAGTAGGTTTTTAATAGTAATACATTTCATCCATGATGAAATGTCTTTTTTACGTGTCTTTATTCGAAACTAATATTTTTTTAGTACATTCTACATCTATCCACATTAGTTTTACAAGTGTGAAAATGCGGTACTTGTTATCATACCCAACAACATGGATAATTTTTATGTGTAAATAGTCACACGGCATATAGTTAAAGTGTATAATCCTACATGGATCTCTTTACACACTTGTTACGTTAATCATTTATACTATCTCAAATATAAATGTCACAATGTGCTCCATCCCATGAAGTGTATTTGTAATTTGAACAACTTTCCATTCATAATTTTTTTATATATTTTTATTCAATAAAAATTCAACGCAATCAAGTGAGTTATATTTAAACTCTCATGAACTCTTGCTACTTATTACTTTTTATTTTATTCAATATACCGAACAATATCAAAGTATTTCAATCTTTCAAAACTTAAATTTTTCACACTACTGAGCATTGAGGAGTGAAATTAGAATGAATGTGCGTGCAGGTACAGTGCATTCTAATTATTATTCATAATGAGAAACATTGGGCTCTAATATTTTGAAGAAAATGGCTATTTCCAAACATCCAAAATTTGACGTAAACAAGAAGTACCTATTAGAGAATACAATACCATAAGCATTTGTAAATAGCTTTAGATATAAGGAATCATATCTAAAATCCATATGATCACCAAACAGAGCTTGAAAAATTATTGGGAATTTCTTTCGTTTATTTTGCAGGCGTCCATAAACTAAGAACAATGAGGAATAACATCTAACAAATCTCTCCTTGAATGACGTACCTTGGTAGCTATGATGACTTTCAACAAAGTTTTCTCCTCTGATCATAGATGATGTCAGCACAAATATCTCTTATGTACACAGAGATAAACAAAGCTCAAATCAAATCGAATACATTGGGGAACATTCCTTTGCAACCTGACAAGGAAGCAACATCTCCGCACACAATCTATCCATATTAATACATAATAAACAGATATAAGATTTTTTCTGTTTGCTTAAGCCATATGAATTTTTACAGTGAAATTCCAATCAGATTCAATAAGTGTCTTCAAATCATAACTTTTTGATAGAATACTAACATAATCTATGCAAACTCCTCATGACCCGAGAAAGTATAATAACAAAAGGGATGGGAAGATCCCATCAAATCGTACAAGGATAGAACCAAACCGGTAACATGGGGCTAGGCCCCAATAGTATCACACTGGGAAATATGTCCTACAACACCTAAGATATCTGAACTATCCAAGTCGAAAGGTCTACAAACAACAGGAGCATCCGAAGAAGCATCACCTAACGTGATTGCTCTACAGAGAGCACTAGCTCTTTGTAGAGCAATGGAAACATGTTGTCTAAAATAGGCTATACAGTAAGCTAAAGAGAGTGATACCCCATGTCGTCTAGTATGGTAGGCTCTCGCACACTCCCTCACGAACATGTCGAAGTCGGTATCCATAGCTCCATATAACTCCAAAGCTAGAGGAACAAAGAGGTGACCTCTCTGCATACTTCTATACTTGGAGACCTTGATCTTTGCCGCTCACTCGCCGCCCATCACGGAGGATGGGTGATCACCCCCTCAAAGCGTGTCTCTAATAGGATGCGTAACCACCACATCAACCACGGTGACCTGGTCCTCCCGAACCAAGTGCAGTGCGCCCCTAACCCTAGTCGACTGCAAGGCATACCAACGCTCTCTCCATGTGAGGTATCCACCCTCTCGCGCCATAGCAAACATCACATCCCTAATGGCATCATGGGTAGCTATCCTCTGCACTCCGAATGGACAACGAGTCATATGAACACCTGCTGCATCTAAAGTGATACCACACTCACATGTGAGTAATGAAGATGTAGATGGATGGACCAAGCCAAGACAAAACCTCATCGCTGTGGAGAAAGTAGATGGTGCGAGTCGGAAAGCCCTGATGCATGGTCGAGCCAAGATCCACAAGCCTGCACCCTTGCATGAGCAAGAGTGTAGACGAGCTCTAGTAGTACGAGGAATGGCCGGATCCACTAAGAGTGAATGTAGAGTCTCTGGCTGCTCGGTCCATCAAGATAGATTGTAGACCCCTAGTCCAATCGGTAGCCAAAGAGGAAAAAGATGGGAACTCATGTCGTACCGCCCGTGGTAAAGCATGTCTTGTTTATCGTAATAATACCTGTAAGGGAAATGATCCCGTATCGACGTCCCTCGTATATATCTCCAAAATAGGTCTATCTGCGATCACAAATCGAGAAGATAACAAAGGTGCAACAAGCGCCCAACTCACCAAGAAAGCCGCAGGTGCCGTCTTCTCCATCGATAATAAGCCTACCCCTCCACACGAAATTGGCAAAGATGTCTGTCTCCTTGCCAAATCTCCAGTCACACACTCGAATGTCCTTGGTCCGATGATGTCATCAAAGACGCCCATGATTCTCCTATCAAAGGTTGTAAAACATGATATGAATGTAGGTGAAGGAGGAACCGTCGAACAAGATAGGTGGATCGACGAGCAATACTAGATGATAGTATACCAAACGCCACCTGCGGATCCCCTAGTAGAGGAAGATCGTTTACATGCAAAACATCCTCGGCCAATGCAACGTCAAGGTAGCGTGAAACAAAATCCTCAGTCCCTACTTGCACTCCTAGAATACGTAGGCCATCTGTCGATATCATACATCCCTCAGGAAGCTGAAGGTGAGGCGGAAGGCCCAAAGGAGACCAAGCCCGGACACCTTGAATCTCAAGCCTATAAGATGAAGCTCGGTAGTCAAGTAATCAAAGGTCTGCCTAATGCCGTCTACATGGCCCACAATGTGTGTATCATCCGCTAAGGAGGGGAACACACAACCGGGCACGGCCAAAGCAGTAGACACAAGAGCTCTGTAATGAACCATGGCGAATAAGGGTCCTCCCAAGGGATCTCCCTGTCGAGTGCCAACGGCGGACTGTAGAACGGTGACTCCCTCCTTGGAAAAGCCATGCTGATAAAATAGAGAAGAATGTGAACCGTAGAAAGATCGTACGAAAGGAATGAG
Source organism: Marchantia paleacea (assembly GCA_014180765.2). Lineage (NCBI taxonomy): Eukaryota > Viridiplantae > Streptophyta > Marchantiopsida > Marchantiales > Marchantiaceae > Marchantia > Marchantia paleacea. The sequence goes on from MUAA02000049.1 coordinate 2,546,489, forward strand.
GCTTGATAGGGGTCCACCAGCCTCTCTCAGCTCTCTAAAAATAGATGCATACGAGATACTGTTAAAAGCGTTTTCAACGTCCACATGCAAGACAATCCAATCCGGATGGATATCTAGAAGTGCTCTAATGCCCAACGATACTGCCTCATAGCCTCCTGGTGTGGCGACTCCAAACTGATGTGGACAAAGATGCTTCTGGAAGTGTGAGTGATCTTTGCAAGACAACGGATACGGCTGACTAATCGCAATAAGACATCTCCAATAGCAATCGGTCTGATGCCCCCACTGTCCTTCTCCATCGCGAGAAGCCGACTAGCACCTAGAGCCTGACTAACTAACAACGGAATCTCCCTTCTACTTGGCCCGATGCGACCACGGAACAACTACGTGAACCCACTAGAGGGATCATGCACTTTGAAAAAGCAATCTCGAAGATGCTCATATACCATCCCTGACAAACCCCCAGAGGATAAAAGTGGAGCTGTGCATAGAGAATGAGCAAATAATGATCTATCAAGACATAATGGCTCCTCTGGCTCATACTCCAAGACCTCTAATGGTATCTCCTCGCCCATGGGTGGATGTAGAAGACGTAAAGAGGAAATCGTCTCATCAGTAGGACTAGCCATAGATAAAGGATGAAGGGCCCTAGCAGCCCTGCTATACTCCCCGGCATGCCCCAAGATCCTACACCATCGCGATCGCGCTAAATCAGAAGTATCATGTGACTGAACCCAACTCCTAACCTGTGTGGCCCGAACAGACTCCTCCTACAATGTAGCCCAATCCCATTCTCGGAATCTCCGAAATCTAGCTGCCACCTCCCTATGTCCAGCACGTCCCCCTCTAGTATAACGTAGACACCATCACGGAAGTAATAAAAATAAAAACCATGCTAACTCGTCCATGGGATTGCGCGCCAACCGATCGAGCGGTAAGCAAAAAGCATGTCTAGTCTCGTCATGTAGTGCCCGAGGAAGCCTATGGAATAAACGTGGACAAGGAAATCTAGTCTAAAAAAGCCCTAGAATTGAACATGCATGGGAAGCTAACCACTCCCACGACCCAGACGGTATACCCGGAATGCTCAACGAAGGAGTCGATGTAGTGTGCGTGTTCCCCGAAGTGACAAAAACCGATGTCGATGTCCTCCTCACATGCGCATCCCAAGTGATCCAATCATAATCTTTGTGCATCTTTCCCACGTGGGTCTTTACCCCTTGCGAGGTAAAGAGACGATGACACATTGGACATCACGTATCGCTTTTGGCGGTCCCATGAGAGAAAGTCAAGCTATAGCTAGCACAAATGGAACGATAAAGAAACCCAACACTCCATCATGTATCTCCTCCCACCTGCAGAACCACAACCCCCTAACACACCACCTCACATTGGAAAATGCTAACTATGGAAACCCTAAAAACTAAAAATACTCATAACTTTTTATTCAGATCTCCATAATTTTCCATCTAGGTTCCAATAGAACCAATGCAGGAAAAGGAAGAGATGGGAACAAAAAAAACCCGACCCATGTGTCTAATCGAAGAAAAATCACTCAAAATGCACTCAAAACCCTAAAAAAATAAAAACAATCATATCTCACAATATCATTCTCCACAGTCTTCAATTTAGGTACCAATGGAACCCAAATTGAAAGACGAAGAGAATGGACTATTCACTCTCCATGTTTGATAAAGAATGGCCGAAGAATGGAACTAATACTCTTGAGGCACTCTCAACACTCGCTCACGCTCCCGCACATCCCTTCGTCACCACCTGCACCATCTATGCAAACAACTTATTCTTGTCATGTTAATATGTTTTGAATTGTAGACAATGACAAGAATCTATTTTACTTTATATTTAATTTGGACTTTGGATAAAAAGTACGAAATTAGTTTGACAACAAGTGTTATAATGTTTTCATCCCAAATCCATACATTTACATATGAGAGCATACTATACTAGACGGCAGTGGTATCACTCTCTTTAGATTATTGTATAGTTTATTTTAGTCAACATGTTTCCATTGCTCTACAAAGAACACTAGCTAGTGTAATCTATAGGAGAACAATCACATTAGATGATGCTTCTTCGGATGCTCTCGTGTTTGTAGAGTGTTTGAACTAGATAGTTTTGATATTCTTGGGTGCAGGAGTTCATATTTCCAAGTGATGCTATTGGGGCTAGCCCCATATTAAGGTTTGGTTTCATCCTTGTGGGACTTATGGGGTCTTCCCATAGTTTTTGTTATTTTGATGTGTCTATTCACATTTAAGCTTACCCCGATATATAAAGGCTACGTGTCACCCATGGACAACATTCTCTAACTTTGTTCTTAAAGTCCACTCCCCGTACATAAAGAAATGGAGATTTAAAAAATACAAAAGGGATGGGAAGACCCCATCAGATACATAAAGGTACAAGGGAGTTAAAGTGGAGAGCAGCTAGCAGGAAAGAATCACGTGAGTTTTAATCGTTATGACTCCACTCACAAAATAGCATGAAAGAATCGTAAAAGTTACTTATCCATGGCTCAAAAGAAAGCCCTTTTCCAGGTTTACAAAGTCCTTTAACTCCAATTTTGTCTCCAAGGCGTTATGTTACTTTAGCGACCCTTCTGACAGAGGAATAATTCGACTGTGAAAGCTGCAAAAGGCATATCGCCAAGCAAAAGATTTTCCCTGTAAGCAGTAATCATTCTCATTTCATTGTCATTGTCAAAGTATAGTATGGCAGATTCGTAGAAAATTTACTATCTGAATTTCTGGAAACGATTTTCAGAAATTCAAAAAGCTACAACGTAACTTCTACTGCAAAAGGTCACTGTTTCAAGAATTTTCGCATTTTACCTCATAAAAAACTATCAAAACACATTAGAAAGAGAAAAGTAACGAGAACGGAACAATTTTTTTTTTTCGGTCAACGTTTCAATTTGAAGGAAACTGCAATAGAAATTTAAATCCTCATACCTCTATGAAACTAAACTTACTCCCTCGTATCCCAAAGGGTAGAAATAACTTCCTCGTACCCGGAGGCATGGAACTGGACTGGGGCATCCGGTCATGTTCTAGTGCAGACGGCGAGTACCTGGTTCGCATGGGTACACATCTTGTTTCTTACGGTCACATCAGATGCATTATCCTGCTGGAACTGCAGGATTCCGAACCCACTTCCGAGCTCGATGAACACGAACGCGAGAAGTGTTTGCGGAAGTGAAAAGTAGGTGCTCTTCTATAGCAAGAACGCAAAACTCATCAAAGACGTCAAACGTTTAGTTCAATTTATCTTTTCAGTTTCGGAATTAAGTTTCTGAATTCTGAAGGTGCTGCCCTGAAGAGAAATGTCCCATTTCCCCAAGGAAAGCGTCTGAATGCGAAAGTCTGATCAAACTTGCCTCCCCGCAGTTCTGAATTGTCAAACATCGTGCATGTCTGAATTGTCAAATTAGTCCACCACTTAAGGCTCCTCAATGTGATCCCTTCTCGCTAGTTATCCCCCTACGAGTTCTAATCTTCATCCGGTTCATTCTTATCATTAGATTTCACATTGGACACCTCGATCAGCTATCAGTTGATCCCACCAAGATCAATATGATCTTATGTCTCTGTTCACGAACAGAACATTCTCTCTGCAGCACAGTGCTCGAGCGAAACAAGAGGCGAAAGACTTGAACTGGGTGATTGCCAGGAACTCAGTCGAGTGGAACTCAGTCCCCCTGGACTGAGTTCCAGGATGTTCTAGACTGGACTCCTGTTACGACCGCTTCCTCCCTGTTCAGTGACCCTTGGAGCCCCTCTAATGACCGCATGACCGCATAACCGCTAGGGGTATGAGGAAGTATTTTTCAGGCTTTGGGGGGTAAGAGAGAGTAGGTTATGTTTCCCAGGGGGTTCTATGGAAACTGCAAAGAAGAGTGAACATTGCGGCTATAAATGAAGCCACGTCCGACTACTGTACAGTTATGTTTTTGGTTTTTCTTCGAAACGGCGGTGGGCCTGCCGGTGTTAAAATGTTAACGGGATTATTGGAGGGTTCCCCTCTCGTTACGTTTCGTGTAAATCCTCCTAGTGAGGATTTGCACGACTACTGTACAGAATAAGTAGGGGCATTCCCTCTATGGATGACGTCATTGAAAATGGTGGGTTTACACCAGGAATTTCTTTAGCAACTTTTCATCTTTAGATTGGAAGTTCCACCAAGTTCTGTGATATAGTCTGGTTTTGGTTTCCGAGTCCAAGATCACATGTAGATCAGACATATCTAGTTCCATCCATCATGACCTCATTTATATATCAGATTACCTTCACTAATCTTAAGACTATAACGTAAATCTTATCGATTTTTCTGAGAAAAATGAATGATTTTGTTTTTATAATTTGAAAGGTGTATGTAAGAAAAATCAGACACAAATTTACAAAGCTACTAACAAAAAATCCATTTTAATTGTTATGTGCTTTCAATTAGTGAAGGTAATCTGATATATAATCTTATCATTGATATGTGATTGAGTAGCACCGAGAAGATGCCGAAGAAATGAATTGACGGGCAGGTGGAATTTAAAACTCTTCTCGTTTAAGGCTGAATACATTGACCGGAACTATACTGCGTTTCTACACTACTACTTTTATTCCAGGTGTTGCCGTATGTCTCCTCGATCACCCTAAGCATTGTATTCATAGAACTCTAATTACATTCACAAACTTGAGTAACTTTAAACATTAACTTTTCTATATGGAGTAGGTTCCGGCTTTGATTATTCATATGTGAATGAAATATTATGTTAGATGTAGTAGAGTCCATATGACTCTCTTACCATTAGGAGTGCATAGTATAATTATCCATAATGTCATTAGTGATGTTTACTATGGTAAGAGAGGGTAGATATATCATATCGAGTGCAGGTTGATAGGTTAGAGCGTATCTTTACTTGGTTTCGGGAGTACCAAGTTACTGTTGCAACATGTATCCGGAGCAAACTCATGTTAGGGTGATTTTGTTGGGATATAATATCTAGAATGTTTCAGCATTAGACATATTTCACATTGTCATGCTATTGGGGCTTTCCCCATCTTACTCTTTTGGTTTCATCCACAGGAAGTCTTGATGGAGTTTAGCATGATTTTTCCTATATATTTCTTACTTCTTAGAACTTTTCTTATCCCCAATCTCACGGGTAAGATGACAAGTGTATACACTTCGCACCGATGCTATACACCGAGGTATTACCGGCAGCCAGTTATCCGGTACCGTACGGCCAGCCGCAATGACAATTTAGGTCCCGTCAATGTGTCTAGACTTCGATCGTACTCACATACTAAGGGACAAACACTCCGGCAGAGTAACAGCAAACTACATTGCGAAGTTCCTGGCCGAGCCACCCGTTCTGAGAAAATGCAACCCGACTTATGACCGTCAAGAGAACGCAAAACTTATATATTAAGTTCGAATAACGTATATAAGGGTTTCGCTGGAGTCTTTGATGTGCTTGCCGGAACAAACCCGTGAGGAAGATCTTTATTCTTTGATTACAATCTCCATTATCATGACAATAATGCACGAAGTGTTACCCTGTTCTGAGAGGATAACATGGAGGAAGTACACAGTAAAATAACAAAAAGGGTGGGAAGACACATAAAATCAAACCAAACAGGTAGCATGAGACTAGCCCCAATAGCATTACATTGGGCAATATATCTTTATGCAACTAACATACTGGAACTATCAAGATGAAATGTTCTATGAAAAAGATAGCATCCCAAAAAAATATAACGTAACGTCAATGCTTTATGTAGAACAATATACACACCTTACCTATATTATAAATCTAAAGAGAGTGATATCACTCTCTAAAGGGTATCACTCTCTTTAGAGTGATACCATTTCCGACTAGTAACGTATCGTTTTGCTCTCCAACACGTTGAAGTTGGTGTGTATAGTTCCACGTGTTACTCAAGTTTTGAGGGTGGAGTGAATCCATAGGCTTTTCATTAGGAACGCGGCCCGGGAAACAGTAGGCCGGAGTCGGTTTGCCCAAGTCCTCCTGTGTGAGCATTGTCGACTGTGATCTGGACGACTGCCTACAAACAATTCTAAAAGGTTGGATGTCACTGGTGGGAACCTCTGATCATCGGAACAACAACGTAATACTACGATTACTGAATTTCGATGCATCCAGATTGCGTTAGCAGAAAAGGTGTGTCACTTCGCATGGAAGGCTACAAAAAGGACTTCACGCGACCGATGACTCAGTTTCACGTCCAGCACGAAACAGTAGTTGTTGTCTAAGATTCAACATGCACAGCCTGTTTCCGAAAGACGGAAATAGTGATCAGGAGTTTGTTCGGAAAGCTTTCCCACGCCTCAGAGATCATTCTTAAACAGGTTGGATTTCCTTCACATCGCGTGCTACTGGTGCAGTTGCCACCATCGTCTTCAGTCTCCGGTGCCGAACCCTCAAGTTTTCTACACTCACATGCTAATTGAGGTAAGAGAGTGGAGCGCTTCACGATTAACTTTCATTTCAAGTCAGTTCGCAGTTTTTTAGCAAGACCCGATTGACACCGATGATCGCTGACGAACTAATGACAGTCATCATCCCGCCCAGAAGACGGGCTCGTATTTGAATTATGCCCTGCATGATTTGTTGTGGGCACACATAATTATACACACTGTCTGCATCGTGCCAAGGAGAGCTGGGTATGGGGCTTGCTTTTGAACAGGAGCATAATATACTCAAGTCAATTGAGTTGTAGGATTTCGGTCCCACCGCAGCATTCTGACGCTTAAATTCCCTAGCGGAACATGTTCCCTGCGGATAGTAACGGTTGTGTGGGACCACCCAGACCTGTGTTCGAGTCCGAGCTAGACACATCGAAATAACACGGGTATATCTCGGGACCCGGTTGCCTCCACCGCAGGGCAATGCAGGGATATCAGTGCCTGTTTGAGCGCCAAAAGGCCCCAGGTCGAAATATGCGGAGAAAATCAAGCCCAGCTGAGTATGATCACAATTACCGGTTTCTATCTACTGAATGTGGTCAGCACATTCTGTCGTAGCACGAGAAAATGTTCCCAACATTGTAATACCCGGCGACTGAATACGCGTTCTCACGTTCACACGAATTATGACAGATGCTTTCAATTTACAGTGACAGTCGGAGACGCCAGAAGTTTGAGCTTGATAGTACGTTTAAACGCTAATTTGACTCTGATGGATGTTTATCAGGTAAAGCGCAGGCTCAAATGGACTTGCGCAGGAGCGTTGGCGCGGCAGCGGGTCGAGCAGCAGAGTATCTGTTGTCCATTCAACGAACAACAGAGCATTTCTGGTGTGCAGAACTCGAGGCCAATGCGACTCTCACGTCCGAGTATATAATGCTTTTGCAGATTCTGGGACTACATCTCACAGAAGAGAGAAAAACAAAAATCGTAAATTACTTCACAAAGCGCCAGAATTCAGAAGATGGCAGCTGGTCGATTGCATTCGGTGCCGAGGGAGAGATCTCCACGACCACAGAAGCCTACCTAGCGCTCACGATACTCGGACTGGACGCCGACGACTTCGTACTACGCAAGGCGAAGGCATTTATATTGGCTAAGGGCGGCCTGTCCCGGGTTAGAGTGTTTACTAAGATAAATCTGGCTCTCTTCGGATTACTTCCCTGGACTGCTATTCCAGTTCTGCCACCCGAGTTGATCCTCTTACCAGCGCAGCTGCCCGTTAGTCTGTACAGGTTTTCCAGCTGGGCTAGATCCACCACAGTACCTCTGCTAGTGATCAATCATCACCGACCGGTATACAAATTGCCGAACGAGACCTGCTACAAAATGATGGAGGAGTTATGGTTCCCCCACACAGAACGAAATGTGCCGTATCTTCCACCGGTCAGGCAGGTCTTGAAGAAAAATGGCGTAAGCTGGAAGAGCTTCGTCAGCCTGATTGACCCGCTGCTCAGAATTTATGACAAATACAAACCGAGCATGTTCCGAAAGTACGCGATCCAAAAGTGCATGGAATTCATTGTGGATCATCAAGAGCAGGAGGGCGACTCTGCGGGCATCATACCTCCCATGGTTTACGGAGCCATCGCCATGACGCTGCAAGGATACTCGTTGGGCTCCAAAGAGGTGATGGGGTGCGTCCAAGCCATCGAGCGGTTCAGCTGGGAAACCCACGGCCAGTACAGGATTCAATCCTGCGTCTCACCGGTCTGGGACACTGCCCTCTCTGTAATTGCCTTGTTGGACTGTGGCTGGAGTCCCAAAGATGTACGCATCGAAGGTGCCGTACGATGGTTGCTGAATCGGCAGGTGCTCGTGGAGCACGGTGACTGGAAAATATACCGACCAAAGCTGGAGTCCGGAGGCTGGGCCTTCGAGTATTTCAACTCTTGGTATCCGGACGTCGACGACACAGCCGCCGTTGTCATCTCCTTGTTCAAGCACAGTCCGGATGCAATTCACAGTCACAATGTCCATCGAGCTCTGAGATGGATTCTGGGAATGCGGAACAAAGATGGCGGCTGGGCAGCGTTTGACGCCGACAATGATAAACTTTTCTTGAACGACCTTCCTACCTCGGATATGGGTGCACTGTGTGATCCCAGCACTCCTGACGTCGTGGGACATGTGTTGGAAGTATTGGGTTTATATCTGGAGCTTTCGGAGCAGTACAAGCACGAAGAGACCCATCGCCCTTTAAGATCAGATGCAGAAACTGGCATGCGATTGGGGATTCAATATTTGCGCGATTCTCAGGAGATTCAAGGATCCTGGTTCGGACGTTGGGCAGTCAACTACATATTCGGCACTAGTGCCTGCCTCTGTGGGCTCGCCTCTGTCGGTATTCCGATGTCAGATCCCATGGTTTCACGAGCCATCGAGTGGGTAAAATATTGTCAAAATGAGGATGGAGGATGGGGAGAAGGGGTGGACACCTATAATGACAAGAGCCAAATGGGAAAGGGCATCGAATCCACTCCTTCTCAAACTGCATGGGCGCTCATGGGACTGCTCGCGTACCTTCCCTCAGAAGACATGTCGATCCAATCAGGAATTCAATGGCTGGTTCGAAATATTGTTCACCCTTCTGAAGAGCCAGCGGAAGCATTCGAGAGTGAACTGAAAATTCCTGTCAATACCACTACTGGAGGCACGTGGAATGAGCGGCATTTTACTGGAACGGGGTTCCCAAATCACTTCTACATCAAATATCACTTGTATCGACATTACTTTCCTATGATGGCTCTGGGTAGATATCTTCGTTCTTCTGCAACTGCAAAACCAGGAACTACTTCCCTCAGCGATCAATATACGTCAGTTTAGCCTCTGCTTCGTTTTAGTTTAGCTTGTAATTACGTATAAAAAATAACGTAGTAGTATCACATATTTCTATAAATTTCTTCTGAGTTTCGACATCACCTTCGAAAGCAAAACATATAATCTTTACCATCTGACACAACGCCTTTCAGATATCTTAGATGCTTAGACGCAGATTCATATCAGGAATCATGAGTTATCGGGCTTATGACCACATCCACTCACGTAGTCTTTTACGTCTGTACTCAGACCTGGATCAGGGAAGCCAGATTACGAAGCTCAAATGGGTGTGGAAAATCCAGCAGCCCTGGAACTGCTGCCTACAGTGCACTAAATTTTCGTATATTAGCACTCGACACTCTAATTGTTGCACGTCGAAACATACTTGTCCGTTCATATATACATGATTAGTCTGAGAACAGAACTTACAGATGTAAAATCTTTACGTTGTCTGTTTTCTAAATGCAGTAAATTTGAGGACAGCACACCAAACCTAAATAACTGTCACTGTCCAGACGTATACGAGCCAAACATGTAATTTCTGTCAGCTGCAAGAAAGTTCTCAATTGTTGCCATTTCCGCATCGTATTCAGGGCCGAAGTCTTGGAGTCTTGGGGATGATGGCGAAGGTAGGTCATCGTTCCCCACCCCAAGGCTGCCGATGTTCAATCTATTCGATGATGCTGAAGGAATTGTCCCTCAGCAACTTTGTAACTGATGCTCGCTCTACTGCTGGGCTTGCTGCGTTCAAATCACTCGGAAATTTGTGTCTGGTTTTAGTCAAATTAAAGAAAGATGAGGATTACTTTCTTGTGTACTGTGTAATTGTGTTGATCTTGACATTGCTAGTGACAAATGCAAGCACCGAGCATTCAATATTAGTCATGAAAACAATAAACAACGCGTTCGAGAAGGACCTTGGACACCAGTATTTTAATAACTTAATGATACAAGGCTATTATAAGAAAAGAACTCAATGCAGCAGATATCCCAAACGATGAGATTACTGAATATTGGGTGAACACGATATATACGCAAGGGAAGTTGAAATATCGAAAGAAATAACATACAGTAATCTTGGGTAACCTCAAAAAATTCGCCTGCTGCGTCATATTTTTGCTTCGCCTCCTTATGTTAAATTCCTGGGTTCGCCCCAAATAGTAATGCAGAAGTTGTCTTAACCCCACGAAAGGTGAGACTAAACTACTCGTAATGAAATTGTGGTATACATGAAATATATCTTATATACATTAACATGATAAACATCTATACTTACCAATATTTTATCACGACTGCGGGACTTTACTGAACTTTAGAACGTCTTGCGGCATTCACAGTGTCTAATAAGAAGACGTGAGTACCTTGACCCAACTGAGTACTTATTACTCGCGAAGCGACGGCTTAAAAGTATCTGTTTAGTTGAATACTACTTGTCCGAGGACGTTAATACACTTTTTGGCCAGTAACCACAGATCGTTGACAAATATGAAAAAAGACTTGGACACAAGCTATATTTGGATGACATTTTGGCCTTAGAAGGTGGGTGCCTTATCGACAAGGGTAGAACGCTGACTGTCGATCTTCCGAATAAAGTGCGTGGGCCTAAGGCCCCGCACTTTATTGATTACATCACACATCCGATTCGTCATTTGAAGCACCTGATGTGAAATACCGTCCATCGCAGTTTTCTCTTTTGAAGAAATCCTGTCCGTGTATCGGCTGGCTAACAAACAGTCATTGGCAGAAACTCTTGGTTTAGTTTGATAGCGGACAGTATATTCCGTGCGTTGAATTGACCTCCTATATCCGACGAGATCACGATGAACTGGTAACAATACATGGTATGGCACAGGTCAGTAGTGTGATTGGACATGGCAGATCGAAGCGTGATACCGGCAGCATGATTGATCCGGCATTGCTTGGAAGTTGCCGATTAGATCCGAGATCCGAGATCCGCGGTCCTCACATGAGGTCTGCAGGATTTCGTAGTATTAGAACCGTGTCTTTCCCCTTGCCTTAGAGAGAATCAAGGACCAGCCATACTTTTTAAAGAATTCCTCCGCCAATTATTGCGAGTTTTAATTTCTTACAATAATTCGTCCTTGTTTTGTCACTTAATAACAACACAAACCAATGGTAGACGATTGTACGGAAAAACGACACTCTGCAGAAATTATATTTAGCTAAGTACTCAGAGAATTATTTGATCGCCAACTAGCTGCTGTCTTGGACTCATGGGGGCGTGACAGTTTGCATCGGTCTCCTTTGAATGCAGTCTCCCCTCGGGGTTTGAGGAAATACACACCAACGGTTGTACTTTTATCGATGAAGTGGATTGAAATGCAAATGGACAAAGTAGATTGTGAACTGGATTGGGTTTGAGGTGATAAACAACACTGGTTGTACTTTTATCGATGAAGTACTTTTATGTTACTTGGTACCCTCTCTTTTATCGATAAAGTGATTTCCGTTTGAGGCTATAAACAACACGGTGGCCCTTAACCTTTAATGTTCAGAGTTTTAACGTAAGGTCAACAATAAGGATTTGCTCCTTATTGTAAGGAACTTACTCCTCTCCAAGTACCTATAGCCACATACAAAAAAAAGTCCTTCGCTACAAACAAAATCACTCTCCAAAAAACAAATCCACATACCATCTATTACCTCATACTCCTTTCCCAAGGCTCATAATACCCCCCAACACACTCTTCCGCCACCACACTCCCTCCCCTAACATGTCCAAGGGCTTCCCAAATCTATGATACCACATACAAATGAAAAAGATTCATAGTGCTATCTTACTCTCCTTTCCATGTGTATGTATCTCTCTCTAAGTGAAAACCTGTGAAAAATCCTGAAAGTATCATTTGTGGTTTAAATACATGGGAGTGGAAAAAGGTCGGACAATCTATGTTGTGACCCATACAAAATCAATATGAGTGGCGTAAAATTGGATGATGAACGTTATCATATGGACATTTCTTCGCTCTGAGAATGCCTGAGCGTCTGGCTGTAGAAGAACCTTCATGCCCATTGTGTGGGTTAATACTCTCTCTTTCTCATCCTCACCACTCCACATTCGAGTTCATTACAACTGGTAAAACTTTAACGGAAGAAGATTATGATATTTGATAATTTGCAATATAACTCTTACCAAAACTTCACAAATAATTGCTGTACAATCTTCTTGTACTCTTGGAAAATTTTCTTGTGTTTTTTTTTCTAGATTTTTCAGAATAATTGTCGAGTTATACAATATATCACAACGAGATATGCATATCCATGTATACTAAAACCATTACACATCCCAATCCATCACTCCAATTACTCTCAAATTTCATGAGAAGTTCAAATATCATCCAACCTTCAACTTTAGAAAGTTTTATTGATGAAACTTTATGATAGCAAAAGTTATGATCACTATACTAACTTCGTGATAGTTAGTGCAATCTTGCAACTTTGATTGTGTGCACAAACTTCAAGCTATCACTCCGTATTCAAAACTCATCCAATTGAGTTGAAATTTCAATTTATCATAAGCCTGAGTAAAAACTGTATTTATATTGAATTGGATCTTTGAAAATCCTCCTAGGATTCTCAAAAACATCCTAAATACACTCAAAGATCTAAATTTTACTCTCCATCTTTGAATCACCATATTAGACTACCAAATCGCACAATTGCACCCATTCTTGAGCCCACGTCGTAGTTGTTCCTGTCAGCTCTCCAACCATATCTCCCTACCTTAGAATGTCCCCCTGCAAGACTTTCAAAACTGCTCAAAACCTCAAAAAACTTGAGTAAGTGATCTCATTGGTCCAAACTCCAAGACCAATGAGAATGAAGAGTGTCATTTTGACCTCTAGTGTGGTCAAGTTAGCTCAATATTAACTTAGAGCATTACAACTATCCTAAACACGCTACTTAGCCATCATATACAAAATATGAATTGGCACTAATAAAGAATCAAAATGACAACTCGAAACCGGTTAAGTATAAAAGGAATTACAAACGGAACCAGAGAGTTTATAACTAGAGAATAATACTCATCGCCAAAATTCCTAACAATCAACTATATATGGCTTGTTTTTGATAAACAATAGTGATGGATTGGAACCCATATGTTGAAAGTCATTCCTAGTGGTAAGTTCAGATCCATAGTGCCCAAATTAAATCAAAATGTATAATGTTAGGTCCCAAATCGTACCGTAGGAAACAACTGGAGGAATAATCGGGTCTGGAGAGTTTATCACTTGTTGCATAAAGTTATCTCCAAAGTGATATACTAACCATGCACGAAAGTGACTCGATGAAGATAGAAGATGTTGGTCACAAATGGATTGGGCATCGGTACATCTAGAGGATCATGTTGTCCACTATCCATATCATACGTCGGCTCCACTTTGATCAGATAAGTTCCTTAGCCAGCAAAGTGATGTTCTAGATCTCTTCCATTTCCTTGTCACCATGTCTATAATTTAGAACTCAAAACTCAACCAATTGAATCTAAACTTCATTCTCAACACAAGTTTGAGTTTTAAACTATATAAAAGTTTAATCTTATTCCTTAAAAATTCATATATTTCTAAAAATGCTTCCAAATATATTTCAAAGCTTTAATTTTACTCTTCAAATTTAAATCATCGTAATAAATCGACACTTTACTCAGTTTCATCCATTATTAAATCCACATCATAGCTCTTGTTGTGATCTATTCAATGGTCTCTCCCTATCAATAAATGGTCATTGGAAAGATTTTCAAAAATTATCAAAATCTTGAAGGAGTTTTTCAAAGTTCCATTATTGGTTCAAACTTCATGATGAATGAGAATAAAAAGTGACTATTTGATCCCTAGTGTGGTCAAAATATGTCGCGACTTTCACATGTGATAAATTGTAAGATATGTGGATAATGCTTAAAGGCTCTAGTAGCTTACACCAAATGGTGAGTTAAGTGCTTGAAAGTTCAAATAATTTTCAATTCTTAGAGAGTGTAGAAAGAATTTACATATTTCAGTCAATAACATGTGCATTCGAAAAGAATTCAAAATGATTAAAATCTAATTAAAAAACTCTTGACGAGATGCTTCTAACGAGATTTAGAGCATTAACAATGCTTGCTGATTGAGACTAGACCTTGAGTTGGTGGCATTCAAACCTTATGATGCAATCCTAGATCTGATACTAAGTATGGATTTGAGCTCACGTCTTATTGCTCCCAAACTCCATTTACAACGTTTAAGGATTTGTTAAAAAGCTCTTAACAAGATGCTTCTAATGAGATGTTAAAAGTAAGGAACAAAACTATGAATGAGATGATATGTTTGATGTCACTTCTTAGATATAAGACATGAGCCCATAAAGTTTCTAAGTGTTGGATGTGAAAACAAGGTTGAGCTCACCCTTGTTGCACCTCAGTTGCATTCAAAGCACTTAAGCTATTGTTGGTAAGGTGTTGAAGAGACGATTTCAATGCCATCAAGGTTGGGACAAAGATCATTGGGACTTGGAATTTATGATTAGTTTAGTGGTTGGAAACTTATGAGTTACAAAATGGGTTGAGGTATAATTATCAGGGATCATGAACGAGGATGGATCAAGCAAATCCTTTAAGTATATCTAAGTAGACTGGTGTCTTTGAGTGAACCAAGAAGCCATAGCACCCTCTCTTACTTAAGGTTGGACTGGGGCTAACCTTGGGGCATGAGACTGTGGTTAGATTGATGTCTGGGGTTTGTTTGGATCTAAAATTAGACCCAAGAGACTTAGTGGCCACATGGACCTAAAATTCATGTTTGTATCCAAGGGCCAGACCTTGGACCTAAGTACCATACTGTTGATCTTAGACTCATGGTTTGATCTAACACCAAATCATGAGATCTAAGGACCAAAGTAGGATCTTAGAGTCTAACTCATACCCAACGGATGGAGGAGGACATAAGGGACCCATCACCAAATCCAAGACTTAATGACTGAATAAAGATCTGCATGGACCTAAGAGCCAGACCCAAACCTAGATGATTGGATTGCTAAGTGGCAAACCCATGTCGAGAATTTTGGATTGTAGAGAAAGTCTGTCCCAAGTCACCAAATGACTTGTTCATGTTGGGATTATTAGAGAACCACTATGAGTCTTGACTGAGAACTAAATCTAAGTGGTGCTAAGCATAATCAGACATGACTTGGACTCAAGTGCTAACCTTCAAGTGGATGTCCTTGCAGGTTGACGTTGATTTACTTTCTACATTAGAGTAAATTTTCGATGCAGTGAAGACTCTTTACACTTGTAACATAAAGTTATGATATACTAATCATGTCCAAAAGTGATTACGATGAAGAAACATGATGTTGATCACAAATGGATTGGGCATCTGTACATATGAACGATCATCATGTTGTCGTCTACACATCTCTCACGTTGGGTCCAATTTGATCACATTTGCTCATTAATTAGCAAAGTGATGATTTTGATCTTCTCTTTCCCTTTTGCATATTGACCACTCTTTATATTTGGTAAGGTTCAAGAGAATATCTTTCGCAGCCTTATCAATATCTTCACCCTATAAAGTCAATCCAATTATAGACTCTTAATAACCTTCCAATGAACCGTCAATTATCTTGACCTAAAATATCATATATTATATATAGTAACAAAATCACAACACAACATGGGTCAACTATTACATAGGATACAAAACATGTGTTAGATAAGTGCTGTTTTTTGGGTAGAGTGATGTTGATTGGGTTGGCCATATGGAGGCATGGGAATCCACTTCTAGACTTTGCTTCATTCTTGCATGAGGAGCTATGGGCTTGAGGAGTAAAAGGCAGAAGATTGTAGCACTAACTAGCCAAGAAGTAGAATACATAGAGCTGAAAAGTTGTGCAGCTAAAGGCTCCTGGATTTGTCGATTGCTAAGAGACATTCACATGAAGGATATGAAATCAACTGCAGTTCTATGTGAGGACTAGAGTGCAATCACATTAATTGAAACAACTAAGTTTCATAATAGGAATGAGCACAATGACATCAAATATCACTTCATCTGAAATTTAATAGAGATAAAGTTATAGAAGCTAGCTATTGTACTACACAAGAAATGGTAGCTAATCTAATGACTAACGCTCTTAGGGGGCTAGAGTACTTAGCTCTTGACAAGTTAGGCATGCACGGTAGAATCATCTCATATATCATAGACTAAGATCTGATCTGAGTAAGAATGTAGAATATACACAGGTGTGAATACAGCTCATATCTATTTGTCTAAGCTGTCTAACTTGAGTAGACTTAGCTGTCCGTATACGGGTACCAAATCTGGTACAGCTGATCTAACCGCAGGCTACTGTAGCGTTATGATTACACGAGTTCGGTGATACCATTTCCATTCTGTTTTTGCACTCCGGGCATAACAATTCCACTTATACTCCTTAAGTTTTATCAAACAAAGGTTTGGTTTGTAGAGGACAATCTTTTCCAGGTTTCTTATTTGCTGCTCCAAATCTGCCTCTCGCATGCCTGCAACATTTAGTCAAATTCGTCACAGCTCTAGAATCCTTGCAAGCATATCCTCGAAGGAATTGTGACCTCGCTATTATCTCAGCTGCTTCTGGAATCTATCCATGATTCAAATTATGATTGTCTGCCGCAGTTGATGCTTTCGTCTCGACAATCCAGTTGCAGGCGGGGAGAAGCAAAACGGTCACCTGTTGTTTATCTGGATAAGTACAGTAAGCAGACAAACTAGGTCCTTGAAAGTTGGGCGTACTTGAGTTTGCATACCTTCTCAACAGCTACAACACATCCATTGTTGTAACAAGTCTGGTCGATTTAAGATTGTAGTCAGTTCAGCTTTCGATCAGATTGATCGGAATCGGAACGTTCTACCATTGGAAGGCACAAATATTCTGCGCGACCATAAAATGGCAATGAGTTCTTCCAAAGTACGTGGAGCACTGTTCGTTTTTATTGCTCTGGGTCTCTACAGCGTACAAGTGAGTGCTGCAGACCCGGAATTGACCGCTGACTTTACGGTTCCGGCTGGCGTCAATGCTTCAAATCTCGACGGCAGTTTTTTCACCTCCAATCTTCTAAGAGAGGTTAAAATAGCTGAAGGACCTGCAGCCACCGTCACGCCTGTAAACTCGAAGGTGTTTCCTGCACTTCAAGGACTCGGGGTTTCATTCGCAATGCTCCAGTATCCTCCCCAAACTTTGAATGCTCTCCACATTCATCCTCGTGGATCTGAGCTTCTCTATATCGTTCAAGGTGTGCCTCATCGACTCCACCAACAAATTGTTCACCCAGACGCTGCATGAAGGTGACCTGTTCGTATTTCCCAAGGGTTTGGTACACTTGCAGATCAACTGGGACCAAAAGCAGTGGCTGGATTCAGCAGCTCCAACCCTGGGCTCATTCGATTGCCTGCCAACCTTTTCAAGTCAGGAATCTCTGACGAAGTTTTGGAAAAATCATTCGGAGTTTCTGCTGATACCATCAAGAGCTTGAAGGGATTATAGAAAGATAGCAGGAGCATCCAACAAAACAATGAGTGTTGATTATGGTGAAATTAATATCGTCTCGACAGCCTGAAATTGTGGCGATCACATTGGGATACAGTTTTGCAAGATCAGATATAATGGCAGGGTATCTAAGTCTGATCAGCACATTCGAATAGACATCACAACAATTTATGTTGGATAATAACCCCGTGACTATGTATAACGAAGATCAATCAAATGGCTATGATCATCTTCAAATTCTGGATTGTTTCATTTTGCAGGTTCATTGTCGCATATACTTGGACTTGCATCTCAGGTATTAGTTTGCTGGAATCTCGATGTACATGGATATGATACATACTACACGAGCTGTTTGGAGCACTGATAGGCTCATCACAACATGAATACTTATGTTTATTGCTCACTCCAATCAGGTAAATGTTTTTTTTAAAGGAAGTGTGACAAGGTCATTGAAATGAGTACATATGCAAGATTAGGTTAGGAACTCCAAACCTTTATGGAGTCTCTATGTAAACAAGTAGGAAACTATGGTTTCACAAGATTTCATTCGAAGACACTTAATTAGAACTATAGTTCTATATATGAGATATGGGGCTGATGCCGAGGAGAACGTCGACAATGTCACACACAGCTTGATATCCGATACCTTCCGAATTGGCATTTCAGTACTCCGATACCTTTGTATCATGGCAAGACATCCGAGCTAGTCTGCTCAATTTTTCTTACCATGTGGAAACTAGATCTAAACGTTCAACTATAATGTGGGGTTTGTGCCGTTTGGTTTCAGAATTAGTTTTGTCTCTTCTTTCGTTAGTTGTTTTGGGGTGCTCCGCTAAACATCAATTCCCCTTAAATTACTTATTTTGTTAGTAGAAAATTGGGATTAAAGCACACTTTGGTTGTTCGATTTTGCATCAATATGGCAACAACTCGAAGTTGCAACATATCGTTATTGGATACAGAGCTATGATAGTTTCCATCATGGGGCTAGGGAGAGTGAAGAGGAGCTTTGGAAAATATGGGTAGTCTTTCAATCATCGTGAAGTTATATTCTATAGAAAATTAAAAGTGAATAGATAATTGTTTTTATTTTTTAATTTCAGTTCTATTGGTATCTAAATTGAAAAATATAGATAATTGTATAAAGAAATATTAGTGAATTTATTATTTTTAAGCTTTCAATTGATTTTTTTTTCAAATAGGTTGGGTTCTTTTTATTTCAATTTTTTCCCATCCCTTGGTTCTATGGAACCTAGATGCAAAATTATGGAAATCAGAATAGAAAATTATGAGTATTTTTAAATTTTAGTGTTTTGGTAGTTAGCATCTACTTATGTGAGATGAGATGTTATGGGGTTATGGTTTTGCAGTTTTATGAAAATTCATGCTGATAAAAGATAAAAGAATATGAAATGTAGAAGGACCGTACGATAGAATTAGGCTCACCAAATATCCACAAGCATCTTTAACATCTGGATGCATGTGAGACACTATTAAAAATATTTTCTACATCCATCTACAAGACAATCCAATCCAATCCGGATGGATATTTATGATTGCTCTAATGCCCAACAATACCATCTCATAACCTCTTGATATGACTACTCCAAACTAATGTGGAAAAGGTGAAGTGAAAATTATCCTAAAGTATAATAGTATGACTAACAAGGCGCAATAAGAACCCCAATAATAATCATTTTAATTATCATGTGTCTTTTTCCATTACGAGAAGTCAACTAGCACATAACACCTAGCTAACTGATGCAACCACCTTGAAGAACTATGTGAAACTACTTGAGTGATTATTTGCATGAAATCAATCTCTACGATCCTCATAAACCATCCTTGATAAGCATTATGACACAAGGCTTGCGATAGTTGTAAGATTTTACGTGGTCTTCCTTGCTTTGGAATGGTATTTATGATCGATTATTTGGGTGTTGTTGTTTGGTTGGTTTGTTTAACTTTACAGCATTCTGTTGGTGAGCAGCAAGTAAGACAGTATTGTTCTCACCAGAGAATCCGGATTTCTTAATACCGCTGGAGCAAGAAAGTATTTAATATTTTCAATTTTAGTTTAGGATTTCCACACAAGTTGTGCAGGAAGGTCTGGTAAGAACTATGCGCGCTCTTCATCAATGTTGACACCAGCCGATGCAAAGGCTTTTGACTAGCATCTTGAACACTTGCAGGTGCTTGTTACACTTGCTTGGTGACTGTATCGTTTAGTTACATCTTAAGTGTGATGAATTTCTCTCTCATGTACATTTGAGTGTGGGGTCTGGAGAAGAGAATGCTTCACGAAGAGTTATTGAGACATCAGTTGCTTCACAAAGAGCTATCCAGGCATCAATTGCGGTCTTGGCGTCAAGAACGCAGCCTGAGGTTTGTACTCCGACACAATAGGCGATGGCAGCAATAGCTTTGTTGTTTTTGATTATCCTTAGTAAATTCTTTCATCTCCCACTTTTGGGTAGGGCTATTTTCTAATGACTAATTCAAGGAGATGTTTGGCTTGTAACTTCAACTCCATTTTTTTGGTCCAGTAAGAGAAGTTTGTGTGGTCTAACTTGCACGTGTGTCCAACTTATTGGATGTGGACATAATTCTGTCAGCTTGCCAATATAAACCTGCAAAATTCTGCAAACAAGGTTGCAGATCGTCGGCAACAAGTCTGAAAAAGAGATTTGCTCCATTGTTGATCTTGATTAACTGTGTCGCTTTGAGATTTGAGTTGCTGGTCGAGGCGTCCCCGTCAAGCTAGGCTCCTGATGCCATGTAGAACCGTTATGCTCAAGTAACTCAGATTGAAAAACGTAATGAATGGATCGTCATCAAATAGGAGTAATTAGATTGCTACAGTAGGCTGAGGTTAGAGCAGCTGTACCAGATTTTCTCCCGGTATACTTACGGCTAATTCTAGGCGAGTTAGACAGATAGATATGAGTTGTATTCACACGTGTATATTTTACAGTATGTTCATCAAAAAGTCAACCTCTTCGTCGTGATACCGATCTTCACAACAACCCAAGCCAGCGTTATAATATACAGGAGCCTCATCATACAGAGGAGTCTCAGGAAAAAGGTTTCAAGTATGAAGCGCACACTCTGTTTTCCAAATTGAGTTCGTTTTCTTCTTGTGGAACAAGTCATTTATTCAAGATGCTGAATCAGACAAAATATCAACAGGTTTTTACATTTCCTCGGCCTTCGTAAATGAACCGGAAGAATGGTGTAAAAGCTCAGCAGCATATGTACATGTACATATATAAATTACGAATTTGAGCTCGGGAAGTGCTAATAGGGACGCCGCACACGCATTGATTCATGTGACGGCGAGACTGTCGAAGTCGTCAATATACAGTACAGGATCCACTTTCACCTCGGCACTTTCATGTAAAATCTACTATAAATTGAAACTTAACAGATATTATTTCGTGGTGGCACAAGACATTGATTTGATCCCAAATTAGTACGAATTAAAGCTGGAAACATCGAAAGCTTTGCATAGGTCCAACAACTACAGGTCAGTCTAACCGCTGTATTGAGACCAATCTATGAGCATCAGTATTTTTCAAAGGTGTAGCGTAAATGGTATATCAGTTGACATTTTTTGGCTTCCAATTCCAAGTGGTTTACAGCATGAGCTCACAAAGGGACGGCGGCCGGCGGAATGACCAGTATTTCCAGTCTCTTCCAACGATGAATCTTATTCACGGTTGCTGAAAGACCTGAATTATCTACTTCTGTTGTACTTTACCGGTATTCTCACAATCTTTCCAGCCTGACAGGGATAATCAGTTTTTCACGGACAACTTATGTTTGGAAGATTTGCTGTCCTCTTTTTTAGGGGCTTCATATATGTTGACAACTATAATTACACCAGATAAATGGGCTAAAGATATATTATGACCCTCTGGCTGAATATGTGGATATAGTGATCTTTGATGGGTCTTTCCATCCCTTTTGTTATTTTATCTCTTATTCCTTTGATACAGTGATTTAATAGCGACCATTTGTCATCATTTTTAATTCAAGCCATTTATTCCCTTAAGCATAATTATAGCTGGCTGACTGTACTGACTAGCTCATATCAACATCAACGTATCTCAAGGGCCACCGTGTCCTTTTAAAAAATTTTAAAAAGAAAATCAACGTACAGGTGTCATGCAACAGTTTGTGTCACCGTCCAACTCATGAAGTTAGCAGCATTTTCCTACGTGTATTTCATGAACTCGAATGCAATCCAATCGGTGTAATTATGAGTGTAGCCACTACCTTGGCTCTCTATCTCGGAAAAACTGCTGTTAAGAATAGTAAAAGGCAATTAAATGCATACTTTTAGCATCTCCGCATGTACGATTCTGTATGTTGAATTAAAAAATGTTCTCAATAAAGTACCAGTACTCGTGCGTACTCGTTATAGATTTCATAGTTCGTCTTCTTATAGGTTAGAAATATACAGGATAATAGTCCAAGTTGACATTGTTCTAAGTTTCATCAGTTCATTACCTTCTGTCACCAAGGTTGGAGGTCGTGTTAGTGATGATTTACTCCTTGAGATTTGCCGGGTTTGTAACGCTTAACTCGATGGATCCAAGGATAACTGATTTGAAAATCTTTTGATATATTGCTCTCTATGTTTTTTGAAAATATAACATATAAGCTTATTCTGATCAACATAAGAAATTTAATGCAATTTTTTTCTGTTCAAAATTTTTCAGGTTTTTTTCCTGAAATTATATAGAAAAAAAACCAGTAATTTTATATTGCTGGATACGCCCCAGTCAAGTTCATCCTTATTTATAATAAAAACTGTATAGCTGAATAACAAAAATACATGAAAATTACATTCTTGCAGCAGTAAAGTCGCCTAAAAATGGCCGTAAGAAGTACAAGCATCCTTACATGCCCACACAAAGATGACTTTTTTGGATTCGCCCAAACAAATGAGATTATTAAGGTTAGGAATCCCAAGAGAAATTAATGGAGGCACCCAAACACATGACTGTAAGTTTTGTAAACCTTAAATACTAGTATGAGGGGTGTAGGAACCTCACATCCTTCAGTTTATTAAAAAAACTTTTTGGGGCACATTCAGTATTTAATGAATATTTAAAATAATTTTTTAATAATTTATTATAATTATTTAAAACCCTCCCTTTGAATATTCATTAATTCAGATTTAAAAAATTATAAATTTTATGATTTTGCCCTTAATTCTTTATAATTGACACTTCAAACCATTGCAAAAATAACTTTTAAAGTAATTACAACAAGATGACTATAATTATGTCAAATTAGGGTGGATAAATGAAGACAAGTATGATCTATCAAGTTGAAGCATCTCAAATAAGTGACTTTGAAGATCCATTAGATATTTTTGAACAGCTATTTTAATTTTATCTCACTATTGACTTTTTTTTTTTTAAGTTGTATATATATATATATATATATTTTGAAATTTTATTAATATTTATCAAAGATGGTTAAAATTTCAAAAAAATTAACCAATTATATAAACATATGAGTCATCAAAATATTTAAACTTTAAAGGAATATTTCATTGATATTTTAAAAAACATATTTTTTAATTTAAATTCAATATGCTAGTTTATGATATTGGAATGAATTAATCCTTCTTCGTAAAATTAGTTTTTATTTATTAATATATACTTCATCTCATGATATAAATTTTATAACAAAATAAATATGATTGAATTATTTTTTTATTGAATTTATTTTTAAAAATAATATTAAAAAATCAAATCATGAAAAAAAATTCAACAAGATTTATTTTAAATTGTTTTAGCATTTTTAAAAATATTAAAGTTTTGAATTTTTAATATTTTTATGCATATGAAATATTGATATTGTGTAATCTCATATTTTTTTCAATGATATGACCAAAAAATGATAATTTTATAAAGGGTACTTATAAAATTAAATTTTAAGAAATATGATTATCTTGACTTTTTTGACTTGGATGAGTATTTTATTGGTTTGTCTTGGTAATGGACCTTAAATCTAAGAGTGAAATTTACTTGGTACTCCAAATTCAATTCAAGTATAATAGTACCACTATTAAATCCAAGCGCACGAGATTTACATTGGCATGTAAATTTTCTCATTTGGAGCCATGACATCTATCTTGATTAAACTAGATAGGAAAAAGTTATATGTTAGTTACTTTTAGCTACTAGAGTAAAATTCTAAGTAGTAAATAGAAATAAATATAATAATTTAATTAAAATATATTAATTAAATATAATTTTTATTATCAATATTAGTATATTTTATTATTTTAATTTTAAGTGTAAATACGTTGTTGTGTTGTGATATGTCTATTGTAAAAAAATGATGGCATGTATCATCTTCAAAGTTGTTTGTCATGACAATCATATTTTAGATCATGATAATCAATGACTCAATGTAATGATGTTAAGAGCCGACGATTAGATTGATTTTATAGGGTGAAGATATTGATAAGGTTCTAAGAGATATTATATCCCACTTTATCAAATATAAAGAGTATTCAAGGTGCAAAATGAGAGTCATATATCATAAACATCACTTTGGTGACTAGAAAACTTGTCCGATACTCAATCCATTTGTGATCAATATTTGTGATATTCATCGTGATCATTTTAGAGCATGGTTAGTATATCATTTTGGAAATAAGTTTATGTTACAAATGATAAATTCTACAGTCCCGATTATTATTCTAGTTATTTTATATGACATAATTTGGGACCTCAAAATATAGATCGTTCCGATCGAAAACTTTATGTAAAATGACCCACTTAAAACAAAAAAATATTGAAACATGAAGAGAATTGAGTAATTGGGATCATATCTTCATGTGATCTAACAAACAAATGGAAATGAGGTGGAGCAAATCATGATAGGATTTGTGTCAATATTTGACAAAAATTTTCGTGGGAGGTTTGAAGTTTCAAATTTGAAACAAGATGAGATATCAAAAGTATTATTCTAATGTTAAGGCTATTTGAATTACTATTCAAATGTAGTAGAGTTTTGAAGATGATGACTCAGGCTTGATGGTTACAGAAATAGCATCACTTGAATTTGAAGTTTACAGATACTTTATCATTGTTTGCTAATATTGAACATTCTAATGATAGATTTAATAAATAAATTAAAATCCATCACATAAAAATTTTTCAATTTTAATATTAATGGTGTTCACTTATGAGAAAAGAAGAATCATAATGTGGAGAAAAAAAGTCCTAAAAAATATAATAAATATTTTCAAAGAGAAAATTGATTGCAAGCAATTATAGAGTATTCATGATTTAGTTATAGAGATTGAACTTTCCAACAAAATTGTCCTAATTCTTTACATCTTAGAGTAATTATACACAATAAATTTTGCTTCAAATTAATCTAAAGGTAAGGGAATAAATTCTATTGATATCTTTTATCATTAGTATAAATTTAAGAATTAAGTTAGCTTTATGGATTTGAAAGTAGGTATTCTTGCATATGTGATAAAAAAAAAGCAAGGTTTGTAGAAGAGAAGATATGAAGCAATGATCAATCAAGTTAGAGTGAGGACTAATAATTCCTTTACTTTGAATGAATGTTTCTTCATTAAAACGGTATGTGACTAATAAGAGACAATCACACAAAAAATATGGTTAGATTGGTCACTTGTTCAATTAGGTAAATTTTTGTTTGATTTCACAAGACGTTGTGTCATTAGGTACAAAAGTCTTGTCCTACCCTATCACTTCAATTGTGTTTTCGTTAAACAAACTGAGATGACAAACCCTTGTCTTAATCTAAATCTACTTAGTCTAGATCTTGTGACATTCTTCGCATTCATTTTAAGGCACTTTACACCGTTCGCTCATAATAGTGACGGCCGGCATAGTGCCCAATAGTACCACACTCTCCCACAGATGAGTTTATATTCAGAGCCTCTATAAAGAGCATATAATCGCACCTTTGCTCAGCACTTTTCTTACTATGTTTCCAAGATAGAGCAGTCTGGTCACGGACCAACGTTCTCGTACGACACTTTTCAGTTTTTTTCTGTGTTGTACAAGTTTTTTTTTCTAAGGAAAGAGAACGTAGTCAAGCAAATATCTCTTATTACTAAAGCTATGGTTCTCAGATTGTATACTGTGGGTGCTACCCTGCTGATTGTTATTGCACTGTCACTCCACGATGTGCCAGTCTACTCTGCAGACCCGGAAGCAGTCACTGATTTCGTGGTTCCTGGTGATGTCAATGCTTCTTCTCTTGATGGCAGTTTCTTCACTTCCCCTCTTCTGAGAACCGATAAGATCGAGAAAGGTGATACAAGAAATGTCACCCGCATCCCCGTGAATTCCACTGTGTTCCCTGCCCTTAAGGGACTGGGAGTTTCTTTCTCATTGGTACAATATCCACCTCAAACTTTCAATGGTCTCCACATTCATCCACGTGGTGCGGAGCTTCTATATGTCGTCCAAGGCGTTCTCGATATGGGCTTCATCGACTCCACCAACAAATTGTTCATTCAAAGTCTGCAGAAAGGCGATGTCTTTGTCGTTCCCACGGGTTTGGTCCACTTCCAGATCAATCGAGACAAGAATCAGACTTGTAAAACGGTCGCTGCATTTAGCAGTTCCAACCCTGGAATCATTCGACTGCGGAACAACATTTTTAAATCAGGAATCTCTGATGCTGTGTTGGAGAAATCTTTCGGAGTATCTGCTGACACCATCAAGGCTCTGGAGGGATCATAGGAAAAGAGTTACTGGGGAAAACACGTTGGAGATGTGGTCTGCAAGTCATTGGCATAGAGATGCAGATTCCAAGGGAAACTATTAATATGTTTCCTACACAATAGTAATGGGGTTTGTTGCAGCTTACTCGGAGGTATAACAGATTGCGATCAAGTGGTCCGCAAGTCATTGGCATAGAGATGCAGATCTCAAGGGAGACTCTTGATATGTTTCCCACACAATAGCAAGGGGGTTTGAGGCAATTTTGTCTTGCAAGAGAATTGACTCAAAAACACCTGAATGTGCTTGGGCAGGTCATTGCTGGAGAGATGCAGATCTGAAGGGGAACTCTTAAATAATTCACCAAATTATGTTTTCTCGTCATTGGCGTATAGATGCAGATCTGACCATATGAATGAGAACTCTTAGAATGTTCCACATATTACGTTTATCCGCAGAGGGATTTCCCAAGTTATGTTTTTCCTCATCAAAGAGATTCCTCAAATTATGATTTTTTTTTTATCGGTAGAGAGATATAGATCGAATTATGTTTTTTCTTCATCAGCATAGAGATGCAGATCGGAACATATAAAGGTGAACGCTTGGAACGATAAGCAAATTATGTTTTTTACTCGTCTGCAGAGAGATGCACAAATTATGGTCTTTCCCTACCGGAAAGTTCCTCAGATTATGATTATTTTTCATCGGCAGAGTGATGCAGATCTCATTATGTTTTTTCCTCATTGACATAAACATGCAAATCTGGACATCTCAAAGGAAACTCTTAGAACGTTCCCCAAATTATGTTTTATTCTCATCGGTAGAGAGATGCAGATCTGATTATATTCTTTCCTCACCTGCATAGAGTTGTAGATCTGAACATCTGATTAGAACGTTCATCAAATCACGTTATTTCTTTCTGGGCAGAGAGCTTTACCTAATTATCTTTTGTCCTCACTAGCACAGAGATGCAGATCCAATTATTTGTTCCCTCATCGGTAGCAGATTTAAATCTCTGAAGGTTAACTCTTGGAACGGTCTTCAAATTATGTTCTTTTCTCATCGGCAGAGAGATGCAGATCTGGTTATGTTTTTTTCTCATTGGCAGCAGATCTAAACATCTGAAGGGAAATCCTCAGAACGTTCCTCAAATTATGCTTTTTCCTCGTGGCCAGAGAGATGCAGATCTGAAGTGAAACTATTGAACGGTCTCCAGATTTTGTTCTTTTTTCATGGGCAGAGTGATGCAGATCTGAAGTAAAGTCTTGAACAGTCCCCAAATTATGGTTTTTCTCCTTCCGCAGAACCTGCTTGTACTCATCACTGCCCTACCTCTTTCACATGATGTCACAAATACAAAGTCCCCCTCTCATGAGAAGAGTGAATGAAGAGCTGCTTGTTTATTCTGCATTTATTTTTTACATTTATATTATATTTTTATGATATTTTGATTAAAATATCATTTATTTGAATAAAATTTTAATAAAAATGAATTTCTTATTAATTTTATAATTTTAAAATTAATATTTAAGTAAATTTATTGTTATTTTAAAATATTACATTCTTATTTTTATTCATATTTCATCTTTTATATAAAATATTTAGCTTCATGTTTAGATTTTTTATTACATTTCAATGTTTTATATTTTTTTAATTATCGAGATGTTATTGTGTACATTACATCATTATCATTTGGATTTGATTGTCTTGTATCTACATGCCAAATAATTATTTTTTTCATCATCATTATCTCAAAGGTTTGTCCCAATTGTGTAATTTTTGCATTTGAAATTTCTCATATCTGCTCTTCAATTTTTATTATCTACTTTGCAAATAGTCAGACTCTCATTTTAGTGAATACAGTGATATTTGATAGCAGAAGACAAACTTTCACATATGTTTGTTGCTCCCTTTTGTAAGTGTGTTGATTGAATTAGCAACCTTTCTCATCACTACTGGACTAAAATGATGTAGTTGGTTTGGAACTTCTTAAATTTCCTATTTAATTTACTAGATGTCTACCTATTATGTAAAATTGGGGGCATATACTCAAAAATCTTTTGTTCATCAATGGTTGGAGAAGTTGCATAATGCATTGAACTTACTAATAAATAAATCAAAAAGAAAGTGGAATAAGAGAAGATAGTCATTCTTGTTGTATGTGATTTTTCTTCATGACAAAATTGAGTTTATGTTACCTACTATTTTGGAGTGTCTTTCCCGTCTTGTTGTATAGGGGATTTATTGGGAGAAGATTGAGTTGGTGTTATCGAATCTTGTGGAGTATCTTTCTTCAAAACAAAACGTCTGTAATTCTCAAGTAGTCAAGATGTCAATAATGCCTTTTGGAGTAGATTCAATCAACATCGGCGCCAAAATGTTGTTTGTTTATCTTAAGTGATTTGCAGCATACATGTCCGCGGTCCAAGTACAAAAAGTAGCTCTAAAAATTTTGACTGTATTTTGACTGAAAGCAACCTCAATAAAAACAAAAGGAGTGAACTTCTTTGGAAAAAGCTTTAAAAGATTGCATTTCTTTGAATGAGACCTCAACATTAGCCGAAAATATATCCGGAATAAACACGACTGACCTGATTTCAAAGGCGGCCGTAATATCGATGACCACCTTCAATGGCGACGTCTAGAGTCCGAAGGTCGCCGTGGTCCTTACCAAGGCGACCTTCGGACCCACCCGCCATCCACGGCGGCACTAGGCAAAAACCAACCAGCATTTGAAGCACCCTCGTAACTTTAGCTGTAATACAACTTTCTATTTTAAAATTTGTAGTAAGTGTCCATAGGGGATCTATTACTGGATCAAGGGTTGTTGTTGACACTTGCAATATTATGGTTTTGGAAAAAAAAATAGAAATTCAATATTTTTTTTTGAAAACACACTATTAGTCAACGTAGTCCAGTAATCGCTACGCAGAATCATTCATGCATGGATATTCGAAGTACATTTACAGGATCAAGAGCGTACGAACGGAAGCCTTACAATTCTTAAAGAAATGCGATTCAGTCTTTGACGATGACATCATACATGACTCTTCCACATGCGGTACTCTTCGAAATTATTATTCTTCGTTAGGTCCAAGAGCTCCGCGTCAAAATTCTGCTGTGCTGATTTCAATCTGTGAACAAGGTTACGCTCTAAACTTGTGCGTGTATAGGAAGTGTATTGTTAATTGTGATGAATGGCTTCCAGATTCAGCGTAGTTTTCAATGTGGGCTCACAAAACGGACGGCCGGCGTGGTGACTCGCAGGGCCTGTTCGTGCACAGATGAGCTCCAATGCGCAATTCATTATAAAGGCCATGTCAGTCTCCATCAATTCATCGGTATTCCAAATCCTTCTACACTTCACAGTATATTTCATCCTGATCATCGCCATTCGAGGTATTTAAGTTCCGAGCACTTTTCTTCATCTCAGAGAACGAATCGAACTACACTCAGTATAGTGGAGCACAAAATCAGAATTAACTTTTGCTGCGAGAAATTCCACCATGAGTTATGCAATATTCCTTGTTATAGCATTGTTGCTCCAGAATGCCCGAGTTCATGCTGCTGATCCAGATATCGTCACTGACTTTACAGTTCCGGCTGGCGTCAATGTCTCCTCTCTCGATGGCTATTTCTTCACTTCCACTGTTCTACGACACGTCCCAATTCTGAATGGAACGGCAGCCACCGTCACCCCTGTTAATTTCAAGGTGTTTCCTGCTTTAGAAGGACTTGGAGTTTCTTTCGCAATGCTCCAGTATCCACCTCAAACTTTGAATGCTCTCCACCTTCATCCCCGTGGCTCTGAGCTTCTCTATATCGTTCAAGGTGTGCTCGATGTGGGCCTCATCGACTCCACTAACAAGCTGTTCACCCAGACGCTGCACGAAGGCGACCTGTTCGTATTTCCGAAGGGTTTGGCCCACTACCAGATCAATTGGGACATGCAACAGACTGTGAAAGCGGTGGCTGGATTCAGCAGCTCAAACCCTGGTCTCATTCGACTGCCTGCCAACCTTTTCAAATCAGGAGTTTCTGATGAAGTGTTGGAGAAATCGTTCGGAGTATCTGCTGATACTGTTAAGAATTTGAAGGGATTTTAGGAAGACGTAACGTAGACAACTGATCCAGAGCTGTTTTCTACGTGGCAAGCTACTGAAGAGACTGTTGCATCGAATGTACGGCGGAGAATTCATGTGAAGCTGTTTTGCTTGACTGCTAACAATATGTGATCTGTGTATCTCCAGCGAAGCTGATATTGGATAGAGATTTTAAGAACCAGGTAAGGTAGAAAAAACTTGTAGGGATAAAGTGATAACAGAAGTTCACAATTTATTTTACGGGAGGTTGGGTTGCATCTATGCAGCTGGAAATGATATTTGTCCCTGAGCAATGCAATAAAATATTTTTTCCACATTGGTCTACATCTGAAGTCACTGAAGGAGGTGGAATTTCATATTTAGTATGCAGAAAAAAAACTCTTACAATCAAGCAACAACTCTATGAATGCTTTCATCCCGGTTCAAACTTGAAAGTAACGATGCCTGCATAAGTGTAAGTATAGAAAATAGTATGTACAAATATCATCTGAATGTAGACCTGAGTCCCAAGGATTGCACGAACATTTCTTCGATTTCAACGTGTTCGGTATAAACAGGAATAACACTCTAGGGAAGGTTCTTTCGCTTCTTGGCACCCCACAGGTTCCTACGCAAGAAGATACCCTGGAAAACAGTGGGTAATGAACACGGAATGAACTGCGTAGAAAATCCAATACTTGTGACAGCGGCAAAGAGTTTGACATCAACTAGTCTAGATGGAATCTTTAAGTAATCTTATCTACCCACCTTAGCTTTACGTTTTAGAAACTTGGCAAGTCAATGGTATGTACTTATACGATTGAGACCGTACTAAATATCATTACTGAATTTATACCCAAGTTATGGAGTTTGTGATCACTGGAGGTACTACGATTATCATATTTGACTAAGTTAACGTGCTTAGTACACATTAGCCTCGTGCAGTGCCAAACGTCTGCTAACTGTTATTTTAGCGGTTGGTCTGTAATGTACAGGCACAAGACAGAAAGTATTTAGAGTGAAGAATTTTAATGGAGGTGTTGAACCGGAATAAGTTTTTACTTTTTTTGACACATATCGAGCTTCTGGACTTACTGAAGACTTTAGAGAATATCGATTTTCTCTCATCTGTAAAAAAATGGGCATGATTATAACGTTGAAGTTTTGAGAACTGCAGAAAACTCAGGACAAGTTCAATGTAGAGCTATTCCTTCAAAATGGGGCTAGCATGGATGTGAGCTTGTTCTTGATTTCAATCTTGATTTAAAAAGTCCAGTCAGCCGCCAAACCAAGCCTGAAACTGTTAGGGAATCCAGAGGTGGTGATACCAATGAACGCCCATCTAAAGCATGCCTTGTAATTCTCATCCGAAACGATTTGTCCGGAGCTGAATCTACTGCAATAGCGATCATGATGATGGGTTCGAAACACGCTTCTTACAGCACTGGAATTGCAGATTTGTAGGTATTGCCAGGCTTTAACATATAAGGACATATATAGTGAGAGGACCTTGGTGATTATCATATACACAGTCTGTAGGTCAAATCTAAAAGCCGGCCTGCCTTCCTGTTCTTGGTATATATAATAAGTTGTATAATATGGAAAGGTACCTCAACTTGTTGAGATTATTCCTAGGTCACATATATACTCAAGTGTCCTGTGTTCATACATTTTAACCTGAAAACATTTTTGACGAGTTTTTCGAACTAAAACTAACTCTAGACGTCAGCTGGTAGCAATTGGAGACTAAACGGTATAGAATCTCCGACGATGTGATCATAAGGAAGCTATCAATGTTGTCTCACAAGTTTAAACCAATCCACTGCCTATGAAGTCTGTGTGATAATACCTTACGACTACTGATCTCAGCAAAAATTCGGCTTTCGTAATCCCAGACGATTTATCTTCACAACTTTACATTACACCATGATTGTTATTAGTGATTGGTATTATAATTGTTTTAATTTCTTCAGAGAAAAATTTATCTCATACTCAAATAAAAAATATTTCTGAAGTCCTTGCAGCTAATGTTAATCATTCAGAAAGGAGCCACATTGATATATCGAGCCTTACGACATCAACAGTTCACTGATGAGGAATAGCAAAAACATAGAGCGGACTGATACATGCATGAAAACTTTGAAGCACGTGACTGTTCCAATTATAGCCACGGTAGTGCATGTAAGTGCATTCACCGAGAAGGTATGTGCTGTATTAAACTTCGAAGGCCTACGCCTCTATCAGAAAAAACTTCATCATGTAAATTCTTCCTAGACAGTATTTCTTACATGTTTTTCGGGTGTATGTTAGATTCCTACTAAAGCCAAATGCTCCGCGTCAAAATATTTATGTTTTAAGTCCAATCTTTCAACGCTCCCATTTTCAATCCAGTACATCTATGGGAAGTCTTGCGACAGCTTCCCGATTCAACGTGTTTACAACGCGTGGTCATGAAGGAACGGCCGGCGTAGCTACCGATAATAACAGTCTCTTGCATACACAAGTACTATAAAGCCCATTACCTTGTACAACACTTCAGTTTACCCACGATCTTTCCAGCCTCAACGGAGATTGTGATCACAGATAATCATCCTTGCATAGACTTCGGAGTTCTACTCTCCCCGGTTCTGAGAGTGACAAGACTGATTCCGGATCGGATATAGAAGGCCCAGGTGGCTGAATTCTAGTGCTATTTCTATGGCCGTGAACGTTTGCACCATGAGTTATGCAGTACTTCTTGTTATTGGAATATCACTCCACAATGCGCGTGTTCATGCCGCTGATCCAGATATCGTCACTGACTTTATAGTTCCGGCTGGCGTCAATGCTTCCTCTCTCGATGGCTCTTTCTTCACTTCCACAGTTCTACGACACGTCCCACTTCTGAATGGAACGGCAGCCACCGTCACCCCTGTTAACTCGAAGGTGTTTCCTGCTTTAGACGGACTTGGAGTTTCCTTCGCAATGCTCCAGTATCCACCTCAAACTTTGAATGCTCTGCACACTCATCCTCGCGGCTCTGAGCTTCTATATATCGTTCAAGGTGTGCTCGACGTGGGCCTCATCGACTCCACCAACAAGCTGTTCTCGCAGACTCTTCATGAAGGCGACCTGTTCGTATTTCCGAAGGGTTTAGTCCACTTCCAGATCAACTGGGACATGCACCGGACTGTGAAAGCTGTGGCTGGATTCAGCAGCTCAAACCCTGGCCTTATTCGACTGCCTGCCAACCTTTTCCAATCCGGAATTTCGGATGAAGTGTTGGAGAAATCGTTCGGAGTATCTGCTGATACTGTCAAGAATTTGAAGGGATTGTAGTTTAACGCATCGAAGACAATTGATTGTAAGCTGTTTTCTACATAGCTAGCTATTGCTCTTCGAGTCTGCGGTACAGATTCTTGACATGAGTTGGAGGGAAATTCTGGAGAAAACTATCATAAGAAGGGAGTAATTTAACTTTAGGCGTATGCTGCTGAATATTTTATTTGTTTTTAAATGGTGCAATAAATACTACTCCTCCCAAGTTATTAATAAATTATATGATTATGAGTCATTTCTTGAGTCGAAGATGCAACTTTTGTATGATTTCCCTCTACTGTCACCATAACCAGAAAGAAGAACCTCGAGATGTTCTTCTGTTTCCCTCAAAATTTCCAACGAACGCTCTGGACTTCGCTTTGTTCTGTCTCTCTCTGTCTCCCTCTCTATGTATATATCCATGCAGCAATTCTCTTGTACTCCAACGAAATACTATTAAATTCGTTCTTGAATGCTTCCGGATTCTTAGTAGTTTGATCACAAGCGCAATGAATACAATTTGCAATACTTTCCAAGCGGGGCATTGCCGGGATTTATTGTAATACCTAATGTATCCAGAGTGAAAAATGCTCTAAAACATGAAAAGATAATGCATTTCTTTCCTGTAGATAATTAATTTTGAGGATTGAATTTCTACTGCACTAGTCTGCTAATCCTCATCCTTGGAAAATGAAATCTGGCTGCTCTAGTGGCTCTAGGATTGACACTGCGTTAAGACCGAAGATTTTTATCTTTGTCTGCTGGCTTCAGACATCTTATGGTAGAAAGCTAGCATTGCTACGCGTGGATATTATGGAAAAGTGAAACGGTTCATAAATTTCTTATAATAAGAAGTAAACGATGCATTTTCCCACACTAACCTTATGGACTGATTGCTTCACAATAATTATAAATATATCTAGACATATATCTTTATTGATCGCATCGGGTTTAAAATCCATGTGTCCCATTTTTTTGACCTATAGATTGATTTATCTTTGAATGCTATGTAGATTCTGAAAGTTAAGTAAAATGGCTGAAATTACTAGTCTTATACTCATTATTAGTGATTTGAGATTTAGCAATCTATTCTTTGTTCTATGGGATTTTTGTTTCTTTTATTTTCACAATCTTATATACGTCATACAATGGTGAGTGTTGTACATAGGGAGGTGGCCACTTGATTTAAGAGATTACGAGCAAATGATTGGACTACATTGCAAGAGGAGCCCGTACGGGCTACACAGGTTAGGAGTGTGGTTCATATTTCATATTCTGCTTGATTGCGATGGTGTAGGATCTTGGGGCATGTTGGGAAGTATAACGAAGCCGCACAAGCCCTATATTTATTATCTATGGCTGAATCTACTAAGGAGACTATTTTCTTTTTACGCTTTTTGCATCTATCCGTGGGCAAAAGAGTATGATCAGAGGTTTTTGAGGACCAACCATAGTAGCTATTATGTCTTGATATATCACATTCTGCCCATTCTCTATTCACAACCCCACGCCGATCCTCAAGGAGCTTGTCATGGATAGTTTACAAGCATTTTAGAGATTTTTTTCAAGCATATGATCCCTCTAGTGGTTTCACGGAATTTTTCAAGATGGCTACATCAATTGCAAGAGGGCAAATTCCTTTTTCAGTTAGCTAGATGTTATGTGCTAGTCGGCTTCTCGTGATGGAGAAACATACTAGGTCATTAGATCATTTGCTATTGGGGAGGTCTTATTATGCTTTATTAGTCGTAACTTTGTCCTTCAACATCTTTCTCAGTTCCAACAACTTTGTCCACACCTATTTGGAGTTGTCACATCATGAGATTGTGAGGCGGTATAGTAGATGTAGTATCTTATAGTAGAAATAACTTCCTTTATCTTCTCCATCTTTGGAGCAAAAGACTCACTCCATGATGTATTAGTTGATCTGCCATATGTTGTGACTAGTTGATCTGCCATATGTTGTGACTGCATACATGAAGTAACTAGTGATTCATCCAATGTAGATGATAATACTCCACTAAGACTTGGCATGATAGTAACATCCTCTAGACAAGGATTTTCATGAGCATTCATGTGAGTCTCCAACAAATCAGAAGGCCAAGTAACACAAATACTAAAGGGTGCAACATACGCCAAACCTGTACTTGATAAAGGGCTAGAACCGGTAATGAACCATACTGATAATTGACTCATTTAGCCTTCACCTGATTTCCAATCTAACTAATAAGAGGCTCTCTCCTCGCAATTATCAATGCTAAATCTCATTGGGTATAACACTGCCACACCAACCAATACATCATAGGATTCTGCAAATGTAACTAGAGCACTTGCTTGCATTGTAGAGCTATTAGTGACATGATCTGGTTGCACTTGCACAATCAACTCCACTTGAGTGATGTATGATGTTGGTGCATCACTAGAATCTTCAAGAGATGTCTGAATCTGAAATGGACATCACTCCACATTGGTCTTTTGCAAACCAAGACCAAGTAATGCATCCTTACCCAACATAAGCGGTTGTGCACCAAAATCCAACAACATCCGTTGAGGTCAATAAATCTTTCTTGAAGTTGAGATTAAACAAAAGACATCACTCATGTTATCCAACAACACCGCTCTTGGTGATACCTTGGTATGCTTGTATGTTGGCCTTGCTGATAACTCCATTATTCAAGCGTCAAAAGCTTGCCAAGTTCCACTAGTAGCTATCCTGATCCCAAGATCAACACTACTAGTGTTATCAATACTAGAAGCAATTAACACATCCTCATTGCTTTTGCAAAGTATGGCTAGCAATCATAATACATGGGATGATGACACCCCCAATAGCAATAAATCCTTGGCTAGGAAAACATGAGAATGAACAAGAGTCTTTGCTATCCCCAATATTGCGCTGGTTGCTACCTCAAACAATGTTGATGGCAAGGATCTACTTGCTTCGTCTCCAAATACATCAACATTGGCTTGCATTTTATCTCTCCAAGAGGTTGTCTATGAGCCATGGATGAGGAATTCAATGCCTCATAAAATGTGAATGACTAAGAAAGTCTAACTTGTCAGCTAGTCTACACTATTTGTGGATCCAACTCCATGGACACTCCTGTAGATTCAATAGTATGTGTTAAAAAATGTAGGGTATGGAGGTTTCTAAGGAATTTCAGAAATTGTTTTGGCTTTAGTATGAAGGATTTAGGCTATCTGGAGGGACTTGGTATACATATTGAGTTGATAACTGATGCACCAGTCTTCCGTTGTCTCTTTCGATACGGCGATATGGAGAGAGATCTAATCCAAAGTAGGTGTCAAGGCCTTCTTGAGACTAGATTAGTGGAGATATCATATGGAGAAATGACTCTATTGTGGTGATGCCAGTCAAGAAGGATAACCATGGTAATTTTAAAGATAAAAGCATGTGTGGTGACTACCGATCTGTCCATCGACACACAAAATCTGATCAATATTCTATGCCTACATCAGATAAGATCTTTGATGCGATTGGACATGCAAAGGTTTTCAGTACATTAGATTTACGAGTAAGATATCATCAATTGCTGAGCTTTTGTGTAGCTCAAGGAAAGGTTGACATCTGCCAACCCAACACCATCTCGTCATCAATATCACCATGATATTGAGCCTCGGATTCGTCAACTTGACTTGTATATGGGATTTCACTTAACCCATCCACATCACAGTTCACCACTCCAGATCTGTGTACAATTGTGAAATCATATTCTTATAGAATAAGAGCCCATTGTGCAAGCTTTTCTGTAAGCTTTTCTAATTCCATCAACCATTTCAATGATAAATGATTAGTGATGAGAGTGAAGGAGTTTCCAAACAAATAACATTTGAAAAGCGCCACCGCCCAAACAACTAACAAATATTCTCCTTCATAAGAACTATACTTTGACTTGCATAAGCTACTACAAACTCCTTCTTGTCATCATCATTGCTCTCAAACCCAACATAGTCCAATTAGTATGTACTTGAAAGGGACTATCTCTCATGGGTCTCCTCAACATACTCAAAAATGCATCTGCCTTTTTGAGTATGTTGGCATTTGTTCATGAGTAGTTAGATCATTTTGGAGTGAAGCGAACATATAGCTTACTGTAAAATCACTATTGGTGGAGAGGTATGCAAATTGAGGTGCAACAGTTTGTGGCTAGATGTATGATATGTGATAGTGTTTGTGCATCATTCAATGCTTCTACATCATAATTACATTCTCTACCAATTATGGAACTTGGTAATCGTTAGAACTTGGATTTTGCAATGACCTCTACCATTAACTATACGACATCATCAATATGTGTTGGTCATGGTGGAGCATTTTTCCAACTGGATTGAGTTGGTGGCATTGCGTGACAAGTCAAGTGAGGGAACAACTTATGCAGTCTTAGCTTCGGAGGTGTTGACTGATATGGATACTGAGTTTTTGGACGAGTTTCAAGTTTTGTGTGATTGAGCATTGTTCAATCATCGTACCACCTCAAGAAATCATCCAAAGGCTGATGGTCTCGCAGAGAGAGTTGGTCAGACGGTGAAGAAAGGACTAAGAAAGTTTGACTTGGAGAAAGCTCATATGATAGACAAGGAGATACAGCTACCAAGGTTGGCCATGGGTTATCGATTTAGTCAGCAAGCATCTCAAGCATCATTCTCATCGTCTTTTTATTATATGGTAGAGATCCAAACTTACTTGCAACTATTCGTTATGAGTCATCTGAAGTCTTGAACTTAGATAACCTTGATGTTTGGGTTAGGGTGTGTTCTCAAAGGGCAGAACTCTTCCGTTAGATAATGCCCATGGCATTTGACAACCTGGTTATTGCTTAGCATAGAGATACTTTGTGTTATTCTACCATCCGAGGAGGTGGATATCAACCTTCAATTTGCAGATTTTATGTTAGTGATTACATTTACTTGTAGCATAGTGCACCGACCACATCAGATAATACGACTGGTCACACCATTCTACGAGTACGTGAGGTTTTACCTTCTGGAGTTTTGGTATTAGAGGGTCGTGATGGTGTGATTTGGAAAGATCATTGCGTTATTGTGCGCCATGTCACCTTTCAAACATTGATGGTACTATGGATCCAAGCATAGCGGTTAATGCGGCAAACTTGAGATGTATGTTATGTGAATCAGTTGGTAGAGTATCTAGTATGTTGATTTGTGATTCTTATTCGAGAGGATGACATATGTCATGTTTGAAATCTCCTCTGAATGCAGTGCCTAATGGGTGGTGGAGATGTTCTCGATGCGGTTAGCATGCAAGTTGGTTTGATCATAACATTGTATGGATTGCAAATAGACGACTAACAATGGGGCATTGTAGCACTTGATATCCTAATCTTAGCCACAAGAAGGGAATATCATGTTATGGACTAGATGGCTACATGGTGTTACAAGGACCGAACTGTGAGTTAGGGCAGTGATTGGGGTACATTTGTGTTGATGTATGACGATCTATATAGTGTGATGGTTGATGTGATAGTGATATATGTTGTGATGGATATGTATGTGCATGATAACTGTCACAACTTATGTAGCGGCATCCCTAGTTAGGAAGGTGCGAACATGCATGAGCAGATACAACAGTTAGAAGCAATTGTGCAATTAGAGCAGTTTGCATTGGAATTGCCCTCAGGGCCGACAGTGCCAATAGGAGACGTAGGGCTCAAGGGGTAGAGATTGAATAAAGCTCATTAGGGTGCAATTTTTGAAGTTGAGATTTTAAGAATGTGACTTTGATGGAGAGTAGCTAGTGTGGGAACATGGAGTCTTTGAAGCACAAAGTGGATTTGGCTCCATTTATAGATCGGTAGTCACCACACATGCTTCTATATATAATTACCATGTATATTCTTTTTGATTGGTATCACCACACTAGAGTCATAGTCTCCATATGGTATCTTCACTAATCCAACCTCTAAAAGATCTTGATACCAAAGTAAGTCGTCGTATCGATAAGTACAATGGAAGATTGGTGCATCAATTGTCAAGTCAATATAAATACTAAGTCTTTTCAAACAATGTAAATTCTTCATATCACTAATATAAATTTCATATTGTGAGATTAAAGAATGATTCTTTTTCATCAGTAAGATAAAATATAAACTATTATTAATATAAAATCAAATAATAATTTAAAATAATAATTATTGATAAAATTTATAATAATTAATTTAATATAATTTTGTTTTAAAAATATGTACTTTTAAAATTATCATAATAAAAATTCTAATATTTTAAATAAATTAAAATATATCTCATAAAATTATATATTAATTTTAATAAAATATGATTT
This sequence comes from Marchantia paleacea, assembly GCA_014180765.2. Classification (NCBI taxonomy): domain Eukaryota; kingdom Viridiplantae; phylum Streptophyta; class Marchantiopsida; order Marchantiales; family Marchantiaceae; genus Marchantia; species Marchantia paleacea. The sequence goes on from MUAA02000049.1 coordinate 2,586,763, forward strand.
TAATAAAATATTAATTATAAATAAATTAAATATATCAGAATAAAAATGGTATTTTATATTTCATTTCAAAAATATAAATTTAATATCAAAATTTTTAATAAAATTGTAAATAATAGAACTTTCTAATATCAAAAGATATGATCTCCGTACTAACTTCGTGACAGCCAGTGCAGTCCTACAATTTTTACTGTATACATAAACTTCAAACTATCACTCAGTACTCAAAACTCGTCCAATCGAGTCAACACTTCAAATAAAACACAAGCCCGAGTCGTAAACTATATCTTTATGCACTCAGATCTCCCAAAATCCTCGTAAAATTTTCAGAAACATTCCAAATACACTGAAAGGTCTAAATTTTTCACTCTAACTTTGAATCACCACTTCAGAGTGACAAATCCTTCAAATCCATCCATTCTTGAGCTCACGTCATAGCTCGTCCCGTCAGCTCTCCAACCCAATCCTCATATCTCCGAATGTCCCCTTGGAAGATCTCCAAAACTCCTCAAAATCTCGAAGAAGTTGCCCAAGTGCCCTCATTGGCCCAAACTCCAAGACGAATGAGAATGAAGAGTGTTATTTTGACCTCTAGTGTGGCCAAATTAGCTCCATTTTAACTTAGAGCTTTACAATTATCCTAAACGCACTACTTAGCCATCCTATACACAATACGAGTTGCCACTAATAAAGAGTCAAAATGACAACTCGAAACCGGCTAAGTATGAACGAAACTACAAACGGAACTGGGGAGTTTATAACTTAAGAATAATACTCCTCGCCAAAGTTCCTAACAATCAACTCCCTATGGCTTGTTTTCGGTAAGCAATAGTGATGGATTGGAACCCATGTGTTGAAAGCCACCACTTCTTGGTAAGTTCAAATCCATAGCGCCCAAACTAAATCAAAACATTAACGTTACGTCCCAAATCGCGCCATAGGAAACAACTGGAAGAATAATCGGATCTGGAGAGTTTATCACTTGTTGCATAAAGTTATCTCCAAAATGATACACTAACCACGCCCGAAAATGATCACGATGAAGACACCGGATGTTGATCACAAATGGATTAGGCATCGGTACAACTGGAGGATCATGTTGTCCTCTATCCATGTCCTCGTCGGCTCCACTTCGATCAGATAAGCTCCTTAGTCAGCAAAGTGATGTGTCTAGCTCTCTCCCATACCCTTTCCATCATGACTGCGCTTTATATCTGATAAGGTCCAAGATAATATCTCTTGGAGCCTTTTCAACATCCTGACCCTACAAAGTTGATCCACTGGTGGGCTCTTACAGTGCGCCGTCGGTTATCCTAACCTAAAGTATCGCTATCATGACAACAGCTTTGAAGATGACACATGTCATCATCTTCTCATAGTAGCCGCGTCACAACACGACACCAGTCCCTTTTGTTGTTCCATTCATACTCAGCCGGTTTCGAGTTGTTATTTTGAGTTTTTATTAGTGACAACTCGTATTGTTTGTATGATGGCTAAGTAGTGTGCTAAGAATAGTTGTAAAGCTCAAAGTTAATATGTGGCTAATTTGGCCCCACTAAGGGTTCAAATGACACTCTTCATTTTCATTTGTCTTAAAATTTGGACCAATGAGAATACTTGGCCAAGTTCTTCAGGGTTTTGAGGACATTAGAACATTGCTAAATATCCATCCAGATTGGAGTTGTCTTACATATGAACATTGAGAAGCTTTTAATAATGTTTCAAGTGCGTCCATCTTTAGAGAGTTTAGGAAGGTTGGTGGATCTATGGTGAGTCTCATTCCTTTGTACGGTCTTTCTACGATTCATCTTCTTCTATCTTCTATCATCATGACTTTTCATATGAGGGAGTCACTATTCTAAAGTCGGTTGCTTGTCGAGAGCTAAGGGCAATTGGTGATGATAGAAGAGAGAAGAAGTTGAATCGTAGAAAGACCGTACGCAAGGAATGAGGCTCACCATAGATCCATGATTTTTCACATGAGTCATTATTCTACAGTTTGTTGTTGCTACTCGACACGAAGATATTTTGGCAGATCTCTATTTGTCATGACTCATTATAATGCTCTTGTATCTACTTCTTTGGCCATGTTAGGTTATGTCTTTCAATTCTTAGCAAATGATACACTCATTGTGGGCCATGTAAACCAGATTATGCAGTCCTTTGACTACTTGAATATAGAGTTTCATCTTGTAGGCTTGAGAGTCAAGGTGTCAAAATATAGCGCATGGTCTCCTTTGGTTATTACTCATGATTTCTAGCTTCTAGATGGATGTATGATATCGACATACTATCTATATATAGCTCTTATAAAGGATATGGATGTAGATGACCTTCCTTTACTAGGGGATCCACGTGTGCCATTTGGTATATTCTTCCTAGTATTGCTCGTCGACCCACCTATCTACTTTGAAAGATTCCTCCTTCATTTGCATTCCTATCATACTTGACAACGTTTGATAGGATGACCATGGACGTCTTTGATGACATGATTGAACCATGGACCTTAGAGTGTATGATAAGAGATTTGTCATGGGGACAAACATATTTGCAGATTTTGTGTGGAGGGCTATGCTTATTATAGATGGTGGAGATATCACCTGTAGTATTTTTGGATAGTTGGTCACTCCGTACACCTTTGTTATCCTCTCTGTTTTTTATTGTGGATAGTTTTATCCTTGAGATGTATTCAAAAGATGTTCAGGGGGCATTTCCCCTACATATATTTTTACAACACGCATACAAGAGATGTTTTGTCCCCATAGGCATGACAGGAGCTCCTGTCTTTTTCTTCTTTATCCATCGATTGGACTAGAGTACTCCAGTCTATTTTTATGATCCCATAATTTCAGTACACTTTACTCTCTCTCTTAGTGGATCTAACCATTCCTTGCTTGCACCATTGACTTGGCAAGGGTGCAGGCTCATGGATCTTTGTTATACCATGCATTAGAGATGTAGTACTACCTTAAATGAAATGAGGGTTCATATGACTCGTTGCCCATGTGTGTGAGTTATCGACCCTTTTGTGTCATATTAAACATCATATCCCAAATGATGGGTCAAGGTAGATCTATATTTTGTTGAGTAGAACTAGATAACTGTAGTGAACGGTATGGTTACAAAATCTACACATGGCACGATTTCATAGAATATGATTATCCATGCTCCTGGATGGCAGCGAGTGGAGCGGAATCCATGGTCTCCAAGTATATGAGAATGTATTGTACAACGAGAACTAAACTCATTGTATAATACAACTTTTAGAACTAAACCGGAACAAGCACTCATATCTTTTACACAATAACTAGTCTACATACGAACAGAATAACGGAATTGAAATAGGTGTTTACATACTTAATACATCGCTCATGGTGTCGATTGTTCTTGTCCTATCAACGCTACTCTAGATCTATTCATTAACACGTTTTGATATCATGATTTCATTATGCTTCGTTGCGGTGTATTGATTCTCTACTTCCCGTACTTCACCAAATTCTTGAAATTCCATGTAAACTTCTCGAGTATGTCCAGTTTGGTCTTTCCTCTCGACCAGAGCATACAAGTTGTTTGAATTTACTGTAATTATATTAAAGAATTTTTTTATTTAAAGCAAAAAAAACAATACACTGTATTTTAAAAAAGGAAAAAAATTCATATTTTTTATATTCATCCAATTTGAACACACTAGCGAAGTTGCTTTGATGCTTTGACATTTGCCTGAGAGAGAAGAAATCTGCTCCTATCGGGAACATTTGATTATGCATTTCTATTCTAACTTTATGGTCTTGCTTGTTGACCTGAAATCACCCGCAAGTCTCTAGATACATACACTGAATGCATGCAAGAGCTTAGACGAGAATATTAGAGATCTAACTACCTAAAGTCCATAACTCTTAGTTGAAAGAGATTGAAGGAACTCGCGAACGACGAAGACACTGAAGCGGAAAAGTGAGAGATGAGAATGGGGTAGAATATTTTTTTGCATATTGTGTGGATAAACTTTGCCTAATATAGAGAGTGAATAGACATTTCTCTTTGTTTTTAAATTTCGATTCCATTCGTACCTAAATTTAAAATTATGGAGAATGAAATAGAGAGTTATCATGGTTTTTATTTTTTAGGGTTTTTAGTGAATTTTGAGCGATTTTTATTAAATTGGACATATGGGTCGGGATTTTTTTTCCAATCTCTTTCTTTTCTTGCATTGATTCTATTGGAACCTAGTTGGAAAATTATTGAGATCTGAATAAAAAGTTATGAGTGTTTTTTAGATTTTAAGATACTTTCATACTTAGCATTTTCCCATGTGAGATGGGGTGTGAGAGGGTTGTGGTTTTGCAAGTGAGAGGAGATACATGATGGAGTGCTCGGTGTCCTTATAGTTCTCTTTGTGCTAGCGATAGTTTCACTTCTCCTCATGGGGTCCCCAAAAACGGCACATGATACATCATGTTCGGTATGTCATCGTGTCTTTACCTCGCAAAGGGTAAAGACCCATGTGGAAAAGATGCACAAAGATTATGATTGGACCACTTGGGATGCGCACATGAGGAGGACGATCACATCGGCATCGGCATTTGTCACTTCAGGGAATACACAAATTACATCGATTCTTTCATTGATTATTCTGGATATACCGATCGAGTTGTGGAAATGATTGGGTTCCCATGCAGGTTCTATTCTAGGGCTTTTTGAGATAGGTTCCCTTGTCCACTTTTATTCCAAAGGCTCCCTCGTGCATTCTATGACAAGGCTAGATGTGCTTTTAGCTTATCGTTTGATTGCTTAACACGTGACTCCATGGACGATTTAGCATGATTTTTTTTTCTATTACTTCCACGATGGTACCTATGTTATACTAGAGGGGAGCATGCTTGACATAGGGAGGCGGCAGCTAGATTTCAAAGATTCCAAGTAAGAGATTGGACTACATTACATGAGGAGTCTGTTCTAGTTACACATGTTAGTAGTCGGGTTCAGCCTCATGATACTTCTGATTCGGCGCGATTACGATGGTGTAGGATCTTAGGGCAAGCCGGAGAGTATAGCAGGGCCGCGCGGGCCCTTTATCCTTTGTCTATGACTAATCCTACTAAAGAGACGATTTTTTCTTTACGCTTTTTATATCCACCCATGGGTGAGGAGATATTATAATAGGTCTTACAGTACCAGCTAGAGGAGTCATTATGTCTTGATAGATCACTATTTGCCCATTCTCTATCCACATCCCCACGTTTGTCCTCAAGGGGTTTGTCAGGGATGGTATACAAGCATTTTGGAGATTACTTTCAGTGGATGATCACTCTAGTGGTTTCACAGAGTTATTTTAGATGGCTACATCACTTGCGAGAGGGAAGATTATGTATTCAATTAGTCAAGTACTAGGTGTTAGTCGGCTTCTTGCCATGGAGAATGACATTGGGGACATCAAACGGATTGCTATTGGGGAGGTCTTATTGCGTTTATTCCGTCGTACCGTTGTCATGCAGTATCGTTCACACTTCCAACAACATCTTTGTCCACACTAGTTTGGAATCGCCACACCAAGTGGCTATGAGGTGGTATGGTTGGGCATAAGAGCACTTCTAGATGTCCATCCGCATTGGATTGTCTTGCAAGTGAACGGTGAGAACACTTTTAACAGTGTTTCATGACCATCCATTTTTAGAAAGTTTCCATTGCTCTATAGAGAGCACTAGCCAGTGCAATCCATATGATAGCAATCACGTTCGGTGATGTTTCTTCGGATACTCTTGTTGTTTGTGGATCATTTGACCTAGATAGTTCGAATATCTTAGGTGTTGTAGGACATATTTCCGACTGTGATTTTATTGGGGTCTAGTCCATGTTACCTGTTTGCTTCCATCCTTGTGCGATTTGATGGGGTCTTCCCATCCCTTTTGTTATTCTACTGCGTCACCTATTTCTTTGATGAATATTTCAATAGAGTTTCTCTATTGTATTGTAATCTCAGTCACAAGATGAATGTATTGGCTAAGTATATCTTGTAATGGAGAAAAACCTAAGTCTACCTCCTTGGTTTATAGATAAACTTTGCGAGCATATTAATGAAGTTGTCTATCTCTAGTCTTAGCAAGGAAATCTCTCTTATTCATGTTGAACTAGAGACAGGTTGTCGATTTGAACCTCAAGAGGAAGTCCTTGATACGACGGATTTGCTTATTTTGTGAAGTGGAGTATTATTCCCAAAGTTCTCTTGTACTTTGGGATATTGGATAAATCTCACATGAAATTAAACATGTCAAAATTAAGAGTTGATAGCTTACATTAATACAACACAAAGTTTATATGTTTCATGTCTTATTAATGTCTGTATAGATAGGTTTCATAGTTTTTCTTGACATGTGGATTCAATTGTCGACATTATACTTAGTTTGTCTTGTATTGTTTTCTTTGAAGCTATTGTAAATAGATGTCATCAACTTTCGAAGAAAGATTTCATGCATATTCTTGAATTTAATTTGATCTGGTCCTTCTCTCCACCTTCATTAATTTGGACCACATGAGTCAATGGTTAGATGAACACATATGTATTATATTGGAAATAAATTATATTAATATGTATGCATATTATATTATATTAATTTAAATGAAAAAATATTTCATTAAAATATATCAAATAGCTAAGAATAAATTCAAAAAAATAAAATTTTAATTTTTTAAAATTGGTGATAAAAATATTTATCAATAAAATTTTATGATTAAAAATAAAATCAAGACCAAAAAACTTTATCTATTATATTATTATTTTTAAATATAAGAATTGACTAATCATGAATGATCTCTTTATCTAATCTGTCAATTGTAGATACTAAAGTGTGAATTGAAGGATTTGGATCTATTGTGTAAATTTCATATTATATTATTGAACCAAGCTCAATCAGAGTATCAATAAAATTTAATTATTTATTATTTTTAGTTTAAATTTTTATTTTATTTCACTATGATAAAAAAATATTTTATATTTTAAAAAAATATTGATATTATTGATGTTAAATAAATATTTTGTAATCAATGAAACAAATTTTACTTAGTTATTTGATTTCAAAAATTGATATTGGCAGTATGTTTTGGAAAATAAAATGATAAATTTTAATGAATATTGATCAATCATAAACAACTATTATAGTTTTATTATTATTACTTTTTCTATAATTTTTTAATATTATGGCAATCATTGATTTCTATAAATAGTTTATTTTTCAAATATTTAAAATTTTTTGAATTTATTTCTACTTATTATATACTGATTTTATTGCTAGCGTTACATTTTTTTAAAAAACATTGTATTAAACAATCTGTAAAAAAATTGAATATTAAAATTAATTATTATATTTATTATTCATAAAAATAAAATTATTAATTTATTATAGTTAAAAAATCTTACAAAATTAATTATTATTAACTTTTTGCCAATTTTTTTATATGAAGCTATGTTTATAAACAAAACTGAAAACAATCAATATATTGTAATTGAATATTCTTTTTTTATGCAATTTTTCATTTGTAATGTTTTTATTTTATTTTATTTATTATCATTAGTTTAAATGAAGGTTGATTGAAATTTAAAATTTGATATTTTTTCTAAATTATTAAGAACTAAAGTTTTGATTATTATATTTTATATAAAATTTACTAATTGTATAGTAAATTGTAATCTTAACTGTGCAACATGAATTAAATGAGTATCGTATTGTGTTATTATTATCATAATATAATTTTATTTTAAATTTTTGTAAATAATTATTTAATATTTTCATAAATTTCAAAAATTAAAATAAATATTAAATTATTAATTAACATGAATATTTTTAATATTTAATTATTTTTTATATTAAATTATTATAAATTTAACGTATTTAAAATTTATCATTTTTTATAAAAATATATATTTCAAATATAATATTAAAATTTTATATAAATTATTTTATTTTAATAAATATATTCACAACATAATGTATGTAATATATATATAAATTAATTTTTTTTATTTCAATTATATAAATGAATATAATATTATTTTATTTTCAATTACAATTATAAATTTGATAAATATAAAATCATTTACATTTTTAATATTGACATAGTTTAAGATACTCGAGATCTACCAATTGCAGTCCTCCCGGTAACAATAGTCGGTGTTGATTGTAACATGGTTCCGTTGCTTCCCTATTGATTCTATTGATTGGTGGTTCAACACATCAGGCCACATCTTCTGCTTTATGGGGTTCGAAGTCACGGCGGAGAATGTAGAGCGCGCGGGCGTGAGCGGAAGCGGCCATGGATTGTCGAGATGGCTGTAGGAAATGGCGAACGAGGTCGATTGGATGATGATATGGTTAAATCTGTTTGCATCGAGTAAAGGTTTCTGATATTTGCAAAACTTATTGTTTCAGAATCGAAGCAACCAGCACAATCAGCCACAAGTCATTTCTTAAAGAACTTGAAGTCTTTGTTTACATTAGGTGTTGCCACTGACTGCCGTCTTCATTGACGACTGAGGTGGGAGAATTGAAGAAAGCTTGAGATGGACCTTGGCAGCTCGAACTTGAAAGGCAGAGGACTCAGTGTTGAACTTGAGGCAGCAGCATACAGCATTAAAATTTCCACAGAGAGTGATACCTCTGAAGATTTGAGCTGCATTCGATTGACTGTCGTGGGGTGACACAAATTGAAGACTGCGGGATTGCTTCTTGGGGATCGTACAACACGAGATGACAGCCACTTCTTCTTCATCGATGGCTCCATTTGTGCAAAAGTCCAGAGATTTCAGGTCTATACTTGGTGCTGGAGACCCTAGACTGGAAAACGGTATCGACGATTCTGGGAGTCATCGCAGCCTCCACCTTAAGGAGAAACTATCTTAAATTATCTTGTCCACGAATCAAGCAAACAGAGAAGCCAAGATGGTGACTTGCACGAGATGAAGCATTGTCTCTATTTAGAGAGTGAAAACCATTGAGGGACAACGCTTAGAAAGTCCCCTCCACAGCCAAGAAGGGATGTGAGCCCGGAACAGTGCCTCGACCATTGAATTAACTGTGGAGAGTTAGAACCTAGTTGTTTGAACAATCACCGGAAGAGTTTCAAGCATTGTTACGTTGTGACTGCACGTGTCATGTGATAATTTGGTCCTAGACTCTATCGTCACTTGCAGGGCGTTACTAACTACTCTGTGGCACTTCGAGTACCGTGCCAAAATATAGATTGTGCCAACACTAAAACCTGCACGGTTACATTGGACACGCTATAGGCTTCTCATCGTGTTTGTTATTTTTGACGCCCGGGTTTGGTTCAAATTAAAAGTAGCATTTTGCTTGCTTATTACACAACTAATTTACTTTCTTGATTTGATTTCCACATGTGAACCGTTTGCTTTAATTTGCCTCATTCTTTTATTTACTGCGATATCTCCAAGGTACTGGATGAGTTTCTAATGAAGCTTCGGGTGCTGCTCGACACTGTGCTTTAACCTCGATAATCAACAGACAAATTCCATTACTGTAAATTGTTAGCAAATCTGGCATTCAGTTGATCCGTGTGCGCCTCAAGAGATGTGTCCATTTACTTGTGTTTCATCGGTTCCTGTAGGTGCTGTCAAAACTCGCATAGAAGTGAAGACCTTCAGCTCCGAGCTCTTTAGAGAAATTGTTGTTTCTTGTTTCCAATTTCAGGATGAAAATGTCTTCCTTAAGCTTTTCAGTATACATTCAGTACACATTCCTAAAAATTACACATTCTTTGCTTAATTCCTTCCGATTTCTTCTTGGTACATCACCTTGGGGTGCACGCGAGTCTAAATGCTTCGCCACATCTTCTAGGCAAGATATGTCTCTCAAATGGAATTTACATCGCATTGTATGGTGATTGTGAGATGAGTCAGAGTGGGACTGGAGCGAATGATGGTGATTCAACTGAATGACAGTATTCAACGTGTAGAATTCAGACATCTAGGATCTATAAGCATTCCTTGCTTCTAGCCAACTTGAAAATGATTGGACTCTGTGCCTTAAGTCGGGAACTCAGCCCTGCCCACAATCATCGGCATGATCGAAGGAAAAGAATATCACTGTAAGCAAGTGATCAGACAGTTGAATCAATATGGACGAAGCAACGGGCCGAAGAAACACAGAACGACCCGATTCAGGTCAATTCTCATATGAAACTTTAAAGTTGGCGTACAGAAACTCTTTCTTAATCATTTGTTCAGTCTGTTCGGGAGTATTGAGCCCTCTCCTCTTCGCAGACAGGACACTCCTTAACCATTTCTTAGTGTCATTCAAAAGACGTGGGCGACGTCAAACTGCAAGCAGTACGCTACTGTAGGTTAGCAGCAGTTGGATTGAATGTCGACGAGATCAGACAGACAGAACGACCTGAGGAAGAGGGAGGTACAGTACTCCTTCCTGTAAAGGCTTATAATGCCAAATTATATGTGCCATAGCAGAGACTGAAAAGGGAGCCAAGAAAACGTTATGGACCTGGTTTCTTTGTACGAAAGTCGTCTCGCCTAGAAGCAGACGTGGAACGGAATCAGAGCTCAACGTCGTGAGTTCGGTGCCTTGATAATGCATGGGCACTGATGCCACAGAAGGAAGGGAAGTGACTATAGACTAGAGTCTCCAACACGTTTGACGATGTTTACATCAAGTCTGCTCAATAACTGACTAACTAACCAACTAACTCACTCAATCCCTCCGTCCTTCATGAGCCGAAGCTATCATGGCGAGTTGACCTTATAATGATCCCATGTATAGACCGTGTGCAGAAATCTCCCACTTCAACTCACAATCTCGGAAGATAACAGTGTTCCATCAACAGAGTCCGCTTTGTTCCAACAAGACATTGGTGGTGGGAAGTGGGAATCGTGGTGAGTGAAGGCTGCCTGGATTATATACTCTTTCACCAGTACCCTCGCAGGTTCTGCGAGGGTACAGTTGACGACTCACATTCGATCATGAGATGTTTTATGCGGGTGGACTTTTCAAGCGAGTCACGAGTAATAACATCTTCAAAGTCGATAACTTATGTCGTTGTATGGAGCCGTCAAAAGAATGCACTAGCGACAGCAAGGGCAAGATTGATGAGAAGAGATGAGATGGAGAAGAGGAATAGATTGCAGATGTTATGGACGATCTGAGTGAGGACGAGGAGTAGAAGCAGCGATGGCCACGAGTAAGAAGAAACTGGATCGCGATGGTGGATCCGGATCTGGAAACAGAGATCGAGATCGAGGGACTCCGAGATCGAAAGCACCCCGAGGAACCACCATGGGCTGCTCCTGGCAGTGCATTTGGACCATGCTCATCATTTGGTCGATCTTCTTGTTCATCCTAGCGACCATCAGGCCCATTTGCTCATTGGCATCGGCCGCCCGCAACGTAGAATGGGAATTCGGATTAGTCAAGATGCTCTCGTGCTTCCAAGATAAGACAGATCGAGGGACGGATGTCATTCTCGGTGATGAATCGCCTTCCCAGACGGCGGCGGGATGGTCCGGGGACGTGAGGACGTTAAGCACGCCGTGGAACCGACTGTGCTACGCCGAGAAACCCCCGGCGACCCTGCGAATCGCGCTGTTCGTCAAGAAATGGCCGGTGGGAGGAACGCCCGGCGGGCTGGAGCGGCACGCCATGACCTTGCACGGGGTGCTGGCGAAACGCGGCCACCAGGTGGAGGTTTTCACGATGTCCGGCGACGGGAGCCACCCGGAGGATCTTCACGACGGGAACCTGCGCGTCCACTTCGTGAAGCCGAACGCCAACGGCGGGCTGCACATCTTCGAGGCCTGGGAGCTCTTCGCCAAGGCCAACGCCTCCACAGCGTTCGATCTCGTGCACTCCGAGAGCGTGGCGCTCCCGCACTGGCGAGCCAAGGAGCTCCCGAAAATCGCTGCTTCCTGGCACGGGATCGCCTTCGAGGTCATCCACTCCGACATCGTTCAGGACCTGATTCGCAAGCCCGGAGAGCCTCGGTCGGCCGAGCTGCAGAAGAATATGAACGAGCGCCTGCTGCGAGTGTCGGACGAGGTCAGATTCTTCCACAGCTACAAGCATCACGTCGCCACCAGCGATTACGTCTCGGACGTTCTGCGCACGATCTACGAGCTTCCCGAGGAGAATGTGCACACCATCCTCAACGGCGTGGACGAGTCCAAATTCCGCCCGGATCCTGTCCAAGGCGCTGCGTTTCGCGCCAAGTACGGAGTGCCGGCTCGTGCTCGTCTGGTGCTCGGGGCTGCGGGAAGGCTGGTCCGGGACAAGGGACATCCGATTTTGTTCGAGGCGTTCCGAGAGATTGTCAAAGACCATGACGATGTGTACCTTCTGATCGCCGGAGCTGGGCCTTGGGGGGAGCGGTACAAGGAGCTGGGTCCCAATGCTAAGACTCTGGGATCCATGAAGCCTGCGGATCTTGGAGAATTTTACAACTCCTTGGACATCTTCGTCAATCCCACTCTCAGATCTCAAGGGTTGGATCACACGCTTCTGGAAGCTATGCAATGTGGCAAGCCATTGCTTGCCACCAAGTTCTCGAGCATCACCAGGAGCGTTGTGATCAGCAGCGATTTCGGTTACACTTTTTCGCCGAACGTGGATTCGCTGATCACTGCTTTGAGAACCATCATCCGAGATGGCAAAGACAAGCTTCAGGAGAAGGGAGAGTCGTGCCTCGAGTACGCGTCTTTCATGTTCACTGCTACCAAGATGGGAGCGTCCTACGAGCGCTTGTTTCTGTGTATGAAAAATGAGACCTACTGCCACTATCCACTGCCTCAGGACTGTCTTCCACACAGAAGCAAATACTTCTCTGACTAGTGTACAGAAATGAGTCTGTATTCTGCCAGAAGATCATTGAAACTGCAATTGAACTGTAGCACTTAGTCAAGGCCAGTACCAGATCTGATTCGAATCCATAGCTTTTAGTGTCCCTTAGCTGCTTTAGGACCGTTCAGAATAATTTCCTCGGGACCACTGTACAATAGTCAACACATTGGCAAGCTAGGAACGTGAAATTGGGGTGAAATTTCTGTAGGACCCAAATCCTCGTGGAATTTGAGGTTGAATCCAACTTCGGTGTCTGTTTTTGGGAACCTTGGATGAGCAAGGAGCAAGATCAGATTTCCGATGGTTTTCGTCAGCAATGGAGTCGTTCTCCACAACAAGATCAAAATCGATCCATGCAATTAGCAATGAGATCCATCCTTGCCATGTTGATGAGTCAGTCTCCACAAAAAGGGCAAGTAAGGATCTCTGCAAGGGACGATATCCACATGTTTTCTCTGTAATTGAGTAAATTTATCATCGATAAGAGAATCATCAAACATCCAGGCTATCTCCAGGAGCAATGTGAAGGTATCCATCCTTTCTGTCGTGAGACGACAATGCCACCACTTGATTTCATATCCCCTGGAAACACAACCTCGATTTGCACTCTGTTCATCTGTCACATTTCGATTGCAGTAAGATTTCAATTTTTCGCACCTGTGACCTGGATTGGATCCATTCCGTTCGACAGCACGATCTTGCTCCCAACAGTACGATCACAATGAATCGTAATGGATATTCCGACACTCACACGCGCTGGTAGAGCGGGGCTGGAAGCTCAAATCTTTATTTCAGCACCTAATCGAGCTCCTGCAAAACACCACACATTCTTCATTCTATTCTCTTCCCCCATGCTGACGACGAGGCTGATTATGAAAAAATGATTCTTCGCTCCTTGATGAAACTTAGGAGGAACTTATTCTATTTTGGAAAGTCATCAGTATGGAGAAAGTGTTTTCTCCACACTGATGACTTTACTGTAACAGGTCTGTTCAGGAGATTGATTCAGAGAAAGAGTCAATCTCCTTAAAAGACCTGTTACAGTAGCAGCTCCTTGCAATCAATCAACTACCAAGAAATCGAGACATACTTTTTTGTTTCTTCTGACATGAAGTTATATAATTATATGTTCGGACACGAGAAACTGAGGGTGTTGTTTTTAGGCAAGCTTTCTGATAAGCAGCGGATAGAAGATCAATCTGGCTAACATTCACTACAGGTATGGCTTCTATGTATAACAATGAAAGAGTATTGACGAACCCAGCCTGATACGATAAAATCACATCACAACTCTAAACCGTCGTTAGAACCAGCAGATCTGGATTATGGAAATTAACGCATACTTTTCTGTCGATCGTCCAGCCTTAGCTAGCACCTGCAAAACTTGACTCCTTCCAGAAAAGAGTGTTTTTGCTTGCTTCAACTTTTCATCCATTTATTCAGGGTATGTTCATTAATTTGTTTCCGCCCGGAACATGTCTTATTTATAAATAAAACGACTTGGGGTAAAAGCAGTCTTCGGTACCGAACTTCGTCCAATTCTCACAGCAGTGAGGTCGACAATATTGACATATGAAACAGGACGAATGTGACGCAGTTGATGGATCCTGTTATAAACAACGTTGCTCCCGGAACTTAGACTAAACCGTAGTGACATAAAGATCTTTTTCATTGTCTCGAGATCGCTGTTGGGGAGAAGAAAATGCAACAGAAACGGCCAAGAGAGTAGAATAAAAAAGGCATGGCCGTCATGGGAGTTTACATCCATCAGGAGGGTATAGTAAGTGTCACAGTTTTAAGCCCTTGAAATTAATTTACCAACGGCCTCTACAGCCACGTGAGCCCAGTCGTTGTATTTGGGAGGTGAACCAGTTCAGAGAGCCAGAGTTTGTAATGATTACTAGCTCCCTCGTGTACAGCAGAGGAAATAGTCGAGAGATACTGTTGAAGACGAGACCAGAACAGACCCCAGCGTGCTGAGGTCTAGCTCTTCCAATGTCATCATAAGAGTGGCATGCATTGAATGGAATGAATGAAACCATTGAAGCTAGAATCCAGACCTGGTAATTCTTCCGTTTATTGTCACGATCTAGACCAACGTGGGCATGACATCAAACATGACAAATGTGTATCTGACAAGCATCACAAGCAATGATGACATTAATCTTCTGATTGTATAAGCCCAGCCTGCTTGAAAGCTGCAGAGAAATTGACTTTTTTTCACCACGGTGTGCAGCAGCGACGCGTGCACTGAAGGTCTCGCTCATCCAGGCAAAAGAAGATTAATCAAAAGAGTATGTGACAGTTCCTAACATGTACGCGTTATCTATCTAATTTACAGGACTTCGTCTGATGTAAATTCGAGGTACGACGAAGATAGGAACAGAATATTGCTCCAGCGGAAGAATTTCTTTACAAAAGGATGTCCAATCTCGGTTCGCAAAGGTGTAAGTAAAAGAGGTCAAAGAGCTCTTCCCGGATGGGAGATTCTGCTGAGAGATTGTGTGGGTCTGGTGGAAGTATGCACCAAGACATATTATTCATATCCAACACGGCGCAATCTCTCCACCAATTGGCAACAACCAGGAACTTCTCATTAGCTGCACAATAGAACTGCATATTGACACCCTTCCGAAACGTATCCACAATTTCACTCGGCATCCTGTGAATTTCCAGCCACTGATTCTCCTCGCACTCGGTTTCCTCCGACCTTTCTTCATGCAACTTCCACACCGTAAAACCTTGCAGGCCTACATACTCGTCGCTATTGTCCACTAAGCTGAAACTCATTTCCCCGCCCGCCACCAAAGTCTGGTGGTCCTGATGGAACAGAATGGCGAAGTGAAGAGGATACGGGAGCGACGGAGCTCCATGATCCTCCAGCTCGACCCAAGTGGGCTCGTTCAGCCAATTCTTCCCCGACTTGTCCCGGAGATAATAACGAAACCTCTGCACCGACGGCGGCGTGGATCCGTAGGGGAGAGAGGACGAGCACATCTTCGCCAGGCACTGAAAATTGCCCCCAGCTATGGAGGGAGACTGGAAATCCCTGTACCTATCTTTCGGCCATCTAGCAACTCGGTCCCACGCATCGTTCTCCACGTCGTAGCTGTAGAAAGTCCACATGTTCGTTTCCTGAGACGAAACATCGTTGAAGATCAGACCCTCGGGATGGTGCTGGAAGAGAACCTGATGCGACCGCGTGATGTCGTTCCACGCCATTCCCAGCACGCTGCTCGTGTTGGGGTGCTGCAGTTGAGGCAACAGGCGCACTCTCTTCTTGTTCAGAGGGTCGACGGGATTCACGACGAATAGGTCTTGCATCAGCGAGTGCGGGGTGGCAGCGGCGTAGCCAGGCGCGAGAAGAATCTGCAGCAAGAGTAGGCCGCGAGCCGAGCCCATCACTCGAGCGTCCGGGGCCTTGTACACACCTTCGTCCATTCTGAATGTGACGAACGAGCGGCCGCAATCTTGCCACTTCTGAATTGCAGGGTTGTAGAAGCTCGTCCCGTAGTCCTTGCTGCCCATGAAGCAGAGAGGGGTTTGGAAGGACTCCCTGCCCCTCCAATTCTGCCTGAACTCTGAGCTTCGGAGAATCTGATTCCACTTCACGCACACGACCCTCAAGCGCAGAATCTCGAACCACGGGAGGAACGACAAGACCATCACTTGTTCATCCTCCGGCAATTTCGACCACAGCTTGCTGTCCATCTCCCCCGCTTCTCCCGAAACCAGAAAATCTACATGTCACGAACAAGAACCCTGGTCCTGGTCCTGGTCCGATGACGTTCCTCGAGACCGTCCGTATTCACCTGATCTGAACCTCCTGCGAACATCTATCCAATGTTCGGTGAAAACTGTGACTACGTTCGCACTCATCCTAGAGTAACAAGCCAGGTCTCGTCGTTTACTCATTCATCTGCTCGGCTCGATGCTCCTCCTCGACATCTGTTGAGTTCCGGTCAGGCTCTAGCTTTATTCTCTTCTTCAACTCCGCGGATGGAATCCTGGGACTTTTCGGTCCTTCCTACCTTCCTTGCTTGATGATGATTCACAGCTGAGAGCTGACTGACAGCCTTGTTAGCAGATGGAGAGGAAGAGGATACAATGAATGCATCGAAAGGCCTCTGTGTGGCCACTCATTCCTTCTTCCTTCCTGCTTCCTTTCATCCTTTCTTTCGAATTTCTTTCTCGCTTTTAGGTGCAATTTCAGCACAAATATGGCCCTCGTTGAATTTGGAGCATGTTGCTGCCTTGTAGTCCACGGTGGAGCATTAGCTTTTCCTTAAATTTGGGGGAGGAGAGAATCTCCCCCCACCCGGCTTCGTCCTGCCACATTGCTGTCGTCGATGATCTGTGTTTGTCGCCTTGCGATGCATCTCAAGGACAGACTTCATGCGTACTCAACATGCTCCAATCTTTCATGGTGCAGCATGTGCTCGGCAGCGCTCAGATCAGACAGGCTCCGAGGAAGCGAGGGGGCGAGAGGGGAGAGGTTTTGTAATCGGTCTCGTGTCTGGTAGAAGCGAGCCGAGAAATCGTTGCACATGTGCCTCCACAACATAGGAAGGGAATCTGGAGCGCTGCTGCACGAGACCAGATACATTATTATCTTTTGTATTGTGCACTAGTGGTCGACCAGGCGGTCAGTCGGTCGGGCACCGCAGAATAATACTCGTACCCGGCCAGGCCAGGCCAGCTCGCGTGCGTGCGTGCATGGTGCAGCAGCAATGGACATCGGATTGACAAAACCGGGGGAGCTTTGCAAGAAGACAAAGGGGCTGCAAACATGCGGGAAAATGCACCCGAGAGCCCACTATGTCGTTCATGTGACTGCTTGACATTGATTCTGCTCAGTGACCTGGCCAGCGGGCATCGTCTAGCGTAATATCATGTCTGCGTTCTGTGAATGTCACCAGCATGCAAGTCTGAGACAGGGAAGCTCGAATCGCACACCTCATTTCGACCTTTGCCACACAGTACTCACTCGCTTCCAGACTTGACTCGGAGGTAGAAAACAGCATGCTTCAATTGCGCCACAGTAATTCCGCGAGCTTCCTCAAGACGACCGAGTCCATATTCCTCCGACCACTGTTCGCCCTGTTCAACTCCTTCTTCAGCAAATTTCGTTCTTGTGCGGCTCTCGTTCCAGTTCAAGTTAAAATTGGCAACTTTCTTTGTTACCTCAGCCGCCTGGTCCGTTTGACTTCTTCACCATGGGCCCATCGATTATTGATTCCCCGGTAACTTGTTCTTCGTCAATTCCACGTAACTTAAACGTGATCGCTTTCCCACACTTCTCCTCTTGTTTATTTGATTTTCGAGTCAAATATGTTTTCAAATTCACCATGTACCATTAAAATAAGGTTTAGTTTAACTGATACTTTGCTTTGATATTTACTTTCGATTTTAATAATAATAAAATTATTCTCTGATAGTGAAAAATGATTATAGAAGTTAAAATTGATGACTATTTGATTTTATCTTGATTAGAGTAGTATACCAAGAAGAAAAGGGTACAAGGAGTAAAAGAAAATGATGGTATCATCAAAATAGACAAAAATGCAAACCACATGTCACTCAAAGGCAGGAGGAAGAAAGTCATGACAAGGGCCAAAAGAAAAGAAGAGAGTTATCTCTCGGACTACAACTCTAATGTCTTATTCATACAACTCATGGGGACATGTAGATGGGAAACTAAGTAATATAGCAAAAAGTATGGGAATGTATGAGAGTACAAAAAGTAGCAAAAAGTATGAGAGGTACTTGATATGTTTCATGGCATGTCAAATGGACGCTTGCGGAAGCTCAACTTTGTTTCTTTCCGCGATATCCTTTTCACTTCTTTCCATCGATATTATGTGGCAATACTTTGCCAAACATAAAGAGTGAATAGTACATTCTCTTCGTCTTTCAATTTGGGTTTCATTGGTACCTAAATTGAAGACTATGGAGAATGATATAGTGAGATATGAGTGTTTTTATTTTTTTAGGGTTTTGAATGAATTTTGAGTGATTTTTCTTCGATTAGACATGTGGGTCGGGTTCTTTTTGTTCCCATCTCTTCCTTTTCCTGCATTAATTCTATTGGAACCTAGTTGGAAAATTATGGAAATTTGAATAAAAAGTTATGAGTATTTTTAGATTTTAGGGTTTCCATAGTTAGCATTTTCCAATGTGAGGTGGGGTGTTAGGGGGTGTGGTTCTGCAGGTGGGAGGAGATACATGATGGAGTGTTAGGTTTCTTTATCGTTCACTTTGTGCTAGCTATAGCTTAACTTTCCGTCATGGAGCCGCCAGAAATGGTGCGTGATACACCATGTACGGTGTGTCATCGTCTCTTTACCTCGCAAGGGGTAAAGACCCATGTGGGAAAGATGCACAAAGATTATGATTGGACTACTTGGGATGCGCATGTGAGGAGGAAGGTCACATCGACATTGGTATTTGTCACTTTGGGAAACACGCAGACTACATCGACTCCTTCGGCAAGCATTCCGGGTATACCGTTCGGGTCGTGGGAGTGGTTAGCTTCCCATGCAGGTTCGATTCTAGGGCTTTTGAGACTAGATTTCCATGTCAACATTCATTCCATAGGCTTCCTTAGGCACTGCATGACGAGGCTAGACATGCTTTTCGCTTACCGCTTGATTGGTTGACGCGCGATCTTATGGACGAGTTTGCATGATTTTTGTTTTTATTACTTCCGCGATGGTGTTTACGTTATACTAGAGGGGGACGTGCTAGACATAGGGAGATGACAGCTAGATTTCGGAGATTCCGAGCAGGGGATTGGGCTACATTGCAGGAGGAGTCTATTCGGGCCACACAGGTTAGGAGTCGGATTCAGTCACATGATACTTCTGATTCGGCGCGATTGCGACGGTGTATGATCTTGGGGTAGGTCGGGTAGTATAGCAGGGCTGCACGGGCCCTTCATCCTTTGTCCATGGCTAGTCCTATTGAGGAGACGATTTCCTTTTTACGCCTTCTACATCCACCTATGGGCGAGGAGATACCATTAGAGGTCTTGGAGTATTAGCCAGAGGAGCCATTATGTCTTGATAGATCATTATTTGCTCATTCTCTATGCATAGCCCCACGTTTATCCTCTGGGGATTTGTCAGGGATGGTATATGAGCATCTTCGAGATTGCTTCCATGTGGATGATCCCTCTAGTGGTTTCACGGAGTTGTTCCAAGTGGCTGCATCAGTTGCGAGAGGGGAGATTCCGTTGTTAGTTAGTCAGGTTGTGGGTGCTAGTCGGCTTCTCACGATGGAGAAGGACACAGGGGGCATCAGACCGATTGCTATTGGAGAGGTCTTATTACGATTAGTCAGTCATACCGTTGTCTTGCAGCATCGCTCACACTTCTAGGAGCATCTTTGTCCACATCAGTTTGGAGTCGCCACATCAAGAGGCTATGAGGCGGTATCGTTGGGCATTAAAGCATTCTAGATATCCATCCGGATTGGATTGTCTTGCAGGTAGACGTTGAGAATGCTTTTAACAACGTCTCACGTGCATCCATTTTTAGAGAGCTTAGAGAGGCTAGTGGATCCCTATCAAGCCTCATTCCTTCGTACGGTCTTTCTACGGTTCACGTTCTTCTCTATTTTATCAGCATGGTTTTTCAGAGGAGGGAGTCACCATTCTATAGTACGCCGCTGGCACTCGTTTTGGAGATCCTTTGGGATGATCCCTATTTGCCATGGCTCATTATAGAGCTCTTGTGTCTACTACTTTGACCATGCCCATTGTGTGTTCCCCTCCTTAGCGGATGATACACACATTGTGGGCCCTCCAGACAACATTAGGCAAGCCTTTGATTACTTGACTACCGAGCTTCATCTTGTAGGTTTGAGAGTCAAGGTGTCAAAGTGTATGGCTTGGTCTCCTTTGGGCATTCCGCCTCATCTTCAGCTTCCAGAGGGATGTATGATATCGACAGACGGCTTACGTATTCTAGGAGTGTCAATAGGGTCTGAGGATTTTGTTTCACGCTGTCGTGTTGTGACGCGGCTACTATGAGAAGATGATGACATGTGTCATCTTCAGAGCTATTGTCATGACGGCGATAGTTTAGGTTAGGATAACCGACAAGACCGTAAGGTCGTTAAGAGCCCACCGTTGGATCTACTTTGTAGGGTCAGGATGTTGAAAAGGCTCCAAGAGATATTATCTTGGACCTTATCAGATATAAAGCGCAGTCAGGATAGAAAGGGTATGGGAGAGTACTAGACACATCACTTTGCTGACTAAGGAGCATATCTGATCAAAGTGGAGCCGACGAGGACATGGATAGAGGACAACATGATCCTCCATATGTACCGATGCCTAATCCATTTGTGATCAACATCCGGTGTCTTCATCGTGATCATTTTCGGACGTGGTTAGTGTATCATTTTGGAGATAACTTTCTGCAACAAGTGATAAACTCTCCAGACCCGATTATTCTTCCAGTTGTTTCCTACGACACGATTTGGGGCGTAACGATTAAGACGTTTTGATTTAGTTTGGGCGCTATGGATTTGAACTTACGGTAGTGGTGGCTTTCAACACATGGGTTCCAATCCATCACTATTGCTTACCGAAAACAAGCCATATGGAGTTGATTGTTAGGAACTTTGGCGAGGAGTATTATTCTCAAGTTATAAACTCCCCGGTTCCGTTTGTAGTTCCGTTCATACTTAGCCGGTTTCGAGTTGTCATTTTGACTCTTTATTAGTGGCAACTCGTATTGTGTATAGGATGGCTAAGTAGTGTGTTTAGGATAGTTGTAAAGCTCTAAGTTAAAATGGAGCTAATTTGGCCACACTAGAGGTCAAAATAACACTCTTCATTCTCATTGGTCTTGGAGTTTGGGCCAATGATGGCTCTTGGGCAACTTCTTCAAGGTTTAGAGGAGTTTTGGAGACCTTCTAGGGGGACATTTGGAGATCTGAGGATTGGGTTGGAGAGCTGACGGGACGAGCTACGATGTGGGCTCAAGAATGGATGGATTTGAATGATCTGTCACTCTGAAGTGATGATTTAAAGTTAGAGTGAGAAATTTAGACCTTTGAGTGTATTTGGAGAATTTCTGAGAACCTTACAAGGGTTTTGGGAGATCTGAGTCGACAAAGATATAGTTTTTGACTCAAGCTTGTGTTTTGATTGAAGTTTTGACTCGATTGGATGAGTTTTGAGTACGGAGTGATAGCTTGAAGTTTGTGTATACAGTCAGAATTGCAGGACTGCACTGACTGTCACGAAGTTAGTACAGAGATCATATCTTTTGATATCAGAAATTTCTGTCAATAAAACTTTGCACAGTTCAAGTTCTGATGATGAGTGACCTTCTCATAAAATCTGGGAGCAATTGAAGTCAAGAATTGGGATGTGTGACAGGTTTTGTACACAGGGGTCTGCATATTGCCTTGTGTTACAGTGGGTAAATCACCAATTGTTTTGAGAGATCTAGAAACGAAAAACATCTGAAACTTTTTTGAGTGATAGTAAGGGTCCTGGAGCAATTTTCTGTAAAGTTTGAGCGAAAGTTATCGGTCGAATCATTAGATATCATAGTATTCTTCCGCTGAAGTTTTACCGGCTATAATGTGGAGTGCTGAGGAGAAGAAGAAGAGATTGTCAACTCACACGAGGTTCTAGAAGGTTCTTCTACAGCCAGGCGCTCGGGCGTTCTCAGAGCAAAGAAATGTCCATGCGACATAAGTGGTGAACTCGACGTGAAACCTCTGAGGTGGAGGAACTTTCATGAGTTCTCTTGTTGCGAGTTTTCAGTTTCATGAGTTTCGGTTTATGGTTGGATGTTCCAAGTTTAGAGTTAGGTGTAGATTGCAAGGTTAGGTTGTGGGTTGGCCTTGAGATATAAGGATGCAAGTTCAAGTTTTGTTTGGACTTGAGATATAAAATTAGTGAGGAGTCAGATTGTAAGAACTCTATAGTGATAGCTTAGCGCAGAACATTGAGTTTTATGATATGTCAAATGCCAAATCTTTGGCAAGAGTCAGTCATGGGTGGGTTGGGAAAATTCAAGTATGGAGGGTCGTTGTTTGCTTCTTGTGTTTGGATCCCCTCCATACTGGCTTCTTGTGTGTGCGCCATCTTTGGATTTGTGTGGGCGTCGATTCTATAGGAGTGCTCGGACTTGATCACGGTTACCACTCTAGTGCGTCTTTGCGTATTTCTCTTGTGAGAAGTTGGAAGTGATGGCCAACTCTCCCAAGAGTGCTTGAGGTGATGGCAGGTTAGGTTGCCCAATCCATTAGGCACAGACCACGGGGATCTAGATTTAGATCAGAGTAGATAGATCAGAAGGTTGAATACTTGGGGAATTTGAGGGATCAACGATCAAGACGGCTTTTCATTGACAACAAGCCGAGTGGATGTTCGGGATCACAAGGACGGTTACAATGAGTGGGGAGGGGTCGAGCAGAGCAAGCGAGGTACCTAAGGTGCAGCTTGATCCGGCAACAGCGGAGATGTTTCAAGCGTTCACGCTCTTCCTTCAACAGCAACAATTGCAAGATCGAAGGGAGAATTCAGCCACAAGGGCGCTGCAAGCTGTGGTGGGGAAGATGGATCATTTTGACGGGAGGGATGTCTCAAAGTACTTGAGATACTACGTCAGGGAAATGGAGCTGAACCGTGTTTGCTCAAAAAAAGAGATGATAGAAATGTTTCGTCCTTGCCGGTGCGGAGATTAGAAGTCATGTGAAATCCCTACATGAACACTTTGGTGAGGGTTGGGAAACCTATTCCCGTGCCTTGAGGGATGAGTACTTCTTAGAAGATTCTGATAGAGTCACTAAGAAGTCCTTCATGGAGTGGGTCGAAAGGCCCAATAAGAAGTCTCATGCAACTGAGCTTCTTAGGGAGTTTGAGAGACAATTCTCACAATTGTCTCGATTGGAGAAGATCACCTTGGAGTCACATAAAACAGAGTTGTTTCTCCGAGTTGCTGATGTGGAGTTGCAAGAGAAGTTGAAGTTGCTTCTCGAAGACAAAAATGAGGAAGAAGGGCTAACAGGTAGTTGGAAGGATGTCGAGGAGGCAGTTGGACTCTTAGCGAAGAGAGAAAGAAGGAAAGAAAAGATTGTGATGAGAAGACCCCTTCACACGGCTGTTTCTATTGCTCCAGCACATGTTACTAGGCAAGTGGTTCCAAACTCCAACATTCAAGCTCCGGTTGAATTCTGAGAAAGGAAGAATCATCCATCGATGAGATCATGCGAGGGATGAAGGAGCTTAAGATCAAATTTGCAATGTTGGAAGAGAAAGACATGGGAGGGGAGAAGAAGACTTCCACCAAGCAAGCGTATGTGCAACGGTGCATATGGTGTGACAAAGACCGATCATGCACGGAGGGATTGTGGGGACTTTGCACAAACATTGCAAAGTGGAGAAATTTTCTGGAAAGAAGGGAAGGTAGCCCTCAAGGACACCGGAGCAATCATCCAAACCAATTTTGGTAAGGGAGGGATGAGAAGGATTGTGGATGATTACCATAGTGCACATGCAGTGGCATCAGTTGAAGCTTTTAGCTATGGTGCTAAGATTAGAGGAGCAGGAGAGGAGTTTGAAGGCCACGTACCGCTTAACGGCCTATGGTCAAGTGCTCTCGCTACGATGGAGAAAGGGAAAGTAGCTAGAGAGACTCTTCTAAGAACAGCGGCGGAAATACGTGCTACTACTGGATGGGAAGATCTAGTAGAAACCATGTCGGTTCATGCTTATATTGCCAAGACTCAATATGAAGCATCGGTGGAAGATAAGAGACGGAGGGAAGAGGAGGATTCTGGCGAAGAACTCTCATTGAAGAGGTTGGCTAGAGAACGTATCAGACATGATACACCTCTCCCACCTGATCATGCTATGGAGGAAGCTGGTCCCTCGAGGTTGAAGGAAAGAATCAAAGGGGGTGAGAAGGACAAGGGGAAGGTACCAGCTTACAAACTACAATCGGATATTGAGGCGGCGATAGATTTGAAGGGAGTCTTGGAGGAGAGGATTTTGAATGCCAAGGTAGAGTTTACCTTGAGGGAGATACTTGGAATAGCAAAGAGGGAGTTTCATGATGTTATCATTGATATCATCAAAAGGAAACGGCAGATTTCCAATGAGACTGCTCTACTTCATGCTATGGGTACAAAGATATCAAAGGATGAAGAAGATGCTCTGGTAGAGTGTTCGACATGTTCGTGAGGGAGTGCGCGAGAGCCTACCATATTATGCGACATGGGGTATCACTCTCTTTAGCTTACTGTATAGCCTATTTTAGATAAAGTGTTTCCATTACTCTACAGAGAGCACTAGCTGGTGCAATCCATATGAGAGCAATCACGTTAGGTGATGCTTCTTTGGATGCTCCTGTTATTTGTAGACCTTTTGACCTAGATAGTTCAGATATCTTAGGTGTTGTAGCACATATTTCCCAGTGTGATACTATTGGGGCCTAGCCCCATGTTACCGGTTTGGTTCCATCTTCCCATCCCTTTTGTTATTATACTTTGTATTCGAGGATTAAAAGTATGGGAATACCCCGTAAAGTAGTACATGGATGAAACCAAAAGGGTAAGATGGGGCTATGTCCAATAGCATCACAATGGAAAATATGTCCTACTCCACCTAGGATATCTCAACTATCTAGGTCAAAGAGTCTACATATTACAAGAGCATCCAAAGAAGCATCACCTATCGTCATTGCTCTCCTGTGGATTGCACAAGCTAGTATTCTATGTAGAGTAATTGATACACATTGACTAAAATAGACTATACAATAAGCTAAAGATATTGATACCTCTACCGCCTAGTATAGTAGGCTCTTATTGAAGTGTCAAAGTCTAAGTCCATACCTCCATTTAACTCCAAAGCTAGAGGAATAAAGAGGTGACATCTCTACATACCCTTATATTTGGAGACCTTGGTTACCGCCACTCCATTTGTCACCCATCAAGGAGGATGAGTAATCATCACGTGTAGTATCTTCAACCACAACGTCTGCAACAGTAACGTGGTACTCTTGAACCAAGTATAGGTCTGACCTAACCCAAGTCACCTACAAGGCATACCAACGCTCACTTCATGTGAGGTATCTATTCTCTCATGTCATAGCAAACACCACATCCCTCATGGGTATCATGGGTAGTTGGACTCTATACTCCAAACTTGCAATGAATCATATGGACTTGTGCTACATCTATAGTAGTACCACACTCACATGTGAGTAATGAAGATGCATATGGATGGACCAAGCCAAGACAGAACCTCATCGATGTAGAGAAGGTAGATAGTGCGAGTCGGAAAGCCCTAATGCATGGTGGATCCAAAACCACGAGCATGCACATCTTGCCAGAGCAAGATCATAGACGAGCCCTAGTCGTACTAGGAATGGTCATATACACTAAGAGAGAGTGTAGAGCATGTTGAAATTATTGGTCCATCAAGATAGAAGATATACTTTAGTCCAATAGATGGGCAAAGAGGAAAAAGATGGAAGTTCATGTCGTACCTTCGAGGGCAAAGCATTTCTTGTTTGCCATGATAGTACTTGTAAAAGAAATGATCCCCCATCCACTTCTCTTGCATACATCTAAAGGATGGACCTATCTGCAATTGCAAATCGGAAAGATAACAAAAGTGCCAAGAATGCGCAACTAGAAAAAAACGCTATCGGTGTCAGCTCTTCCATCAATAATAAGCTTACCCGTCCACACAAAATCGGCAAAAATGACTGTCTACATACCAAATCTCATGTCATACACTCAAAGATCCTTGGTCTAATGATGTAACCAAAGATGCCCATGATCCTCCTATCAAAGATTGTCGAGCGTGATAGGAATGCATGTGAAGGAAGAACTATGCAAACTAGGTAGATGGATTGACAAGCAATACTAGAGTCGAGTATACCAAACACCACATGCAAATCTCGAATAGAGGAAATTCATCTACATGCAATATATCCTCGGCAAATGTGATGTCTAAATAGTGTGAGACAAAGTCCTCATACCCTATTTGCACTCGTAGAATACGTAAGCCGTATGTAAATGTCACACATCCCTTTGGAAGCTTAAGATGAGGAGGAATGTCCATGTCCTACACTTTGACACCTTGACTATCAAGGTTACAAAATGAAGCTAAGTAGTCAAGTAATCAAAGGCATGTCTAATGTGGTCTACAAGGAATATATTGTGTGGATCATCCACTAAGGGGTAACACACAACTTGGCAAAACAGTATACATAAGAGCTCTATAATGAGCCATAGCACACAAGGTTTATGACTGCCCGCCTCACGTGCGCATCCCAAGTGTTCCAATCATAATCTATGTGCATCTTTACCACGTGAGTCTTTACCCCTTGCGAGGTAAAGAGACAATGACATACCAAACATGGTGTATCACACATCACTCTATGCGGTCCCATGAGGGGAAGTGAAACTATAACTAGCACAAAGTAAACAATAAGGACACATAGTATTCCATAACGTATCTACTCCCACTTGCAAAATCATAATCTCTTGACACCCCAACTCACACGAGGAAGTGTTAACTATCAAAACCCTAAAATCTAAAAACACTCATAAGTTACTATTCATATCTCCATAATTTTCCAACTAGATTCCAATAGAACCAATGCATTAAAAAGAAGAGATTTGAATAAAAAAAACTCTACCCATCTATGGGATTTGAGAAAAATTACTCTAAACCCTTAAAAATACTAAATTCACTAATATCTCTCTATACAATTCTCCATAGTGTTTAAATTAGGTACATGTGGAACTCAAATTGAAAAATGATGAGAATTTTCTATTCACTCTCAATTTTTTGCAAAGTATAACTTCAGAATAGGCGAAAAAAATATTCGCGAACTCCTAACCTACTCTATGCTCTCCCATTCACTCCCAACCTACTCTCCTGTCACTCGAATAACCCTAATCTCGGAATTTGGATACATGTGGTCGGAGAGACTAAGACTCTAATGCAATCGTCATCCATCTTATGAGTGGTCACCATGTTCCCCAACAAACATCTTACATATAAACATTAAACCAAATTGTAGCGCTATGTAAACACATAGTTTGCAATATTGATTGCAAAATGACAGTGAAATATTGTATAAGCTCAGTAACGTCTATCATCCAATATACCATATTTCTAAAATATTGTACCATTGCATTCAATCCAACACCAAAATTGATTATGAAAGTGAAATGGTGAAGTTTTGACAATGTTAAGACATTGCAATGACAAATTCCACATAAGGTGGTGACTGATGAAATGTAATTTTTGGTACTGCAAAGCAATGAAACTCCATAATATGTTTGTATGGGATCTACTAACACCACTTCCGCACTACATACATCACCAAATCGCGTGCAGTAAAACATTCTTATAGATTCTGTACAAGTAACCGCATACGAATACTTTCACCACGCATGAAATCTGCTTTCAAGTGCAATAGAGTAAAAGCGCGTTCCTGATCACATCTTGAATGAAAATTTTATACGCAGTATTGGGTGTCCTACCAAGCGATATCCTATTTCATTCAACGAACGTTGTAATCTCTCTGAAGGAATGTATGTCACTACGTTACCACAAGGGTTGAGGGATGATGCTCACAAGGTACATTTGCAAGAGCAGATATATTTCATGCGCTAAAAAATCATGAAAACATTCTTCACATTATTGCTATATTCGAAACTCCATCATTTGATAAGAGTTTCACTTGAGTTATTCATCAAATTCTATCTTCATGTATTAATGCGGTATAACACACAAACTTTGTCACAGTTCTTAGGACTCCAGCTAAGTGCTTTTATAAGTGGCATCTACACGACTATATAGGACAAACCTCCACACAAAAGACTTTCTTTTATAACATCCAGACACATGAACAATTCTTAGGCTTCATTGCAAGACTTCCTCAACGGCTCAAATTAATCGGAAATTATTTCACGCGGAAACACTACGAGTTATATGGCGCTAAAGTTGCAGAAAAATATTTGATAATCTCCAAGTACACTATAAAGTACACCTATGATAAGTAAATTTCCTTTTAGCGGGTAGCTAGGTGCAAAGCCTAGGCGCTTTTTGGTGAGGTTAGAACCTGAGTAGGTGGCTTGGATCTCTTTCCTCCCTTCTCTGGGCTACCTCCTCCTGCCTGCGGGCTTAAAAAACAAACAAACAATATGTATCAACTCTCCCTTCCCAACGGAGTGCCTCACATGACACTTTCAGATACTCTTTTAAATACTCCCATCTACTCCTGGTATGTGATCTGTGACTAGCTTTTCACCAGCTTTTGTTTAGGGCTCTGTGTCCTTCTGTTAAGAAATATGTTTTTTCTGACCACTTATATTCTCGTTCAGGTTTTTCTTATATTAAAAGATATTAAGTGTGTGTATAGTACTCTTTCTATATTGGAACTGCTACACCTCTTCCAGCGTATCTCTTCCTCCGTTCGGAATAATCATGATATATCCTTTTTTCTGACAGTGCATTCTAGAATTTGTGTTCATTGTTGGTGAGCTAAGTACCGTATTCTTACTAGATTTCTGCCTCTGATAAAAGTACATGATTTCCAGTTGGCGGACACGCATTTAAAAATACTTTTGACATATTACACGGTTCCTTTGAAATGTGAAATTGTGCATGCTTATTAATAAGATATTGGTTCCATCGTGACTTTCCTCCAAGGTTTCACAAACTACTCACGCAGTACCCAACGAAAAGACTACCACATAAATTAATGTTTGATTGAGTAAGAGGTAATCTCACAAATACTTTTGCGTTCGCAGATCATCTATATATTTCCTACTATCCAGATGTACAGAAGTATCTTCAGTGTCACCTGTTTCCGGACACTTCCGATGGGGAATCTTCGGCTTGCAGAGACTTGAAAAAAATATGAATCTCAGGGACACTAGATTGACTCTAATGTGATGAACTCTGCCATCTAAAAAAATGTGATGATAACTAGAATCCAGAAGACAAATCACTGCTAGGCTTGACAGTAGAAGATGAAGAACTTACAGTGTTCTCTCTTTAACCCACTCTGTATAGCATCTTGAAACTGATTCCCCTCATTTGTCCTGGTGAAACTCAGAATGTCGTCCCTAATCTTGTCGTAACACCGTTGGTTTCCGCTGTTGGGAGTATATTCACCCACACGATACACACTCATCCCGATCCTTGCAAAATCTTCCCCACCAGGTGGTTTCAGTTTTCAACTTCGTCCCTTCGTGCAGACGGAGAACAGCTAAAGTGCGTGGTTTTTGTGTAATTCAAACCTGGTTCATTCGCTGGAGGCGAAACTCAGTTCTAGAATATCCCACGCTTCTTGTAGCGACCACCATGGTTGTGTGGTTAAGCAACCAGGATTTTCAAAGTCTTAATACAAATGGCAATACAGTCCCGAGAATGCGCCCGCGACTCAGAAACTGGAAGTATGACGTGATTTGATTCCATTCTCTGATCTTCTTCTCGGTCCAACCTTCATCATTGTCCGAAATCCCGATGCTTGATTTCAGGGTACTGATCACGAAAACCACTTCTGATAATGCACGAAGTGATGCACTGACACGCGTTATGTAACAAACACAAAATCACGATCAAGCCCAAATGCTTGATATGGTGAGGCCATAACAAGTTTTTTCCCTTCAAGAATAGGCAACTCGTCCACTCGCGGAATTTTATCTCTCCAGATGAACTCATTCTCCTGCTCACATTTTCGCAGCATTTGCCCTAATGCATCAATCTCCTGTCTATATACAGGCTTCCAAACATCCTCATCTACAAAACAAGTAAACACAGACAACCACGCATCGGTCAGATTTAAAGTTTCAATCTTGTATTCTGACAATACAACCCTCCGTCAGTGTAAGGTCCCCAGCGAGATCATCAAAAGAAATGACAGTCCGACTAGAAGCCAGACAGATCATAAGAAAAGGTAACGAATTTGCACAACCCCCTGCTCTGATCTACATCTTAAAAAACTTCTTGACCTGTAGGAAGGATAACACGGCATAATGCACACATTTCAAAGGATAATATCAAAGTAGAGATACCACTCGATGATAGAAGAAGTATATGGCCTCAAATATACACATTAACAAGGTACTCAATCGTGTGAATATCTCGATAAGGAGCAGCTTTCTTACATGGAGGTCTAACCAGCTGCACACGATTCATGGAGTGACGAAGAACACCAACTGCCATGCCAAGTTTTTCTTCGGTGCGAAAGTCTGCAGCTATATTACGTTGACTCCGAGATTCGTGAAGTACTTTGCACAGGTTCAGAAATCTCTGTATGCCATAATTCCATCCATCAAACTGTTTAGACGCTTCCATAGACAAAACCCGTGGAACACACTAAAAGGTCATGCTTTCGAAACAGAGACTGAATACAACTCTAGATTGTAACCAAGGCTCTGTACCGTCGAAACACACTAGATGAGACATAAGTCCGGACTTCAGATGACACTTCCACTTAAAACGCAACAACATGAAGACGAAGCATTAAACAACACAATATTATCATGGTTTTGGATATCCTACTCAGGTCACATCTCAAAGAAAGGCCTAACACAAACGAGAGATCATGGCACATAAGTAGGTATACAACGGGAAAGCAAAGCACGGGAGAATAAAAAAAATTTCCCACATGCTTAGTCTAAATCGAAACTAGACATGCACGGTCCTCACACACATACGTACCCGAAACTTCTCAGAAACATCCGTTGACTCTGCATCTCTTTCTCGCAGAATGTTGAGAGCTTCGTCCAAGAACTGTACGACCCCATAGTGAAGCTTTGCGAGAAGACTGCCACTTGTGCCCTTCTCTTCTGCCTTCCGAGCTGTCACCGCCTGGCACACATGACATTATACTTCATGAGGCTTGTTACAGTTGTATACCCGACATACCACACAAACAAGACGAACCCTAAAGGAGACACTCGCACTCTTCAGAAGTCAATCTGAATTTAACTACTCCAACGATATCAATCCTTGCTGAAAATGAAAAAGCACCTGAGCTTCTGCGAGGCACACGACACTCATAATCGTAGCCATCGTTACCGTTGCCTCAGGTGGTCTGTCAGCACTAATGGCCAGAACCGGTTGCAAACCGGGGAGAACTTTCTCAGCCATGTGTTGATACACTCCAGCGGCCTGCCTAAAAAGCTGTGCTGCCTTTATCAAATCTGCAAAAAAGTCCCAAAATGCTGAATACTTAGCCGACACCTCAATCTTCATTCAACTACTGAATTTGTTTCTTGTTCAAGCATTAGATACGCTCCAATCGAGCAGGAGCACAAACCAGGCCAAAATCCGAACAACAAACTAATACCAGACCCACCTTTCTTAGAGCCAAAGTCATTAAAACTAAGTACCCAAAAAAAGACACCAAGAAGAATGTTGGAAAGTTGAATGCAGCTTAGTTCAGAGGTAATACCTACTGGCAGAATCTCCAGTGCTCTCTCCCTCAAAAGAGCACCGAAGAGGTTGAGAACCATGCACAGCTCATAGCGAAGATCATCAACTCGATAATACTTGGGTCCAGATAAGGGATTGACGCTTGAACCACTTAAAGGGCTGGTCCAACGAAAACGAAGATCGACGGTCCATTGCCGCACTTGAGGCTTATTATTTATCTCAGCTTGAACACATTCTATCAGGTTCTCCAGAAGAGGCAGGTAACCCTCCAGTTTAAGCAAATCCTGCATTCCAGTTTTGACAATACAGAGTTATTCTTTTGAAATTTTATTTGTTTTTACTTAATTTTGATTCTACCCAATAATATTTCTTTCGTGCGCGATACTGAAAGTAGGAGGCACCTGCGCAATTGGAGATGTGACTCCCCCTGCCATTTCCCGGGCAATAGCCGGTGTGAGATGGCTGCTTCCATTGATGGACTCTTCGATCGCCCTCCGCTTGCTGCTCAGATCCCTTAGCTGACTTAAAGTAATGGAGTCACGGGCATAATAGGACGTTTCAAAAGTGACCTGATATAGCATTGCGAGAATTCATCAGCCGGTGCTTGTACTGCTTCAAGGTCAATCGAAACTCTAGAAGTCAAGATGCAAATGGAGTTCAATTCAGAAACTTGCTTACAGCAAACGCACTTGATAAGCTTCTTAAGATCTATTGAAGCAAATGCGCTGATGAATATCTCAAGGAAGAAACTTTACATTTCGTGTTTTAAGCTTCGCTGAATCTTGAAAATGTAGGAGCATTTTCACTTCATGGGACCAAGACCAGTCCTAAATTCGGATATCACTCCGCTATGATAACTCCACAAGAACTCGGGAACCGCTACTCTACGCTCGATGTCTGATCCCTGTGCGATGAAGACACTACAGGCCTGAAGCTCTCGCTTATCATGAATCTTGAAGAACCTCTCCACTGTTCTTCGCCAATTCCAATTCTTGTGCAAGCTTCTCCTGCCTCAACTTCGCGTACTCCTCTTTCATCTTCTCCTATTCCACCAAGGAAGTCGATCCATCAGTACAATAAGTCTCGTAAAACCCTACACAAAGGGCTTTGATTTCTTCTACGAAGGTAACATAATTTCCTGAGGGGGCGAGCAACTTCTGGACCAAAACAGCACAGAAGGGTAACAACAGATTCCGCAACTATCAAGTTCGTACTGTAAATGTGCGAGAGCCAAAAAAAGAAAATACCGACGGCTGAGGCCAATCGGAACAGTACAATTGTCCCTACGAGCATACTAACGATATGATTTCAAACCTCAAGCTCTGACGAATCAAGTTTAACTAACTGGGGCAAAATCTGCCACTTCTCAGTGTTGCAAAATCTGAAATCTAACAAAGGGGCACCTCACCGCTCTGATTATAGAAAGGTCGAAGAGCTGATCGAATAACCGAGACGACAAGGAGCAGATTCGAGCTAAAAGCTTAAATCCTAAAGAGAATCACAGTGTTAAAATCGCCGACAACATAAAAGGAATTGCCAGGATCGTTATGGTAAATCCGTTAAGCGTTCCGTATGGCCTCAATGGGACGTGACTATATCATCTAACTCAAGCGTGTAACAACATTTCAACCGAATAAACGGAATCTACCCTGACACGAACACTTGGGCATTCAGTGCCTAAACTCCAAGAACAGGCCAACCATTACCCTGCGCCAGGAAGGAATCCACTTCGGCATTTATCCAAAACAGAGTGAATCCTGAATGAACCATTAATTTTCCCACGAGGCCCAGGACGAGAGCGGTGCACAAGTGAAAACAGGAAAAAGAATGGAAGGCCATCCACCCTGGTAATCCCAACAGAACGGCGTCAAAATCAACGCAGATCAGATCAGACGGTAACGTGCCTCCTCCTCCTAAACTAAAGCAGCGACCAAAACTCAAAACGCTCCAAACTCCAATCCGACGAAGTCAAAGCGGAAGGAAAGTCCGAGTTACCGACGGAAGGATCGTAGCAAGGCCACCCAACCCCACCCTACCTTGTACGCGGCCTCGGCGTGGTGCATGACATAGAATCCAAGAAGACCACCAAGCAAAGCGCCAATCGTGACGCGAATATGTCCCGACCAGCCGCTCATCTTTTCCAGCAGATCTCAAAACTCCGCAAACTATAAAGCTTGTCGCTCAAGAAAAGTAACCAATCAAGCGTATATTTTCTCCTTCTCGTCCTCCTCCTTCTTCTTCGTCGTCGTCCCCTGCATCGATCCCCACCTCAAGCAAGCTCTCGGCCTCTGTTGCTCTGCCCTGCCACCAGCAGCAGCAGCGGCAGCAGTGGTTGATTCTTCCTCACGAGGCTTTACTATGTTCTCTCGCCCTCGCTCAATCCCCAGCCGCCACCTGTACTGCGCTCACCTATTACCGGCCATCTCTGTTCCCCTGACCGACAACCTTTCTCGTAACCCAACCAGATGCCAATTCATCTGCCGTGATGTTCAAGAGTGCAGAGATACGTAGCCGGACGTAATTGACCCAAATACAAGAGAACACAGAGGCATTTTATCGTACTGATGATTTTATATGTGACTGCTTGATCGCTTGAAAACATTGAAAAAAAGGTGGAAACTTATCAGCATTATGCAATGTTTCTGCTACTGATTTCTCACTTAATTACTGGCTGCAGAGAGATTTGCACGTTTACCTAAGAATATTTTATCACCGTCTGAAATCTCCATATTCGCAGCGTCAAACTTTAAGTTATATTTGCACACTTCTAATGGTAGAGGCTTTATTTTCTGTAAAAGGAGGAAGACACAGTAAAATAACCAAAGGGATTTTCTGTAATACAGTTGTGTAATTTTGTGTAATACAGTTACATACAGTTGTGTTATAATTCTTTATCATCAGTACATCCGTCAGATGATAAAAGTTTAACCAAGCTAACAGCAAGTGCTTTTATCGATTTTAACACACCTATAAAAAATTTGGCTCAAATGTGCCCACTGATGGCCTTCCAGTGTTGAATTTCCTCACTGATCACGCGGTTTGTTTGACCTCAAACGCTTGCTTCAAGGATTTTACTCCAGGGCGTGCTTCCAGGATTTACTATGATTGTTTCATGCCCAAACACTGAAAGAACTCCATTTACTGTAAGATCAATAAATGAATTGATGTGATCGTGACGGTTCTGTTCGTATTCCTTGAAGCTGAGGAACATGCCATCGGAGCGGTTACCGGGAAACTGATAGGTAGGCATGAGGAATAAGTCCTTGTTTCTAACGCTTGGACTTCGTTGCCAGCTATGCCGCCAACTTAAGCGGCTCCGTCAGTGTGTCTGTGACTCCCCCCTGGAGAATACGTTGTCATCGGTCGTCCGTCACCTCTGCTTTATATGCGGAAAGTTTGTATCCGTTGGGATTCCTGCTGTGTCCGTAACGGATTACCCCGCAAAATATAACTTCATCTCCACCAGAAAAGATGAAAACGTTACATGCGGGACCCATTTCTCAACGTTGACAACCATGAGAGTACGACGTAGACGATCGACCACACAGTCTCCCTCCTTCTACAGAAAAGTAGAATGGATCAGGATTCAGGAACAAGGACACAATAGAACAGGGACAGGATTCTGGTGCATCTTTGTATGTGAGATAAGAGCACATGCCATGGCGACAAGATTTCACAAGTTGGTGAGTCACTCTTCCAACCATCATGTTTGGTGGATGGGAACATGTCTTGGCTTGGTCCATCCATCTACATCTTCATTACTCACATGTGAGTGTGGTATCATTTTAGATGCGGCACGTGTTCATATGACTAGTTGTCAATTCGGAGTGCAGAGTATAGCTACCCATGATGCCATTAGGGATGTGGTGTTTGCTATGGCACGAGAGGGTGGATACCTCACATGGAGAGAGCGTTGGTATGCCTTGCAGTCGACTAGGGTTAGGTCAGACCTGCACTTGGTTCGGGAGGACCAAGTCACTATGGCAGATGTGGTGGTTACCGATCCTACTAGAGACACAGTTTCAGAGGGGGTGATCACCCATCCTCCAAGATGGGCGGCGAGTGGAGCGGCAGCAGCCAAGGTCTCCAAGTATAGAGGTATGCAGAGAGGTCACCTCTTTGTTCTTCTAGCTTTGGAGTTATATAGAGCTATGGACACCGACTTCGACATGTTCGTGAGGGAGTGCGCGAGAGCCTACCGTACTAGGCGACATGGGGTATCACTCTCTTTAGCTTACTGTATAGCCTATTTTAGGCAATGTGTTTCCATTGCTCTACAGAGAGCACTAGCTGGTGCAATCCATAGAAGAGCAATCACGTTAGGTGATACTTCTTCGGATGCTCCTGTTGTTTGTAGACCTTTTGACTTGGATAGTTCAGATATCTTAGGTGTTGTAGGACATATTTCCCAGTGTGATACTATTGGGACCTAGCCCCATGTTATCGGTTTGGTTCCATCCTTGTACGATTTGATGGGGTCTTCCCATCCCTTTTGTTATTATACTTTCTCGGATTGTGCCGATGGGAACATTGACTTGGTTCCCTTTTAAAATGCTTGATAGAACTCTGCCCAATATCTTGTTATTTCAATTAATTTTTGGGAATGAATATGTTCTCCACATTTGCCCAAGTTGAGTCAATATTTTGCATATTTTAAAAAGATTCTTATCTTGGCTGCTTGCGAATATAGGAGCCTCCCCTACAAGTTTTTAGGATCTCAAATTAATGAGACTGTTACACGCGAACAACATAAATAAAACTTTCCGCGCTTTGAAAAAGCTTTGCTATGCCCACAACTAAAGAGTTTTCTAGGTCTTACCAGATTTTATCGCAGATTTGTTAAAGCTTTTGCACGCCTTACCCAAGCCTTAATATCTATGCTAAAAAAGGTTCAAAAATGGAGATGGGGAACCGCACAAGAGTTAGCCTTTCAAGCATTGAAAGATGCTCTCTTGCATGCACCTATTCTCAAGTGGTATGATCCTAATCGGCCAATCAAGTTGGCTACTGATGCATCATGAACAACAGTGGGTGGAATTGTTCAACATGAATAGGAGGATAGTTGGCATCCGGTTGCATTTTTCTCCCGAAAGTTGATGGCAGCGGAGCAAAACTATCACACAACTGAACGAGAGGAGTTAAACATTGTTGTGGCCACCAAACATTGAAAGCACTACTTGGGAAACAAGGAGTTTGTGGTAGAAACCGACCACAAACCATAAATGTATTTGGAAACTTAGAAAGATCTCTCCAAATGATAAATTCGATGGGCAGAATGGCGTCAACACTTCAACATGAAGATAGCGTATGTGGAGGATGAGAAACAACTTGCATATGCTCTCACGTGAATGTCGTGTATCAATAACATCACAGAGGTGAAAATCCAAGTTGATTGGTGGTCTCAAATGATGGCTGCAACAAAGGAGGATGATGAGATCATGAAAGCACTTCAAGCAAAGATGGCAAAGAAGATTCCAGGTATAGCATTTCAGGAGCAGCGTATATGGATCCCACAAGATCCAGATTTACGTATAATCGTATTGTCATAAGGCCACGATACAATCATTGCGGGGCACATAGGAACAGAAAAGACTTTGGAGAGCATACAACGAGTGTATTAGGCCAAGGATGTGGAAAGATGTGGAGCCATATGTTCAAAGTTGTGTCGTATGTCAATAAAATAAGGCGGGGAATAAAAAACAAACTGGTTTATTACAACCCCTTCCCATTCCCAAACAACGATGGGAATATGTTACTATGGATCTAGTATGTGAGTTACCAAAAATCTCTTTATGACATGATTCAATCGTGGTTTTTGTGGATAAATTGAGTAAGATGATACACATCCGACCTACCATAAAAACAGTGATGTCACCACAACTTGCTCATCTGTATCTAGACACAATTTTTGTGAATCACGAATTAAACAAAGTCTTAATCACATATAGAGGAACAAACTGATGGTCAAACAGAGAGGGTCAATAGAACAATAGAGGATATGCTACCAGCATTCACCTCGGAGGAACAACAATGTAATACGATCTATCTATTTTAAATAAATTGACATAGCATATGACTTTGAGGTTTCTTTGTATATCAGTTGGAGAAAAATATTTGAGTTATCTAAATAATCATCTATACACTCCACATAAGTAAGTCATTTTTTCCCCTAAGTTTTAAGAATGAATGTCAATGTACTAGGCTCACACTTTTTACTTAACACATATTTCCATAAAAATTCCAACTTTCGATATATGCATAGGAAGATTTTTTACCCGAGGTAGAAGTAACAAAGATAGTGGGCAGAGGACCTTATCATGTCTTGTATCAAATATAGTTGGACGCGCATTTGTAAAATTGAGCATTGATTTGGAATTGAATAATTGAGGCTTATGGGAAAAAAAGTTAGAGCAAATTTGATTAAAAAAAAGAGAGAATGATCGATAAAGATAAAATCGGGATAAAAGTGAACAGTGCTACTCCTTTTCAAAATATATAATCATATGAGAAGTGAA
The DNA here is from genome assembly GCA_014180765.2 of Marchantia paleacea. Taxonomy (NCBI): domain Eukaryota; kingdom Viridiplantae; phylum Streptophyta; class Marchantiopsida; order Marchantiales; family Marchantiaceae; genus Marchantia; species Marchantia paleacea. The sequence goes on from MUAA02000049.1 coordinate 2,625,561, forward strand.
CTCAATATACTGGTTGATCTTATAATTTATTTTGATAATTTTGATTTTTTAATTAATTTTTTGGCAAGAAATTAAATTTATCGTTAAATGAGGAAGATGTCTGAAGTAAAATAATCTTTGATATAACAAATCACGTCTTTAAGCATATCATTCAGTCAATATTCCTTGGTTTGTAATTAAATCACAACCTGTAATCTAATAAAAAAAGAAGTTTTTTCATAAATAAATGATTATGCTTTCTTTATATGCACAATATATCTGTGAAGCTTTAGCTACAAGCAAAGCAATATCACATTCATCACTAGAAAATCTTATCCCACCAATTAGAAGTATGGTTAAAATTCATCCTTGTACATTTAAGAAAAAATGTTTAATTTTTCAGCCAACAATCAAGAGGTGAGTGGTAGAAGTGCAATGCATTTACCATGAGACACTTCAATTCAAAACACAAAATATATTTTAAAATTTGAATCTTACCATTCATTTTTCATAATTGTATCAAATAAAAAAATATGATAAAAAAATATTTTTAATAAATCAAACATGATATTTTTTATATTATATTTTTATATGCAAATTTTTAATCTCTCGGAATTAATATTTTTATTCTTTATTTTGAATAAAAATTATAATTTTTTATATCCATTCAAGTAATGATGATTAATCATATTTTAAATAAAATTAATATCTAATTGAATTTAATCATCACTAAATCACAAAAAGATAACAAAAATGATGCACATGATTTCAAAAAATAATAATTTAGCTTGCATGGCTACAAGATGATATGGCTATCATTCATTAATGAAGCAGTTTTAAAGCAAGACATGGAACATATAGACTAAAAAATAGTTAAAGATGCTAGATATTTTTTAATAATTTGTTAAAGTACAAATCATAGAACGCGCATTTACATACTATAAAATTAGAATTTAAACACTTATAGTCTTATAGTTTATAAAGCAAAGAAAATTCCTTGGAAATACATCTCATTTTTGAAATTGCAGTCCATTATACCTAATGTTATCATTTATGAATTAAAAAAATTCAAATAAAAAATTATGCTTAATTTAATAAACTTGATAAAATATCATATGTTGACATGCTATATAAATATAGCATAATACTTTGATGTGAATTATTAATATAACATTTATACACATGTAGATAAATAAAATATGTATCAAAATAGTATTAAAATCCAATCAGATTCGATTTAAAATTTATCATGCTTATAAGTATAAAAATTAAATCATTTATATCAATGAATTAAATATAAAAAATCGCTTTAATATTATGATATTTTTTATACAATAAAAAAAATAATGAAATTAATAACATACAACAAATATAATTGAAAGATTTTATATAAAGTCAGCGTTAGCTAGATTTATTCTTAGTTGTATTTTTGGTTGGCTACATAGAGAACTTATTATCTTTAGCACTTTGAACAAATATTATTATATTTATATCATATTTCTTATTGATTGAAATTATAAAAAATCACATTCATTTCAACTATAATAATTTTGAATATTTAAGATGGTCATGATTATTATATATATATTTTTATATCAAGGCTCCTAATTTTATATTTTTTATACAAGTAGCTAGTAAAATCTAAAATTATATTTTATTTTATATCATTAATTTTAATTTTATTTTAAACATGATTTATATTTTAATAAGAAATTCAAACTTCAAATTTATTCAATTTTAAATAATTATTTTTTAATAAATCATATCAAAAATCATGACATGATAATTTATTTTTTTTATTAAAAATAATAAATTTTAAAGTTTATTTGTATAATGTGTATATCTTTTATTCATTTTAAATGCATCTTAATTTTATATTTACTTGTTTTAATTTATGTCATGTATTTTTAAAAAATTATATATGTGAAAAAAAATTATTGTGCTACACTTATGTTTGGTGTATAAGGAACTATGTATTGTGATGTTTGATGTGACAATGATGTATATTATGATGTGATATGTATGTGCACGATAAATTATACTTTATTTAAATGTTTAGTCCTCTATTTTATGTTTGTAATATTTTAACCATAATCTTTAATATTTCAAAAGATGTCATATTCTCTTTCTAAAAAATATATACACTACAAATACAATCTCATTGTTTAAAAATAAACAAATATTTAATAAAAAATTATAAATTCAAAAAAATTAAGGATTTTAAGAGCAGGAGCAATGCCATTGAATAGAACGGTGATTGCGTTTGACTGCAATCTAATCTGCTGCAATTGCAACATGACCATTCAAAACTTCTATTCAGAACCTGTACGCTCTTGAAAAGTAAAAGAGGAGAAGACGAAGTCCTACTGAATTAACTCTTGAATTAGAAAGTTTTAGAGCTCTAGGACTCGGATGGAAAATAGAGGTACAAATACCAGAGATGTGACCATGAGTAGTACTATGAATGCAAGTTGTACTGCAATTAAGACTTCGGACTAGCATTTTGTAGAGTTCATCGCCCACAGCTCTTGTTGAATCTACTGCAATTGCAACATGACCATTCAAAACTTCTATTCAGAACCTGTACGCTCTTGAAAAGTAAAAGAGGAGAAGACGAAGTCCTACAAAGATACAGTTTGATTTCACAATTTGAACAAAATAGTATAAATAAATCATTTTTGAAATTTCAAAATTAAATAAAATATTAAATCCAATTAAAAAAATTTATACCTAAAATTAAAAAAACATATATTTTTAAAAGGTATAATTTTTTTAAATAAAGAATCAATAATTAAAACTTTCTAAGAGCAAATGTATAAATTTGGAGTCCGAATATTTTAAAATAAAGATGTAATTACTTATGCATAAAAATAAAATTGTCAAATTTTGTTATACATTTTTTGAACCAACTAGAATATTGTTCTTCTCTTTTGAATATCATAGTCCAAAAGATTTATAATTTTGATCAAAATCTTAATGTAAAATCCATAATGCAACTAACGAATCAATCATTTTCAATGCAATTTTAATACAATTATTATTAGTAAATGATACTTCTCAATTGGTTCTTAAAAAAAAAACTTTAATTTGCATGCAATATTGTAAAATATTTTTTTAATATCCAATATTTTTTATGTATATTTCATAGATGTTAATATATCATACATATATTGAAATATATGTTAATATTTTTTAAAAATTTTAAATCATACAAAAGAATTATCAAATAAAAAAATTTAAAAATTTAAAATTAGAATCATATATTAATTTTTTAGTTTTATTTTAATAAATTAATAATTATCAATAAAAATTTATTCTGAATGTTGGTCTATTATCACAATATACCTGAAGTAGCAAAATTATGTATGTGTATTAAACATTATAAACATGAGGAAGAATTTCAACTTATTTTTTAACCTTGAAAAGATTTTAATATTTAACACATATATCTATAAAATGTTGACTTACATCAACATTCCAACCAAAGATAGTGAATGAGATTTTTCAAAAAAAATTCAAAACATCTCAAAATAATATGTGTAAAAGTTATACACCCACAATTCATATTGCACATAAACATCCTTTTAACAAAATGCAATAATATATTTATGATAGAATAATAAAAATATGTATCATTCATATCAAAAAATTCAAATATTTCACAACTTGAAAAATATTATTATTATCAAAATTAAATGATTCATCAAATGATTTGAATAAATATTTTGGCAAAATAGAAATAAAAAATAAGATAATATGATTTAAAAATCATTATTAAGAATCAACTAGCTTATATAACACATGTATTTCTAAAGTCAAATTGACATGAAAGAAGTGAAAAAAATCAAGTATTTTTTTTAATCTTTAAATATACTGTGACATAGTTATTTAAATATAATAAATTATTAAAAAATAAAAAAATTTACACTTAAACAAATATAGATCCTTTTGGCAGTTTGTTTTTTGCCTAGTGATGATACTTTATCATCTATGTTGAATCAAACAAAAATTTATCAAGAAATTTTACCTCATCAATTATTTAAGAAATTACAAATAATTATATGTATTGATAAGAAAAAAAAGAATAATTTTCAAATTTAAGAAAAAATCTATAAAATTTCATTTTAACTTATTTTTTCAAAATCCAATTCATAAATTTTCAATTGATTTATATTTTTTACCAAAAATGATATTTAATTTGAAATTTTTTAAATTAAAAAAAAATTTATGTACAAATTTCAAAAATTTTATTTAAAAAATCATAAATAATGTAAACAAATATATAAAAATATATATAAATATTATAAATATTATAAATAATAAAAAAAATTCATTGAATTAGGCTTTTAATTCACTCAAAGGTTTAAATTTCTCACAAGGACACTCCGTGCATAACTATACTATTAAAGAGAGATGACTGTGGAGACAAATCCATTTTATGCTTCAAATGAATGGATAATAGCAAATGATTCTCTCACTTGCTAGTATCCATCATACCCACACTCTCAAAGACCCAACTTCAAAAAATGCAACTCAAGAAGCTCTTATTCAAACTATACTCCTTAAGCCATAAGTCTCCTAATGGAGTTGTCAACCATAACGGCAATTCCAATACAAATGATCCTTACTGCACTATCAGCTCCAACTGATTTATCTGCTCTGCATGCACCTACCTAGTTAGGTAGGTAGGGTTGCTGCTACATAAGTCATGACATACATCATATTTTTATGGTAATCCTTATCTAGCTAATTGTCCCTCTTATAACTTTTACCTAGCATATGGTATCATGTTTGCTAATGATAATTCTCCATCTTGTAACTCCTTACAAATGGTTGCACATGGGTAGGTAGGTAGAGATGACGTCACATAAGTTGTGACATATGTCACCTCTCTTATGGTAATCCTTAACTAGCTAATTGTACCTCTTATATCTTGTACCTAGCATATGGTATCATGTTTGCTAATGATAACTCCTTACAAAAAGTTACCCGTAAAAGTATTGTTAAAACCATTTTCCACATCAACCTCCATCATATCTAGTTGGGGTGTAGATCAAAGATATCTTGGATGCCTAAACCCATTAGATTGATGTTTGAAATGAAGTAGGTTGTGACTAATTCACAACCTCCACCATTTCAGACTCCAATCTAATGGGGATATTGATCTTGGAAGGATGGAAAGAGGGAAAAATTATTTACATAATAAATATTTGTAGATTTATCTCACCTCTATCAACAACAAGTCATTGCAAAATATATATAAAATGATTGCATGTCACAACAATCCTTATGGCTTAAAGTCCATGTCAAATCATCGATAGATTTAATTCGTTTTGTAAACTTGGACATGGTTAACATTACCAATATTTAATAGTTCTTTCAACATGAACCACATATCAAGAATTCTAACCTTCATTATGACCTCCAAGGCCATACTAGTCTTGTTGGCATAATGATCGGATTTAATTCAATCAATAAATATTAAAAAATATAAAAAAAAATTATTTATTATTCATTATATATTTTAAATTTTAAGAAAATCTGTTTAAAACGTAAAATATTTTTTTGAATAAAATTTTAAAAAAATATTCAACAAAAAATTAATTTTTTTTAAATTTCAAGAAATAACGAGATATAAAACTATTAAACATCTAAAAATTAAAATTTTAAAAATTATTTTATTCAATTCACTACATGCATTGTTAAATTCATCGTATAATTGTGAGCTGCATAATCAGACTGCAAGTCAGACTTTAATTTTTCAAGGGTTTTCGTGTTGCCGATCTCAATTTTGCATATGTGTTTGCTAAATTTCATCATTATGACCTCCAAAGCCATACTAGTCTTGAGGAATCATGATTGGATGGAGGTGATGTCCATGAAAGAGCCAATAGAGAGGGGAGCAACAAGGTGCTTACAAATTCCTCGAAATGCGTAGTAAGGACTTTAACACGTGAAACATGTGAATTGAATATATTTATTTTTGATTTTTTTTGAAATTTTTATTTGATGATAAACATGTTTTGTAACATGAAAATATAAGAGATATGAGACTATAATTTTTGAAAAAATAAAAAGTTAAATATTTTTTTATTTTTAAAAATAACTTTAATAAATAAAAATAATTTTTAAAATATCAAATTTGAAATTTATTTGAATTGAAAAAATTAATGTTATTTCAAACTATGTTGAATTAAAATTAATTTTTAATATAACATAATTATTTAAACAAATATGAATGAAAATTTTGACAAAATTAAATAACTATTTTTTACCATATCATTTTTTTTCCTTCAGATTTTTACTCTATTTTGATGAATTTTTTTTAATATATTTACGATCTATGACTATAAAAATATAACCATAGATATTATGAGATATAAATATAACAAATAATGAAAAGTGGAATGTGAGTGAAATAATTTATCTCCTTCATGTAAATGTTATACATTCATATAATATACATTATTTTGTAATATTGCATTTTGAACAATAATATAATTTTAAGTTGATTAAATAGTTAAAAAATTCAACAACAATATATATATATATATATAAATAAAAGTTGATTTAATAGTTAAAAATTCAACAACAATATATATATATAAAAATTAATTCCACTTTCTGAAAAATATCATATGTAAAGGTTTGGATGTTTTTGGTTTGGACTAACTAAATCTGTTTTTGCTCTTATATTACTGCTAAATTGATAACTGAAAAAATATATATTAAAAAAAACAATCAATTTTTTTTTAGTATTTATGTTTATTTATAAATTTTGAAATAAAATTGATAAAAGACATGGTATGGTGATATGGATGTGTGAGAACATTCAATTTTTGAAATCTTGCCATATCAAAATATTCAATTCATGCTAACATGTTAACTATAAACTAATAAAAAGATGATAAATATGCATGACTTTAGTTACTTATTGATATTATTTTTTATTATAAGCCATTTTTTTGAATATAATTGATATTTTCTTTGTATAACTAGCATCACTCCTTGCAATTGATTTTTTGGATAATCTTCATTATTCTTTAATATTTATTTCAAATATGTTTTGATCCAAGAAAATACTTTGTAGTATTTTTGTAGGTATTACAAGATGGGTTATTGCGCATACTTAAGTAAAGTCTTCTTGATATTATATCGAAGCATTGTAATTATTCCTAAGTTCAGTCATATGTGAGATTAGACAACTTCGTCAATGTGGATATTTTCATTTTGATTCACATCGGTTCGTAATTATTATTTATTTTTGGACATATTAATTGATATTAAATGATTAATTTTATATGAATACCCATCAGATTATTGACTTATATTAGATTTTATTCTTGAATTATGATTTATTACAAAATATTGGGGACAATTATTCAAATATTTCACTTTGGGAGTATGCACAAGCTCATCATTAATTTTGTTACACTTATCGCTAAATGTTATATATTTTTCTTTTTTCAAGAATGAAATATAAGGCATAAAATAAACATGAAGGCTTATTATTAATAGATTAAATTTCATGTCAAAATTTTCATATTCTTGATTTTTTAATTCTTTTTTTAAGTTTCAGTTATGAAGAGTTACAAAATGAATTTTTGCACATATAGTGAAGATATAACTTTGAATCTTGTTATGAAAGAATGATGAAATTATTTGAAATCTTAGAATATCATGTTGAAAAAGAATGTTACCGAATGTCAGTTTTCTTGTAAATTAAAATTTGTATGATTCAGGGGTTCAAATGTAAGATTTGAAGTAATTATAATAAACTTTCAATATTTGAGGTTTATGTTTTAGAATGTATTCTTAAACATGCATGAAGATTTTTGCAAGAAAATATAGGTTCATACCAATTTGTAACACATTGGGTTTTACATTATGAACAATTTGTGATATGAGATTTTACAAAAAAATAATTTTTGGTTTATGTTTAGATTCAGATTTTTAGAAGTTGGATCTTGTTATTAAAGTATCATTAAAGAATAAAAATTTGACAAGTCATAAAGTGAAGGAAATATCAATGTATGTAAGTTTAAAATCTATAAAAATTTATGAAAAGAATAAAATTAAGTATGAAAAATAATTGTGCAACGATCGAAAGATTGTTCAATATCTTGGAATGTTCGTTCAAGATTTCCAAATAATGGAGTTACAAGAATCAATGTTAAAGAATATGAACGAGACTCATTTTTATAATTAACATGAACAATGACATTATTATTGAATTGTTGAGGAGATATCATGATGAAGTACTATTACATTATTTCAAGACGTATAGTGATGATAACAATAATTCTAATGTCACCATGAATTATTAAATATTAATTATGGTGATTTAAAATTAAATATACACATATTTGATAAAAAAAATTAATATTTAATGTAATGGATATATATTATTTCTCATAATGATGATATTTCAAAAATAAAGCAACAATCATTTCATTTAAGACACTGAAAATAATTTAATAAATGTTTGATATTGCTTATAATGATGATATTTTACAATAAAAGTGGCACTTGTCTCATTGAGAATAATGTAAAAGATATTTGTTATTGTTTTTCTTCTTGAGATTAATGAAGGAATGCATTTAGATGGAGGAGATATACAAGAAGAGAGCATAAAGAGTGTAAACTCAAAATGGAAGAAATAGGTTAATTGTATGTGAAAATTATGAGACACACAATTCACTAAGAAATTTAAAGTCTTTTTGCAAAGATTTAATGAATGTGCTTAGCAACTATTTTTGAAAAGGTCCAACCTTGTGACTTGTTTGAAATTGCAAAGATAAAAGATCTATGTCAAATATTTTGAATAATGACAAGTTGAACAAATCAATGAAGATGTTACATATCATATATGATAAAAAATTCAAAAGAGTCATGCCAATTTTTTATACAATTTAATGTCATAATAGACTATTGAGGATTATCACATACTCAAATAGCTATGATTAAAGGCTCAATTACCTTCAAATATAAATGATGAATGACATACAAATTAATTTTATTATAAATTATAAAATATTATCTTCCATCATAGATTTTATTTTAAATGATAATTTGTGCTTGAATGATGTAAATTTAGTTATATAGTAGTAACAATAGTGATGATTGGAAATTTAATGTATAATCCAAGTATTAAAAACTTGATGATAGTTCAAGATCTTGATGATTTTTTTAGATTAAACTAGATTTTTCATAATTAAATTGTGAAATTTTGATGTTATGTCTAAGCGAAATTAAAAATAAGCAAAAATGAGTTTTGGCTTGACATAAAGGAAATTTTTTTGTAAACTGTGTTTTTTCTCCACATGTACCAATATTTTTGATTTTTTTTCACATTATTGAAGTAACTCAATATACATGAAAATATGATGAGATGGTACTATGTGTAACCAATCTTGGTTCCCCATAGTTAGTTTAGCCAAAGTGTAGGTTGATCACTAGATCACAAAAAGACAAGATAGTGATATGCACTATCCAAAAAGCAAAAGGTAAATGACGAGGTGGCTACCATGTATTGATGGATCGAATTGTGTGCTATACGTTTTTTAGGAATTGGTTTGGATAAGATAACAAAATAGGTAACCTACATATGTTAGCCATGTGGCATAGTTTAGATTTCGGACTTTTCTAGTCCTACAGTATATAAAGCAAGGAGAGGTCTTGATAAGACATCTCTCATCTTGAAAGGCATTCCGGAGTCATTGACTTCAGTGTTACAATAGTATCAAAGCAAGCTTATTGTTACTATGAGTGTGGATCACCTCTCTTGGAAGAATAATCAGGGTTGGTACAATTATTTGAGGAGAGAGTGTTTGTTAGAGGCTGGCAGTGGCCATTGAGCTGCAAGTAGTGGAAGGGGGTTATTGTGGATGCAGGTTATGGATGGGGGAGATAGAATAGTACCAAGATTCTCATTTCTTAATCCTTTTCATGTCAAACTGTTATACATTGAGAGAGCAAGGTTGACTCAATATTTGATTTATCATTTTGGTGCCAACTTCATGTACCATGTGATGAGATCTCGAGATCCGATTATCTTAACTACAGTCACCTACGATGTAATTTGGGATCTCACAATATATATTTTAGTTCAGAGATGGATCTAAATAGACCACCACCGGTGAGATTCAACATACGGTGTGAAATCTATTGTGTGTATCATCCTAAAGCTATGTTTCGGAGTCTAGTTATTAGAAACTTTGGAGAGGAGTATTACCACGAGGTGATAACAATCCTTTTGTGTTGCCAATCTTGAAAAATTGGAGAGTGTTCATCTTAACCCTATACTGAGAGAGAATGGAAGGAGACGAATCATGAAGGACACTTTGAGAGAAATGATTCAGGAAATGAGAGATTTGAGAAACGCATTTGAGCAAATCCACCTTCAAGTACAAGAGTTAGCTCAAGAATTGACAGCAGTCAAAACAAGAGGAATGGAAAATGAGAGAATGAGAGAAACTCAAATGGAGATAGAGATGTCACCATCAATGATGGAGAGTGAAGAAACAGTGAGAGCATGTGTTCTTGAAGCCCAAGCGGCACAACGAACGAGAGAGCTAGATCTTCAGATATCCATGATTCGGAAGATGACAAAAGCTTGTAAGATAGAACCTTACTGAGGAAGTAATAGGAGTAAAAGTGAGAGTAGTGATTGACCTAGGAGTTACACAAAATTTTCTATCTCAATCTATTGCTATAAAGTTGGGATTAGCTTTAGAGAAAGATGAGAGTGAAAATGTAGAGTTGCCAAACGGGCAAACAGAGAGCATTGAGAGCATTCCTAGGAAAGTGGAGTTGAAGATTGGGCAATACAAGGAATCGTTGGAGTGGAGAGTAATTCGATTAGCTCGCTATGATGCTATTTTGGATATGCCTTGGATGAAAAAATATAATCTTCAAGGCTTCTTCTTTGAAGAAGCCTTGAAGGGAGGTGCTTGAGGATGCTGATTTGGTTCGCAAGGCGCTAACCTCCTATTTTTCAGTGCGAAATGCTTTCGCAGACCTTTGAGCGATGGAGGAGACATTGGCGAAGGAAGATAATAAAAACTATCAGTTGGAGGATCTTTGGAGATAGACTTAGATCGGAACAAAAAAACTTACCTCTATACGTGATAGGAAGAATCGCTATTTGTCACAAAGATGTATGTTTTTTGGGCCTAATAAGAGATGTAAGCGCCCCAAAAGAGCAATCTTTTATACATGAGGAGTTAACTTGTATCTTGAACGAGTTTCAAGATGTTTTTCTAGATGATCTGCCTCCAAGTTTACCACCAAGAAGGAGAGTGGATCACAAGATAGGGATCTTACCAAGAAGTTCTCCTCCTTGTAAAAGTCCCTATCGATTTGCATCAAACGAGCTGGAGGAATGCAAGGCACAATTGGAAGAGTTGTTGGAGAAAGGTTTTATCCAACCTAGTGTGTCACCATATGGAGCTCAGTGTTGTTCATGAAGAAGGATGACTTCATGTGGATGTGCATGGACTATCATGCTCTAAATCAACAAATGGTGAAAAACAAGTATCCATTACCGCGAATGGATGATTTGTTTGATCAACTTTATGGAGCTAAGTATTTCACCAAACTTGATCTTAGAAGCGGATACAATCAGATCAGAGTGGCGGATGAAGATATACAAAAGACAGCTTTTAGAACTAGATATGGGCATTTTGAGTATCTAGTTATACCATTTGGTTTAACCAATGCCCCTGCCACATTCATGGGACTGATGAATGATATTTTTCGTAAATATCTAGAAAATCAGTGATTGTGTTTTTAGATGATATCTTGATATATAGCAAGTCCTTACAAGATCATAAGAAACAACTACTCCAAGTGTTGAGAGAAAATAAGCTGTATGCTAAGATGTCAAAATGTGAGTTTGGCAAAAGCGAAGTAGATTACTTAGGCTATATGGTTAGTGCAAATGGCATCCAAGTCATGAGAGACAAAGTGGAAGCCATTCAAAATTGGAGTGCTCCAGAGAATCAAACTCAACTACGTAGTTTCTTGGATTTAACTGGCTTCTATAGAAGGTTTGTGGAAGCTTTTGCTTGTATTGCTCAAGCTTTAACAAATCTCTTAGGCCAAGGGCATAAATGGCAATGGAGTACAACTCAAGAGATTGCATTTCAGGCTTTGAAGGATGCGCTCTTACATGCACCAATCCTTAAATGGTATGAACCAGGTAGACCAACGAAACTTGCTACGGATGCATCAGGTGTGGCCGTTGGAGGAGTGTTACAACAAGAATGGAAAGATGAATGACACCCAATTGCCTTCTTCTCACGGAAGCTTTTGCCGGCGGAGCAAAATTATCATACCACAGAGAAAGATGAGTTAGCCATTGTGTTGGCTACTAAATATTGGAAGCACTATCTCGGAGATAAGGAGTTTGTGGTTGAGACAGACCACAAGCCTTTGGATTATTTAGAAACTCAAAATGATCTCTCAAAGTGGCAGATTCATTTAGCTGAATGGCGATAGCGTTTCAACATGAAGATCGTGTATGTGGAGGAGAAAAAGCAGTTTGCCGATGCATTGACACGAATGCCGTGCATTAATCACATCACGGAGGTGAAGATTCACCTCCATGATGTGAGGAGGAGACCATTGAAGGTGTCCAAAGTGTATAGTTTTGGCCAAGACTAAGAGAGGACATCACCAACGATGTTCGAAGTTGTATGGCATGTCAACAAAATAAGACTAGCAATCAGAAACCAACAGGTCTACTACAATCTCTACCAACACCAACTAGAAGATGGGAGCACATTAGTGAGTTATCAATGACGTCTATGGATTATGATTCGATAGTCATTTTTGTGGATAAATTGAGCAAGATGATCCATACTAGGCTCACAACAAAGACAATTACTGCACCTGAACTTGCTCGAATATATATGGATGAGTTTTTGCTCAACATGGTTTAGCTACCGTTCTCATCATGGATAGGGGCACTCAATTTACTATCATGTTTTGGAAAACCCTATTTGGGCTATTCAAAACAAAACTAGCCATGTCCATAGCTTATCATCCTCAAATAGATGGGCAAACTGAAAGAGCAAATAGAACTATTGAAGACATGCTTAGAGCTTTCACTTTGGAGGAGCAAGAAAGTTGGGATGCGCTTTTACCC